>JARIHO010000004.1:0-2400000 GCA_029282495.1 Mycena albidolilacea
CCTCGCTGCGGTAGCTGGCTTCAAGACGTCTGAATCTCTTCTTCCAATCACGATGGACACGGTTGCTGGAAGAGATTGGTATAAGTGGGGTCCAACCAGATTATGTATAATTTATTCACCGTTCCTCATATTGGGCACGCGCCTCTTGAGCAAACTCTGCACGCAATTTAGCCGCAGAAGGGTCACGTCTTGGTCTCGTCTCGGAGGCTGTAGCACGTATAGTACTCAACATTAGGTGTTAGAGGGTGCAAAACATACCGAGCCAATAGAAATGCGGCCTTTCCTTGCTATTGCTTCGCTCTTCCTGAATCAAATGTGAGCTGAAACATGCCCCAGGGTCCTTAGTACTCACTTCTGACGATATTTGGCACAAGCGAGACGTCTGGCCGCAGGCGTACGAGATGGCGAAACTTGTGTTTTGGGTGTTTTTTTGCGCTCACTGGGGCTGAATTTAATATTAGAGAGCTTAGTTTTGGGCCAGGGGGTAATAGGTACACGTACCTGTCCATTGGTTCCATAATCTTGATGATTGAAGAAATTTGTGTCGTGGTTTGAGACAAAGGATGGGGTACGTTTGGGCAAATAAACCCAAATCTGGGTCATTTCATGTTCCGAAGATAAATTTCTGAATAAATGGCGCAAAAATCTAGATTTTAATTGGGGCATACCTTTAAGTCGAAAGAACAATTCTGCCTCCTCCCAATTGCGATATTGGTTGTAGTGAAGAAGAGGCATCGGGTTTTTGGGGCCGATCAGTGGGACGAGTTAGCGATCAGGCCGGGACGAGTTAGTGATCATGTAGCCAAGCTTAGATATTCAAAGATTCAGCGTGGATGCGGTGGATATTCATTAGATTTCCACTCAAATCCCTTACAAACTCAGGTGGAGACGGTGGAAGTCATTAGAAAAATATGATTAACTGACAAATACAAAATCGAAAGTAATGTAGCTAGTTTGCAGCCCGGAGTTCGTCTATAGTAGAGTACAAGCCAGCCCCAGCCTCTGCCCGTGCAAGCCCGAGCTCCTTCTCCTCCTCCGCCTGCTCTGCACTGAGGGACGCGAAATACTCCTCCTCTGTCTTAAAGTCATGCTCAACCCAGCGGAACAGCCCTCCCGCGGTGTACTGGGTGAACGAGTAGCGGTGCTCCTTGCGGCCGATGGGAATATTGGAGTGGTAGATGGCGGCACTGGGGATGAGGATGGTGCAGCCAGGGGGGAACTCAATGACGAGCTTGCAGTCCCATAGGACGAGATGGCCGCCCGTCTTGTAATCGAAATCCCCGAGGGCGGTGATGGCGCACAACCCAAATGCGAGATTGGCAAAGTCACGGTGGCTGAGGGCACATGTGCGAGGGCCGAGGTTGAAGGTACAGGCAGAAAAAATGCCGTTCTTGAAGGGGCGACAGAGGTGGGTGTAGCGAGCATACAAGAGGGTCATGTATATAACATAGAAGTCGAAAAGCCGCGGTGCCCAGTTAGCAAAAACACCTGCGAAACAGTTAATAAGGCGAAATGAGTGATGGACTGTGGCATACCGGTAGCAAAGCCAGCAAGGCGGATGAAAGCAGGGAGCGCAGTCAAGTGATTGAGGATGCGGGTGTTCTCCACTCCGTTGACGAGCGCCCCAGGACACTTCTGACCACCACCCATGGAGTCACCCTCGGTGAGCTGTGGGAAGTTTCCGCGCCGGTGGGAGCAACGCTCCTCCGAAACACAGCAGTCCCGGAGTGCCGCCTCCATGGCAGCAACAGCAGGGTCATGAACATCGCGCATGAAATTGGGGTCATCCGGCATGCCACCAAAGACGGCACAGACTTTCTGGGCAGTGTCCACCATCGGTCTGCTGGTACTGGAATAGAAGATGAGAGAAAGGGATATAAGGAGAGATGAAGGACGCACGGGCCACGGTAGGGAATATACTGGAAGCCCTGGAAGCGGCGCTGGGGCCCGAAGAAGTCTGGGAGACGGTGGGTCGGGGCCACACCGTCTTCCACCATGCATGCCTCCTCCTCCTTGCACACACCGTTGTCCCGGTAGCCGATCCATCCGGTAGAGGCGATGCGAACCTTCCTTATCTCAAATGAGGCCTGGATGGGTGACAGGGGTTTGGTGAAGTGACGGGGATGACGGGGGCGCGCATCGAGGAGTATGTCAGTCTTGAGCTTGGTGGTAGCTCGCTGCGCATTGCGTTTGCGCTTCGACCGCGCCTTGTCACGCGCCTGGCGGCCAGTGGGAGCGGTGGAGACGGAGGGGGTAGCACTGGAGGTGGAAGCCGTGGAGGTGGAAGCTGTGGCCGGAACCCAGGTTAAGGGCGACAGTGAAGAGACAGTGCTGATGGCACTGAGGGGCGGGCCACTGTCTAGCTCACTGAGGTCTTCGTCAGGGCGCCCAGTGCTGAGCTGGAGGGAGTGGACAACAGCAGCGGCAATATCGAATGTGTGAGTGCTGATTCGTTGCCACTCAGAGAAGGTACGGCCGGTGCGGGTGGTGCGAAACAGGAATGCGTCAGTGTCTGGATCGTCAAAGCCTGGATGGAATGGGAGTCAGTAAAGACAGTGGCAAGGGATTCTGGGCACAGATTCCACAAGCATAAGGACGAGTGGCACCACAGGGGCCATTGAAGAAAAAAATTGCCCAGCTTGTGAGTTCCATGCAAGGATCTCACAAGCTGGAAAGACCACAAGTCAACGCCGACAAGAACAAGCGGATCCCCGGCAGGAGTTCCAGCACGCATCGTCGTTGACAGTGGGAGAGAAGAGGCATGGTCCCAAAAAGGAAGACGATCAAAATTACCTGGTGGTGGCATTGGTGGCACGGTGCTAGGGTAGATGATGGGTGGACGAGAGACGGGGAGGGGTGAAAATGATCCGCCTCCCGCCTTTTAAGGGGGAGGGAACAAAGGGGTGCTTTGTCGCTTCAGTTGATCTAATTGATTGGAATGATGGGCACATGATATTCCACCGTGTCCATCATTCCACTGCTTCCACCGGTCAAGTTGATTGATTGGGAAGTAGCACTATTTCCACCACATCCATCAACAACTACTGACAGGGCTGACGTGGTCGCCTAGCTCTTCGTTTGTTTCCTGTCTGCTTCCCCCGAAATGCCCAAGGCCAGAAAAAAGGCCAAGCCGTGTCCCAAGCCAACGGTGGTCCGTGCCCCTGTGGCTGTAACCACCCCTACTGGTGGTTCCAAGACAGTCATGAAGAGCTATACACGAAACAAGCTCCAAGATGTGACGAATCGTGAAATGAAGGCGCGGATGGCCAGTAAGTGAGCCTGCAAACCTAGGGACACAAAATAACACCTTCAACAGGTTTAACACTGGAGGAGGCCAAGAAATTCACGCAACTGAGAGAGATGTGTGACGAGGGACCTGGCTGCTCTGAAAATGAGGACATCATCACCTATGATGATGTCGCGCAGGGCAATGTCCGTGTTGAAATCAGCCATGCTGGCGGTGAGATGGAAGCCCTTGCGGCAGATTTGAATACAACAGTTAATGGTGAAAGGTGTGTTTTTCTTTCGTCTGGAGTCCGATCTCTGACATGTGAATGTAGGACTTCACATGCTACTCGTTCTCGACGGGACGCTGTACAGCGCGAGGTCCTTGGCTTCCGGGCCCAGATGAAGGCAATTATCGATGCCTACATCAAATGGGGTGCCAGCCAAGGGGAGTTCAGGCTGGACAGTGACCATACCCCACCAGCCCCGAACGAAATTGAGGGAACTTATAAGATAGAGGTGGTTGACATTTTCAGTGAGTCCTCACTGTATATTTTATAGTTTTTGCCTCATACGGCACCAGGTACCTACACGATGGAAGTCCCTATGACAGGCAATGACGTCTACCTGTCATCCTGCTTCGTGGCCCAGGGCCTGATCCCAGCGACTCCCTGGAAGCCCAAAGTCGCCTTTACTACACGCTGCCTAGAGATTTACCGGCTTGTGCGTCTACGATCCCCTGGCATCAGTATCCAGCCCTGGGTCAAAACACTGGCTGACCTTCATGGCTGCGAGCTGAAACCTTACGCGTCAAAAGCCTTCTCCAAGTGCTTCGATGTCTACCTCGAGATACTGCAGGTGGTGGATGACAGAATCAAGAAGGTTTTAGGTCGTGACGCACCTGATTGGCGGCTGAAGAACTGTTGCCCGGCATGTACGTACAAGCTGGAGGGGGAGATGAAGATGATCTTTGAGATGCTGGTCGCCTTGGATGGCAATGATTCTCTCAAGCGCATTCTGGTCAAGGACAAGACAGTGGACAAGAATGGGGCTGCACATGGTCGAGGGAAGGAATGTGATGACCCTCGCACTGCTGATGCCGGACGTAACTACTTGATGACAAGAGAGGATGTCGATAAGTGGTCCAAGGAGGTCTTGGCCACGCTTGTTCAGCGTCCGGTACGGTTTCCTCCTCTAATTTCAGCGATCAGCCTGATTCCTTTCATCCCAGAGGAGCAAGGACAAGGCTGAAGATACCGAATGCCAGGAGCGTTGGAAGAACATGTCTGAAGAGCTGACAGCGAAGATGTGGGGAATTTTCGATGAGACCGGGGTTTTCCTGGCACTCTGCCGTCACGGTTTCGTCCTGCTCGTCGCCGACATGGTCAGGAGCGGAGAACTGTGTGTGCTTCCTTGATTTCCACCGTCTCCACCGTCTCCACCATTTCCATGGACATGATGGAAGAGAATGATATTGATACTCTGTTTAGAGCAAAGTATGGCCTCGCTATAACCAATCAGCTTCTCCAGGCTTTTGGACCAGACCTTGGGGTTGGCTACGACATTGGCTGCGGTTTCTCATCGACAGTGAGGGACTCGCCCCTTGGACCGCTGGCTGAGGCCATGAACTTGAAGATGCTCGTTGGAGCATTCCATGGCCATGCTCACAATCGGAGCTGTCAGCTAAAGCATCTAGCGACATATGTCCTCGGTCTTGGGCTAGAAGACCTGGAGACGTGCGAGAGGTTCTTCTCAAAGTCTAATGGGCTTGCACGGGCCGTCCGGTATGCGAGCGTCTTTCATCGCCGCCAGGCCATTGTGACATATCTCGCACATATGGATACCTTTGAGACATATGCCAACCTGAGTATGTTCCCCATTGGTGTCAAGTGCAATGAACTAATGACAATGCTCTTGTTAGGTACTTTCCTCGTCAACAACTATAAGCAGGCATTGGAGCAGATCGACCTTGAGGACTCTCTCAAGTTTGCAATGGACCAGGCTGGGATCTCCGGACCCGAGGTCTTCGAGGAACGGCTGAAACAGGAGCAAGAGTATTTACGGGGCCTGTCCAAGGAACCAGAAGCAGAGACTGACCAAATGGAGTACTATACAAGGCTTGTTCATCTTGCGTCCCGGAAGTGAGTGCCAAGTACATGTCCAAACTGAATCTGACATCAGAATCTTCCACCTTTCTCATCGCATGTTCCTTCCATCGTATCCATCATTCCACTTGCCCATTCACTCGATCCTTCCACTACATCCACCCACCACATCCACCCACCGCATCCACCACATCAGAGAAAGATATAACACAGTTCATCAGGAAGGATCTACAGCCAATGGAACTGCACGCTGGCACGCCAAAGAGAATTACAACCGGGCAGTGCAGGCAGTGCAGGAGATGGAGAAGAAGATGGATATCTTAGTCCGGTGGACAGTGGACGACGAGGAATACGAGAATGCAGAAGCGCTGGTGGCCTCTAGACACTACCGTCTGGCCCTCAACAAGCTAGAGGAGCTGGTGATCAAGAGACTGTTCGAGCTCACCAAGATGAATATGTCTGGAACAGGTATGTGGTGGTCGATGATTTTTACTTCACACTAATACGTCTCCAAGGGTATAAACTTCGGAAGCACATTGCAAAAGCTCTGCAGACCCGGTCCAAGACCATCAGGACTGCCCTGGGTTGATACAATGCCGCTGCTACCTCGCTGGATCCTCCTCACCGCACCTTGAAGTGGGAAGAGGTGGTGGAGTTCACTTTTCTCTCTGATTTTGACCTCCTTCGAGATCCGGAGGGGAATGCTGTGATCTGTCCCTGGGCCACCCCTGCCGCCAGAGCTCTCATGGACACCCACTTCAAAATCCTCAGAGCCACGGAGGAGATCCAACGACTGAATATTGAGATCAGGAGGCTGGTAACCTATATTAGAGACGAACAGGACTTTTTGGTGGCAAAAGAGGAGGAGATTAGGGAGACAGACCCAGATCTTGCCTTTTTTGTCCACAGGTATCGTATGGAGCGAGGGCGCTTTGATGATACCCACATGAAGAGGCTCAGGAAGCTACAAGCCACTTACAAGGAGCGGTTCACAGGCACACTCGAACCAGGTGTTCGTCGCAAGGAGCCTGAAGTTCCAACACCAATGGTGGTTGATGATGAGCAGGCCCAGAGGGAGGCGTTGGAGGCAGAAATGCACAGGGTTCTGGCTGGTGGAGGCGGGGAAGACGATGGATGGGTGACAGATGATGGGGACGAGGAGGAAGAGGAGGAGGAGCTTGCCAGGGCAATTGAGACAGTGGTTGTATTGGCCACTGACAAGGACGAAACAGACTAGTGTCCTTTCACAATGATAATTGATGGAGATGGTGGAAATGGGGGCAGAGAGTCTCTAAAACCGGGTGATGGCTGCGGTGGAAGTGTCACGTGTACCAGGCTGGAATGTGCTACCCAGCTGTTGGTGGATATGGTGGACATGTCACGTGCACGAAATACCGGAATAGGTCCTCGGCGAGGAGATGGATGTGGTGGAAGGATCACCAGAAGTCACGTGCATTGGTATGCCGAAATACCCCCAGGACTGCCCAGGTGGTGGATGGGGTGGAAGTATCACGTGGTGGAGATACCACGTGGATGTGTGACTCGGATATAGTGACTCCCTGCTTGATGGATGTGGTGGAATTTGTATGGGCCACAAAATTTACTGACCCTTCGTTGGTGGATGCGATGGAATTTACAGGGGTCACAAAATTTACTGACCTGTTTTGGTGGATGTGGTGGAATTTACAGGGGTCACAAAATTTACTGACCCGTTTTGGTGGATATGGTGGAAGCATTCCGGGTCACAAAATTGCACTGACCCCATTTTGGTGGATGTGGTGGAGACGTTCCCAGTCAAAAAATCCATTTGGTGGATGTGGTGGAAGTTTTTATAAGGGTAACAAATTTACTGACCTGCTAATGAAGGGTCGATAAGGGTGGTGGAAACAGTGGAAAGTGGTGTTTCTGCCAAAATTTGGCGCGGATGGATGTCGTGGAGGTGTTTCCATGGAACTCGATTTTCCCTGAAATACCAGGCAATGTTCGTGTATAGTCTTGCCTGGTATATCAGGTGGTGGGTGGTGTCTACAGGTGCTACTTCGCTACCTATTTGTACATGTACCTGTTATAAATTCTTTTTATACATATTCTTCATTCATAAGTATTGGAATATTTCTTCGGGCTGGTCTTCGTTGTTCTGACCCTTTTCTCTGATTACTTTGCCACTTGTGCCTGTGCGCGAAGAAATATTTTGGAAGTTTTGCATTGTCCTCCGGAGCCCCGGGAGATCACGTGAATCACTTGCCATATACGGAATGATCTGTGGGGACAAATCTTTGTGATCTACTTCTGAACAAGTTCCCAAATATACCTAAATTTGTTGCGCGGAGTTGCAAAAGTTTTGCGGGCAACCTGAAAAGTTTTGCGGGCGGCGTCAAAAGTTTTGCGGGAATCAGTAATTTCCCCGCGAAAGAAACACACCGATTATCTCCATATTTTTAGCGAGGGGCGCGCTAAAACACCTATTTTTGTTGCGGAAAGTCCGAAATCACCGAAAAATGTTGCGGCCGAGTAAATGTGCATTTGGACCGCCATACGAGTAGCAAGCTGGAATCAGTGCTCGCTCATACTCGCAACTGCTTGCAAGTATTCCTACTCAGGTGCGCATTATTTTTGTTGTTCAGCACTGAAACACTGTGCCTGTCGATCCATCAGGCTTCTAAACGTTAAATAACGGCATTGCCTATTTCGGCTCTCCTGCTGCCTCTTGCTAGTCCCTGCAGGGACTGGGCTTCTCTGTTGCACACCTCGCTGGTGCCGCGTTCGAGTTCCCCGTGGTGCGTGCCGAGCTGCATAGCCCGCGGCATGGCTGATTCGGGTTCCGTACTTTTTATAGGTCCAGCAAAAAATTTGTTTTTGCTCCCTTCCTTTATGGAACTGCTCAGCCGCCGCCCCTCCGCTATCGCCACATCCTTTCGTTCGCAGATGGTTAGGAAAATGAACAAGTGGACAACAAATGCCCAGAAAATCATGTTGGGCAAGAAGTACCTCTCCAGCCATGTCTCACAGCATTATCTTCCGCATATTGCGTGTCTAAACAACGAGAAGATTCGGAGTATAGACGGGCTAGATGCGTGGAATGCACTTCCGGAAGAAGAAGAAATCAAGCTGGATATCTAGGTCTGTTGGAACTGGTGGGCGCATTTCGGCGAGATGGAATGGAAGGATATCGCAACCGAAGCACGCATCGAAGTCTAGGCGCTAGTGGGGCTCGAGAGTCTAATTTGGATCTGGAAAGTTCTCTAGACTAAATGCAGGCATGTAACTATTCATCCTCCCCCTCTCGCAATGGACGAGCTTCATCATCATTCTGACTGACCGTGCACACGCGGACTTCAACATACATGAAGACAAGGTAAATCACGCTCCAGACAATCGCAAGCGCAAATGCACCCAATTGGAGGGTGTGGAACGCAAGCGTACTCCGGGTTGGGGGGGCCGGACTGGGACTGGGATTGGGAGCGTCGGCGGTTCCTCCGGATGAGTTTCCGGTCCCCGGGACCTCTAAGTCGAATACGGCGGTTTGAATCCAGGAAGCGAACAAGAAGCCCGCGAACCATAAAAGCGACCTAGAGCACGGGAAGTATGGGCTTTTAGGGAAGTGGTGAAATAGCGCGACTTACCAACTCATCCATGTCGGAGGGAGAGACATTATGATGGACGGATTCCAAGTTGAACCACTTCGCGTCTCATTTACGCGTTTCTGTTGCAACATGTTAATGTATCAATATGTCAGGGCGTACCACATACGCAGAACCGGGACGAGAACTTTTTCTTGTTATCTCCAATATGCCAGGCCAAGAAGGTCGCATACACAAACCCGAAAAGGGAAAAGATACCGCTCAGTATGAGAAAACTTTGGGGAATGGGACTGCTTGAAACACTGTCCAGAGCTAGAAGGGCACCAGCACCACTGTTTCGTAGATTAGGCGCCGCACTGTTCAATAAACCATGACGGACTTACGTAAAAATAACACCGTTTGCACCCCACACCCAGCTCTGCAGGGCGACCAGGCGGTTCTCCACTCGTTCCTCATTCCAAATGGCCGTTGCGTCATGAAAAAATGGAGGGGATATCATGAAGATGTATATTGTACGCATGCGACCGCCGACCCCCCGTCCAAGCTGCTTTGCTATAGCTGAAACACTGCGCCGCGGAGGCGGTATGTCTTTCCTATGGTCCTCATCTTCCGGGCGATCGGGAGGGTATCTATGCTCCTCTTCCGCTTTCAGGGGCGTCCGACGGCGGCGCACGACCGAATTTTCAGGGGAGGGCTTGAAGGATTCAACCGGAGCAACGTCCACTTGTGAGGTCTGGGGAATTGCACGGTTGTGATGATCCGCTCTGTTTGATCCTTCTTCATGCGAGGTAGATATCCCAGGTGCTTCGGGTGCAGGCCCCTCGGCCACCAGTGGCACCTGAATCGTGGGTGGGACCTCGGCCGCATGAGGGACCTCGGACGCATGTGGGACCTCGGACGCGTATGGGACGTCGGCCGCGGGTAGTACCCCGGCTACGGGTGGTATGTCAGGCACGGTTGCGTCTTCGGCCACGGTTGAGCCAGCTGTTGTTGGTACCACGGCCCCGGCTCCGATTGACATATCCGTTGGCGGGGTTGGTGCCTCCGCCAACGCCACGAGATCCGGAGGCTCATCCTGTGTAAAAAATTGCATTTGACAACTATCGCTATTGTTGTTATTAGCTGTGGAGTTACAACGGTAGGCATTACAATACTCACCAATATCCCCTCTCGTTCTCTGTTGGTTTATTGCAGCAGGTATTCTGAATAACGCAGAGCGCAACACGTGGATGGGAATCTGAGCGATAATTACAGGATGATATCCACTGTTCCCATTCTTCTCCGGATAAAAGTTGCTTTGAGTTTTCACAACGGACTACGAACTCCCTGCCTCGAATATATGACCAAGCAGGAAGATCTTGTTCGATGAGCCAATCACAAAAAGTCTGGGGAATTAATTGTCAAAGTTGCACAGAGGGAATGGGAGCAGATTCGTACCCGCCATGGTCGGCAATGTTCCACTGGCAAGGATATAATAGAATATTCTGTGTTGTGCCTCAGAGTCAGACTGATTTTGCTCTTTGACTGCTCCTTTTCCAAGCTAGATACCACGGGCGGCCGACTCGCGTTCCGCTGCGTACCAATTGAGTCGTCGCTGAACGAACGCGGTTTCTCCGCCTCATTGCATGCAAGCTCCGCCCGATCCATTGGCGGGCTCTTGTCTGGGGCAGGAACGGTGGACGAGCCTTTGAAAAGATCCGCCATGCCGATAACCATGATCATGGTGCTACCCTTGGCGCCGCAGCTAATCGCGAAGTCGCGCAGCTTCTGAGCAGCGATCATTGGCTCCGTTCTCTGGGCGATGTCCACGGCAGTCTGATACGAGACATAGTCCCACAAGCCGGGGTTGGCGATGATGACGAACTCATCCAACTCCGTCAGATCGTAGATGACGATATCAGGTCGGGCATTGATGATTGGAAGAAGGTGGTAGAACCCAAAGGAGCGCGAGATATCCACCTCATCGCTGACCAGGCCAGAAGGCGAAACCCACCCTCCAGCAGCGCGGATACGAGCAGTCTCGGTGCAGTCATAGGGCTCATGCTTCCTCGAAACCGGATGCGCTCTCCCTCCCCGCGAGATAACCGCCAATGCATCGCCGACATTCGCGACGTACATCTTCTTACCCACAATGTACACCACGATGCCGGATGCACCGCTGCGAACTATCGACGGATCGGTGATGGTGATAAGAGGAATCGCCCCCGTCACGCTCGTCTGCATCTGGCGAATGGAGCTGAAGAGCGTATCATGGAGGTCTTGATTCAGCTTGAGGAAGGAGCGCCGCAAAGCATCTGGCACGCCTTCTGACCGCTTTCGATCAAGGCTGTTGAGCTGCGATATGAAGACGCGAACAAAGTTCTCCTGCAGGTACTTGGCAAGGCGATTGGAAGTGGTGGCGGCGGGCAATCGCTTGGGCGGCTGCGCACGACCGAACATGCCAAAGACTGTGTCCTTGTGTATGCCGCGGAACTCGTGCACAAGATCAACCATGTCGAGATGCTCGTTCTTCCCCAGCGTATCCGCGATGCCGTACGACATGCCATTGACGACCAAGGACGAGGTGCGCACGCGGCGATCTTCGTTCTCGTCGGGAATATCACCTGTATTGATGCCCGTCGTCGCGATCATGACATCCATCAGGCCCAGGACACGAAGCTGCGCGAGCTCCGAGAACCCTGTGAGGGACCCCGGTTTGACGGTCGACATACTCTGGCGCTGCCCAGGTGTTGAGACATTAGACTTGATTTGGAGATGCTTATTTCCCGAGAGATTGAGATACCGCAGGTTCTTGTTCAAGTTCCTACACGACAATCAGTACGAGGTTCGACTGATGATTTACCAGGAGAGGGATCGCACCAATTCCAATCAAACTCCCAATTGTTGATGTTGTAATTGAGCCAATTATTCCCGACGTCGAGGACCGTCAGGCTCTTCACCTTACCGAGCTCCGGCGGGAGCGTCTGCAGCCGATTCCCGTTCAAAAAAAGGGTCGACAGCCGTGTAAGTTTGGGGAGGTCTTCGCTGGGGAAGTTCGTCAGGCCGTTCCCACTCAGGTAGACCTCTTCCAGCTTGGTCAGATGGCGGAAGAAATTAGAAGGCATGTTTTGGATGTCGTTAAACGACAGGTTGAGTACACGCAGCTCCTTGAAGATCATGAGCAGATGGAGAACCTCGTCCGTGAACGAGTTCTCGCCGAGGTAGAGCATCTCGAGTGAATGTGCGAGGGGCGGGATGTCAGATATGGTGGAGGTGGAGGCTTTGCGATTGTTCGGAAAGAGTGGCGCCCCAACAACGACAGTGTTGTCTGAGAAGGAAGAGGACATCTCCTCGTCGGGAACGGACGGCGGCGGATCGTGCCACAGGACCAGCAAGTTCGACATTACATTAAGCCGAGACAGCGACGCGCAGTTCCACAACGAGTTGGGCAGCTCCGTGAGGCTGTTGTTGTGCACATCGAGCGTCTTGAGCTTCTGCAGCTTCCCGATGCTCTGCGGGAGCTCTCTGAGAGAGTTGTCCGCGCACGAGAGCGTCTCGAGCCACTTGAGGTCGCCGAGTGACTCGGGGATCGAGCGGAAGGAGTTGGAGTCGAGCTTGAGCCGCCGCAGGGACGTAAGCTGCGAGAGCGTGTAGGCGTCCAGCACGGAGAGCTTCGCGTTCGAAACGTCCAAAGATGTGAGCGCGAAGGGACTCCTTCCCACCGGCCCCCGCACAAGCGTGAGCTGCGTGATTTCGTTGTGCGACGCATCGAGCGTCGTCAGAAACGGTCCCATCGACAGCGTGAGCTCATGCAGCGCGTTGTGGTCTGCTCTCAGCGTCTCGATCTTCGGCAATATGCATGCCACAGTCAAATCCGAGATCTGGTTCCTCCTACAGTCCAACTCGCCCAACCGGTCCAGATTACTAAACTCGTCCGGTAGCTCAGAGACCTGGTTCCCGACGATGACGAGCCGCTCGAGGTTCTTCAGCTTCCCAATCTCCTCGGGGAGTTCCGAGATCATGTTGAACGAGATGTCGAGGTCGCGCAGGTTAAGGAGCATGCTCACGCCGGTGGGGAACACGCGGAACTTGTTATTCGAGATGTTGAGCGTGATAAGCCGCCGCAGGCGCGGGAAACTCCACGGCAGCTTCTCGAGGTGGTTATTCTGCATATGCAGGGTCGTGAGCCCCGGAATATCGTCGAGGTACACCCCGTCGAGGTTGACGATGCGGTTGCAGGACAGATCGAGGCGCGTGAGGGTGGTGCTATGCCGCAGACTATGGGGAACCATCTTCATCGCCATATGAGACAGACGCAGCTCGCGGAGGGTGGTACACGACCGGATGAAATCAAGCGGAATCTCGATCATGGGGTTGCGGGAGAGCCGCAGCGATACGATGGAGTCGGCATGCTGGTGGAGCACAACAGGGATGGTGCGCAGACTGCGACCGGTGAGGTCGATGTAGTCAAAGTTGTCGAATTTGAGCTCTTCTTCCTGGGGTACGACATCATCACTTCATTGAGGACGATGAACGGGGAACACGCACAGCAGGACCCAAAAATAAGCTCTTGTACACGAACTTGAACAAAAACGACAGTCCCGCGCCCCCCATCAAATTCTGCCCGTCAGCTTCATCGTACCCCGCCTGCTCCAGGCGCCGCCGCACGATATCTGCAGGCCGTTCCGTCCGCGCCAATATCCGTTCTAAAAACGCATCAGTATCATCGCTCCTAGCACATCTGCAAACACACCGTGTCCACGCTCCTTCAAATACAGGCGATGCATCTCGCTCTTCTCCCCCATCGGCAGCTTCATATCCAGCTTCGATGTCAGCGCCGCGACGGTCACGTTCGTCGACATCGACACGGGGTGGTATGTGTTATCCGCTTTGTATATCCGGATCCGGATCTTGTCCTGCGCTCTCGTTCCCCCCGAGCTCTCGTGAGAGCTAGACTCCGCCTCCGGCTCGATGGAGGGCATTGGGGGTACCTTGTCCTGCTGGCTCGTCTTCTTCGAGCGCTTGAGGGAGGGTATAGTTAGCAAGGACAGCAGGCTCTAGTTGTTGGAGTGGGCTACTCCGAAGCGCTGGGAGAGCCTCAGAGGAAGGAGCGCGCCGATGGGACAGGGCTGGTGGATGCACGCTTGGATGCACGCTGGAGCAATGAATGATGACGTGGCTCTATTACCCCGTAATAGCTATTACGGGCGCGGTTACGGTGCTTGTGGCATCAAATTCCCATGTAAGGGTGCAACCGCATTCGGTTGCACCCTTAAACCGAATAAGGGAATGATCATGTGAACGTCTATTTACATAAATTTTGATTTCACTGTTCAAGGACGACGGTTTTGCCTCGTTCTCGCTCAGTTTTGAACATTTCGCTTAGTTCTAAGTTGGAGGTTGAGCGTAATAACAACCGCTACATTATATCAGCAACTCAAATTGATTCGAAGGGCTTCATACATTCAATTTGGTATACAAAAGAAAATGTCTCCTATAGGGCTACCGCCCGTTACCGTCGCAACGGCTAGACGGCACCCGTCAAACGGGTACCGTGCCCGTCCCGTCGGAGATTTTGGAGCTCCCTCTACGGCCCGTCAAACAACGGCCGTGACGGCCGTTCAACGGGTGATTTGAATCTGGTTTTAAACTGACCATTTGAGCGGGAATTTCCAGTTTAAACAGTTGAATGCTTGGAAAGCCGCCTCATTTAGTTCATATATTTCCCTACCACCAGATCTGTTGTTCAGAAATCGGTGTTGCATGGCTATTGTTGTGATCATCGGCAACGGCCGAACATGATTGCCGAGGTTCAACACACCAGAAGCTTGCACCAAGACCGAAGAACAGCAGGGGTGAACATGTAACTGGTCAATTGAAGACATGCAAGCCATTCTATACCAATATGTGAGTCGAGATGGGGTCAAAATCGCAAGTTGAATTGGAACCCAACTCGTTACTGTAATCACGGCCGCCACGGCTGTCCCGTTGCCCGTCACGTCCCATCAGAGGTTTCGGGATGCGAAAAACGGCCGTCAAATCGATAGCCGTTGCTGTCACGGTAACGGGCGGCAGCCCTAGTCTCCTATTTAATTTGAATGTCCTTCAACCCGACAAACTCCAAGTACCACCACCACATGGAAGCTCTGGGTGTACTGAGCTTCTTCCCTCACAATTTGGCTGGTTGCAGTCCATGCAAGAATTATTGCAGAGGTTTTTTCGGATACTCCCTTTGCAGGTGTCTTGACCACATTTGAGGCATGGACACTTTGCTCTCTTTGCTGTGCCATTGGTGATAAATGTTGTCTCTCTTCTCTTCTTTGATCTAAACTCATCTGAAGCTGAGAAGGAATCAAATGAAGTGACATTTGGTCCAACTGTTGCCTGGTCTCCAGACTTTTGATTTGGAGAACTGCCACTGGAGAAAGAGTTTGTATCATCCACAAAATTAGCTGCAAATGTGGTTAAGTTTCCCATTTGAGACTCCGTGGGCCAAGAGAACTGGGGAATATCTTGCTCAGGATATGTAGAAGCATAATCCAGCAACTCTGGAACGAAAATGTCATGTCCAGTTGTTGGCGGCTGATACACACAGAATGTGGACTGCACTGGGGGTTGAGGTTCAGGGAGACTATTGGGCTCTGGCTGACTTATTGGCAAAAGCCTAGTCAAATTAGGACCAGCGGTTGAGAGGCCAATTGTTGGCACAGCATATGCTTCTGAGACACGATTATTGCTCCTCAGTTTGTTCTCTAGTGCCTTTGCTTTGGGCAAAATCTGTGAGATTGTATTTTTCTCATTTGCAGAACGGAGCCATTTTGAGTGATATGACTGTAAATGGCTTTCAAGCTATCATGTTCAGTCAGAAGGGGAATAATATTGATCTATTGAACACACCTTGCAAAAAAAAATGGTTTGACCATTTGCCTCACTGTTCCATGTTCGAGCACCATCTTTGAAATTAAGTGCAAGGTTGGGAAGACAGAAACCAGGGAATGTTTGCATCATTTTTGTGAAGTACATTTTTTCTTCAACAGAATGGACAGCTATCACAGCATACTTGGTTCCTTGTTGTGCAGCAAGATACACATGTTTGAATTCAGAATCAGTTGAAGGATTGTGAGCAAGAATCCCTGCCATGTTTCTGGTTTTTTCTGGAAGTGCCAAGATCCCAACTGTTTCACCTCCCTGGATGTATAAGTCACCATTGATTCAGCCTCGAAGAATGGGAGCATTAGGAACTAAATCCCTTGCAGATTCCAATGAAATCTGCAGCCAATTCGGAACCTCAACATTGTAATGGCCCTGCTACATTTTTCCACTGCGATTGACAGTTCCAACAACAAGATTGTGAATAAAGACATGGTCCTTGATACGAGCAGCAGCATGTCGGATTGATGTCCCAGACTTTGGCATTCAATCTTTGAGGTTTTTATGTATAGCACCTTCAGGATTGTTGGTACCACAACCACAGCGCAGAATTGGAAGGTTTTTCTTTTGCTCAATGTACAACTGAAAATAAAGCTGAGCACCAGGAGGATCTGACAATAAGCCCAACTTGATTGCTTTAAGCACATTTTTTGCATCATGCCAAATTTGAGTGTTAAACAATGGAAGGTTGGTCTTTGAATCCTTATGAGGACCATAAGACTGGAAAACTTCGTTCACAGCATCAAAAAGTTTACCTGGAGGTGATACAGTCTGTCTGCAACGACACCAAAGCCACCGGGCATTGAATCGAATTTGATGTTCCCAAGATGAGTTCTGGGTTTTCAAGTATGCCTCAATCCAGGCTTTGTCTTGCTCACTCGGAATGAAAATAGCATCTCGCAATGCAATCCCAAATAAATGATGCATTCCATGCTCTCTAGAAACTTTGACATGGGCCATTGCATGCCACACATCCATGATAACACGACTCCTGATTTCCAAGGACCAAGTAGAAAATTCAGGAGTGTTGAGAAGGTCTAATGCTGTTTCCAATGCAGCCTGATCATCTTGGACAACATCCGACCCATTTGAATCAGACTCAGGAGGTGCACTGTCTATTTCATTCATCCAGTTCAATGCAACATCTGCAGAATCATCTGATCCTTGTTGAAAAAAATGCAATAGTTCCTTTAGCTTGGCCTCATGTGTTACTTGAGATGGAGGATTTCTCTGTCTTGAATCTCTGGCACTGGAATTATCATCCTGTGCTTGGTCTTCAGATTGCTCTGGGATTCATCTAAAAACCACTGTGCATGCATATACAATATCAAATGGAATGGGACCAAATGTTTCAAGTGCCTTTTTATTGTGTAATGGCACAAGGGCAGCTGGTACACATACTTCAGAGACTGTGTTTCGAGTTTTTGTGACTGATAGAGCACCCGGAGAATTGGTGAGGATGACATAGAAATCCTCCCTTTTGCAATCAATTGACCATCGGTATGATGCACAGAAACTAGAGTTCCAGCAAGATCACTTTCAGATATTTTCCCAGGGACTTCGGCTTTGGCAAGGCGATCATATATGTACAGGGAGGCTAAAGCATTAAGGGCAGCGTATTTAATTTGCTCGGAAGACAATTCATCCTTGTTCCAGTTGCTGCTGACCTGGATAGGTTCTTTGTTCTTGTCTGCTGGTTCTTTCTCTAATCTTTTGCCAAGAATATGTGCACAAAGATCTGCCAATCCCATTCGAGCATCTGAAATAGCCCTAGAGTCCTTAGCCATTCTTGCAAGATCCACTCAGGATGCGCCAAGAAGACATGAACAGCTGGAGGGGATTCTGGCTTCTTGGTCTGCTTGATAGTTCCATGCAATTTCCCGTGCTTGAGCCGATGACAACGCTGTGGCACTGGATATGTATGGGCCTGGACTTGTGGTTCAATTCGAAGCCTTTCTTGAGCGAACCATGGATGTCCTTTTTCTTTGTTGCTTAGACCTGGTGTACTGAAGGCAACCGCCTGTCCTACTCGAGGGTCCCTCCATCATTGGCCGCCCCTTTCGAAGTAGGGTAAGTAATTAATTGCTGGTGTATGTATGTATGTGTGTCTCTCACCCTTCGGCCAGAAAACTCGGGCGCTGATGTCCTCATCTTTAAGGTCGGATTCACAACAAGCCCCGAAAATGTGACATTTAATTCAAGGAAGACTCTCTCTCCTTGGAGCTCCCCAGTCCAGTGCTTGGTTCAAATGTTAGCCTCGGGCACTCGATGTACATCATTAAGCGGCAAGAGCGGTGACAGTTCAAATGTTCACATAAAGACGGTGAGTCTATTGTGCCACATACACAGTGGTTGACTTTCCGAGCTTAACGGAGGGGTCCCAAATGTGCCAGCATACAGTTTAATCTGAGTAGTTTATTGCTTACCGGTTCCCATAAGGCCTAGAAATTACTCCACGAATAAAGTATTGCACTTAAATTGATAGCATGTGCGACATAAACAATGTGTCTTGTGTCTCTTCCCACCACACACTCACATGGATAACGATGTGTTCCTTCTTCATCAACAACTCAAAGAGATGGAGGACGACACAATGGATGGTCAACAGAGGCTTGCCGGCATTGCAACAGCCATCATAGTGCTTGGAGCCATCAAGGCTCAACAACCAGGCGCAGAGCGGTGTAAACCAAGCCAGCTGTACCTCTGCCGGGATGTAGATGCTGTTGAGGCGCTGTAGTCGCCGGTGTTGGAGCGTGTTTGACTAAAGCATGCGGTTGCAGGATGCATGCCCTGGAGTGGCCGCTGACAAGTGGCGGCATCGAAAATGTTCAAGACACGTTATTCAGCGAAAGAAAAGTCTGAAGAGGGGGTAGCGACCCCCCCTCCAGATTAAACTTGAGTTCAAGTCTGGAAGAGGGTCGAAGATATTCTAACAGAGATCCGGGCCCGATGGGGTCCTGGCAGGTGTCATGTCATTGCGGTGATCCTGCGGTTTTAGACCTCAAATTATTCGAAAATACAGAAAATGCCTTATGGAAAGTCAACCAGTTGTTCAAGCTTGAGTAATAATGGCAGCATTTACAGCTGATTGTGGAACTTAGGGCACGGATCATTTATTTCTTCTACTAATCAAAAAAAGTGTCCCCCAATAACTCCCTTGACTGATATAGACAATTTTATTATTGTTGGAACCGCGCCGCCGAGGCGCATGCCCCGGTACCCATAGATCCAATAACAGAACAATTATATGTTTTGCCTACATTTTTGTACTACCATTTGTTCTATGTAGACACTGTACCTGTATTGCAATGTGGCAGGCCGTGGCCTATTGCAGTATTGCAATATGGCAGGTGACGGCCAATAGGCCAACTATACCCACAATGCAATGTGTCCATGGCTGCTTGGGTGCACCGGCTTGGGTGAAAAAAAAAGATTTTCAGCTGTCAAAAATCCGCCGAAATGGCTATTTTTTTTGATGCGGGTGATGCCTAGCTGATGGCGTTCCGTTTTGGGTTACTTTTGGTTGCACAATTCTTTTTCTTGATGGCAACAAATACTGATTGCTTTTTCTGCTTCCCCTTTCGCTGTTCCATCGATTAATGCTTGGTGCCGCCCTCCTGCAGATCCCTCGACCTTCCCGACCTCTCCCGATTCCCCACCCAGCCTCTTCCCCCATCATTCTCCTCGGCAGTTCCCTCCCATCACTTTCTTTGGCATTTACCTTCCATCGGCTTTCCTCGGCTTTCCCCCACCATCATCAGGATTTCCCCTCAACCAGGTGAGCCTCATATTTTTCTTGCGCTTCATATACGGATATACATTCTGCGGGGACATTCATGGTCCACTCCTCATTCCACTTTTTCAATTTCATCATTTCAAAACACCCCACCACACCTCTCGCATCCATCCCTCGGTCTAATGACTCACCACCACAATCTGCGACTCTCCTGCCGACTCTCCTGCCCATCCTACTTACCTTGTCTTTTGCAGAACTCGCACTTTCCACCTCTCTAACGGTAACCGGCTAAGAAGCAGCCCGGCGTCAAATGGGTAATTGCCGGGTCCAGACCACGGATAAGCGCCCGGGCACTTGTCGTTATGCTGCCTGTCTCAAGTCAGGTAGGTCATGTGCCCGGCGGCTTTCTCCCCGCATGTACAAGCTGGCTTGTACATCCGGCCCCTCTCGCTTTCAATTCTTGATCCCTCCTCGCTCTCAAGATGCCACCCTTTTCAATAAATTACAAATCATTCAATAAATATCTGTCATCAACAGCGAGAGCCGCCCACTCGTCGGATACAGCGAAGAAACACCTAATCAAGCCTGCCCTCTGTACAGAGGCTTTGGTTTCGGCCTCGACACTTGCTTCTCATTCCTGGTATGTATGATCAGCTTTCAATTTTGCCGCTCGATTATTGACCACCTACGAAGATCTTGTGCGGCAGACTGTGTCATCCAGCCCATCTCCGCGCAGCCTCCTGGCGTGCCGTGGAGCTTTTTCTGTCTCCCCCCCGCCTTTCCCTCGCTTCTGCTTCTTGGGTGGCGGCAGTGCATCCTCCTCGCCGGCGTCGTCGTCACTGGACTTCTTTTTCTATATCCAGTATGTCATTTTTATTTTGCTCCTGAGTTTTCAAGACCCACTCACTTTCCGGCAGCACCGCGCCCCCGCTTGCGCTTCCCCATTTCGCCTGGCATGTCCGCGTCCGCCGCCGCTGATAAGCAGGCTATCTGGCCTTGCCTGGAATCTTGCTAATGTTGGGATTCCTGTGCATTACCAAGTTAGATGTACATCTCCAGGATTAACATGAGTCCCAAATGGTTAATCAGGCACATCCTGCATGAGGGCTTAATCAGCCTGCCCGAGAGAACATTAATCAGACCTCCCATACTGATTGAGGCTCGATTCAATGGGTTTAATAATAGAGTCCTTATAATCACTTGATTAAGGCTCTGTGGGGCCAACAAATATCAGGGAACTTAAACATCCACTCTGAAGAACAAGTGTCTATCAGTAGAGATAGATCTGTGGGATTTAATCACCTTGTTGTGATTGATTTGGACTATTCTGGGGACGTGTCTGGACACATGATAATCACCGATCAATGTTGCTATCCCAATATGGGTTCTTGACCTGGGCAAGGCTTCATCGGTGTATATCTCAACAACTACTGGACGGTTCAGGGAGATTAGGGTATCTACAGAGAGCTGATACCCAACGCTCCTTGAATCTGAAGGTGTTAATCAAGGGACTTTAACCATTAGACTGGTTCAGCTCCGTCACCGTCCCAAATTGGGTTCTTGGCTTGATCAGGAATTGACGAGGTTATATCTTGGGAACCACTTGACGGATTAGGGAGTTCTGGGTGTCTACAGAAATGGGAGACTCAGCGCTTTCTGAGTCCAATGGTCCGAAGGGCAGGACAACACTATTTGGCTTGGAAGTTCAGTCGAGTCAGACAACTGATCGGAAACAAGGAGTTAAATAGCAGATCTTTAGCTTACTCAGGTAGTGTAATTAGAGTAGTGTAAGCGTAAATGTACAGTATATAAGGAGGGCGGTTCTAGCATGGACGCACTACTGCAGTGGTGGTGGCGCAGGTGCTAGATCCCAGTCTCATAAAGAGACTTGGATCTAGTGCTTGTGGCACTAACATTGGGGTGGCACAGGAGCTAGGTCCTGGTCTCAATTAAGAGACTTGGATCAAGGGCTTGTGTTACAATGGGTAGTTCGTGCTTGTGATCCTGGACTGGTTCTATTAAGAGCTTTGCTTCGTTTGCACAATGTGATTAATATGTCTTGCCTTCGGTAGAAGTAAAACACATAATTTGGGGTTGTGATTGAGAGATGTGAAGGGATTTGGGATTTGGATTGAGAACACGGCACCACTACAGCAGCCTTGGAAGGCTTATTATTTGGGATTATGGGATACGGTGGAAAGGGACCTTAAACAATCAGCAGCCCTGGAAGGCTTATATTTGGGATTGGTTTTGGAATGGTGTTAGATTGACACACTCGGTTGGCTATGCCAAGAGAGGGTCTTAATCCCACCACAACAAGTCTGCACGCCATTAGTCAAGTGCTCTCGTTCTGAGTGCTTGATTAAGGGCTTCAACCAGTCAAACTGAAGTATCTGTGTCCCTTTTCTACTCCTTCACAGTTTTGTGAAGAAGTCTAAAATGCATGAATACTCGTCGGCACGTCTAAGCTTGTGCAACCAGGGGGAACAAGGATGTGGATTTGGTTAGTGGTTGTGGCTTGTGCTGCTGCATTCCACTTGTCGGTCCATGTCATCAGTAGTACTCCAGCTGTGGACGGACCGAGGCAAAGCCTTTCATCTGGAGCCCACCGTGAGGGGCACAGATATTGTTTGCTGGTTGAATTGAATTACCTTGTCAAGGTTAATTCATGTGCAATGACTGGTGGTTTTAAGCTACCTCAGTCACCTGTGCAGCTCTTTTGTTTCGGCAATTGAGGATAAACTTGGATAGGCACTGGCCGTAAAACCGGATGGATAGGCACTGGCTGTAAAACCAGATGGATAGGGCTCTGGCTGCAAAATCAGAGAGGAGTCTCGCTGGACAACTTCTTTACCGATGTCCACAACTCGTTTGCCTAGGCACCAGTATAAACCGTGGTTTAGGCTCTTGCAGCTTCTTAATCATGGAGGAGTCTTGGCTGTGCAGCTCCTATACCAATGCACACTGCTCTTTCTAATGAGCAACGGAAAATGGACTTCACTCGATTAATTAGAGTGTAAATCTGTTGATCATTCCGTGCGAAGATGGAGTATGGCTTTAATCAAAGGCCCATTGGGCTCTCTTGATTAAAGCCACAAAAACGTAAATCAAGTAACCCAATTGTGTTACCCCTTGGGAGCTTCGAACTCCAGGGCGCACAAAACCTTGACTTAATCCGAAGGCACAGGATTAATCAGGGATACACAGTCTTTTAGACTTGTGTGAGGAAGCAGGCACTCCAGAGCAGGAGGGTAAATGCTTCTTGGGTGAATGTTGAGAAAGGTCGGATTAAGGCGGCGTTGGGTTAAGGAAACCGGTATCATTAGATCCAGCTGCTGTTTAAGCGAGTGGTCTGTGGTGCAAGGACTTTGGCTAGGATGTGCTTTACATGATGTGTGATTTAATCGAGCTGCTGTAAAAGCGAGAGGTTAACACACTTGGGCTCATGAGGGCATTATTGCGATGACGGCACTTAGAAACTGGCCAGAATATTCTGAGAAAAGTCGGATTAAGGCAGCATTGGGTTAAAGAAACTAGTATCATTAGATCCAGCTGCTGTATAAGCGAGTGGTCTGTGATACAAGGGCTTTGGCTAGGATGTGCTTTACATGATGTGTGATTTAATCGAGCTGCTGTACAAGCGAGAGGTTAGCACACTTGGGCTCATGAGGGCATTATTGCAACAATGGCACTTATATTCTGTTTTCGGTTGCTTTAAATGGTTGTGAAACCAAAGCAGCAATGGAATGTTCTGTACTTGATCTTGCTTAAACAAACACTATGACAACACGTACATGGATACTGGTTGGCTTGGGCTGCTACTCCCTTCGAGTTAAAGAGTTGAAAGGACAGCTTAATTTGCTACTGAGCTGCCCTCTTGATTTGCCTCGGAAGCTACCCTGCCAGTTGGCTCCGGTACAATCCTGCTTCAGGATGCAAATGCCTTGGACAAACAGGATTTATTTTCTGTTCAGCAGAGATGTGACCATCCTATTATGGTTGGATTTCGAAATTGGGGAAGATGCACAGCAGCCTCAGGGAATAATCCGACCACTGGCTTCAGGGTCGGATTAAACTTGAAGGATGTTCCAATTTTAATGTACATCACTCATTAATTTCGGAATGTGTGTTTAGAGGGGCACAACCGGTGACACAGGAGTGTTTTCCTTTGGATATTGTTGGACTGGACAGTCTGTGCCAGACGGTATATTATTGAGCTAGATCTCCTATGGTGCTTTAGTAGGGTTAATCAGACAGCTTTGCTAAGCAAGAGTTTAACACTGTGCACATGGGAAGGAATGTCCCGATATTTAGCCTGGCGGAGCAAGCATTTCTCTAAACAGAAACTACATTCCAAATCCATTGGAATCGAACTCTGGAGGAATAGGCTCAGGACCAGTTTCCTGCAATATATCATAAAATGGACCCATGTCCATATGCAGAGGCCATGAACTGTCAGGGATAAAGATGGCTGGCGAGGAACCTGAAGTTTTAACTCGGTGATACAAAGATTGGTCGCTAGAGGCAGGATTTAAGCACCAGCTAAGCAGCACCCCAACTCGGGGTGTCCACGAAGTTGTATTGCACATCCTGAACTCCTTTACGGCAAATTTGAGTTCTGAATTATACACCTGGTCCCCGTTTGATTATCGAGCCTATCAAAGGCTTCATTAAGAGCATCTGAGTTCCTAAAGTGCACACTGTGGATTAAGCAGACGCCGACCTGGGTCTCACCAGTTCAAACTCAGAGATACAAATTTTGGTTGCAAAGAAGTTGGGCTTCAATGATTAAGCAGCCAAATCCTAATCGAGGATGTGGCATACCTACCTGGGGCTGCCTAATCACTTACACAACGAAATTATGCTCTTGAGTAAGCCCTGCTTTCGATAATTCAGGAATTGAACCACCTGGATCATTATGACTAGTCAACTGAGGACAGTCGAGACTTGAAATTGGGGGAGGGGAGTAGCATCATCGGAAATTTTCGAACTCTGCGCAAGCTCTCCCGTCTAAATCAATCCAAGTCACGATTGGTCTCATTGAAATGCGGAATTGCAACAAGTGTGCTAAAAATCTACATGATCAAGGCCAGTGGGTTTATTCCGAGCTTGCAAAACAGGCCAAGCTCTCATGAATGAAAGAAGCACACAATGAGCAGTTCGGTTTCATAGAACTAGATTAAATTAGGTTCACGGGCGAACCAAGAATTGAAGGTTAAATTCATAACGATGAGGGACCCTTCTAGTCAAGTTCCGCCTCGATACAGGGTGCGGATGCCTGACTGGAAGGTTAGCCCACATTGTTAAATGAATACAATTCAATACTCTGGAAAGCTGGGTTGAACTTCAACTGAAGTGCTTGATTCTACCGGAAAACCTTGCAGAACAAAATAAGTCGATGGCATCGGCGCCCAGGCAAAGGTGTAATTGGATTTAAAAACAGTCTACACTACTTGTATACTAAGTGCCGAAAGGCGTAACAATATGGCAAGGGCAGGCTATTAATTGCGAGTCGAATGAACGGTGATGAAAATCATTTGAGGAAAAGCAATGCAGTGGAGGAAGATGGGAGGTGCAATTAGGCGAGATCAAGTGTACTGAGCTTAATCGAGCCTTGTACTGAGCCATTGAGACGCCCCGGATCACCCTTTACTCAGACAGTGCAGGAGAAATAGCCTGAATAAGCCTATCCAGCCTGCGCATTGAGGTGTTTAAGCTGAAGACTCATGTGCGAAATGCTTTGGGACTTTGCAACAGGTTCTTCAAGCTAGACTCCTTGGTCTCGAGTTTAGCATTCTTGAGAACACCTTTCACAGACAAACACCGTCACTGGTTGGGACATTCAAGTTTTTCAACACAATTTACAGTGAAAAATGTTATTTGTTTTTCAGACATTTTTCACTGAAAAAGGTAGTGAAAAACTCAAAACATTTTCACTATTTTGTGAGTTTGAGGTGAAAAATTCAAAAGGAAGCTCAAAAAAGGTCAAAAAGATTCAAATTTTTCACTGCTTTTTTCAGTTAAAAATGTCTGAAAAACAAACAACATTTTTCACTATAAATTGTGCTGAAAATCTTGAACCTCCCAACCAGTGTGTACCCAGATCTATCCACAGTCCCACACTGTGTGCAATCAAGATCAAATTATTCTTGACAAAAGCATTTCTGTCAGAACAGATTCCATGGAATTGGCGTGAATTGCTGGAATGTGCAATGAAGTAGAACTGAGTCAGAGTCAAACCCAGTTACAAGATTGGTTTGTTATTTCCAGTATGAGCACTTGAAACTCAGGTCAATGATTCAACCCAAGGCCTAATACATGTTCCACAGAAGCTCAAGATACAGCAGTATGACAGACATGATGCATGATTTCAGAAGAAGAACAAAACACACCCACGCACAACCCCGGGAGACAATGAGGAAGATTCCCTATACCTGTTAAATGCTCTGGTGGTGTTGCCTAGATCTGGGGCAGACTTTACCATTTTGGCTGTTTATTCTCTGGAGCTTGCCCGGTGTTCTCTCCGCCATTTCACAGCAGGTTCGATGTCTCAGCTGAGGTGAGTTCTCGGATGTTTGCTGATAGACTCCCCCGCTATCTGTACAGTATTCCAGTTGTGCTCATCGCTGTCGCAGCATGGAGGTAATTCAATGTTGTTAGATGCAATGAGTTCTGAGGTCCAGACCAGACTCCCCGCCATTTGCTTGCCACTTGCCCTCATCAGTACTGTGGCAGGGCGGTAATTCAATATTGTTGGATGCACCGAGGTCTGAGGTCCAAACTAACATGCACTTGTTTTGAAAGTGTTTCCGCCTTGCATTTGCAGAAGAGTGCTCAGCGGATATGGGTCCGTCACTGCCAATCACGAACTGGACTGGACGGCTTCGGCCAGATTGAGCGGTGCTTCATCTCGAAGATGACCTCCGAATTCTTGTTTATTCTTGTCCTGTAGATATTGGCGAGCTTCCAGATTTAAGGTAATATTGTGAGAGCCGACTTACGGCGGCAATAAATTCTGCTGCCAAGTTCAGTTGTGCCCTTTGACTGCCCTCGTCTTCAATGAATCTCAAGACACCCTTCCACCCACTTCCAAATTGAACCACTCATCCCAAAGCGTGCTGTTTGCATCAAAGGCAGTTGCCATGCTGATTGCGATCTGTGAGATTTCGGCTGAACCTGTGTATTTTTGAGTAACCGTTGTGAGGTGTGTATTTTTGTGGGGTGGCTGGGAGGAGCTGAAGAAAACAAGAGCTCTGGGCTGTGTAACATTTCCTTGCTCTGATTTGTGGTGTGTTTTTTTCCCTGTGTTTGTAATGTGTGTACTTTGTTACTTGTACTAGTTTGGTAGTTGTGTCTTTTATAGCCCTGATGAGTGGGGTGTGTTTTTTTATGCACCAAAGCCCAAAAGGTGGTGAATATTTTCCATGAACTCGTCCAGCCTGTGTAAAATTCCATGAAGGTGTGTCAAAAATAATTATGCCCCAGTATTGCAGCCATACTGCCATGGTGGTCGGAAGCCAATACGGAGAAGTACGTCAAGGGGCCCGTGACAAGGAAGGAGGTCGCGGCAGACCATTGGGGCATGTCGTCGCATGCGGCGGAGCTGAACGAGATTTTGGTGGAGTGGATTGGAGGGCTAGCGCTGAAGTTATAATTGGTTGGATGGGGAGAAAGAAGGATCGTGTTGTATCAGGTACCGTATCAATTGCACTGGGTTCAATGCATGCACGATAAGTTGTTGCAGTCGAATGAGGTTGAGGTTAAGTTTGAGTACATACAGAAATGATCTGGTATTAATGTCGAGCCACAGCTCAGCGCTCAACGATGTGCTTCTGAATCACCATCCAGCTAAACCTTACTCTCACCATCTCCCGCACGGCTACTCGGGGGCTCGCTGTTTGAAGGATTCAAAGCACAGAATAATGAACACCAGAGACATTTTTTAATTTCTCATCCGGCAAAATTGATTAACTCACCGTAAGTTACCTTTGCCCGGGTTGAGCCAGGACTCTATCGATCATGCAGTATTCCTGCTGAGGCCCGGGACAAGCCCGGGGTTCCAAGAATTTGCAACGGGATTCCTGGAGATTCCTTGATTATTATTATTTTGCCTATCGTATTAGTATAGGCCTAGGTAGAGCCAAATTTCTGGCAGTGGCAACCTGGCGTTGCGACCATATTCAACAAGGCTCGGGATTTTTCCATGGAAGATTGAGAGAGTTGTAGCTGTTGGCGCACAGCCCTGGTTCTAAACAACCGCTACCGCCCCGATACTATGATACTTAATCAGTCTTTTTCATAACTTGTAGGAGAGCGTCTCAAAGCCGGAATTCATTCATTGAGGACAGTATACGGCTCAAATAGGGGCCGAAGTATAAAACCAAGACATTGCTGACTACGACACAGATGAAGTGGGAATCCAGTAGGGAGAGTATTCGACACGGCAATCTGAGAAGGGACATGTAGGTGGTCCTAGATAAAGGAGATGAAGGGCAGGTGTGACATGCTCAGTTGGTAATAGAATTCGCCGCCCTGCCGGTCATGGCGCGGTATCCCTGAGGGTTGCCACCGAGCGCGGCGGAAGTATGGTGAAAGAAGCGATTACGCAGAATGGCGGCAATAGGCGAAGACATTGCGCAAGCACAGGATGGGCATCGAGTCCCCGCTGAGAAGGCGCGGGGAGGTGCGTGGATCGTGCGTTAAGAGCGGGGGTGTGGAGGAAGTTCCGAAGCAATCGCTGAAGAACCGGATGCTCGTAAATGGGACGTGCCCTGCGCGTGGCGAGGGCTTGGGTCGCAAGATCGTGATGGCCCGGCGCGGGGCGTGGACGAGAACGCGGCGGTGGATGTGGGCGGGATGTAGTGGGCGTCGCAGACGCGACCAGCTCGTTGTACGCAGTGTGCGTATTTTTCGCGCGTTTGGACCGTTTCGAAGGCGTATTATAGCTTGCGGGCGCCCAAGGCGGATGCGCGGGGGCTCGCTGAAGGTGCTGCGGGACAAGCGTTGTTGAATGGGAGAGAGGGGTTGCTGGAGCCAAGGCACGTGGGTGGAGACGCGACATGCGTAGAAATCGACATGTGGATGGAGATACCATCGTGGAGAGACGGATGGAGGCGATGGGGCTGGAGAGACGGTCAGCGAAGGTAGATCAAGGGCCAGGGAGCCGGAGGGAGGGACAGGAGAGAAGGAAACGACATACCTTGGGCGCAGCACGGGGTGGCGCGTGCGCCAGTCGTCAGGGGCTCGTATTGTCCATTGATGAGGCTGCGAGGCTGCGATGAGTACGGACGGTGTCGTTGATGAACGGGTGGGGTACTGTGCTACCCGACGCCTGACGATATGGCAGCGCAATGTAGAGGGTATGGGGAGGTGGGCGGAGACTAACCGCCGTGTATCGAATGGCGACGGTGCAAGCCTTGGCCTGACTTTTTTTCACAAGACGAGGGCGTTGGTAGAAAGAAAAGGAGTGGGAGTGACGTACCTTCCCAAACGTGCGCGCTGTCGTGCATTCCGCGGTGGCCTGAGCAGCAACGAACCTATTGTGGATAAGTTATCTGGTAATTACCGTAAAAGGAGGACGTGCAGGTGTATGCACCTTGTTCCCATTCCTGGATTCACTGGGGTCTCCGAGACCGAGGCCCTAATGGCGCTCAGGACGCGTTCCAGGTCCCAATCTGTCGGCGAAGACGACAGCCCTGAGGACATCCTCATGGAAAAGTACCGCAGCGCTGACGGCGTACGCGAAGTGGACCCGTCGGAGATTATGAGCGCGACGCGGGTGAATCGCCTGGCCGCCGGTGCCCAAGCCGCCCAGTTCTCCGAGGAACAATATCGTTGCTTCGCGGTGATCGGTGCGTGCATCCGAGACAGGTCGGCGCGAGAGGAGCGCGTGGGCCTTCAGAGGCTGTCGGCGGCGGCGAGAGGCATGGTGGACGAGGCGGGCACGGGACACGTGGGAAAGCGAGGACAGCGGCGTACTGGTCGGAGTCGGAGTCATGTGAGTCGTGGTGGCGTGGGCACGAGGCGTAAGAACCAAGAAGATATCAGCGAAGATCGGATTCCGACGCATCAGAGCAGCTCGGCGCTCAATACCATCGAAGCCGGAAACGAATGGCCAGTACACATCGCCGTCGTGGTCCTCTTGGCCGTGGAAGAGAGCCGGGGCGAGCGCAGCGGTCCTAGAAACCGAGACGGGAATACATGTGCGGAGCTATTTGATCGGGATCTGATCAATGTCGCGTTACTAACGGTACGGCCACCGATGCGGTTGAAAAGGGTGCTAGCGAGCTAGCTAGCACTTCCTCATCTCACCGGTTAGACTTCATTTCCAACAAGTACCCTAGTTCATTACCTGCATTCCACGATTTTTCTTTTCTATCTTTGAATCGGAGCTCAGCACTGAATCTTCGCTGTCAGTGCGAGATGTTATCATTGCAGAAGCACCGCTGTCGACCCAAATTTGGCACATGTAAGTACTGCACCCGAACACTGCGGCGACCACGTAACACCTTCAAGTCCTCACGCTGAGCACTCTAGCTATTATCCTCCTATGGAGCTGAAAAATCGACTGATTTGCATTTCGAGCAGTACTACAGCAGTTCCTGCGGGAGCCCGATAATAAGATGGAAGTGTCGCTGTCAGCTAGCTGTCACCGTCCAAGCCCCACATCAATCAAAGTTCGATGTTCCCGCAGATACTGGACGGGAACAATGAGGCCAGCCACTTCCCCGGATCTGCCGCCAGCGCCTTCTGTCTTAAAGCCCACTGTGGCGCCTGCGTGCTTCGGCGACCCATCCTCTTATACTTGTCTTTGCTCAAATACATTCTTGTGCTACAACCCCAAGTCTACTGCAGCAATATATTCTCTTTGGTTAGTTCTATCTCACATATGACCTTCGGCACTGACTGACATATCCCATACATAAGATCCCCACTTACTCAGAATGGACATGGCTCTCCCACCCAGTGAACTCCACTTTACCATCCATGGTGCGAGAGAATCATGATGTGATTAGTATATTGACATCCATGGTCATTTCACCCAGGAGGCAAAGGAGGTGATGGTGGAGAGGGTATTGGGTGAGGACAGGGTGGCCATGGAGGTGCTGGGCAAGGTCCCACTGTGAATTTTCATTACGGCAATAAGGAAGAAGAACGCAAAAGAATCATTGAATGGCTTTCGCCAATCAATTTCTTTCTACGACAGGCAGATATTTCAGGGGTTCGGCTGAAGGAAACTGGTACGTGGTTTGTTGAAAATGACCTCTTCAAACAATGGGAATGTGGTTCTGGAAGGACACTTTGGTGCCATGGGATTCGTATGTAATTCATTGCCCTCATATGCTCCTAGGCTAACCAAGCTGGAATTTACAGCAGGTGCAGGGAAAACTGTCCTTGTGTGCGTCCATTTTCTACATTGAGTGGTTACAACTCATTATGACAATCCTAGATCAATGGTTGTGGATCATCTCAGTGCTGCATTCAGAAACAACAAGGATATTGGTGTTGCTTGCATTTATTTGAATCACAAGGAAGCCGACCAGCAATCACCACTCAAAATTCTGGCAGGTCTCTGGTGACAGCTTGTACTTGACAGGGACATTGGCTCCATTGCAGAAAATTTATACAAGCAGCACTGGGAGAAGGGCACTGTACCATCACTGCAGGAAGTTGCCGACATTCTCAGCTCTAGCCTGAAGGAGTTTTCACAGGTCTTTATTGTCATTGATGCCATTGATGAATATCCCGAGGATCAACGGTTCATCCTACTCAAACATCTTGCAGAACAGATGGGTCTCTGTCTCAGTGTGAACTTGATGGTCACTTCTCGACCCCATGTTCCTGCAGGCCCTACTCTTCCAAATGTTGAAACTCTAGAGATTGGTGCAATGCCAGAGGATATTCAAAATTTTGTCAATAGACAGATTGACTTATCTCCACATCTGTACAAGCATGTCCAGAGGCAACCCAAGCTACGAGAAGATATTCATTCAAAAATCAGCAGTAAATCTGTGGATGGAATGTAAGCTGTGATGAATCATTGTTGGAAAGGAACTGAAATAAATACCCAACCAGGTTCCTTCTTGCCAAGCTTCACATTGATTCCCTAAGCACAAAGAATACAATCCGGGAAGTTCGAGAAGCTCTGAATGCCCTCCCAGAGAGTCTTTATGGCAGCTATGACATTGCAATACAGCGAATTGATGCCCAGAGCGATGCAGACAGGAGGACAGCTCACTCAGCTATCACTTGGGTTACAAATGCAAAGAGACCATTAACAGTGGAAGAGTTACAAGTTGCTCTTGCTGTTAAACCAGGCATGCGAAAGCTGGATGAGGAGGAGGATCTTACAGACATTGATATTATTCTCTCTGTCTGTGCTGGGCTTGTCATTGTGGACAGAGAATCTTCTGTGGTGCGACTTGTTCACTACACCACACAGGAATATCTGGACAGCATTCAGGCCCTTTTATTCCCAGATGCACAAACAGAGATAACACACACTCTGCTCACATTCCTCAACTTTGATGGATATCCGGAGCTATCTTGGGCTGATTCATGGCATGATCTACCCCCTCTTGTGGAGTATTCTCAATATTGCCTTGCACATGCTGCTGGACAGTCTGAAGTTCAACTCAGAAAAGTTCTGCTGGAGTTTCTTGGAGGAGTTTTTCGATGGAAGAAAACATTGGCTGGGGGAAAGTACTCCTTGGAGTGGCAATGGAACACCATGCCATGGAATTATCCAGGTTGGCCATCACGACCCTCTGCGTTGTGGATTTCAGCAGCTGCAAACCTTGTGGACACAGCAAAATTTCTCTTGGACCAGGCCCCATTGCAGCTGCACTCAGAACACCCAGAGATCATTGTGGCATCATACTATGGCCATGCAGAGATTGTGTCCTTCCTTCTTGAAAAGGGTGCCGATGTTAATGCAGCAGGGGGAGAAAATGGGAGCTCATTGCAGGCTGCTGCTGCTGAAGGCCACACAGAGATTGTTAGCATCCTTCTTGAAAAGGGTGCCAACATTAATGCAGCAGGGGGATTCTATGGGAGCTCATTGCAGGCTGCTGCTGCTGGAGGCCACACAGAGATTTTCAGCATCCTTCTTGAAAAGGGTGCCGACATCAATGCAGCAGGGGGAAGATATGGGAGCTCATTGCAGGCTGCTGCTGCTGGAGGCCACACAGAGATTGTCGGCATCTTTCTTGAAAAGGGTGCCAATGTTAATGCAGCAGGGGGATTCTATGGGAGCTCATTGCAAGCTGCTGCTGCTGGAGGCCACACAGAGATTTTCCGCATCCTTTTTGAAAAGGGTGCTGACATCAATGCAGCAGGGGGAAGATATGGGAGCTCATTGCAGGCTGCTGCTGCTGGAGGCCACACAGAGATTGTTGGCATCCTTCTTGAAAAGGGTGCCGAAGTTAATGCAGCAGGAGGATTCCATGGGAGCTCATTGCAGGCTGCTGCTGCTGGAGGCCACACAGAGATTGTCGGCATCTTTCTTGAAAAGGGTGCTGTCATAATTTGAGCGTGTTTTTCCAAAGACATGTAACCGCATCTCTCATGTGACACTGCCATCAGCCCGCCTCTTGATGATTGAGGAAGTTACCAAAGAAGCGGTTTAATTATAAATGGATGATCAACTGGTAAGATCGATCCGGAATACATGCCATACGCATGGACAGATATATTTACATGGACATGTTACATATGTTAGGTGTTTACTAATAGCCTTGCAGACTATGGCATGTTCTTGGTAAGAACACACTTGCTACAGATGGAAGCAGTGCATAGACAGTTCATTTTAGTTATATATAGTAGCATAGCATTACTTACAAACATTTACCATGCTGAAGCCTTCACACCGAAAAATGAATAATTTCACAGGGTCACGTGCAATGGGAGTGTGTAACTGAATCTCTGAAAGTCTCCTGATTTCAGAAATTCATTCACAGTTTCATGAATGATGGGGCTGAATCTCAGAACTTCAGTTACAGACTCAGTGGATCACGTGCACTGTGAAATTATTCATTTTCCAGTGTGCTTACACTTGGATCATAGCTGTTACTTATCAGGAAGGTAGTTCATACAGTTCGATTAGATACAATAAACAGTATATAGCTGTAGCCTAGTCGTAGTTTATTCTGTACCTCTCCTAGTGTTTTATTCAACTTCATTGACAAATGGTTAATACCTTGCACCCCCCAATCCCTTGTCATCATACCGACTTGTGGACGCTCGGGTGTTTGTCATTGTAACATAATAAAACACTATGCTCATACCATTCATATCCCTCCTACCTCTCCTGACCTCGCTGACACTTCACCATCCCCTCCCCCATTCACTTCTTGGTTATCCCTAACTGGTGTCTCCTCTTCGTCATACCTGTGAAGACCCATTTCCTACCCCGACAATCCACATTGTCCACACTGACATTAAACAATTGCAGCGCCCATTGTTGGTGGTTCACTCGAACAGACAGACACTGTACCACAGGAAACATTGAGACCATCCCAAGCACTATAGCAGTCGCAGGAGCACTAGCCTAATCTTTGGAGAGGGTTATCTCGCAATCGTCGGGGGTGTCATAGAAGACCTGGGACTGTTCTGTTAGCAAAAAAACCACATTGACCCCATCACCCGCTCAGTGTGGCCCATACCTAAGTTACAATGTTTCGTGCACCCTCGACCGTTTGGACTTCCGGCTCATCATTGGACGCTCGCAAAGTTGCAGAACAGTTATTGGCTTCTTCCAGTACCACCCACCACACCTTTTACACCGCCCCCTTTTCCTATACTGACATGTCCCAACAATCCTCCCATGCTGTGTCCCCCGCCCCGTCCAACCAGGATATTCTGGTCCTGGACAATGATAATTTCCCACCCCACCTGCATCACCTACCCTTCAGGTGTATTCATCCAAAATCACCCTTGTCTGTACCCTGCCCATGTTCAATGGTTTTACCAAGTCGAAATGGGAGACCTTTGTCAATTTTCTCAGTAACTACATCTGGGCATATGAGTCTGAGTTTGACACAGACAAAAAGATCTCCTTCACCATTTCGCTGTTGGGGAGGGAGGATGGAAACCCATGCCTGGCAGCCAACTGGGTACGAAACTGGAGGCACCGCACCCTGCGCTGTGAGGTCTCCGAGCGTGTTATGCACCGCTCGTCGCCTCATGGCCCCTGCGAACCATCTGCACGACTGACAGGACGAGCTCGGACGTACGCGACGGATCTTCCTAAACGGGATTCTACGTTACCGGAAGCAGCTTCCAAGCGAGACCAACACTCTCCCCACATCCGCATTGTCTCCCCCGCCATTGGAGCTCACTCATCGTCACACGGGCGACCCGTACCCCAAGATCCGGGACTCTCGACGCCTTCCTGCAACACGACCCTCCGCATACGCACCTCAAATGGTGGTCTCCCCATACCGCACGGATTGCATCACTAGTCGGTGTCCAGCAATAAGATACGACCGGTCCCCTCACCGAGGTCGGACACCCCTCCTTTCTGTTCCTGGACAATCCCTCACGCCGGACGGACCTACCACGTGCCTGACACTGACCCATCGGACGAGGCAGAGGATATCCTGACACAGCCCGTCCCCCACTTCACACGATGCATCGACTAGCTGAGGGGAGACCATCCGTCTCTCCCCCTTCCTGAGCACTTGAGCACCCACCAACGCAACTATCAGGCCGTGCCTGGAGCTCCAGACGTATTCCGAGGTCGTTTGGCCTCACTATGCCCCGCACGCACCCAGAGACGATCAGTCTCCTCAGCAGAGGTGTCCGTTCCTGCCATATATGCACCCCGAAACATCTCATGACGTCCCCTGCCCCCTGGGGGCACCTGCGACCCGCATGGCACCTCTGGAAATGTGGGAAGTCGTCGAGGAGGTATAAAAGGGAGCACATTTAGTAGGAGTAGTCAGTACCTTCCGGCCTGCAGAAGTAGCTTTTGGGGTGTTTTCCCCACTTTCCGTACCGTTCTCAGCTCAATCTAAAGGGGTACTCCCAGCCTTCCCCGACCTCGTACCTCTCGTGCACCCTCCTCCCCGCCCACTGCCGGAGGCAGGCCACACATCTTACATTTGCTCGTTCTTCGGTGTCTCACCTCTCACACCTCCATCAGCAGGGTCCCTCCCCACTGGACCCAGTGTCACAATCCCAGGCTTCCTCGATTAGGATCACCATTCTCACGAGCTTTGCTCTGTAGAAAACAGGCCCGGAGAGAAGCCATCACATACAAATCGCCATTCATAGCCAACGGAACCGATTGTCTCGCCGTCAACCGAACAACGTTGGTGTCATCGTCTGTGCGACACACATCACATCTCCAGCGCTGGTTCTGAGGGGAAGAGTGCACGAAGGAAAGCAGACAGGGCAACACATTTAGGGTTCCAGTACACTTGTACGGGGAACCAGGTCTGGGGATTTACATCTTCTCTACCGTTTTCACTGACAGTAGGTCCGCCACACACGTCCACATCTAGGAGACAAACGGTCTCCACGAATAACCGTTCTCACACACACACACACCACACACACACACTGCTCATACAAGGCCGATTCATGCACCGACCTTCCGCTCTATCATTTGACTGTACCTTCCCCTCTAGAGGACGAACATAGTCGAATTTGAATCATATATCTTTCGATACCGACACCGCGGTCCTTATCACAGCGCCTTGGAGTCTTGCGAAGGGATTACACTTTTGCACACCTAGTTGAGGAACTCAATGAAGTGTTCTTGGACAGGAACGTAAAGCAGACGGCACATGTGCACCTAATGACCACTCAGCAGGGGACAACCCCCTTGTCCGAATTTATCCAGGCATTTGAGTTGAATGCTGAGGAGGCCGGCTACAACTCGAGTAGCTGAAGAGAAGTGTTTGATACACTCCTGGTGGAAACCATGGAGGGCCTCATCAACAATGAAGTCAGGGACCAGCTGTATGTTGGAGGAATTGAGCTCCTGCAGACATACCGGGAGTTGAAGAAGCGGCTGGTGACAATCAGTGGAATCCTGGAGCGGAAGAAGCTCTGGAAGACACCGGTGGCCTGAGGCTTTATGCCTTGGGTCCCCAAACAGAATGCCAGCCCTGCGGCAAACCAAAAGAATACAGGGGGAACTGCACCAAATCTGGCAAAGAAACTCGGACCCAGAGAAATGGCTCCGATGGACGAGGATGCGTCCAAGACAAAGGCTGGTGCCTTCTAATGTTACAATTGTGGCAAGAAAGGCCACATGAAGCAGGAGTGCCCGGAGCCTCCCAAGAAAAAAAATAATATTTGGTCAATCCAAGTCGACCATTATATGCAGGACCTGCAAGCTCTCACGGCCATACTGCGAGAGAAGGGTTTTTGAAGGGGCCCCCAGTCAAGGCCAAACTGGCGCCCCTGTCACCTATTATTAAACACAGGTGCTTCAGTCCACTGGAAACGGACCTAGATTCAGTACTAGTTTCGGACATATATGTTGAAAACAACAAAGTACAAAAAAAGAACACATGTATTCCTTTTTTGAATGCTACAGATCCGGATAAATTAGTTATATTACGTGCAAAGAAAAAGGCCCCCGGCACCCAGACCGGTGCAACAAATAGGGATGACAAAAAGGGCGCCAAGTGTGCTATGGCTCAATCCAAACAGCAAACAACTAAATTGTGTGTCCCTGCTGGATTGGAGGAAGCACCAGAAGAACTGGAACCACATCCCACATTACCAAATGTCTTCAAAAACTAAAGTCCCGTTTGGACTTAGGCGGAAGGAAGCAGCAAAATGGCTCGCTAGGCGTGCCATGGGAATTGCGGAAAATCAGTTACAAGAGGAACTCCGGGAGTTCCAGGTTGGGATAACGTTCCCTGAACAACAACTTGACGGTCTGAATGTTTGCAGCTGAGGGCCTCACAATTTGATTCGAGCTACACAGCTTCCGCACCTCATCATTGCTGGACATCGACATCAACGAACTCTCTCGACTGTCGGGAGTGGGGCGACGTGGCAGAACTGGAGCAGGTGTATGAGTGTGGGAAGCAGGAGCAGGTATATGAGCATGGGGAGGTGGAGGTGGAGGTGGAGGTGGAGGTGGAGGTGGAGGACTGGGTGTGCGGCTGGGATCAATATCCGTTAAAATATGTGGGAGTGGGAATTGCTCAGGGATAATGTTAGTGAGAAGTACGGGTAGTGTGACCAGACAGGGAGCAGCGAGTAGTGGGTGAACGACATGCTTGGTAGGTGCGCTAGTGAACAGAGGCGCCATGGAGGTGGAAGACAGACAGATGGCCAGGACTCGGACATGAGGCCCGCATATGAGGCGGAGCCACTGATCATTGTTCCTTGTTCTTTGCTCTATCCATCAAGGTCAGCTTTTTCAGGTCACGAGGCGCTCGAGATCGCGGCTTTGTCAGGTCGCAGCTTTGTCTTAGGGGTTGCATTGTTGAGGGTCGGCGCGATTAAAGGTGTGAGTACCTGCACACACATTCACACATTCCCACTTCGCCCCCGATGCCCATTCCTCATCTTCCCTATGTTCAACACCCCGGCATCAACACACACCCCGGTAGTCTACTCACCCTTGCTGTCACAGAAGACGGCGCGATTCTTGTGAGTAGTGGTAAGCATCTGTCACGAGTGACTGGATATTCACCGATCTTTGCACAGGCTCGCAAGGAACCCGAGTTTGGAATGTGGCTGACATGACGATGCTCCAGCATCCCAGTAGCGCTGGTATTCATGGCGCAACTGTGGTTCTGATATGGACTCATCAGGCTGACGAGGCGCAGGACATTTTGTATGCCGGTGAACTGTCTGGAATCTGACTATACCTAAACACCGCACATTTTGCGCATTTCAGGAATAGTCAGATTGCAGTATAGGCTTATTTCCAAGGACTAGTATACGGTCTCGATATAGCCAGATGGGTTGTGATCACAGAGTAACGGGTACAAGGGGTAGGGAACTACCCTGCGGACTGACAGTGCTCGCCTCGAAAACTGTAGAGGAATGTGTAGCCCACAAACCTCTTTAGAGACTATTTCTGATCTTCTTCCCACACGATGGAATAGGCTGGACATACTGATGACAAGGGCATGCGGGAATAGTCTCATTTCTGCACCAATAGGTCGTGCGCCTTCCATGTGGCCTGGGGATATACATTCCGGTGAAGTTCCGGGACTAGCGAAGGTTGGCTAAGATCTGATGGGATTGTCCTTATTTCGAGCAGAGGGAAATAAGAACCCTTTCTGGGACGAGTCTCACTAGGGGTATCTACGAGGAGCTGGAGGCCAGGGGAACATTACCCGATGGTCAGTGATGGCGGGAAAGGACCAGGGACAACGGGAAATAGGACAGATGACTCGGTATCAGTCAGCCAAGAGACTGAGGGTTTCAAACCCCTAGGCTGACCAACGCCGCACGAACGGACATCACGATCATCCTGTACACTGGCCAATGGCAATACGCTCGTGGGAGTCCTTCTGACAGATAAACGGCTGTGGGGGGGAACTCGGGTGATTTTACTAATTTCTATTTCGTTCTTGGACTTGCATATGATTTCGGGGTTTGTGTAAGTAGTCAGGACATTATCTCGAGTAGGGTACAGAATCACCCGTGTATTAGTAGGCCGAACGCTTGCGATTGGGCTATTTCTGGGGTTGGCTCAGTGTGTATTGTCGTTGGACTTTAACATCGGGAAACCTTAAGTTGGAATAAGAAATAGGGTATCGGAAATGTCTTGGACGTGATTGAGGCTATCTAGCATCTGGGAATCGATTTGTGTTTTGTCATCAGCTACTGTCATCGCCATCAGCTATCATCATCGGCACTTGGGAAATAAGCTATGGGGTCTCTATCATTTGGAATTGTTATATCGGCGACCTATCCGAGGTCTCCTGCACGTCGTTGGACGACACCACCACCACCACTCTCGACACTTGCTGTCTCATAAGCTGCGAAGCTTTTAAAACATCTTATTTCCACTGCTCGATTATTGCTCAGGCCAATTCCTGGTGATATCTTGTAGTGAAGGTTCATCTTCCTAAGGGAAACACATACCTTCCTTTCAGCCTTGTTAGGACCTGTAAAGGGACTACCACTTGTCTGAATCTTGGCTCTTGCACTCGCTGATTGGCCTATTTCCGATACTAGTCTTATTTCCGTAGGTGTCACCGCTTATTCCGGAAAGACTTGGGTTGTATTTGGGTGATAAGTGTGTTGTTTGGGTTTAGTTCAGAGCACATCGTTCACCGGCACACAGAACGGGTATTTATTTTGCTGGCGTCAGAAGGATGGGGTAAGAATGCTCTCCGGTTCCATTTGATCCTGTGTTATTGACTTTGTTGAAGGTGTTTGAAAAAACCTTCGTCATACAGATGCCTGACCCCAGCGAGATTACTGCCATGGCATTTGACTCGACAAACAATCATCTTTGCTTTCTTCAGCAGGAGATTCCCCCAGCTATCGCCCCAAGCCATCACGTTTGCCGCCTTCAATAACAGCCAAGACCGCGATATCATTGTACTTGGTTCATTAGGCCCAGTAGCTACTTTGCAAAGTTCACGACAGTTAGTATGGTGTATTTTGCAAGTCCACCTTATAACACTTATCATACCCCTGAAAGGCTGTTAACACCGTTATCCCTCATACAGGGCACTGATCCGACTGGTGTGCACTTATCCCACCAGCGTAGCCGGAGTCTGCTTCGGGCTCAGGACAGAAATGTCTATTATTAATAATACAAATGTCCGATACAGCTGAAATGCCCGAGATGCCCAAAACCAGCCAATAACGCGAAAAAAAAAAACCCCCCCGCAAAAGCGAAACAGAACCCTGCCGCATCCAGGGGAGCACCTGCCGCCGCTCTCAGCAGAGTAGGTCGAGAGGGTGTGCTGGCACTCGACACCGAGCGCCTGCGCATTGCAGTGAGGTAAGCACTAAAATAGGTGTGCACGCTCTAGAAATCATCAAAAAAGCTCCGAAAATGAGAAAAAAAAAAACCACACCTACCGTAGACTAGAACTCTTCGAGTGGGGTGTGCATGGCAAGCAGCTTGTCCACCTCAGCCCTCCTCGCGTCTGTGTCCGCATCCCTGTCTGCCCTGCCTTCCTCATCTTCCTCTTTGTCCTCTGGTCCATCACTGACTACTGGCACGCCCCCAGATCCCCCCGCGACAGGTTCCTCCTCCGAAGTAGACTGGCTCCCATACTCGTTGTCAGTTTCTTTGCCACCATCCGCGATCCCATCCTCGTCTATCCCAGATGACTGGGACGAGGCTCCCTCATCCGGCCCTGAGATCCTGTCGGTGAGCTGCCGCCACAACTGCCGGAAGCGAGTGGCGAGCTTTCGCCGCACCACCGCTTGCTTTGCTGCGAACACCATGGCACCTTGAAGATGCATCCAAGGTGCCCGCCTGCCACTTGAGCATGCACAGGCAGTGCACCATCTCTTCTTGCAGGAGAAGCACCTCCTCCCTTCACCTCTTCACACAAGCATACACCTTGCACCACTCAGCCCTCACACACACATGCATCTCTGGCTCGACGACTCCCCCAGAAGATCCTGTGCTGAGCCAAATCCAAGAGACAAGGTGGTTTTTTTTGCCCATCCCTAGAACACCGCGTACTTCACCATTCTCATTCTCCTGCGCCGCATCTTTGCGCTTGACCTTCATTGCCCGCTGGTTCCTCTTCTTTGCCTCCTCCTCATCTTCAGGCAGCCGAAGGTCGCCCTTCTAGAGCAGCCGCCAGCCTGAGGCACCCGTGATGTGCCCCAGCGCCAAGTGCGCTGCACGCGCCTGCCAGTATGTAGCCGCCCCAAGATCAACCTTCCGCTGCTGGCCATCAACAAGACCTCGAGAATGGGTGTTCTGTGTTGCCGGCGAGAGCTCAGGGTCTTGTAAGTCTGAAGCTGTTTCTTTACAATCAGACTGTGGCAGATGTTCCCCAGGCTTTCGTTGCATTGTGTGTCGCAAAGCCGCACCTCCGCCAACGCAAGGCCTGGGGCGGACAGAGGCAGAAGGCTCTCGGCCTGAGAGAGGGCAGATGGGAGGAAGAGGGGGGTCCGCTCTGCCTCAGCCTGATCAACAGGCTCGGCAGAAGTTGAGAGCTGCTGCAAAGCTCCAGGCGAGTATTTGTGCTGCAGAACACGCAGCTTCTTGATTTGGCGGGAGATCCTCGTGTGACAAGTCACGAAGTCAGTGAGCTCCTTGCTCGTCGGGGACTTGTTAGCTGAAAGGTCGGCAGTCAGCTGATGCCTGAGGAAACGATGAGTTGACAGCAAATGTAAAGGGAAAAAACCCACTGTTGCCCCTCGATCTCCAGGCCAAGCATCAGGTACTCCATCATTGTATCCTTGGCAGTGTCTTGCACGAGGTTGGACGCCTGCTCTTGTTCTTGCTCCTCACGCGTCAATTCCAGCTCAATGGTTCGCAGCGTGACACCTGAACAACACAACACAAAAATGTCAGTCATTATGGTAATGTGAAACAAACCGGGGGTGCACCAGACTCAGGCACCTCATACGGGTTTACAGTTGACATGCCTAGCTCAAAGTCGTCCACAGCCTGCTTCCAGGCAGGCACATCATCCTGCTGGGCTTGGGTAAAGTCTTGGAGGGCTTTGGATTGGCATGTGAGCTCCTTTGTGGCTTTCAAAAGCCGTGTGCGAAGGGTAGACCCTGTAAACTTGCTCAGAAGGGCTCGATTCCTTCCATGTCAGATTGTGCGGTGAAAGACCTGGTATTGGGGCACCTGGGCATTTATTCAAATCTGCTCGAGTTGCAACATACTATAATGTACTTCATTACATTAGAGAGCTTGAGCCCAAGCGGCATACCGCTTTTAGGTTGTGCAAAAAGCAGCAGGTCGCTTTTTTCTTTTTTTCCTCTAAAGGGCATTAACAAGGTGCAATAGCATCAGGGTGTGTGAATTTGAGGTGCATACAAAAGTTGTAAAAAAAGCGGCATGCCGCTTTTTGCACAACCTAAAAGCGGCATGCCGCTTGGACTCAAGCTCTCTATTACGATGTCATCTCACAAGGGCTAATGCTGGCCTGAGCAGTTAGCTAAAAGGGATATAATGTGTCTCGAACCATTAGAAAGGCACTGGACAACAATCCTGGTAAAGGGTTGACGTGGGAAGTCGCTAATGGAGCAATCGCGGAAAGTGCCTTACCATCCTGGAAACGGATTGGGGCTACTGCACATCCCTGACTGAGGGTGTATTAGGAGGGATTATCCTTCTGAACCAGAGGGATCATTGTCGGGCATCATCTGACGTCTTCAGAACTGCCAAGAGAAGGTTGGACTTGGTTGATCTACTAGTTGACTAAGAAACCATACTCGTGTACTGGGAAGCGGCGGCTATCACGGTTTTCAGACAAATCACTTAAGCGGTTCAAGGGGGAACCATTTGAGCGGATGGTTACCAAGGAGGGTAATGGAGTGCTGACGAGGAGGTCAGCTAAAAGTTGACATATTAACAATATCCCATCACGATCGTTCTAAGCGATGTAGATCTTGACTCATCGTTAAGCTCGGCTCGTTGATATTTCTTACAAATCTCCCTCAATTTCACTAATCGCTTGATATCCGACAAGAGTTCATCGGCTAGCTGCCATACCACTAGTCATATACCCTGAACCCTATTGCACATTTGTATCTGTCTCGTTTATATTTAGAATCCTGTAATGTATTTAAGCAGATGGTTATGGGAGGAACACCAGTGAATCTCACCCCACCTGTTGGACGCGAAGTTACTAGACCTCACGCTTAACCGGTAGAGTAGTCATTCATTCGGAGACACCCAGAAGCTATACCAAGTTTCGTTTGTTTTCCCTGTTTGAATGTTATCTGTGTTGGATTTGGGTCTTTATAAACGACGCGTGGTCATATTGGATAAACGGAATGGACATGTGGAATATAAGGAAACGGATTGGACTTGACAATTGGTTGTAATCTCGCAAGGATTAGCAATCGCGGATACTATTTGGAATCGGGATTCATAAGAATCACTTGCTTTACGCATCGGAGTACTATCTCCAAACCTAGACCCACATCATACAAACCGTTGTACATAAAATCTCGTCTGTCTATCCACGATTGCGCGTAGAACAGATTCGAGCAAGTTTTATCTATACGACTTGTAGACCTGTAAAGTCTTGCTTCTCAAAGAGAACTAAAGTTCAAATTGCCACAATCTATACTGGATTGGAACCCCGAACTTGCACGAGGACTATAGTGTTTGAGTTGTTGTAGTCGCATTATCAAACCACGTATTCATTTACAAGGTTTTTTTTGTGGTTATTTCACCGCCAGCCCCATAGTCAGCATTTCAGCAGCGCCCAGGATGAGGAGTAGCAAGAAAATCTCTTGACAAATTCTCAGGTGCCCGAGGATGTGAAGTTTTGGGATGACAAATTTGACAAAAAACTGTGCCAGGTGGAAGCAGAGGGTGGGCGGAAGCTTCAGTAGGTGTTCCTTCAGGTTTTTGGACCACCGGCACATAATGTCATATGAGAGTAAAAAAAACATGAGGCCAGTGAAATGCTTCCAGGCACTGGCAATGGCATAATCCATGTTCCTGTACCTGGGACGATGAAAAAAATGGTCGGCATCTGTTGGTGCAGTAAAGTAAAAATAAATAAAAAACATACTTCTCCCCCGCCTGGAGATCCACCACCCCGTTTTTACAGACGATCTTGTGGTGCCCGCACATTATCATCCCGCAGCCCGTTGCTGCATACCCTTGTGAGTACTTGGTGTTGGCATGGTCAAGGGCAGCCAGGCCAGTGCATGTGCTCATCTGCAGGCAACATCAGCAGCTGTCACGAGAAAGTGAATGGAAACCCTGACCTCTTTCTGCTCCCCCAAAGTCTTCCCGAAGTCTTTGTAGGTGAAAGACCAGACAAAGTATGCCCAGCCATCTTGCAGGCTAGGGTCCACCAGCCAGCTCGAAATCTTATTCCTCTTGAGGCAAAAACAGGTGTCAATCACCAGAAAAATAGTGTAGAGGTATCTGCCAGAGATAAGAACTAACTCGCATTCCTTCGGGGAAATTTATGAGAACACACCTCATCTCCACCGGCGCCTTCTCCCATCCCTCAGGGAGGTTGACCCCAGCCTTGGGGCAGGCAAGACAGTCAACAGCGAGCTCCCCTTCGCAGGTTTCAGATGCGCAGTGGTCTGGGTCATTGCCCATACCCCTGCGTTTGAGAGCGTGCAGGTTTCGCCACTGCCGTACAACCCACAGAGTGAGCTGATACCGATGCTGAGTTAATTAATCAGAGGGAATCCAGAAAAACGAGAAACAGAAACAAGAACCCACCTTGCACGCGCTACTTCCCGTGTTGTCAGTGATCTTCGCAAGCGCGTTGAAGAAGTGGTAAGCAGTGGTTTTACCTTGCAGATTAACAGCATGGAAAGGTTTGAGGGCGGAGATAGTGATGGCGCTTTGGGGATCGTCAGGAGTTCCTGGATACCAGCCATGTAAGAGCAGCTGCTCCCACTTGTGTTTGGAGCCGCTGAGTCGACATTCGCAGTAGTCGAGGGCGACGTAATGAAAGCTGTTGGATGCAATCACAACAAACTTGCTGCGCCCTGGATGCGAACGTGGACAGGGCTGATTATTGGGGTGGCAGAGCTGAACCCTCAATCCGAGGTGCTGCAGCTCTCGTTTTTGGAAGAAAGTCCCATTCCAACACTGCAAATAAAGATGAAGAAAGAAGGATTGCAGGAGTGCAGTGTGTACCTCAATGCGACAGAGCGGACGGGTCATATGCCCATTTACCATGCATTCTCAGCAGAACAGCTGCACACTGTAGCACTCACTGCAGCGGTACTTGGCAGGCTGGCCGCAGGAGTAGACCGAGTCCTGGCCCATTAGACCCTCCCGAGTGACAAGCACTTGCAAGTAGTTGTCACAAAAATTAGCGACCCAGTGGCGGAGGTTGACATTCTAGTACAGAAATTGGTCAATGAGCATGTCCTTGATACAACATTTTGGATAAAAAACCCACTGTAGTTGCGTACCACTTGTGTTTGCATTTCGGGCGCGTTGTGGCCTCAGCCTCGGGCAACAGCATATCTGGGACATCCAGCCAGTCATTGTCGTTGTCCATGCTTGTGCTGAATAAGGTAAAAGGAGCCGGATTAGCCAGCTTGTATGTGACGGGGACGGGTCAGCCAGTAACTTGTCTACCATCAACAGTCAAACGGCCAGTACGGTGAAACGGTGCACTTCTTATATGACTAGGAATAGCTAATTGATAGGTATTGCGAACAAAACCCAAAACAACCAACTACAACCAATCTACCTCCAAAGATCTAAGTGCTTCTCTTTGTGAGTTCGGGTCCGGGCCGTAGTATGTGACCAGCAGGTTTGAATAAACACAAGTTTGATTTATAGGCTTCTAACAACACACTCTACATGTACTAGCAATATGCAACCGCCAATAACAACACTGCTAGGAACCTAGGGATGGTCTGGGGGTGTGTTTATATGGGGTGGATACAAGATGGCTGGACCACTAGGTCGAGAACACCAGGGCAGAGTATGTAGGTTTGTGAAAATCCTCGCTAAGGGCAGCCCCAAAGACTACTGAGGCTAACAACAAGGGACTTCAATCCTCAAACGGCAAGACTCTCCTTGACCGCCGACCTATTCCTTAACCAAGAACAGGAACCTTTCCGCTTTTATCAGCACTAGCTCACTACAAGCGTCCAGCTGGCGACCCAACACACTACGACAGAGCTTCCGTCTATATCGGGGTGAAGGCAAAGTAACTGACAAGTTATAGCCAAACTAGAGGTGGGGGCACCTAGTCCGTCTTCTTCTTAGTGGGCTCAAGCCAACACACAATCCACCTAGCAAGCAATCCAACACACTACGACAGAGCTTCCGTCTTATCGGGGTGAAGACAAAGTCACTAGTGCAAACTGCAGCTGGGTCTCAAAGAGAACACCCTAGTTCGTCTTTATCTTAGTGGGGCTCAAGTCAACACACAATCACCTGGCAAGCGATCCAACACACTACAACAGAGCTTCTGTCTTGTTGGGGTGAAGGCAAAGTCACTAGCGCAACTGAAGTTGGGTCTCAAAGAGAACACCCTTATTTTATATGTGGAGGTCTGCTAGAACCAACAAAGGTCTGATAGAACCAACAACACGAAATCCTCAACTTAATCACTCCATGTTCCAGAGTCAACAGTTTCTAATTCCAATAAAGACTACTATCACTGAAGTGCATTACAAACTTCACTAGCAACCTGAGACCACCTCCACTAGTGACACACAAAACTGGGGTGTAATCTCTATTAGAGGCCACCTGCACCAGCTTCATACTCGACCAGGGAGTGCTAATCTCAGGTGCTAGTCGCTCCTGTGCTCCCTTTATACTACTAGGTTCCAAATACATGTGAAAAGCGAGCTGAATAATACAACAATAAGCAATATGAGGTGATTCAAGATGAATGGCCAATAAGATGACTGCCATTTCGTTTTAGAGCCATCCTGTGACATGCTAGGTCAGCCTTGCTGATGAGCTAGCAGCCTATTCGTGGGTATATTGCAGATCCTGGGCACATCATCTATAGCCAAGGATCGCACCTAGTCACCTGGGTTTACAGCTGGTGTTCTAGGTCATCTTTCTGTGTCAGAATGCCGATCCATCGCATCTAGACAACCTAGTATTACAGCTGGTGTTCTGGGTCATCTCTGTGTGTCAGAGTAGCGATCCATCGCATTCTAGACAACCTGGGGGTTGCAACCAACATCATAGGTCATCCCTGTTTGTCAGAGCGTCGATCCATCGCATCTAGACAACCTGGGGTTGCAACCAACATCATAGGTCATCCCTGTTTGTCAGAGTGTTGATCTATTGCATCTAGACAACCTGGGGTTGCAACCAACATCATAGATCATCCCTGTTTGTCAGAGCGTCGATCTATCGCATCTAGACAACCTGGGGTTGCAACCAACATCATAGGTCATCCCTATGTGTCAGAGCGTCGATCTATCTGCCTGTTAGACGACCCAGTGTTACCACTGGTTGCCTAGGTCAGCTCTATGTGTCAGAGCATCGATGATCGCCTGTAGCTCCGCACCAATAGCCTTCCTGCTATTCCACTCGAGCTAGCTGCCTGTATTAGGCCCTAGCTATTGTTTTGCATCTCTCATGTGTCCATAGCATCGTATCTTTTCGGTCCTAGCTGATCCTAGCCGGATCTCTCCGCCTGGCACTGCCTTTGGCCTTTATCTAGAGATTAGATAGTACAGCCTAGACCTCTGCTGAGTGAACTAGCTCAAAACACCGTCTCCTAGCTATACATCCATCGTCAATTCCAGTCCACTAGACTATCGCAAGCTCCCTAGCACATCATCTCTCAACTACTAGAGTCTCCTAGGTCTCGTCTCATGAATGTATAGGCAGTGGTTTAATCCCTGGTTGTTTATACACTCAGCTAGCAGCTAGCGCATCACACTAGTGTAGCCTCGTGATACAGTCAGCAGTTAGGGCTCGCTCTGACTCTCCTTTATATCACCTAACAAGTGGTCCACGTACTATCTAGGATGCTAGTAAGAACAGAAGTGCTAGTTGCTTCCCGTTGTATAAAATACTGGTTATAGGAAATCACAAAATTAGCGCTAGATGTGGTGCATTTATGTTACGCCGTTTCAACGGGCAGGCAGAGAGTTAGAAAGCGAGTGGCTGAAATATTGTAAGGAGAAAGTGTTTTTTGTGGCCTCATGACCCAAAAGACAAGATCTTGAGAGATTCAAAGACTTGGAGAAAGCGAGCAAACAATGTGTTGACAACATGGCAATCATGTGGTCACCAAAACATTTAAGTTATAAACGAAGTGATAGTTGTCTATGTTCTCAATGGGTGTTCTCAATGGGCACGATAACCGTCAATCAATCCCGGGAGAAGAAGCTGGCATTGATCCAAAGCAGAGACATTGTAACAGAGAGCAAAAAAACAGCAGGTAAAGGTAGATGCAGAAATTTATTTGTTGTCAGAAGAGATGTAGTATACTTTGAGCGCAGATTCAGTCACGTGGTTGAAGGCATCGCACACATGGGGCGTGACATCTACTTTGCGGAAGGAGCCGTCAGCAAGCCCGCAATGTGCTGCCAACGAGGCCTCCCGACTAAAGCCAAGTAGTTGAGCAGTAGAATGATGGGATGAGGAGAACTTACGGGTCTATGTAGATGGTAGAACCATCGTCCTGGGAGTAGACATACATTAACTTCTTTGGTGAACCAGTCAGGGTGGACGGATCAGTTTGCACACCAGTCCTTGCTGTGGGCATCTCTGCCTTGGGCTGTGGGTGGCGCGCAGGTGGGGGAGTCGATGGAGGGAAAGTATGGGCAGCATTCTTTGAGCAATGCGTGGTACACATGGGGCTTATCGCCTTCGGTAGATGCAGAATTTTGTACGTGCTCTTGGCTGCTGACCAGCCAAAATACTTATTGTGAACTGCACTGGGGAAGGCAGTGACCTGTTGAGATACCTCCTCCCCACTAAATCAGATTTGCTACACACAAGAAAAGGCGAATTCACTTACCAGTACGGATAGATACCCGGAATACAGCCCACACTGACTACGTAAAACCAGAGATCCTCTACACCATGAGTCCATTTGTATCCCTCACGAGGGTAGAAGAAGTCCTCCCGAGTCAGTTGGAGCTGACTGAACGTGATCTCGAGGTTGAGGTTGAGGTTGAGGTCGACCATGGTGGGAGACAAAGAGCAGTTGCACAGCCACTGATGAACACACTCGTCTTGCCTCAAAGTGCAGTTAATGTGAATTACAGGCAGATCTTCATTTTGGTATGAATACCTGTCAACCCGTTCGACTAAATCTGGCTTGAGTACTCTAACCTACTCAAACTAGTCCCTTGCTTTTTTTCTTAGTGGACATTAGATTCAGTTATTGCTCCAGGTCAAATAATCTTCCTGGCACCCGGGGTGGGCGTGGATGCTGAACCCTTTTGAATTTTTAAGGCATTCTAAGCTTGCATAGTCTCAAATAAAAATATACCAGGGGTACATGCTTCGCAGGGAATTTGGGGCAGACAATTTTGCATTAGGTTCAATGCGCTCATTGTGTGACCTGAAGACACACTTAGAACCTACTACCTTAGATTTTGAAGCTTCAATAATGGTGCTATAGCACAGCATAAGTTTTGTGATGATTGGATGTGTTTGAATTTTCACTCAAAAACACCTCATGTTCGGAAATCACGGCAAGGGACGCTCATCTATAATCAATGAGGTGCTCGTAAAGGTTTGTTTTAACTGCCAACTCCAAGTACACTGTGTTATATCCGTGTCGGAAAAGGCCGGCGAAACGGTGCACTAGGGTGCAGCCATGTAATCTAATGAAATCAACTAGAGAGTGAAGCGGGCTAGTCACTAATCACAATCCAACCAAATTCAAAACAAAACACTAATCCGATCCTAATGCTTGTGTGTGTGTATTCGGGGAGGTAGGGTACATATCACCCGTCAAGAGGGTGTGCAATGGAGGAATAAAGCTTTGTTTCAATAGCAAACTATGCGGTCTGAGCACGGTTATGCAGGGGTAGCAGCGACTTCACACCAACAGTATATCAAGACTCAAGTAAACCCTTGATTTGTCCAAAGTCTTCAGTTTCCTTGTGAGCGTCAGACCCTAGCACTAACTGGCAGCTAGCCAAGAAGCAGAATAGGTAGGCAGACTTTCGGCGGATGGACACTTGACTCATAACTCTCTTGCGAGAATGGAGGCAATCAACAAGCAGGTGCAGTTACACAGATGGTGAGGGCAGGGCTAGTGTGCTCACGCTTACACTGCTGGCGGCCACTCTAGTTTGAGGCGTGAGTTTACGTTCTAAACTGGCTCTTCACAATTGAATTGCGTGAGACCTAAGTCTAACGGGTCTCTTCACCAAGGTTGAATGCGTAACACTTATATCTGGGCAATGGTATTGTCCCGTCAATGTCCCATGTCTTACAATCTTTATCTGTGCATCTTCAAATCTCTGATATCTTTCCAAACAAATCTAGAGTCTACTATATTGCCTGTATATCTGGGGGGATAGTTTACTGGCTAATACAGAGTACACAGCTGGCTTTTATACATTTCAGAGAGAGGTAAAGGAGATAGACAGAATGAATAGGAACAATAAAGGGTGGGAGCCCAAGTAGTGAATGGCCAATGGCATAGAAGACATTCTCAACCATGGGTATTATGACCTGCTACCGGGGCTAGTCCACATGTATTTCTCTAGCACACCATAAGATGTGCTTAGTTGTCTTGGTTTCCATCTTTCTGACTGAGCAAGTTAGTCACTGCTGACTAGTCAAGTCAGTCTTAGTCAATAGACAGGGTTGTGCACAAGCGGCACACGGCTTTTGGGCATTGTGCAAAGCCGCAGAGATTTTCCGAGTTCATCTAGGAAGGGTTGAGCTTTTAGTGAACCTGCTGAGTGGAGGGAAGTATTTTAGACTATGGGATGGCTGTTCCATTTGTCATTCAGTTTGTAGGTGCTGTGGAATCAACGCTGATGAGCCTGGAATGCGCACACTTGTGAAAACCTCGTGAATACCGAGTTTTGGATGAGTTTCACAAACTTGCATGGCCGTTGAGACACATTTCGATGCGCACTGGGGTTTGCTGTGCATTGTCATCGTGTTAATCAATGTGTCGAACACGTAGCATTTATTTACCATTGTATTCTCCATTTTTCTGTTTCCCATTGTTCCCTGGGTATAAAAGACTAGCCATGTTGTAGGTAGAAAGAAGAATTGATCCCTGCATTACACCTTTTATATTCCTTTTGGGCCCAAGGCCGCACGTTAATTGGTTTATTTTGGACCCAAGGTCGCACGGTTGAATCGGAACGGAACGGAACGGATTGGGCCAAAGGCCGCGCGGAAATTTTGAATTGGTTTGGTTTATTGGTTTGGGTAGGAAGACAAGTTGAGGTGGAGGAGAGTTGTGGTATTTTTTTGGTTGGTATTCTCTTGGAGCACCAGAAGAGGAGGTTTCGAAGGACGGAGTGCTGGATTGCACAAGATCACATACGGTGATCCGAGCCCCAAACCCACACGAGGCGACGGAGTGTTGTGGATATTTGGGTGATTTATTCATTCACTAGTCTGAGCATTTCCAGCCTTTCAACACGGAAACTCAAGGACAAATCATTATATTCGCTGGATCTGATTGGATAGCTGCATGGACAGAACATTCGAAATGATATTTGTATGAGTCATTTCCGGTCGGTTTATGGGTTCAGGATATTGAAATCCTCCCCGTGGCTTTGCACAATGCCAAAAAGCCGCATGAAGCTACATGCGGCTTGTGCGGCTTTTGCACAACCTGTCTAATTCCTATTCAACTTCTGTATCAGTCCTGTACTTCACAAGCTCAGTGGAACTCATAGTACATATCAAGCAGATTGACAAACTGGCAGACCAGTATAGTGACCAGTGAAATATAGCGCAGTGCTATTCTATAGTGTCGATCCTCATCAATCATATCAGTAAATCCTTGATGTGAGGCCCGCATCTTTCTAACGGTCAGATCTGCCCGAGTAACCACAGTGATGGTTAACTCAGTAACATGTCTTCATCCCAATCTAATCAGTTGGTCTTATACACAAAATGGTGCGGCACTATATCTGCCGGCCCTAATGTGGTTGTACCAATTCTGACTTCGTATATCTTGTTTAATAGTCATCAGACTATTCAGAAGCCGTTGAAGCGGCAAGTCAATAATTCTGAGTAGTTTCCTGATGTTTCACCTCCAGCGCATAAGACAATGGTTTACCGCCACCATCTATAGCTCAGTGTAGAATATCATAGTCAGGACGTAACAACCTTTTGGGCTGCCTTGTCAAGTCTACTCAATCCTTCATAGTTGATTTGTTACACTGACTTTCAGCCATCAATAGTGTAGCCTACCACCCCAGGGAGGGTGTACACTCATAATCTAATGCCTCACTTCTGCCCACTAATAGGTTCAAAATGAAATAAAAACTGGTGTTTTCATGCATGTTTTGGTACATGCCCTATCACCGTCACCAACAGGTTTCACTGGGTAAGGTGTTCATTCCTCGGCAACCACATGAAAATTACTATATATGGCAGTTCAGCATGTTGTGATTTAGCTTGTTGTAAGCTTGTGCACCAGACTGTTAGGTCAATTGGTTACAATCCACTGGGGCTGTAGGCTGCAGTGGCTAGCTTATATACTACAGACTGTATCTAGAATATTCTACTGCTCTCGAGGTATCTTTACTAATGTCATTAGTAAGCCCTCGGCGACACTTCGGGCTCACATAACAACACAGGAAATGCCAGAACAGAAATTTTCGCGTTTTTGGGCCAAAAAATTGTGACATCACCATCACCAATACCAAATGTGTTCAGTTCACAAGTGGCTATCACCTGTTACCTGAACACTTGGTCAGATTACTACAGTAACCCTTGGGCAATATTGGCTCTGTGAGCCGAGCCAATCAAAAAAACCAATCAGTCAATCATTTTGTCCACTTAATGTACACCAATACACTCATAGAAGTGCTCTGAACCTCCTTATATGCTTAAATTTTTTTGATGCACTGCAGAACAGGGTGGTAGAAATCCTCAAATATCTCATGTGACTGCAGTGCTCTGTTGAAGTACTGAACCCTATACAGTGTTCTAAAATGCTGAATAAATTTCAGAAGGCATGAAATAATGAGCATGTCCTTTTGAGTGGTTGGAATGGACAGAAACTGCTCTTAGTAGTTGGAGGTGCAAAAGGTATTGTGGCTGTGCAAATTATGTAACAAGTGCTTACGCCAATCGACCTCACGCTTAACAACAGACTATTCAAATCCCCCCCCCCTCCCCAAAATTTAAACGGCCCATTCAGGTTCAATTCCAAGAAAAATAAGACCCATGGCAGATGGTCTGCACCCACACTTCACCAACTACAAGATGTGTCAAGTGTATACTCATTTGATTTAGGATCTGGTCTTCCTTGGACTTTCTCATTGTATTTTTAATACCTTTGAATTCCATCCCACTCAACCAACTTCAATTCTAGGTACATCATGACCCGTGGCAGATGGTCTGCACCCACACACTGGGGACAATGTACAATATAACTGGCCCGGATATTACCCGGATATTGCCCGGATATTAAGAATATCCGGGTAATATCCGGGCAATATCCGGACCCCATATATAGTAAGTCACATGGGGTCCGGATATTGTCCGGATATTGAAACCAAACAGAGTAAAAATAGGTAATAACACCTTCCATAAAAGGTAACTGCACCAGGCACACAACAACTTCCTTAACAGGTAACAGCTGTGCAGTTACTTATATGGCTTTAGCTTGTGTGGCAAAACAAGAGCTCAACCCTAGTACTGCACAAACTATTGTCTACATGAATGCCTTGGTTCTCATAGCCTATACACACTCTGCTGCTAGGCTGAAACAGTTTTGCAAGCTGGACCAGGTTTAGGTCTGCCCCATTGGATATCAGAAGACATTATTAGCCCTCTGACACTAGAAGGGCTGATACAGAGGGGACTACAAAGTGCATGAATGGTTGCAAACCGATCAGGGTTTCAACCATTGGATACAAAACAATGTTAAGGACTAGGTAACCTGAATGTCGGGTCCCCTAGTCCTCCAACACTATGGAGACTGACACAGGAGTACAGGAGTATTAGCATTAACAATCCTTAATGCTGCATTGCAGGAACTGATTGCGACAGACCGCGATGGTCTTTAATTTATTTGAAGCCTCTGTACACTAGATTCTACCTTGTATAATCTCAGCCTTTTACCTTGGTTTGACATAGACATTGTCTCCACCCTGCCCCACCTCCTACATGTTGTATTGTGGGTAGTGTCCACACCCCAGATTCTATACCTGAGTGGATATCACACCATCTTGGACTCATTCTGGATTTCTCCTTGCATCCCGACCTATGATATACAGTCTCCTAGGGAGGACACTGTACGGTTGGTCTTGCTAAGAGAACACACAAGCTACTAGCATCTATTGGGTTTCTCCTGGTTGGGGTTCTCGCTGGGTTACTCGCTTCCAGCCAACCCAGAGGCTATTGCTGACAATGACAAACAGGTCATGATCGTTAGGTGTGCACATCTCACACTCCTTGTCTTTGCCCCAGGTGCTTGTGTACTGGCTGCACACATCAAAGTTTGAGTCGGGGCCCTAGTAGAGGGACCTGCATTCATTGTATCCTGTGTTGTCCTTGCCCTTGTATAGCTCTGCACACTGGAATGGTGACACATGTGCAACAGCAGCGCATTGCCTGAGAGCATGGCATAAGCTTAGAGGCAGGATCTCAGTATGTGGAGGAGTGAAGGGGACAGAGTGTGTGGTGTGCAGCAGAGCAGGGAGCTGTGCCAGCACCGTATATGTCAGACTCCAACACATTGCACCAACACATTTTTTGTTCCAAGCCCATATAAACTGGATAGGCCCCAAAAGAGAGGGTCATAAGTGTGCTGTAGATACTTAGGTTATATGTTATAGAAGGAAAAATATTTGACGAAGATTACTCACTTTGGTGCAGAGCTATTACCACCTTATGTGCCGGACTCGGACACATCGCACCAACATATTTCTTGTTCCACATCCATATAAACTGATAGACCTCAACAGAGTGTCTTATAAGCGTGCCGTAGATAGGTTAGAAGATATGAAAAGACGAAAATTCAACAAAGATTACTCACTTTAGTGCAGAACTATTACCACCCGATGTGTCGGACTCTGACACATCGCGCCGATGTGCTTTTTGTTCTGTGTCCATATAAACTGGATAGGCCTCAAGAGAGCATCTTGAAGGGAGAGCACAGGCCACCGAGCTCAAGTGGTGAATGGCAATGTGAATGGGAACACTGTCAGAGAGCGACACAAGGAAGGGAAATGATGTGCAAATTAAGATGTAGAAATATGCATACAAAGGCGCTCCAAGCTGGGGTTACAGCTGCTGCTCACGCTACTGTGCCCACCGCACATGAGCTCTGGTCACACAAGCCGGACACCGACAGACTTTTGTTTGCCTCCTTGTCCAGCTGCCAAATGCTCATCATGTCTGTCTGCGAGAACGTCGAGTGCATTGCCACCGGCAAGTGTTCCTCATACTCGTTGAGCGACAAGTCTGCTGAGGACGACAACAACGGCAAGAGCACAGGCGACTGCACAATATCCTGCAGAAACGACGGCAGCATCGGCATGTACATGTCCACAGGGCTCCGGTGATACTGGCGCAATGGTGTGGATAAGGAGATTGCATATCCGAACAAGGGTCCATGCGACAGCGTCTTTGACGTCGGCGTTGGTGTCTGTCATCATGTTAATGAGGAGAGGAAATGCCTGAGCAGTGAGAGGTGTGAGAACAATGGGGTCGGGGCCCTCCAGAATAGAGCCAAAGGTGATAACAGCGGCCTCGCAGTGGTGCCAGTCGGTGGACTTGATGTGCGCCTCAATGAAAAGAATCACAGCTGAACTATGGCATCTTCTACAGCACCAGCCAGGAGCGAAAGACAGGTGCCGGCAGCCATCGAAATGTTCCATTCGTCCGCAAGCTCTTCTTGTTTCATTAGCAGAAGGAGGAGCATGGGAACGATCTTGGGTAGAGCAATTTTGGCAAAATGTTTGGACTCCGTCTCCGGCAATTCCCCGTACTCTTGTGCCTTTAGTTCACGTCAGATTCGCATCCAGGAAAGCGGGGAATAAACTGACCTCTTGAGCCTCGATAGCAAGATGGACCTCTTCCTCGCAGACCGTCGACCAGAATTCGACCACTTGCAACGCGACTCGTTCGTCGGGGTGCTTCATCCCAACCACGGTGAGCTGTATCGAAATTAGACGCCTGGCTGGACAAAGAAAAAGGTATGAAACTGACCCCAAACACCGCTTGTTCCATATAAAAGCCCATTTATCGTAGTAGAGACCCATGATTCGCACAGACACTCGAATGCGCCGACCTGAACGGCGACTGATGAATTTTGGGTTGCTTCGCAAAAGACCTGTATAATATAGTTGCACTCGCCCTAGTGGCTAAATCAGCACAACCCGATATTGATAATGAGCACGACAAACCTCTCGCTCAAAGTTGTGGCGTACAAACTCGAGGGAGTTGAAAAGGGCATTGATCACAGACAGCTGAACCTTCTTCCTTTGGCGCGCCGTGGATGACCACAGTAAGGATTTCGTTGGCGCGAAGGGTGAGGATTTCAGGTTTCTGCGAGAGAAAACTTTCAGTGTTACACTAGAAAGCTGTTTTGTGGGACTGACCATTGATTTACAGATAAAGCCGATCGTCTGCAGGGTAGCAATGCGCAGATTGACGTTGGTCTGGGTGTTGACGAAGCCCAGCAACATTTCGATGAGATCTCCCCGATGATTAACGGGAAGCTCTACAGCCGCAATAGCAGCAACGACCTCAGATGCGAAGGTGCCGGCCTTTGGGAAGAGGAGCCCAGGGTAAGAAATTTTCTCGGGAAGCATTCTCAAGCTTCTGGGTAGCATCTTGACGCGTACGGAGAGGAATGGGCGATTGAGCCTTGTCCGGCAGGGAAAACGCGCGAATGAGGAGTGGCATGAACTTTGCGAGGAGGTCGTTCGCATTCATTGTGGGCTATGGACAAAGGAGGCGCCGTCCTATAGCTCAAGACTATTGAAGGATACTGTTTTATACGAGTCTAGGGACCAAGGTGCAGTGGGGCACCAAACACCTGATGAGTGGGGAGAGAAACAAATGGGTGGCTGTGTGAATTAGCGAAGAAAATACATTTCATTCATGTGGGCGTCGACCTGAGTCACTCGGATGAGCAGAGAAACAAAAAATCATAGTAAATTACATTTTATTTACTTCCATACAAGCCTCTCCAGTTTTCGCAAGGGTCCCGTAAAGGCACGTCAAGACCATACACCAAGTATCTCATGCAGCGACCGAACCGTCCAACCCGACCCGAGTGCCGTCGTCAGCTTGGTTCCAGTCGTGTGCAGCACCTCCTTGATCCCCTGTTCAGGTGTCGTCGTGTCATCGGTCCTGTCGGGCGCCGGTTTCCCTGAACACTGTGTACGCCTCATTTGCCAGATCCTTGAGCACGAGCAGCAGGGTCGACACCGGCACGCTGTTCCTGTACCATGCAACGTGCTGTGATATGTTGGGCGACACGCGCTCATCCACCACCGTCTCGCCACGTGCATACAGCCGCAACGCCGCAAGAAACTCGGGGTTCGTTCGCGCACCATCCAGGTGCTTGTCGAGCGCGTACAGCGCACCCGAAACCGTGCTGCATCGAATCAGCCCTATCCTAAAGTTATTCTCCCGTCGCCCACTAAACCGCCGTTCGTATATCTTGCTGTAAAAGTCTGCCACGAACCGCAAGTCCTGCAGGTGTATGTGGAAGTACCGCAAGCTCGGCGCGAGCATGCGGTAGCGGAACAGTGTAAGATGAGACTGCAGCGTCTGGGGCTTGCCTTGCAAAATGCTATCGAATAAATTGGCGTGGCAAAACGTGTGGAACAGTCGCTCGGCGTCCGTCTTTCCCTCCTCCCGTGCCAGGTGGTCTGCGAACACCAAGAAGAGCGTGTCATTCGAAAAGGACGTGAAGTCAGTAATCCTGGAACCACACACCAAATCGCGATTTTTGCACTCACCAAGCTTTCCTTGCATTCAAAGTAGAAATTTCAGATTCAGAGCCGTCATAACCAGGTTTTTCCTTGTCTCGTAGCAGTGAAAGTCCGAACAAAGTTAATATTCTGGTGGATATTTTTTGGGGCCAGACATTTGTACACTAAAGGAACATTTTGTCTCACCAAACCAAGTCCATCTGGTGTGTGAGGATGCATGTACACTAGGGAACATGCAATATTGAGAAGTGAAAGAGAACAAACAAAGATAAACACGCTGCTCCGATCAAGGGCGGTGCCGGTCCCCAGTCCAAGGTCACGCACAGAGTACTCCATTTCTCTCCTTTCTTCTCTCCTCCATTGCCAAGAAGCGCCGCGTTGAGCTTCTCCGCGAGCACCGCACCCACAGCGCAGGCGACGTGCGAGACCGTGTGCCAGCTCAACGACACGAAGGACTACGCTGTACAGGAAGACGACAGCCAGGAAGAGTTGCCAGATGTAGGTGTGGGAGGCTGAAGGAAGAGGAGGGAGATGCAGGCAAGTACGGGCTTGGTGCCTCGCCTCTGGGCTAGCTCAACATGATTGTGGAAGGTGAGTTCTTTGTCCAGAACCACGCCAAGCAGCTTTGCCGTGGGCGATGTCTCGATGGTGATGCTGCCAGGGGCACAGCGCGGTAATCATCTCTGTGGTGGCGTCGCGTGCGAGGCCTCCACTGTACCGCAGCAGATGCTCGGCCGACTGATCGCGCTCTAGCCCACGCTCCGCGACGCCTCCCCGCCCTCCGCAAGATGAATATTTATATATATATATTTTTGTGTGGGAACACCACCCCGTGCGTGACCTTGGCCCCTCAGTCCAAGGTCACGCACAAAATTGCCTCTTTTGAAACCCCTTGGCCTCCCCCACTATGACATTACGAAGACACTGAGGACGCAATCCGCAATGTTCGCCCACGCATCGACGCTGTCCCCAATTACACCGCCAACCACCTTCGTCTACACCGCCCCTTCCCCTCCTTTCGCGTTAATTTCGAGCCTACAACGCCATGCCGTTTGCTGATGTTTTTTTTTTCGTTCCTCTTCTCATAGGTGGCCAGGGACGGGATACAGGAGGGATGTGGGTTCCTATAGTATGTTCTAACATTGCTTTACCGTGTTGTACCTTTGTTACCTTGGGATGCCGGCTTGGTTTTATACATGCCCATCATTCTGCGACGTTCCACACCTGATTTCTGTGCAACAACTAAGCAAATGGACTCTGAGCAACGTTTCCATACCTCGATTGTCGACACTACAACCTCGTTCGTCGAGTCCGACACCTTTGGGCTACACTCCATCATTAATCTGCACAACTTGGCACTTTCATGTTGACGGCACCTGTTCTCTGTGTAGATCTCCTCGTGGTTTACCGGCTCTCGAGCCTCTTCTAAAGCTGCGCCGCCACTACACTCGGTGATCGCCACAACGCGCCTCCGGAACAAATGTGAAGATGCTGCTGCAGACTCGGGGGATTTCGGTGACAGACCTGGTATTGGGGCACCCGGGCATTTATTCAAATCTGCTCGAGTTGCAACATACTATAATGTACTTCACTACATTACGATGTCATCTCACAAGGGCTATTGCTGGCCTGAGCAGTTAGCTAAAAGGGATATAATGTGTCTCGAACCATTAGAAGGACGCTGGACAACAATCCTGGTAAAGGATTGAAGTGGGAAGTCGCTAATGGAGCAATCACGGAAAGTGCCTTACCATCCTGGAAACGGATTGGGGCTACTGCACATCCCTGACTAAGGGCATATTACGAGGGAACATCCTTCTGAACCAGAGGGATCATTGTTGGACATCATCTGACGTCTCCAGAACTGCCAAGAGAGGACTGGACTTGGTTGATCTAACAAATGACTAAGAAACCATACTCGGGTACTGGGAAGCGGCGGCTATCACGATTTTCAGACAAATCATTTAAGCGGTTCAAGGCAGAACCATTTGAGCGGATGGTTACCAAGGAGGGTAACGGAGTGCTGACGAGGAGGTCGGCTAAAAGTTGACATATCAACAATATCCCATCACGATCGTTCTAAGCGATGTAGATCTTGACTCATCGCTAAGCTCGGCTCGTTGGTGTTCCTTATAAATCTCTCTCAATCTTACTAATCACTTGATATCTGACAGGAGTTCATCAGCTAGCGGCCATACCACTAGTCATATACCCTGAACCCTACTGCTTGTTTGTATCAGTCTCGTTTATATTTAGAATCCTGTAACGTATTTAAGTGGATGGTTATGGGAGGAACACCAGTGAATCTCACCCCACCTGTTGGACGCGAAGTTACTAGACTTCACGCTTAACCGGTAGAGTAGTCATTCATTCGGAGACACCCAGAAGCTATACCAAGTTTCGTTTGTTTTCCCTGTTTGAATATTATCTGTGTTGGATTTGGATCTTTATAAACGACGCGTGGACATATTGGATTAACGGAACGGACACGTGGAATATAAGGAAACGGATCGGACTTGACAATTGGTTGTAATCTCGCAAGGATTAGCAATCGCGGATACTATTTGGAATCGGAATTCATAAGAATTACTTGCTTTACGCATTGGAGTATTACCTCCAAACCTAGACCCACATCATACAAAAACCGTTGAACATAAAATCTTGTCTGTCTATCACGATTGCGCCTAGAATGGATTCGAGCAAGTTTTATCTATACGACTTGTAGACCTGTAAAGTCTTGCTTCTCAAAGAGAACTAAAGTTCAAATTGCCACAATCTATACTGGATTGGAACCCCGAACTTGCACGAGGACTATAGTGTTTGAGTTGTTGTAGTTGCATTATCGAACCGCGTATTCATTTACAAGGTTTGTGTTGTGGTTATTACACCGCCAGCCCCATAGTCAGCGTTACATCGGCATGAAGTTTCTCAATGTGATCCATGCTTATGTCTATGGGCTTGCTACATCTCTGACCCTTGGAATCGGTTCCTGTCATTCGGCCAGTCCGGCGGACACCATCACGAACGGTCCGACGATGTCAGAACCAGAGAATACCACAGATGAATCTGAGAGCCAATCTCAGGGACACGGTGGAAATGGTCGTCGCTCCGTTAGCTCGCAAGCACCCCACGTGCGCAAGTGTCTGTTGTACGGCGAATGCTGGAGCGGGCCCCGTCGCATGTTTCTGGGAGCACTTCGGTGTCATTGTCTGACTATGCGCACATTCTGGCCATACTGACCACCGTACACGAGGAACTCCCCATCTGCGGTTTGATAACAGGCATTTCGATGCTGCTGGCCCTCGACAAGGCTGTAAACTCCTCCGACACGAGTGATCCTGGCGCCGTGGGTCGCATAAATGCAATAAAGACGGTGATAGCTCGGGTGTGGCTGGCTGTAGGCAAAGTCTGGGAGTGCTCGGATCTTGTAAACTTGGTGAACAAGGTCCGCAGGATTTCTTTAGTCTCTCGCAGTCAGACTTCAATATTTACTGAACTCGTACCTCGTTATATTGAAGTCTGTTATCAAGCAGCGGGGTCCGATCAGAGTAAAAGCTTGTTACATAATCTGCACAGCCACATTGACGCTTTTCGATGTTTTGTGCCTACAGACTCAATACTAAGACTAGATTTTATAGCAATACACTCATGGAAGTGCTCCAAACCTCCCTATCTGCTTGAAATTTTTGATATGCCACGGAACGGGGTGGTAGAAATCCTCAAACATATCATGTGACTGCGTGCTCTGCTCAAGTACCAAACCCTGAATAGTGCTCTAAAATGCTGAATAAATTCCAGAAGGCATGGAATGGTAAGGAAGCTCTTTTAGTGGTTGACACAGGCAGAAAATTCTTGCAGTGGTGCCGTGGTTGGAGGTTCAAAGGTGTTGCGGCTGTGCACATTATGTAACAAGTGCCTACCCTGATCGGGACCCTGCACTTAACAACAGACTAGGATTTCTTTATTTCTTGTGCGCTCCCTGTGCTGAACGTCCATGAACAGGCTCTTGCAACAATCCTTCCTGGTGGAGATTTGCCGTCTACCCCGGAACTTGAATTTGGGCTACATCCTCCGTCCGAGCCAGTCCCAGTTCCTACCGACGCTGAACCAACACCGTGGGATTCCGATGGCGTCAGCTCGAAAACTGTGCTTCTGGCAGTTGCATCGTGCTCTGCTGTGCATGCAGCGACCGGGTTAGATACTCAAGCTTTTCTGACTCGCCTCTCGGTTGATTGGATCGCAGAAGCGGCTCTAAGAGACTGTAAGTCTTACTTCGCTTCATTGCAGGTCACACATTTATTTACATGGACACAGCGGTGGAACCACCTGCCACATTCGACTCCACCATCTGATGCACATCGAAAATGTCTCGCTGCAAAGCTTGACTTGGCCGACGCAGGGGATTGGAGTGACGGATTTGCGGGAAGCGCTGGAGGGGTGGAGTAGCATGTCTAACCCTGTGCTTGTGAAGCCTCCGTCGCTCTCGACACTAGACCATGCCTCGTCCATCGGTACCAACAACAGGCTCATGCTTCCACGGTCTCGGCAAGGCCCACTATCTGGGCCGGTGGAAGTACGAGATGTGTTGAATCGATTGGGGGTCGGGAAACAAAACAGCAGCTTGCTAAAGTCGTCATTTCCCAAGCCTGGGGAGAAGAGAGCAGCAGGAGAGGATAATGATCCCACTTTCTGTGGATCACCTAATATAAAGGCTGGCCAAAACATTCATTGCGCGCATCTATTAGCCATGGATCTGGTACTCAATGTCTTTGACACATATCTCTTCGACACAGTCTACGCAAAATCATCCCGCTCTCTGCTTTTGCTGCTTCCGAACTGCACCTTTCCCACAATACCTTGGCAACTGTGTTTCTCCCATCCATCTCCCAGTGGTCAAAGATAGTTTCTTTGTTGCCACGGCCATCCATTACCCTCGAAGACACGTTGTATACCGTGCTCTCCCAGTCATTCCAACTTTCAGCATGGCTGCGGGACTACATGCTTCGCCAGGTCGTCTCCCTGAGCCTCATCACCCTCATGGGAATCCACACACTCTATTTCATCTTCGCAGGTGCAGGTGCCATTTCTCATGCTCTGCGACGTGGCCATGGGTACCACCTCCCCAGCTGCCTGTGTGTCCTCGAGGCCACGCACGTCGTCGAGGTCCTGCGCAACGGGCCTGTGCATGCTCGTGAGATTGCAGCGTGGAAGGGCATCAAGCCGGCGAAGCTTGGTGGGGCACTCTTCCTGCTCATGGCTTTCTCTTTTGCTGATATACTGCTGGATGCAGCACACATCCTCCATCTGCTAGCGACACACCATATCCTGTGCGAGGCCGCGCCGGACGTCTTTGCCACCAACTGCATCAGTTCGCTCATCGACTCAGGCAAGCCCCTGCGCGAGCTCATCACAAAGTATGTTCGTGTCTCTGCTCTCGGCCTCTATTTCTTTCTTTTTTTGGTTTTTTCGTTATTTTTTTCTTTCTCTTGTGCTATGTCTCATAAGCTTCTATACCTGTCCTTTTTCTACCCCACTTTACCTGTCCTTTCCCGCCTCCTTCGCCCCCTGGCCTCATCCACATCCACACTCCATTGCCCTCTTTCTCCTCAATTTTTTCTCTCACCTCGCTTTTTTTCTGTTATGTCTTGTGTCTCTTCTCTTTTCGTTTTTCCAGTCCCCTCCCTTTTATCTTCTTTTATCCCCTTTTTGAACCCCATCCCATGCTCTTCTTCGTTTGTTTTGCAGCCCAGAAACCAAATATGCATCCGTTGGCGAGGTGGATGTGAGTGTGGTTGCGGTGTTTGTGGGGTTGTGGTGCATATGCCTTTCTTTCTTTCGGTTTCTTTTTTTGCTCCTCTGTGTCTGTTGCTGGGTCCATCCAGATAGCCACAAAATATATGCTTCATTGCCTATTTATCAGGCTTTGAGAGTGATTTGACGTCTTCGCAGAAGATCCAAAAGGGGGCTCCAAACTCTTGAAAATGTGAGATGTTAGGTTTTTCCTTTGTGAATACATCATATGGCTTGTGTCGGTGACTGGTTTCGAATATAGGTGGTGTGTGTTATGGTGAACTCCCACAAACTGCTGGGTAAATTCTGTTCCATCAACATCGCTCTCGCCAACTCGGCAAGTGTGCTGTTCATCTGCTCAGAAACTCCATTTGCGACTGGGAATAAGGTGTGTTTCCCTTGTTGACGCTGATCCACTTGGGCTTATACCCATACTGCCGTTCCAACCACTCGACCTGATCTATGACCTTGGTCTTTGCCTGGTCTTTGGTTTGTATAAACAAAACTGTGAACTTGTGGCTGCAATTTTCAGTAAACAAAATGTAATAATAATTACCCTCAGTTGACTGTGTATGTGCAGGACCCTATAGATTGCTGTGGATGCCTTCTCCTGGCACCTGTAAGTGGTGAAGGGCTTTGCATGGGAAGGTTGCCAGTGCATCTTTGCTTGAATGCAAGATTCACATTCCTCTTCGGAATTGCTATCTGGGTCAATGGTGAGTCCTACGGACTGGTTCTTGACAAGGTCTAACAATGAGTTAGAAATGTGGCCGCATTGACGATGTCACGATGCCCAACTGTTTCAGTTGACTTCCTTAGCATTTCCAGCATTCACTCAGTTCTCGACTTTCACCGTACAGACTTTGCCCAGCCAGTAAAGTCGAGATTTCTTCTTGCCTTGCAAGACAAGCTGACCGTTTCTCACCTTGATATTTGCCTTGCCATGTTGGAACTCAGCTGATCCTCCCACATCATTAATGCGCGGAATGAACAGCAGATGGTTCATGGCTGTTGGTGCATACAACATGTTGTAAAAAAGAACTGTCTTCTTTTGACCACTGATTTCTGTCTCAAGTGTAATGGTACCTCGACCGTAAGGCTTAAAAATGTTGTTGCCTAAGCTGTTGATGGTCTCCCCAGACAGAGGTGTAATTGGTAAATATTTCCTGTTTGTTCGCAATATGAACTGAACACCCAGAGTCTGCAAGCCATGTATCCCTTGAAAGACAGGGATTGAAGTGGGGTTTGTCTGAATGGCCATAAATGCGGCCTACAGCTCGTCCTCGGAGTTGTTGTTATCTAGGTTGGCTGAATTTTTTTCTCCCATTCCACTTCCCTTTGCAGCTACTTCCTTTGTAGTTCCGCAGGCGCTGACCTGCTTTGCTGCCACCCTTAGCCCAGCAATCTTTGGCCATGTGCTCAGGACCTCAACAATTGAAGCATCCATCATCCTTTGACAAATTGCTGTGCTGGTGAGTACTCTGACTCTTACTGAATAATGCTGATGATCCTGTTGATTCTCCGGCTTTCTCCTTCCGATGTCGGTACTCCTCAAGAATGAGGGCCATTAGCTCATGTGAGTCAACAGTGATGGGACTAGCTGTCTCAGAGGAGGATGAAGGTATGCTGCCGCTGTTAGTGGCTACCATTGTGGTCAACTTACCGTTATTGGCAGCCAGGTATGCACTTGTGAATTGATCCCAGGATTCCGGGAGTGAGGTGATCAACACAATGAGAAATTCCTGGTCCGATGCCAGGCTACTCATGGTGTTCAGTTGCTCTTGGATAGAGCACAGCTCCATGATATGGGCTGCAATGTCGCTGCCTTCTTCAGCAATTGTACAGTAAAGTCCACTGATACAACATGATCCCCAACTGACCTCTTGCTTCTTTCACAGTGCACAACTGTGTCCACATCTTGAGCACAGGGTCAGCTCCTGCAATATGAACCATCTGGGAATTTCCTAAGGCGAGCTCAATCTTGCTCCTTGCCTTTCCATCTCCCTTGTTCCATACTGCAATTGACTTCTGCTCATTTGTAGTTGGCTTCACAAGGTCAGTGACTGTCAGGAAAACCTCGGAGCCATGGACATAACATTTAAGTTTGTTGTCTCGGAATATCGCCAATATGCAATGCTTCCATAGCATCCAATTCTCCTCATTGAGGAGCCCAATACAAGTCAAAGTACGTTCAGACATAGTTGGGATTGAAAATGGTTAGATACATTGCAGCTCATATTGTTGCTTATAATTATTATTCACTGCAGTCATCATTATGATCAATAAGATCTCAGAGTAAATGACAGGGCCCAATGCTGGCTCTGTTCTTGTAGTTGTACTTTTGAGATCTCTCAGTTATGCCTTAGATTTAATCAACATGCTTACTTTGGTTTGCCCTGTGGGGATTCAGAGGGAATAATACACAAGTGCATCCTTCAGTGTTTCGAAATGATGGAATTTCACATATGGATAGCCATGAACCTAAGGCTCTACATTTAGATGACTAGGATAGTTGGAGCTTTATTCATACTTGTACATTTGATGACAATTGGCAATATTGGTGCTTGATTGCCACTACTCAAAAATGGCCTGTCCCACATTTTCATGACTGACAGTTATGGCAAAAAAAGGATAGCTGTTCCTTTCCAAGCAATCTAGTAATTACCAGCATAGGAAGGTGCTTTATTTCCTTTTCAGGATTGTTTGGCCACAATATCCGGGCTATATCCGGACCCCATATATAGTAATGTGACTTACTATATATGGGGTCTGTATATTGCCCGGGTATTGCCCGGATATTCTTAATATCCGGGCAATATCCGGGTAATATCCGGGCCAGTTATATTGTACATTGTCCCCAGTGACACTTCACAAAACAGCAAAAGACATGTCAAGTGGGTACCGTTTGATTCGGGCTTGGTCTTGGGTTGCCTCACCTGTATACAATTTTTCCCTGCTTCCAAATTCCATTGCACTCATTCAGGTTCAATTCTAGGCGCATCAAGACCAATGGCATACAGTCTACACCCACACTCTATAGGTTAACATACACTTACAGCTACCAAAGGTGCGAACCAAAAAATCGTGTTTTGGGATATTTTCAAACAATTCCCGATATCTCAGTCAGTTCTTCACCGATTCACATAAAGACTAGATAGATCTACTCAGCTAATTCATGCGCAATTAGTGATAGAAAGGAATTTGTGAAAGTATTGTGTATTAGGTAATTTTTGGTTTCAGGCTGTTTTCACACTGAAAGCTGTTTAGCATGCCAAGAACATGTCCCAGCGACCTAGTATTGTAGGATGGACAACACTCATAGCTGAGGAAACATGTGATAGAGCCAGAAATACTGTACTATTTCGACCAAGTGTTCAGTCACGCGTCACACCCAAGATTTTTTGATGTGTGCAAAAATCGCCTTAATTCAAAAGAAAATTTTTCGGCCTTCTCGGATGAGAATTTACATAATTTTGATGAACACTTGGTCGAAATAGTACAGTATATGAAATTCCTAGATAAATGTAATCTTTACAATATCTCACAATGCCAAAACTGGCAAATGTATCTGAGGAAGCTAGATGTCATGAACCGTCTTTTCATTTACTTCCAGAACCCGAACAACCCGAACAACCCGATCATTGATCAGATCAACTATCTGATCAATCGAACTAGGATACTGTTTTAGGATCCCAAACAGTTACGATCAGTTTCCCAACCTTCGGGTTCCCGATCGCCCCCTCTATGTTCATATACCCCTTCATTTACTTTGCATTAATCTTGTCTATTGCCGTTGGACACTGTACCTTAATTCACAAACCCCTAGGGACTTTAGTATATAAACCGTAGTTATTTCCCTGTACTTTACACTATTCTAGTCTAAACTCCAGACTTATGCATTGGAACTCTTCATGCTTCAGTCGCCCTCATCATCTCAGAACCTGGAATCTGCTCTGTGCTGACACTAGAGGGACTGTACATAATTTATCTGTGTTTCTGGCTCTATCACATGTTCTCTAAGCTATATATGTTTTCCATGCTAAAATACTAGGCTCCTGGGACATGTTCTCAGCATGCTAGATAGCTTTTGGTGTGAAAACAGCCTGAAACCAAAAATTACCTAATACATAATATTTTCACAAGTTCCTTTCCATCGCTAATTGCGCATTACTTAGCTGAGTAGATCTAGTTCTTATGTGAATTGGTGAAGAACTGGCTGAGATATCGGGAATTCTTTGAAAATATCCCAAAACACGATTTTTTGGTTTGTGCCTTAGGTACTATTCTTCCCCCACCACCTGGACACCTATGCAGAAGTGATTAATATCATTTTATCCAGAGTACTTGGGATAAATCTGAGTACCCGGATCGTCAGGAAATTCGCTTTTACCCCGTTCACAGACTTTACTTCAAGGGAAACGGTTAGGAATTGAGCAAACAGCGGTCTTCTTTCAGGAAAGGAGAAGTGTCCGAGTAGTAGGTAACATATCAAATTCTGATTACTGGTGTTTGCCCGAAGGCCTGTTTAGCTGTAGCGGCTTGAAACTTTGTATGATGAATCTTACATATATACCATACAATACATGCACAGGACAAGTCTAGTGGGTTCTTGGAATGGCCGGCTCATATCACACAGTTTGGGACAACAATTGGATCAAATTTGCAACAAATTTTGGCACGGAGATCGCTCATTTTGAATCGTTGTGAAATGCACAAGGCACCTGGACTCATGAGATTTTGCATGGGTACCAATGTGGTGTATAGCTAAACTACGAGGTCAAATTTGGGCACTCTGGCTATGACTGGAACATCGTAAAGCTCCAAGATCTCGAAATTCGACCAAATTGAGGCTACCTTGGATCTTTGCACGTGTTGTGGATAAGAACCATCCTAAATTCCGGGGAATTCGAGCCCATAGTCCATACACCAGAGCATAACGATGGTCTGAAGCCCAAAATCCCGGGAAACGGTCAAATATTGGGTGAGAAATTGTTGTTTTTCGGAGTTGTAGGTGTGTCCAGATTGGTGGGCGAGATAGTACTGCAATTAGCTGTAAATACAAAGTAAATTCAGGTGCAGGTCTTAAACTGTTCTGGATTCACCTTCTTTGTCTTCTTTGGCTCCTGGAAATGTCAAATGCACTAACTGGGGTTCAATTCTAGGTATAAAAAGACCTGTGGCAGATGGTCTTCACCTACACTTCGTTAAACATGATGAGGCTCCCAAGTGGGTACCCATTCAATTTGGGTGCGGGTCTTATGGATCTGTTCTCATCTTTTTCTCTTCAAATTTCTCCTCTTAATTCTGTCCCACCCATCCAGGTTCAATTCTAGATATAGCAAGACCTGTGGCAGATGATCTACACCTACACTTCATTGAACATGGGGAAGCTCTCAAGTAGGCACTCGTTCAATCTGGGCGCAGGTCTTATACTATCTTTCCTAACACTTTTTTCTCTTTCAAATTTCTCCCCTCAATTCTGTCCCACACATCCAGGTTTATTTCTAGCCATAAGAAGGTCTGTAGCAGATGGCCTGCACACACACTTCATGTCCCACCATAAGAAAAGTGAAGTGGGCACCTGTTCAATTTTGGGCACGGGTCTTGGCGTCCTTGCTGTCCTTTTGTCTGTTGTTGTTCTGTCCTTTGTTTCTTTTGGCTTCCGAACATATTGTCAGCATTTGAATCGTGTTCAAATTTGGAGCAGCAGGAGCTTTTTTTTCTTTTTTTTGAGGCTGGATTCAAGCTTAGCGAATTTGGAGTCCAACATTGATTCGAGCTCGAGGTTCAACGGTCAACATCACATGAGCTGCTAATAGAGGGTTTGCAATGCAGCCATTGGAGCCACCACGTGGCTGATTTGCGTTGAAAGTTGATGGCTGATGGCTTGGTTAATTTTCTTTGTCTTCATGTTTCTCTCATTCTGACCGACTTGGAATGGATGCTGAGCTATTAGAAACAACTCTTGCATTCAACAGACTTCTCACCAATCTTCTAGAAGCCTTAGACAAGCAATGGATTGCCCAAGAAGGCCGTTTCTGGCCAGGTGGTTGCATAGACTTGAATATGCTGGGTGATGACATCTGGCTAGAGCAATTCCGGTGATTCTGTATTGTGTGGTGCCTTCTAAGTAATGGTCAGAAGCTGGGTTCGGGTGTGTGTGTGTGTCTGACAGTGTTTGACATTTCAAAGGCGATCTCCGTGCGGGGGGTGGCGAACCACTTTTTTCTACATTTAAATCTCTCTGAATTCTGTCCCACCCATCCAGGTTTAGTTCTAGCCATAACAAGGCCCGTGGCAGATGGTCTGGACCCACACTTCATTATCCATTGGAAACAAATGCGGGCACCCGTTCGATTTGGGCTCGGGTCTTCAACTGTGCTTCTTCGTTTTTATCTTCTTGCTCCTAGAAATTTCAACTGCACTGATCAAGGTTGAATTCTAGCCATAGCAAGACCTGTGGCAGATGGTCTGCACCCACACTCTATTTGAACTCCAAAATGTCAAGTGGGTACCCGTTCGATTCGGGCTCAGGTCATTGGCTTTTGACAATTTTTTTTTTCCAAATTCTTCTGATATTCATCCCACCCATCCAAGCTCAATTCTAGCCATAACAAGGCGTGGCAGATGGTCTGCACCCACACTTCATTATCGATTGGAAACAGATGCCAAGTGGGCACCCGTTCGATTCGGGCTCGGGTCTTCAACTGTGCTTCTTTGTTTTTATCTTCTTGGCTCCTGGAAATTTCAACTGCACTGATCAAGGTCGAGTTCTAGCCATAGCAAGACCCGTGGCAGATGCTCTGCACCCACACTTTATTACGCTCAATACGAATGTTAAGTGGGCACCCGTTCGATTCGGGCACGGGCCATTCGTCTTTGTTGATATAATTTTTTTCCAAATTCTTCTGATATTCATCCCACCTAGAGTATAATAATCCAGGTTCAATTCTTCTCTAGCTCAGTAGCTGGAACAAGACCCGTGGCAGATGGTCTGCACCTGCACTCTATAAAGTATTTTGGAGATACGTAGGCGGGCACCCGTTCGATTCGGGCACGGGTCCCTAGGATTTAGCCTTATTCCCTGGTTTTTTTCCAAATTCTTCTGATATTCATCCCACCTATATGTATCCAGGTTCAAGTCTAGTTACAACAATACCCGTGGCAGGTGGTCTGCACCCACACTGCATTATTCTACCAGTGAGAATGTCAAGTGGGCACCCGTTCGATCCGGGCGCGGGGCTTTAACTGCTTTGATGGCAATTTTTTTCTTCGCTGGCGAATCGCGTGAAAGGGTGCAACGGTTTTTTTTCAGAAATCTTACATGACATCGAGGCTGTTTCGAATTCCGAGTCCAATTCAATTCGAGTTCGTTCAATGTTACTTACAGCCAGGCACAGTATGGCAGTCAGTGCTAGACGGTCGCGTGCCGCGACGTTGTTTGACATCCGTCGATCTCCGTGCGGTGTGCGGAACAAAATGGAAGCTTTTTTGGCGGTCAATAGAGTTGCACGCGAGCCTCCGCTTCTTTTTTCTGTTAAGTAAGTAAGTTCGAGCCCGCCAGCCTGAGGTTGGACGGCCGACGCGCTGTGACGCGTCAACGCGTATCGATTCCCGCTCTCCTCCGGGGCCGCCGCTCCAGACTTGAGACGCGCTGAGACGCGCTGAAACGCGCCGCTGCAAGGCGTGGCCCATGGGGCCCCGGACCCCGGACCCCGAACCCCGGATTCATCACTGTGGACTTGGTCTTTGACGCCTGCGCCTGCAAGTTTACCGAGCTTGCCGGCGCGTCGATTGCCGACTCGGTGATGTCCCGTTACATATTCACGAGCAAAACCGGGCTGCGGGGTCGAGTCGAGGCAATTCCCGCCAGCCAGCTACCCTCCGCCCTCAAGCACACTAGCCAAATAAGATGCGCGAACTGGCACCCATTCGACACGCTTTGACGCGTCCGGTGGCGGATTCTCAACCTTGCAGCGCGTAAACTGACTGTTCGAAACAATCAACTGCAATTTTGCCGGCACCGGCCCATGGGCCATCCATCCGATGCCGTTGCTTAGTTGATCGATCGATCGGTTGATTGATGCGAGCAATTCATAATTTTTTTTGCATACGCGCACACGACGTCTCGAGTTGAGCTGGTTGAGGCAATCGCAAACGCCGTCACAGAAATGAAATATATACCACCTCTGACGTGTTTTGGGTGGTAGCTTGGTTATAGTTGTAGCAGCACGGTGCGCGGTGCGGGCGGGGTGTTACATATGTATGTATACGAAAGTCTTACGATACAGCGTGATTAACTTACAGGCGGCGGACGGCCGACAGCGCTTGCTGATTAGGCGGGTAAGCGGGGGCGGGAACAATTTTGTAAAGTCCGGAATACGGATCCAGAATGAGATGGGGGATCGGTGGTGAACATATGGGGCGGTATGATGGGGCGTGCATTTTATTCGAGGGCCGTGGAGGTAGGAGTAGGGCGGCAGCGTCGGGGGTTGGATTGTGCGGCTCACCGTTGGGCGCGGGAGGACAGCATGACCTCATCGATCGTGATGTCATGTTCATGTTTCAAATCTTCGCGTTTTCGTTGACCCAGTCTGACGATGCCGCCGCCGCTGAGCGCTGTACTTGGATAAGACTCGGGATAATATTGTACTTGTCTTTCGCTGCGTCTTTACAAAGTCTTGAAGGCCTCTGCAGCTCCCACGTAATTTTGCCACCCCGCATGGCGACCCCGCAACCGGAGGTAACTTGATCCATCTGGAGTGTGGGGTGAGTCGGGAGATCCGAACGGGCGGAATTCCAACACGGGGTTGAATCAGACGCGCGTAAAGAAATCTGTTAAATAGGGACTCCACACCCCTCTTTTCTTTGAGCCGTCCACCCATCCCACATCTCGACGAGATCACGACGACCATGTCTGAGAAAGAAAAGGCCGATTCTGTGGTGCACGTCGAGCAGACGAAGAGCTCGGCGATGAACATTGTCGATAACCCGCTGCAGGTTCGTTCATTTCGCCTTCGAGCCGAGTAGGGGTTAACCTGACACCCCTTTCTGCAGCGCATCAGCAAAGCCCAAGTCGTCTCCGAGGTCGAGGCCTTCTGCTCCGCCAACAACCTCGCCGAGCACACCGAGCTCTTCGCGCGCGCCGCCCTCGTCGCGCGCGACCCGACCAACTTCTCCGGCGTCGCCCTCCCCGAGGACGAGCTCGCCGCGCTCGAGTACGAGCGCGAGCACAAGTGGCATGGGCCATTCACCATGTGGTACAGCATCATCCTGTGCGCCGTCGGCGCCGCGACGCAGGGCTGGGACCAGACCGGGAGCAACGGCGCGAACCTGAGCTTTCCGGAGGAGTTTGGCATCGCGGGCACGGGGACCGACGAGTGGATCGTCGGCGCGGTGAACAGTATCATCTTCTTGAGCGCGGGGCTGGTGTGCGTGCCTTCTATTCCATCTCTTCCCACTCCGTTTTGATGCTGATTGACGCTGCAGTGGAGCGTGGATCGTCGACCCGCTGAACCACTACCTCGGCCGCCGCGGCGAGATCTTCCTCACCGCCCTCTGCCTCTTCGCCACCCCCATCGCCTCCGGCTTCACCCACTCATGGCAGGTGTGTGGCGTCCCTCCAACAAGCTAACACGCGCTGACGCGCTCGCAGGCCCTCTTCGCGGTGCGCTTCGTGCTCGGGATCGGTATCGGCGCCAAGAACGCCACCGTCCCCATCTTCTCCTCCGAGCTCGCGCCCGCGCGCATCCGCGGCGCGCTCGTCATGTTCTGGCAGCTCTGGGTCACGTTTGGTGCGTCGTCCCCGTGCTTTGTGTGTTTGGGAGCTGACCCGGGGGAGAAGGCATCTTCGCGGGCTTCGCAGCGAACATCATCGTGAAGGACACGGGCAAGATCTCGTGGCGGCTGCAGCTCGGCAGCGCGTTCATCCCCGCGTTCCTCCTCGTCATCGGCATCTGGTTCTGCCCCGAGAGCCCGCGGTGGCTCATGAAGAAGGGGAAGCATGATAAGGCGTTTGGGTCCTTCCTCGTGAGTCGCGTCTCTTGTATTCCAAGGTCAAGTAAGGTGTTGATGAAACGACTTTTTCAGCGCCTGCGCGCGCACCCCATCATCGCCGCGCGCGACTTTTACTACTCGTATGTTATCTACCAGGAGGAGATCAAGGAGGCGCGCGGCGCGAACTACTTCAGCCGGCTCAAGGACTGCTTCACGGTGCGTTTCGCATTACGCGCAACGCACGCAATTTTTTAAATAAAGAGTGGATAAACTAGGTCCCCCGCATCCGGCGCGCGAACTACGGCGCTAGCACGGTCATGCTGGCGCAGCAGATGTGTGGGATTAACAGTGCGTACCCCCCCCCCCCCATCTATGGATTTTTTTAGTTGCTGACCACGCGCGCCAGTCATCTCGTTCTACTCGTCGACGATCTTCCGGAACGTCGGCTACACCGCCGACCAGGCCCTGTACGCGTCGCTCGGGTACGGCGCGCTCCAATTCGTCAGCACGATCCCCACCGTCTTCCTCATCGACACCAAGGGCCGGCGCACGCTCACGCTCGCGACCTTCCCCATGATGTGCATCTTCCTCCTCGCCGCCGGCCTCTCGCTGCTCAAGACCACCGGGTCGCAGGGCGCACGGCTCGGCCCGCTGGTGCTGTTCGTGTATCTGTTCACGATTATGTATAGTCTGGGGGAGGGCCCGGTGGCGTTCCAGTACAGCGCGGAGGTGTTCCCGACGGTGCAGCGCGAGCAGGGGATGGCGTGGGCGGTGTGCATCAATAATGTGTTTGCGGGCGTGCTGGGGTTGACGTTCCCGCGGATGCAGACGGTGATGACGCCGACGGGCGCGTGTGAGTGCCCTCTGCGTTTTGAGATAACTTAAGGTGCTGACGAGGGCTGGGCAGTCGGCTTCTATGCGGGGCTGAACTTGATTGCGTGGGGGATGATATTCTGTTTCGTGCGCGAGACGAAGGAGCTGACGCTTGAGGAGCTGGACCGTGAGTTTTTTCGTTTTGTGCTGCCGTCCCCGTCCCCATCCGCCGTCCCGTTGTACCGTCCCTGCCTACTACCGTCCTTGCGCCACCGCCACCTCCTACTCCTCTCGCGTCCCGTCCTACCGTCCCTTCCCGCCACCCGACACGCCCCTCGTCCTCTACCGCCTCTTCCCACCATCTCCTTCACCGCCGCCGTACACTCGCGCCCCCATCCTTCCATCCATCCCTTCCCGCCACCTCCTACTCCTATACCGTCCCTTCCTATCGTCCCTTCCCGCCATCCCGTTCCCTTTACCCCGTCGGGTCGGCTGCCCTGTACCCGACACACCCCTCATCCTCTATCACATCCGCCCGTCCCCGCCTTCCTTATCCCCGTCCCCTCCTCCCCTCCGCTCCCTCCTTCCCTCCCTCCCTCTCCCTCATCCTCCTCATCTGACCCCTCCCCCTCCTTCCCTTCCGCTACGAGCCACCGCTAACCCACCCCACAGAGGTCTTCTCCGTGCCCACCTCGCAGTACATCAAGTACGAGTCGACGGTGTGGCTCCCGTGGTTCATCCGGCGGTACGTGTTCCGGAAGGACATCCCGCGGCCGCCGGCGATCATCGAGCGCGCGGTGTTTGTGGACCGGGACGACGAGAAGGAGAAGGAGGCGAGTGTGGGTGCGTAGGCGCGTGACGCGTCTGTGTCTTGTGCACGCCCTGCGACTCTACTTTTGCTACGAGATGAGGAGGGGAAGGTGAAAAATGCTAATGCTACATAATGCGAACGAGGTAGAGGAAGGAGTACAGAGGAGAGGATAGAGTCAGGGCTGCTTCAGGACTCGAGACGAGACGAGACGAGATGCTTTAACGTTTTAACGAACGAAGATGTGTTTTTTGCCTTTTACTTATTCATGTCTATCTATCTGCGTTATAGTAATGAAGATGTACAATTTAGAACTCGCGAGAGCTTTGAAATGCAAAGACTTGCGGAGGACTTGGTATGACTGGTCGTTATTTACGGGAGACCAGACTTTTTTTTACGGGCCGATGAGAAGATGACTCGTTGGTCGTTTTCAAGCATCCAAAGAAAGTAAAGTGGTGAGCTCGTCGAGGGCAAGTGGGTTGCGGCGTAGTGGTAATACATTTCTAGGCCGGTGTTCTAACTCGGCACGTTCCGAAAGGGGACATAGCTGAGCGCTGAGCTACAATATTATCCTGAGTCTTATCCTGGGTCGTTTTTGGGGTTGTTAGAACGTAACGAGGTGGCGCGGTCGGGTGCAAAAATTAAAAATGAAAACGCTGTGCGATCGGTTACCGATAGGTGAATGTTGGGTGGATGGAAGCTGGTGCAGTGGAGTTCCACAGCTCCCAATGTACATTTTTGCAATCGCGAAAGAAGGGTGTCAACTCCACAGGGGTTTCAGCTCTTCTGATTCAATTAATTCATCCTGGAGTGAAATCCACACGCAGCCCCACATATTGTCCGTCGGTCCTCGGGCCCGGTGTTTACGCGTGCAGCTTTGGCGGAGTCGCATCAGAATGTAGACGCATCAGAAGAAGCAGAAGAGACGTCCGTCGGGGAAGGAGAAGGAGCTAGAAGGAGCGGGTGTGCCTTGTCGGCTCTTCGCCAACGTTGACGCTGACTGATGCGTGCATGAGGAGATCTTCGCGCGCGCGGGAGGGCAACTGAGGGCAAATAGTTCTCGTAAAGACACTGGACAGAGAAGAACTGGCTTCGCGTTTCACCTCGACACCGCGGGTGTGGTGGAGTCCGGCGCTCTTTTTTTTTCCACGGTTGCAGTCGTAAGAGCGTACCGGTACTGTCCTTAACTGCGGTTAGGCTGCCCCGCCGGCATTCATTCTTCGCTGAAAACAAGCCCCGAAACGTTAGGTTGAATGACAAACGCGGAGGTTTCATTTCACCATTGGGATTAGCGGCATTGGCTATAGCTCGGTGTGTCTTGCGGTACAAGTGGATATCGCGTATAGAATGGAAGGGAGTTGAACGATCCTTCTTCAAGCTTTAGGGGCGCTAAGTTCAAATTTCAGGAATGTAGGCTGACATAACTGGGCCATAGCTCGATATGCCAATGACGTATGCGACGTGTTATGTGCCTCTATTTGTGTCGTTATGGATATCGCGTCAATCACATGAGTACAACTTGTTGCTTCCCAACTTCCAATCCCGTCCAAACTGAACGAGGGAATCGCGAATGAATTCACGTCTCCTTCCGCGAGCTTTCTGCGTCCGACCTTCACGGGCTGAGTCTCTTGGTCCGACGGCTCCCGGCCCTCGGGTTTACGCCAGCGCGGCGCGCGCGTCTCGTAACTCGATTAAATCATAATGAGCCTGGCTTCTTGCGTCCCCTCGCCAACCACGATAACCATCCTCGCCTTTTGCTTCCCGCGCCATGCGAAAGACGTCTCAAACAGCGGCAAAAGTCGACAACCTCCTCGAGAATGGACGAACTGGAGTTTTAGCCCTCAAGGCGATCGCGGACGAAGATCAAAATGTACCATACCTTCGTATCATCAGCGGCGTAGCCCTTTTGATTCTTGATATCGTCAAGGCAAGTCGCCCTTTCTCGACCTCAGTATCCCATTCAAACTTCCGCCCAAAAAGAATGTCAGAACCAATAAACAGCACTGTATCGAAATGGTTGAGCGAATCAACGATATCATTCGGGCAATTATCAATATTTGTGGGGACCCAGAAACAAAGATATCACCTGCGCTGTTTCATAACATCTCAAGTTTCACCGAGTACGCAACTTGAACTCGATTATCCTATCCATCCTCGTCTGACTGACGCCTGGCCAGGACGCTCCAAAAGGTGCACACATTTATCCGCGCACAGGTTCAGATGAACATGGTTCAGCGCATCACGCGCCATCTCGAGAACGAAGCCCAGTTGAATGAATGCAACGCAGCGTTGCAGCAAGCGCTGGACGTGTTCACTGTGAGTTGGTCATGGTAATCCAGGATCGGTCAAAATATTCACCAGACGGCGAAGATCCGTCAATGGCTTTCAACTGCTACCGCCGTGGCGGAAATGAATATATCTGGCGCCGAAAAACATAACGAACTGATGGAGTTGTTTGGGACCGGAAAAGAAAAGGTCTCATTTGATGTGTGTGCAGAAATATCCCAAGATGCCTGCCAAATCTGATGTGTTTTACAGCGCTCCAGCTTTGCGAGCAGGTACAACCATCTTCTAACATGTTTCAGCATCTAAATCTGCTCATAGTTCGAGCTCCTTGTCGATCCTCCTTCCCGCGTCCCCACAAATTTTCCGCGGGAGGGAGCTAGAGTTGCAGCACCTTATTTCTCATCTTCTTTCCCCAGAAACGTCTCGCTCCGCAATTCTTGGCCCTGGAGGAATTGGCAAAACGACTTTGGCTCTTGCGGCTCTGCACCATCCACAAGTTGTGGCAGCGTTTGGCGAGAATCGATTTTTCGTGTCGCTCGACTCCGTTGCTGCTCCGGCAGACATTTGGTCCAGTATCGCAGGATACTTTGGGCTGGAACAAAACGGGAAGGTGGCAGGAGCAGTCTTTCAGCACCTCTCTGGTCTCGTTGGCCCGTCCGTTCTCGTCCTGGACAATTTTGACTCTCCCTGGGAAAGCCCAATCACACGGTCCAAGGTGGAGGATAGCCTTTCCCAGCTGACGGATATTTCGCGATTGCATCTTGTTGTAAGCGGACTCCGACTCTCTGATAATGACGGTTGACCGTGTTTTCAGGTCACTATGCGCGGAATCGAAAGACCTAGCAAGACACGATGGTCGCGGCCGTTTCTCCAGCCCCTCCAGACACTTCCTCCTGCCGCCGCCCGCGAAACCTTCCTCGACATCGTCGATGAGACAGAAGACGATTCAAAACTGGATGCAGTCTTGCGTCTCGCCGACAACCTTCCGCTGGCTTTGACTATCCTTGCGAATATCGCTTCCTACGAAGGACTCGATTCCGTCCTCAGTCGCTGGGACCTCGAAGCCACGTCTCTGTTATCGGAAGGGGTTGACAAGCAAACGAATCTCGAAACGTCTATCGGCATTTCCCTGTCCAGTCCCAGAATGCTTGCTCTCCCTGACGCCAGGCAGTTGCTGAGTGTTTTATCGCAGATGCCGGATGGTATTCCCGAGGCAACACTGACAGAGCTTTCCCTTCCGTTCGACGACGTTGCAAGATGCAGGGTCACTCTATGCCGTACCTCGTTGGCGTACATTGGTCCAGACCGAAGGGTCAAAGTTCTGGCACCGATCCGAGAATACATGAGGGCCAAGTACCCACCATCGCCCCAGCTATTCCATCCGCTCAAGGCGTATGTTTATTCTCTGATCCGACTTTCTCGCCACTTCGAGCTCCTTCCATCCGCCGGTCTCCTTCACATGCTTTCTAGTAATCTCGGGAACATCCACACCGTGTTGCTGCGGGCCCTGGATGTCAATGACCCTCCTTCTGAATTGAAGGAGACGATTGTCTGTATTATCGACTTGGCGAAATTCTCCTACTTCACGAATCTCGCGTCGTGGAGCTACCAGCTCGTGGAGGACTTATTGGACACTGTGAAGAACCTCGGCGACACACAGTTACTCGGCGAATATCTGCTCACGATGGCGCAGATACACACTCTGCAGTCATCGCATGAGTCGTTTGCAAAAGATGCGCTTCAGTGTTTCAAGGAGTCGAGCGACGCAGTTTCGCAAGGTGCGGCGCATCAGTTGAGGTCATGGACGTTCAGCGGTGCTTATATCTGTATAGCTAGGACATGTGTGTACCTCTCTGCCTTTTATCTTCGCAGCGGACAAGCGCAAAAAGGCGTCGCAATTTGTGACGATGCGCTCCCTCTTGCACAGACAGCTGCTGACCCCGCTCTGCTCGCCGAGGTCACCATTCGTCTGTCCCAGATAAGCCTCCAACTGGGACACTCCGTACCCGCGCTGAAATACGCCCGTGAGGGTTGCAGCCATGCTAAGTTTGGGGGCAGTATGCTTATGGAAGCCCGCGGGCTTCGACAATACGCCCACTGCTGCGTCGGCGTCGGCGACTACGCGCGCAGTATCACACTGTGCGAAGAGGCGCGCGTCATTCTGGACGCTCTGGGCATGTGCGATATGCGCAACGCCATCTACCGGAACCTGTTGAACCTGCACGCGCTGACCCACTATCTGCAGACGGACTTTGCGCTTGCTCGACAGATGAACGCTTTGCTCGTCGGCACCCCGGGGCAACAGCGCACGGAAGAGAAAGTCTCCGAGGCGTACGCTCTCATCAATGTTGCCGGATCCGATATCAGGATGGGACGTTGGAGCGATCCAGCCATCAAGAAAGATATTGATACGGCGAGAGCCCTGATGGCAAGCACCACCAACAGACTAGGGATTCCTGCGTGCGATTTCACACTTGCAGATCTTTACTTCCATCAGGGTGATTACGTTGCGTCGCGGGCGCTATGCACCCAATCCCTCTCCATTGTCCAAGGACAGGACGTGGAAATCGAGCTGCGATTCAGGGAAAAGCTGGCCGATATCGCTTTCGCGGAGGGGGAAGAGAGGAGCGCAACACACCTCTCCTTTGTCTTGCTTTCTCTTGCGCTGCGCGTGCAGAGTTTGGCGGCGACGCACCAGGCACTGCGCAGGATCGGGGACCTGGTCTTGGGCGCTGGGGACGCCGATACCGCGGAAGCGCTCTTCGAGCTTGCCCTCAGTGGGTTCACTTTGATAGACATTCACCAAGCCCGAGGCGATTGTCTCCTTCGGCTCGGGGATATTTGCCTCCAGCGCGGGGACCGTGAACGGGCCAGAACGCAATGGACGGCGGCTAGAGCGCTGTTCGACAGATCTTCTCAACGGGGCGGCGTCCAGAGATGCGACGATCGACTCGAAGCCTAGAGATGGAAGATGGAGCGGCCGGCCACATGACTTGTTTGGGACTGGAAATTTCAAGATTGCGTCCGGCTTGGGAAGGACGGCCAGATTCTTCCGAGAGGGAGGCATCCGTTATGCTTTGTTTAATTCAGGCCAACTTGAAGGTTGACAGCAATATTGATACCATTCAAATTCACTCGGATTAGACGTCTATCAGTTACCCAGCTTTGGTAGTACCCTTCTTTCTAAGCTTAAGTAGGGCTCGCCGAAATAAAACTTGTCGAGATACCTGGTTGCAAGAGCAGACGAAGAACCAACGAAGGGTACTTTTTGGCTTGCATTCAAGTTCGCACCTCAAGCTTTATATAAACTTCGGAGTCGGGGCTCTGTGCTGCAAGGTTCAGCTTGTGTTTTTAGTTTCTGCTTCTCTTTTCCAGATAATTTCTTCATGCATCATTCTTGTCTACTTAGGGGCTTCTGTCCCAAAAGGGAAGCGAGTCCTAACACGAACAAGCGATCTTTGCTCCTGCCTCCATGCTCGTTATTTGGGGGCGTCGCGGCTACTCTCAAATCGATCTCACCGAAGACCTCGAAAAACTCCGCTACGTACCGCAATTTGCCACCGACTTTCCAGGTCCTGCTCAAGTTTGCTTCGAGTTCACGGCCTTTCGTCTAATCTTCGTCTTGGTTCCAAGTTGTCGGCTGTTTTGGTCTCAGTGCGCCTGGATCCCCCGCAAGAATATGCGGACACAACCAAAATACAAGATAAAAAAAACGCGGTATCAGCCGGCGCTGTCCAAAAAAAAATGCAAATTCTTATCCTGTTCAACTTCGGTCGCGAAGCAATTCGGATCGTGAGCCGGTGCTCGGCCGCTAGCTCACCAGCACCAACCTCCTAGTACAGTCCCATTCTGAGTCCATCGAACTCTCTCCCTTGTCACTGTGTGTGAACGTTCTTCCGAATTCACACAATCTGCTTGCATTTGCCCCCCTTCTCTCCGGTACTCCCATGGCGCCGACTCAGAGCCGTTTCACCCGCAGGTTCCGAAACGCACTCCGATCGCCTCTCACCGTCCTTGGAGTCGTCACTCTGACCGCTGCGTTATTGGTCCTGAGGTACCTAAGCTTCGACACAAGTTTAGCGCTGGACTTGGTGCCATATGCATCCCATAACGATAACAGCAGCACGCGTGTCGAATCCGCGGTGTACACTCTGGCATCCCAAACAACGCCCTCGGGATGGCGTGAGACGACGATTCCTAACGGCGCGCACATCCACGGCTTCACTGTGCTGGATAGCATTTATCTCCGCAACGGGACATTTTATGTCGTAACCGACAATCGTACCTCCTTTCCTCCCCGGAATAGACTTCTCTCTCGGCCGGTGGAATCGAGAGCCGGGGTGGATACAGAGCCGACGGATGAGGTGAGCTTGTGTCCGCTCCACTGTGTTCCCGCATTTTATTTTGCTCTAGCATTTGCAATTCATAATTCCTGACGAAGCGACACGTATTTTGGGCAACCATGTCACCCGCATCAAAGGTGTTTCCCAGTCTCTGCTGAAAGAAACTATATGGCCAGTACTGACTCGTGCATCGACTGATATAGGATTTTCTGTGATCGTGTACGATCCGTCCCAGTTTACGAAGGTTTACAATCTCATACAATCTGGAGGTTGGATACGTTTAATTAACACATTCACCTCCTTCTTTGTAGCATTTCTACCACTGGTTCGGGGAGATCATTCTCGGCGCCTGGCGGGTGTATTCGCACCTCTTGGTCTCCAAGCTTGGTTCGCAGACGTCGCCTCCTCGTTTCCTCCCCTTCCCCCGGCGCTTTATCCTCCCCGTACGTACCCGAATCCATATTAGCTCTCCGACGGCCGTTAACCCTCCCCGTTTGGTCCATAGTTTATCTCGAACGAGGAATGGCGCGATCGGGCGGGGATAGACGGCCCATTGATGCGCGCAGCCTTTCCTGGCATGGCCATCGAACAGGCGGCGTACTGGGACGACCTAAAAAAGGTAGGGACGACTGTTGTATTCGAGCGCGTGATGCTCGTGAATCGGCGTGCGGCACATAAGCAGTGGGCATTTCATCTGTTCTCACTTGCTCCGCTGCTCAATATGGCAATTGAAGCCCGTTTGGGGGTGTCTGGTTCAAGATGATTGCGGGTGCAATGAACGTAACTGTCTCCCAGGACTTTTGGGCCCCGGTCCGCGAGTCGTTGTGGCGGAACATTCTTGCCCCTGGGTTCATCTCCGGCACCATCCACGATTTTTCGAGGCTCCCGTTAGTCACGTACGTCTCGCGCCAGGGGAGCGGCCGCCGCCTCGTCGCAGCAGATCATGATGCGTTAGTTGTGGCTTTAAAGTCGCTCGAGGCAGAAGGGATCTGCGAGGTACAGGTTGCGGCTTTGGAGCGGATGGGCATCAGGGAGCAGATTGAGCTTGTCTCGAGAAGCACGGTATGTTACTCGAATCATTATCCCATTCTCTCGGTCGGGAACCTATCCGAATGCGCAACGGCGGCAGGTACTGGTTGGCGTTCACGGCAACGGGCTTACTGTGCGTATTTTCTTCCGCGATCAGAGTCGGCTTGACCCAATGTCTGAGTAATGCCGTATTATAGCACCAGCTGTGGATGCGTCCGGATCGACGGTCCACGACGATAGAAATTTTCATGCCCACTGGTAGTTTCGCAGCCTTTTGATCTTGACGAAATCTTACACGCTGCGATTGTAGGATATATATTTGACTACGAAATTTTGGCCAGGAACATGGGCCATCGCGTGAGTTGGTTCAAATAAATATATGTCCGGGTTGAAGCTAATCATAGCGAAAGCATTATGCCATTTGGAACGATACATATCTTACCTATCCCGAGGGCACATACCACAAGGTACTAACATTTTACTACCAATTTCTCATTAGCCCGAAGCTGATTTTTGCAGGGGGTGAACTATCCAGCAGGGTTCCATGGCAATTCAATCCCTGTATATGGGCCGACTGTTGCCAATATTATCAAAGAGCGTTTGTCTTTGTAGCATATTAGTATAGACTTTTGGAAATCACAAGCCGCGGTAAACGTTTTGCTCAATAGGACACCGAGCGGATACCGAACTTCTTGAATGTTTCACGAGGCGCAAGAAATGCTTCGGTTTTATTTTCCTACGACTCCCGAATCGTCACCCTCGCGGAGAGGTGTCTTGTAATTCGCTCTTTCTTGCGTTGAGTGCAGAGTTTCGGAGGTCAAATTTCTTACTGACATGAAACGCCCAGAACGTTCCAGAACGAGATTAGATGAGGCCGTCTGACAGGACGATCGATTTGAAACGACTGAGCAAACCGAACAGATGTTGCGGATATTATTTAGGGCTGCGGAAATTTCCGAGAATATATAAAGAACCACAACGTCTTCACGGAGATTGAAGCACAATTCATACGGTAATTCAGGTTCAGACCCATGACCTTGTTGACGTGTAAACGTGAAAGCCGCCAAGCATGACAACAATGGTAACGTCCCTGCGTTTTATTTTGGTTGTTCGCGCCGCTTTTGTTTCTGAAGGTTTCTTGGAGAGACGGCCCTTCAATCTGCCCATGACCCTGTGCTCTCGAAGCTGGAAAGCTGAAGAATTGAGGACAATATCTTGCTGGATGTGCTTGTCGCAGTTAGGGGCTCCCTGCCCAGAATGGAACGGCCCATCGATTGATTGGAGATCACACCAAACCTTCCCTTCTCTAGGTCATTACACTTCCCGATTTCGTTCGACTCTGACGCTTTCCTGCCTAAAATAATACTTGGTTGAATTGGTGCTAGACGAATTCATGTACTGGGCTAGCGTCCTGCGGGCTTGTCGGCGACTCGGGCGCGCGGACGCGACGACTGGCGCTGTGGTGCGAATTCTCGACGATCAGGTTCTTTTCTGTCTGCCAGGCTCAGGGATTCGGGGTTTTAACGGAACATTTGCCAAATGCACGCTATGCCTGTCCAAGCTCGGGCTGTACGCGTTCGGTTGCGCTGAGAGGCGACGAGGCGCGAGTCGCGCGACGTGGCGCGAGTTACCTTGTGCGCCCCCTCGGAATGCGGCTGCGTCACTTCCTGTGCCGCCAGCTTGCGTCTGTCGCCATTTCTGCTTTGGTGCTCCAGCCCTTCATCATTTTTAAAGAAATACAAAGATCGAGATCAAGCCTAGCAGGCACCTAGTCTCCCCTCTGCAGACGCTTCGAACCAAAAAAAAACTTGTATGTCGTTTCAACGGACACTCCTCTCTTCCGTCTGGACACAGTCTAATGATAGCAAGTTCCATCTCCTGTATGGTCCCCTCCAATTCATTCTCCTGGCCGGCACGTAGTCAGCTAGCACAGATCTCGAAATGCCGGAACATCCAATACCGATATCAGGAGCCTATTGCTATCCTTAGAATCGTCGTTGTGGCCGCCGCAAATTTCTCATAACCCCCCGGGACCTCGGCACAAGGTTGTCCATCGCTCCCCTGGACTTCAACTGTCGTACGCATGCGTATTCCCGCCTCTACGCCAGATGGTCGAACAACTTTACCTACAGCTCGCCCTCGGACACTACCGACTTGCTCAGACTCCGATAGGCAAAACACACGGAGGCCCTCGGCTGGGACGTGGGCGATCCCCACGTACGCGGCTTCATCTTCCGGGATGAAATTTATTTATCCTTAACCGGGACGTTTGGTGTGGTAACCGACGATCGCTCTTCACTTCCGCGAGGTTCCACGAGGGCCATTAATGGGCTCATGCGCTGCTGTAAATATAACGGTGACGATAAAGTGAATTTGTATTCGTCTCGATCTAACTTACTCACCGAGTCATATTGTCCAGAATTGAACCACGAGGCAATCTACCAGGTACTGGTGCATATCTTCCGCATTGGGGTCCCTGCAGCATTGAAGTCTCTCCAGGGCCGCCGATTGTGTCAAACACTGGCAGCTGTGCATAGTGCACCCACAAAACCTCTCCACACGAACGTGCACGGACCCGGCGGCATCAGGGAGCGGTTCCTGTCTTCTGAGCGCCTTCCGTTGCTTCTCACAGTTATATTGACTGCCGACGGGATTTTACTTCGGCTGCCAGACCGTATCTGCCCAATTGTCAATGCTAGTTTGTTTTTTGTCAGTTTTGTGATCCCCGTTCAATATATGTGTAGTTGTTGAACTGAGCCGAGTCCACAGATTCTTTTAGGGCGACTCGGGTTCACAACTAACGGTTCATCAGAATTGGTTATCGCATGCGGTGCTACATCAGGTTAGTCCCTGACTGCCAGTGGGCCTTACTATACGCGGCATCGAATCGGGCCCCGGTAATTCATTTAGCGTTCTTCCCTTCTAGTGCAAGCCGAGATTAACTTACGCCACCGGGAACGAAATGCCTCAATTCAGAGGGAATGTGGCAGGTATCTGCGATGGTACCGGCGAGTTCCAGGTTTTTTTCCCGGTCTAAGCCCTTGCGTAGGGCGGGCTTTGCCTCCTTTAAATCTGGGAGTCGCAATCTTCGGGCCCATTTAGCTTTCGCTTTCGTTCGAATCCTCCGACCTGGACCTCGAATCGCGCCCGCCATGCCTTCTTCCCTGCATCAGCAAGCATGGTCAGTGCCGATTCTTTCTGATTCATATCCTTATTACACTACCCTCGATACTGATTGCTTTACGCTGCAGTGCACGCAAACAACGGGAGCGTCAGGCGCAGATCGATGCACTGCCAGCAGTCTATTCCTCGCCCCTCTCGGATGAAGAAGAGGCGATCCACGCGCTGTCGCTCGCAAGGCTTGTTCAGGAGTGCAGGGCTGGCACCATCGCGCCCGCCGACGTGCTGTCGGCGTATGGGAAGAAGACGCTCGCCGCCCACCGCCTGACCAACTGCATCACCGACTTTATGTTTGACGAGGCCCTCCGGACCCCCGCGCTTGTAGCGTTTGACGGCGAATCTGATTCCGCCGATTCGAGTGCTTCGATGCCTGAGTGCCCACTACACTGCGTCCCGGTCAGTCTCAAAGGTCTGCTTCGCTTCACTTTCATTTCCCTGGTTCGCGCACTGATCAGCACCAAGACACGATTGATATTGCCGATCACGATACCACCGTCGGTCTCTCCCGGAACGCCAACAGCCCCGTACCCGCGTCATCGCCCATTGTATGCATGCTTCAGGACGCGGGCGCCATCCTCCATGTGAAAACCACTGTCCCCGCCTCACTCATCGGCATCGAAACCGAATCTGACCTTTTCGGCCGCACCACAAATCCGTATAACCAGAATCACACAGTCGGCGCGTCAACAGGCGGCGGGGCTGCATTGCTGGCATGCGGTGGGAGCAAGATCGAGATCGCCACCGATATCGGCGGCAGCGCACGCATCCCTGCACATTTCTGTGGCATTTGGGGTTTGAAGGGGAGCGTCGGGCGCTTCCCGACGTGGGGCACCGTTTCCTCCATGCCCGGGCTCGAAGGCGTACCGATTGTGGCCGCGCCGATGGCCGGGAGCCTAGCGGACTTGGAAGAGTTCTGGAAGAGGATAGTCGGCATGAAGCCTTGGATATATGACTTCACCGTGAGTCTCTCCGCCCGTTTTAAATATAGGGTTTCGGTTTCCCCCGGATTCCCCCCCTCCCCGATATTTATGGGTACTGATGAATAATGCCGTCCGCTAGTGCATCCCGCTCCCTTGGCAAAAAATTGATCTCCAGGTCCAGGGTCGAAAACTCAAATGGGGCGTCATTTGGGATGACGGTGAGTCCGAGAACATACCGTCGCAACATTCAGCGAATTCGGTCGAAGGTGTCTGTGCACCAACGCCCGCTTGCAAGCGCTCGCTCTCCATCGTCGTCGACGCGCTCGCTGCGCAGGGTCACGAGGTAGTCGAATTGTGCGTGTCGGTTCCTCCCGTCCTATAATTAGTCCTGCCCCGTCCCTGGCCGGCATCGTCGGCTGACTGATGGCGTTCTCCTTTCAAAACAACTAGCATGCCCCCCAAAATATCGGACCTCCTCACGATCGGATACCAGCTGGTGTTCGCAGACGGGGGTGCGTATTCGCCGAACTTATTCATCCTTTCCCTCCCTCTATCTCCTTTCCACTTCCCCCCGACTAACTTTCCGTTAGGCGCGCAGATGCGCGACACCCGCCTCACCGGCGAGACGCTCAATCCCCCTCTGCGGGGCACGATTGACCTCCTCGCACTACCGCGCCTTTTCAAACGCTTTATGGCGTGGATGAACCGCGCGGCAGACCCTTTTTATGCAAATTTGTTAGAGGTACTGTGCTCCGAGCGGTTTTCTGTGTGAATCGCGGATTCATCTCATCAACTTTGCGCAGGTTCTGTACCCCAAATCCATTCTCGAAGAACGCTCTCTAATTGTCCAACGCGACGAGTTCCGGAGTAAATGGCACGACGCGTGGACGGAGGCACACCTGGACTTTGTGCTGACGGTCCCGCATCCGCTGCCAGCGCTAGAAAATGGGACGGGGGCGCGGGCGAGTTTAATGAGTGCATGCCCTACGTTTTTGTTCAGCATCGTGCGTCATTGTCCTGTTCTTTTCATCACACACTCGTTCAGAGACTGACTGTTCCTTTCGTGTGCAGCTGGACTACACGGCCGGCGTACTCCCCGTCTGCTTCACCGACCGCGCCCGCGACGCATTACCTGCTGATTTCCTCACGTCCGAGAAGTTCAACAAGATGAATGTGGTTGCCAAGGGCGTGTATAGGTACAGATAATCGCAATTTATTCGCGCAAGATCCGTTCACAAACCGCAAACAGTGTTTACGACTCGGAAAAGATGCACGGGCTGCCCCTCGGCGTGCAGGTCGTCGGAAAGCGGCTGCAGGAGGAGAAGGTGCTAGAAGGGATGAAGGTGATTTTCAACGAGGGTTTCGCAGTTTTCAATTGGTCTGACTCAGATTCTAGGTCATTGAGCGCGCGCTGAAGGAGGCGGGGACACCATTTGTCCCCAAAGTGCTGGTATAGGTGTGCGCACATGATGGACGCTTTCGGGAAGACAACCCGTTCACTTTCTTTTAAATACATCGTTCGTTCAGAGTCGCTCATTCGTATCATATTTGCCGTATCATACGCACTGCTATGTTGTGAAGTAAACCTAAATTGTTGTGCAGTTGCCTTTATATTAATATGTACCCAATCATAACGAGTTTGCGCCCAGTTTATTGCTTTAATTTTCGGAGAGTGGTTTTCAACCTCAACCATCTCAGACAAAACTCGCTCAACTCGGAGCCTAAAAAAAATTCACTCGCGTCAGCTGGACGCGTTCGTCACGTGATCGTTCCTCGACTTGTCTTCTCTCCCAACCTCACCATTCCGTGTCTATCTTAATCCACCATGGCCTCATACTGCGAATTACGTCGCGTATCATCGTGTGCATCTGCTCTTGCACGTCGTTAAACTGAGTCCTGGATCTGCTTATCGGTATCGGCATGGCTTTGCTACTTACTGACTGGACGAGCTCATAACAACTTGAAGTGGCGCAATCACACCACAACCGGCGACGAAGGCTCTCCAACAGGTTTTTATGCCACCCTCTGCGCTTCCGCGGCGGCGAGAAGAGAAGCGCCAGACTTGGCTGACCACGTACTTTACTTACTTTACTGCTGCTGGTCCCTAGCGGACAATATGTTCAAGTAAGTCAAATCCAGGGCGGCACTAAAGGTGTGCCCAGTTACCTTTCGTTCTGTTAGACTTCATGTCTCAATGGAACTTACAGTAAAATGCTAACACTGAATATGGTAGGCTTAAAGACTTGCCGGTTATGCGACGACGTGTGGACGTTCATCACCAAGCAGACATCGTTTCAAGGCGGAGCAGAACGAGGTGGTCAAGACGCCGAGGATCAAAATTATAGCGCGTAAGAACGGCGATACGATTGAAGCGGGCAAAAAGTAGGGCAACTCTCGCCAGTCATCCTCACAACACGAGCTCAGCTAGCAGGCGGTGCTTGCCTGATCTCATACCATCCTATTTTCCCCCTTTCTCCGAGTCCGCTCCGCCCGAAATTCGCGTTTGCTTTGCGAAGCGCATTCACCCGAGTCGGGAGGCCGACTTGCGCCAATAACTTTAGCTAGACATGACTAATGCAGCCGCTTTACCAGTCTTGACTTGACGTCCGCACCACAAGCTAAGAGTGGAGAGTGCATTACTCTTACTCGGGTCTCGGCCCCTGGGGCCAGGAAGCATCGGACGCGCCACAGAAGAGCCGCGGATGTCAACGTCGGTGATCTGAGCTCCGATGACGACCGACGGCGGCGGCCAGACCTCTTTAGATGCTCCTTCCCAGTCACCGACCACAATCTCGGTATTGAAGATGCTTTCCCTCCGTAAGGCTCACTGTGCCAGCGAATTCAGTATATTTTACCACTTCGGCGTTACGGCGTTCCGCCGGATCTGCTCTCAGGCTTTTAGCCCTGAGTGCTTCTTACTCATTACTGCGTTGAAACTTGTCATCAATGGCTGTGGACGACTACTGGGAAGCAGCTCGGAATAAGGCCTTCCAGAAGCTCGACATACAAGGCATTAGGAAAATCGTCCTAGAGCTGGTTTTATTTCTGATTGCGGCTGAGAGTTTTCGTTCGAACTCCTTTTGGTTTTGGTTGCTTCTGGTTGCTCTTTGCGCCGGCGGAAATTCCGAGCGATTTTAAACGCTGAACTGATGATTGGATCATCGGTATGTAAGTACTCATTCTCTCAACCGACGAAGTCCTCCTCCTTGTCTCTAGCCGTTTCAATGGCAGGATGTGTATGTTGTCTATCTATCTGCCAGCCCAACGTGCCGCATATTAGCGTGGGATCTTGCCGAAAATCATTTATATAGGAGGGAAGATGCTATATTTCAGGTGTTTACCTCTCAGAAGCATATGCATAGATTCGAGGATTTTCAAACCCACACCAGCAGATCGCTTGAAACTTTTCACATAGGACGCATAGGACGCTACCCGGGCTTCACCAGAGCCATCGATTAGTGCAAGAGATACTTTCAGTTCACTGTCGGGTATTTTCCAAATTTTCTTGACTTCTATCTCTTGACGCTGGCCAACATACATGTCTCACCCCCCGAAAAGACGCTATTCTTCGACAAGATGCCTGTCCGAGTCAATTCGCGCCTGGGGGCCTTGATTTTGGGTCAGCTTGCTTTCCGGTGGCTGTTCATCTTGGTTCTTCCTCCGCTTACAGCTTCCTATCTGTCTCTCTTTCTGTGTGGAAGAATATGTGTAGTCAAATCTTGGTTCGTTCTATTTCTCGTTGCTTCGTTACTTGGAGTGTAGATTTCGCCCGCCGACTTCCGAGCGAGAAATGCTTGGACTTATGGTCTCATGTCGTTCAAGTTGAGACCCTTCAGCTCTTGGACAGTTTCTGCACTCCATTCTGGTTCTACTTTTATTCGTGCAATTAATTGAGAGATAGTTGCTCCACCGGAACTCCAGTCGTGTCTCTGACCCTCAAGGTGCTCATTCGCTTGCGTTGAGGGTCAATTATTCATCACGCGGAACATTCCAGAATCAACGGAAGTATCTATGATTGCTGTGAGCCCACAATAGACATACCCGTGGGCGAAGAAGAGGAGCGGTTGGCTACCGACGCATGCTCATTTGGTTCAACTTGATTAACTCTCCGTTCGATTCAGAAGGCTCTCTTGGAATGAGTTTGGAGTTTCAGGTGTGCTCCTTCAAAATCTTCAGGTTGGCAGAATCATCGATGGCTTTCACGGGTGGTGATGTTCAACCCCGTACTTCCAAGATACAGTGCCTCGTTGAAACTCACCACATCATGTTGATCTCTAGTCAAGCACCGAAACCTAGTAGACCTCCTCCGTGTCTCTCTCTGACCGTCATTAATGCTTCATTGCTCAGGTCTGCAGTAGTTGCTAGGTTTTGTTCGCGCTCGTGTTGACTTGGATTGAGTGGTTTCTAATACAATTTGCGAGGTTCAGATCTCCGAGGCTTTCCTATTTTCGCTGATTTGGTTCAACAGGGCATCGAAGAATGGAATCAGGACTCACTTTCTCAAGGCCTTGAGTTCCCATTCGTACTGTGAGGATTCAGGCAGCTTGAACTCAGTCCAAATAAGATGGTCTGTAATTACCGATGTGCTGTAGCTCGGAGAAGCGGGCATAAAGTTCATGGTCAAGTTTGGACTGAAGAGCTGGAAAGTCGAAGGAGAATGACCAATGTGTACTTGACGAATCGTGCGCAGCGCTAAAGAAATTGAAAATCAACTGCAGAGTCGGACGCAGTGCAGACAAGAGAAAGTCCGAATTTCAAGTAGCTTATGACATGTCAGGTCAGGCCTGTGCAGCGGAAGAAAAACTACAGGACCAGGTCAGGATTTATCAAGCAAAAAATGGAAGTAAGTTGAATACATACCGATGAAACTGGCCTGCGCAGTGGAATAAATTGTCAAGCACGCTGAATGCTGCCGGCAGAATGGCAGTTTCAGATCGTGAGGTCAGATGTTGGGAAGAATGGTCCGACCTGAAACATACCTGAGGGCATACACGCGCAACGGGAACAAAAATCAATCTTTAGAAAGATAGTTGAGAAATAAATTCAACGTACGGAAGCAATCCCAGAATAAGAATCGATGTTCAATTTCAAACTCTCGAAGGCAGGAAGTCCAAATGGTGAATAAAATCACCGGGCGACCCAGCGCTACGCCGCCGAGGGGAATATCACTCAGGTCCAGGCGGTTCAGATGGCTGCGATCATTCTTCCAGCACTGAGGAAGGTAATGAGCAACTTGCAAGTACAAGGTTTTGCCTGAAGGCAGGTGTTGATGAACGACGTCGACTGCAAGAAGGCATGGCAGACACATACTAGTCACCTCGAGAGTTGTAATCGTATCGTATATGTACTTACTGAGGGCTCCATCTTCACTCGTTTCCGGTTTACCTTGCAAGTGAACCCTTACAAAAACAGGTAATCACCGTTCAAGTATTCGTCGTCTCAATCGCACCTCAATTTCAGAAGTTAACAGTCAACTCAACGGCGGGTCAGAGCGGAGTGAAATACGGTGCAGCCGATCGGCCGTGGACTAGGCACGTAGCTGCCGCAATGCTTCGGAACGGCCACTTTCGGGTCAGCACAACGGCATGCCGGCGCCGTGCCGACACCTTATGTAGGTCTGACAGCTTCCTACGCCAAGATCGCCGCCTTCGCTGCCATTACGGCTCATCCGAGTAAGAGTAATGCAGTATAGACTCCACAACCTAACAATCGTTTGCTAGCCCATCTACATATCCGCTGAACTACCTTCGCTAAATTCGGTACCGTATTCCTGCTCTTGATATCGAGCCCAAAAAACAAGCTTTGCACTCGAACTTTCCTGGAACTTTTTCTTACCCGCTCTTTCAGTACCCACAACTCGGCAGCCAAGCGTTCTTTCCGACTACTTGCGATAGCCTGCCCATTGAGCCCCGTAAGAACCCAATATACAAGGCCAGTGACCGTGATTTGAAACAATTGCTACAGTCAAGTACATCACGCTATCAGAAAAATTATTGTGACTGCCCAGGGGCCCCGCAAGAAAGGACGGGCAGAGCCTGTTCTACCAGCATCGTTAATTTATTCGCAAAATTCAGGCAGAAAAACCCACCCGGTGCACGGTCAAACCAATGACCGTCGTAATGGTATCCATTCTCGTCTGTCCCGGAGAACTCGGTGCCATACTACGGAAAGACCGTGGTTATGGGTGTATCATCGATGTCCGATGTCCGGGTCTTTATCATGGTGGTACCGCTCCGTATGGCGATTAGCTTGGGGTCGCGGATGTTGAGCATCAAACGGCATCCCATGACGGTGGTAAGCCTGCCCAATATAAAATATAAATCAAACTCATGAATCGAACGAGGTCCAAGACGAACACAGTGGTCAAGGTTGAACCGACACCACGAAGGTATGGCTGGACAAAGTGTCAGTGAGGTGGCCCGACACGCAGCACCGAATGTCTGGAGTTCGAACTCACCCCGGCAACCATGTAGCTGATGATATTTGCGCAATTTGCGACAGCGACGACCCTGCGCATGTCGGTGACAGCCGCACGGATTCAGAACTGACGTACAAGAAGTAAACCACACCTAGAAGATTCTCAGTTTGTCGACATGGTTTACGATACCCTACCAGACTTACCATCGCGCACAAGCGTGGGGACGAGGCCTTGCCGCCGCTTCCCTGAACAGCTGCTCAGGCGATAGGTCTCACAACCCTTCCAAATTGTCAGGACGAGAACTGTGTGGGGGCTGAGTTGGAATGAAGTCAGGAAAGGGTGTTTTGGGCCTACTCACTCATGGCATCGAAGGCTAAAATTCCCGTCCATGCGTAGCCCAGTCCTTTTGGAAATCAGATGCGAAGAGGGGACCGTCAACGGTGACATACGGTGAGCCCTAAGAGCACAGGTTATGTATCAGAGGAGTTTTGAGGACATGTAGCCGTTTGAGAGAGCCTACATCTCGGTCGACAAACTGTTGGCGCATCCGATCGGAGGGTAACTATCAGCAGAAGGCTGAGGCAACAGCTTTACGGATCCTACGCTCCACTAGAGCGCATCCGTGAATTATGCGGGTCAGCCAGGCATGACTATTGGGAACGTACAGCACCGAAGCCAAAGACAACGATCGCAAAACACAACATGAACGCGAGAACCCTGCGGCTGCTGCCGTACAACGCGTACGTCCGCATTACCAAAATTACTGGCAAGCGCTAATTGTAACTTACTTCCAACCGTGATCTGAGCCACAATGGAAAGAAGCTGATGATGGCTCTGCAGACGGGGACAGCTAACAGGCAAAACACTTCAAGGTTGGTTCGCAGAGCACCACAACTGAGGCCATATACTACTGCGGGTTCGTCAGAATCGTTACCTCGCATAATGGCATAAAACATACTTTGGATTTCATGACGCTCCCGGCAGTCCAAAAGTACTCAAACATGACGGGGATGATACCAAAGAAAGTGGCATAGCGGTTGAAGTAGAACAGGAATGTCGAAAAATTTAGTCGGGTGCCCCAGTATCACGACACCTCGCACTCGAAGGTGATATAGAGCAGAGCTAACTCAGCGGCGCGATGAAGGTGCTTGTCAAGTCGGTAAGGTATACGCACGTACTGAATGCCACCAGAGAAGTATAAGCGTTGATGTTGCTGCGGGCGAATCAGTTTTTGGATGGGACTGGCGAGCTGTATTAGCACGTACAGCTGGAGTTGGATATCTGAAGGGCTAAAATCATTGGAGGTATCCATAACTTCTTGGCAAAAGATTCTTCCGTCAAGCGGAGCACGCTGTAGTAGTGAACATCGAGGGGCAACGGGGGGAGAGGCACACACGCAGGCCAGATGGCCGACCAATTATCAAGCTTTTAACTCGCGCACGGGGGCACCTATATTGGGTATCGTCGTCGTTAACAAAATACTGATCCGAGTCTAAAACCGCGAATATGAAATTAATGAATAGGTCATGAAAACCCTCCGTGAAACGTCATAAGCAAATTGGGCGGCCAACGAACCGAGTCGAAATCCAGCGAAGACCGGTGGGGGGGGGGGGGGGGGGGGGGGGGCGCTCTAGGAAATTAGACATTCAAGGCTAGTCTCGTTACTAAGTAGGTGAAACCTGTGGATCAAAAGGGAAAAAAAAAAAACAGAAAAACGGCGGGCCAGTCTGCGAATAAATATTTCACAACCAATCTGGTTTGCCTGACGCAATACGCCATTAGCGTTTACCTCAGCTGTACTTCAAGTTGCTTGAAATTATGCAAAACTTGACAGCGGCCGGCTCGGGGAAGAGGATGAAATGGAGGCGATCTCTGGAGGACCGACAGTCAATCCTCCCGGTTGCATTATTCTAGAAACATGAAATGAGCGCAAAGTTCAAACGGTTGGTACCCTGCCAGCCGGCCATGGGTGTCAAAGATTCAAAACGAGCCCCACCAAGCCTCCACAGAAAAAGAAAAAAGCGGTGAAGTGACGCGTGTTCAACCGGGTCGATGTCCCCGCTAACCATTTACAGTTCGGGATACCGGACTACTATCGGATACGACTCATGTGCCGCAGTTGTATCAGATCGGAGCGGATCGTGGAATGATCAAACCATCACATGATCCCACGCGAGAACAATCGTCGGCATCGCAGCGTTCAACGATGACAACAGAATTCGAGTGACTTGCGGGTAGGCAATGAGGTCCCGCAACGAATACAGCCAGCAATTACTGACCCGTGGAGAAGCGGAGCAAACGACGCTTCGGCTGTCGGTCAACACTCGCGCGGCGCGCCTTTGATGCGGATCCTTTGATGTCAAAACTGGTGCCTTGACTGCGATCACGAATTGCACACTGCGGCCATACCTGCTATATAAGACCCAGGCCAAGCCCACGGCGCAGCTTACCACCCAAAATGCACCTGCTGTTCGCATTCTTCTCGTTGTCTCTCGGAGCGGTCGCTCGGGCGACGCAGGAGCCGTTTTCCCTGTCCGACGAGGCTCCGATCTTGAGCGCGCGATTGGACAGCGCCATCGATAATATCTTGAAGGAATTCCAGACTCCTGGTGGTGTTGGGGTTGCGGTGGTGCGCAAAACGGCCCAGGGAACTTGGCACGTCGAAAGCAAGGGCTACGGCAATGCGACGGCCCGAGGTGACAAGACCACTGCCGATACGCTTTTCGCCATCGGGTCCAACTCGAAGGTGTGTGGCTGCCATGAAATAAAATATGTGCTAACTGCCCCCACAGTTATTCGACATATTCGCCACCGGTCTCTTGATCTCTAACGAGACGCTTTCCCCGCGTATATCCTGGACTTCTAAAATCGCGTCAATTATTCCGGAATGGAAGTTGATGGATCCTGTGGCGAGCAGCGAAAGCAACATCGTCGATATCATGAGCCATCGTACTGGGCTTCCCCGGCACGACTTCATGACGCCTCTCGATGCCTCTCCCATCGACGTTGTGAGTTTCTTCCGTGGCTTGTGGTCCACATCATTGAGAGCTCCAGATTTCGCGTCTTCGATACGTCCGGCCGTCGACTGGCTTCCGCGAACACACACAGTACAACAACCACATGTACACCACACTCTCTCATTTTCCTCCGGCCCTCGTTAACACCACGTACGAGCAATACGTCCACGACAACATTCTTGCTCCCCTGGGTATGGACGACACCCGATACTTCTATGCTGACGCCGTCAAGACGGGCCGCCTTGCGGACAGCTTTTTACGCGAGGGCGCTAACCTGACCGAGGATCCATTCGCCCAGGGCACGATCCGGGTGTTCCCATACTGGGATCAGAGTACAAAGGGCCACGGTATGGCGCTCCATGCCTTGTTTGCTTGCTGGTAAATGCTCAATATCCCATCTTCCAGTCATTTCCGGCGCTGGAGGAGTCATCTCCAGCGCGCGTGACATGGTATTGCCCCCTGTCCTTTCCGACTGAAGAAACATTCATCGATCACCCTCCGTAGGCGATATGGCTTCAGGCGCTTCTGGAGGAGGGAAAGAACCGCGCCAACGAAACCGTGATCCCAGCCGAAGTGGTTCGCAAGGCAGCCACCGGGGTGACGGTGTTCACGCCCGTCGCGTGCGTCACCCGTCTTTCCGCCGTCGTTCCAGCTGATGTGGAGCTTTTCCAGCCCGTACCCGGAACTGTCCCCCGAGGTATACGGCGGTGCTCAGTTTCGGTCGACTTACCGTGGGTATGGTGAGTGACAATCGGTGGTCTGTTTCATTCAATTATTCATTTGATTCACAGAGTTGATTGAGGTGGGCTCGGTTGATTCTTGGAGTGTTGACTTTTGACGTTTGTATCGTCAATTTAGCACGGCGGCGCTACCAATGGTAAATACCCTCAACCTCACCGGCGGATATATGATATCTGATTTTTCTCTTTCACCTCAGGCTTCAGAACTCAAGTCACGCGCTTCCCCTCTGAGAACTTCGGTGTTTCCGTTCTGTCAAACGAGGACGATCTCGGGCTCTCCATCATGGAGTCGATCAAGTACCGCATCATTGACGAGGTGTTTGGGCTCGAGGCCATCGACTGGCCCGCCAGGCACGTCAACCACACCTTCATGTCTGTTTTCCTCTGTGTTAACCGCGCGCCCCACAGGTACCGCACCAGCAGGGCGAAGGCCATCCCGCCGCCGCTGCTTGCGCGCGCGAAAGATGCGCCGGCACCGGCCGTACCTTACGCCGCGCTCGCAGGTGCGTATACTCACCCGGCCTACGGCACGATCGACTTCTGCCTGTTCGCGGAGAACAAAACCACTGGTGGCGCCTGTGCGTCTCTTGCGGAAGACGTCGCAGCCGCGCGCCTCCCCGGTGTGATCGAGCCAGAGGTGCCAACGCTGTTGGCGCGGTGGGATACGATGGTGACGACCTATCTGCGCCTGGCGCACTACGCGGGTGACCTGTTCAATTTGACTGCGGTGCAGAACTATGTGAGGCTTTCTCTTCTCGAAAAGGTTGCTTGAACTGAGCTGACTGGGGATGTTTGCTAGCCTACGGAGGTCCCCGGGGAGTTTTGGGTTCGCAAGATCGAGGGGTTGCGCGCTGAATTTGAGGTCAAGGGAGGGGAAATTGGCTTTTCGCCAATCGATGTGTGGGGAAGCGAAGTGCCTGGGCCGGAGGGGGAGACTGTTGAGGAGAGGGCTGAAGCTTGGTTTGCGAAGGTTAAGGTGTAACCTTGTTGATTGACGGTTGGCCAAATGAAACGAAATATCCCGCTACAACCTCGCGGGTTGGTCGTACTTTATTCGAGCATGCAGCGAAAGGGTGGTAGGATATTAAGTACTCAACACATTTACCTCATTGTTCAATCTCGTGTAAACGGTTTAATAATAACGTTTAATAATCTCGGTTCAATCTTGAGAATCCTGAGATCGGGCTCTCCGGGTATTACGACATGGCAAGGGTCGGTCCAAAAATCTTGTGTGATTTTTTTCGAGGGCTCTGCGGACTTGAATAAGTATCAAACATCCCTGTTTATTTCCTTTCCGTCGTAGATAGCCAGCATTCATCAATTTGTCTATATGGGGTACGCGTAATCCACTCCGTCGGCGTCGCAGCCCTTTGCCTCCCTCCTTCACGGTCGAATGCCCTCGCTGCCGGGATTGTAGGCTGTTCTGGATGGCAGAGAGTCTCAGTGACGTCGTGATCCAACAGCAGCTGTTCGTTATCGGTCCCAATCCACCCTTCCCAAACGCTGATGATATGGTCCAGTGAAATTTCGCGCTATCTTGTCTTGATCCCTTTCACCATCCTCGTGTATGACTACGCCTTGACCTTCCGGCTCGAGGTGGAGAGGTTCTGGGGAACCCGCCTGACATGGGGAACAATCCTGGTCTACGTCAACCGCTACCTCACGCTTTTTGGCACGGTGCCGGTCCTCGCAGAGGTGCTGTTGACGACGACCGACCCAGGCAAAGCTGCGGTGTGTAAACCGGTTTATTCCTGGCTACTTCTCCCTATTCACAACTTCAGATCTGCAATGCCTCCCAAGAGTATCATAAATATTTTGCGTACGCATCCCTGCAACAAGCTACTCCGTATGAACTAATCCTCAATAGGCTGGGGTCCCTGGTCCTTGTCGCTGGTGCGTCGTTCGAGCTCTTGGCTATCCGCACGTGCTGAGATGACCTTCAAGTTATACTCATCATGCGAACATACGCCCTCTATGAACGCAATAAATATGTTTTGGCTTTCATGCTTTTCGTGCTGTTTTTCGCCTTTGTCTTTGCTTTGGTGAGTGCTACTGGCGATTTGGCTTTTCCTGGCTCCAGCGGCTCACAAGGACGTCAGTCTATGTTATTGACAGGAAACCGCCGGGACACGCTGGACCCCACTTTAAAATCAATTCTATGCCCTTCGCCAACACCCCACGACTCGTGCGCCATTTTTCTTTACCCGTCTGTCCGTGCTCAGATTATATCATGCCAGGAACATACGTGCGTGGAGATACCCTGCTCATTTGTTGCTGGTTTGAACATTTTCTTAGGGACCGCAGCGGCGTGGGGCGGGATGGTGCGTGCCTTGAAGTTCCGAATACACACGCATTCTTAACGCACAACTTCCAGCTCGTCTTTGACATTATGATTTTTAGCTTCACGGTGTATAAAGCCCTCGGGCATGAGACGCGCAACGGCGGTCTGTTCAGCGTCCTGCTGCGTGACGGTGCGGTTGAGATCCCTCCTTGAATTTGCCACTCAAACTCATGTTCATTCCAGGCTCTATGTATTTTGGGTCTGGTCCTTTGCATCCAAGCCGCTGTTCGACCTCTGACACCGTCTTCAGAATTATAATTGTCGCCAACGTCGCGAATATAGTGACCTACACGTCTGGCGGCGTAAGCTCGACATTTTATTCAGTCTTTTCGCTACTTATTTATCCATCCTCCTTCTTCTAGCCCATTATCAGTGGCTCGGGAACCGCTATCGTGAACGCGTAAGCCATCGTCGTCGATCTCAATCTTCCTGTTGAACTGAGACTGACGTGGTTTTCCTCAGCCTCTCCTCTGTCATGATAACGCGCTTGATGCTCAACCTGCGCGATCCGAAAATCCTTCGACGAGCGCAACGAAACCCTACACGGAACTTCACGACGACCGAGAGCTATAATTATGATTCGGCTGCGATGTCTACCTTAAGGCGGCCATATTTGGACACGGAAATCGTGGCGGGCTCGATGTGGATGGAAGAAGATGTAGGGCATGGTGGCCACGAGAGCCATGTAATGGTATGTCTCCTGCAGCCCATGCTCATTCCGACGGATGGCTGATGCATAGCCGTTTAGAGTGGTCGACGTTGAGCCTGGCAGCCTCAAATATTATTCCTGAGCCGAAACATTACCAATAACTTCGCTATAGGCCTCCAGGTTAATTCACCGCTTATCAGCACCTGGGTTGAAGAAAAAAAATGTGAAAAAGCGGTCGTGGATTACGAAGCCAGCGATTGCTGGCGCTGTGCTCTTGCGCCGCCTATCATCTGCTATCATGCGGCTCCCTGTTATTACGCACTCCATCGCGCTAGATCGCGCCCATCTTTCGCCAACAACGCGCGCCGTCGGAGTCGGTGGTACCCCAAGGCTCCAACCCCTCACGCACCCTCTAGCGGCCCTCGGCGAGCAAAGCGCAGAGCAATTTCCAGTGTTCCCATAAGTAGACTCGGCACAGAGACTCGGTGCCAGACGGCGGGGATCCTCTGTTATCGGCCGTAGTTCTTGGAGACCATGTTTATTGGCGCTAAAAATAACTCCAATCGTGCGATCACAGTGTGCAACCCTGGTGACACCATGCTCGTAGTCATACAGGACACACTGTTTAGATAAGTATGATTCTTCTGAGCGCCACCTTTATTGCTTCCTGGACTCCATTGCCACTCCGTTCCTTCCTCCCCACTCCTTTCTTTTCCCATTCCTTTCTTCACCATGCTTTCGTTCGTCGCGCTGGCTTTGCTGTGTTCCCTCCTGCAGCCTGCGTTCGCAGTCACGATTGATATGGAGGGTCTCCCCGATACGGGGCTGGACACGTCAAGCTGGACGACCGGCGTTCTCCCGCCCTTAGACGACATATGGGACCTCAACGACATGCAAATTGCTGCCAAAAACGTGCTTTCGGGCAAATACTACGGTCAGTTCGATTTATTCTCCCTTGGCGCGTACGGTGATTTTTAGTGCAGCATCATACCGGACCGCCGCTCTGAACGAGTACAGTATGATGAAATCGATAATGCACTTTTACCCGCTAACGTTTACTTGCCAGCATACCAAGCGAACTTGGGAATATATAGTAAAGTCAAAATAAACGGCTTTGCGTTCCGCGACGTCAGCAATCTCCAAACATCGTACGTCGCTGGTTATTTTATACCGCCAGGTGTTGACTTGACATTTAGAACAACGATACTGGGGTACAATTTCTCCTATCCATTCTTTATTGCACCTGCAGCGGAGGCTGGGCATGCGAACAAAAGCGCTGAAGCGTCGCTGGCGTCTGCGGCCGGAAAGGCGGGCATTCTGTATGCAGTATGTTTTCCAGCTCCCTATCTCGAACTATTTTGAAACTTACTTCTGAACAGCCCAGCATATCCTCCACCCTTTCCATTGAGAAGATTGCGAAAGCAGGACTGGAGGGCCAAGTCATGTTCCACCAGGAATATATCTGGTCAAACACAAGTGAGATATCCTGCGATATTCAAACACTCCAAACATTGAAGTCTCACAAGGTCAGGTCGTCGACGAGCTCGACCGAATCAAAGCCGCCGGATTCAAGGCAATCTTCCTGACCATCGACAATACCGGTGTCAACGGCGTTAGAACACGTTCTATGAGGTACACTACAGGCTCAGAGTAAGCTTCCCCATCTTCTTGGTGTGCTAGAACTCGACTAAAGAGCTGAACTCAGCGCCGGCCATGCTGCGAACTTCGACGTAAGCTCCCGTTTATGGCACCTTCTATCTACCTTGTCATTTACGATTGGCCCAGCTCAACTCTCTTGCCGCCTTCCGCAACCTCACCGACCTGCCGATTGTCCCGAAGGGCATCAAGACATGGCAGGACGCGCTCACATGTCTGCATCTCGGATTCCCTGCGATCTACGTCTCGAACCACGGCGGACGCGTGCTCGACGGCGTGCCGACCTCCGTTGAGATCCTTCTGGATATCCGCAAAAACGCGCCAGAGGTGTTTGCTGGAATGGAGATCTATGCGGACGGCGGTGTACGCCGCGGCACGGACGCGTTAATTCTCCTCGCACTCGGTGCGCGCGCGGTGGGCCTGGGCAGACCGTGGGTCTCTCGATCTCCGCTCACCGTGGTCGCTAAAAAAGTTGTTTCCCCAGACCTATGTTCGCCAACATCTGGGGAGAGGCAGGTGTTTCGCGCCTGATCGATCTGTTCTCGCAGGAGATGAAGACGAGCATGCAGCTCATGGGTGTCGCAAATGTTAACCAGCTCAACTCCTCCTACGTACGTGACGCGTTTTTTCCTCGTCGGCACTGGCGCTCACAGTTGGTTTGATTTAATTTTACAGGTCAACACTAACGCCATAGACCTTTGAACCTGTCATCAACCGGGACCGGACGGATGTATTTAGATCTCATAGAATTTAGACGTCGCCATCAGAGGGCCCTGCCGGATACAAATGTAGCTCGCTGCGGATTTTAATGATGCTGACCGCAGCGTATTGTATTGTATTACCCTGTCCCCGTTACATCAAATTAACCGGCGAGAAGGCCGCAGGTTCACGGATATGCTATGTTGACGCCGATTCTTGGCGCTACAGTCCGGGTTGAACCCGTCTAGCAACTTGGCGAAAGCCATGCTTATAAGGAGGGAAACGCAGAATATACATCACAGCTTCATTCTCCTACTTAGCCATGACTTGTATTGCGAACCGCACAACATTATTGGCGCTCAGCGCCATCTCCTTTTCTTCCATCGTTCTCGCAGACTCGGATTTCGATTAGAACAGTGTCAGCGGAGTCGTTCAAGTGTCTTGTGTTGCGCTAAATTTCGTTCAGCTCGTGCCCACAGAGACACTCAACTGGACGCCCTGTTACTCCGGGTTTGAGTGCAGTCGTTTGAATGTAAGTGCACAGGCTAGTGTGGTTCTCAGACTATTCAATGTCTGTACCTAGGTTCCTCTGGACTACAGTTTGCCCACTGCAGGCAACGCATCTATTGCTGTTACCCGATATCCCTCGAATTCTTCGAAATCCGAATATCTCGGTCCTGTGCTCTTAAACCCCGGTGGTCCCGGAGGGAGTGGAGTGGAATATGTCGTCGCGGCCGGCGCCAACATCGCGACCGTTCTCGGGGATGGCTTTGATATAGTTGGATTCGATCTGCGAGGTTCGTTCTCGTTTGTTAACCGAACGTAAGCTAAGCTTTTGTTGAATGTGCGGACTTCAGGCGTCAGCTACTCAACACCATCGATTTCTTGGTTCAAGTCAGGCGTCGAGCGGGCTTTTTGGCTGCCTCCAACGCTCAGCACGGTTTATCCATCACTGAACGAATCATCCGAAGCAGTCGCTCAGCAATGGGCAAGGGCACAGGTCCAAGGGCAATTGGCAGCGGAGCGGAACCAGGGCTTTATGCAACATATGACCACCGACAACACCGCTAGAGACATGTTGCGCATCACAGAAGCATTCGGATGGGAGAAGTTGCAATATTGGGGTATCTCGTGAGTGATGTTAACTTTGGCTCACTAAACGAATTCTTGTTAATACTGCCCCAGGTATGGCTCGGTGTTGGGATCTACTTTCGCGTCAATATTCCCGGTGAGCGGTCTTCAAAATATAGTACCGAATGATAATTCACGTTTATGTATTGTAGGACAAGGTTGGCCGCCTAGTTGTTGACGGTAGGTTTCGACCTCAATTCATTGAACGACTCTAATTGGTTCGATCCAGGCGTTCTCGACGCGGAGTCCTGGTACTCCGGTAAGATAATCCACAGTATCATGCAGTTCTTGGGTCTGATAGTACAACAGCGAACTTGACCAGTGAAATGGCGGATGGCGACAAAGCACTGAAGATCTTCGCAGATAGCTGCCATGCTGCTGGTCCGGATTCCTGCGCATTCTATGCCAATTCTTCCATCGAGATATCGGCGAATCTGGATAAACTCTTCGACTCTGTCAAAGCTCAACCCGTCCCGGTCATCACACCGATCTCGTACAGTGTCTTTGGGTTTACGTTGCTGAAAAACGTCGTCTTCGACGCATTTTATGCGCCATACCAGTATTTCGCTCCCCTCGCACAAGGCCTGGCCGATTTGGCCCAGGAAAACGCTTCCACCATTTACTCGGCACTGGTTGAAGTCCCACCCTTTGAATGCCAGTCCGACTCGAACAGCTCGGTTGACAACACCTACGAAGCTGGAGTGGCCATAGCCTGCGGAGACGCGGCGCCGGTGAACGAAACTGTATCCCAACTGCAAGATTTTTACTCGGCGGGACTGAAGGTCTCGAGTTTTGCAGACCTTGTGTCTGACTGGCGCGTCTTTTGCTCGTATGTATCGCACTATTAATATTGGCATAACGCTGAAATTGAGACTTCATCCTATAGTGGTTGGAAGGTGCACCGAGAAGACCGCTTTGCAGGTGCGTTGAGGCAGATATGTTCCACTCCAATTTTCTCTTCTTACACACCCACAGGACCGTTTGGAGCCCCGAACACGAGTTTTGGTTATTGGGAATACAGCAGATCCAGCAACACCTATCTCGGGGTGCGTATTATCTGTCCTCCTGCGAGGAGCAACTTGAACTTACCTAAACCTAAAACAAACAGTGCGAAGAGCACCGTGGAATTATTCCCCGGATCCGTACTGCTAACCTTGGACGCTCTGGCGGTATGTTTTCAACCCGGGCATCGAAACAACTGCCCCTGATTAAACTGTCGTCCAGCACACTTCAATAAATGCGCCCTCGACATGTGTTTATGGGTATCTGCGTCAGTATTTCCGCAACGGGACGTTGCCTGCAGTGGGGACGGTGTGCACTCCCGACGGTACACTCTTCCCGTCGGGTGATGCAGGAAATTCGACCAAGTTGTCCGGTCGCTCTCGGTCGGAGTTGTTGCAAGCTGGGCGATCGATCAGCGAGGCCTATCGCCGAGTGACTGGCCATAAATCGCGTGGTGCTGTTTAATTCACCGTTCACTGGTAATTTTTTTGATCAAAATATTTACCGCTACGCCAAGGGTTCACAAATGTGGAGTTTGAATCTCGGGGCATCATCGTACGTACTTGGTGTGGCTCCCAGTCGCGACCAGAATTCGCTCTTCTTTCGACTCCTTCTCGACCCGCACACGCGTAAACGCGAGCGTGGACCCGACCCGCTCCGCGAACCCCTCGATCCAAAGAGTTTCGCCCTCGCGCGCACTCCCGACAAACGAGACATGTAAATCAGTTGAGACTCCAGTCTTGCTTCCGGTTGAAGCAATGGCTAGCCCTCCGACAAGATCAACAAGTGTGGCGGAGAGGGAGCCGTGAAGAACTGTTGACGCAGAGTCAGTTTGACCACACGACAGGGAAGACTCGTGCTAAATAGTTCACCAGCTTTCGAGTTGACATGGACGGGCAGTACAATGAGCTTGAGAGTTACATGGCCGCTAGAAGCGGAGGATAGCGAAAGAGTGGAAAGCAGGAGCTTATAAAGCGGGGAAGAGGTGAGGTAGGTGATGAGGGCGGTTTGCACCTTACTGAAGCAGTCCTTCCCATCGGAGTCGGAATTGGAGGCGGATTGGGGATCGGTTGATTGTCTAGAGTCAGCTGCAAGAGGTAGCGCGCTTTCTGACATGATGATAAAAGGCAAGGCCGGTTTTCTGTACGGCATTTCCATCATCTTCTTCATTCCCACGAGCGTCGGGTATCTCGGCGCAAGTTGATTTCCTGACCACAATCTCCGCCTCAATGGTTGAACATTAGTTGAACATTACATTTGTTGCTCGGGGTATAAAAATTTGGCGATGAATCTGCACTTCATTCAGTCCAAAGATGTTCGGACATCCTAGTTCTGATTGAACCAAATACACGTATTCATGTGTTCCTCCGAACCTGTTCCAGACCCATCCAAGAGAGCACTACACAGGCTAAACGTTTTTGGGATCTGTTGTTGCACTGCGCCATGTCCACCACAATGGGAAACATGACCACATCGTCATCTGGAAAAGACTCGGAACTATCGTCCATATCAGCCAGAACAGGTAGAGTGTCGGATAAGCTTGTGGCGTACGAAAAGCGATAAGACTTGAAAGAGTGCATAATGCCTTCTCCGAGCAGACAATCGCCAACCAGATGGAGACTCTGGTTCACAGTGGCGTACAAGAATTCACAGAGCCATTCCAGGCTGCCGATCTGGTTTCCGCCGTGCAAATCAGGTTCCGAGGTCACGACGCTCCCAACCAGCTTTGGTGATTGGAATCTCGGAGAATGCAAATAATGCGGCAGATCTGACCGTGGGGTCTGTATGACTACAAGGTTATTGTCAGAGACGCGATTCACTGAGGATAAACTCAAGGACAGGCAGACACCTGCAAAGGGCAGCGACGGGAAGTATTACATACGCAACTGTATTGTGATTCAAGAACAAGGCAAGGTGGACGAATACAATAGTGTCGTTCAAAATTGCCATTATTTGCACTCCTGAAAATCTTCCTGATTCTTGAATTTGAGTGGGATCGCCACTCAAATTTTGAAGCAGGGAAAAAATTCAGGAACACAATAATGACAATATTTGAAACCCCCCCTCTGCACATTTTACATTCAGGACGCAAGCAGGAGCTTTCTCCTGCTTTTCTTCTGCTCAGCAATCCTCGGCATGTCCCTCGGCTGTGAACCCGGGCATCAGGCGGCCCCCTGCAGCTCCAGTGTCTATCCCATGCATCCTGCGCGGGTCCCACGTGCCTGCCGCGTGTCGAGCGACTCCAGTGTTGCTTCTAACACTCATACCAAGCCATGGCGACGCGCCGCACAGTGTCCAAGCGTCAACAAGCCATACAAGAACTTCAGAGTCAGCAGCAGCAGCTACGCCATGCCTACTTTGAGCGCTGTGCTACTGATCTCCTCAATGATCTCGACTCCGATTCGGGCGGTAGCGCAGTCTCGGGTGTCAGCTCAGTGTCGAGAATGAGCGGCATACTGACAGATGGGGCAGACAGACAGGACTCACGCTTGGAGTCGGATGCAGGCTGCCAGTGATCGCCGAGCGGAATAATTGATGGAGGTATCAAGCAGGAGCACTTTCAGGAGCGAAATAAGGAGCCCTGAACTAAGTAGGAGCACCATGAGCTCCTACTAGCTTCAGGACTCCTGAATCCCGATCCTGAAAGTTCTCCTGGTTGAAAGCAGGAAAAAATTCAGGAGCGGTTTCAGGACATGAATAATGGTATATTTGAACGACACTAATGCATCCTTCATGCAAAATCCCAACCTCTGCGAAAGACAGTAGCGTGACGAGCATCGGTACTACCACTTTGTTTTTGACGATCCTAAGAGCATGGTGAGGTCAGCGCGTGAGTTGCGCCAAGAGATGCACAGTCTTGGAAATAATCAAAAGGTCTTCGTGACTGTCAGAGAACATGATGAGCGGATACAAGCCATAAGAGTAACTAGAGACCTCAGGAGCACAACCAGAACCGTGCATGTTTTTTCTGTTTGCCGCACGTCGAGAGTAAGATCGCAAAAATCGGCCAGCTGAGCGAGGACCGAGCAGGCACCATGCGGAAGGGTGGTGATAATGCAGGACATGTGCTTCAGCAGAACTGGAATGAGGTGTCGGTGTATTTGCTGCCTAAGTGTCCCTCGAGGTGCAGATGTATTTTGGGATAGGATATCCGTGGCGGCATCGACGATCTCTACGTGGCTGTAGAATCAATTCAGAAACAGCTCCTGCACAAATTCAGTGTCCTTGACGTCAATGCAATCAAAGCAGATCCGACGTTGCCACTGAGTAGTTCGGGTTAAGTTCGGGGTTAAATTCCTGGTAACGGGCGATTATAACCAGCACAGAACACGCCCGACGAACTATGACACCGCCGGGGGCATTCAAAAGGACAATAAGCCCCGCAATCGTGTGTTTTAGTTCGCCAACAAATGCGCGGAGGTCTGTCTGGTTGATTCTAGACAGGATGGAAAGTGCTTCAGAAGCAGTTTCATCATTTATTGGACGGCTGCAAGTGGTCAAGTCAGTAAGTCCCTTGAGATACTTATGATGAACCACGAACCCCAAGACAGAAACTCTTCCCAGGTATCTGACCGCAGGGACGAGATGCTCGTGAGACGCAAGGTTTTGTATGTTGGGCAGAGAATCTGAGGATCGGAAAAGCGTTACAAATCAACCAGCAAAGGGAGGGCATTGGCTTCGACGATATCGCGGGCACTACTCCCGGATAATGAACTGATGTGAGAAAACGCATCCACGGTGTGTTGGATCGCTTTCCGCGAAATATCGGAACACCTAGGTGGATCTTGTCAGAAAAACGACGGGCCTGCATGACATGTCACAAACCTCAACACTAAAATGAGGGCCGACGCGATTTTTGAATGGATCAGATCTTCGGTAGCAAATGCAGGAGAATAATGACGGGTGATTTTGCAGAGTATGCAGCATGTCCATTATATAGCATCCTGATCGCTTGACTCGATGAGTCCGTACAGAATCCGGAACAACAGGGTGTGCGCCAGGATGTCCGAGGTAGGCTGAAAGTGACTCAAGGCCGAAAGGATTGAGGCTTTGGCCAGAGACGATACATTTTGGGACCTGGGCCACGACCCGTCAGTAGTTTCGACAGCATATTCCAGTGTTCTCTCACTCGAGATACGCCAACATGGCGTCGACCACATGCCTGTCGATGGGTGTAGAAATGTTGCGTAACGAGTTCACAAGTTCCTCGGGACTTGCCCCGATAATTTTGAATGCAGTAAGTCGACGAGTATTGATAGCACAGCGTCCATGTCAAGGGCATCTTCGAATATGATCCAACTGCTGTTTCTTTCGCAGGTCATTCCGAAGAGTGCCCACATCGCCTCAAGGCGCACCGCCTTGGTTGGGTATCTGTAACGGTAGTCAGAGCAATGAAATGGAGCGGTACATCAAGAACATTGACCTCAGAAGGAGCAAAAGAGTCTTCCTCAGTTCACTTTAGATCGAGGTGGGACTCAGGTCATAGGCCCCCAGAATCCCCCTCGACCTCCAGAAAACCGATTGAAACACAGAGCAGGTCACTTCAAGGATCCCTGCGTCTTGGCATTGAAGAAGATCGACGAGAACAAGCGGCAGCTCGGACTTCACGATTGCTTCGGCTCCGACATTGGATGTGCTCGTGGTCAGGATTTCTTTGAGAATCAAGACTTTCGTCGAGTTCCAGAGTAATTGGGATCTGGTGGAAGCGTGATTGCTCGCCCAGTACGCGACGCCGAAGAGAATACACGGGAGATATGGCACCAATGCATCGAGCTCGGATTCTGAAATCGGAGGGGGACGATGTCGCTTGATGATGCCGAGGACCTGGCGGTGGTACGATAGCTTCTCCAATCGCGATGCTAGAGGGTGAATGGAGATCGTTGGATCTGGCGGGTTGCTGTCCGACCACCAGCTGTGGATGCTCTGAGGTCGCGGGGGTCGTGGCATTCTGCAAGAGACATACACTGCCTCCCAACTGGGCTCACATCAAGGCTACTTAGCTGCCATCGTATTCCTGTTCGTCCGAGAAGTTTTTCAGGAGATCCAGAGATACGCACACCGCCTTCGTGCAGGATGATGTCGGGAGGGGTGCTGTCATGATAATATTTTTAGACCCTGCAAAGATTTTACGGTCCGATAAGATTTTACGGTCAAGGGGCGAATGGTCGAAGACAAGACAGCGACGTGGTTTCAATAAGAGTGTTTCGGGGGGAACCATGCGAATCAAGACGGGGAACAAGATAATCCAACAAGCGGAACGATAGATTCCATAGAAATGACAAATGAAGGCGTTCAAGACACTTCGTACCGGCTGACGTGCATATCCCTGCCGTTCGCTCGCACAGACCGTCTCCCTGTGTCTCGACTCAGTGGCTTGCGCATATCTGCCAGCCGCAAGTCAGTAAACGCCTCTTCCTCGCCTAGGAAGATTTGGGAAGGAAGGCAAACTCACCAAACGCATCCTCCTCGTCCTTCCCCCGATTCCCGCCTAGACTGTCATAGTACTCCCTCACACGGCGGAACACGCTATACCCCAGCTCCTCGTACATCCCAATCGCGACATCATTCGTGCACCGCACGTAAAGGTCGACGAAGAATCCCCTGTAGGTCGCGTCTGACACGCGCTCAAGCAGGCTGATGAGCTTGCTCGCGAGGCCGAGGCGGCGGTATTCTGGTGCGACGGTCAGCACGGTGATATGTCCGTGCCAGTCCTGGTTCGAGCCCTCCGCTTTTCCGAGGACTGGCGGCCGTTTTTCAGCTTCCAGCGGGTGGCAAGATGACGCGGGACGCACTGTATCCCATCATACGCCCACTTGGCGCGGTCTGGGCGCAGCAGAGATCCGGCCAGCGCGCGAGATAGTTGAGATAGAACCCGGGAGCATACTACTCTCCCATTGACGAGCTCAGATAAGTAGTGGGGAAAGTCCACAAGAAATCGACGCACAGTCTGTGTGAAAAAGTCCAGATTTCTGCGACTCCGTAAGTGGCGAACAGAATATAGACGTCAAAGAAAGGTACATGTTGTTGAACTTGAACATGTCTGAGGCGACAAACGGTCGTAGGATGCTCATGGTGAAAGGTAGGTGCAGGTGACCCAAATGCGGTAATTCCTTTTGCGGACAGGCGGCTCCTGGTCTCTTCTCGCCTTCTCGATCCAGGGCTCTGTGTTCTCTTTCTTCTCCTGAAACGGAGTCCTCTCATCGCATTCGCTTACCAATGACTGAAGAATACACTCGTGCCGACGACCTCTGGTTCTTTGACGGTAGTCTCATCATAAAAGCCGGGCAGAAGGTCTTTCGGGTGTACAAAGCACAACTGGCAGCTCGATCTACGGTCTTCGCGGCCATGATCGCATCGGAAACACCACAGAACCAGGGAGGCGAGTTCATCGACGGGGTCCCTGTTGTCGTTCTGCATGATGCAGCCGACGGTGTCCATGTCTTCCTGCGCGCCATTTTTGACTCGAGGTATGGACGTTGTGCGGCTGCTTGAGCGATCTGCTGATTTCCAGCATAGCTATTTCATGCCTTTCCCAGAGCCCGCGTTTTTGGAGGATATCCTTGCAATTTTGCGTCTCTCTCACAAATACGACGTGGGGTATCTCCATCGTCGCGCATTGCAGCATCTCTCGACCGAATTTTATAGTGCTTCGATTGAAGAATACCTGGAATATAAGAAAAAGACCAGCCACTTAAAATACCGGTCCAACGATGCCGAAGAAGTCTCCTACGGTTTTGCCGTCATTAATGCGGCTTGTGAAGTTGGAGCCCTCTGGCTCCTTCCCAGGGCCTATTATGACGCCTGCCGTCGGGGCTTCGAACGCCTTCTGTTCGCGCTTGCTCGAGGTCCAAACGAAGGTCACGTCCGGACTTTTTTATCCGGATATCATTATCTCTGCGAAGCCACCCTCCGTGCTGCGCTAGGGTGTTTGTCTGGACCAGTCGACCTTTGCCCACAACCGAACAGCTGTAAACAGCTGCGTGATCGATGGCGCTTCATCGTCTTTCAACCGCCTACGAGCATGCCATTTACCGTTTTGGCGCAGATGGAGGAACTCATCAGCCCTAACGGTTCACTTAGCCACAGATTCTGCGTTCCATGTTATGAATCTCTCAACTCCAAGGGCTTCCGGAATTGCTGGAATGATCTTCCGTCTTACTTCGGATTACCCGGCTGGCCAGAATTGAATGCGATGAAGGAGGCTGCAATGAACACCGGGAGCTCTTGACCGGTTTCATCACGCGAGATTCTCGTAGGTCACTCTTCAAACCAATGGTCTTGCGACTTAGGTGTCTTCTTTCTCTTAACATAGGACTCTTAAAATATGATGTTCATCGGATCTTGATAATTTCAGCTGCTCTATCTGGCTCAGCCAGCTTCGATGATTCTGACTTCATACTCGCGAGGCCTGCTGTTCCATGTCCAACTCACCAGTCAGCACCACAGACCTAGTCCTGGGAGCCAATAATTTGATCCTTTATCTGGCTGGCCGCCTGCAGGCGCTGCTGCGAGTGGGAGTCTGCGCCGTATCTATACTTCGAGTCCCAGACTTCTGATTCATTGCAGCGAAATAATTATCAGGTACAACAAAAGTCCTCTGCGATATCGCACCGTTGGTGCTTCCGTCGCATCTTCGACCTTCTTTCAGCCTTCGAGTCTCGATGTCTATCCTTCTTTGACTGTCGACACATCCCCTTCGCTCTCACGAATTCGCTGGCCCCCTTGAACGCATGGGCGACCATCTCGTCATTCGCCTCCCACTCGGAAGCCAATCTGTCATACGAATCGCTCCGTGCGTAAGTGTGATCCGACCCCGACCGTGCGGTTTCGCATTCGAAATCCTGGCCCATCCCGTGAGAGTTGACATAGAAGCCGTCGCCAGCGACACCGTCCGTGAGCGCAGGACGAGGGAAATCAGGGAGCCAGCGAATATCCTGCGGGAATGTAGCTGGGAGGGCATCGCCTTTTGCCCAAGGGGCGCGTACCAACGTCGAGATCCTGGCACCGAGGGAAGCGCGCATCGCGAGAAACTCCGCCAGCCATCTCGGGTAGGTGACCCCGTCGGCCTGTTCAACCGTGAGGGAGCAAAGTGTTGGCCATGCGATGTCGCCGTGCGGAGACACGGGAATCAGATTGTGGTTGCCGGTGGTGGATATGAGCTCCAGAGCAGTGATGGTTTGGCTGAAGGAATGGATGAAGGCGAGCCCGTTGCGGTACAGCTCACAACCCTCCAGGCGCAAAACCCGTAGGTGCGGAAAGAGTGGGGCTTGAACCCAGTTCTCCGGAATCGCGGCAGCAAAGTGTCCGTTTATCTCGAGATACTCGAGGTTGGGAAAGGCGAACGATTCAATGAAGCACCCGATGGTCATGAAAGTGTAGTCGCCAATATAACGATCGGACGCGCTGATGACAAGGGATGTGATTGTGGAGACTTCAATGGGCCTCCCGACAACTCGATGAGCGTAATCCAAGTTTCGGACGATGAGCGTCTTCAGTCGGGACGCGGGACCCAATATTTTGGGACACAGCTTCTCTAGATCGAAGAACACAGACAAGTCAATGCCAAGGTCCAGAGTGTGGATGCCACGGAAAGCGGCCAGGTCGGCGAGGTCAAACCAAACGTTTGTTTTGAGCCAACGAAGAGCCGAGCCACCGAAGATTTTGGTCAACGGAGAAAGGCCTTGAAAATACCTGTTCCAGTAGTTGTCCTGCACCAAGGATATGTGGGCATACTCGAGCTGTGACGCAATGCTGGACGACCCCGCAATAAATTGGCGGAACTGCTCGATCTGGTCCGGCCAGCAGCGGAGAGCAAGTGTCCTCCAGCGTTCGATATGAGGACCGACGATGGCCAGGGCCTTGGCTATCGGCACGGGTCGATCATAGTTGTCGCGGTACCCGCCCTTCATTGGGGTAGCGTAGGCCTCGAGACTGATGCTGATGTCGAGTGGATAGGATTTGGAGTGTTTCACCGATATGGCCGCCCAGCTCCGGGAACGGGAGTGGTGAGACAGTCGGATTTTGTTCCAGAGTTCTGGGAAGGCGAGAGTGACGGCACAGAATTGCCTACTGACCAGACAGGCAATGATAGGGAAGGGAGGTCTGGTCCCGGCCGCGGCGGGTACCGGGGAGTCGGCCACGAGCTTCAAAATCGCCGCGAGAACTTCGGGCGGGAAAGTTTCGATAATCGACGGTTGGGTCACCATGTGAATGAGTTCCAAGGAGGGCTGGTGTTAGGAGGTAAAGGAGATCGTCATGAGTCAGTCAGCGCTGACCCCTAACTTCTCTCGGCTGCCCTGCCAACTTAGTATTCATTGCTTGGCGAAGAAACCGGGGAAAGCATCCAAATACTCAGATGAAGACCCGACGGCTCATTCGCGTAAAAGTGCGCACAAAATATTTAGGCTTCGGAAGCTGTCTTCTCGTGATACAAGCACGTGATCGCGACACGCGACGCGTCGCGTCTACATGAGCTCGCGCGGAGCGGAGGAAAATTATTAGCGGCTTGTATTATTCAAAGGATATCAACACACACTCTTACTGAGCCAAAATCCCCCCGATGCAGACTCACAGTAATTTTTTTTAAAAAACCCCCGGGTGAATCGCCGAAGTACAAGGAAAATCTTGTACTTGTACTTGGATAGCGCCGTTTCGGTGGATATTGTAGGAGGTGTGCCACCACGAAAGTGACGAGCGACAGAATCACCTCTTACTGCGAGAGGAGTACAATCCTAGTCAGAATGGCTTCACAAAAGCAGCCCTGTATATATGTCACTGGTTGATTCTTCAATTGATCTCAAAGTGTGGTCGAGTGTGGCGGAAGTATCATGAGCATCATTTAAATGGCCTCGTGCTCGCATTAATGACAAGCAATACTGCCGCTAGAGATTCCGGGCCAGGGAAACCCTGGATGGATTGCGGATTGATATCTACTGACTCTGTCAATATGTCAGAAAGCGCGCCACTGCAGTGATACGTGGCTAGCAATAGAATCAGAGCGCTAAGTAAAGGCATGGTGAGTGTCTCGTGCCACACTCTTGGAACTTCTTGATAGGAACATTGCGGTGCGAGTTGGGTGGCGAAAGTTTCGTTCAAAAGTACTGTCCCGTTTTTGGAATACCTTACAAAACTCTCTGCTGAAACAAAAGAGTACATTAACAATTGGTAAAGATTGCACATGTGTGAAGAGGAAGGAAGAAATCTCATAACGATACGAGAAGGTTGAGCTTACGTAACGCCTTGTTCAACTTGATGCGTCTACATACACGAAGCCACTGCACCCATTGCCCCACTAATCCTTGGTTAAAGCAAACGCTCTCCCATCTACAGAACGGTAAGTATTGGTCGCTCACTTGAACCGTGGCTAATTTTTTCTAGATGTGCGAAAACAAACTTACAGCGGAGGGTGTTGAACTACAATGGAAAGATTGCCATAATGTAAAGTGCACAGAGTCTGAAAAAGTGAGCATGTTTGTTCCCAATCAAGCGGCAAGGCAAACTAACGAGGCTATCGTAGTACAAAATGCCGTAGGCTGCCTGTGTCATTTATGGAAGCACAGATACTAACGGCCTACGGGGGGATTGATAGGAAAACAAAGAAAGCTCAGACGGGAAGTAGCGACTCTATGGGAATCAATGGCAAAGGCTTAACCTTTGGAGTTTTGAACAACGTAACAAAAAACTGAAAGGAAATGACTCAGATTTTGGGGGATATCTACCAGATGGAAAAACACCACAAGGACAAAGATCATCAACGTAGTGAGGTCTGAGGGGGTTTGCGGTGTCGGTGTGGTCCGAATAGCGGAACTCCCGTGTACTTTTCCCTTAGACTGTACATGTGATATGTGTTGTCTTTATTCTATATATTCTCAGTAATCAGCCCACTGCGTTGATTTCTCAAGCCATTCAGGTCACTCATAGATAGCTTGAGTTTGGTTGGGTGCTCGGAATAGGTCAACTGAATAGGTCGTGGTACTGTAAAAAACAACTCGCCGTCCAATTTCGAAAATCAAATCAAGTTTGACTTTTCGGGCCGGCGGTCTGGTGGTGGTTCAACTTTTCGATCCAGCGACCAAAGGTTCCTCCCTGGCTCATAAGCGTTGAACATGGTATGCAAAAATCCAGAGTAACAAAAATTCTCCGGGATTTTCCTAGTGATATATTCTCGAGCCCGTCTGAATTACCTCAGTACCTGCACCTCAAATCTACTTGCGTTCAGATGTTCTGAGTCATTCCAGCATAGAATCTTGGAACAGTGTAGAAGCAAGAAATCGGATATGGTGTATGTATGGACACGACCGGACTTCGTGAATGAATTGCTTGTTATCGCTGGGAGTACGGGGTTTTGATGGGGTTCGATTCCCCTCCTAATGAGGGATTCCTCCTAATTTTTTTTTGTTTGAGTTCATACACAACTCACGCCCGGGATTCAGTCAAGGATGGATGCCGCCGTGATGTGTGTCCGAATTCTGAGTCAGAGTTCTACTCAACTCACCTCCAAAGTCCAGATACTCACGTACTAGTAGCGCACCTCAAACAGCATTGAGGAACACGTGGGGTATGAACACAGCCAGGCTTCGTAAATCCGTCAACTTCGGAACATATCTAGTTGGCAGTACGGGGTTCGGCTCCGCGGCCGAATGGAGAGTGTCGAGAATGTCTATTTTTGGTGGTTTACCTCGTGTCCGAATTCCGAGGAAATGACTTTGTTCTGATATGTATTCACCTAGCACATCTCAAACAGCACTGAGGAATCGGACGTGGTGTATGGACACCGCCAGACTTTGTTATCGGATTGCTCGACAATACATATCGCTGGCAGTACGGGGTTCGACTCCCCGCGTTCGAATGAAGCGTGCCTTGGTGTCTTTTTGGGTCATACTTCAAGCTCCCACATCTACTCCTTGTCCCAAGTTCAATGGATGGGTAATGGGGCTTTGCTGCCCCAGGTGTAACTCCGAGCTCGAATTTACACAACGTAGACTCCCGGAGTACGGATATTCACCTAGCATACCACTGAAGAATCGGACATGGTGTATGGACACCGCCAGACTTAGCGAGTCGATTCAAGTTGCAACATATCTAGTTGGCAGTACGGGGCTCGACTCCCCGCGTCCGAATGGTTGGTAGCATGCGCAGCTTTTTTTGGTTCATAATACCTCACGTCTACTCCTCGCCCCGAGAATTTTTAGATACTCAAGCACAACTCAAACAGCACTGAAGAATCGGACGTGGTGTATGGACACCACCAGACTTCGTAGACAGGTCTCAAGGAACATATCTAGCTGGCAGTACGGGGTTCGACTCCCCGCGTTCGAATGGCTAAATTGCGGCGAGTTTTTTGTTTTGTTCATAATACCTCACGTCTACTCCTCGGCCCGAGAGTTTTTAGATACTCACTTAGCACACCTCAAACAGCACTAAGGAATCGGACGTGGTGTATGGACACGGCCAGACTTCGTATAATGGTCAAGATGGAACACATCTAGTTGGCAGTACGGGGTTCGACTCCCCGCGTCCGAATATTTTTGGCTCATAATGCCTCACCTCACGTCTAATACTCGAGCTCCGCAACCGAAGGTCAACTCACCTAGCATAAGTACCTCAAACAGCACTGAGAAAACAGCACTGAGAAATCGGACGTGGTGTATGGCCATGGACACAGCCAGCCTCCATTTGGCAGGCCGAATAATGCTAATAGCTGGGAACGGATTAACGAGGGTGTTTTTTTCGACTCATAATACCTCATCCCGTTTACTCCGCAACCGAAGGTCAACTCACCTAGCATAAGTGCCTCAGAACAGCACTGGAGAATCGGACGTGGTGTATGGACACAGCCGGCCTCCATGTGGCAGACCGAATAATGCTAATAGCTGGGAACGGATTAGCAAGGGTGTTTTTTTTTTCGACTCATAATACCTCATGTTTACTCCTCAACCGACGGTCAACTCACCTAGCATAAGTGCCTCAGAACAGCACTGGAGAATCGGATGTGGTGTATGGACACGGCCCGGCTTCGTACAAGGTTTCAAGTACAAGGATTTAACTGGCAATACGGGGTTCGACTCCCTGCGTCCGAACTGAGTGGAAATACAGGGATTTTTTTTTCGGTACGTGAACTGGCTCACTAGTTGATCTTTGGTTGAAATCTAAGATCGCCGGTGGCTTTTTGGTTAGCATCGACGTCCGCTTGCTGTGGTTGAAAAATTAGAAATGGAACCAAGGTTGAAATGATGCATGCATATGATCGGCCCGCATCCGCACTCGGGTCCGAACCAACACATGTCCGTTCTTTTCTTTATAACCCTGTTTCCGATTTCGGACTAGGGAGTTTTACACGGATGTATTACGGCCCAACATACCTGGCCGCGGCGTAGCGTGCCTGCTTAATTGGTCTCCGTTATATGCGAAGCCAAGGTCATTATTCGAAGTCGGAAGCGCTGTTAGGAATGGTAGCCGCTGCATTCCTGTCGGTGGATATCTGAATCTGATACGCCACAGACCAGAGAGCTGGATATGTTTTCCGTCATTCGTGCCTGTTACTTCTTGGGCCTCGCGTTCCTAAGTGGGACCGTGCCGTGTACCCACCTACCTACCGTCCGCCTTAGGGCCAGTGTGGTTCATAATTTCATAAGATTCGATTAAATCCCTTTCAGGCGAGTCTGAACCAGGTAAATTACAAGCGAGAATTATTAACTCATTCCGGAGCATTGAGATGCTGAGCCTCTCCCGGAACCCGCAGCTGTCAAAGGGACAGCTCGCATCGGCCGTATTGGCACGAATTTTCTCACACCGACCCCTTTCCTCTCTTCCCCCAACGCCCACCACAGATTCCAATGCAGCAGGTTCCCCTAGGGCTCGCGGAGCCGCCGACAGCGCTGACGCTGGCCTCTGCGCGTGCGGCGCTGGCGGAGGCGCTCACGACAGCCAGCTCGCTCCGAGAGAAGATCACCGCGGCAGAGGCGGTGTTAGCGAAAATAGTGACAGACGCCCAGGCCGAGATTGACGACATGGCGCGCGAGAAGGCGGCGGCCGAGGGGACCATCGTCCAGACGCGGGTGAGTGGGTGGGGGGCAGCGGAGGCTGGGACTGAGGCTGACTGAACAACGTGTTGTGGGCGTGTCCTTGCAGGCATACCTCTCCCCGATACGGCGATTACCGGGCGAGCTGCTGCGCGAGCTGTTTTTGTGGTGTTTCGAGGACCACCCGTGCTGTGCGTGGGTCCTGTCCGCCGTGTGCCCGACGTGGCGCCGCCAGGCGCTTGCGGTCCCGCGTATCTGGTCCAAGGTCGGTCGCCATCCTCCCGGGCATTTAATTTTACTGCCGAATTCGAAGCTGACGTACGCGGGGAAACCTCGCACACACGCAGATACGTCTATTCACGAACCAGAGCTCGTCGCCTGATACCATCCGCCTGTGGATCGAGCGTTCAGGGCTGACTGTCCCGCTCGATGTTGAAATTTACTTGCGCGTCGTGCAGGGCAGCGAGCCGCCCGTGCCCGCAGCGTTGCCGCGCCGTCGCCGCGCCCACGAACCCTTCGCACACCACCACAGTTTTGTGGCCCCCGCGCCCCTTTTTGCCACAGGTCAAATGCTGGTCCCGCATTTTACGCCCAGCGTAACACCGTTTATTGTTCCCCAGCCCCCGGTTATACAACACGGCTGGGAGTCGCCACCTCCGCCTATGCTGTTAGGCGGTCCGCCCGAATTGCTTCCGAACCAACACTGGGGCCATATCGCGGTGTATTATCTGGTGCAACAGATGCACCGCTGGGAGCGGTTTGTGTTCCGATTCGACAAGGGCTTCGGATCCATTGGCGCACTCAAGTCAATATCTGGTTTGTACTTTCCAAATTCGAATCTACTGTGTTGTGCTTATGGTGTGCACAGGCCCTGCGCCTCTGCTGAAAGAATTCGAAGTCTCGTGCGCCTCGCCGCCCGCGTTCCACCCCCCGCACGAATGGACCTGGCTCCCGTCTGCACCCCCTTTCCCCTCCTCCTCTGACTTGTCCCCCCTCCCCGCACTAACAACTCTCACTCTCCAAAACGCCCCCTTCGCCCCCACCGCCCCGCTCTTCCTCCAGCCCGCAACGCACCTCGCGCACCTCACCCTCCGCTCCCTCCCCATCTCCCCTCCCCTCCCTTCGTACTCCCCCTTCCCCGCCCCCGCGCCTCCCCCCCTCGACCGCCTCCTCGCTGTCCTTGCCGCCAACGCGCGCACCCTCCGCACCCTCTCGCTGCACATCGCCGCCGCCGCCCCGCCCGTCCTCCCGCTCCCCAAGAGCACCGCGCTCCCCGCGCTCCACACCCTGAGCGTCGGCGGACACTGGCTGGTCGGCGTGCTGCTCGAGGGGCTCGTGTGCCCCGCGCTCGAGAGCCTCGAGGTGGACTTTGCGCCGGGCGGGGACGCGGTGTTCGGTGGCGGCGGCGGCGGCGGCGGCGGGATCGGGATGGGATTGGGGCGGGAGCCGGTGGAGGAGGTGGTCGCGGGGGTGTGTGAGCGTGCACGGGCGGCGGGCGCGGTGCTCAAGCGCTTGGCGATATCGTACCCGCCGTCGGTGGCGCCGCCGGCCGTGGGGCATTCGCCCTCGTCGGGGTCGAGCTCTTCTAACGCCAGTCCCAACTCTGTTGCTGCGCCGTCGTGGGGCGCGCCTGGCGCTGGCGCTGGCTACGCTCACTCGCACCCACACGCACACGCCCACGCGCCCCCGCCGCCGCCCATCGGCTCGTGGGCGTTCCTGTCCGAGATCGGGCACACGCTGGAAGTCCTGAAAGTCGGCCTCGGGTGCGCGGGGCTCGGCGGCGGCGCGATGGGCATAGGGATCGGCGTGGCGGGCGCGGACGGGCTGCTCAGCGTGCTTGGCGCCCCGGAGGACTGGGTCGGCCCGGGCGCGCCACCGCTTCCGCCGATGATCGGTGGGGGGCCGTTCGGGGGCGGGGGCGGCGGAGGAGGAGGCGGCGGTGGTGGGGGAGGAGGCGGAGGCGGAGTAGGGAACGGGTGGACGTGCCCCGCGCTGAAGGAGCTGCACCTGCGCGGGTGCCAGCACCCGTCGCACTCGTCTTCTTTCCCCCACGCTGCGTCTTCGCCACACCACCCGCACCACCCCCCGCACCTGCACGTCCTGCACCACGTCCCGCACCACCACTTCTACCACGGCGGGCACCCGCACCCACACGGGCTCGGGTGGGTCGGGGGCGGGTATGGGTATACGGGCGGGGGCGGGTATGGTGGGGGAGGGGGAGGAGGGGCGCAGGAGGGCGTGGGAAGGCTCGTGAGGATGGTGGATGCACGGAATCCGGAGGTGCCGGGGGGTGGTGAGTGGTTTTTGTGTGTTTTGTGTTTTTGGTTTGCGGGGGTGTTCTTCGGCGGCATGGCGCGTTTGTGGTTTTGTGGGGGTGGCGCGTTAGTGTTTGTGGGTGCGCATGCACCGCGGTGTACGGCGTCGGAGTTTCCTGCGTACCGCCCACTTCACTTCACTTCGACTTGTCCTTCGCTTCGACGGGTCCTTCGCTTTACGGTCCCATTCATTTACTTATACCATTCGCTGTACCGCCCACCGGACTGGATCTCCTCATACGCTTCGTTCCTGCTTCCTTTTCCTTCCACCTCCGTTCCTCCATTCCTACACACCATTTACTGGACTGCACTCTGACGGGTCCTCCGCTTCATGGCCACGTTCATATGTATATGACTGTCGCGCGCACCGGGCTGGATTCCCTCATGCGCGCCTTTCCCGCTTCCTTCCCCATTCCTACGCATCATCCACTTCACTGCACTCTGACGGGCCCTCCGCCTTCCGGCCACGTTCATATGTATATGACCTTCGTGCGCACCGGGCTGGATTCCCTCATACGCTCCTTTCCTGCTTCCTGCTTCGTTCCACCGCGTCCATCCTTCCTTTCTTCACCCCGGACCTCTCTCTGCCTGAAAACTGACGCGTTACATCTCCTCGTAGGCCTCGCCAACCTAAGCGCCTGGACGGGCCCCGGCGCGCCGGCGCGCCTCGCGCGGCTCGAGCTCGACGCGGTGGACTGTGTACCGCTCGGCGCGGACGTGGTGAGCTGGTTGGAGGGAAGGGTGCGGGAGGTAAGGGTTGGATAAGCCAACCCTCCTCCGTCCTTGATTACATCTCATATCCGACACCTCCGTTACATTTTGTATCGGGAGGAGGCGCTACTGCTATCTGGGGGCACCGCGCATGTACATACACGGTATCATGGGTCTTTCTGGTTATGCTCTTCTGGTCTCTGGTTTCTACTCACCTGTTTTGTATCCGCTATCCTCGGGCACTTTTACTGGCTTAATTATATACCTATCACCATGTACATTTCCTGTTGTCGTTTCGGCCTCGGTTTCGTTATGGTGTACTATTACTGTAGCTGTACGATGCATTACGACTTATGAACGCGGCTGACTTTGGATAGAGGCTCTGGCCATGGAGGCGATTTGTGAAGCACTGAAAGCGAGTCCGCAATAGGCAATCCGATTTCCTTTTTCGGGTTCCAGTCTGGTTTCCTGCTCTAACCTCTGGAACTTGAACGACAGTCCTGGTGTGGTGTGGATCAGACAGCAAGTTGATATCTCTGAATATCATTGACACAGAGGATGATCCAAGGGGAAATTTGGCCTCTGCATTGGCGCGTTGTGGAATTTCGGCAGGACATTGGACTTGTGAATAACCTTGTAGGTGTAGGCGGTATTTAGAGTACATAGGATTCTATTTGCCTAGGAGCACAAATACATCGTACGCGCGGGGATATACAAGGCGTATAAAGGGTATCACATTTTTCGAAATGGCGTCATTCCGTAGCAGACAACCATCCCGGAGAGAGCGTCTGTATCTCGCAATGGAAATTAGGAATTCCCACGACGCATTGCAACCTCCCGCATCGCTTCCAGTTCTGGCCAGCCCGGTAAGCCAAAATAAGTGGGCAGACGATTCCACCGATCCTCGAGGGCCACTTTCAAGTTCAGGATCCCGGCCTCATAGCACGGGGGACAGAATTTGGCCTCCGCCATCAGGGTGGAACGGCCCCCCGGGCTTCCTCCATATGTCTGCCCAGAAATCAACAATCTGAAGGGGAGCTTGGATTTGAAGATCCAGGAGCGCAGACTGCGGCGCAGGACAGGACAGCGCGTCGGTTCCATGCAGTCTTTGATCGGTTCGTGCAGGAAGCTGTGGACACGGATGGTAGCGTGAATGAGATTATGGCATCCCGCAAAGTACGTGCGGACGTGGTGTGCGTTTGCCCTTTCATCCAGCGCCGACATGAGATCCTCGAATTTACGGGTGCAGGTGTCGTAGTATGCCCAGGGAGAAGCCAGAGTGCCCCGATTTCGTGAGCCGCGTTAACGAGGGCGAAGACGCGGGAAATCTTGGCTGCATCCGTTGGCCCATCGCTAGGAGGGTATTGTAAATGGTCGATCTTCGAGAGGCTGCCGATGTATTCCTCCACAGAAGGATGGTAAAACTCGGTCGACAGATGCGTCAATGCGCGACGATGGAGATACCCCACGTCGTATTTATGCGAGAGACGCAAGATTGCCAGCACGCCCGCGAAATATACGGGCTCCGGTGGAGGCATGAAGTAGCTAGAGTAGGTCGGGGGTTAGCACATGGTATAAGCAGCCAGACACCACTGGCACATGCCTTGAGTCAAAAATGGCGCGCAGAAACACATGGACATCGTCTGCTGCATCGTGCAGGACGACAACAGGGACCCCGTCGATGAACTCGCCTCCCTGGTTCTGTGGTGTCCCTGACTCGATCATGGCCGCGAATACCGTAGATCGGGCTGCAAGTTACGACTTGGACACGCGAAAAATCTTCTTGGCTCTTATGACGAGAGTCCGAGACTACCGTCCAAGAACCAGAGATCGTTGACACGAGTGTATTCTTCAGTCATTTTCAGGCGATTCAGACGGACTCGAGGCCAGTGCGGGGGCCGAGGATAAGGGTGAGATAAGATAGAGAGCCCACAAAATAGAGATTGCGCCTTTCGGCGTTCAAAAGACGAATCTGCTTCAGGAGGAACTGTTCGATTGGTCTAATTAGATTTCCCCGAAAGGAAATTTAAGCGATGTTTGCCGGACGCAGCCGACAGGCCCCGTTCTGAAGTCTTCATCCTTCGCAGCATTTGCTTGAGCAGCCATAACATTTGCCGACCCGCATTCTCATAATTGTTACTATCCATGCAAATTTTGTCTGATTTTTTGGGCCGTTATCCGGCGAGGGATAGCCAGATCACTAGAAATTGCGCCCTTCCGTCGCAACACCCTTGAAGACCTTCAAAAATACATGGGTATCACCTCAAGAAGGTTCATGGATAAGTTTGTGAGTCATAGAAACCCCGAGCGGTCATTTTCGACTTCATCTTCAACCTCAGTGTGTTTATTTTCTCTTTGCCGGCCGGAGTTTCAATTCTGATACCTCTCGGCTTTCGGCACAAAAGCCAGGCTCATCTCGAATGCAGCGAATTCGAACGGGTACAGCCATAAACATCGGTGGCATGGTTGGGATGAAAATCATAGTGTCCAGGGTAGTTTCCCTTCCCACCCCCTCGTCTTAGACTACTCTTAGCACCGCTATCCTCAAAATCTTCTCGACCCTGCCGTTCAAGCCAGTCCCCGAGGGACGAAATCTGCTCTTCAGTTTTTGATTCATGATTACCCTGAACAACACTAATGTAAGGCAAAAACAATCCTTGAAATTGGCTGCAAGAGCTCATACAGGAGGAAACATCGATCCCGCCTCTTCTGCATGTGTCGGCTTGCCTTGCTATCAACTGCGCACAGGAGCGGCAGGAATTACCCGTGACACCCGGCGGACATCACCAGAAAAGTAGAATGCCATAATTTGATGAGATCTAATTAGACCAATCGAACTACGACTCTCACACCGTGCAAAACAAAGTTTCTACTTGGGTAGAAACACAGGCAGAAAGACGCGGGATTTTTGCCATTGGTCCCGGCATTTTCCGGACCAATGGCAAAAATCCCGCGCTCTTTCTGCCTCTGTTTCTACCTAAGTAGAAACTTTGTTCTGAGCGGTGTGTCTCTGCTTCAGTTACGGCTGTTACGGTACTGATAGTAAGGGCTGCAATCAGTGATCATCATGATCGGACAGGTTCAATTTCAACCGTTCAAACGTTCAAGTCCGAGTGGTGGGAAGGAGTGTGCGGGATGACATTGTGCGCCTCGAGCGCGAGCTGGCGGTGTGGAAGAAGGGCTTGGGGGAGGCGTTGAGGGACGCCCAGGAAGCGAAGACGGGTCTTTCGTGAACAATCAGCGAACTACCTCCCTCGGCAGGTCGGAACAATCGCGCGTTAATCCACCGCTTAAGGGTAAGGCATGGGTTCGGTATTGGTTCTGTGGAACAGGATACGAGCAGTCGCCGGGCCGACGACCTACCACAACTCTTACGCTAAGTACTCTGGCAACACCCGTACTCTGGATGAAAATATCTATCAAGTTATGTACATGTGTTCAATTCCCCCACACATTTAGTGCCATGGGACGCCAGCTTCCAACACACTCCGCTTGCCAATTGATCGCGCATACAGTAGCAACGGCCCCGAGGTCAGGTTTGGTACTTAACGGCAGAAATACAGGATCTACTTCGGGTGTGCGCGAACACATAAATAACCATCATATGGCCGTTCCATGAAAGTCAACTTCAACTTCAACTTTGATCTTGTGCGATAGCATGAAGTTTATGGTAGCCACCGTGCTCTCGATCTTCTCAGTGGGAGTGCTCGCCGATAGTTGGGGCGGGTAATCGGGCCTCCTCTGTAATCGAAAGTAACTGCACTAATCATGGTCTAGCGCGCTGTCCCTCGACCCAGCCAAAACCAACATCATCAAGGCGACCACCACGCTCACCCCTGGCGCAGCACCCTTCCCTCAGACGGGAGAGCTTTTCCTGTGGCCGGTACGCCGCTGTTTTCTGTTTTGATAGACCTCTCTCTTTGATGAAGAAGACTTAGGGCATGAGCAACGGCACGGGCGACCTCATCCAGGTAACCACTCTTCCTGTCCTTATTTCCAACTCAACTGATCCCTCTTATCAAGACCACGCTTGAGTCCTGGCCGGACAATACATGGTGCGGTGCCACCCCGGGGCAGTGGTGCGTGAGGGCGTCAGTGTTCGGTGGGTTTGGCCAAATCGACAGCACGACGGTGGGCATTAGTCCAGACGCTTCCAATGCAATCTGAATTCGTACCTTGTTTAGGTAGGCATCGTCAAAGGAACCGACGCGGTGTTGATTGACTAGTAAATTCATATTACATTGGGCAAGCAGGCGACTGAAGCATCCTTTTCAGCACACTTCAATCGAACAGACTCACTTAGACGCAGACCGTGTCCATTGCCGGGAAGGTCGTCGCCACGGTGGGTCTTTTGATCAGCAAAGCTTCCTCGTGGTCAATGTTCATGTTCATTCATTAACCAGCTGAACCATGACTCCGGCCCGTTCATGAAAGGTGCGATCGCTCGCATTCTCCACCATATTCTCTTCTCACGAAATGTGAACAGGCTGGGGCACGGGCACAGAGTGCGACGGCGGCTGCTCCGGCTCGATCGCAGCGCAGACGTACACCAATACGACCATCATGTTCGACGCAGCGGACCCCAATTTCGTGAACACGCTCGTGCTTTCGGGAGGGACGACCTTCACGGGGTTCGCGAATCAGCAGGGCGGAAAGGTCTGGACGATTGCGAGCATCCACATACCTGCAATGGTGTGAGGTTTAGCACAGGAAATTAAAGTACTTATTGCGACTTCGGGTTCTCCGAGTCAGCTCATTTCTGAGATCGAACAATGAGTTATCGGAAATCGTCGGTCTGGTCAAGGCGGTCCAGTGAGATCTGGTTTGGTTCGAACGTCGTAGGATGCTCAACAGTGCCAGTTTTACACTTATCTTTCATTGTAAATCAGGGACGGCGAAAACAACGGCTCGCGTTGAGAACATTTGCTGGAGGAAAACTACAAAATACAGTATGGCGCGTGGGAGGTGGTCATTCGACAATCTAGAGGCTGTCAGTAACTACAAAGCCAGGCTGAAGCAGGCATACTATTGCATCAGTTCCGTGGTTACCGCATATACTCTAACTCCTCCTCCTCTGTCCACATTGAGTCCATCGGGATGTCCGTGCCCATATATGGCTCCATAAAAGTGGTGATCGCAGGCGAATCATGGGTCGTCGTGAGTCTCGTTGTGCGGTTTCTCTGCGCGCGCAAGATTCGTGGATCGCGTAGGTTGAGCATCAATCGTGTTAGCATGAGCGAGGAAACACTGTGGGCAAGGCCGTTAGCATTAAAAAAGAAATGATCGAGCGATGATGAAGCGTACATGTTCAGGATGGTGGTGGCTGAGCCACTGATTATCGGCTGGGAGGGGATTAAGTTACGGAAGTCAGAGGAGTCTCGAGCTTACGCCGCCTGAAGTGTAGGTCACTATATTCCCCACATTTACGGCAATCATAATTCTGCAGACGGTGTCATCAGAGATCGAGTCGTAGCTTCAACAGAGACAACCGGACCCAAAATACATAGAGCCTGAAACGAGTTTGAGTGTCGAATGGGAGGGACAAACGAAGACGCACCATCGCGAAATAGAACGCTGAAGAGACTACCGCTGCCCATGTCATGCCTGAGGGCTTTATACACTGTGAGCACAAAGATCATGACGTCGAAGATGAGCTGAAAATCATGTTGGAATGTGTGTTCGCGAAGTGTAAAGCTGCGCACCATGCCGCTCCATGCCGCTGCGAGATCTAACGCATCTTCAGGCCGACGTTCAATCAGCAAGGGGTGACTTCACGCACGTAGGTTCCTGGCGCACAGTATAATTTGAGCACGGACAGGCAAAGCAAAGAAAATTAACCCACGAATCATGGGGGGCCGCCGAAGGACATCCAAAAGATTTTAAAGTGGGGTCCAGCGTGTCCTGACTGCTCCCAGCGAGTAATATATACTGGATTTCCTTGTCAGCTACGGGAGCGGGTGGAGTTTAAGGTGTGATCCCTCACAAGAGCAAATACAATGACGGTGAGAGTCACGACGACCGTCAACGCCAGAACGTATTTATTGCGCTCATAGAGGGCGTATGTTCTCATGATAAGCATGACTTGATGGCATGTCAGAATGTTCAGACGACTAGAACAACGTCAGGTACCAGCGACGAGGATTTGCGACAGCAGCCTACTGAAAGTTAGTTGATGATGCTCAGTAGTCCGGCTGCAATATGCTCACACAAAGTATTTATGGTACTCTTGAAAGCCGTGGCACATCTGGACGGTATAAATAGGGAGGACTAGCTAGGAATAGAGCAGCGTACGCACTGCAGCTTTACTTGGGTCCGTTGTGGTCGACAGGAGCTCTACCAGGATTGGCACCGTGCCAAAGAGCGCAGAATAGCGGTTGATGAAGAACAAGGCATTGCCCGCCGTTAAGCGGGTGCCCCAGTACCGTTCAACCTCGAGCCGGAAGGTCAAGGTGTATTCATACACAAGGACTGTGAACGGGACGAGAACCAGATATCGCGAAATTTCACTGCAACTCGTTAGTTTCCTGCATGCCGTAGACTTGGAGGGACCACGAACATTTGCTGTTGGATCTCGACGTCGCTGAGACTTTCTGTCATCCAGAAGGTCTATAAGCTGGGCAGTGAGGACATGCGGCCGTGAATGAGGGAAGGAAAGCAAGCAAGAAGGCATATCGTAGCCAGGTGGGAGTTTGGTACCCCATATAGCGGATTGCCGGGTTCCATGGGAGAAAATATTTTGATTCCACCATTGAACCCAGACCTTGTTCGAGTTCTTGTTCCAACACAATTGTTGCAACAATTGAACTGGAGGATGAGAGAGGAACCGGGCCTCCTGAAGAGCTTTTTTGCCTCTATTTTTCTCTCCGACCCACTTCATAGAATGGATTGCGACCGCGTATGAGAGTTGATCTCATCATGTCTAAGTCTTGTGAGTCGATGTCAGACTTTGACTTCGGGAGATTTATTAAACTTTCGGAACTACACTCTGCCGGAGGTGGCGAGCCTTGTTTCGAACAATGAAAGCAGTGGCAGAAAATTGGTAGCTTGAAGCTTGTCTCGTTCGTGTTGCCGTAGCCCTTGTGCATGCTCAAGTTCCCTGAGCCGTTGTAGGCTGTTGCGCCAGTGTTGCGCCCCACCTGGGTGACAGTGGGTCCGATATCATTGCCCCTTGTGCTATGTACTCGCTGCAACTGCTCGAAGAAGAACTCGCCAAGCAAACATTTGTTCCACCGGGACTCGTTGAATGGCAGGGAAAGCCGCTATTTTGATTTGAAGACCACCACCGCAATTGTGCAGAGAGAGAACGGTGCGCGGCCACGACAGGGCATTGACTTGGATTGGACTTAGACAAATCCCATCGTGGACTGAAGCAAGATCCAGCACGCACGTGATGGACGCGACGGTCAGTGAACGTGCCAAGTAGAGACAAACTCAGCGTGAGTGGTATCAGCCAAATCGATAAAAATCCAATTAGAATTAATCATGTGAAGAGGGGATAGATGAGCGCTCTGGACTCAAATATGAAGAAGCTGGTGAAAGATCATCCGCGAACCCACCACATGACCCCTAGCAAAGTAATGACGAAGGCGCTCGCACGGCACCCTCTCCTCGCGACAACCTCGAAATGCCTCCTCCTCCTCCAGCTTTCTCCTTTGACGGCGACGTACCTGACTTTCGCGCCATCGAGCACGAGCACGAATGAACTGACGTTGAACACTAGGTCGCAATCGTAACCGGCGCCGGGTCTCGTCTGGCTGGTCCGATATTCCTTCGCGATTTTCAAGGCTCGCATTCATTTACATCGTTCCTCAGGTGAAATCGGGAACGGGCGTGCAACCGCAATCCTCCTCGCCCGCCAAGGCTGTAAAGTTGCACTTGTCGACTACAATGTCGAGTGGGCTCAGGAAACTAAGCGCATGATTGACGAAGAGGGGGGAGTTTCCGAGGTTATCCAGGCCGATGTGACCGTGGAGGCATCGTGCGAGAACGCGGTCAAGAAAACGGTTGAACTCTTCGGCGCGGTGCATATCCTCATCAACATTGGTAAGTGCACTGTTCACTGTTCAAAAAATCATAATTTGGTCTGAGGCTTACGATTACAACAGTGGGAGTCGGTGGAACGCACGGAGACGTCACCGCGGTGGATTTGGATGCGTGGGACCGGGACTTTCGGACCAATGCAAGCGGTTCAAGTGCATCCGTCCATATTGAATCCGAACCAACCAACTTGCAGGTCACCTCAATGGTAATGATGTCGCGGCATGCCATCCCGGAAATGAGGAAGGTCGGGCGCGGTGCTATCGTGAACATGTGTGCAATTTTCCAATTATTGACCACTGACAAATACTGATGGTTGATTCAGGTCGTCCGTCTCTGGCCGTCGGTTCATTCTGTTGAATTCACAGCATCCGCTCAGGTCCTGTCATTAGTTATTGGAGGAAACCCCGGCGTACTCTATCCTGTCAGCAAAGGCGCCGTTGTTCAACTTACCCGCGCAATGGCCGCCCACCATGGCCCTGAAAATATTCGGTTGGTTCAACTCCCATCTGAATTGTATGTATTCTGCGTGCTAACAAGCCACACCAGGGTTAACTGTGTTGCACCCGGCATGGTTTACGTGCGTTTGCCTCCCCCCCTGCAATTTCATTCTCATTAGAATAGACACCGATGGTGCGCGGACGTGGGATGACGGACGAAATGCGCCAGAAGCGCATCAACCAGAATCTCATGAAGCAAGAGGGGACCGGATGGGATGTCGGCAATGGTAAGTTCTCTATAATATTGCTTTCCGACTCATTTGATGTCTTGTTCAGCGATCCTGTTCCTCGCGTCGCGCGAGGCTCGCTGGATCACCGGGGTAGTATTTCCTGTGGATGGCGGTACCACGGCCGGGAACCCCAACCGCCCTCATTTGACTGGGGATAAATTGGCGGAGGAGATGGCCACTGGTTCTTCTGCCGCGGCTTGAGGAGAGACTTGAATATTGTTCGATGAACGTGTAATTTTAGTTGAACTGAAAACCCGTGAAGCTATAAATTGATTTCATTTCTAGAGCGTATAGTAATATACATGAATAGGATACAGCAGTCGTAGTGGAATGTCGTGAACAGCATGACCAAGAAACCGTGGAGATACAGAGTCAGAATTAATGTTGGGTAATGTTGGCCGATATTCTAGTAGAAAGGTCCGTGATGATAATGAAAGTGCGAAGAGCCCAGTCAAGTACAAACAGCAAAGTGGTCCGCTGTAGGCATGCCCGGATAAAAGAAGAACAACGTGCCCAGAATGGCGTACAAGCCTGCCACATGTTTCGTCAATAGGTTTTCGAGGGGATGAATTTTGCATCGTTGCAACGTACACATGAGAATCATTCCCTCAAGCCAGTTGCTCTTGCCGTCTTGCACCACGTAGTTCACCGTCAAGACTGTCGGAAAAAAATCAGAAATTATGGGATGACTGGGAAAAAGATAACGTACCAGCGAGGAAGAGACAGATCGCCTCATATGGATCGAAGAGCAATGTCATGGGTTTCCCCATTGCCCAAGCGATTAGGACACTGAATCTAAAGCGATCTCAGAATTCAGATAGGATGATGGTGAGAATCGGTGCAACATACGGAATAACAAAGAGCGCAATTTGCTAGATGGCGAGTGGCATAGTGTCAGTGTCAAACCTGCGGGCGAGACAGATGGGTGCTTACGATGCTCGAGCCGACGGCAACACCAAGACTCAATGTCAGCTTGTCTTTGCGCGCGACAGTGACGGCGGTCAGATGCTCTGTGAAGATAAAGCCGGGCTGTGTAAGTCAGAGATCGGAGAGCCGGAGCTGGCGACTGACCAGCGGCGTTCCCGACGATGGGCAACAGAATGATGCCCACAAACTCCTTACTCATCGCGCCAGATGAGGTGAGACCATCGATCGAGCCCACGAGGAAATCTGCTGTTAGGGCGACCAACTATAAAAGCGCGACGAGCGCTCAGCCGGCGCTAAATATATGGTGACACCGGGACGCACCGCAGTGACAGCGCCTAAGAGTAGCATGCAAACCAGGCCGTTCAATTGAGGACTTTCGCCTTCCTCAAGAGGCTCCTCCGTGACCATCGGAATGGTCTGAAGCTGGACGGTCTCCCCATTGACCGGTGTTCGGCTTTCGTACGCAGTGGACTTCACGATGTCGGTGCTATCGTCTTGATACATCTTGGTGTGCGAACCGAGCTGGAACAGCAGGTAGCAGCCGTAAACTGCAGTGCGCCCTACATTAGTCTCGGAACTAATAGAAATAGCGCTGAAGCACTGACTGAACAGCAGGATGATAGCAATCTAAATGGAAATATAAGTAACTCATCTTGCGCAAAACGGAGGAAAACAAACCCCGTGGCTGAATTTGAGGATCTGAGCCTGTGTGGTGTTGGCGGCTGCTGTATCCGCAGGGTCATCAGGTCTTTGAGTCATTTGGTATGCTCCAGGAAGCAGCACGGCGACTACGCTGAGGGTCAATAGCGAGCTGTTGAGCTGCGCCGCACCTGAACAGCCATAAAATCAACTTGGGGTTCGATCTTCGGCACGAGAAGTCGTACCAGTAGCGAAACCCTGCTCGGAATACTTGATGCCTCCGAAAAAGAAGCACATACCGAGGACCAGCACTGCACGGAAGTCAGATACATCTTAATCAAGACAGCAAATGGAAACGAAACACACATAGGTTGCTGAGAATTGAGCCGATCACTAGGGAGGATTAGATACACGATATTCACAAGCACAGCGCCAACTTGCAAGATGATTGAACAATCTGCAGTTCGCAGTGTGCCAGGGCCAAGATCTACGGCATCGTGAATTCTCCGCACTGTAGGTGGCACAGATAAACCACATACCGCAACTATGAGTTCGACGCTGCCAGGATCGTGAGTACATCGAATGCTATACCATGTTTTTAGATAGCTTACGCATTTCCCTGCGAGTTAAGAAAAAGTCAGTCGAGTCGTTCCACGATAGGGCATCATACGAACCAGGGTGGCACTGATGAGCCCAGCGAAAGCTTGACCGACGCGGAGGGACAGCTCGTCCGTGGCAAATGCCAGGAGCTACAGACGGTCAAATTAGGAATCACATCACAGAAAGAATACTTACTTTGGCAAGCGGGATAATGGCGAAGAAGCCCGCTGGTCGTAAATTATTTAGCTCAATGCCACTGCATGAATAGCCAGAAATCCACATACTGAAGAAAATCGCAGCATGTTGGTTGGGTGTGACAAAGTGAAGAATCCACTGGGAAATCAGTAAGCGGGTGCTGAAAGCCAAAGATCAAGTAGATTTACACAGATGGGTATGCAAACAAGGAAGATGTTGAGCCCTGAAAGATCGAATCAGAATTGCAATGGCGTAGGTGGCAAGGAACAACGTACAAGAGGAAACCACGATCGCACGGAGACTCTCTTTGATGGTAGGGATGGGTCCGACTTCCGATGCGGGCTTGAGGAACGGCCCAGATGGACGGAGGATTGAGGAGATCTTGCGTCTGAACCAGGATGTCTTTGGTCTGGATCGGACCCCCTTTGGCCCGACGGCTGTAGAAGGAGTTTCCGGCTCCAAGGATCGGGTTCCCGCCTCTAGAAGCAGAGTCTGATTCCGGACGGGGACGAGGAACTGCGAGGAGTTATCTGAGCCGTTCGAGGATCCGTTGACACTCGGGTTCCGGGAGTGGTTCGCTGAAGACATGCGAGGAATGAAGTAGATGGGGGTTTGAGAGATAGTTGGGATGGTGTACGCGGCCCTTTTGAAGGCTTTAACAGTGCCCATCAAAGACTGTGGCAAAGCGTGTGCACAAACAATTTAGCTGTGCAGGGACTGTCGCCTTTCGATCGCATTGTATGGGCTTTGAATCAAATTTTCTTGTACTCTTTGTTTTTCAGTTTTCGCAGGGCCTTGTTGGCCATACGGAATAAAAGGCCAGGGCAAAAGCTAGCAAAAATCAGGAACATCTAGAGACTCGACTCAGAGACTCATCTGAGCTGTAAAGCAAGCCTGCGCAGAAGTCTCGGTGGCCGTCGAGTAACAGGAGTCAAGAATCAAAGCAGATCACTGGCGATCGAAACGGTTGACAGCATTGTTACGTGATTCAGAACCGTGTGGCGGAGCGGGGAAATTCGCAGCTAGAACAAAGCAGTGTGGTCCAAATAGAATTATCACAATCGGATGTGGACGGGGAACCTCTCGGCCTCCACAGATTTCTAAATGTGACGTTACAATTCAAGGTGATGCCAATTTACGCTGAAGTGAACCTTGAACCGATTTCTTTTTCTAATCCCATCGGAGGATTCATTTGCAGTTGGCGCCTACCGGAAAAAAATCCTCCAAGAAAGCAGTGTTTCTTTATGCTTTTTCTGGACATTCGGTCCCAATCTTCATAATACAAGTTCATCGAAGCTGGCACTGCCACTGTTCAATTCCCCAAGGCTGTTGTGACATGACTGCCCTCAGCATTCCATAACTGGGTCTGAAAGAGCGCTGTATACTTTTATCGGATTGAAGAACTCCGGAAAATTTGTACAGCATAAATGCCGTGTTCACCGCCCCCGTCCTTCTACATTTTCGTTCAACTACCACATCGCTATTTTTCAACCACCTGCGTGTCGGACACGCATATGATCTTTAATTGTAACTTGTATGCCTACTAGTCTAGTATTACACGCTGTGTTCATAAGATAAAGTTAGAAAGTCCGTCCAACTGTCCCAAAATCCATTCACGCCAGAGTCCAAATCATTCCTCCAACGACGCACGCCACAGCGGACGTCATCCCAGCCAAGACACTGCGAGAAACAATGCTGGGCATCGCACCGCCCGTGGTGCTCCCCCCAGGTGCGTTCCCTGCGGACGTCGTGTTCGTCTTCGCGCCAGCGCCGGGAATCAACACCGGCGGGGCACTGGGTGTGAAGACGGCCGCGCTGGGTATGCACGAGGACGCGGCGGCAGAGACGAGTAGATTCGGCTTCGCGTTTGCGTTGATGGTCGCGTTGCCCCTGAACGAGCACGCGGTGTTCACGCGGTGTTGGAGCTCGTAGTACTGGCTCATCACATATGACAACTTGATCGCTGTTTCAAAGTCAGAATCGACTCCACTGCACACTTGAAGGTTGAAGGGGAAAGAAATAATGCGCTTACTGGGATCGCACATCGCCAAACGCCCATACGTGCCTTTCACACCGTCCGACGAGATGTCGTCGCATGTCCCGCCGGCCGTTTGCACGAGCCCACACGCCACGCCTATGAGGTTCCCCACCAGGGCCATGTAGTCCGGCGTCGGGGGCTGGAATACACAGCTCAACTCGTTCGCGAGGCACCCGCAAGCGGCGTCGTCGGGCGTCTGCGGGATCGTGTTGGACGCGTTCCACGCGGGCGGGGTCGGCGACGGACATGCCGGCAGCGCGGGCGTCGACGCGCTCTTCGCGGGGCCGTTGACAAACGTGACGGCGTTGAACTTGGCCGCGAGGTTGTCGAAGTCGGCATTTGTGGTGACCGAGGTGCCGTCGGAAGAGGGGACCGCCATGCCGAACTCGTGGCCCTTGCTGATGGCGCCGAAATAGCTGAAAGCTAGGCCGCCCGACCAGATGTTGGTCATGGGCCCGCTAAATAAAATGAAATCCCGGTCATTGCGGGTAGCGAGAACAGTTGAAGATGACGGATTACCTGAACATCACGGGGATCTCTGTCCACACTCGAGGGGCTGGATTACAATTTTCGCTTCCGAACTCTGAGCTATAGAAACGTCGGGTGAATGGCGAAATGAGCGATGTCGGAAAAGAGCATACAAGTATGCAGCAACGCCGTAGTCGGCGAATCGAGCATTGAGTCCGTCGAATGTCGTATTTGGCTCATTTCCACACCACTCGCTGGATCGAAATTAATATCATCACAAAGAGAAGTAGAAAAACACACTAGTTGTTGAGTCCGAATAGATCAATCGACCCCGTTGCAGAGCATGCAAGGAAATTTGCTTCGTTGAGGACGAAAGACGCTGCGCCATCGATGGCAGCGTACCCGATGAGAGCGGATGAAGAGATCGAGTTGCTGGGAAGTCGGAATAAGCCCACCGCACGCGATTGGGACCTTGCGACTCACAGGTATGCACGGATATCTCGGGCCGCAGCCGCAATGAAGGGCGGGGATTGGGTAGCTTTAGGTGTTATCACTTCATTTCCGATATTATATGCCAAGATGTTGTCGTATTTCTCGAATGCGTCGATGGTCCTGAGGTACTGATATTGATCATGTCAGGGCCTGTCTCTCAAGATCCGAACTAGACTCACCTGATCCAAGGTGTTAGTACTCCAGGCGGGCAGGGTCGTGTCGATTGACCCGTTTAGAGCTATGAAATATGAGTACACATCGCGGCTCGGTGCTTGGGGCAACGTACGCAATGTCAAATCGAGGCTGCACGCAATGAGCTACGCTGAACGACTCGCGAGCAGAACGAAAACTCACATCACATAAATCCCAGCGCTGCTCAGCGCTTGCATACATTCGTCGTGGTTCAATGAAGAGTTGGCGGCGTAGGCGCGGATGGCATTGATACCGAGTTTCTGGAGGTTAGGTAGATCGCGCGCGCATGCTGCCGCATCCGCCAGGTTGTCAACGACTGGGAACCCAGTGAGTAGACGTATCGAAAGAAAAGACCGGCCGAGGCTAACATGTGGAGGGCTGGTTTAGAGGATTGTCGGGCCCGGGGACGATAAGACCTTGCGTTTGGTACGCAATGCCTTTAATAAAGAACCTGTTTCCGTCCTCGGTATACAGATACTTTCCTGCTCGGGACACCTTTGGCAGCGCGCTTGCCGTTGGTGCAAGGACGACGATGCCAGAGAGTGCTGCGGCCGCGAGCGCGAGAAGGTTACGCATCACCAAAGCTTGGGGTGGCGAGCGAAGGGAGGGGAACAGAGGGCGCAGATTGTCGCGACACACAAATTTAAAACAGCGGCCAATTTAGCCCGGAGCTAACAAAACATAGATCTGGTACAAAAGATGTCAATCAAACTTACATTATTGCGGGAACCAATAACCGCTCCCGCGTTTCCCGGGGCGATGAACATCGCGATGCAGGGCTTCGAATTCGGGATTCTCAATGCAAGTTACCCCAATTTTTTTCGACGATATCCTCTTCTCCCGAGTCGTGATTGAAGAAGAAAGGTACGATCATGGTCACTTGACCACGCGCATCATGCGACATGATGCGGCGACGGTCCAGACGCTAGTGGCATAACCGAGATGACAGACGGCAGCCAGCGGAGAGATAAACCCAGCTAGTTTGACATGTTCGGTGCCGATTACACCGCTGCTAGCAGGCTACCACCCCTCCAGCATTCAAACGGACGCTCTCGCAGCACGCTGATGTGCATGCCATGCAGATCATCCCGTTCGAAGAACGCACGGTACGTTCCGTGGTTCGAATTCCCGGCGCTTCCCGCCAGTGATTCGCGCCATTCAATAGCAGGTTTCAAAGCGCGCCGAGTTAGACCGGGAGTGTGTATTCACGGCATTCTTTTGAATGCCCAGGGTAAACCGGGCCGTCGCCCTGAACACGCTGTAACATCCAGTTCAGAGCATATAAATGTACGGGGCCGAGTCTCCGCGATTGAAGGTGGGTGTCCTATAACCTCGGCGTATCGGCCAATTGCATTGAAACTTACACTGACAATACGGCTGGCCCCGAGTAACGTCGCCACGGTTGTCGGTGACCGAAAGGTGGCCCGCGTGCACTGCGTCAAACACGGAGCCGGTTCATAATCGACCAGAAAAAGCGGGACGCTGGCGCCTAGACGCAACTCAATTGCTATCGTCTGCTCGACCTCATTGGGGTTTTTACTTCCACGAGCTGCACAGTGCAAAGGAAATCGATCCGGCGTGGAATCCTGTTTTTTGACGACCGGGCGAACAGGGAGCGAGTCGAATGAGAGAACGATGGACTTTGTCACGTCAAATTGTGCAACTTCCTCGAGGAAAGCAACGTTATCAACCAGCTTGAACACAAGGACACCGTCCCAGGGTGGTAGTTTACCATACATAGATATTTTCCCACTCACGCAAAAGTCACTGGGCAGCTTCTGCCGCCGCAGCAGACAGTCACTGCGGATAAGGCCAGACTTGCTCAGGCACGAGAAATGTGATTTGTTGAGCTTGGGAAAAGTTGTTGTTAGCTGTTTTGTCCCGACGCGCGACGCGACGCGGCGCGTCACATGCCCGCATTCGCGATTCTGTGTTCAACCTACTACCTGCTCAGCTGGGCTGCGGAAACTAAAGGCAGTCAAATGCCTCGTCAAGTTCTCATTCCAAAATCCTCTTCAGCAAATCCCTCAACTGTCCAATCTCCTCCCCTCTCTGTGGGCGCAACGGCGTCGAATGATTATCATACCTCCAGCCCGACGCGTCTGCGGGATTCACCATATGGCCCGCGTGGTAGAATCGCGGCACGGCAGGGTTGGGGACCACGCTGCCGTCGCTGACCAGCACAACGCTCCCGTCGGACTCGCTGACCCCTGATCCCGGACAACTCGGAGCGCGCTCCCATACGATGGAATGGCCGATCCCGACGCGGTGGATGCTTTTGTTGGCGTCGAAGATGGCGGTGACGTCGCGGACCGTGCGCGGGTCGACCACTGGGTCCGGGGACCCATCCGGCTGGGTCTCGGGGCGGGGGAAGAGGATGTGCACGTCCGTGAGCTGCGGGAATCGCGCTAGATGCGCGAGGAGCTCGGGCGAGATGGGCTGCAAGGTCGTCAGACCGAAATAAAAAAAATCGCAAAGTAGAGAAAGACGTCACTCACATCGTCGCGTCCATATTCCCTCCACGCCCACATGAATCCAAACTGCGTCAACATCGTCGGATCGCAGCACCCGAGAATCAACCCCACCTCCGCCGCATACATGACGCCGAACCCCACCCGCAGACTCTCCAGCTGCCCCAGAATCACCTTCAGAGACGCCCGCCACGCTGCCTTCTCCTGCACGCCGAATACCGCAGGGGTGATGGAATCAGTGGTAATGGAATCCGTGTCGGCGTCGAATAGTTGAGCGACGCTGCAGAACGTGTACACACGGTCGAAACCGACGCCCTCGCCCTTCGCAGGGAGCAGCGCCTGCTCGTCGACCCAGAGGCCGACGAGGCCGGGCAGCGTGCAGAGGAATCGCCTCACCAAGCCCGAAAAAAAGCGGGCCCCGCTGCCGTATGGGCCATACTGGCCAATTTCCTCGGACTCCCAGGAGAGCCGCTGCAAATTCGCCGTGCGATTAGTATCCTTGGTTTCGAGATGTCGTAGGGCAGAGAAGTCAGCGGGCGCCAATCCGTCGAACAGACCGACAGTTAATAAAGGGGACCATGTGCTGTTGAAGAACAAATTAGCTGAGCAGATGCAGACAGGATTGGATGACGGACTGACTTCTGGGAGTCCGCGCCACCTTCGTCACTTCGTCACTTCGGTTAATTTTGAGAAAGTTAGTCACCTCACGTAAATTAGGCACATTTGAGGTATTAGGGGGTTTCAAAGTTAGAATCTGGGCCCAACTTCTGCCTCAACTCGTGCCTCAACTTTCGAAAAGTCGGGGCAGAAGTTGGGGCACAAAGTTGGGGTCGGACGTGAAATCGGGCACAAGAGCCCGACTTGACGTCCAACTTCTGCCCCAACTTCTGCCCCAACTTGATGCCTCAACTTCGGCTAATTTGGGACTTCGGGCGTGTAACGGATCTTTTTCTGATACCCGAGGCCTCGACTTGCCTCAACTTGGAAGTTGAGGCCGAAACAGCTGCCCGGGTCGTTCACAGTTAGAGCCCCAACTTTTGCCCCAACTTTGCTCAAGTTGAGGCAGAGTTGAGGCAGAAGTTGAGGCAGAAGTTGGACCTCAAATTTTAACTTTGAAACCCCCTATTCTTCGTCACTTGAAACTGCCGGCAGTGAATTTTCATCAGTTCAGATTCCCCGCTGCGAATGTTCGTCAGTTCACTTTCTTGCTGTGAAGCTTCGTCAGTTCAACATTTCGGCCACACGGTAACCGCCCTGTCGAGTGGGATCATCGCGGTGTACTTACTGCCGGGTAAGTCGAGGGAACAAGGGAAACAAAAAAAAACAATATACTCAGCAACGACCACGGATACAAGGTACCAACTGCTAGCATGCTTAGCTACACACATCCCTCCGAACCACAAACGAAGAATCGTCTGCGTGAACGCCAGGTTAACACGCGAATGAGTAAGTGTGTGTGCGAGTAGGACGTACCGAATGAACGCGCACGGGTGCGGCGGGGCGCGAGTCGGCGGTGCAATGCAATGAGGCACGGCGGTGCCGTGACAGTTTTTTGCGCGGGGTGCTGCTGATGCGGGAGGTTGCGGCCGCGAATGCCGGCAAACGTTCATGGCGTGGATGCAGGTGCAGGTGCGAGTAGGAGTTGGGGTGGTGCGGTCGGCGCGCATCCATTGCGCGTTCAGTCGCTGTGAGGCGGTGTTCGTTTGAGGTCCTACAAGTCGGGAATTGCGTTGGTTGAGTGCGACTCGAGAGGCGGGTCGGCGAGGGAAGGTGAGAAATACGTACCTGGGTCCTGAACCTCATTCTCCTCATGTTTCTCATCGCCGGCATTCGGTATGTCCTTCCGCCGTTCCGCGCGCGATGAGCTGTGAAGCTCGCCAGTGGATGTTGTGACAGCAGAGATGGAGATCGAAATAATGAAGACAACGATGAGCTAGTGGGCGGAAGAAATGAAGGAAATACACACCTTTTACCGTCGCGTCGCCGCACTCTTGCTGCCACTCGCACTCGCCCCGCTCTGACCGACATTCCACTCGCCCTGCTTGAACTATCCCCGCCGCCCGCCTCTTCTCCCCACGCTCGCCCTATCTTGCGCTGCCTCCGCCCCCCGCCTGGCCCCCCGCACCCGCCCCGACGTGGTGGATGGATCGATGAAGGAACGTGGTCGTCAGAGAACAAAGAAGCCTGACGACACCGACCACGTGACAACTATGTTGAACTGACGAGCTTTCGCAGCGGGAATATGAACCGACGAAAATTCACTGCCGGCAGTTTCAAGTGACGAAGAATACCTTAAACCTGCCTAATTTACGTGAGGTGACTAACTTTCTCAAAATTAACCGAAGTGACGAAGTGACGAAGGTGGTATTGACTCGACTTCTGGTGAATGTCGAGGGAGAGCTCTGTCAGCAGGGAGCAGTCCACGAGATCTAACGGCCCTGCGCGCGGTTTGCTGACCGTCATGTCAATCACGACGAGCTAGAAGCGCTGCAGCGCAGGAAGACAGAGCGAAGGAAAAACGTAGTCTCCCGTTGCCCCGTGCTGCGGAGAACCTGCCCCGTCCCAATCCCAGACCCCCTCTGTGATATCCATCTTGAGATATTTCAGATTCGTATAGGACGCAAGTACGTCTTTGTGAGAGGCGAAGAGCCGGAAGGTCGTCTGCGAGACGTGCCGCAAGTCTAACGACGTTACTGTGGAGCCGACAGTCGACTTTAAAAACGGTTCGACGCCGCTAAAATGGGCTCAGCATAATTAGCGGACTTCGGGAGAACAACGTACTCCCAGCTCTCGGGGTCTTGGTACGCATGCGATCCACTCCATTCCATCCTTCGGATGGTAGTATCGACCGCGAACGTTTGCAGCCCTTCACAAGCGGCAAGCAGTTCCACGCTCTCGCGCGCCAGCCCGAGCCCAGGGCAGTTGTGGTAATTGAGCGTTCTGAGGTTGTGCGTTTTCTTGAAGAGCGCTGGAAGTCTGACGTGGAATGCGACGACATCGATTTCCTCCTCCGGCTCGGACTGCTCGTCTGGGGTCTGCTGCTCTTCGTTTGTCTCCACTTCCTCCTCCGCTTCATCTTCCTCCTCCTCCTCCTCCTCCTCCTCCTCATCATCATCATCATCAGCCTCTTCCACCTCCCATTCATGTTCCGCGCTCGGGGACCTCTCATATTTCTCATGCTCCACCGCGACAACAAGGTGGCGAATCGATCCAGCGATCGCCGGCGGGGTAGCAAGTAAGTAGTCGAGCACTTCATTGGATGCAGTCGCCGCCCGGGGGTCGTAGGTGTCCAAATAGACCGGAAGTTCGCATAGACGGTGCAGGGCGGTCGAAAACAGCTCATGCGACTTGGGTAGGGCACGCAAAACAGAATAGACGGTTCGCGAGTCGGGGATGTGGGAGAGAATTTGGGAGAAGACATCTTGGTCGAGGTGGATCATGGTGGGACGAGAGGACGGAAACATTTACATTCCCGCTACTGAGCCCGATTTTTCGCAGCTTGCAGTAAAACATTCTTTGTCATTCTCGTTTGCATAAGCACTGATCTCTTGTGATGCCAATGTGATGGCTCAAAACCACCACGGCATCGATGATGGCCGTTGATTCCACAATAATCTTGCTTAGTCAATGATTGATCCGCCACGTTTGAGCAGCAATGATCCTCCGCTCTCCCCCGCTTCACTTCGTTCTTCCACCGGCCAGTTGAGAATGGTAGGGCGGGCGCAGGGATATAACGGCAGGGGATGGGGGTGGTGACACTTGATGTGCGTCCGGGTCCGCTGATGTGCGGGTGAGCTAGATAAATATCTTTACTCGGCCGTGTGGGTGGGCAAAATCAATGTATTATGTTACAATTTATATACCTAGATAAATATCTTATTACCATAAGGAATGTAAGTATGAATGTAGAGGAAATATAAATGATGGGATGTGCACTCTTCACTCGGGTGTGGGTGGGCAGAATGAAGAGCGTCGTGTGAGGACACGTAGAATACATATATATAAGAGTAAAAATTCAGCTGTCGCTCGTGCGTACGCGCGAGCGAACTAGCCTCCGCACCGTCTTGCTCCGGGGTCTACCTTTAACACGGCCAAGCTCCATGCTTGTTTCCGCAATTTTTTTGCGATGTCCCACCTTCCACCTCCCTCAATACTGGTTCCGAAAGGTTCTACATATCTCTGAACTGGGTCCTGTGTTCTCTGACTGCCTTGAAAACACTGTGTGCTCGAGTTACATCATGATGAAGCTCTTGGTCTGCGCACCGCTACCATATGATGTTCTTTCTGGGCCGGAATTATCTGTTTTTCTACCGAGGAAACTCTTCCCGATGCCACATTTCTTCTTACCTCCGACATCCTCCGGCCGCACTACGGTTCACTGTCCCCCTGCATTTCGGGAGTTGGGTCTCCAGACCTTCACTTCGGCCCACAGGCCATCTACATTGACCTCCGGCCCATTTTCGCTTGCCTCCGGGCCTTCCATGCTGGCTTCCGAGCCTCATATTGCCTCTGGGCAAGATCAAACATTTTTTTGACCACTTTTACATGATACATTCCTCAGGCAGCGAAGCACGTGGATGTCATGTGAGAACAGCGGCTTGATCCGAACCTACGACAGCGGCCGATTTTTTGCGTGACAGACCCCAAAATTTCGACAAGATACTTAATTCGGATGTGTACGGCACACAGCTAAGCTTCGTTTCTCGCGGTGTTGAAAATATATGTAGCCGGCAATACGGGGTTTGACCCCCCGCGTCCGAAGCTATGGGCCTTTTTTTGCGGTTCATACATACCTTACCTTACAGCTATTCCTTGCGCAAACGTCTACTGCGCGCCAGAAGCTCAGTTGAGGTTTCGCCGATGTGTATACAGCTATGCTGGAAAAACCGCAATTCGCATACCCGCTGACACTTGAATTACAACAGCTTGAGAGATGATATTCCGAGACCCGTGGGATGTTGGAACGCGGCTCAGTAAACCACTGCAGTTTAACCACCCGGTTGAGTGGAAAGCATTTGGAGGTAATTGGGCGCAGAATGCTCACCGCAGTTTTGGAGTCCTTTAGATTCAATTTCCTTCCGTAGATCTTGATGAACACCGCGAAGAGAATCACAACTGTAACGAAAACTTCGAGTTCGTGTTTGCACTGCTTGGATTGGATTCGACAATTATCAGAGCAAGCCTGTTTTAATTCTGAATTTATAACCTAAATCTGACACGCAATGTCTTTCATTTCTCTTTGACTAGGTCCAGTCTCTCCTTCTTGGTGAAGATCGTCCGTTCGCACATGTCCAACAATCTCGTGGTCAGACGCAAATTCTACAACAGTGGTGAGACAAGGGTCCGTCCATTGCACACCGTTTGGATGATTTGAATGCGCGGAGACGGGGTTCCGAAGCTCGCACAGAGCACGGATGAACGACTTGGATGGGATCAATACTAGGTCAAAAAGAGAAAGCCGGCCAGCACCCACCGGGTCCGTAGCAGCGAGTAATCCATAAATGAGCGGACGCGCAGCACAAACGCTGAGGCCTGTAGAAGATTGGACTAAGCGTGGATTGCCTATGTCGTTGGGAACTGTCTTACCGGCCAAATTCAATGCCATGTTCTAGGACATTTACCGGTGAGCAAGTCGTGCCCATCGGCAAGGCTAGAATTGAATAAACACATACGAGGTCCGTTTGCTCAGGGTGTTTCGATTGATGCAAGTCTAAGCTCGCACCCAAGATATTAAGTAAAACAGATACCAGAGGATAGAGGCCTGAGCACGTTAATATACATCTCCGGCACGCAGAGGGTAGCTTACCTACCTATTCGCAGGACGATATTTCTAAACTTCAGAATGGTTGAGCCCGGATGTGGCGATGATGCAGAAGAATTGGAGCTTAATTGAGTGTTGGGACGATAGTAGCGTGATTCGAACTATCCGTAAGGCCAGTCGATCACATGAACCAGCACTGAACACGAATCGCACCTCATACGCGATAAGATACCCCACTATCGTGAAGAACGCGACCACCTCGCCAATAGAGGCAAGAATTATCCAGAACGTCTGCGTGCCAAGGAGCCAGCGGAACATGGTTTCTGGATCTGAGTTGCGGTACCAACATGACTGGTTGGCCACGTCCCAACTACGAGCGCTATGAGATGTTTGCCATCAGCGAGATTACAGATATGCGTACCCAAGAATGCCAGATGCCCAAGGAATGACGGTGGACATCAACGAAACGAATGATGTTCCTAACACGTAGTACTTTTCCATCCGCTGACCAGTGACTTTTTGCCCAAGCACTAGCCTGGGAGACTTTCAGGATGCCGGGAAGCGTAAAAATGGCAGGGCCCACGGCAAATTAATAGCTATGCAGAGGAACATGCCCGCAGAAAAAACGAGACTCATCTGCGATCCCCACGTAGGCACTTGAATCACATGATAGCAAAGGAACAAGGGAAATACTTACATTCATGAGCGCTGAAATCAGACCGCACGTCCAGCTCGGTGATGCGCTCAGTGTTGCCATGCAGTAAACAATGCCGAAGATGAGACTGGGTAGAGACATTGAGATCGTTCTTAGATGAATAGGCGACCTACTTTGCCGACAAAGCATAGACGAGAAGGCGAAAGCTGACTCGGTCCAAATGTTTTCGTGAAATAGGATTCCATGCCGCGTATGCAGAAATAGTAAGGAGAGCGGCGGTAAGAACAACACCGGGTATTGTTAGCCCTACGAGGACGTGTACGCTGGACGAATTCAAGATGCGCCAAACAGAAGAGGTGAAAAATGCCTACCAGAGTGATGCGAACTCATTCGACATGGTGTGGGACGCAGGAGCAGAAAATGGAACTAATCAAACGTAAATCCTGTCCACTTGAGTGAGACGAGAATGACAATGAACTCAGAAGCAATGACGCTTTGAAACCGAGCGGGCTGTCGGTGAGAAAATCAGCCCTGAGTACCGCAGTTGAGGAACCAATCAGAGCCCAGGCCTCAGCGCCTGACGGCAGCATTAGTGCAAGTAACTCAGAGACAATAACGTTTTGAGACCGAGAGGGCTGCCAATGAGAAAAGCAGCCCTAAGTACCGCAGTTGAGGAACCAATCAGAGCCCAGGCTTCAGCGCCTGACGGCAGCATTAGTGCAAGTAACTCAGAAGCAATAACGTTTTGAAACCGAGCGGGCTGTCGATGAGAAAAGCAGCCCTGAGTACCGCAGTTGAGGAACGTTAACCAATCAAAGCCCAGGCTTCAGCGCCTGACGGCAGCATTAGTGCAAGTTCGCTGCTCGTCACTTCCTTATACCAAGAGCACGAGGAACATGCTATGATGACCGTTTATGGCTGATTGGGAAGAATGGCATCCACCATGAAAACTGATGTGAAGCCTGCTCGAAGCACTGCACCTCTGTGATAGGCCAATAATAGGCAGAGTGATAGATTCACCTTGGCACTATTATATTTCGAGTTCAACCAAAGTGGTTTTTTTTTCCCCTAGCTTTGCCTGTCAGGGGTTGATCAGCTAACCCTAACCCCAACTGTTCAGAAAAATAATATTGTGGCTGATGGGCCAAGCCCTAGAACCTGAAATAATATTCCTCCACCATGCGGCCAAACCCAAGCATCTAGACTAAAATATTATTCCAGTGGATCAGTCAAAGGCAGCTGATCAGCCAGAATAATATTATGGCTGCTGAAAGTTCATTGGGCCAAGCCCAAGCATGCGGGGCAAATAATATTCCTGCACTGTGCAGCTGAACCGAGGAATTTAGGCTGTAGAACATATTCCAGTGGTGGCGAAGCAAAATAATATTATAGCTGCTCAAACACTGGTTGACTTTCCATAAGCTTGGGATATTCCTGAGGCATATTCGAGGGTGCCAGTGATGCCATCTATCTACAGGATATTCAAGTTGTCCGAGGACAGCCTGAATTCCCATAAGAATGAGTATTTAAATCAAGTTGGTTCTCATCCTTGAAGGAGGGCCCGGATGAACTCCAGCAGGCAATGGGAGGCAATGGGAGGCCACTTCAATTTTCTTGAGTGAAATAGGCACTTGAGTGCTTGAGACGAGGGTGGAGTGTCGCGTTCCGCCGCCAAAAAAGTTTATTCCGTCTAATAAATTCTGTAGGGGGGGTCGCTACCCCCCATCTAGACTTTCTTAAATTTCGAACAAACCTTGTCCCCTTTTGTGCCTCCGAAGTGATGGGGTCTCGACAGCTGCCTCGGCAAAGCTTGAAAACATTCCCCAGCATTTATCTAAGCTTATGGAAAGTCACCCACTTATCGGCTGAACCCACGTATACAGGGCCAATGATAGAGTGTTTGCAATGCAGCCATTCGAGCCATTTGATGGCTGTTTGGCATTGCACCAATTGATGGCTAATGGCTTGAATGGCTTCCATGCTTGCCCATATTGAGTCATTGAGTTGCCTCCGAGTTGTTCGGCTCATGTATAGGTGACCAGTTCCACTCACAAGTCTAACAGGCCCAAAGTCATTAATTTTGCTGAATTTAGAGGTCTGATGCAGCCTAAGGGCATTCCTCAAGGTCCACATGTGATAACACACTCATTGACACTTTTTCTAGCAGAAAAGAGCCTACACTGACTTTATTTTATCAGCCATCCATCGGCCATTAGCCATCAGTTTATGCAACGCTAAACAGCCATCAGATGGCTCGAATGGCTGCATCACAAACAGGCTAATATTCCACCATTGTGCAGCTGAGCCCAGGAATTTAGGCTGTAGAATATTATTTCAGTGGAGCAGCTGAAGTCGTTTTCAGCGACCGCCCAATCACTAATCTCCTGAGTACCAGGGAGAGCACCCCTGACAAGAATGGAGTTTCTTGACAGTCACGGCAACATCAGTTGAGGCTCGGTGTTTGCCAGTTTTCAATACATTACCGCATCCCTTGTCTGTACACCGTCACAATTTGGTAGTTCAATCAAGGCCCAATGAGAGCTGGTCGACGTGGCAGCTTCGACCGAGCAAGCTTTGGACCGTTGGATCCACTCATGTATATCTATTCCAAAGCATTCGATTTCACACATTTTCCGGAGACTCAACCACTGGAATTTGATATTTGAGCACTCTCCCTGGTCGTTTCTTAAGGACCGCACCGGAATATATCTTCCTTTGATCCTTCACTGGTTTCACTGCAGGTAGTTCAGTTTATTCATGTCCATGGTAACGGGCCGTGCCGCTTGTCGGCCTTACCCGCCTTATGAGGAGCACAGCGCGCCTTGCGGCGTGCTGTGCTTTGTGTTGATCATTCGGACCGGCCCGTTCTGATGCCGGCATATGTGGGGTGCAGAGATTGAAAGAGAGAAAAAAATTGCAATGAGCTTTGAGAAGGGTAGAATCGAGCGCGAAGCGAATGTGGATGTGGAAGGAAGAAAGACTATCACCGTGACACGTTCGTGGTTCAACGTTCAACGTTCAACGATCAAATGAGAATCTGCCTGCTTCTTTCGTCCCACCATGATCCACCTCGACCAAGACGTGTTTTCCCGCATCCTCTCCCACATCCCCGACTCGAGAACCGTCTATTCTGTCCTGCGCGCATTACCCAAGTCGCATGAGCTGTTTTCGATCGCCCTCCATCGCCTATGCGACCTTCCGATCTATCTGGACACCTACGACCCCCGGGCGGCAACTGCGTCTAACGAAGTGCTTGACTACTTACTTGCCACCCCGCAGGAAGGGGTAGTAGATGTGCCGGGGATCGCTGGATCGATCCGCCATCTTGTGGTCGCGGTGGAGCATAACAAATATTACAGGCCCCCAAGCCCAGCACACGAAAGCGACGACGAGGGGGAAGTGGAGGAGGAAGTGGAGGAAGATGCAGGGGGTGCGGGGACACCCGAAGAGCAGCAGACCCTGGACGAGGTGCAAAAGACAAACGACGACGAGCTCGAGGTGTGCTATGATGACTCTGAGTCGGAATCAGAACCAGAAGAGGACATTGACGTCGTCGCATTCCATGCCAGACTTCCAACGCTCTTCAAAAAAACCCGCAACCTCAGATCGCTCGACTACCACAACTGCCCCGGGCTCGGGCTGGCGCGCGAAAGTGTGGAACTCCTCGCCACTTGCGAAGGGCTGCAAACATTCTCCGTCGACACCACCATCCGGGAGATGGCCTGGATCGGATCGCATGCGTATGAAGACCCTGAGAGCTGGGAGTGCGTCTTTCCCTCTCCAAATAAAGTCCGAGAATTGCGCTGAGCCCACTTCAGCGGCATTGAACCGTTTTTATCGACTCTCGGCCCTGCGATAACGTCTTTGGACCTGCAGCACGTCTCGCAGACGACTTTCCGGCTTCTCGCATCCCACGCAGACGTACTTGCGACTTACACCAATCTGAAACATCTGAATATGAACATCACGGAGGGGGTCTGGGATTGGAATGGGGCAGGGTCTCCGCAGCGCGGGGCGACGGGCGACTACGTCTTTCCTTCGCTGCGACTTCCTGCGCTGCAGCGCTTCGAGCTCGTCGTCGGCGACTTGACGGTCAGCAGCCCGCGCGCAGGCCCGTTAGATCTCGTGAACTGCTCTCTGCTGACGGAGCTCTCACTCGACGTACGACAAGGGTCCGTAATTAATTCTGTTTTCGATCCCCCTCCTGCATCTGCTCAGCTGATTTACTCGTCAGCAGCACTTACTGCGCCATGTTGACCGTCCGCCTGTTCGAAGCCCTATCGCCCGCCGATTTCGCTGCCCTTAGGCATCTCGAAATCAAGGATGCCAACGGCAGGGCGAATTCCCAAAGGCTGACATGGGACGCCGAGGAATTTCCTCCGTACAGCAGAGGGACGCGGTTCTTTTCTGGGCTGGTGCAACAATTCCTCTGCGCGCTGCCCGGGCTCGTCAGCCTCTGGGTCGACGAGCAAGCGCTCCTCCCCGCGAAAGGCGACGGCGTCGGCTTGGATCGCGTATACACGTTCTGCGGCGTCGCGGAGTTGTTCAACGACGACTCCGCCACCGCGGATTTCGGCACGGAGGCAAAGGCGGTGTGGCGGGAGTCCCTCAAGGTGATTCTGGGGCAGGTGGAGAGTCTGCGGGTTGGGTTCGGTGTCATGAACGCGGCAGAAGTGGGCTTGATCCTTGGGTACTGCGATCCGGCGAAATTGAGGCAGTTTGGATTCACATGGGCGTGGAAGGAATATGGACGCGACGAGGTAAGTGTCACTCTTCCTCTTTAATCAATCGATCCATTTTTATTTTCCGTGTATTCTTTCCCTCACCGACAACATGACCTGACCTTGCGTCCAGCCGATCTCACCCGAGCTCCTCGCGCATCTCGCCCGATTCCCGCACCTCACAGACGTGCACATCCTCTTCCCCCCCCCCTGAGACCCAGCTGCTCGGCGCCCCCGATCCGGTGGTCGACCCCCGCACGCTCCGCGACGTCGCGGCGCTATTCGATGCCATCCCCAGTCTCTGCCGCGTCGGGATCGCCAACTCCATCATCTGGGAACGCGCGCCTATTCCAGCACAAGCAGGAGTGGGAGTGGGAGCAGGAGGAGGAATCCTGCTCGCCAGCGACGGCAGCACAGTCCCCAACCCCGCCGTGCCGCGGTTCTACCACGCCGGGCACATGACAAAGTACAATCCTAAGAACGAGACGCCCTGGGTTCATCAGGATAATACGACGCCGTTGCGCCCGCAGAGGGGGGAGGAGATTGGGCAGTTAAGGGACTTGTTGAAGAGGATTTTGGAGTGAGAGGGCGGGTGAAGAGGAGTTTGGATTGAGATGAGGCGATAGAGTGTTTGAATAGTAAATTATATTAAACGGATTCGTGGACCTCGACCGCAAAGGCAACGGCGAAAATTATGTGGACCTTCAGCTGTGCCTGAGTCTGGCCGAACGTCGTGTTGTGCCGATCATTCAGACTGCCTCCGTTATTCTAGATCTGCGTCAAAGAGCAAGTAGAAAAGACCAACACTTGAGTGAAATAATCGAGGCGGCGCGACAAATCAATGTCGGTGCATGTCGCAGAGATTGGAAGAAGCAAAGGGGGACTTGACATTGTGGTCGCGCACTCGACAATGAGCCTGTAAAGTACGAATCGAGATGCGCAAAGCAAATGTGGAAGAGCCGCGAGCAGCTACATACATTGACTCGAAGTACGAGACAACAAGGCGTAGAAGAAAGTCGGCGAGTTTAAACAATCATGGCGAACATGTGCATGCACCAAACACTCGGCGGCGGGCGAAGGGCGAAAATGAAACACAGCCACGGCGGCGAGGACCAGCCATTCATGAGACGATGAGCTCGGTGCCGTCGCTGACGTCGGCAACAATCGAGAACAGGCGACAATGGGGGTCGAGCTCGGCCGCAAAGGTCCGAGGGAATTGTTCGTCAGCTGCGTGGCGATTGAATAGCGCGCATTCGTTCTGGGACTGAATTCGGTGAAAGAACCGATGACCTGAAGCAGCGCGACAATCAATGTCGGTGCATATGCCATAGAGATTCGACTTGAAATTGTGGTCATAGCGTTGAGCCTTGGAAAAAGGTGCGAATCGAGATTGACCAAAAGGAATGTAGAAGAGAAGCTACGTACGCTGAATGTAGGCGCGGAAGATGAGTTTGAATAGTGATGGCGAGCTAAGCAGAGACACTGAGACTCTTCCGTGCACCAAGCGCCCTCGGCGGCGGGGAAAATACACAGCCACGATAGCGAGGAATCATGAAACGACGAGCTCAGTGTCGTCACCGATGTCGACGGCAGCGGGGAACAGGCGACGAGAGGGATGCGAGTCCGTGGTGGGCATGTGTCATGGATAGGCATGTGCGGTGTACAATATGGGTAGGGATAGGTGTACAGAGATACAGAAAAGAGACAATGCATGCAGGGCGGTGCCGAGATCTAGAGTGGTCTGTGCGCGGGAGAAATTGGGGGTCAGCGAGGTCCTGTGGGCCAAAGAAAATGACTGACCCCCCGTGAATCACGCGCCGAAACCGTACAGCGTGCGGCCTGAGCGCTTGAGGGCGTAAACGACGTCGAGAGCGGTGACGGTCTTGCTACAGGAGAGAAACGGCGTTGAGCATGGGAAAATAATGAAGAGAAGGAACAGGGACGACGCACCGCTTAGCGTGTTCGGTGTAGGTGACCGAGTCGCGGATGACGTTCTCGAGGAAGATCTTGAGGACACCGCGCGTCTCCTCGTAGATGAGCCCAGAGATACGCTTCACACCTCCACGACGAGCGAGACGGCGGATAGCGGGCTTGGTGATGCCTATGCGGTGGGGTCAAGCAGGGTGCGACAGTCGCCAACGGCAAGCACGAACCCTGGATGTTGTCACGAAGAATCTTGCGGTGGCGCTTAGCCCCGCCCTTTCCGAGACCCTGCGATGGCGAGCGAGTTAGAATACAGGCAACTATGAGGGAAGCACAAGGGAGTGGTCGTACCTTGCCACCTTTACCACGGCCAGACATGTTATGCGATGGGTGTTGGGAAGGGTAGAAAAGTTGAGTTTGAGGTTGGTCGCTTGCTGGCGAGAAGACGGTACTGGTGGTGCGGAAGAAAGAGACGATGTCACATGACTCAACAACAGGCGCGTTTATGGTGTTGTTGTCGCATATTGACGTGTCTGCCGAGTTGCCGAGGCCAATCCAACCGAAAGTCCGAAACAATACGGAAGTCATTTCGTCTGAACGCAACAGCCTGTGGACTATTTCGATTACTTTGGAAGAGGAAGAAGAATCTGGCAATCTCGTCGTCGTTGAAAAAATCCGGTGTGGTTGACAGCTTGAAGGATACAGTGATCTCCCTCAGACGTCTACTCCTTGCCCGAAGTACAGTTAGGGATTGATGCAATTTCGCTGATACAGGCGCTCGAATTCCGAGGTAGAGTTTTCCTCAGTCCAGAGTCTCATAATACCTTTAAAATCAAACAGCAATGAAGAATCGGATGTGCTGTATGGACACGGTTGGACTTCATGGATAACTTCTCGATACACCTCGCTGGCAATACGGGGCTCAACTCCCCGCGTCCGCACTAGATCGCCTGCACTTTCTTCTTGGTATTACTTACCCGGCTTTGACGGGTTGGGTTGGCTCATCTTTGGTTGAAATCAAGGGAAGGGGATCAGAGCTGGAAGTCAGTTTGTGACCCGTGGTTGAAATCAGAATCGAACTAAGGTTGAAATCATCCCTTGATCGGCGGTGCGGTGCGGTCGACCGAATCTTCCGTATCCATTTGTTAGACCGGTTTAGGGCCAAGAAGAACGTTGCGCCGCGGATGTACGGTCCAACCTACACGGCCAAGTATGTTTGAATTGGCCTGCTTGAATTGCGAAGCCGACTCGAAGGCCATTGTTCGAGGTTCAATTAGGGACTGATGTGATTTCACTGATACAGGCGCTCGAAGTGCGACGCAGGAGAGCTTTCCTCACGCATTGTCAGTCCAAAATCTCATAAACAATACTTTTAACATTAAACAGCACTGAAGAATCGATATCGGATGTGGTGTATGGACACGGCCGGACTTTATGTATAAATCTTCCAATCCACTTAGCTAGTAAGACGGGGTTCGACTCCCCGCGTCCGAATCCATTGGCCGTAACTTGAAGGTTTCTTTTTTTCGGTTCATATAGACCTTACCTGACATCTATTCCTTGCGCGAAGTTCAATTAAGGGTTGATGTGGTTTCGCTGATGTGTATTCGAATTCAGATGGACACCCAGCATGCCCGGTGAAACTTCCAACAGAAGTGAGATGATAGATCGGATGTGGTTTATGGACACAGCCAGACTTCGTATTTCGTCGTTAGTGTCAAGATATGTAGCTGGCAATACGGGGTTCGACTCCCCGCGTCCGAATCCATCGGCTGTAGGGTGTTTTTTTTTTCTTTTTCGATTCATGCGTACATACCTTACTTACCTCACATCTATTCCTCGGGTGAAGGTCACTTGAGTGTTGATGTGGCTTTGCGGATGTGTTTAAACTTGAATTCCGAATCTGAACTTTACTCAACTCACCTCCACCAGACCCCCGATACTCACCTAATATACCGAGTTCAAACAGTACTATGCAATTGGACGTGGGCTATGAACACAGCCAGGCTTCGTATGGTAGGCACGGAAGTATGTAGCCGACAGTACGGGTTCGAATCCCTGTGGCCAGATAGCCAAGTTGAGGCTGTCTTTTTTAAAATGCGTCGCGGGTAATAATTAATACTTCACCGATGTATTCGAGCTCAAGTTTTGCTTATCTGCGTCATATCCATTGCACCGAGTTCAAACACATCGAGAAATTATAGATAGATTGGACATGGTGTATGGACACAGCCGTATGCTGTTCACTTTGTAAAAAAATAAAAACTGCAAAAGATTTTGAGTTTGGGGCAACAACTTTGAGAAAGAGCACATCACGCAAGTTTCTCTGTGATATCGCAACTTTATTTACGTATATCACGAAATTTATCCTCCACAACGCAAATTTGAAGTGTCGACACATCGCAATTTTGTTTGACTAACATCACAACTTTCATACGGATGGCATCGCAAATTTGAGATGATATCCATCGCAAGTTTATTAGACCCCTCGGACGTCGTCAGGGGCAATGACAAGACCTGTCCGCCCGTCGTTTGATGCCGTAAACGACGTATGGCGGGACGTGGCGGCGTCGCGATCATTGTTGTTCGGGAGAGGCGGACCTTGGAACATCGTCCCGATCCGCCGAGTGGTTCTGGTTTGATCGGCTTTCTCGGCATTACTCGCACGACCGTTGAAAGCCAGAAATGGCTCCTCTCTTCCCTCCCTGCCAATTTTCACAGGGAGTATGCTCGCTAGCACTGATAATTGAAAGGTTATCTTTTTTTCCTGTGCTTCAGTGATGGCCTGTTGGTGGTCTGTGCGCCTTCTCTGCACTTCAGCTTCTAAATCTGAAGCGGACTCGGCTGAATCTAAGGTAAGTACTAGGACACATAATTCCCAGGTTTTTCTTTGAATGATTCAATAAATTTAGCTCATTCTTACAAGCACTTTGCAGATTCCGACTTTCATTAGTCGGTTCATACATACCTTACCTCGCATCTATTCCTTGCGCGAAGTTCAATTGAGGGGTGACGTGGTTTCACGGACGAGTGTTCAAATTTCAAATCCGAGTTTTACTTAAGTTGCAACTCACCTCCAGAGTCCCGAGTGTTAAAGCAAGCCGCTCTGTCCAGCTATCGTCCAGGCCAAATCCAGCCAAGTAAAAGATTGTTCGTCGCCGTAGTGAAATCCCAGTAAAAATGAGCGTTAAACGGGTAGAGAAAAGTCCTTCCCGTCACCTATAAACCGAGTATGCTGAACACCAATGAGATCTGGAAGCCTTTATCAAATTAAAGGCCAAGGTTCGCATTCGTGTTATTGTTCAACCTTGTGCTAGTTTTGCATCAGTACTTGTATTACCAACCGTTCAACCCCCAACCGGTGCAGAGTATCTTTGCACAATGTATACACCGCGTAGTGGGAGAAGAAAAAATCAGGTTCGAACCCGTTCGAACCGTCCTTGAACCTAGACCGAACCCCAGCAGACCTCGAACCTGAGTCCTATACAAGGTTCAGCCAATCCCCAGAACCGAACCTGAAGTTCGGTTCGAGGTTCGCAAAATTTTGGTGAGAACCGGACCTGAACCGGACCGCGGCAACATTAATCTGCGCCAGGGAAGTCGATGTGTCCCGTATCCTCGGGCGCGAAATGCATCAGGCAAGTCCACATTTCGGGATTGGTGGCCAGACCATTGGATCCGTGGACCTCCTTGTCTGATTTTACCCCACCGGATAAGTATTTAGATAAGTACTTGAGTGTTTCGAGCTAACTTCCCTTCCGGTGGCCGGAAATTCGACTAATTCCGTGTGAGTATTCAGGGCGGGACGTATCTTTATTGTGCGGGATTCACTGATTTCCTCACACGCCGGAAGGCGCCAAAACAGCCATATTTGGGCAGGAAGTCCAAAATCATTTATATTTTAGGAGCGGAATTATGTGGACTTAGACCGCCATAGCTTGTGGCTCTTGAAAGCCGAGAATGTATGGCGCTCGGCCAATCTTGTACCACGCAATGATGGGGCGCGCGACTCTCGATGACTTGATTGTCTTTTCCTTTCTCCAGTTCGCTGGGACCCAAATCGACGCGACAACGCTTTCTTCGACCAGTCGGTACTTCTTCACTGCAGCTACCACTAAGTCTAGATGTCGATCCACCGACCCTTCATCCCTACAAGGCGAACCAAAAGTGAGTCGTTGTCGGCTCCCTTCCCTGTTTTATATCCATTCCAGACAAGCACTTTTGGCTCGAGGAACATATCCGAACAAACCAACATTCCACGATACTAATGTCAACACATTCGGCGCTAGGCATTCGATGAATTGTAGAACGGACACTACTGTATTTGTACAGCATCTTTGATGCAAATTGCAAAATTAGAACGAGTCTCGCTTTTCCCAAGATGGGTTGTTCGTAGCCACTGGTCCCGTCCCTCCCTCAAAGACGGAGTCGACTGTAAGTTCAAACGTCGTGATTCTCGCTCCGTCGTCAGAAGTCGCCCATACCGCCAACACGACAGTGCTATAGAAGAGGATGTCAGAAAGGACGGATGCAACATTTGCCAAGTCTCACTTTGCGCCGTTGTAATCCAATATTCCTGCGGGGACAGGGAAGCGGCTCTGAGGCCCAAGATTCGCAACGTATCGTCCCATATTCCACCTGTTTCCGAATAAGAACGTGTAAATTTACCTAATAGAACGACTGACCCATTCACATAGAGGAACGCCCTATAAGTCCCCTCACCGTATGGAGGAAAGTTGAATGACATCTTCACGTCGTAGCCACCCGGAATATCGAGGTCAAAAGTTGTTCTGAAATATCGCACTCCGGCACGGGACAGGCCCGTGGAGAGTCTGGTGCTGTTCCAAGCCGAGTCGTCAAACCCTGGCAGATGCCAACCTGCTCTATCGCCGAAGAAGCCTCCTTCGTTCATGATGCCACGGGCACGATCGGGGAAGCTAAGTATTTTCAAGGTGCCGATTTTGGTGGTAATGTGAACTGAAGGGACTTACTCTTGGAAGCCGCCCAGCTTTCCTTGTACCTTCCAAGTGGGTTGAGAATTCGAATTGAGCAGGAAGTATCCTAGAAGCAGTCAGAACGTCTTCAAAATAGAGCCAGAAGTCAAGTCTAACCCTGGATGCCTCGGGGCGTCTTCAGCCACTCGGAGAACTCTGAAATAAAAGTCAGTATGGTCTTCAAGGACAAATAGAGACGCTCACGATTCGCACGGGCTTCCTCCATCCCCATGTTGTCTATCCAACAAGTAAGAAATAGTTCACACAAAGGCATATCCTGGTAAGCGCACCGTGAAGAACAGTGATGACATTTGGCCCGGTAGCCAAGGCGTCTGCAGGAAAAGCATAAGTATCATTTGTCGTCTCGACGATGGCCTATACGAGACTCAGATTCAGATTCATCTTACAACAAACCCGAGGAAGAAACTCACAGCTGCATCGTTGTTGCTCGAGTTCCCGTATGCTGCTCCGAGGAATACATCGTTAAGCCACACGCTGCCAGCAAAGCCTATGCCGGATTACAAACCAGATTACTGGATAAAGGAAAAACCATACCTCTGCCTCCAGTGATGCTCAAATTCACGGCAGTCTCCGATCCGGTGCTGTTGAAATGTCCTCTCCATAGGACGGGACCTTCGCAGCTACATCACACGCACTCATCAGCCAGCGTATCTTTAGGGAAACAGACACTCACAATCCATATTCACAAGCGTATAGGTAATTCTGAAACATTCAAACTCGGATAAGCTTCTCAAGGGGAGAGAGAACCACTTACATCGCCGTAGTACTTGACAAACGGATTCGTACTGGCCAATCGATCCGCTTCAATCCACCTCGAATCGTCATAATCGTTCTGAATTTCCGGTAACCCATCCGCAGCCTTCCACGTTGCTCTCGAGAGGTCCGGCACATCAATCTTTGGCGAAGGTCTTCCAACACTGAAATTCAGTACCCCAGGCGCAGTCTTATGCACGTTGGCAATTGTCTTCCCGTTCCATGAAGCGGAAGTTACAGACTCCGGGGCGTACACAGTGACAGAAGTGGAGCCGCTCGTGTCTCCCCACAGATCAATAGTCGCCTGATTTCTACTGATGCTTGCATTCCGAAGGAGAGCAGGGCCCTGCACAAGCACAGTCTGATTCGTAGAGACGAGGAAGAACGTCGAGCCGTCCGCGCCGGGAATGATGGGTGCGAACAATTTGTCCATGGAACTTGTGTCTCCCAAGACGAGCACACTCGAGTCCGAAATCGACACAGCTATCTGGTTCTGTGCGGGGGAAAAGGTGAAGGCGGTGTAGTTCCCCCCCACTTGGAACGACGTTCGGGTGTTGATATCCATTTTCCCACCTTCCGAGAACGAAAAGGGAGACGAACTCTTGAACCCGTTCAAGTTCAACGCAACCTCGAAAGACTGGGAGGCCGGTCCGTGCAAGACGAGGACATCTCTGTTGCCTATGGCGCCGGAGTAGAAGAGACTAGCGGTGCTGTACAAAATATTGCTGCCAGAATGCAGATTTCCAAAGCGGTGGTCTGATATTATGGTGAGGGACTGTCTTCCCTCGAGTTCGATCTCGATGTTCGCTGTCTGTGGGACGGTGAAGTTGCCTGTGGAGGTGGAGATTCTGACTTTTGATCCCACTGTGGCACTAGGAATTATCGAATCAGTGCATAATACAAATCGAGAAAGACAAGAAGCATAAATACCCACTTCGAACTCGTCCTAGTCTGTCTCACCACATAAAACGCGGGCTTCACCCCCCCTGCTGAGTCTTCCAAGTTCCGCAGCTCCGTGACGAATATACCCGCATTATCCGTGTACACCGATGAGCTGTTGTCTATTGTTTATTGTATTAGCTTACTGGGTTGGTGCGATGTCGAAAGAATGATAGATCGAGAAGGAAGCTGTTACCTATAATGGTATTTCTCGCCAAGTCGTGCTCGACACTCCGGATGAAGGTCCCGATGTTTTTGAGTTCGTTCCATTTGGGTGTGAGAGAGCGGTCTTCGGCGATGGAGGCGCCGTAATCGTCTTTAGGATAGGGATGTCAGCCGCCGAAATGGTCCCAAAAATGAACTTAGGAGGAAGCGAGGGAGAAGTGAGGGTGGGTAGACAGAACAAGATGCATTACACGAAGTATATACCCCTGGGAAGGGGAACTATCAAAATAATTTATCAGGTAAAAAAGTAGAGCGAGCGGAAAGGGGACTTACGAAGCCCCAGCTCGTCCCTCCATATGTCATCTGTGAGAAAAAATTGAAAAGAGTAAAGGTTTTCTCTCCGATTCTAGAAGCGATAGACGCACGTAGATATTATTGAACTTCACCCCCGTCGCCATCTGGTTCAAATAATAGACCTGTTCGAAGTCTGAACCGGTGAGGGTGTTGCAGTCTGTGTATTGCTGCCGTTCGAATCCCGTTCGCATCAGTGCACCTTATTTCTAGGGAGAGGAGCTTACGGGAGAGTTCGGGCCCCATCCAAGCTTCAGCAATATCAATCCCATCGTTCAAGGGAAACAAAATGACTCACGAAGCTCCCTCCTTGGAACTCAGGGTAGATCCACGGCTCTCTGGGGTTCGTAGCAAGATGGTAGTTCCAGTTGTCGATAGGGAAGGTGCTCCACAGGCGAGGGGTCGCGCAAGAACCCTATAAATCAATTAGTTGTATCCAAAATGGAAATCGATAAGATGAGGGTGAAATATTTTGTCATTATGTTACAGCCCAGTAGCTGCATACCTGAGGATAAGAGTCCAGGCCGTAAACCTCGACGTCGCCAATGGTGGTATTTCCGATGCCGGGGGCGAAGTTTTGGCCCTGGTACGAGTCATTGCTGACTATAGCGGACGTTAACTGCAAAACAAGCGAAAAGGAAGAAAATATGGAAAACGAAAATGTAACACTTACTGAGAGGCAAAACAATGCCCAGCTCGTTCAGAATATCCTCGAGTGCTTGCATGTACTGGTTCTTCGTCACCGGGTTGGGCGTAGCGAAGTTGGTGTTATTGGTATATTCGTTCTCGACCTGCCCAGTCCCACGTCAATACAGCAGCCCTTCTCTCGCGCTCGTGCACATTGTACTGGGATAATGAGCTCGGTGAAATAATCACAGACCTGAACGAGAATAATCGGTCCTCCCTCAGTTACCTGGTACCTCCGTATAATATCGGTGGCACTTCGATAATAGTCCTGATACGACTCATAGTAATCCGTGTCGTTCGAGCGCAGGAAACCGGCTATGTTGGTGACTCGGCCGGGGATCCCGCCTGCGGAGGTTTCGGCTTGACACAGTACGTGAGCATACCACAGACTGAGTATAGGGGAGCCGTACCATTTATGTATGGCCCGTGCCGAGCTGTTACCCAAAGTCCCACCTCCTGCGCCATCTGGATAAACAACTCGAAGTTTCTGTAGCCCTCCCATTCGACTCGGCCTGGGCTCGGGTTGGTAGCTCCCCAGTGGACGTAGCACGACACCTGCCAAGTCGAATTAATCGTGGAATCGACACAATCATTCATGTAGAAGGGTAAACGAACCCCGTTGAAGCCCGCCGCTTTCAGTTTCTAGTGGACCCGGGTGAGCTGGGTTGAGTATTGATGGATGTCGTACCTGGAGGATGTCACGCCATAAATCGGGTACCTGTGTGGATTATTAGTCCTCCACTAATCGAGGCCACAACTGGGGAAGACATGTGCACTGACAGGCAACCTCCAAAAATGAAACTCCGCACTCCATCCATACACTCTCTGCCCCTTCACGATGAAGGACGTGCTATCCCACTGCACGTCCGTGGTCCCCGAGCTTTCCTGTCGGGCCCTCAACTCCTTCAACCCAGATATTGGCCTAGTGCTCTGTACCACTGCGCCAGCGAAGAGGATCTGCCACGCTACGATGCCGATCCCCAGCGTAAGATGGAGGAGGAAGCGCATCTCGTCGTTGACCTTGAAGGGCAAAGGCGTTGATGTGAGCGTAAACGAGATGCGTACGAATTTATAGCCATGGTGGCATGACGCATTATGAGATGTACATGCGATCGCCGGTGCCAATAGTGGAGCACGAGATGCCAGCTGCAGAAGAAGGCAGAGACCAGAAATATTTTGCCGACTGACATGGTGTCCAGTGTTGGGGTCACTGCATACCAGAGACATTGTCCTCAAAACGGAGCTTGATTGAATTGACGCCATTGTATCCTAAAATTTCTTGCTTTAATCCAGTACTGTCGAATAGAGATTCGACATACGGTAATGAACTGAGTAAACAACTTCTTCGACTTCGCGTATGACCTGCGTACGGCCCGGACGTGAGAATTATTGTCTGCTTGGACACGGGTTACCGGCTGACCAAGTGCCCGCATCGTGGTGTTCTCTACTTGTAGCCTGAGGGAGACATAAGTCTGGAACAATCTGATCTCTCTTTCAGGGAAAAAACATACTAAAGATGAATACTCGCTTGAGTACAGTTCCGCAGGGGACGGCTGCGCTGGACACTGATCAGGCACTCCAATGGGTAACGAATCAGAGGAGTTCTTTCGGTACCGACTAAGCACCGGACAACTTCAAGAAACGAAGAAGTCACTCCTGAACAGCTTCTGCCGCCGCAGCCAGTCACTGCGGATACGATCAGAATCATTAACAGCATTCCTTGCTCAAGCACGACAAAATTGGTGACATGTTGAGCTTGGGGAAAGTTGTTGTCAACTGTTTTGTCTTCACCCGGCGACGCGACGCGACGCGTTGATCACATGCCGGTGTTCGCGATTCCTGTGTTCGACCTAATAATTGCTTAGCTGGGTTGCGGAAGCTAAAGGCAGTCAAATTCCTCGCCAAGTTCTCATTCCAAAATTCTCTTCAGCAAATCCCTCAACTGTCCAATCTCCTCCCCTCTCTGCGGGCGCAAGGGCGTCGGATGATTGTCATGCATCCACGGCGTCTCGTCTTGGGGATCATACTTCCCCATATGGCCCGCATGGTAGAACCGCGGCACGGCGGGATTGGGAACGACACTGCCGTCGCTGACTAGCACGACACTCCTGTCGGACTCGCTGACCCCTGACCGCGGACAACTCGGAGCGCATTCCCATACGATGGAGTGACCGATCCCGACGCGGCGGATGCTTTTGTTGGCGTCGAAGATGGCCGCGACGTCGCGGACCGTGCGCGGGTCGACCACCGGGTCCGCGGAGCCATCCGGCTGGGTCTCGGGGCGGGGGATAAGGATGTGAACGTCCGTGAGCTGCGGGAATCGGGCTAGATGCGCGAGGAGCTCAGGCGAGATGGGCTGCAAGATCGTCAGAACGAAATAAAAAAATCGCAAAGTATAGAGAGACATCACTCACATCGTCGCACCCATGTTTCCTCCACGCCCACATGAACCCAAACTGCCTCAACTTCGTCGGATCGCAGCACCCCAGAATCAACCCTATCTCTGCCGCGTCCATGACGCCGAACCCGACCCGCAGGCTCTCCACCTGCCCAAGAATCACCATCAGCGTCGCCCGCCACGCCGCTTTTTCCTGCACACCGAAAACCGCTGGGGTGATGGAATAGGTGGTGGTACCAGAATCCGTGTCGGCGTCGAACAGTTGGGTGACGCTGCAAAACGTGTACACACGACTGAAACCGAAGCCCTCGCTCTTCGTAGGGATCAGTGCCTGCTCATCGACCCAGAGGCTGGTGAGGCAGGGCAGCGCGCAGAGGAATCGCTGCACCAAGCCCGAGAAGAAGCGCGCCCCGCTGCCATATGGGCCATTCAGGCCAACTTCCTCGGACTCCCAGGAGAGCCGCTGCGAATTCGCTCTTATGTTAACATCCGTAATTTCGAGATGCCGTAGGGCAGGGAAGTTGGCGGGCGCCAAGCCATCGAACAGACCGACAGTCAATATAGGGAGGTATGTGCTATTGAGGCAACAAATCAGCGGAGCAGATGCAGACAGGATTGGATGACGGACTGACCTCTGGTGAATGTCGAGGGAGAGCTCTGTCAGCAGGGAGCAGTCCACAAGATCTAACGGCCCTGCGCGCGGATCGCTGACCGTCAAGTCACTAACGACGAGCTCAAAGCGCTGCAGCGCAGGAAACCCGAGCGAGGGAAAAACGTATTTGGCCGTCGCCCCGTGCTGCGGAGAACGTCTCCCGTTCCAATCCCAGCCCCCCTCTGTAATATCCATCTTAAGGTGTTTCAGATTCACGTAGGACGCAAGTAGGTTTCCATGGGATGCGAGGATCTGGAACGTCGTCTGCGAGACGTGCCGCAGGTCCAACGATGTTATCGCAGGGCCGAGAGTCGACTTTAAGAACGGTTCAATGCCGCTGAAATGGGCTCAGTACAATTCGCGGACTTGATTTGGAGAAGGAAAACATACTCCCAGCTCTCGGAGTCTTCGTACGCATGCCATCCATTCCAGGCCATCTCCCGGATGGTGGTGTCGACCGCAAATGTTTGCAGCCCTTCGCAAGCGGCGAGGAGTTGGACGCTCTCGCGCGTCAGCCCGAGCCCGGGGTAGTTGTGGTAATCGAGCGATCTGAGGTTGCGGGTTTTCTTGAAGAGCGTCGGAAGTCTGGCGTGGAATGCAACGACATCGATGTCCTCCTCCGGCTCGGGCTGCTCCTCGGTCTGCTGCTGTTTGTTTGTCTCTGCATCCGAGTCCTTTGCCTCTGCCTCCACTTCTCCACCCGGTTCATCTTCCTCTTCCTTCTCCCCGTCCTCCTCCTCCTCTCCCTCGTCTTCCTCCACCTCCCGTTCATGTTCCGCGCTCGGCGGCAGCCTCGCATATTTCTTATGCTCCACCGCGACAACAAGATGACGGATCGATCCAGCGATCCCCGGCGCATCCACCCCTTCCAGCGGGGTAGCAAGCAAATAGTCAAGCACTTCACTAGACGCACTCGCCGCCCGGGGGTCGTAGGTGTCCAGATAGACCGGAAGCTCGCACAGACGGTGCAGCGCAACCGAGAACCAATTGTGTGACTTGGGTAGTGCGCGCAGGACAGAATGGACGGTTCGGGAGTCGGGTATGTGGGAGAGAATTTGGGAGAAGACGTCTTGGTCGACGTGATTCATGGTGGGACGAAGGGAACAAGCAGATAATTTGCATTTTGATGTCGTTGAACCACGAACGTGTGACCCCGTTGCCGTCCGCATCTTCCTCCTCGCTCAGCGTGAGGCTACGGAGTTCTTGGATGAGAAGTCGTAGCACACAGAGATCCAAGTCGGGGGAGTTTTACTTAGACTGATGGTTGAGTCGGTAAAGCTCCGTATTTGACGAGAATACCGAAACTACTCGGGAATACATACTATTTATACTGGAGAACTGGCCGGGTCCGGGAATCTGACTACAAACGGAGCTACTAGCTACGGCTGCGGCAAGCAAATACACCGCTGCCACTGCCGGCGCCGTTGCGCCGCTGTCTGCGGAACTGCGACAAAGATATCTTCGACACCAAGGCCGAGCCGCAACCCTTACACTCAGACCAATGTTTAGCTCGTTACACTTGAATTCGGCGGATTGCATGTCGCGACTCGCGTGTTTCGCATAGTAAGCCATTCGCTTGTACAACATTCGCGGCCGATCGAATACAAAAAGACTGGGACTTAATAATGATGGCGAGCAGGAAGCAGATGGCGAGACAAGGCTATTCATATGCATGGTCCGTGCACGAAACGCGCTCGGCGGTGGTGCCAAAAACACAGCCACGGCAGCGAAGAGTCATTCGGAAGAGACGACGAACTCGGTGCCGGCGTCGACGTCGAGGACAGCGCCGAGGGGAGATCCGAGCCGTGGGCATGTATCATGGATAGGCATGTGCGGTGTACAATATGGTAAGGATAGAAGTGTACACAAATAAAGAAAAGAGACAATGCAGCACGGTCTAGTACGGTGCCGAGATCTGAAGTGGTCTGTGCGCGCGAAGAATTTGGGGTCAGCGAGGCAGTGAGGGAAAAAAGCGTGTTACCCACCCCCAAAAAATCATGCGCCGAAACCGTACAACGTGCGACCGGAGCGCTTGAGGGCGTAGACGACGTCGAGCGCAGTGACGGTTTTGCTGTAGGCCGGAGAGAGAGTAGTGAGCTTAAGAGAACAGGTAAAGGAGACAGGGCGACGCACCGCTTGGCGTGCTCAGTGTAGGTGACCGAGTCGCGGATAACGTTCTCAAGGAAGATCTTGAGGACGCCACGCGTCTCCTCGTAGATGAGGCCCGAGATGCGCTTCACACCTCCACGGCGGGCGAGGCGGCGGATAGCGGGCTTGGTGATACCTAGTGATTTGGTGAGGATGGCGCGCCAGTGGAAAACGGTGAGTACGAACCCTGGATGTTGTCACGAAGAATCTTGCGGTGGCGTTTAGCTCCGCCCTTCCCGAGACCCTGCGGCGGCGAGCGAGTTAGCTTCAGACAACTGCAACGAAGAGAACGCGGGTCCTACCTTTCCACCTTTTCCACGGCCAGACATGTTAAGTGATGAGTGTTAGGGAGAGTACGGAAAGTCTGGGGACGGTCGCTTGCTGGGCGAGACGATGGTGGTGCGGAAGAAAGAGGCGATGTCACAGCGAAGTGACCGTGACCCAACAAAAGGCGCGTTGATCGTGTTGCTGTCGCGTGTTGACGTGTCTGCCGAGTTGCCGACGACAAATCCAACCGAAACGATTTCAAGCCATTTCGTCCGGAGGCAACATGGAGGCGATTTCAATTATTTTGGCACTTGCTTTTGACGTGAATCGGCAGACGAAGATGAATCCAATATCATCGTGGTTGAAAAACTTCGGTGTGGTTAACAAAGCATACAGTGATATCCTTCAGACGTCTTCTCCTCGCCAGAGGTTCAATGGAGGATTGATGCGATCAGCGATACAGGGCTCGAATTCCGAGGCACGCTCGCTGAGTCTCACTCATTGCATTTGTCAGTCCAGATGCTTACCTTTAAAATTAAACAGTACTAAAGACTCGGATGTGGTGTGTGGACACGGCCGGACTTCATACCATGAGCTGTGCAACACACGTGGCTGGAAATACGGGGTTCGAATCCCCGCGTTCCCCGTGTCCGAATGGGATGGGGTGCTCAATCGTTTGTTTTTGGCTCATAACCCACTGGCACGTCTGCTGCTCGCCCGAAGTTCAGTTCAGTCGAGGATCGACGAAGTCTCGCCGCTGTCTATATGAGTCTGGATTCCAATCTCGAGTTTTAATCAGCTGAGAATTCATCGCCAGAGTCCAGATACACAGCCACATAACATACTTGTTGTTGACACTCCCAACAGCTTGAGAGATGATACTTGGTTCTCATGTGGTGTACGGCACACAGCCAGGCTTGCAAATATATTATGTAGTCGGCAATACGGGGTTCGACCCCCCGCGTCCGAATCCATGGGCCAGCATTGACAGGTATCTTTTTTTCGGTTCATACATACCTTACCTTACAGCTATTCCTTGCGCGAACGTCTACTGCGCGCCCGGAGTTTAGTTGAGGTTTCGCCGATGTGTATTCGAATTCAGATACACAGCTATGTCGGAAAAACCCCGATTCGCATGCCCGCTGACACTTGAATTACAACAGCTTGAGAGAAGATAGGTATACTCATCGGACGTGGTGTATGGACACAGCCAGTAGCTGGTGAAAAAATACGTAGCTGGTAATACGGGGTTCGACTTCCCGCGTCCGAATCCATCGGCCACAGGAGTTTTTTTCTTTCTTTTTCGGTTCATACATACCTTACTTACCTTACATCTTTTCCTTGCGCGAACGTCTATTGCTCGCCCGAAGTTCATTGACAGGATCAATGCATTCAGATGCATGGCTAGCATACCCGCTGACACTTCCGGGATGATAGATCGGACGTGATGTATGGACACAGCCAGACTTCGTAGTTTGTGCGGGTGGTGTAATAAATATATGGAGCTGGCAATACGGGGTTCGACTCCGCGTGCCCGAATCTACGAGCCCTGGGATTTTTTTCGGTTCATACATACCTTACCTCGCATCTATTCCTTGCGCGAAAGTGCTCGTCCGAAGTTCAGTTGAGGATCGATGTGGCCTCGCGGAGGGGTGTTCCACAGCGAAACAGCACATCTTGGACAGAGTTGATTGCGAGTGATCGGGGCTCTTACAATCGATGTCATTAACAAATCATCGATCAGTATTGTGGGATGTCGCGGCCCTAGATTCTCTACTTCCGGTCAAGGGGTACTAAAAAGATATAGGGCCGATTTGTTTTTTCCGAACGTTGAGATCCAACTACCCAACTATGCAATCATTCATTATTTCTCTTACTTCACTGATACTATACGACTCGTTCTCGTTAGGGGAGTGTTGAAGTAGAATCTCGACGCGCCACACAGTCGGCACACTGGCGCGAGCGCCCGTGTGCGTAAGACCTGCCCCCTATAATATCTGTACTATGTGTACTATCGGTCTTTCTCTTTCCGCTTGGTTATGTCCGTCGTCGTCTTGTGCTCAACCTTATAATACTGTCGTTACACTCGAGACAGATCTCAGCCGTTCACTCTATCGTGCCCGTCTGATGTTTGTTTCGCCATACTTATTTCGAAATTCTTCTTGACCTTTACCTATTTATCGTGTATAATAGCACTTACTTCTTCAGGTATGATACAGCCATTCACTCTATCGTGTCCGTCTGAGTATCTACTTCTTCAACGGAGATGCCTACACACAATGGATTCTGAGTTCGCCCGCACGTGGCGGATTCCGAGACCCCTGGGATGCTGAAACGCGGCTCAGTAAACCACTGCGGTTTAACCACCCGGTTGAGTCGAAGGCATTTGGAGGTACTTGGGCGCAGAATATTCACCGCATTTTTGGAGTCCTTTAGATTTAATTTCCTTCCGTAGATCTTGATGAACACCGCGAAGAGAATCACAACTGCAACGGAAACTTCGAGTTCGTGTTTGCACTGCTTGGATTGGATTCGACCGTTATCAGAGCACGCCTGTTTTAATTCTGAATTTATAACCTAGATCTGACACACAATGTCTTTCATTTCTCTTTGACTAGGTCCAGTCTCTCCTTCTTGGTGAAGATCGTCCGCTCGCACATGTCCAACAGTCTCGTGGTCAGACTCGGACGCAAATTCTACGACAGTGGTGAGACAAGCGTCCGTCCGTTGGACATCGTTTGGATGATTTGAATGCGCGGAGACGGGGTTCCGAAGCTCGCACAGAGCACGGATGAACGACTTGGATGGGATCAACACTAGGTCCAAAAGAGAAAGCTGACCAGCACCCACCGGGTCCGTAGCAGCGAGTAATCCATAAATGAGCGGACGCGCAGCATAAACGCCAAGGTCTGTAGAAGACTGGGCTCAGCGTGGATTGCTACGTCGTTGGGAACTGTCCTACCGGCTAAGTTCAGTGCCACGTTCTAGGACATTTACCGGTGAGTTTGTGCCCATCGGCAATGCTAGAATTGAATAAACACATACGAGGTCCGTTTGCTCAGGGTGCTTCCATTGATGCAAGTCCAAGCTCGCAGCAGAGATATTAATTAAACAAGATACCAGAGGATAGAGGCCTGAGCACGTTAATATACATCTCCGGCACGCAGAGGTAGCTTGCCTACCTATTCGCAGGACGATATTTCTAAACTTCAGAATGGTTGAGCCCGGATGTGGCGACGATGCAGAAGAATTGGAGCTTAGTTGAGTGTTGGGACGATAGTAGCGTGATTCGAACTATCCGTAAAAGTAAAGGTCAGTCGATCACATGGACTAGCACTGAAAACGAGCCGCACCTCATACGCGATAAGATATCCCACCATCGTGAAGAACGCACCCACCTCGACAATACAGGCAAGAAGTATCCAGAACGTACTCGTGCCAAAGAGCCAGCGAAACATGGCTTCTGGATCTGAGTTGCGGTACCAACATGACTGGTTGGCCACGTCCCAACTACAAGCGCTATGAGATGTTTGCCATCAGCGAGATTACAGATATGCGTACCCAAGAATGCCAGATGCCCAAGGAATGACGGTGGTCGTCAACGAAACAAACGACGTTCCTAACACGTAGTACTTTTCCATCCGCTGACCAGTGACTTTTTGCCCAAGCACTAGCCTGGAAGACTTTTAGGATCCCGGAAAGCGTGGAAAATGGTAGGGCCCACGGCAAATTGATAGCCATCCAGAGGAACATGCCCGCAGAAAAAATGAGACTCATCTGCGATCCCACGTAGGCACTTGAATTATCATGATAGCAAAGGAACAAGGGAAAGACTTACATTCATAAGCGCTGAAATCAGATCGCACGTCCAGCTCGGTGATGCGCTCAGTGTCGCCATGCAGTAAACAATGCCGAAGATGAGACTGGGTAGAGACATTGAGATCATTCTTAGATAAATAGGCGACCTACTTTGCCGACAAAGCATAGACGAGAAGGCGAAAGCTGACTCGGTCCAAATGTTTTCGTGAAATAGGATTCCATGCCGCGTATGCAGAAATAACAAGGAGAGTGGCGGTAAGAGCAACACCGGGTATTGTTAGCCCTACGAGGACATGTACGCTGGACGAATTCAAGATGCGCCAAACAGAAGAGGTGAAAAATGCCTACTAGAGTGATGCGAACTCATGCGACATGGTGTGGGACGCAGGAGCAGAAAATGCAACTAACCAAACGCAAATCCTGTCCACTTGAATGAGACGAAAATGACATCTGGGGTAGGAATGGACTCAGAAGCAATGACATTTTGAAACCGAGCAGGCTGTCTGTGAGAAAATCAACCCTAAGTACCGTAGTTGAGGAACCAATCAGAGCCCAGGCTTCAGCGCCTGACGGCAGCATTAGTACAAGTAATCTCCCGAGTACCAAGTATACCAAGGAGAGCGCACCCCTGACAAGAATGTTTCTTGGCAGTTGACGACATCAGTTGAGGTTCGGTGTTTGCCCGGTTTTCGACTTCTAATTTTCTAATTAGGACTCGTTCTTACGCGGTCACTCAAAGTTATGCATTCCGCACTATTCCGCATCCATTGGGACGAGCACCGCCATCTTGATCCCGGCGTGGAGCGGGATACAACTTCCGTACCGCTATTGCCGTTATGCCGCTTTGACCCGTTTATAGCCAAGCACAAGTACGGATTGGGCGACAAGGGACAGAGCGACAAAGCAATGAGCTCAATTTACAGTACCAGGTGGTTTTATCCAGCATATAATGGAACTGACCAGACTGCTTGTACTGGACTACGACAACAATACACTGGTGGAGTAGAAGAAAATGCTGCAGAAGTCTCGAGATCTCGAGGTCTCCCTGCGTTCCCACCCATATAGCCGAACGATGTGGACTTGATTTTACGTGAGTTTACGTGCAACGTAGCCGAAGATCGCTGCACGTAAAATCAGGTCCACGTGGTTCAGCTACATGGGGTGGGAACGCGAGATCTTACGGTGCTGTTTGTTCAGTAGGCCCCACGATATGAAATTGAGGGGATAGTCGCGTGTAGTTTTTTTATCCCTAGCAGTGTGCACATACAAGCAAGGTAATTATTGCAGTTTTCATTAGGGGCGGCGGGAGGCGGCGAGACGGTGTTCTCGACATCAAATTGGAGGTCTGATGATGCCCAGTGAGTACAGTACGACACAGTGGGCGAGCACGAAACACCTCGCATTTTGAGAGCTTCATCCTGAGGCTGTGGAAGGCATTCTTGTCTTGAGATACTTCGAATCCATCGACTATAGGATTTTTTTCTGTTTTGGTTCGTACATATGTTTCCTTGCGCGAACGTGCCCACCCGAAGTTTAATTCAAGATCAATGTGGCTTCGCGGATGGGTGTTCAAATTGCAAATCCGAGTTTCACTCAAGTAGCAGCTCACTTCCAAAGTCTCTATATTCACCGAGTTCAAACAGCACCACGCAATCGGACATGGTGTGTGGACACAGCCAGACCTCGTAAATTTCGGCGCGAATATATGTAGCTGGAAATACGGGGTTCGACTCCCCGCGTCTGAATCCATCGTTTGCCCCTGTCGTTTTTTTTTTTCGATTCATACATACCTTATCTCGCATCTATTCCTTGCGCGAGCGTCTACTGCTCGCCCGTAGTTCAATTGAGGATTGATGTGCACGTGGCTTCCTGGAGGGGTGTTCGAATTGCGAATCCGAGTTTCACTCAAGTTGCAACTTACCCCCAGAGTCCCGATTCTCACCTGATATACACCCAATTCAAACAGAACTATGCAATCGGACGTGGTGCACGGCGCTCGGCCAGGTCCCTTGTGAGTTCGATACTGAGGATATATCTGGCAAGACGGGGTTCGACTCCCTGCGTCTGAACTAAATCTCCAAAGATTTCTTTTTGACACTTACCCCGTGCTAGCTGACTGACTGGCTGGCTGGCTTGTTTTGAGTTGAAATCAACGAGATCCCAGAAGGCTTGGCTGAAGTGAGTCAATTTGGGAGCCGCGGTTGAAATGAGTTGTAGTTTGTAACTGAGAACCAAGGTTGAAACGATCCCTTGATCGGCCCCCACTCCGCGGTGCGCTCAACCAGAATCTTCCGTGTTCGAGTGATTAAGGCATATCCGAGGTATTCGTTTTTCAAAAAATGCTTCTCACTATAAGTTTAATAGAGCATTCGGCAGGTATTCATTCCTCGGCAATTACCAGAAACTTGCTATATAAGGTATTTCGGCGAATGCCGAACACAAAATTCTGGTGCTTTCTGCTCAATTTGAGCGCAAAAATCCAAATGTCACCGTCACTGGTACCCAAAGTGTTCAGTTCAGAACCGTCCATCAGCCATCACCTGACTCCATCGTACTACTACAGTACGGGGTTCGACTCCCCGCGTCCGAACTAGTATTACTGTATGCTTACATCGTTTCACGCAGTCCTAGTGAGTACAACTTTGTTTCAAGTGATGTATATCATCATGTTTAACCTTCCAACCGCACCGATTCCTTGCAACCATGACGAGATTGGATCAAGATTGGATTCATCTTCGTCTGCCGATTCATGTTAGACAAGCAAACACCATGACGAGGATCTCGACTGGCAGTGAGTGAGTGTAATTCTGTTCCGGAATTCGAGCGCAACTTTGGAATGCGTGGGAAAGCAAGGATGAAGGGCGTGCTTTAGATCCCATCAAGAGGCGTGCAGCGGGGAACGCGTCAATAGACCACAACAGAGCCCAATAACGCGCCTTTGTTGAGTCGTGTGACATCGCCTCTTTCTTCCCCACCACCACTTGCCCAGCAAGCGACCACCCTCAAACTTTTTCTACTCTCCGCAACACTCATCGCATAACATGTCTGGCCGTGGTAAAGGTGGAAAGGTATGCGTTCTCTTCGTCGCAGTTGTCTGGATCTTACTCGCTCGCAGGGTCTCGGAAAGGGCGGAGCTAAGCGCCACCGCAAGATTCTTCGTGACAATATCCAGGGTTTGTTCCTCCTGTTTCACACTGTCGCACCCGTCTTAACCCACCACAAAGGTATCACCAAGCCCGCCATCCGCCGTCTCGCCCGCCGTGGAGGCGTGAAGCGTATCTCGGGTCTCATCTACGAGGAGACGCGCGGCGTGCTCAAGATCTTCCTCGAGAACGTCATCCGCGACTCGGTCACCTACACCGAGCACGCCAAGCGGTACGTCGTCTTCTCCCTTTCATTCCTTCTCTCCTGCTCAACGCCATTGCTGTTGTGCAGCAAGACTGTCACCGCCCTCGACGTCGTCTACGCCCTCAAGCGGTCTGGTCGCACGCTGTACGGTTTCGGCGCATAATTTTTCGGGGGTTGGTCAGTCATTCGTCTTTCGCCCACTGGACCCGCGCTGACCCTCAAAACTTCTCGCGCCCAGACCACTATAGATCTCGGCACCGGCCGCCTGTATTCTCTTTTCTGTATCTCTGTACACACCTATCCTTACGCATGATGTACGCCCTGCACATGCCTATCCACGATACATGCCTTCTATGGGTTTCCACTTCCACTTCCACCACCTCGCCCGTGCCCACCGTTGCGTTTCACCATTGCCGTCGGTGACGGCACCGAGCTCGTCCTTGATGATTTCCCGTGATTGTATTCATGTTGCTGCTCGCCATCTTTATCTTCGCCCTGTTTTATCCTGGCATGGCATGGCATTTTCAGTTTGTGCCGGTTCCAACTGGTTTACGCGCTTGAGCCTCTTGCGCACGACGGTACACGAAGCAAACTTGAGAGAATAAGTGCCTCCAGAGCTCGTAGACGTCCATACGATATTCAGAGGTGCAATTTTGGTTCACCGACGTGCCCGGCAAATACGTGAGTGACCGAGGGCGGACTGCGGGAGCAAAGTAAAAAAATTTGATTCAATCACTATGGAAGATCATCAACTTCCCTATCCCCGTACTGAGATGTCATATCATAGCGTGAGGTTAGGCGAGTGAGCGAGCAGAATGTATAAAGTCTGGAGACCAGAGGCTGGTTATCGCCCCGTCCGTCTCTTCCACGACACAACTCAAAGCTACAACCACGCCTCCTCAGACTAAGCGCGTCCCCGCACGCTCCGTACGCACACGGCAATGTCCTCGAATGGTGAGTACACTTCGTTGCGCGCAGGGAAGGGGAGGGGGAGAGCGATACGCCTCCGACGGAGAAGTGATGCCACTCACGCGAGGCCCATAGTCGCGTTCCCAGTGGACCGCCCCCCTTCACACGAAGCACCAGCACACCCGGGGCAGTCGTGGTCGAGTTCCCAAGCGCCTGTTCCTGGACCGCAAGCACTGTCGTGGCACGCAGCAGCCCCTCCCTACGCATACGCCACCGTACCACCGCCAGACAACCACGGTCGTCAAAGTTCTAGGCTTCCGCGTCTGGCCTTCGTCCCCAATACATCGCCACACCCCCATCCCCAACCCCAAAGTCGGCGGAGACGAATCCCAATCCCGCTCCCGCCGCAGATCCACGGCGTCACCCGCGTCGCGCTGCATCCCGCCCTCGCCACCGGCAGCACGCACCTGGTCGTCGACTTCGCGACGGACGCGGGGAACAACGCCGCCTGGGAGACTCCCGCGACGTCACCGGCGCTGCCATCGCTGACAATCGAATCCCCACGGCTTCCCTGGGCGATAACCGCCCATGCATCGGGCAACGTTGTCCGCTGCGTGAGCGTGGCAGACGTCATCGGTGCTATTCACAGTGCGCTTGGTCTCCAGGTCGACAGGGAGGGGTTCGCGGACTGGGAGGCTATGACGAGGGGCGGCAGCCATAGGCCGGACTTGCTGACAGCCAGATTAGACGCTGGTGGTGGCCTAGTGCACCGGCGCGGGATGACGAGACTCGAGTTACTCGAGGGGAAAACGCGGTTTGCTGGGCTTGCTGAGAGCGGCGCCGGGTGCGATATTTGGGTCCTGGTGCTGGTCTAGGAGCTCTGGAGTTTCTTCGGGTGTTTGGGACAATTTTGGACATGGACATGGACATGGACTGAGCCGTTGAAGTCGGACTCGAACTTGTATTTGTGTATTATTTGTGTATTTTGTAGCGCGTTGCCTAGCCTAGATGTATCCCGAGACTTGGTGGAAATAGACGCGGTGTAGTCGAGTTGTAGGATTTCGTAGTAGAAAATAAAGGTCGACGTTGAGGACAACCAGGATCTAAGTAGTGACTACTACTGCGGGATGCGGTGTAGACTAAGACGCGATCATCACATGACTGAGAATCGTTGATGCAAGAGCCAAATAATGACAACCAATGCATGTTTATGGTTTCAGTGGAATTCGCAGAATTTACGGCAGGTTTTCATTTACTTGGGGATGTGAATTTGATTGTGGCTTTTCGGACACTGAATGGAAGTGCTGTGTCCGCTTGTGCGATGAGATGAGCCGGTCAGCCCAAAGACGTAGCAGAGGGATTCAAAATTGAACCAAGGAGGGAGTTATTTCCTGGATGAAGTGCCTGCCTAGGGGAGACCACATCCAAAAGAAAGCGCACCGAATGCTTCCGCCCCGCACAGAGACTGCCAGCATATCCCCCAAACCCAGCGCCGCCATTCTCCTAGACCATTGTGAGCGGGCAGCACGGAAGGTTCTGGCGCGCGCGAAATAAATTGCACCCTCCTGTCGGAAGCGCATGAGAAGCGCCGACATATCGTTTAGAAACATGCCATTCCTAATTAGTGAACTCAATGGAATAGGCGTGTGTCTGAAAGATCCAGAAGGTAATGCGGGAAATATGACTTTTCCGGGCTTGGGAGCTTGCCGATACTTGCGAAGTCGCGGAGCAGATTGACAGCTGTGCGGTTCAATCCAATCCAATCATTTTTGCCAGCATGTGTCGAAACACTGGTCACTGAAAAGGATGCACAGAGGATGCCAGAAAATCTTCACGAGAGGCTACGAGAGGGCAATATCGTACCGAGCTCACGTACTGATATCGGTACCGCGGCGAAAAAGGGTTATGACAGCATTCCCGGAGAAGTGAGGCATTAGCGATTAGAAGAATGAAAAAAACTTGTGTTCTCCGTGTTTTGGCTTTGTTCCACGGGAAGCGCACATCGCCTGGACCGAGCCCAGCCTTGAGCTTCCGCCAAGACACTCAACAACAGGTGACAGACACACTCCATGTTATGGAATGGTCCCGGTGCAGAAACGGAACAAGGTTGGCGTGAGAAGTATGCGGTGTATTGTCACCGTGTCGAGAATCCGATGGGAATCATCTCCACAGTTCTCGTTGGCCAAACATGGGCGGCCGGGTGTGGTGTATGTTGCCTCGAGATAATGAGAATGTGAACAATGTATCGGATTAACTTCAGGACCCCACTCGTGCAGATTGTGGATCTACTTGATCCGAATAAGCATTCAACATGAGAAGATGTCCACGTCGTGCGTGATTAATTAACCACAAAACCGAGCAGTAGTGATGACAAGAAGATTATATGTCCTAGGAAGTGGTGCAGTTGGTCTGTCAGGTCGATGTGGAAGCGTCCATCAGCCACGTCCATGAAGGCACAGCCGTAGCGGTGCGTATGTTTTATTTGCAATAATTTAACCGGGAGAAGGGTTATTTCAAGGACCAGGCAATGTAATCTCCTCAAGGGAAATCTCGGATGGAGAGGCCATTGTGTTCGGGGGCACCAGGGCGTACCGGAGGTTTATCATCATCCGGCCGCTCATAATAGATGGCAGGGCGACCGCGAGCGCGGTGAGAGCCTCAAGCGATGCTTCCTGAGATAGAGCGATTGTGTGCTCAACGGCGATGTAAAAAGGGAGATAAATGGGCGGCTTACAACGTCTTTAACCCAGCAGAACAGGTTGAATATATAGACGCATTGGATCCTGCGAAGAGGTGAGCGGCAAGCAACTGACGGCGAGGGAAGACACACGCGAGGTAATACAGGACTGAATCGCGCACGAGAATATCTTGGAGCGCTTTGTGGCCGGTGGACTCAACACGTTGGTAGCCCTTGTATAAAGCCAATACGCAGAGAAGGAGCTCGAAACTGAGGAGGATTTTCAGGGCAAATTCGCGCAGAGCGGCTGGCATGTATACCTGGTGACTGGAACCCAGAGCACCCAGAGCCACGCAGGAACAGCCGTGACATTACAACGCACCATGACGCCGACGGCCTCAGCGACGACTGAAAATTTGGCAATTTGAATATCTGTATATATAACTCGGGCTAATGAAAAAGTACCTGTCGCGTCCGCGGAACCAAACCCAAACATTCCGACAACGGCCAGTACCTCCAGCGAGAAGGCACTGACGATGAGGGCGCCTATTCGAGGAGAAGCGTCGTATAAGGCGTAGATCCTCAGCTGCAGGATAACTCCATGGCAGCATTCGCTCAGTGATACTAGCATAATATTAAACTGTGCCCATACTTTGAATAGCCCAGGAAATGGACATCCCGATACCACCTTCGAGGCGGAACCACGAATAGCCTGTTCAATCGCGTTTCGAGTGAGCGCCAGTATTATATCGTGCAAGGAATAACGCGCATCTGTAAATTGTTCTCGTTGTGGAACGCGCCATGAGTGTGAAATAACAACTACTCACAACTACGGAGACGTTTGTTAGTAATGAACATGCGCGAGATGGCGAACGTACAGAATCGGACAGGTTAGGTGATACCGCGACTTTTTTCTGTCAACTAGGCGTATTGCACAGAGGAAAGGACACACCGTATATTCCAAGCCTGGGAAACATAAGAATAGGATCGCCCGTGGATATATCGACTCACGAGATGAGAAGAATTCCGCCATATCGGACCTGCGCGAGCTTAATACTCAGACGTTTATGATAGAGATACCTTAAAACTTACCCAGAGAAATAGAAATGTAGCGAATGTCCATGGTCGCCGTTTCTGCTCAGTATCGGATGAGCCCTATTCGAAGTAGTGCACGCTCAACGCACCCAAAATAACTCCCGCTGCAGCGGAGATAAGAGATTGATTCTAAAGGAAAATATGGGGGGCTCACCTCGTCCTCGAACGTGATCACTGACCACGGAAACATGAGCTGGTATCAAACATTGGACCAAGATACTACGTACGATAATCCCACACCATGAGCGTGAGTGCCGACGCTGGGGAGGGTATCATACAGACTGCAAATACGATTGCGGAGGACACCCACCACGATTATGATGGCCTTGAACTGCGACTTGCCAGACATGGACTTCGTGGGCGGTCATCTTGGCGCCTCAAACCATCGCAGCGAAAGAAAAAGGATTAAATGAATTAGTAGTGTCTGTCTAGCTGACAGAGATAAATAAGACATCGCTCCACGTTACGAGAACCCCGGGGGCCGACGACATTGAAAGAACCACTGTGGCCGAGACGCACGTCGCAATTGACAGGGCTGGGTGTCAGACTCTCATACTTAGGACGACGCAAAAAGCCCAAAAAGCCGCACAGGCGCCGCAAGACTAGGAGAAAGATTGTATAGAATGGCAAGCGAGACAGAGAAGCCTCGAAATGACATTTTACGACATTTGAGCGTCTGTTGGCAGGAAGATCGACACTACAGTCGATCCCACTGGTGTGGAAAAGCTGACAACAGAGAGTGCCTTCACGTGAAACCCAGATCAATTTGCTCGGAATGATCCGTTCAAATTCTGGATGTAATCCGAACCTTTAACACGACGGTCCACGATACTATTGCTGGAATTTTCAAGACTCCGGCAGGAGAAGTTTCATACTCCTATTTCCAGCCGATTTTTCGATTTGGTCTATCGCCCAGGGATTGAAGGGCACTGGTGTGATTGCGCCAAGATTGAACTTAAAGTTGAAACGCTTCAAGCGCAACACAGGCATGGAGTTTTGACTTTAAATATCGGTAAGACATAGAGGCCATCTTCGATACACCCAGCAATTTTTTTTTTCTGTCTATACATCGGTTTCATTGGCTTCCGGTGGAGGGGAACGCAGAGACGAAGGTTCATACTGTTCATATGCATAGAAAACTCCATAGTACATGGAAGATTATTGATGCATGGTAAGTCCCTGAGAAAATCTCGTCCACACAGAGATGAACATACTCCATATGCGCAGAACCTCTGATTCCCCCTCCTCCGCCTCTTCGTGGCGGCTGAAGTTCCTGAAAACGACCGCATCCTCTAGCACCTCCACATCGCACTTCTTCTTCCGTCCCAGCTTATTCATGACGTTGAATAGCGTGATTTGAAGCCCCATGTCGAGGTGTTTCTCGTGCTCGGGCGGGGGCGGGGCGAACCCCATGTGCAGATCGTCCGAGTCCGAGTTGGTCGGGAGCACGATGGGGCAGGCGCGGTAGCGCCGCACCCGCTGCATGAAATATTTGCGCTGCATTCGTTGGATGACCGCGATGGACTCCGGGAGCTGTCCGCGCGGCTGGGCTCGAGTTGTTGCGCGGGAGAGCGACAGGGAAGGAGGGGGGGTGGAAAGGATGCCGGAGCGGGGGGAGCGAGTTGGGCTGAGCGATGTCCCATGAAGGGCGGGGTCGGGCGTGCCAACAAGCTCGGCGGTAGCTTCCTCATTCTCAGACCCGAGAGATGGTGCGTGTGCGAACGGGATGAGGCGGACAACCCGGGGTGGCGACTCCGAGTGGCGGGCCGCAAGGTGCTCGCGCTGCTTGCGATTGGAATGTTGAACCATCCGGTCAAGTTTCGCAAGGACTCGGGCTGTGCCAACTCCACGGCTCCTGACGACTTCGGCTCTCCGAAGAATGATCCTCTTCGAGACCTTGACAGGTGGGATTCCACCAAATTGAGGAACATTGGCTAGTCGGATGCCGACCATGGTGCAATGGCGAGCAGTGAGGAAGAAGGAAAGAGACACGAGGAGCGAGAACAATGAGCGTGACACTTCCAGTGAAGGAGGACACCTTGATTTCTTACCGCCCGTCGCGAGTCTCTTATAGTAATTGCCTCCTCCCTTGGACCTCGACTGATCGGGCCAACTGCCGTCGCTTTGACCAGAAAATTCTTGACGTGTCGTAGTCAGGTTTTGCTGTCATGAGCTGGAGTGCAGTGACCCTCGCAGTGACCACAACACGCTTTGGTCAGGTCAATCAGAGGCCCAGCAAGAGGCTTAAACTTTTGAAAACAGCTGTAAGTCCATTGGGGTAGGTACCCCCCAAATAGATTCAACTAATGCGAGAATAAATTGCGACCGTTTCTGGGCTGCCGCATTGATGGGGTCCTGGCAGTTCCATCGACATCACGGCGGAAAGTATAGATATATTCCGGGGAAATATTTAAGTGGGAAGTTATCCTGTAAAAGTGGGTAACCTCCCGTAAGATTTAAATATTCGGGCGCATTTTTTGAGCTTAACCGAGGGTGCCAACGATACGATCAACGGGCAGGATATTTGTGCTGTTCATATTTCTCGCAAACGGCAAACCAAATGATACATTTATTCATTGATGTAGCATGAAAACCAACTACATGCGCACCAACTCACCCTTGAATGTCCCTTGCACTGTGTCGGCATATCGTGGAAGCGCGACGATGGTGTTGAAACAGATCGTTCTCAAAAATGATTTTATACAGTGGGACATGAATTATACTGGGGGTCTAAACGAGTGGGCTTCTGGCTGCAATAAATTACATTCAAAATGAAGTTGAACAAATTAATCGGTAGTAGCTGAGCAGGGGATCCTCGCTGGAGAGAAGGCGTAAAATGCCGGGCCATGCCGAGATCAATCACCTCGCTTACTTACTGTAACTTACTGTAAGTACTTGACACATCGGAGAGATTGATCACCTCTTGGCATCAACGATCCTTCGAGTGATGTCCGCGTCGACACCGCATTCCGCAGCAACTCTTGAGCAACTCGCGCAGTCATAATCCTGTTCTTATCCTCAACGTCGACCTTGATTTTCTAGCACATAAAATCCTACATCTCGACTACACTGTATTCTTTTCCACCAAGTCTCGGGATACATCTAGGCAACGCGCTACAAAATACACGAATAATACACAATTCAATCGAGTCCGACTTCAACGGCTCAGTTCATGTCCATGTCCATGTCCATGCATGTCCAAAATTGTCCCAAACACCCAAAGAAACTCCAAAGCCCTTAGGCCAGCTCCAGGACCCAAATATCGCACCCAGCGCCGCTCTCAGCAAGCCCCGCAAACCGCGTCTTCCCCTCGAGCAACTCGAGTCTCGTCATCCCGCGCCGGTGCACTAGCCCACCACCGGCGTCTAATCTGGCTGTCAGCGATTCCGGCCTGTGGCTGCCGCCCCTCGTCATGGCTTCCCAGTCCCGGAACCCCTCCACGTCGACCTGGAGACCAAGCGCACCGTAAATAGCGCCGATGACGTCGGCCACGCTCACGCAGCGGACAACGTTGCCCGTGCCCGAGGCATGGGCGGTTATCGCCCAGGGAAGTCGTGGGGATTCGATTGTCAGCGATGGCAGCGCCGGAAACGTCGCGGGAGTCTCCCAGGCGGCGTTGCTCCCCGCGTCCGTCGCGAAGTCGACATCGATCAGGCGCGCGCTTGTGGTGGCGAGGGCGGGATGCAGCGCGACGCGGGTGACGCCATGGATCTGCGGTGGGAGCGGGATTTGGATTGGTCTCCGCCGACTTTGGGGTTGGGGGTGGGGGTGGGGGTGGGGATGTGGCGGTGTATTGGGGATGAAGGCCAGACGTGGAACCCCAAAACATTGACGACCGTGGCTGTCTGGTGGTGGTACGGTGGCGTAGGGAGGCGCCGCGTGCCACGACAGTGCTTGCGGTCCAGGAGCAGGTGCCGGGGAACTCCACCACCACTGCGCCGGTGCTTCGTGCGGGGGACAGTGATCCACTGGGAACGCGCCTATCGGCCTGGCGCTCGCATCACTTTCCCCCCGGGGGCGTATCGCTCTCCCCCTCCCCTTCCCTGCGTGCGGCGAGCAGCTTCAATACCCTCCTCGCCTGCAACGAAGTGTACTCACCATTCGAGGACATTGCCATGTGCGTACGGAGCGTGCGGGGACGCGCCCAGTCTGAGGAGACGTGGTAGTACCTTCGAGTTGTCGTGGAAGAGACGGAGGGGGCGATAACCACCCTCCGGTCTCCAGACTTTATACATTCTGCTCGCTCACTCGCCTAACCTGGTTACATCACGCTATGATATGACATCTCAATACGGGGATGGAGAAGCTGATGATCTTCCATAGTGATTGAATCAATACAATTTTGACTTTGCTCCCGCGGCTTTCCCAGTCCGCCCTCGATCACTCACGTATTTGTCAGGCACGTCAGTGCATCAAAATTGCACCTCTGAAAATCTCTGAAAATCTCATGGACGTCTACGAGCTCTGGAGGCACTCATTCTCTCAAGTTTGCTTCGTGTACCGTAGTGGCTCAAGCGCGTAGACCAGTTGGAACCGGCACAAACTGGAAATGCCATGCCCTGCCAGCCCGATAAAACAGGGCAAAGATAAAAATGGCGAGCAGGCAACGTAAATGATCCATGCACGGAACGACAACATGAATACAATCACGGGAAGTCATCAAGGACGAGCTCGGTGCCATCGCCGACGGCGATGGTGAAGGAGCCGAGAGGGCGACGGTGGGCACAGGCGAGGAGGTGGAAGTGGAAGTGGAAACCCATAGAAGGCATGTATCGTAGATAGGCATGTGCAGGGTGTACAATATGCGTAGGGAGAGGTGTACAGAAACACAGAAAATACAGGCAGCGCGGTGCCGAGCTCTAGAGTGGTCTGTGCGCGAGAAATTCTGGGGGCCAGCGCGGGTCCCCGTAGGCGAAAGAGAAGTGACTGACAAACCCCCGAAAATCTATGCGCCGAAACCATACAGCGTGCGGCCGGACCGCTTGAGGGCGTAGACGACGTCGAGGGCGGTGACGGTCTTGCTGCAGAACGAGAAGGGTGATGAGCATCGGAGAATAATGAAGCAAGAGACAGCGCACCGCTTGGCGTGCTCGGTGTAGGTGACCGAGTCGCGGATGACGTTCTCGAGGAAGATCTTGAGGACGCCGCGGGTTTCCTCGTAAATGAGACCCGAGATACGCTTCACACCTCCACGGCGGGCGAGACGGCGGATGGCGGGCTTGGTGATACCTGTGTGGTGGGGTTAAGACGGGTGCGACAGTGTGAAACGGTAGGAACAGACCCTGGATGTTGTCGCGAAGAATCTTGCGGTGGCGCTTAGCTCCGCCCTTTCCGAGACCCTGCACGGCGAGCTAGTCAGATCCAGGCAACTGCGAGCACAAATTCCGGTACCTTGCCACCTTTACCGCGGCCAGACATGCTATGCGATGAGTATCGGGAAGAGTAGAAAAGGTTTGAGGATGGTCGCTGGACGAGAAGACGGTGGTGGTGCGGAAGAAAGAGGCGATGTCACATGACTCAACAAAGGCGCGTTGTGGGACTCTGTTGTGGTCTATTGACGCGCTGCTTGCTGCACTTTGACGGCATCAAAGCGACTTCGATGGGATCAAAGGCGCGAAAAAAAAAATCGCTTTATTCCAAGGTTACTGTGAGAAAGTCGACCGGCACACGAAAGGTCGCGCTGAGCAGAGGTAAATATAGCAGCCCGGTACGGGGGGGTACAGAGTGCGATGGGGGATAAAAGCTAGCGTAAACGGTAGAGTCCAGGGTAAATATACGAGACGGTAACTATGGGATCGGGAGTGCACGTTGAATACGACAGAGAGGGGGAGTCCAAAGGCGACGCGTGACAGGCCATTTCCAACACTCCCACTGGCCTGGCGCGCGCCTAGTAGTAGTACGAGAGAAACAAATAGGTAATTAGCGAGAAGGAATGGTGATATAAAGAGATGATAATCAGAAAAGAAATAAAACGTAGCATATATTCTCCCACTAGAACCTGTACGTGTTGGAGAAATTGGCGGCGGCAGTGTCGTCGACGCCGTCGGTAGCCGGCACCGGGCATTCATTCCGATAGTGTCCCAGCTTCCCGCACCGGTAACAGGTGATACGGGACTTGTCGCGGAAGGTGCGAGCGGCGAGCGCAGATGTATCGGGGAACGGAGTGCTGGAGAATTCCGATTCCTGACGGACTTCTTCGTTCAACAAACGGCCGATGACGAACTCGAGGTTGTCCTTCTCGGCATGCGAGTCGAGGGTGACGAGAAGTGTGTCGTAAGAGGAGGGAAGCGACATGAGAAGCGTGGCGATGATCTGCGCGTCGGAAGGCTTGTCGTTGTAGATGCGACCCAGCTTCTCGGCATGCCCGCGAACCGCTGCAATATGAGGGCGCATGGTCGAAATTTCCAACGGCTTACGAATGGAGTAGAACTTCCTCCACATCGCCACCACCCCTCCCAATCCCGAACTCTGATGCGTCTCCTTCAACCTCTCCCACATTCCCACCGGATCCTCCTCGAAATCACGAACATGCGCAAACTGCGATGGGTCGAGGCGTGAAATGATCGTGGCGGTCGCGACGTCCCTCTTCACGATCCAAGCCTTCACGGCCTTGGAGTTGTCGCTGCCGAGTGGGCGGAGCTCACCCCCATTCGCAACGGCAAGCACGCCGCGCCGGCGCAGCTCGGCCCTCAACTCAAACTCCCAATCATCATACATCGTCTCGTCTTTCAACTTCAGCCCTCCCTTTAGACTCGCAGTCAAGGTGTCCATCGTCAAATCGTTCGGTCGGTCGGTTACGTGTCAATCGCGGGCGCGTTCAGCTGCGCCAAGGCAAATCGTCGCTCGGTTCGAGGGCACGTTCAGCTGTGCCAAGGCAAATCGTCGGGTGCGTTCAGCTGCACCAAGGCAAAGTCGGTCGGTTACAAGGGGTTCGGTGTCGGCAGCGGCACAGCGATGAGAGGAAGAAGCAAGTAGATCAAGGACAGCGCAGGAAGGCTGGGCCCATAACCTGTGAGAAAGTCGACCGGCACACGAAAGGTCGCGCTGAGCAGAGGTAAATATAGCAGCCCGGTACGGGGGGGTACAGAGTGCGATGGGGGATAAAAGCTAGCGTAAACGGTAGAGTCCAGGGTAAATATACGAGACGGTAACTATGGGATCGGGAGTGCACGTTGAATACGACAGAGAGGGGGAGTCCAAAGGCGACGCGTGACAGGCCATTTCCAACAGTTACGCTCGAATTCCGGGGCAGAATTCCACTCACTCATGTACTCCTACACACTCCACCCCTTTGAATTCTCGGAAAACGCACTGTAATGCAAGAACAACAGCAAACACGACTCAGGGAGTCATTGAGTAAATCCATACTTCCCTTGCAATTATACTATAGTTCATCTTGTATCCTTATCCTTCACAGAAGACGCCATTTCCACCGCTCCCCGGACAGTTTGGGCGGGCGCGCATGCGATGCAGGTCTGGGTGGTCGTTACGTTCTTGTCAAGCACAATCATTGTTCGTATGATAGAGCGTCTGTCTACTGGAGACTAGGTCCCATGGTCACCTCCGAGCGCTTTCTTGGCAGGTTCAGATATTTCCACATCGCGTAGGAAGACCAGCCAGTCGCCCGCGGACCGCCGATACTTTTACCGAGCCCTTGCAGTGTCAACGAAGGTCTCGTTGGGTGGGAGCGTTGATCAAATAATCACTTGCCAGGTTCGTACTTCCTCTGAGGACCCCTACACCATTTCGCCGGTCTTTGATCACTCCGAGTCCTAGCCATGTCTTCCCTGAAAGCACGGGCAAACCCCCTGTTTTTTGCTTAACTCTCAAAGTCAACAACTTAGTTTCGCGACACTCCCGGCCTAGAATGCATTGCCCACCCTCATTATAGCTACGTGGGTTTTCGTATATTATGAGTACATATCACTCATTCATTATTAGATTAACTAAGAAATATACGACGGAGCTACTTATTACTATGCTCTACGGAACCAGCTCGTAAGTAAAATAGTATCATTAGTAGACCTCGCTCAGCACGGAATCGTACTCATCATAACCAGAGGTCCTCAACTCGGCATCGGTCCCCGCCCTCTTCTCGGCGTAGCCAGGAACCTGTAATAACTCGGGGAAGACTTTCGCTGCGCGGGTATGGAAGGAATTCGAATAGTCCCCCCATTTGGCCCTGCACTCCTCGCACAGCTGGACACCGCCAAAGGCATGAACACTGCGGGCGCCGTATCCGTCCCGATGGACACATTTCGAGCAGCTACCGTCACCGCCCGCCTCAAGAAACTCCGGCAGCTCGGGGTACATGAGCTCCGTGCGCTCCGTCACCAAGTACTTGTAGCGGCGGTACCCCTTGCGGTCCTCGGATTTGACTTCGTCCTTGGCATCATTCCTGTGCCAAAGCTTGTAGTTCTGTCTCGTCTGGTCCACTACGTGCTCATCCTCGGGCTTGCCGATGGCCAGGCCGTCCTCCACGAAGCGGTACCGCCGCATCAGCATGTGGATGGGCCCGCCGAAGAAGCGCGTGAAGTTGATGACGGCCTGGTGGTACGGTCTCCCGGTCTGCGCCCATGCCGCGTCCAGGGCCCAAAGTACCTCACGGACCAGGTGAAACGACTTGATGCGCAACTCGAGGGGCATATACGAAAATGTGCTGTGCGTCTCGCCTTCTGCCCTGTGCTTGTAGAACGCCACAGCGTCGTAGAGGGTGATGCCCATCTCCGAGAGAATCTCAAACTCGTCCTCGGTGAACCACACGTCGTCGAGGTCGCAGCAGGCCAGGGCGGCGGCGATGACGAAGCGCACGAGGCCATCGGCGTCCCGCATGCGGAACCATTGACGCGGGCTCTGGGCGAGCGAGTTGACGTAGCGGCGGAAGAGCTCCTCGTCGCGCCGCGCACTGGACTTGTCGGCTGTGAGGAGCAGGTAGGCGCGGAGCTCGCGGGACATGCGCTCATGGCCGGGCGTGCCCTCGAAGAGATCGTCCAGCACCTCCTGGAGGTTGTACCCGAACATGTCGTCCCCGTTCGACTCCATGTCGAACATCTCGCCACGAAACTCGGCGATAGCGCAGATGATAACGACGCGCATAAAGGCCACATAGCGCTTCCAGTTGGTATACTGCGGGATCGCGCATCGTGTGTACTCCCATGCGCACGCAAAGATCTCGGCCTTGACTGAGGGGGAGAGGTCGGTGACAGTCGAGAGGTCGTTGGCGATGTCAGGCGGGTAGAAGAAGACGTTCCGCGGCTTGGGCACGCTGGATATCTCGTTAATCGGGATGAGTAGCGTGGTGGGCGCAAGTACAGTTGTGGCAGTCATTGTGGTGGCTAATGCAGAGACTCCTTTGATGCAAATCGGTGAGGCAGCTCATCTTCCTTATATGTACGCGGTTGAACGCGAACACGAGGCTGATCGTCCCTCGGCAGGCCCAGTGCGATTATCCTTCGTCCGTCGTCTCCAAATGAATGTCGAGCTTCAAAATGACGTTGTTTCACAGGCAACTCGCACCTGATTTATGCATGTGAATTTCTCCGGACACCGAAAACGCACATCAAGCAGGTACAAGTATGTAAAGTTCAAATGAGTTTCCTCCGTCGAATGCTCAATCGTCATTGGTCGCACCCTTATTCACGGAGACCGGAATCGTGCATCTATGTGTCCGCCGCCTTTTCCTCGCGTCCTCGGCCACCTTCGTTACTTCTTGTGTCTGGATGGCACCCACTTAGCTTAGCGTTGTGCGGGTCGGTACAGGCTTGAAAGCCCGGGCTTGGATCGGGTCGGTAGCTTAGTCGGCGACTTGGGTTGGGTCAGGGTCGGGCTTGAGCCCGGGCGCTCGAACGCCGAACCGAACCTGAACCGGCGTTCAGGCTCGAGGTTCAGGGGATGACTGAGCCGAACGTGGCGTTCAGATTCGGCGTTTAGAACGTGGCTTGCTATTTTTATTTCTGCCCACCTTCTACCCACAATTGCAATGCACTCAATTTAATTTCCACCCACTTTAATGTATTTGGAGTGCTGATTGTCACCTATATCCTATTTTCAACCAGCTATCCATTTCGGGGGGGTGATCACGTGGATGGTTCGTTTGCTCAGTGCACTCAAGAAACAGATTTGTGCCGTCTCTGCTTCAATCTTTGTGATTTAATCGCTTAAAAGTGCACAAAGAAGGATTTTTATTACCAAAAATTGGGTCCCAGAGCATATAAGGGTGTTTGGCCAAGCACGGTTGGGTCGGGCTTGGGCTTGCATCCCGCACAACACTACGGTGACCCACTATGCTCGCGCCGCTCTCGATAGCTCCATTGAACTCGCCAACAGAGGGGAAAAATCCTGGGCCGCAGATTTAGCCACGAAACTTCCGTTCCAGTACCCGGAGTTAGTTCTTACGCGTCGGACTACTTACGGATAAAGACGGGGTAAAAAAGCTAGTGCTGTAATGGTTACAAGGCGAGATTGCCACGTGCGACAAGCTTTAGGGCCGTCGTTAGGGCCGCGACCATTTGCGTTTGAAACCGGTGTTTTGATTTGACCTGGAAGACTCCGCGTTCGAAAGAGGAATCTTGTCGATCGGATGATCCGGATCAAACATATGGTCCGAATTTGGCGTTCGATCAATGCTCGCTGTCACGGAAAAATGCTTACGAAACAAATGGTTCAAACGGTTTTGAACTACCGAAGAACTGACCACAGATGAAAAATTATGTTTGAGGCTTCAGTTGAACAGGGCCAGCGATGCGGTTAGTCTCATTGAAGTTCGGGCTGAATACAGCCTGAGTACTTAAACGATATCGAGGTCGTTGCGGCGAGGTTGGGGCCTGGCGGATCATCTCAGATGTATCCCAATTGGGAATGATCCCCATGACTGTTGGCAGGGAGTGTGTCTTTTGGAAGACGCGCCAGGATGTGCCACCCGAGGGACTCAAAATCATCTATATTGAAGTAGTCCATTCTGAAGAATATCTGTGAGGTTTGTGAACAAAATGAGGTCTGCTCAAGCCTTTTTTTTTGATGCTCCCTGAATTTGAAACCGGTTTCCAAACCCTTTGACAACCGTTTCCGTTTGATTTGCCCAAAATTTCAAACGAAAACTAAATGGTTGGAGCCCCGTCGTGAACCACAAAAGGACAGCGGACCAAAATAACCTCCTGTATGCACTATCTAACTCCGGTGAGGATACAAAAAACGTGGCGATTACCTCTGTCGAAGTCTTGCGTTACGTCGATCATGCACATCAACCCGTACCCCGAGAGGAATGGCCTGAACAAGACAGAAGTTGACACACCGGAACATGCTGTGAATTCCTGCACGTCCTCGTACTCACTGTTGCAGCTGAGAACTGTCTTCCTGGCCAGCCTCTTCACTGAGTCCGGACCTACGCGCCGAGACGCTGGTTCTTTCAAGTATTGACTTCCTGAAAGCCATCATCTACCCTGATCGACGATCGCGCTGGTTGCGAAATACGCGCGCGATATGTTCTATGCCGAGCCTGTTCTGTCACTTGATCAGGTTTATTAGGGACATTTATTCACCTCTCTTGTCGGAAGTGAATGCAACTCCACATCAGAATAACTGACCACATCTGGGTTACATTAAGAAAAAATTCCATCATTTAAGACGTTCAATTGGGTTCAATTTTTGTTCAAGTGCAGAACACACTTTATTGAGCGAGGTTCGATCGAGCTAGAAACAATAATGCGTCTGTCTAGAGAGACTAAGAACACACTGCCGATGAAGATCCCGTGTATCTTGGCAGACCCGGTACGTTTATCTTTTCAAGTTCTCCCATCGCGTCTCGGAACTCAGACTTCAAGCTCTTAGCTGTCAGATTGGTGTCCATTCCGCGATTCAGCACCATGGATGGTGCTGATAAGGGCCCCTTGAGACGTCTCTGTTCTTTTTCATCGGGCTGCTCGGCCGGCAGGCTCCATGCTATCACCAAAGGGGCCGATGGGTGAACCGAATAGAGGCTACGGCATTGTGAAGGACCTCGGATATTCTGACGATATGGACGACAATGGCGTCCAAAGAATTCTGGAGATGCTTCATCTCTGCTCTTGCTTGGATTCTAACCACCCTTACGTACCTATCTGTTTGTTTTCGTTGTTCGGACCACGTACACGTGATAATATGCCCCACCCCTAACACTGGTTCACCGATGCGTGAAGTCACACTATACAGTCCTTAAGGCGAGTTTTTGACCGTCGCAACTTGCCAATTAAATAAAAAGATGCAGGAAGCCTCTTTGGGCGTGGTAGACGTCCGATCCCGGAAAGAAGGGGATCCGGATTTCCCCGAGGGACACTAATACAGAGATACAGTCGTGTTAGTCTACGCTGTACACTTGAAGGCCTGGACTTGAAGTGACATCTTTGTAGCATCTTTTGTCCATGATTTTTTTTCTTCGTTGCAGCATGCCTGGTGTTTGCGTGCTTGACATGAATCGGTGCGATTGAAGGTTAAACATCACTAGGACTACGCGAGACGATGTAAGTATACCGCGAAGGCATAGAGCCGAGCGGAAGTTGTACTGGGAATGAGATTTCGACGCCTGCCGGAGGATCTCAAAGTGCGTGGAGGTGGAGTGGGAGATCCTCAGAACATCACTTTCCAGTAGATAGATAGGATATCTCAGTTGCCGGTGCGAACCCTCGAGACGGCCGCCGCAGGTTCCCAATGAGAAGCCGCGCATGGGTCAAGTTCAGAATCCATAATCACTGTGAGCGACCCCTATAGTGGCACATATAGATTAATTCAAACTTTCCTCTACACTGGACGAGCACTGCTAGCGGGATACAATTGCGAGCTAAAAGTTAAACCAAGTTCCGTCACGGCCAACGGGATTTCCCCCAGGTTTCTCGGCGGAATGTCGTTCTGTACGGCGGCGCGGCCGGATATCTCGGTCAAAATTCCAACATTGACGTACTCATGGAGGTTGAGGATCAATCTCGACATCATAGTGACTGAGACACTGCAAATCGCCGATATGAACATTTGGGCAACCGGATCGGCGGGCCCTGCAGACGTACCAGCTGGCGAAAGTCGCGAGGGAGCCTGGAAGTATAGGCTTCGGAGAAATGTGCGTGAGTCTCTCGGCGCGCAATTTAGGATTGAGGAAACCCTGACCCCGGAAAACTGACGAAAAGTGAGTGGATCAAAGTTAATGCTCAAAACAACCCGGGTGCGCGTACATAATAAGATGCGATGTTTGCGAGATTTGCAAGCGCCATTATGCTAAGATATCGTCAGCAGATGGATGGACTGACAGCTGAGACGATTCTAACCCAAAGTACACAGAACCTTTTATTCGCGAGTGAATGTGGGTCAACACGGAAGGAGATGTTTGCGCACCATCACGCACTACGAGCGTGTGTAGATTGAGAGACGGAATCATTTTTCTCCCGGTGCGGTATGCGTTGTAGACAGTCAATCCGAAGACGACCGTATCGAAGAGAAACAGGCCCTTATCGAACAAGGACTGAGTCCCTGGTTGCTTGAATGCCAGTCAAGAAAACCTACCTCCCAAGAGCCTGCCTGATCTAAATTCAATGTTAAATCATCAAAAATACAGAGACGGGGCACGATATACGAACGATATGCCCTACGTTTGAGCCGTTCAGTCGAAGAATCTCAGTGGGTAATAATTAAACAGTGCCGCACGTTTTCTCTGTCAGTTCAAAATGACACCCTCCCAAAACCATGGGTCGAGAAGCGTGCTGCTGCGTGACTGAATACTGAAATGTGTTTGTTGCTGCAGGAATGCGGCAGATAACCCACGTACCACACTCACTACCACCACACACATGCCAATTCCGAACATGAACCATAGAATTCGCTGATTGCGGCCGTACAGTGCATACACCCGTATGATCATTATGACTGTTGAATAGTATATCAGTGACTCGAGGCAGGCGCGAAACATCGAAGCACTTACTGCCCGCTATTGTCTGGGTTACCAGCAGGACGATCTCTCGAAAAACGCTGTATCGCATGCACGCCTAGCGAGTCGGTTTCAATACAGCACGGTGAACGAAACTCGAAGAACAAGACTAGCCTTTGTGGAAAGAGTTGAAAATGGGAGCGCCGCAACAGCGATCCCACTGAAGAACCCAAAATACCGGTTGATGAAAAACCAGTACGCGCTGAATGACTTTCTCCTTCGCCAAAGGAGGTCGATTTCGATGTCTGTGAAGAGTGGTGAGATACATCGAGGGATCAATGGATCGGTGGTGCCTAGTGTAATGAGATGGTCGAAGTACAGCAAGGCTGAATGAAACTCGGTTTAGCAACAGGCTGAGCGGCGACAGGTCATACCCACTCAATCCAATGAGATGCCCATAATCCAGTAAGCGTCTAGAAACAATGATATTAGCATCCATAAGTGTATTTGATGAATTCGCGACATTCGTTGAGCTGCTGTGCCCGCCGGTTGCACTTCAAGTTGGAGGGCCATAGACGTAGCGCTGGGCAGATGAGAGTACGGGTCAGCTCCAGCCGTGCAATCTGCTATCCGAGTGCTTTTTTAGAGACAGTCCACTGCACGGTGCTGACAACGTGCTCTTGGACGATATTTCCCTCGGTCGTAATGTGGTGGGAAGATGTGCAACGATATGCGCACGGAAGCCCAGTTCTGACCACCCGGCTTCCCACATTGTTCGTTGCCGTTCAAGGCTTCTTCACCAGACCCCCGGAGTGGGAGGGCAAAAATTCGGGATCACTAAGCAAATCCTTTGTTAATCAACGATGAAATTACACGCAAGTCAGCGTCACGTTCGTCGCCGTGCTCGCCAAAAACCCAGAATGCTCCAAGAGCGCAAACGTATATCCGCCCGTCTGCAGCTCCCATTCGTTCTCCCGGTTAACAACCTGCAGGAACCGATCCACGTCGAGGGTCATTGTGACCAATTGACTTTCCCCGGAAGCCAGATAGACACGTGAAAACGCGACGAGCTGCTTGACGGGCACGGTAACGGTGGATACGCGGCGGAGGAGGTACACTTGGGCCAGGTAGCTGCCGTCGACGGGCCCAGTGTTCTGGACGGTCACTTCAAAGGTGATTGTATCTCCTTGGGAGAAGGTGCGTTTCCCGGCGACGTTGAAACCTTTTCGGGTGAAGGTTGTGTATGAGCTAGAAGGAAAATAAGATTGCTGATTCGGAGTTAGAAAAACGGCGTACAGTCCATAGCCAAAGCTGTACTACAAGAGGTGTTATTGACATACGAGTCGAGATAGATGGAGCTTACCACAGGATACGATCCGATATCCTCGTCAGTGAAGTTGTTGACATGCGAGCTCGCTTTGTAACTACGCCCATTTTGAGCAGGTCCAGTGACTGAGATCAGAAGACTCACTTGTAGTATACAGGCAAGGTGCCGACGTTGAACGGAACACTCAATGGCACCCTGCCTCCGGGATTGAATAACCCAAACAGCACGTCAGATATTGCCTGTCCACCAGATTGACCGGGGAAAAACTGCACTCAACGGTCAATTCTCCTGCAGTCCAAGGTTAACAGGATACGCACTGCATTGATAACGGCAGCAGCTTTCTGATAATACTCGGGAATGGCGAACGGTCGACCTCCTTGGAGGACGAGAATTACAGGTTTTCCCAATGCGAATATCGCATCGGCAAGAATCGCTGCATAAGGATGGATGAAATTCTGGATATTTTCTGAACAATTGTCGCTGGCACCCACTTTGCTTTACCGACAGTCCCAGAGTCGCTCGATCTCCATTCTCGCCGTCGGAGTTCCAATTAGCGCCGACGGCCAGAACAACGACATCAGCACTGTTGGCCACATCCACAGCCTGCTCAAAGGTAATGAGTCGCCGCAAAGAAATAGTTGGAGACATACCTTCTGCACCGCATCCTCGCGGTCCACGAGATTCCAAAAGAGCTCAACCTCTGCATTCAAGCTGCCGAAATTAGCGATCTTCTGAAACAGATTGAAGGCCTTGAACTCCAGCCTCAGCTGGTGCTTTGCACCCTCAACGAAGCGGAATTCTGCGCCACCCGGGGGCGACTGCGTGGTGTTCGCACCGAGCTGGATGTTCCCGAGGATATTGCCGTTGCGGTTCGCCTCCGTTTGGGAAACGAGCACGCCGTCGACGAACAGACGGGCAGAGCAGTTCGCCGCAACCGCTACACCAAGCCAGCCGTCCACCGGCGCGCCATCGATAGGGACCTGCAGCTCGCCCTCCCACACGACGCTGAAGTTATTGGACGGGAGGCCCACGGGTGGATAGAGCCCCCAGTCGCGGTTCGGCGTCTCTTGCAGATGGAAGACGGGCTCCGTGAAGTTGGTGTCGGCGTAGTACGTCCCGCGCATGCCCGGGACGCCGTCGAACGAAAGGAGGTACCCAGGAATGTTGTACTGTCCATGGTACGTCCAGGTGTCGGCACCCCAGCTCGAGACGAAGCGCACGTTGTGCGCGTTAGCGCTCAGGTGGGCGGACATGGCTTGGCGCAGGGTACTGGATCCGTTGGTCGGGTACATCCCCCATTGTCCGGAATAGTCGCCGTAGTTGATGATGTCGCTGAATGGACCGATGAGGGCTATCGTCTGTATATTTTGTTTAATGGGGTCGAGAGGGAGGGTGTTGTGGCGATTCTCGAGGAGGACGATACTGCGGTGAGCGGCGTCGAGCGTTAACGGGGCGTGTGCTGCTGTGAGCGCCTGAACATCGAGAGACTCAGAGATGAACGGGTTATCAAAGAGGCCTGCGGTTATGGTCAATAATAATTCATGGATGAGTTCCTAATACGTACCGAGATCGTACTTGACGCCGAGAATTTTTCTGACATGATCCTGAAGTGTAGATAGTTTGACCGTCCCATTGGCCACCAGGTCCACCGTGCTCTGCACACGATATAGGCCAACTGCATGCGATCCAGCGGAATTGAACTCACGTTGACCAGCACATCGATAGGGAAGTCGTAAAAGTCTATCATCCCACCAGCGTTGAACCACTGGGCGATGGCGTCCGCCGGAGAGGAGGCGACATGGTGTGTGGTGAACAGCTGTGCCATACCTATCAAGAATTTTTAAAAACACGTCATTATATTGCGCAGGCAGATAGAAGTGGCGAAATATACCTGTATCATCTGCAGTTGTGAAACCTGGTCACAAGGTCAATGGTATCCGAGACGGACCAAGGGCAGAATGTTACCATCGAATCCCCATTCCGCCAACGCGCCATAGAGCACGGGATGCACCGATGCGGGGATCTCATCGAGCTCATTGTACGCCCTAATCAATCCTCCGAGTGAGTGCCCAGGAAGAAAGCAACCAGCCGAGGACGGGCACACGCACATCATAACTCCCCGCGCACCGCCGAGCTGGATTGCAGCCTTGAACGGGACAAGCATCTCCTGCATCACCTCGCGGAGCCCGCGCCCCATGAACGGCGCGGCGTTGAGCCCGGACCGCGGGCTTCCGTGGGCTGCGAAGTGCTTCAAAGGTAGCGCACTCAGATTTTGAATGTCTTCAAACAAAACCAAGTTCCTGTACCGACCTTCAGAACAGGCACGACCGCATCTGGGTCCGCCCATGAGCTATTCTTCGATAAGCCCGACGCATAGGCAACACCCATGAGCGACGTGAGGACGAAGTCCTCGCCCCACGCCTCTGCATCCAGGTCAGCTCCCTACAACAGCACCAAAATTCCGACAAGAAACGCGTACCTTGTGTTCGGCCCCAGCGCGGATCCTTCCCCAAATCGAGCACAGGCGACAAACAGGCATGAATGCCGATTGCGCGGGCCTCGGTGCCAATGGCGCGCGCGACAGAATGCACCAAATGCGGATCAAAGGACGCGGCGAGGCCTATGCTCTGCGGGAACATGCTCTGCTTGAACGAGCCCACGCCGTGGAGGCATTCGGCGTACACCATGAACGGGACCTTGAGGCGCGACTTTTCGGCATTGAGGCGCTGCACGCTGTTGTATTGCGAGGCGTTCGTCGGGTACCTGGAGGAATAGCGTGAGGTGTTCTAGTAAGAGAAGGAAGAGATTGGAAGGATACCAGTCGGCCATGACGCCCACGCCTGCATCAGGCGCAATCTGCATTGCGGTGTCTGCGGTGGAATGTAAGATGGAATGAAAGTACTCCTGGGCACTTACCATATCCACCATTATCGGAAGCTACACCAATAATGTTGTCTTGCGAACGACAAATAAGACCAGGACCACACCCTGAAAGAGTGCAAGTAAACGTACCTGCGAACATGAGATGCATTTGAAAAACTACGGGCACACGAATGAGAACACGTCGAATTATTCGTCGGCGCATTGACCTAGCTCGGGGATAGTCATATTATTCACGAGATTATCCACGAATTGCTGTTTCGGCGTGGTTTCAGCAGCGACTTGCACACCACCCGGTATATTTGGAAGCGCGTCTTGTGGCTGGCACTATTCAGATCGCTTGCGGAGAAAGGCGAATACGAACTCACAGAAAAGGTGTCCAAAACCTGATTTAGAAACGCGTCCTTCTTCAAACGAAGCCTACGCGGATTTTCTGTGAGGTTGGAGGCCAGGTGGTCGGAGATCTGTCCAGCCGACATCATTCATCCTTGAAACGCCACGAAACGACGAAGCTCGCGGACCGTCAAATGCTCCAAAAAGTCGTCGAGGAGCGCTTCCACGGTGTCTTTGATTTCTGCATGCGAATGGATGCGTTTTTGCGAGGATTGCTGGCGGGCAGCGTTGGTGCAGTGGGCCAGATGAAAGAAGACACCGTGCAGGAGCAGGAGCAACGAGAGGAGACGTAGGCTTAGCATTGTCGGCCACAGAAGAGCCCGGTCTGGTGAGAAGCTAAAATCGAGACGGATGGTTCGAAAACCCGACGCAACGGACCAGCGCGCCGGTGCTTCAGAATTCGGTGGTGGAGGTTGGTATCAAACGATGGTGATAGGACAACTAATTATAACACCGGCAGATAAACATCACATGATGCGATGTCGAAGTTTCGACTCGGACTTCGCGCAGGATATAGAGCTCGACCATACAACAGAAGCATCTAAAGAATGATGAGACACATGGCCTTTGGAATGTGACTACCCCCTAATTTTTTGAGAAGTTCAGAATTCACTCTTCAGAAGCTTGTCGGGAGTCGCCGCAGCGGCCATCAGTGAGTAGTCTCTCTAGACAGACGCTTTATCAGTTCCAGCTCTTACCTCACTTGATAAAACTAGTGGCACTGGCAGGAGAGAGCTGGGATCAAAGCAAAGCACAGAATATAACTCGTAGTTTTTGTACCCAGATGCACAATGAACCAATATCTGTAAAGGCGTGCATATGTAATTTAATCGTCGTAAGGAGTCAAGAAAGAGTACCAAATTAAATTATGACGCACAGCGCACCGCTACTGTAGAGCGAGGACGACGACAGAGATGTCGTCGTGGTGCGTCTTCTTATTGAGCTCACTCGCTCTCTTCCTCGCATCCGTCCCGAAGAGGACATTTCCGATAACCCGTTGAGGTAGCGATACCGAATCCGATGTCGAGCACCGCGAAGGGATCCGACGTGGAAGAAGCCAAGAACGTGATGTGATATGTATGTATGCCCGAAACCGCGTTGTATGTCTACCAAACACCGCCAAACCGCCTCCTTTCCTCGCTTCTGCCCTTCGTCCCACTACCGCATCTGCCCCCCTCCCTGAGGCAACGTCCTCGTTGCCTCTGTCACCGCTCTCCTCGCGCGCAACCGTGCTCCAATCGTGCTGCCCTCCGTTTCTTCGTCTTCCCATCCTTCGCTTTCTTCATCATCCTCTTCATCGTCCTCGTCCGTGTCTTCTTCGTCCTCGTTCGGTTCGTCCTCCTCGTGCCTACTCTGCACCTCGTCCCCGCTCGTTACGCCTGCCGCTCGGCCATCCAACCCTTCCTTCGGCTCTAGCCCCGCCTTTCTCGCGATCTCGAATGCTTCTAGGGATGACCCCGCCGGTGCCTTCAGCGGTCGTAATCGCCTTGCGCTGTATTTCCCGTCCAGCTCCTGTCCATAGAGAGTTTCAATGATATAGGAATTGAGCAAACGTTCCTTGACCCGGAAAGCGCCCGACCACTCCGGCAGTATTTTCTTCGTGGTGAGGAACATTTTCTTGAACTTGGGGTCTAGGACCTGGACCAAGTCCCCGGCTTCGAACACCACCTCTCCCGCTTTGGAGCTTAAGACCTTCTTGTCGAAGGTCTTTTTCCGCGCCGCGCCATGCGCCACGGCGCGCGCGTAACCGTCGAACCTTTGCTGCTGCGCGTAAGCTTGCTGGGCCTCGATGTCGTTGAGTGAGATATCGCGCGCTGCGGTCTCCATCCCGGTCGCTGTCGTGTTTATGACCATGCCGAAGAACAGCTCGTTCGGTGTGTGGTCCAGCGCCCTGAGTATGCGGTTGTTCAGTAAGAAAATGGCGTTATCGAAATGCTCTGGCCAGTTTGCCGGTAGGTCTTCCCACTTCTCCATCGTCTTCCACCCTTCTTCCCCCAGGTCCGGTGCACACATCCTCTTCAGGTTCTCCAACAATATCCGATTCGTCCCCTCGACGAGCCCATTCACCCACGGTGAATATTTTGCGACTATCTCCGTTTCCACCCCAAACTCGGCACACAATTGCCGTACCTCCTCGTTGTCGAAGTGGCTTCCCCCGTCCGACATGAACACCTCCCATGGTGCGTGCCCTTGGAACATTGCTCGCAAGGCCTTCTTTGTCGTTTTTGCCGAACCGTGCGTTTTGTACTTGAAGCCGAACACCCTTTGCGACGCCGTGTCCAGGTATAATCCGATCTCCTTGTACCCTCCCCTGCCCTTCGGCATTGCTAGGTAATCGCCGACCAGCAATTCGAATGGGTGGCGTCGTGTTATCGGCTGCAGCAGGGCGTGTATGTGCGCTGACCCGAAGTTCAGGCACTCACCGCAATTCCGGATCGCTTCCATGATGACCTTGTCAATTGCTGGCGTCTTGTATTTGTCGGTGAGTTTGAGTTTCATCGAGTCTCGCCCCATGTGTCCCCCACCCTTGTGCTCCTTCTCCGCTATCCTCCGCATTTCTTCCGGCGTTACGCACTCCACCCGCGCTCGCGCTCTCCGGGATTTTCCCCCTCCCACGCGCCACAGCTTTCCCCCTTCTATCATGTACTCCCGTGCTCTGTGCTTTGCCCTCCTCGTCGCCGCGTCCTCCACCCCCCGTGCGATCGTCTCCAAAGCCTCCACCACCTGTAAGAACACTGGCACTTTTGCGAATTGGTTTTTTAGCCCTGCCACGTCTTCCACCTCCGTGACCGTGTACAGATCGAACTCCAACCCGGTCCCCGCGAACCAGTCGCAATCAACTGACCAACTGCTCCTGTCGGTGTCCGTGCGCGGCATGTTGGTGTATTTTCTGCTCAACGCGTCACCAACGAAATTGACTGCCCCGGGTAGGTGCCGTATTTCCCGTATGTCGTGGCCCATTACGGCCTCGAGCCATCGCGCATGAGTCGTCGATAAATTGGTACTCATGACCGTGTCCCGTAGCGCCTGGCAATCCGTTTCGATTTCGATGGGGAAACCATATGTGGTGTCGCAGAATTTGTCCAGCGTGTATTTGAGTGCCGCAAACTCGAGCAGGTATGGTTTGTATCGTTCTTCCGCCAACGACGTTCGCTTGGATACGAACCCGATCGGGTGCAGGTGTGATACGACCTTCCCGTCTGGTAGTGCCGTCTCGAACCTTTGACATAACATCCCGCCGAACCCTTCCTTCGAACCGTCCGTTGTTATCACGAATGGTCTTCCATCGAATACGGGTCCTCGCAACACTGGTTCGGATGTTAGCGCCGCCTTTAGCTTCACGAATGCCACCTGGTGCCGCGGTGTCCACTCCTTCCTCAATTCCATGGCCCGCATCCTCCGCCTCCACTCTCCCTTCGAGCCTGCACCCCCCACTCTCGCCAACCTTTCCAGATCTGTCAGCGGCTGCGCAATACGTGCATAGTTCTTGATGAGCCCTCGGAAATGTCCACACAACCCTAGAAACGATTTCAGGTTTAATAAATCGTGCGGTGTGTCCCAATCGACGATTGCGGTCAGTTTCGTCAAGTCCGGTTTGATGCCTTCTGGCCCCACCCTGTTCCCTGCGAATGTGGCCTCCGTCATGAAGAATTTCATCTTCTGGGCGGAGAGTGATAACTTGTGTTCCCGTACCCGGAGGAACACTGTTCGCAGATCGGCCATCTTTTGCTCGAAGTCGTCCCCTGCCATCCCGCCATCATCCACGAATAACTGGATTTTCGTGCCCACTAGGTCCCCGAGTGCTCCGCCCGTTGTTCTCCCGAACGTGGACGGCGCTCCCGTGAGACCCATTGGCATTTTGCAATACGTGAACAATCCTCTGCCCTCTACGTAGAAGCACAGATATGGACATATGTCTTCTGCCGTTGCGCACGCGTAGAAACCTTTGGCGAAATTGAATACCGATACCCACCGGTGCCCCGATAGTAGGCCCTGCTTCCGCTGTATGTCGCCCGGCGGTAGGGCCGCTACTTTCGTTTTGCTATTGAGCTCCCGGTAATCGTGGCATACCCTCCATGATGGCGCTTTGGGTTCTTGCTTCTCCTCCGTCTTTGGCGGTCTCGGTGGTAGTGCGAAGCTTTCCGGTAAACCCGCCGCAATGCACTGGTCATTTATCTGATGCTGTAGTTCCAGTATGGTGCGGGTCTGTCCGTTCTGGTGTGCTTTCTGCGCCAGCGTTGTCGGCGATACGCACTTTGCGTCCTTGGGGTCTATCGGCTCAATGATGCCTGCCTCGAGCATTTCATCTATCACCCCATTATACCACACCTTTTGTGCTGGTGTGGTCGGTCGCTGGTGTACCTTCGTGCTGAACGTCGCATCCTCCGGTATATTCATGGTGTGCTCCGCGCCGGGTATAGGTATCACCTCCTTCATGGAGAGTGCGAAGCAATCCGCAAATTCGCTTATGAATGCTTGCACCCTTCCGCGCTGTTCTTGCGTCAAATCGGGCCCGATTGCCACGGCTTCCAGTACCGCTGCCACGCGTTCCGGTTTGTGTGGTTCCGTTAGTCGCGTGAACACTGAGGGATTCTCGCCTGTCGACACTTCGGGTTGTTCGGTCCCTATATCCTCGTCTGGTTCCAGTTCCTTGTGCCGATTCGGTGTGCCTTTGCCCGCTCGCGCGTCCCGACCGATTTGGACCAGGTACGCCGCCGCTTCGATGGGTGACCCCTGCCTCAATCCTTCCCATGCCGCTAGTTCTGCCGTTTCCGTGTCAGCGAATGTTCCTGGCATGATAGGCGCTGGTTCGGGTACTCCCCTCGCGGGGGACTCTACGTCGTCCCCCTTTGAGTCTTCTCGCGTGTTCTTTTTCCGCAGCCGGACCACCTTCCCGTGTATTCTCACATCGTACTTGATCCACTCCGGCACTGCACCCCATCCACAGCTTTCTCTGACGTCCTCCTCCGTTTCCTCCTCCTCTTTCACCTCCATCTTCTTCCTCAGTTTTCGTCTCTGCTTCGCTCGCAATCTGTTCTCGCTCCTCGTGTAGTATCGCCGTGCTCCGTATTTGAAGAATATTCTTGGCGCTTCTACCACGTCCTCTGGCAAGACTGTGTCAGCGATCACCACATCTTCCATCATCCCCTTGGGAGCGGGTACTTCCCTCGACGGGGATTGTTGATCCCCGTGTGGTGTCCCGCGCGTGTTCGCTTCCAGCTTTACGCCCCCGTACTGCCCCGCTGCCACGAATATGCTCCCTGCAATTACTCGCCCCATCGTCCGCACCGCCTTCCGCCATGCACTTGCCGTCAATACTGCCTTGGCAATCTGATCAGCGTCATCTCTTGGCTGGTTTGGGTTTATAACGTTGGGTACTTCCCTCTGCGGGGATCGCAATATATCCCCGGGTAAGTACTCTCGCGTTTCGCTTTGTTCTCCTGTGTGCACCGTTCCTACTCCTCCCTCGTCCTCCTCGATCGGTTCCTCGGGCGCTGTAAAAAAGATTTCGTAAGTATCCTCATCGTCTGTCTCCTCTTCCACGCTTATGACTTCCCTCGAGGGGGATGGCCAGTCCCCCGTCGAGTTTTCTCGTGCCTCTTCACTTTTGCAGGCCTCTGTCTCTTCCCCCCGTGCGTCTTCTATGATTTCATTCCCGTACGTCTCCGTTTTCTGGTTCTCGGATTGGTTAACGCTCTCGCTTCTTTCCACAGCAGCCTGACGGTGTACTTGCCTAACGGGGGGTGCACAATGTCCCCCCGTTGGTGTTGTGCGCGTCTTGGGATCCAGGAACACTGCGCGCACTTCTCCTCGCGCTAGATCCCAAGCTTTCCTTGCTTCCAGTTCGTTCCGCACCTCCGTCATCATTCCCGTCTTTCCCGGTATTTTGATCGTGTCCGTGCCATAGTCGTGCACCGCTGCGAAGCGCTCCAACAACGGCTTTCCAAACAGGAACGACCACGATCCTCCGCTTGGGAACACTTCGAAGACCATCTGCACGCGTGCTCCCCCGAACCGCACGTACCCGTCCCAATACCCTCGCGACGACACTAGAGCCCCATTCGCCATCCTCAGTGTTTTCCCCGACCGTTTTAGTCCTCCTATGCGGTGCTTGACGCCCTCGTACATTTCCGTGCACATCGCGCACACCAGCGCTCCATCATCCACCAGTGCGCGTATTTTCACCACCTCCCCCCTTGGTCCTTCCGCCTCAATCTCGCCTATGAACAGCACACTCGTCCCCTCTCTCCCTGTCTCCCTTACCCCCACCGCGTACAAGTCAACGATGTGGAATTTGGGTGAGGTATACATGGAGCTCAACGTATTACTACGGAGTTGGGGGCCGGGTGATGCGTCCTCGGGCGGTGGCGCTGCGCGCCCGAGGACTCGCGCAAGTTTCTGCTCTTCTGGGGCTGTCCGAGCTTTTCTTTGGACAGCCCCTAGGCATTTCCCTGCCCTTTGGCCTCCTCGAAGCGGCTATTGTCGCTCCCAAACGGCCGTCCTGCGTCGTCCACATCGGCCCATCCTTCGTAGTCCACCATCCGCACTGGTATCGGCTCTCTCAGCGCTTGCGTTGCGATCCTCCGCCACGCCTGCTCTCTCCAGCTCAAGCATCGATCCTCTGGCGTTGTGCAGCCCCTCTGGAAATTTGTGTGTCCCCGTACCCGCAACGGAAGCATTCGCCCGAATTGGCTGGCGCCCTCCCCGGCTTTAGTGGGTATGGTGTGTTGACCGACATTGGGACGTTCCCGTGCGCGGCGTACCACGCCTGTTGTTGGTCCGCGTGGGCTTGGTGGCCCGCTGGTGTATCAGGGTGGTGGGTGATTCGGGCCATCGCCGCCACTAGTGTCGCCCTATCTGCTCCTGCCAACGGTTGTTGCATTTCTCGCTGCTGCTGCGGTGGTCGCGGCTGCTGTCTCGGGGGACCGAATAGGTTACCACGTCCTCCTCCCCGCCCTTGGAAGGGGTTGGGGGGACCTTGCGCCTGCGCGGGTGCTTGGGGCGGTGGCTGCCACGTCCGCGGTCCAATCACTGCGCCGGCTAGCTGCGCGCGTATGCCCGCGGTCGGCGACGCCTGCAGCGCTGCTTGGTACTTCTTCAGTGTGTCGATTTCCTCCTTCTTCGCGCACCACTCCTTCATCTCGACCTCCAGGTCCGACGGGCCCACGTCTCGCACCGCCTTCAAGAACACCGCCCAACTGGCGTGCCCCTTCCCGATCTTGCTGCGTATTTGGCTCGGCAGATCGAGGCGTACCTGTTCCATGTACGTGCTTCCCGCTGCTACCCCCGCGTTGTTCGCTAATCTGGCCATCTTCGTCGCCCACGCATGGTGCGCCCACACCTCCTTGTCCGCCACCTTCACCCTCTTCCCCAGATCCTCCTCCTTCAGCTTCTCCCTCGTTAACATCACCTCGTATTCAGCCTTCGTTGGCTGAACGCTCTCCTGTTCCGGATACTTCGCTTCCAACGCGGCCTCTAGCTGGTCCATATCGGCCTTGATCCCTGCTCCTAGTCCTTTGTACCATATGTCGACCTCGCTCCCGGACACCAAATAGTTCTTGAACGTTTTTGCTTTGTCTGCGCTCGCCGTCGTGCGCTGCTCTCGATGAAACGCGCGCAAAAAATCCTGCGCTGATAACTTGTCCGTATCCCCATCCCATGCATCCATCGAAGGCATGTCGTCGCCGCAGTCTATGTTTTGTGTGCTGGTTTGCTCTGTGTTTGCCTGTCTCGTCTGTGTTCGCGCTGGTAGCCCCTGTGACGGTGCGAATGTCGGCAGTTCGTCTGACGATGATCGCGATAATGAAGATTCTGAGCTCGGTGACGGCGGTGTGTTTAGCGCGGATGTGGACGGTGTCTGCACGTCGAAAACCCTGTGGAAGTTCTCTCGTGCTTCGCTTAATGTCCTGCTACGAAATCTGCCGTTTTCGTCTCGTCGCTGTCGTCGTGCCAGTGTGCAACAAGATTTGGGATCAACGACGAAGAAACAGTCCAAGAGCCTGGGGTTCGAATTCCGCTCCAATCACCAGATGAGGTAGCGATACCGAATCCGATGTCGAGCACCGCGAAGGGATCCGACGTGGAAGAAGCCAAGAACGTGATGTGATATGTATGTATGCCCGAAACCGCGTTGTATGTCTACCAAACACCGCCAAACCGCCTCCTTTCCTCGCTTCTGCCCTTCGTCCCACTACCGCACCGTTCGGCGACATTGTCGCCTACCTGAGCTGGGACGCACTCATGTCCGAGCCCGGCCTCGAGATCATCATCATGCCTCCCACTCGCCAGCCAGAAAATTATATCAAACTTCCGGGCATTGGGAACGCGAACCTGATCCCGGAGCCCGTCGGAGGCGAAGACGAACATGTCCCCGGAGAGGACGTTGTGGTGTCGGATGGAGGGTGTGGAGGACATGTATGGCGGAGTCCAGCTGTTAAAGTCGAGAATCTCCTGCGGCTCGAGACGCGGAGGACAGAAGTGCGAGAGGACGTTCGACTTCGGCGGGGTTGTCGCAGTTGTGGCGTTCGCTGAGGAACAAGGAAGTCCATTTATCGTCCTTGTGTCGCCCACATACTGTGTGCGCTGGTCAGCACGGCTGAGCGAAAGAGCGAAAACGATGGATGGACACCTGCATCACAGTCTCCAAGGGAGGCGACCCAGAGATATTTTCTCTGCTTATCTAGGAACGCGATGAGTGCTGTGCTGCCTACAGTCGCACGCATGCCCGCTGCGTAGCGCTCGTCGTCCTTGTCGGGATCTCCGATACGAGGATAGACTTCCGTCTCGGTGTTTAACCACTTCGGATCGGACCAGTCCTCGCCTTCATCGAACAAGCCAAGCAGCGGCAAGAGGAGGGACCGGTCAAACTCCTCGATAGTGTCCTTCATGACCGCTTCCACGTCGACGTTGTCGGCGCGAAGACGCTCTGACAACAGCGCAGGAAGCTTTTGGGCGGCAAAGTCCGACAACTGGCTCCCGCAGTGGCCTGACAAACCCTGTGAGATAGAACATGGGACTGAGCGCTAGCCTTACCGTCGACGTCAAATATAGCTATGATGATGCCCTGCTCGAGATGCGGGACTGCGATGCGGTCCTCGCCCTTGCTTCGAAGTTCGGCTCGATGGATATAGCCCACAGAGCGGGCGCCATCCGAGATGGTCTCAACTTCGCCAGTGATCGAGTCCATAGAGGGTTGCTTCCAGTTTCAGTCGACAATTGGTGGAAAGGGAAAGATATGTCGCTTCCGAGAATATACGCGTCCGAGTCAGATGTGGGCCCCAGGTTGGTGCCGCGTCTGATGCGACGGAATCTGGCTTTCGGCCCATGAATCCCGAATCGAAAATGGTTTCTTGATGAAAAAACTGATACCACGTGAATCTGGACTCCGAACAGGCGGACGAAGGTTGAACGTTGAACGTTGAGGTCAAGTGAAGGTTGAGTGGAAGAATGTATCAGTGGCAGTGCCGCAGTGATCAAGCAGCAAACAACGCTTGCTTGTGACCATCATGGTCGTTCTGGTGTTGGACAACGGTGCCTCCACCATCAAGGCTGGAGTTTCTGACAAATCCTCTGCTGGTGTCCCTCGGTACATGGGCCATACACTCGCTGTCAGGACGTCGCTGAAATTATGAAATTTCAGTATCATCGCAAACGCGGTGGTTCGCTCGAAAGGCGACAAGACGACATACATTGGCCATGAATTGGATAGATGCAAGGACTACTCATCACTGAGCTATCGCCTCCCGCTAGAAAAGGCATGACGAAGGGTGCTGTGGTGCTCTGTGCTTACAAGACCTATCCAGGGATATGTCGTGGACTGGGACGCGCAAAAGGCTGTTTGGGACGGCGTACTGTCCGACGAAGTTCTGAATGTGCATTCAATCCTGCTGGATGACGCTTTTGCAACTCATTGCCGTGCATAGGTCAATCCAACGGAGTCGACTATCCTGATGACCGAGCCGTATTTTAATCTGCCCAAAATTCAGGAAGTGTATGATCAATTCATCTTTGAAGAGTACGAATTCCAAGCCCACTTGCGCTCCACTCGTTAGCCGGTTTCTTTTCCCGGCCTAGCTTCCGCTCACCTAGCCAGCTGCATCGCTCATTCCACACGGAACTCTGTTTAACCAACCCGGGCTTTCATCGCCCGAATGCATGCTTATCGTCGACTCCGGCTTCAGCTTCACCCATGTCGTTCCTCTGATGGAGGGTAAAGTAGTCTGGAGCGCCGTGAAACGGTCGGTCGCGTTAATTCATCCTAACGAGCTGTATCTCACGCAGCGCAGACTTGACGTCGGCGGAAAACTCTTGACTAACCAGCTTAAAGAGCTCGTCTCGTTCCGGCAGTGGAATATGATGGACGAAACATACATCATGAACCACGTCAAGGAGACCTGCTGTTTCGTCACACAAGACTTCAAGAAGGAGCTCGAGATCTGCCGGTATGATTTGCACTCACTGCTCTGCACCCGCCAAGATATAATTGAACTCTGTTTCCAGGAGCGACCCGAAGCGCAATCCGATTGTCCAGGAATACGTCCTGCCCGATCTGACGAAGAGCAAAGCAGGGAGGATCCGTCAGCCGGACGACATCCCGCTCGACACAGACCAGGTGCTGACCATGGGCAACGAGCGGTTTTCCGTGCCGGAAATCATCTTCCGTCCCGACGACATCGGTGGGTGTTCCCCTCCCTTCCCTCTCTTCTTTCTCATCAAGTTGACACGATATCAAGGCCTCGAGCAATCCGGCCTCCCCAGCACAATTGCGGCCTCCATCGGCCTCCTTCCCGATGATCTACAGGGCATGTTCTGGGCCAATATCGGCCTCATCGGCGGTACCACTAGCCTCCCGGGCTTTCGACAACGGCTGTGAGAGATCTTTTTCTTTACGGGCGAAGTGCTCATTTTATCTATAAAGGTTATCCGAACTGCAATCGCTGGCGCCCGTCGGATGCGAAGTGATCATCTATCAGTCCGCCGAGTGAGCTTTGATCCATGTACCCTCATCATAAATTCTACTCCTACCTCTATGCTCGATACTCACATCATCACATCCACCCAGCCCCGCCCTCGACGCGTATCACGCCGCCATGGCCTGTGCCGCGACTCCAGCCTTCCCCGACCTGGTCGTGACGCGCGCGGAGTACCTCGAGAGCGGCAGCGTCGCCGTGCGCCGCAAGTTCCCCGACTGGCAGCCGCCGCCGCCGCCGCTGCGCGAGGCGGCGAAGGAGAAACCGAGGGACGCGAAGGAAAAACGGCAGGATGCAAAGGAAAAAAGAACGCAGGATACGGCCGCGGCGAAGGGGAAGGGGAAACAGCGCGAGCACGAGGAGCCGGCTGTTGGTCCCAGGACGAGAATCCGCGCGGTGAATCCTGTTGCACCGGCGCGCAAGCCTCGATAATAGATCTAATTCCATTGTTTTACCTTGCGACGCGAAACTGATAGGAGTCCACGGCTTGGTAAAATCGAGGTGATTGCGGAACGAATCTCTTCGTCGCTACTGAACGGCTCCCTGTATCGCGCTGTCCAGCATTGGAGATTTTGACTCGTTCGGCAGCGCGAATCCAAAACCAGCCCGAACAAGGCACAAAACTCGACTCATCACATGGCAGCATTGCGCCTTCTTCCCACGTCGAAAGCGCGCTCTTTCGCGACTCGCCAGGTGCACCTGAACAGTATGTATAGGAGGTGTTGGGTTTTCGACGTGAACATTTCGTGTCTTCATCGTCCCCGATGAAGACACGAAATGTTTTGTTCGGTGAGACTACTTTTTTGTCTTGTAATTATTTTTGCCCGAAGAATAATCCCTCTCTGCTTCTCAGGCGAAGTTGTATATCGACCTAACTCACCGCCGACGTGGATTCGGGTTTTTCTACTGTCAACGCGCCGCTGAGGGCGGATTTCGTATTTCCCTGTCGTTGATTCTAAGCCTCTCAGCCAAGCGCCAATGTGGTTGATTGACCGCTCTTGAACCCATCCAACCTCGTGCATCGAACCAATTAACGAACCAATTAAAATTAACAAAATATAAACTTCAAGCCCCCAGCCAAGAGATCCCGCTACCGCACGCAAACATTCAGATTATCGATCCCCATCGACTCGGTCGGGATCTCCAGCTCGAACACCTTCCCGGGAAAGAACACCTGCGTCGTGCTGATTTTGCACCCCGACAGGGCCGTGAACTCGGAGACTTGGTCGGCGGTGACCTGGGGTAGAGCAGAATCAGTATGTTTGATAATTGATTTATTTATGCGGGAGACAAGCGCACTTGATACCCCGCAGAATCCTTGTTGCGGTCGAAGATGATGGTCTTGGTGATCTTGTCGTCAGCGCCGGCTTTGGTGCACTCGAGGTGCACGCGCATGTCTTCCTTCGCGCCGAGTTTGACCTGTTCCTGTTCATCATCCGCGTTAGTGATTTTTGGCGGGGGCATGGAAGGGAGAACAGGGGGCACGCACAGGCAGGTCAATGATGTCAAACACCGCAAAATCCTTCAGGTCGAAGGACTCCGCCTGGTCGGCGAGGTTGAATTGCGCGGAGGGCGAGGTCTTGGGCACGAATTGGTCGGTCAGCAGTCCGCCCACGAGACCTGGTTTGTGCAGTGTTCCGTCAGATGAGATGTGAAGAGCGCAAAACAGACGCGCGACGACATACCCTCCGCCATGGCGAGACGCGGCCCGGTGAATATTTGCGTGGTGTTGGCGGGGAACGATTTGCACGCGTCTCCGGGGCAGCTGGTCGTGGCAAAGTCGGGCCAGTTGAACCCTTGGAAGCCATCGGGGATGGGGGTGAGTGTATTGGCATCGAGGCTGTCGAACTGGGCGTCGTCAAACTGATCCAGGTAAAAGTGGAAGCTTAGTATTCTGCAGACAAGGACAAGGCATTGGGACGAACGTTTATCACACGGTCCGTGCAGGCTCCATTCTGCCGGGCACGCAATCTCCTTGAGGCTGGGGCCGCGAACGCTGCGCCGGCGAAGAGGCTGAACAGGATGACCGAGTTCTTCATAATGAGAGAATAGAAAGGTTGAAAGCAAAGTGCAGGTCTTGAAGGAAACTGAAAGAAAGAAACCTGCACAGCAGAAAAAGACTGACGGGGACGAAAAGGAATGCGGAAACTATCCCGCGACCCCTTTTTATATCCGCACGCGCTGCTTTGCCGACTGAATAGAAATGAATCACTTACGAGAGGCTGATGCCTGTTGAAACAAGGTGGAATTTTTCGTTAAGTCGGTGTCGACTCAATCGCGCAATCATCATCAGCTGTAACGAGTTGAATTTTGGACGGACATTTTACTCACTTCACAGCTGCAGTGCGATTGTCCTTGAACTTCATTTTTTTTTGCCAATAACACTTGGCGTTGATGCGGTCGACTGAGAAAGAAGCGGATCTGATGGCGGCAAATCCCGCCAAGCAAACGATTTGATGGGTTCCTGCATCGCTGCGATTCCAAACAACCACCGGTGCTGGTCGAGTTATCGGTTGAGCTGCTGCACCAGATTACCGATTTGCATTGCGCATGTATGTACGCTGTCTGCTGTGTTGATTAGGGGCAATCTCTGCTAGTAGCTCCCTAGGGCGGATTGAGGGGCCAGGGCGGACCAGCACAAGGGTGCAGATATTTTGCGTACGCAATAGAACCTCTGCTATTCTCTTCTCTCGTCCTGAAAACGTACACCCTGACGTGCGAAAATACCCTTGGTTTCCTCGAAACCCTTGCCATGACACAGACGGCATGGTCAGACGGTCCCCTGTGTGTCAAAACACTTATCCCGCCTGCGCGGGAAGATCTGTAATTATCCGGCCACACGATCTTTTCTTTCCGAGAAATAAAAGGCAACTTCGACCTCCCTCTGGCGCAATTGCTGTTCCGGACAGAATCCCTCAGCAAGTTGCGGGACTCTGTACTGGCGGCCTGGCTCTTGCCTGCCTCCGTTGCCCAGGACGTTACAGCTTGTGCTAAACAGCCGCGGGCTCGTTTCTCTGAACCCTCGGGGTCCCGCGACTGGGCTATGGTCCGGACTATACTTGAGAACGCATCCGACTTGCACGTCCGCCTCAAGCACCTCTATAGATATCATCACACCCGACCTCTTCGCGTATCTCGCGTCTTACTCCGGGCTCGAGACACTTTCGCTCCAGAACTATGACGAGGGCTGGGAGGCGCGCAATCGTCTCGCGGACACATTCTTCAGCGCGGTGCTCTCGTGTCACGCACAGACGCTCGTGGCCGTCGTATTTCCGAGTCGCTGGGCTTCGGGGCCCATAGCGCTCACGGAATGGTCTGCCTAGAGCGGTTGACGAGCCTCGACAAGAGCGCTCACGACTAGGGGGCACAGACAATCCAGTACAGGATCATATCCCGCTCTTCTATCTTGCAAGACGACTCAGCGGATCCAACACCTCCTTCCGTGCGCCATGCTCCTCACCTCCTTGAGGCACCTCGCGATCTCTCCCAGATCGTCGCCCTACGAGTCCTGTGCGTCGGACGACTTCGAGAGGATCAAGGCGATGGTGACGTTCCGGTCGCGTGTCGTCTCGTCTGCACTTAGGAATCTTATTCGCGGCATCCGCTTTCTACACGCTGGCGCTGCCGGAATCGACTGAACAAAGGCTGACGTGTATGCAACTGTGAGCTCGTTAATATCATCCTTGCTTTGTGTGCGATGGTTTAAAGCGGAAACCCCTGTATCACTTGGCCTGATATCCAGTTGCGTTAGTCGCTGACGGATAAGTGGCGTCTCAACTTCCAAGTCTTGCAGCCGATTTGTCCTCTTCATTGAATGGAGGTTATCTGAGCCGACAAGACCGCTCCATCGTTATCCGGAAGACCCGAGTCCCTGCAAACGAAACCGGAAGATCCTTCAAGTCCCCGTAAAGTAAACCCGAAACACGCCCAGTTCCATTGCATCTGGCTTTGAGGACGTCATCCATTCATTCGAACGGCCGTTGGCAGGCAGGTAATTCGATCGTGCATTGCATTTGAACTACCCCTATGAGTCTGATTACATTGATATTTCTCCCTCGTACCTCGATCAACGCTTGCAATGCTTCCTCGATGTCTGTCGTGAATCCCAGAGACCATCTTCCTCATCTTATCACTTGGGGCACCTTCAACATCTTCTCCGCGTGCGCCAACGTACTCCTTCTGGCCCTGACGCTGATCAGCCAACGCTGGGAGGCGAACTTCCTCCTCCTTCACCTCGAACTCATCTTCGTCCTAACGTCTGGGGCTGCAAGTCTCTTGATATGGACAGGCCACGCCTTGGACCTGGATCCGCCTTATGGATTGTGCCTGCCGAACGCCCTCGCCGCAATGTCCAACACCCCTCTCCAAGGTGGCTCTGCATTTGCGATCGTGAGCACTCTGGTCTTCCTTCCCACGGCGTCATCTGAGGGGGGCGCATGTAGGTGCTGAAAGTATGGGGGAGTGTGATGATAGCTTGCCATCCGCGGTGGAGGCGGGCGCTGGAGTGGAGTGTGTCGATGCCAGTCGTATGTCGCCTTTGGTCTCTTTAACATTCTTCGTTAATATCTCCCGTAGCTCTTGGTGATACCGTGGATATCGAGTCTGCCAATATTTTTTACTGGGCTGGCGGTATGTTTCCTAGTCTTCTGCCTCTCGCAAATCCAACCCTCGTATAGATTGGACTCGACCACAACAAAGTATATCGAGGGAGCCCGTTCTACTGCATGGTTGACCACCCGGCATTGTGAGCATTATTCAGCTACACGAGATTGAGTTAAACGTTTCATCCTCTTTAGACAAAATGCCGCGTCGGGATTTGGTGCTACTTATACGTTTTTGTGCCTGGTCTTTTCTGGATGGACCACTTACAACCTAATTACCACGCGCTGGCGCGTCCGTCGAATAATCGACTATCCCGGCGTCTCTTACGCCTTCGTCATCCGAACGCTGGTGTTTTCCATATTTGTCGGAGTCGCTTTTGTGTGAGTCCTTGTCCTCTCTTCGTGATGTGCCCGCAGTACAGCTCACTCCACGAATCGCTGGCAGGGTTGGAATAATTTCCCTTGTATCATCTTTTTCCGCAATGGTCCCAGACGTCGCTCTCTCGTCGTGCAACGTTGCAGTATTCTTCATCTTCGCAACGTCCAGGGTATGTGGATCATCCGTACTCGGTTGTGCACAATTTCCGAGGGTCATCTCTTCTCCTAGCCTATCATTCAATTCCTTTTCCGCTGCCGCCGCGTCCGGGACATTACGACGACTCGGACCGCCTTCCAATCTGCCCCCTCGGGCCGCTCCCGAGGGACCAACACGCTCACTGTCACCGAGGGGCCCCAAGAAATGGTGACCTTCGCCATCGGCAGCAGCAAGGTCACCTTGGACTACAAGCCGCCTTCCGTGTGGCAATTTAAGACCGACTCAACCACTGATTTTGGGAAAGGAAAGTCGAAAGACAATACGCCTTTGCCTTGACTGCGGCTTGTCGTCTATCCATGCAATGAATCGCGTTCTCCGAGTTCTACAACGAGATGATTGATCTTCGACGCACTGGGCATATGTATACTTAATATTTTTTTTACGTCGGTTCTCGCGGTGGTCTAAGCACTCGCTTGATTCGTTCTCCTCCTGTCTCCCTGATCCAACCCTGATCAGCGATCTGTATAACGCACCAAATCATAAACGGTGCCGCACCCTTCAACTTCCGCCTTGTCTGAGCCGCAGCACCACAGTTCCACAAAATCTTGAAAACTTACGACTTGCAGGTGGCCGCCACTTCATACGGTCACGGCACCGCCAAACCTCAGTCCCTAGCACACATCCTCCTATCGTAGGCACTCCTGTTTATGAAGCCGACGATTTCTCCCCCATGTCTCACTACCCAGGGCGTATAAATGAAGGCGCTGGACTCCTGTTTCCCACTTATCCCACCCTCCTTCCTTGTACGCTGTCCCGTTCCCCGACATTGCAATGTCTGCAACACCCCTCGTTCAGCTCTTCCGCGAATTTGCTATTTGCGTCTCACTCTCCTTCATCATCGTCCTCGGGATCATCCATTGCCTGCTTCACTTGCTGCACGCCGCCGTCGCGTCCGGGCTCGCTCTCCGTTCGCCGGCGCTCGCAAAGTTCCTGCCCTCCTCCGCGGCCCAAACCGCGCAGCATATCTCGCACATCCACGCACATCTGTTCGTGATATTCAAGATCACCGTCGCATCCAGCGTGCTCGTCTTTGCCCTCCGGGAGATTGGAGCTGCCGTCGCGGGCTGGTGGGGAGTGGCCATGGACAGCCTGGACGAGAACGACGACCTGGAGGTGGGAAATCGCAAACCCGCTGTCGGGGAACCGAGTTCAACCCTACTCCGGATGGACGAGAAGAAACGGTGGGTGGTCGCCGTCTCATCTGTTACATTGCTCCCAGTTCTCACTTCGTGCTGTTCTAGTCATCGTCATCTTGGCGGTATCCCATATCCCAACAACACGGTCATCTTCTGATGTGGCTCGGGTTGACCTTGAAAGTGCGTGGTTCAATTTTTCTTGTCTATCGGTAGTATTAACCATTCATTTATTCTAGACTACCACTCCTTTCCAACACTCTGACCGAAAATGTAATCTGCTCGCAGCGAAGAAATAAAATTATACGGCATTCTTGAACGGGCTGCTGGCCATAGGTAGCCTTGCCGATTCATGCAAGGAAGGACTGGTTTCTAACTGAGCCACTTATAATACTCCCATGTGGCTTCTGAGAATTCGACCTAACGGCGTTGAACGCTGAAACTTAATCCTTTGTTGGAAATCCATGCCATGTTCAAATATCCAATATCGACAAGTCTGCCATGCCGTCGACTTTAAGATCAAGTACACTGGCAGCCGCGAGGGAAATATATATGCCTAGAAGCGATTGAAAGAAAGCGGAGATTCGAAATGAGTGTTTCCGTTCTTGCAATCCGCTTCTTTCTAACATTTTCATCACCACATGCATTAATGTATGCCTAACGCTCGATTGTCCTCCACCCGGATATACTACGCTAGGCGTTGGCCTTGGCGGGCGGCGCAAGCGCCACAGCGTAAGTCGACGTCAGAGAAGTAGCATATGTGAAAGCAGGGGAAGTAGCTACTTCAGCGCACACTGCACTTACTTCCGAAATGGCCGGCACCACATCCGCAACGAGTCGTATCGATAATCAAGATTCGCGATCGGGAACATTAAACCAGATTTTTTTCCACCTCCCTCTAAAAAAAAAATCTCTAGGTTAATGGTCTGATAGGAGACTAGATCGGGAATGCGCTCGCAGATTTTTTTTACAAGTTACAACACGCGTCACATTTACTGTCAACTAACAACTAACAGACTACACAGGTTTGTTTATTTACTTCTGCTCACCAGCTCACTCGTCTTGCCTACTACACAACCCCGGACGCGGCGATGGTGACTTTCGCAGACGGGGTACCACTCCCGGAGCCCTTCGACTCAATGGTACGGACGACGTCGAGGCCCTCAACGACCTCACCGAAGACGACATGCTTTCCGTCGAGCTAATAGTCCAAGTTCGTTGTAAGTACAAAGGAAGGAGGGAGGGGGAACAAGGGGGATATTTAGCGTCAATGTCGGTGGAAGGAGGATGGCGGTGAGAAACGTACATGCGGGGTTGCGACGGTGGTGATGAAGAACTGCAAACAGCATATATCAGCTAAGTGAAAGGAAGCAGGAGACGAAGCGCACCTGCGACCCGTTCGTGTTCTTCCCCGCATTCGCCATGCTGAGGAGGCCAGGGCCAGTGTGCTTTTTGATGAAGTTCTCATCTAGATAAGACGAACGTCAGTGCAATAGGATCAAGACCACCGGGGGATCGCGCACCACCGAATTTCTCGCCATAAATGCTCTTCCCGCCGGTCCCGTTATGGTTCGTGAAGTCTCCACCCTGGAGCATGAACTGTGCACCACCGCGAGTGAGCATGGGCCACATGCTGAAAGAGACAATAGCGCACCTTCGGAATGATGCGGTGGAACCCGCTCTTGGCGTACCCGAACCCGTTCTGCCCCGTCGCGAGCTGGCGGAAGTTGGCAGCCGTCTTTGGGACCTCAGCGTCGTACAGCTTGAACACGATACGGCCGGCGGGCTGGTCGTTGATGGTGATGTCGAACTGTGGCTCGTCAGGAATGTATGCAAGGAATGGGCAGATCTGGGCCGATCTGAGAGAGAGGGCGTACGAAGACGTTTCTGCAAGGAAAAGAGTAGGTCAGAATACGGCAAAGGATCTAAAGGACAGTCCTCACTCAGACATGGTGGAGAGAAGGAGAGAAAATTGGTGGTTGAGTTGTAAGAGGGATCGATGGCACCAGATAATACGTACAGCTTATAAACCCGCAGATCGGATGTGATACGTCGGGTATCGGCACCCGCACGGGCCACCTTCCTTTCCGCACATCACCTCGTTCCACCATCTGTCCGTCAGTGGCGGCCGTGCATCACCTTCGCTCAGCTAATTCGAGATGTGTCCCCGCTGACCTGTGTTGGGGAGCCGGGGGAGTGGTAGCGCCGAGTTGTTTTGGGGTTCCCCGAAGGTCACGGTAACTCTTTTCGGCAACTCTATCTAATCCATCTGAATCTATCTTGCATGCGGCTGGTAAGCATCGGAAAGGTTGGTTACTTAAGTTGATGTTAAGAGTGGGATATGGTGCGATATTACGCCAATGGGACAAAGGTTACCTTGACGCCGGTTTATCAAACTTCCCGTAACGGATTCCTCCGTCGAAACGAAACTGATTGGTTTCACGTTCACAGCGGGGGGCTGCATCATTAGATTCTTGGTGCAGAGTAGCCATCCCATCACGCTCCCGCGGTAGGAAGGAGAAACGAGCCTGATTATCAAAACCACATGCTGGTTTATGGATAGGAAATCGAATTCTCTCCGAACATGAAATGACCTGTAGCGGGATCCTCCACGGGAACGGCGCATTGTTTCTTGTTTTGTGCACATGCATTTATATTTACACTGATTGCTTCTATTATAGCTCACCTCGTCGCCGCGCATCTGGCATCGGCCTCTGCCGATAATTTACTCTGGGTGCTATATTAGACAGGCTGTGCAAATACCGCACATGCCGCATGCGGCTTCCTGCAGCTTTTTGGCATTGTGCAAAGCAGCGGGAGTATTCTTTCGTTCTGGCACTGTCAATCACCTCCAGACTACACATTTCAGCGCCAATTTGCATGTACCAGCTATGCGGCTTCTGAGCCAAATCCAACTTAATCAGGCTTCTCAGAATGTCATTTTCGTCGTTCTCCCGCGTCTCTTGTACTGTATATCGTGTGAGACAAGGAGTTCAGACATCCCCACTCTCCCCCACTCCTCAACCAAGTCACCAAATCTCAACCACTCACTGATAAACACGAAAAAACTGTGCAGCTGTGGCGCAACCTCTCTATTATCATGATGCCGGCTTGGAACATCACAGATAAACTACAAAGGCCCAGTAGCGGGGGAGGATGTGTCTTGTAGAAGGAGCTTGACCAACTCCTGATTTATTGAAGGCCACAGACAAATGGATGGAACACCTACCTTTGATTTTTTGATTCACCCGCTTTTGCATCCAACCACCCTGTAGAAACGAAATTGATCTGCGCTTCGCAGGTACGTAGAGCTCCTGGTGGAGTTACATTTCACCAGAGGAGCTGTATATGAATGTCGCAGTAATTAAAAGGCGGAATTGGATCCGTATTTCCGGCCTACGCCCGAGATTTTTTTCAACGTTGAACACGGCTCCGCTGCCGAATGATGCCGATCAGCTCCGCTAGCTGATGATTGGAGCCGAGGCTAGGCGCCTCGGCGCCAATCAACCGGTTCGGCGGCAATCACAGGTAACACTCTTTTATGACCAGTAATACACGCGGAGCTATCAAACGGCTGATAGGCATTGTTCGGCACTGGCTGATGTTTGCATCCAGTGATGATCCAGTGCTCGCTCAACGACTCCGATGGATTCCAATGGAAACCGGCGGCTCACGGGTGGTGAGGATGATCATCTATTTCCAGCGAACTCCGCTGGATATTACTGGATCCTGAACCCCAATTTCCACTCCTACTGCAATTCTCGGCCGTCGTTTTTCAACCACTTGTACTTGCACGCAAAGTAAATGGGGCTCTCCAATCTCCCAGCTCTACGACATGGACTCAGATAGTAGTTGTATCCCCCTACAGTTATTTAAAATAATTATTTGCCTTCATTCTCGTCCTTTGACGGTTCAACGGTTAGCCTCATGGTCAACCTTCCAGCCCACGGCGTTTTCTTGGTGTGCATGCACACTCTTCTATATATTCAACGTAGCACGGGGTAAATCAAGAAAAATCAAACATTTGTATGTTCTCCAGTCATTTCCAGCGAAGTCCACTGGAATTGAGCGGCTGATGAATCATTGGAACCCACTTGGACACCGCAGGTCGCTGAGAAGCATCGCCAATCAACGTCTGCCGATGTCCACCACCGGCTACCGGTGTCCACTGGCGGCCAGCGGTGGCCGCCAGTGACTTTGCTAGTTAAGGCTGTATTACTCTTTATGACAATGTCGCATCGACGGCCAAAAAGACCTCCAAAACCTCCGGCTTGCGATACATGTAAGGTTTGACGGGCCTTGTTCCGAATTCACTGTTTCTGAAAGGCCCGTCGGACCTAAGTTGTGCCAATCCTAACTCCGATGGTGGGCCATGCCGACGATGCGTCGACAGGAGCAATGTGCAAGTCATTTCAGATTTGTATTGGTTGCTAGGAATTAGCTAAGGTGTATCACCGTGTATGTGGGTGCGTGATACCTGTGAGATGAGGACGCCCGCTGTAGTAGGAGGATCGGGTTGACTTAGACAGTTCCCCATGGAGTATCTTAGCCAATCCATCCCTTCTTGTCCGCTACCGCCATGTCCACTCTTTGAGGCTGCCAGTCCTGGCGTCTCCACCGCTGAGGAGCTCTGAGCCTAGCTCCAGTGAAGTGTCAGTACCATCGATATCTCCGCTGCAAGCTGGATAAAACCTGGCGATGTCACCGCAGTTACCCGAGATTTTATCTTCGTTTATGACTTTGGTGTCCCCGCGGGGACATGTGTCGTGATCCAATATCCAGCTGGCGACCTAGGTTTTGATCATATGCCGCCAACTATACATCCCATCCTAATCAAAACATTTATTAAAACAGGCATTTGGGCGGTCTCATCCCAGCTGCTTCTCCTCCCACTAGGGTCGCGGGTGCTTGCAATCTGCATGATCGCCTTGGGCTCTGGATCTTCTTTTTCACGAAGCCATCCTTTGCCTGGGACTTTGTCCGAGTTCATTTTCGGACGCAACTTTCTTCCACTCCGAAACAGGATACTCCAAGTTTCAAATGAGAACACGGTGCCGGAGTTTGTTCAAGGCAAAAATGCCATGGGTGTCTCCCTTTTTATCTCAAACCGCTATGAGGAAAGACGCATCTGTCGTGAACTATGAGAACGGATACTGTTGTCAGGGTCGGGTCGGGCCTGAAAGCCTGGGCTTAGGTCGGGTCTGAGCGGGTCTGGGCCCGACGAAATCTCAGGCCTATCGCCATCGGAGCCTGAGGTATCTCAGTTTTTTTGCAATAAACCATAGGTAAATGAAAATTGGGAACCCAGATCATGTACGGCTCCACCCACTGTCTCAAGCCGCTGTCCTTGACTTCCTTCCGTCCTTGTCAGCATCACTCATCCACCCGATTGTCTCAAACTTCTTGGCGCGCGCAGACACCGTCCTCGCGGCGGTACCACCGCATCATAGGTCTTTTGTTCTCGAAGTCGCCGGCGAAGACAGTATCCTCCGCGGATGTGTCTATGCACAGTGGGTTTCACAGGACTTGTCCTCCACACGGAGCTGGAATTGCCCGCGAATATACACAGTTTGGCCCCACGCGCGTGAACGCATGCAGCTCGTCAAAATTCGACTATCCGTCGATATAGTGGGGCGCAATTTTTTTGCGCATGATACGCCAACTGTCCACAGTCCTCAGACACGTTCCATTTCCGGGTATGGTCGAGTACGCCGAGTCTCTCCTTCAACAGGCAGAGGCGGGTTTCGTCGTCGATCCGGAGTGAATAGGATACCTCGGGACGTGAGTCGCTCTGCGCATCCACCAGTTTTGAGCGTTCAGAATGGCGAGCCAGATGAAATTGATGGGATACAACGTCAACATCATCTCGCCATGAATTGTGAACAGGCTTAATCGTCAATCGGTACCGACAATGCGGCCGTTCCGTAGTTTCTCTTGCAACCTGAGTTCTAGGCCTTGTAATTTCGGTTGCCGCTGAATTTTCTCAGCAATCTTCTCCATCTACGGCAGCCAACAGATCCCGGACATGACATTTGGATGGCAGCGACTGCTCGGTATGTTGTTTTTCCGGTAGCCGGTACTAGGAACGAATCAAGCGTAATTAACCAACATTGGCGGTAAACAGCGGCAAACCCGGCATGTCCTCCAATAAGCCTGAGTACCTAAATTCAGATGCGGCCCGGGACCCCGAAATATAGACCCTAGGCGGAGAATTTCAGAGCCGAGTGACAAGCGGGCGCTGCATGCCCGCTGTCCATCTGGGTTCGTGGGATTGACCTAAATTCAATTTGGACGCCATCTTCCGGATCCAGCAATTCGAAACAAAATATCCAAGCTTGGAGTCCGGCGCTTGAAGCATCCGGATTGACCTCTTAGAGAGATCTGAGCAGCAAGAATGAACGCCAGTATCTATGATCTCTATCCTGTCTGCGGTCTATGTTTTTTGGGGCTGAACTTGAAATTTGAGAGAGGCGATTTAATTTGATTTGGAAATGATTTATCTGGATACCTCCAACGCTGGGCAAGCTGTGCCTTGCTTTATGTGGCGATTTATGGTCAATTTCTCGTGTTTACCACAGGCGGAATCGCTTAATTTCAACCGCGGATGGCGTTGGACACGGTACGGACGGATATTCGAGTAAGCTGATCCCCATGCTCCAATATTTAGTATATAACCCCTGGACATGGGGGCTGGATTCCACCACGAACCCAATCCCCAATACATGTCGACAAGCGAATATTCCGTCTGCATCCAGGGCCTCTTAACGGAGATTGGATACCGCTACGAGCCCTTCCCACCTTACGATGCTGATTACTGGGGTCCCTTCCATGGATGGATGTTGCACACATTGGGACCGACGTCGTCTTGGGGTGCGAAACAGCTTGCCGAACTGGAGCACGCTGCGGGCGGAGTCATCGAACGAGTATACCCGTTTGCGAGCACTCAGATGAAGCTTCTTTTCGCGAAGCTGACGGCCATTGCCATTCTCATCGACGATTCAATCGAAGATGAAACTGTGCACAAGCATCTTGTGCAGTTCTCGCACAGACTTTACCGCGGCGAACCTCAACAGAATGGGTTGCTGGCGCTCTACTACACGAACATGACAGAGCTTTCGGAGATGTATGGAGACGATTCTGTTCTACGGGGGTTCGCCATTGTTCCGTGGATTAATTACATCGATGCGTGCTTGATGGAGAAGCAACTATTCAATGTCGAGGTATGGCTCGTTTACTTCTGTGCCCATTTGACTGAAATTTTATTGGACCCTCAGCGTGGACGATCAAAAAATCGTGACGCCCTGCAACCGAGTACCCATGAAGAAGGTCTTGCACTGAAATTGTGCGGATTTGATTTTCTTCTGACGATAGTTTGACATTCTCATGGTTCCTGATAGTCCTCATTATTTGCGCTCCAAGAGTGGGATAGCCGAAGCATACGCCGCGGGTATATTCAAGGCGACCAAGGACCAACACTTGCCTTTGACGAGATATATCAAGGTCCTCCCAGATTTGACTTTTTACATCGTGAGTTTTACTCCAAACGTATCTGGACATTCTCTAAATCCTTGGTGATTATACAGGAGGTCATGAATGATCTTCTATCCTTTTACAAGGAGGAGATTGACGGAGAAACATATAATTTAATTCATCTTCGCACACGTTCACTCTCGGCATCGGGAGTACACGGCAGCGGAATGAACGCAGAGTGGACCTGCTACGACACACTCCGGCTTCTTTGCGATGAAATCCGACAGGCTACACGAAGTATAGACGGCCTTTTACGATTGGAGGATTGTGAAAGAAAGCTCCAGGGCGATCCCGGAATCAACGACATTGATGAGGTTGATCTTGAGATAGCGATGCAATGGAGAGGCTGGCGAGATGGGTATATTTCTTGGCATTTGGAATGCCGAAGGTACAAGTTAGGATTTTTGAAGTTCGCAGGGACAGGCGACCCCGAGCCGAGCGACTAGCCGTGTATAGACTATTTTTAGGACAACTAAACGATAGATTCGAGTGTTGTCGGTTTTTGAACTTGAAGTTGAATAATTATGATGACAACAGTGATCCGCCAGTCGGATCAACTTTCAACATCATTGCGTCGCCGCTTGCCCTCAGCCTTTCAACAGCACCACCTCAGCCACAGTCTCCTTCCAGAAACACCTCCTTCTAAGGTTTATCAATTCGTAAAGCAAGACCACGATGAAGGAAGTTAAATTGAGTTTCTGGGAGGCATACCGCGCCCACAGTTTCAGAACGGGGTTGCGAGTGGGAAGTCAGTGAAAGAGGCCGACAGTGGTCAACAGACTGATTGACACAGGCCGTTTCCGTTTCCAAACCACCCGACTTAACAAGGCAGTTCAGCGCCGAGAAGCACGCCAATGGCGGTTTTCGTGGGGATTTCGAGTCTGCCACTAGTATTTCCGATTGATTCCCGAGTAACGGAGGTCTCCAGGTGTGTTGTCCGAAATTTGAATGCGGTGGATGTCGCTGACCGAGTTGCTAGGTGCATGTACTTCATTTCTGTCAGTCCATCACAGATGTAACCCGCCCGCCATTCAAAGGTTCTTGACGTAAGTATGCCGTTCGCAACGGCCGCTTTTCCTCGACCGCTGCGCAGGCACTGTAAACCCGATGGCTCAAGTAAACAACTCTTTTGGCCTAGCGACGACGCGGCTTTCGCTCACGGGACGGTCTAGGTATCTGTGTTAAGTATCTGATCATCATGTCCGAACCAGTGCACGCAATTTGCAAACGACGATATGTAGCTCGAGTTGTCGGGAGCTGCCTACTCGGTCGAGCCCAACTCTGCAGTCTGCCGGACAGGAAAATTTGTCGAGGTCGTCCAGACTCTTTCATTTCTCCAACCCTCTGTGAGGGGCACTTTCACTTATTTATTCCCTTCCAATCTACTTGGTCATGTCGTCATCGTCCCAGGAGTCTGTGGTGACCGTGGCGTCCTTAGGCGACGGCGGGGAGCGGCTGATGTATGTCGTGCTCGGCCTCGTCGCCCAAACTTTCTTTTTCGGTAAGTCCGGTTCGCCTTGTTCATACTGCAACTAACCATTTCGTGTGCAGGCGTATACACAGTTCTTCTGTTTATCTCGACTCGAATGCTATTGTGAGAGACTCTTTGTTCTGCGAACTATACGACATCTTACAATTGTATAACTAGGAAACGTGGATTGAAGATCCAGAGCAACAAAATCATGCTCCTTGTCACTCTCTTCATGTACTCTATATCGGCAGCGTACTGGGCATACAGTGTAATCTATGCGACGGACCGGTTGCGTGCCCAAATCAACTTGTCGTCCAAGTCCCCAATACCCGACCACGACCAAATTACGAGATGGTTAACTTTAATCAACGCCATCGTTATGATAAATGTCCGTGTATGTTCTCGTTATACCAAAGTATCTAACCACGTATAATGCAGTATATTCTTACCGATGGGGTGGTAATCTGGAGGGTTTGGGTCATCTGTCGTCGTGATCTAAGAAAATACCTGTGGGTCGCGATGGGTTTCTTGATCCTCACAACCGGTATGCATGTCCGGATTCTTTTCGCTACTACGAGCTGAATGCATGCTTCAGTCGCAATTTTCCTCACAATCGCATTCCGGATAGTTTCTTCCATCAAACCTTCAGCGAAAAACAGCTTTCTAAATCCAGGGATCGATATTCTGCAAATTTCCACCGGGGTGTTGTCATTGTACTCAAACCTTGCTTCGACGAGCGTGGTTGCAATCACCGCGTTGTACGTTCGCCTGGGAATAAACCCATAGGAAACCACTAATGAATCGCCGCTGGACAGGGGGCATCGGAGAGCACTGCGCGACGCCTTCGCTGTCGAAGAGGCGTCGACGCGGTCTGATCAAATTTTGGCTTTGCTTGTGGAAGTTGGCACGTTTTATTTCGCATCTACTGTGAGTTCTCGTCGCGTCTCATATGCAGTGATATTTACAATATGCTATTTTCCCAGCTCTTCGCCCTAATGTCCGCGCTCATCCGGTTGCCATATGGAACCCTGGGCGATCTGTATAGTCCGATCAATGTCCAAATCGCGGTGCGTAATTGAATTTAGGGAATTCTGTGTTGGTTTACCGACACCATTGAACTAGGGCGCATACCCCCCGATCGTGATACTTCTCGTGAGCACGAAACGGTCGTGGAATGAGACAGCATTTTCAGATACCACCGTCTCACGCGCGCCTCGCTCTTCCTCTGCATATCCAATCCAATTTGGAGGTGCAGATACTGTTGTCGATGGAACGGGTTCACTCCCAGCCTCTCGCGACCATGATAAAAGAATAGAAGCTGAACCGTTTGCTTGACCAGCTTCGGTTCCAGAACGTGTTGTAATACTTAAGCCATTGTTCATTGGCGAACCAGTGTATCCATAGATTATTTAGTCGCATTCACAACGATAATGCCAGTGTACTTCCATTTCAGAAACAGACGCAATAAAAGCTGGGAGAAGATCGGAATCCTTGCGTGCCTTCGAAAGAGTTGGGAATTTAGGAGCAGACCGCGACAGAAGCGTTCAAAATCACACTTCGGGGGAGAGGACAGGGATGGTGAAGCGGAAAACCCGATCGTTTCGTCAGAGGCACGGTAGATTCAGTCCCAGCCCAGTAAATTCACAATATTATACAAGTCCCGGATGTTCAACGACGTTCCCGGTTTCCACCGACCAAGACGCCGGACGCAGCTCAAATCAAAGGCACATCATCATTGAGCCCCTCCCCCTCTTTCGCTCTCCGGCTTGCAGTCTCCTGCCGGAACTGGCGCGGCAAGAGGAAGAGGCCGATCGCGTACAGGGACCAAATGACCTGGTTGGTATTCGCCCCGTTGAGTGCTTTTCTGGGATAAGTGAGAGGAGAAAGCACTTACAACGACGATAGCGAGCCAGAAGTCTTTGCAGCGCCAATTTACGGGGTGGCCGTTCCCCGTGACGTATGCCCATTCGATCCAGAGGCCGTAGTGTGTCTAAGCGCGGGCTCTTTAGTAGATAAAACGAGATTCGGAAAGGCCCGATAACAGTACCTGCCATGTGGCGAGTGCCACGGTGGCCAAGCCGAGGATGGCGTGCAGGTAGTTCTGTGGGTGCCGGCCACCGGGAAAGCGAAAGGGCAGCTTCACCCAGTGGATGAATGCACCCAGGAAGACTTGGATCACGTACATCACCAGCAGCGCGAGGCCGACTTTCTGTGTGTGCTCTTAGTCGGATGCGAATTTCTTCCGCGAATTGACCGTAGAACGCACTTGATGGGGGTCGACGAAGTGCAGTTCGCCGCCCATACTTGTCGTTTGGTATCCCAGCGCGAAGCCCGTGAAAACGAGAGGCCCGGTGATGAAAAAGTTCACGATTGCATGGGGCCAGAACCAACTGCGCCGCCCAGTGCGTGAGCTATTGGTAAGAATCTGTGAGGCGCTTACGAGTTTGTGAAGGTGCGAAGATATCGAGCGATGAATATTCCCAGAGGAAGGACCACGAGATACGCAAAGAATGCGACATGAGCGTGGATGCGCGCTTTGTTTTCGAAGGTGGTGAGGGGAAACGAGGACATGGACGATGTGTTCTCCAAGTCGCGTGGGAGGACCTGGTCTCGAAACAAGTCCGCATTATATAGGCCGCGCATGCCTGAGCCCGGCGGTATTCCAGGCACCCCCAAGTCTCCAATCAGCGGCGACGTGTTGGACGGGCGCCGGTATGTGGCGGGAGACCGGCCTGGGAAATGATCGAACTAGGAGGGGATAGACCGCCAGGTGACGTATCTCCACCCCAAAAGCGAGGAGTCAAAAAAGCCGTTGAGCTCAGTGAAGGTGAGGCTGGTTGACCAAGTATGCTGGCATGCTAACAGAACCGCGAAGAAAGTCCGCCGGGAGAGCGCCGGGATATTCGCAGCGAGAGCAGCAGAATCCCACGTCAGAGAACAACAAACAGGTAGAGGTCTGTGTGGGATACAACATCTTGATCTTGCGGCGGCCATAACAGAGCACTAAACAAAGAACTAAGGCTGACCGAAAGACCCGATAGTTCCCAAATAGATCCTAGGCCTAGGCCTGGGGCTCGAAAAGGCTGAGACAAATTTAGAAAGCAGCAGTACAAAGTTAAAAACAAATTTGCTTCTATTGCCCCTGAGGCGGCTTTCGAGGCGTGGAAGGTGGTGGTTGCAAATAAGGAAAAACGCAGCCACGTGACAACCCAGATTTGGTTTGCGCACGTCACCCACCACCATGTCTGAACGCGCGGGCTCGTTCGAAGAAACGGCGCCGCTGTTAGGTAATTCTTCTGCGACTTATGCAAACACATATACTCCTCTGGATCATGTTACTTCCGTCGATGCATCGCAGGGAGACGGTACGGCACTCGCGTCGCAGATAAGCAAAAAACCTGATTCACTCGTTTAGGATCGTTTGGAGAGTCGTTTGACAATGTCCCCACTGCTAAGAGGCAACTTGGTGAATAGATCCGCGCTGTGAACTGACGCCAATTAATTTATCTTTTACCCAGGACTGACCAGTGCAGTGTTTCTGGTCTTTAATCGTGTCATCGGCACTGGGTGGGCTCTCGCAGAATTATATGCCCGAAAAATGCTGATAGATTGGCTCAAGAATATATGCGACACCGAGTGTAATCCTTCGCACTTCTGGAAGTGTCGGCGTCGCGCTCCTCATGTGGCTTCTCGGCGCACTTGTCGCCGCCGCTGGGACCGCAGTTTACGTTGAGCTCGGAACCGTAGGCTTATACCCCTTCAACCTTGTGTGGGAATTAATCCAATTCTTACGCAGGGTCTTCCCAGGAGTGGAGGCGAGAAGAACTACCTAGAGTTCATCTATAGACGACCCCGTTTCCTCGTCAGCTGCTCATTCGTGGTATACACGCTTATAATTGTAAGTAATCCCACCAATGTGCAACTCAATTTATACCCCTTACCTCTGTACAGGGCTCCGCGGCGGCCAACAGCATCGTTTTCGGAGAATGTCCTTACGTTCCATCCCTTCGTCGACTGGTTTTCTGAACGTATCACAGACGTTCTCAACGCGCTTGCCATTCAACCGACTCGCTTCGCCTCGCGCCTCGTCGCGATCCTCGTCCTCACCTTCTGCCTCTCCGTGCATGGCACCTTCCTCAAGTTCGGCGTCCGGCTCCAAAACACCCTCGGCGCCTTCAAACTCCTCATCCTCTTCGCTATTTCTCTGCTTGGCATACTCTCCCTCCTCGGCGTTCCCGGCCTCGCGGTCCGTGCGCCGTACGAGACCCCGCACAACTTCGAGTCCTGGGCGGCATTCTGGGAAGGCAGCGGCACCGGCGCGAATGGGTTTGTTACGGCCCTGTACAGCGTCATCTGGTCCCTCATCGGATACGCGAATGCAAACTACGCGCTGTCGGAGGTAAAGGACCCTGTGAGGACGATTAAGAGGGCGGCGCCGCTCGCAATGGCCGCGGTCAGTGTGGTGTATATGGCCATCAACGTTGCGTATTTCGCTGTCGTCTCCAAGAATGACATTTTGGGCAGTCGCCGGATCGTTGCGTAAGTCTTCCGTATCCTCCTGTAGAGGTGCAATTAAATACTGGAACAGGGCATTGTTCTTCCGCAATCTGTTCGGCCCCGCAACTGAACGAGTGAGCTTGGATCCAACTTTCTGCTGATTGCTCAGAGTCGTCGTCGCAGGCACTGAGTGTTTTCATCGCGTTCTCCACCCTCGGAAATTTGTTGGCTGGGCAATTCACGCAGGGACGAGGTACACTTTGTCTTTTGGCTCGTGCCGCAGTCTGTACTCGACGCTGACCATCTTCTCTGTTATCATTTGCGTTTTTTTCTTTTCTTTTACGCCATCTAGTGATTCAAGAACTCGGACGCGAAGGCATCCTCCCATACTCGGCTTTCTTTGCGAGCAACAAGCCTTTTGGCGCGCCGCTTGCGGGGCTGCTCACACAGTACCTTGTGTCTTGCGCCTTCGTCCTCGGGCCACCACCCGGTGATGCATACCTGTTCATGATCAGCAGTGCGTCCACTCCCATTTCGGACCATTCACATTTCTAACCTCCCCCCAGCCTCTTCCTACTCCCTCGCCCTTATAAACACACTCGTCTCCCTCGGCCTCCTCCTGCTGCACACCCCGGCGTACAAGGCCTTCGGCTGGGCTCCACCATTCCGCGCACCGCGCGTCGTTACTGTGCTTTTCTTCCTCTCGAACGTGTTCCTCATCGTCGTGCCGCTCGTCCCACCTGCACCCGGGCGCCGTGTGTACGAGGCGCTCCCGTATTATGTGCGTGCATTCAACGCCCCCCTTCCCTATGCTCCTTTCTGCCTATTAAGCTGTAATTGACGACTTTGTCCCTTTATATTTATGTACATTTCTCTAATGATGAACACATAGCTACACGCCGTCGTCGCGCTCTCAGTCTCCCTCCTCGGCGCCGCATACTGGTACGTATGGGGTGTGTGGGTTCCGCGCCGGAGGGGGTACGCGCTCGAGCGCGTATGGGTGCTGCAGGATGACGGGGTGCCGCGGTGGGTCTTCCGACGTGCGTCCCAGATGCCCGGAGCTGGGTCAGCGGTGGTTGGGTAGGCAGGATAGGATTTGCCGGCGCCAGGTCCCGCATCAGAACGGCCGGTGCCCGTACTACATATACAAGGCGTAAATGTATGCTACGGATGTACCTAATCTCCATTGTTGTGAACTACTAGCCCGCGTCAAATCTATCACTTCCCCGGCCCGTGGGACAATCATCAACCTTCTCCAATAATTGCCATCCATCGGCAGGACGAGCAGTGCCAACCTGACCGTAATCAGCTAAGAGTCAAGTGCCACCTTCACATAAATCACTGTCATCCAGAAAGCAATAACCAAAAGACCGAACAGTCTCGCAGCTTCGATGTTAGGTACACGAAATATATTCAGTACTGGATTAGACATCCTGTCAGCCTTTCAAGGCTGAACAGCTATGGTAATACCCACAATCCTTCATGTCGAATGCTCGCGGCGTGTATGCAGGGCGAAGGAACCTAGCACAGGGTATCAAGGGTGGCAGTAATTACCAAAGCAGCACGGCGGGTCTTTGACATTGAAGCCAACCGCCATGCCCGAGGAGTGTGTACTTCCCGCTCAGCGCCTCAAAACTCCACACTGCGGTTATGGAAAAACCAAATATAGTTTTCTGCACAGGAAACTCACAAGCTCACAAGCGAAAAAGCCGCGGCTGAGACAAGGCTGTCGGGTGGAGCCCAGACTTCGCACAACGCACAATTGAGTGTTTCTGAGCTTCTTGCTGGGCGAATGACGATCTAGATGCATTTATTTGATGACTGACTGAACATATCATGAATTCAACTTCAGAATTGACAGGCTGAGAACGGCGTATCTGTGTCAGCTGACTCTACCCTCGGACTTTTCGGGTTTTGGATTGAGGTCGAAACTACTTGTTCGCACCTGTTCATACCATGTCCATCTACCTTTCGTAAAACTTAGAAAGCCTGTACCTGAGGATCTGGATCGGCATGGCGCTATAATAAAACCATGATCTACCATGATAAAAATCAGGGGCTGTCGAACATCAACTGTCACTCGAGCATCGCACACCAGGCAACCAGCCACCTGTGGAGCTTTCAAATTCAAATATTCACCTAGCCTCTGGTGAGCCTTCTGGTACTCGCAGGAGAAGATGCCCGAGTGTTTGTGTAGGAAATAATTCGCCTTATTAATATGGAAGCCAAAGGCGATTATTCTTTGCAATTGTGTGGAGTTCAACTGACTGAGATCTGAAACGCGAACAGGTTCCATCAAACCTGATTCTCACATGACAGTGAGCTTCAGTGCGAGAATTTCAAAAATTAGACATGGCTTGACTTGAAGCTTGAAGGCTGACTTGGACAGAAAATGTCCACTGCCCAAACATAATTGGCACCAAAACCGACGGCAGAAATCTTAACAAAGGCCCACAGTCAACCCACAGTGCACATCGCCGTCGGGCATCCGGGCTAAACGCCTGACTCGGTAACCCCGCGTTACTAAACACGTTGAACAACCCCATTTGGCGCAGGCCTATCGTTCGGTCATTTGATGGGGATTGCAGGTCTCTTCCTCTTCCTTTTCTTCTTCGTCGTCCAGCGTTGCGACGCTCGATGACCCCGCCATGACTACCCAAGACCTCGCCACGACTATCCAGAGCTTGTTAGTAGCAACTCTGAGAGCCTTCTTTAGTACTAACGGCCCCACAGACGAGTACATGATGTTCTCTTTATAATATCTATAAGTGAGTGGCGGCGACTCTTCTCGGTATGCCCATGAATGACAGTATTCTCCCAAGCCTTCCTGTATTCCGGGATTCTTTCCTTAGAGACGTATAAGTGCTGACGTCGTCCATTAATAGATATTTTGACCATCTTCTCACCCTGGGTATGCTGCTTCAGGCCACGCCAAATCCTCTTTGCTGATTGCTCCTAATCTCAGGGGACGAAATTCGTTTTCTATGGAAGAAACCCAAAACTACGAGCACGTACTGCTTCCTTGTTAATCGATATTTGGCGTTTTCCGGCGACATCGCCGTAACGTTCTTCGTTTTCAATTCGGTGCCCGATAGAGTGCGTGCATATCCTAATATAATTATCTGCACTCATCCATTCTCTTCTCAGTGGTCAGTTATTCCGTTGAATAGAGGTTTTGGCTCCTGAACTTCAGCGTCATCCAAGGTGCAAACACGTCAACCTCTTTCGACAAGTACTCCTCGTCCTCAATCAGACGGCTATTTGCAGTACGGTCCCGAACCTTGTTTACCTTAGCTGGCTTTACTGACATCCGCTCTCCCCAGTTCTCCTTACTGTAAGGATCTATGCATTATATGGTCGTAAAACGAAGGTGTGGGTATATATGCTGGGTGCTGGCGCCGTTCTCATGGGAGTTTCGTTGGTGGGTCTGAATCATTCGGCCAGCGACATTGACATGCCTAACGAGATAATTTTCATATAGTGGGCCATCAGTGGGAATGGCGGCATACCTGTGCCCGATGTTGTTGGCTGCCATATCGCCAACTCGCAATATATGTTCGTCCGTTCGCTGTGATGTCTCGCTGTGGCTTTACTGAAACTACTCGTTTTTATCAGTGGTATACGTGAGTGAGGCTATTGCCATTCTACGCTGTCGCTCAGCTTTTCCGTGTAGATCTGGCCGTGCCTTGGGAAGCGTTGTTCACCTACGATGTACTGAGTCAGTGTCTCTGCTCGGTGCTTGTTCTTTATGCTGATCTGGTTTAGTTGTCGTTGCGTTGTTCTATAAATCCTTGCAAACGCGCAATGAGTCCCGCACGAGGCGGAGTGAGCCGCTATTGAGTTTTCTAGTCAGAGATGGTCCGTACTATTCCTCGTCCCGCGTATTTGACTGAGCGTTCTTTCCGCCAGGCGCTGTGTATTTTGTGTAAGCATTATCTTAGAAAACCTGGGGTACATTGATCCTCATCTATGTTCAGAGTTATGGCTGCAGTCAACCTTGGGAATATCCTCACTTTCTATGTGAGATTTTCTTTCCGCCCTTCTGAAGTTTTAAAAGCTTAACATCCCAACTCTAGATGGCCGGCGTGAGGCATTTTCTTCTGTAAATGTTGCTCTCGCAACTGACGTTCTTTCTAGCCTCTGCTCCGTGGATGTCTATCCACCATGGCCAGCAGGTAAGTTCCTTTTGTTCTCCGGCCTTCTTGAATGACCAACGCGCCCCAGTCTTTCGGTCACCATGATGTCCAGACTCATGCTGAACTTGCACTCCGTCGAGAGCAAAGGGCTCTTCTCCACGGCCACATATGTGAAATATTCCGCGTCCGTGATATCGGATGATGACAGCCCGGTCGAGCTGGATACACTGTGGACGAGGGATCTGGAACGGAGCAGGGACGTAGAGAGCATCGATGTGTCGATGGGGTCGACGGAGACATAGCGCATGTTCAACTAATTTTGTATTTTTAGTGTGGTTCCGAAAAACTTGTTGTACTTCGTTGGATGGAGCGTGGGGACCGTAACTTCCCGGAGGTATACGTAATAAAGAGTTTAGAACCGTTTGTTGCATCATCTGTTTGCTAATGTCTGCCATGGCTGACCGGTGACCCACGAGCGCCGGGGAGGCCTGGCGAACAACTAGCAAACTTTTCTTGAGCGCTTTGACTTGATTCTCTAACTTGACCTCGAGCGGCCGGATGATAAAATGATTACCCGAAATATTTTCTCCTTCCATTCGGCCCGCCTCTTCGTCTTTCTAACTCCTCAAGATGTTCGGACTGGACGTTTTTACAACCTCCTACATGCTTCGACTGTGATGCGCCGTGATGACCGAGGTTTATCCGACAAGAACTTCACAAGAACTTCAAAAAGCCGCAAGCAGGTGACGCGCCCGCCTGACAATTGCGGACCGTTTTAAAGCTGGCTTCGCGGTCTTCCTCCGTTGATGATGGCCTTCTTCATTACCCTCGCCCTCTCCTTCCTTGTCTCCAGCGTCAACGCGCTCGGTCAGGATACTTGTGTCGCTTTCCAAGCATCCGCGTCTACCTTCTCGATCGCAAGCAATGGAAAGGCTGCGCCTCTGATTTTGTCTGCGGATGAGTGGCCTGGCGTTCAACGCGCCGCACAAGACTTCGCCGCAGACATCCAGCGGGTCACCGGGATAACACCGACGGTCTCCAACTCTTCCTCTGCCCCCTCTCGCTCGGCGCTCCCAATTATTATCGGCACACTCGGAAAATCCTCCCTGATCAACCAGATCGTAAACTCCACAAAGCTCGACGTGTCTTCCATCGAAAACAACTGGGAGGCATTCATGACGCGGGTGGTTGCGAACCCGCTTCCCGGCATTGCCAAGGCATACCTGGTCATTGGAGCGGACAAAAGAGGGACTATATTTGCTCTGTAAGCCTCTAACATAAGCTGTTCCCTGTTTATATCAGGCTAACCGCCTGACTAGATACGACCATTCCGAGCAATTTGGTGCGTAATCATCTGCTCCGTCCTCCATCCGATGCTGAACCTACGTCGTCTAGGTGTCTCGCCGTGGTATTGGTACGGATATTTCACAGATTAGGACCTGGGAGACTAATCCGTCCGCAGGTGGGCTGATGTTCCAACTACCCAACATTCCGCACTCTTCGTTACGCCTGGTGGTTGCTCCCACGGCACGCCGTCTGTAAAATACCGAGGGATATTCCTCAACGACGAGCAACCGGCGCTCCAGAACTGGGCCGCAGAGAAATTCACAAACGGCACTGGTGCAGCGTTGACAGGCTCGCCACTCAACCATTTGTTTTACACGAAATTGTGAGAATTTGTAACTCAGTATCGATGTCTGCTGAAGCATGGCCAGATTTGAATTGATGCTCCGCTTCAAGGCGAATCATCTTTGGCCCGGTATGTTCGACGACACCTGTCCACGCAGATCCTTCTCATTTTACCTTTTTTCATAGCGCAATGGAGCAGGTTGGGCATCGCACATTTACCACCTCTCCGCTAATCGTAATTTCTAGCGCCTTTGGAATCGACGATTCACAGAATCAATTTCTGGCGGATTATTACGGGATAGTCATGGGCTCCAGGTGCGTAACTTATATAAATTTCTCGTTCGCCGTCGATGTATTGAACTTTGCCATAGTCACGAAGAGCCAATGATGCGTTCAATTCCGGTATGTGTTGGATTGAGCCTGTAAAGCGTTGCTCACATATTCTAGGTCGAATGGAATCTTCTCGGTACGGGTGCCTGGGACTACTCGTATGTCGTTCTCTACACTCTGGTCATCATTGCTATGCTGACCCCTCTTCACAGGGTCAACCCTCAGGTATCCCAATCGTTCGCGTTGTCGAATGGCACGAATTCATCATCCTTCAGAATATCAATGCGTTTTGGGTTAACGGGACCATCCGATCCAAGCCGTTCGAGAATGTGTGGACCATCGGAATGCGGGGAAACGGAGATGGTATAGATATTCTTTCCAAACCTGGGGATCCCAAACGAAGAGATTGATTCCATCGACAGAACCGATCTCTGGTGCTGACGCAATAACCCTCCTTCAAGATATAACGGCCAACCAGACGCAGATTTTCCGTCAGGTCTTCAACGGAACGGACCCCAGTACCATTCCCCAGGTCTGGGCGCTTTACAAGGAGGTTGAGGGGTACTACGATCAGGGTCTGCAAGTCGAAGACTATGTCACGTTGCTCTGGTCAGACGACAAGTATGTCTTATATTATCCGTGTGGAGCAGACCTAACTTTGATAGCTGGGGGAATGTACGCCGATACCCACTTCCTTCGGAACGAAACAGGACGGGTGGAGCTGGCGTGTATTATCATGTAGGTTCTAATTGTACTATTTCAGGTGAGGGTAACTGACTTGACACCTCACTCAGGTCGACTACGTGAGACGCATGCGTGGAAAAATTGGAACTGACTGACTGTGATTCAAGGTTGGCAGCCCGCGAGATTATAAATGGATTGCTGTAAGTGTCGCACCACGTCCTAAGGCGATTTACAATCTTATATCGCGCAGAGCTCTCAAATCTCCAAGGTCCTTCTAGTCCTCGAAGTCGTCTCCTTCTAACTAGTAACTCTAATCACATAGATCCACGAGCAAATGTCCATCGCCATCGACCGTGATGCAACCCGTCTTTGGGTGCTGAACGTCGGAGATTTGAAACCTTTAGAAAAAGAAACGGAGTTCTTTATTTCCTATGGGTGGAACGCAACGCGATGGAACGCGGACAATCTCGACACCTTCGTTTCCAGCTGGGCCAAACGAGAGTTCGACGTATCCGACTCGGATGCTGCTGCGGTTACAGACATTGTCGCGAACCTGACTCGATTCAATGCCCGCAGGAAGCCTGAACTTTTGAATTCTACGACATATAGCTTGATCAATTATCGAGAGTAAGTGTCTCAACGTTTTGAGCCGGGTCACTTACGTTCTACTGTAGGTCCGACAATGTGCTGGCTGCATGGAACCAGCTCCAGACCGCCTCGACCGCAATCTACAACAAGCTACCATCCGCCACAAAGCCCGCATTCTTCCAACTTGTGCACCATCCGGTATTGGCGAGCGCGAACCTCGGAAACATGCTCATTGCGGCGGGCAAGAATAATCTTCGAGCCAGTCAGGCGCGACTCAGCGCCAACACGCTCGCAGACCAGGTTGAAACCCTGTTTGAGCATGATTTCGATCTCGAAGCACAATATCACAGCCTGCTGGATGGCGAGTCTCTTATTCTCTTCCCGCCAGCTGTGCTGACCTTCTGCATCAAAGGCAAATGGGATCAGTGCGTAGTCGAGTCATTTTTTCGCGTGCCTTTTAAATTCAATTCGACCTCAGCATGATGGACCAGACACGTGAATGACTTACCTGTCTAATAAAAGGAGTTCAACTGACTTGGGTGTAGATCTCGGATACGCATACTGGCAGCAGCCGATGACTAACTCGTATGGTTTTCTCTTTCTTGCGTTGCATCGTGCCCAACGCTTCACCGTTCTAGCATGCCCCTCATTACTCGGGTCCAAAAGAATAAGCAAGCTTTACCGGGCATGATGCGTATTTCGCCGGAAGGGTCACTCGCGGCTTGGTTTGAGCTTCTCATTGCACGAGACACTATACTAATTCATCTTCAGGCCGGGAGACAACCAATTCCAGTGTTCCAATGGCTTCAACTGTCCTCCACCGTAAGCGTGCTCTGCTCAACCTGACATACATGTTTAACTCGCCATTTAGGACTCTCAACATTGACCAGTTTGACCCAATCCCCAACCGCTTCATTGACGTCGGTGCTGGTGGGCCCACACCCTTCACATTCACTGCGGTTTCCAATTCTTCATGGCTGACTGTCTCCCCGGCGCATGGTTCTATCTCTCCGGCGAACCCCGAGGAGCGGGTATTTGCGTCCGTGGACTGGACTAAGCTTCCAGAAGGTCTGAGCGCTGCGAACATTACATTCACGGCTGTATCTGGCTCCCCACCGACAACAATGATGTTTCCGGCGTTTATAGTTGCCAACAAGACGAGCGTTCCAGCTGGATTCAAAGGTACGAACCCGGGCTCCTGAACATGTTCGGGTTTCGCTCAACCAAGGCACCATAGGATTTGTCGAAGCTGGTGGTGCAATCGCTTTCGAGGCGGAGCATGCCACGAGGAACAATTCCGTCGCAGGTATGTTTTGGAAAGTTCTACCCGGCCTGGGCAAAACTCTGTCTGGTGTCACGCCGTGGCCGAGACTGGGCAACAATGAAAACAACTTTACGGCGGGCTCCGGACCCTCCCTGTGCGCTCTTTTGCGATCTCACTCTTCCTTGAACTAAGATCAATGGCAGGGAATATGACTTCTATACCTTCACCAACTCGAATGCGACCGTCACAACATATGTCTCGCCGTCTAACAACGGACTCGGTGCAGATCGTCCGCTTGGCTTTGCGGTCCAGATAGACAGTGGTGTGCCTCAGAGTAACTACTTCTTCCCACCCGCAGCGCCTGGCCAGCAGCCTGCTGCGTGGGACGGTAACGACGGATTTGTCGCGAACTCTATTATCGCGGTGCCCAATTCCCTGACTCTACCTTCTGGTGCGCACACGCTCAAGGTTTGTTTCACCTCCTAGTTTCCAAAAAGTCGATCGATTCATACGCGGACAGATATCTATGATTGAGCCTGCTGTGGTCGTTCAGAAGGTTGTCATTAGTACGTGTTTTGTTTCATGCTTGCGCGCAATTCTAGTCCGCTGAACATCTGTGTTTGAAGATACTGGGGGCGTAAAGCCGAGTTATCTGGGGCCACCGGAAAGCGTTTTGATCAAGTGAGGCGTTGGTTGCGTACGACGGAGATTATGTTAAATAAATAAATAAAATGGCGCGCGCGCCAGATGGCTTGCACATCGGAACATCAATTTGTCTACGGTTCGGAGAAACTGGGGTTGAGCTCCTCAATGCCAGCCATTTTACAAGTTAGCTCATGCCAACGACGACTGACTGTTGCAAGACAGACACCTCCTGTGATCCATTGGAGTTACTGGGTTCCAGGTTGAGGCGGAGTCGGAACATAGAAACTGATTCGCCAGCGCCTCGTGTGAACAGGTCTTTATCCGTTGGCCGACTACAATGCGGCGGGGCCAAATAAAGTAGTCGTTACACGCGCCTTCCCGCTGTGGTATCATGCTAACAGAAAGAAGCAGCGTGCTAGGCTGTGTCAAGTCTATTTATGCCGGGAATCTTTCAATTACAAGGTTCAATCGGCGGCCAACTGGAACTGCCGTCTCCGGATGGATGAGCTCTGGAGGCCCCAAAATTGTCTCTGGCGATCCTAGAATATGGCTCAATGACTGGGCATGGTCCCGGGCCTGCCTTCGTTACTCGTACTCTCGTCCTCGGTGGTGGCATGTTTCCCTGGTTGCGGTTAGCTTCCCGATCATTTGAACTTTTCTGACCGAGAGGAGTGGGTCGTTGGACGACCAGAGTGAACAGCAGAACTTGACACAGGAGCATGAACCTGAATCTCGTGGGAGGGCTTCAATCAAAGAGGACCCAGGATCGACAAGGAACCAAGAACACGAGGACCATCGACGATTTCCTCCTCAAACCATGAAACACAGAATTTAGGTGGCGGGCGTTTTCAAAGATCCACATGCGCACGCACGCCGACCTATGATGACAATTGATGAAAGCTGGGTAGCTAGCCTGACTCTCATCAATCGTGTCGGTTTTCCGGAAGTGCCTGGTATCGAGTCTCTCCCAAAGTAAGAAGTGATAAGTACCATACCATCGGCGTGGCCCGAACGCAGGTTGAATGGATCGTTTCCCAAATTTCGGATCATCGGAAAGAGATCAGAAGGATCGTGTAGGATGAAACATCTCAACTGATCGCACCACATCGGAAATATCGTGAACTAGTTCCCACAACCTTTTTATGAGATCATCCACAGTTCCATTACTGCATCATTGTTAATGTACAGGATCTTGGGTTGATGGTCCAGAAAATATATGGAAATGTCGAGGGCAGACTGATCTGCAGTGGGTCACGGAGTGAGAGCCCCAGATGCACCCCACCTTTGTTACTGGGGATTGTAGTGCGAGTAATTTTGGCAGTACAGATTTTGGTGCGGTGATCAAAACGGAAGAAAATTGAAGATTCAACCAGTTTGTTCATTACTTTTTTGAGTATTCGGTGATACGTCGCAAATGTAGATTGGCTCCTGGACTGATTCATGCTTTCTGACGCATCTTGATACTGAATTCATGTGCACTGCCGAAGACACAAGGAACGAGCAGTGAACGTGGTCGGGAATCATGGTACCTAACCCAAGAAGATCCACCAACTAAATCTTCAGACTTTTGATAGAGGATCCGTTGCCGGAGGCCAATAATTATTCGCACTGGTGGCTCCTCTCAGCGCGCTATTCCTTACGTTGAGAGCCCATCAGATCTTCACCAGCCAATTACCACGGTTGAAAACCAGGCTTTCCCACGCGTGACCCAGAGGCCGTGAACGGCATGACAGAAGCCGGTTGATGGAACGCTAAGATGGACCCGACAGATTGGCAGTCGTCGGACCCGTCACGGCGAGAGGGAGTATATATATCGGATACCCCCCGTAATCTGGGCCCATCTTTCTCCCCCCCCCCCATCTTTCCTGCCCAAGGCACCTTGAAGAGAGATTCACCGACTCGCTCACATGCCCTCAAGCACCTCCACGACGATGCCATCGAACGGTGTGCCCATTTTCTCCCCTCACCCCACATGCGCTGAATGTCGTCGCTGTCGCTAGCCTCAAACACTCCAGGGCGCGCGACATATAATTGGCCTCCAACTCGTGTACATCGAGCACCATGCACTCCTCACCAGATCACTCAACCCACGCCCACAAGCGTCGCTGGATCCGAATGTGAGCCCCACAAGCCATTCGAGGCGGAGTTTATTTGGGGTGTATCTGTGACCTTATTTTCTCCCCTTCAGATTCTTCCTCGACTCACTCAGCTCTCGACGTTGTTCCCCGTCTTCAACTTGTACCGTGCGACTTTGTACAGCCACGTGCCCCACGGTTGCAGCCTGTGGCTCTCCCGCCGCAGATAACGGGCATTACCGCAGTCACGCTGAATCCGGCGCTCCGTTCGGGCGCGGGGTCAGCGATATGCATCGACTTCTCATCAATCACATCCCAGATGATAAACGCTTGGGTGGCGCAGCCGGCGACATTCCCTGGGCTTCCATCTCTGACATTGCTTTCCAACCGTTTGTCATGGCCGATAACGGTCCATGCTTCGGGGGAATTTGTGGTGGTTGGGGACGTCCTGAAGGCGATACGCCAGGCGCTGGCGATTCCTCTCCCTGACGAACAGATTGATGAGTTGATTCAGCGGGCCGAGGGCGCGAACGACGTTGATAAAAACAATAAAAGGGCGAATGGAAGATGTCTGAAGCGGAAGAGACTGTTTGAGAGTGGGATGACCCGACTGCACCTACTTGAAGGCAGAACAAGATTTGTAGGGCTTTTGGAGAGTGCGATGGGATGTGAGGTTTGGATGTTGACTTTTGTTTGAGCAGTCTATGTAGTCTCGCGTCTCGGGACGTTATACGCCGAGCATGGAGCATCAATAAATGTGCATTATCTTATAGTCGTCAGAGATTGAGATAGTTCCTGGGAGAGAAAAACAGAATAAGTATCCGTTGCTTTGGAACAATCATCACGTGGTACTCAACCCGTGTATTGGACGGCCAAACATGAATAATTAAAAAATTAATCTTCCTGAAGTACAGATGCCAATCAATGGTTTCAGTCTGAAGCGATTGATGCCAAGTAAACGGGCGGCCGCTTGAACTACTAGAATGACAATGAGATTGGAGGTGGTACCGACCGGTGGAGCTATGAATTACTTAGTAGCTCGAGGTCTAGATAATAAAGACTGCACTTGAGTTGCAACTAAGGTGTTCGCCCGGAGGCACCTCTCTGGGTGGCTTCAAACGTGAATTAGTGAAACAGAGGGATGCTGGCAGATCTCTTCGGGAGCCCACGGTTGAGTGAATACCACATACTGTGTGAAGTATTCGTTGTGGAATTCAACAGATAAGTCTTGAATTTCAATATTCTTGATGGTTTGTTACACTGTGAATCGTGAATTTCAAGCTCTGTTTCATGACTGTGTGTTCCAACTTTTTACCCATAGGTGTACCGGTCGAGCTCTTTTTTTTTGTCTAAAAGTTGCGAACCACTTCAAAAACGCGTTTTTGAGGATCAGCGAAATTTGCGGATACTGCTACACCGCAACCACAAGAACAGCAGCCCAACCCGAAAGTTTCTGAGCAGGGTTCAATGCCATGTACGCGGAAGACTGGTGTGTATCGAGAATGAGCCGCTGGTCGCGAGCCAGCCTTTTCGTAGTGTCTGTAACAGAACCGATATCCTAGTGACGATCAAGATGTACTAGTATATGAGCCTTTTCGCAGACGGCATTGAGGCTAATGAGGCGGATTGCAGACACAATTTTGCTGCATGTGGCCAGCCGAATGGGAAATCGCAATCAATGCAAAGAGATTCGGGCCTTTGTGATAATGTATCGCTACTTATATTCAGCTACCTGCAGGTGCTTCCCTCACGCGCACCTCGATCTCAGCTGCTCTCCGCCTGACCTCCTCATCCGTCTCGCTGCTGTTGCGTAGACCACTTTATGCTCTATGGTGTTGTGTGTAGTCCCAAGATAGAAATTAGAGGTGACGCAACCTGCAATGAGGGCAAGGAACGAGAGAATGAGGGAGGTCAGGAACAGGGTGTATACCGTGTCGTCGTAGGCTAAGAGCAGTCAGTATTGCATCAATGGCGCGTTCCCTAATATTCACATTTGATCACCTCATTGTGGGGCTCTGCCAAACGCGCGACCAGGAAGGAGCCCGTAGATGTCGGCGATCTCAGTCGAGTTGAGAGTGGCGCCGAGGTTCTTCTCCAGATTTGCTGGTAGGTTGGCGTTCCAGACGGCGGCGGTGACCGCGGAGCCGATGCTGCCGCCGAGGTTGGTGCAGAGCTGGAGAAGGGCGATAGTGAGAGCCATGTCCTTACAAAATATCAGTGCCCAGCCGGGCAGTGGTTTAGGACAGGCAGCGGGCTGACCTGGTGACGCACGCTCGCCTGGGTTGCTACTACGGAGCCGATACTTGAGAAGGCGCCGCCGAGGGAGTAAAGGATTTGGCTGATGACCAGCACGGCATCGCTGGCAAGTCAGGAAGTCAGCTCGTGGAGCCCCCTTGAAATTGGAAATCTCAGCAGACCTTTTGTTACCGTTGAGACCCTGCCCGCTGCATAAAATATGCATCAGTATGTCTGACGTCAAGATCCAGGAGGGAGGGAGATAGCATACATGATCGTGATGCACAGACCCGCAAGCTGGATATATTTGTACTGGTGGGTAATCCGCTGCAGCGCTCTTGCGCAGACCCCAAAGACGCACAGACCAACGGCGACAGTATTGGTGAAGTAAGTGTAATTCGTGAGCTTAAGGTGGGGATCAGTAAGGATTGTGCTCGAGCAGGTGCTAGGGAACTCACCGACCAGTCCTTGACGATGTAGACATAAGATGAGAAGTATGTCAAAAATATGTTCCGGAAAGGAAAGTCATAAAGTCGATGATGATGTAGCAGATCTGAGGAGGAGAGGAGGATCAGGGTTATGTAAAACACCTGGAAAATCTGGTTTGTTGGTAGCTTACCGGCGTCTTGTTGATACCCGGCGCGGCATTATAGGATGTGAGGCAATTTTTAGCTCCCAAAGCGCAAAAGCGATCACGAGAAGGCCGCCGACGACACGCATGGCAATGAGGGAAGCTCAAATCGACGCTCGAGTGAGATACGTAGAGATAGAATAAAAAATTGGCTTACAGTTCTTCCACCCATTTTCGGCCCCCGTGTACAGCGTGAACGGCAACAAAATGAGGGAGAATGCGACACCCAGGAGGAGGAGGCCGAAGGCGTCGATGATCCCCGTATAATGAAGCACCGTCTGGACGAGGGAACAGTCTTGTTCTGCAGAGGCAAGCTTCGCTTACGGCGAGCGTAGGAAGAGGACACCAGCGAAAGAGCTGGCAGAACCGATTTTCAGGTCCATAGCATGGCAATATACGAAAACGAACCTCCGATCTTCTTGGCCTTCCAGTCCACCCAGAAGAGCAAGACAACAATGGGGGTTATGCATGCAGGGATGATGATGACGAACATCCCATACTGCGGAGGAGAATCAGCGAAACAAATAAAAGAGAAGTAATTATAACTAGACGCATGCCCCAGCGCCACCCGTTCTCGGTGTTGGCAGAGATCGCACTCGAGATGTTGCCCGTGAGGAACGCGGTCAGTATGGACGGCGTACTGCTGAGGCCGTGAATAAATCCGCGCCATTGGAGAGAAGTTATGTGGGCCAGGATAAGATTGTTGACTGTGAGAGCCGGTCCGGTCAGCTGTGCTGCAGACTCGGATGCGGAAATCGCCTCGTTCGAATTTACATACCAAATGCGATTCCGCAGTTTCCGATTGTGTAAATGACCTGCCCTGGTAAGTGTGTGCATCAAATAAAAACGGCACCGGGAAGCAGGAGAGGAGGCACGACTAACCTAGTCTGTCAATAAGTGGCGGGGGTCCAATCAAGGTAAGAGCTTGTTACATAATGCACATAGCCACATCATCTTGAACCTCTAACTGCGTCAACCATGAGCATTTTCTGCACATTTAAACCACTCAAAAGGACTCAGTTGCTGTTCAAAAACCTTCTGGAATTTATTTTGGCTTTTTAGAGTGCTGTTTAAGGCTCATACTTCCGCAGAGCGTGCAGTTATGTGGGATATTTGCTCACTTCTACCACTTCCGTTCTGCATGGTATAATAACTTTTGACCACATAGAAACATTCAGAGTATTTCCATGGATGTATCTACGCAAAAATCCAGTTAGAATATTGATTCTGTAGGCACAAAACATCGAAAAGCGATGGCATGGCTGTGTAGATTATGTAATAAGATTTTACCCTGATCGGACCCGCGCTTAATAACAGACTTCAATACAATGAGGTACGAGTTCAGATCGTATTGAAGCATCTGTCTGTGAGAGACTACAACTAACCACCAGCGCCGATGGTTTTCGATGATGCGACCACAATGTAGCCTATATAATAGAAGACAATGGACAAGGTCAAGGCCATTGGACGACTTGAAAGATCGGCAATCTGACGAGTTTATGGGTCAAAAACAGTAGTTTAGACTATAACGGCTACAGACCTTTGCAATGAAGGGTGGAGCGATGGTGTACATGATCCCAACAATGACAGAAATTGTGCCAATGAGGGGATGGCTCGCAAAGGACAATGCTGCATAGATTTCGTCTGCAGGACCGTTCAGTGTCAACACCACTTGGGCAGAAAGAGGAGCTTACAGGTGTACGTGGTCCTGCTGCTGAGATGGTATACAAATGCCAGGATGGCCAGGGAGCTGCCAGGAAGTCAGCAGCTTTTTGAACTGGCTGCAGGAGAGTTCCAGTACACATCCGTACAGCATCCACAGCTTCCATCCTTTGCTGAAGACGAGGTCTGTATTTCAACTATAAGGTGCGGCCTCCCAGATGTGCTCTCAGACTCACAAAGCGACTCAATGCAGGTGACATTGTCGTCCTGGTGAAGCGTGGGGTTGGTGTGCATGCATGAAAGCAGAAATCCATCTGCCAACAACAAACACAACCAATCCAATGCGCATGAGTTCGGGGCTCCACACAGAGTATATGTGTGCTGCAATCCAGTTGAGTTATGTCGAATAAGTCCAGTGCAGCATGGCCACCAATAAATAGCGTGTTTGGTGATATATGTGAGGCAGTGTGACCAGCGCACCGCTGAGCGTGATGATCCCAACCAAGATATCCTTCAACCAGCTTTTCTTCCTTCCTCGTCATTGAATCCAACCTCCAACATCTTCCATTGTCCTGCCCAACCAAATCCCAATGTGAAACCAAACCATCCCATCTAACCAAAGTAATCCCAATAACCAAAACCAAAGCAGGACAGTCACTGGCATTGCCAGCAACAACCAGTACGATCCTCCACAGGGTCTTTCCATGTTAGGGTGACACTCCATAAGTTGCGCAGGGTGCTGAGATCGAGATCCAACTAGGTCCGACCAGTCCCAATGAAACCAAAACCAAAACTATCCCGTCCCATTATCCTTCCAATAATTTGTTACTGTACTATTTTGACCAAGTGTTCATGCCTTGTGACCTGTGACCACCTTTGTTCATTTGCCATCAGTTCACCGGGCTCGGGGACCTATTTTCAAGTGTTCATTTGAGATTGCGCATCATGGATGGTGGGGAATCACGCTTCAACATGTAAATTATTGCATCACATTATCAGCAACCTGACAATCCCATACAAGCAATTTTTTTGTCGCATTTTCTAGGGCCTCATCTTCCTGCATTCCGAAGTGGGATACAAAGGTTCCTGTTCCTCACGGCGGCGAACACATGTGGGTGCAGTAGATGATAGAGTAGTTTAACTCACTGTTTAATGTACTGTGGATCTGTCTGCTTAAAAAATTGTGAAAGTGGCAGGGGAACCCCTGCTCCATGCGCCTTTCCAGCTATTTCTCCAGCTATTTCTCCGGCTTCCGCTCCAGCTTCCGCTCCAGCCTCCGCTCCGGCTAATGTCCCCGACCTTCCACTTGCCCATTCTCGTTGGCATGTGCTATGTGACCAGGCCCATGATCACTGTAGATACCTCCGGACACATGCTACTGTGTAGTTACTAATTTGTATATAAGGTTTTACCTAGCATGGGAATCCTCATCCTTTCTTCTCTTTGGATTCCCCCGCTAGGTGCGTAGTATTCCCGCTCCTGTATTATAGTACTCATATTTATACTTCGGATTCCCCTGCTAGTTTCCGTGCTCTGCACCAAGCTTAAGGTTGCCCTTACAGAAAGTGCCATTCAAAGTCATAAAATTGAGATTCCAGGGAGAAGTTTTCGATTTTTTAGCTACAAAAATATCTAAACGGTCCACTGTTCAGTCATGTCGGTGACCTGTGACTACTTTTACCAAGTGTTCAGTTCGGTGGGCGCTGTGACCTGTGACCGAACACTTGGTCGAAATAGTACAGTAATCTGTTAATCCATTTCATAGAGTCCCGTAAATTGTTCCGTTAAATCCAGAGAGAGAGCAAGCGAGAAAAGAGAGAGAACACAGGTGGTTAGACCTTGGTGTGTGTTGTTCTTTCCCAGTACATTTCGTGGCCCTTATATACCCCTACTGTTTGCACTCTCCAAATAAATACCTACAGCTCCAAATTGTGCAACTGTAGCTCTGTGCACAGCCAAAAACCAGTGTGTCACCTCGTGAATTGGACTGCCTCCCCATTTCCATGGGATTCCTATTATTCCACCAATCACATTCCTTGTTTTCCGGCAGTTTCCGTAGCACTGGTCGCTTCGAGACCGTTGGCTATGTCCCAGTTCCCATCAACATGTACTGCAACATGTCCTCCATCGCATTGTGGACGTGTCATTGGTGCAGACAATGTGTGATGATGTGAGCACGTGACCATTACTCATTGTTCTCCCAAGCCATCCTTCAAATTCTGTGTGCAATGCACCAAGGCTGTGTATGATGCACTGCCTTGAAAGATTGCAAGACTTGGATTTAGGTGTGTTTTCCAGTGCCAAATATTTCCCCGCTCATCACTGGTCAACCACGAGAGAGCCTTCAACATCTGATTCCTTGCCCAGTGTGGCAAGGTGAGGGAAGCTGCCTTCCTTCTCGTCCGGGGAGGAGGTGGACATGGTGAATCAGACCATAGCGGTTCAGACTCTTTGGCGTTGAGGTATTTGTACCCTGAGAGGAGTAATTGGACAAGGGGGCAAGATCACCTTAAGATCGGGACCATACGACAACAAGCGGACAATATCTAGCCCCATTGGCACACTATTCGGCATGCAGCTTCCAGAAGGTTGACAGTTTTGCTTGATCAAAGATATCCCGAGGCAGATACAAATTTTTGGAGCAGTCCAGGTCCAGAGCAGTCCAAGTCCAGAATCAGTTCGAACTCTCCAGGATCTAGTTCAGCCCGTTCAACCTGTGTATAATACAACACATGCTGAGCGAGATATACTGGGTTGGAAGACACACTAAAAACTGCGCCACGCATAGGGAGAGACAGTTTGTCATGCAGCCTCAATGCGGAAGCGTGTCGGATGGAGACAATCACCACATGAGTGGAATTACGCAGAGTTCCCAAAGATGGCAAAGCAAAAGAAACCGAGGAAGATACTTACGGGTTGGCACGGAGACTGGCAAGGGCAGACAAGGCCGCTTTTCCCAAGCGATTGGAAGAAACTGGATGGCCATCAACTGAGGAGACATCATGTGCCAATTGATGTTCATAAGGAGGTGGAAGACCTACCGGTAACCCTGTATTGGGTGTTGGTATTGGGCAAATTTGAACTCGGGACGTAAATCTGAGAGGCACAAAGCACCCCATTACAGGTGGTGTCAGAGGGAAAAACATGTGCATCTGAAGGATCGCAACCGACGTATCTGGGGTCCGAAAACCAAGGAAGGGTGTTAGCGAATGGGATTCGGAACAAGTCGGCGCAGAGCCACAGTAGCGACGCTACGTGCGGGCGACGCGACAGCTAAAATTTATGTTACATATAACCTACGTGTCCCGCTCGAGCTCTTCGTTCTGCCCACATCCACGGTCGAACGAAGAGCGTAAGTCTCTTATTATATCTACCACAATCCTGACTTACTTTACATCCAGTAACAAGCTAAGTATCATTTAGGTGCATACAATACACTTGGTTCTTCCCACATCCACGGTTGAACGAAGAGCTAACAAGCTATTAATTTAGCTCCCCGCACATCAGCGGAATCGGACGCACATCCAGCGTCGCCCCATCATCCCCCTCTGCCGGTATCTCCCTGCGCCCAGCCCCGCTATTCTTAATCAGCCGCATGGCCAGATCCGGCCACGCCGTCCACTTTGAGAAAGACTCCGCACGCGTCCTCACCCCGGATCGTGCAACGCTATTTGTTGTCCCCGAGTGTAACGGGCTGTACCCCGTCCAGGAGGTGCAGGGATCGAGCACCCCAATGACCGCCGTCAATGCTGCATGCACGACACTCACCTTGCACGAGTTCCACTGCCGTATGGGTCACACCGGTGCCCGCGGCCTGCAGAACATGGTCAGCAGGGGTATTATGACAGGGATAAAGCTCACCGACACTGACGCGGCACCTTGCAGAGGATGCGACAAGGGTCTCTTGAAGCACAAGCCCCCTCACACCTGCTCGACCTCCAGCGAAAAGGTCTACAGCGACGGTGATACACACTGCAGTACCTGGGGACCTGCACCGACTGCCTCGCTCGGACATAAGTTGTACGCCACCCTATTCCTTGACAGCAAGACAGACGAAGTCGTTATTGTCGGGCTAGAGAAAAAGAGTGAGGAAACGGCAGCCTACAAGCAGTACCAGGCTTGGGCTAAGGTTCACCGCAGCACCACTAGCGGAGAGACCGGCGGTAACTCATCCGTGCAGGGCAGCAGCGCCAAACGCGTCCTGCAGACGCTGCTCACACACACGCGCACCATGCTTCGCCTCGCAGACCTCCCCACGTCCCTCTGGCTCGAAGCCCTCTCGCACGCAGCCTGGCTTCGCAACCGCACCGAGACCGCGAAGACAATTGGCGGAACGCCGTGCGAGCGCGCCATGGGTGACAAGCCCAATCTCTCACAGGTCCGGCGATTCGGTGCGAACATCTGGGTGAAACTGGAACACGCGTCGAAAATTGACCTGCAGGCAAAGCCGTGCCGCTGGGTGGGAATCGATGTGCACGCAAAAAGTCATCGAATTTATTGGCCAGAGAAGCGTACAGTTACAGTGGAACAGAATGTAAGGTTTGAGGGGGAGCCTGAGGACGTTACATACCCGAGCGTCCCGATCGGGGGGGAGATGGGCGAGAATGGTGCTCGCGAAGCTCGAAATCCACCCACTGCACCACCAGATGCAGCCCCCGAAGCTCCTTCAAACGAATCAGCACCGGAAAATTCCCCAGCAGCTCCAGACGCACCTTCAGCGCCAGACGCGCCAGATCCAACCGCAGACGCACCACCCACAACTCCCGAGACCATCCGTCCACCATCTCCCGTGCCCACGCCCGAATCATCGCACCCATCGCGTATGCGCAAGCCCACACAGTGGCTCCGCGATATAGCCGAAGGAACTGGCTCCACAGGCAAATGAGGCGCTGCCAAGATCCCCGAGAGTGTTGTACCGACGCACGAGCCCACTGCGAACACAGTATTTTCGAGAGACGACTGGCTACGCGGAGCCATCGCATTCACCACCGTCCGATCCGTTGTTGCCGGAAATGAGGCACCATCACCGCCGACGCTGACGAGAGTCGAAGACGCGCCCACCACGCGCGAGGCGAGCCCGAGTCCAGCGAGCCCAACAGACGAGCACGAGGAGAGTGCAGAAGAAGAAGACGGAGTTACTACTAAACAACTCGCCAAGTTGAATCATGAAGAGATATACAGGCAATAACTCGCTACAGAGACCGCAAAGTGGCCAAAAACAGCCAAAAATGCCCAAACAGCGAAAAAAAAATGGCAAAAATGGCCACTTTGCGGTCTCTGTAGCGAGTTATTGCCTGTATATTTCTTCATGATTCCACCTGGTGAGTTGCTTAGTACATCCCAGGCTACAATTTGGGTGATTTAGATTTCCTCCGAAAAAATTATTTATCAAGCTTGAACCCGCCAAAAAACATGTATAATACAGGTTTCTTAGTCGGCATCATCTGCTGGCACATCAAGATACTGTGATGCAATCAACATATGCAAAATGTTGATGCCGGCTCTCTCGACACTGTGACATCTTAGTTTGGCTCAAAATCCTAAGTGGTTCTCGAATTACAACCAAGTTATGACAGAATGGGGGTGCGCATTTTTGTGTGACACACTGTACAAATAAAAAAACTACATATAAAATGAAGAAAGGAGAAAATGGCAAACAGAAAGGGCCAGCCAACGCCTCAATCTGTTTGCTCTGTTTTTGAATCTTATCTTATCGTACCCACATGATACTTCGAGATAAGTTTGTGATTAGATCTGACCGGGCCAGGCTGGGCAGGGCCCAGGGTTTCCGTCGCAATGCGCCGGCCAAGCTGCGATGCAAAATCCCCCCCACCCCTCACCAGCTAGCCGGTCTGTACATATGTTGTACTACCGGTATCCGTTGACCACTGTATGTCTTTATCGAATCTGGGTCGCCGATAGTGTCCCTGCAGTGGTCACTAGCGGCGACGGAGACAACCACGTCCTCTCACGGCTGTCCTCGCAGTCTCGAATATCGTGGGCCCGCTGTCAATGCAGATGAGCCCCGTTCATCGTAGATCCGCTGAGGTACAACTGAGGTAGAATCCAGCCTTCCATTTTTCGATGGTGGTGGTTCGGGTTTTAGACGGAGGCGAGGTCGGATTCCAGCGGTGATCGATGACTACCGACGCTACAGCGACAAACACTGGTGACTGTACGGCAGCGTCCGCCAGTAGCCACCGGTGGCCAGCGGCGGCCGCCAGCGAACTTGTTACCTCCGGGCATATTATTCCTGGTGACAAGAAATTGAAGAACGAAGCAAAAGTCGACTGAAGACTGCAGTGAAGTGATGAATGGCGAAAGCGGCCAAAACCGGACCGTTTTGAATTCCCTAACGAGTTTTGCGAAGAAGACCAGAAGTTTGCCAGAGATATATCCGAGCAGAATGTGGCACTCGGTGCCGAAGCTGAAGCCTGAAACGTCTCAAAATGCCAAAGATGGTATGCAGACGCGATCCGGTTCTGAATGCCAAGGACCGCCACGCAGTATTCACTTCAAATTTGGGATTCTTCATTCAACATCATCTGGTTCAATTTTCCGACTCTGAATTCAACCTGCATCAGGCACATACCATGTGGTTCTAAGAGATCCTCCAAACTCAATACACTAATACCCCGCTGCTCTTTCAGCTGATTTTCCGTGTTTATCCTTGGATCCGACGTGAAGCCCATATCCTTGGACTTAAAAGCGCCCATGGCCTGTCATACATAGTCGACATGGCGAAATTCAGCTCCCTCGTTTTTTCCCTTCTTACTGTTCTCACCGTCGTGCGTGGTCATGGGTACGTTCAACAGATTACCGCTGGGTCAGCGGTATATACAGGGTACCTCCCGTACACCGACCCATACTACAAGCAAGTCTTTTTCGTTGCTCGTAGACAATACTTACTGTTCCTGATCGTTCCACACTTCACCCAGCCCACCGGTGTGTATCGAATATTTCTTATCGCATCCAACTGCTCAGATCTTTTAGCCCCAGCGAATTGTCCGCGCCATTCCTGGAAACGGTGAGTTGCACGTTGACTGTCTATCTTTATTCACTTCGTTATCAGGTCCCATTACCGACCTTTCTCTCATTGAGTAATACTTGCGGAGATAATTTCACTTTGCCGCAATTTAACGAACCGCAGTGTCCAGTGCAACGGCTGGAGCGAGGGTGGAGTAATCGGCTCTACCCCCGGTATGCGACCGAAGCCGGAAACTGTCCGTTGGATTGACCATACTCTTATTAGCACCATTGTACGCAACCGTCGCTGCTGGGACAACCCTGGGCTTGAACTGGACCACCTGGCCAGACAGCCACATGGTCAGTCTCATCGTGATCTCATGATCCACCTTTCATAAATCATTGCCTACTCTGCGGCAGGGTCCAATGATCACATATATGGCCCTCGCGCCCACCAACATCACTGGCTGGCAGCCTGGAAAGGCGTGCGTCGTTTCCACTCTCGCCAATTTCACCAACTGAATATTCTCCAGAGCAGTGTGGTTCAAAGTCGCTCAGTCTGGCAAGAACGCGGCAGGACTCTGGGCGGCAACCGACCTGCTCACGGCCTCGAATAGCGTCTACTCATTCACTATCCCTCAGAAGCTCAAGCCAGGCCAGTATATCATACGCCATGAAATGTTCGTACTTCTCATTGCTTCCGCGGACTCGGAGTCTGATAGTTGTTTAAATCCCCCCCAGTATTGCACTCCATTCGGGTAAGAAACTATTACTAATGCAGACACATTGAGTAGAAAGTCAAGCCCCGCTAGCCTACACCTACCCCGGAGCGCAAGTCTACCCCTCCTGTATCCAAGTTCAGGTGACGGGCTCTGGTACGGCTGTCCCACCCGCCTCGTCTCTCGTTGCGTTCCCAGGTTTATTCAAACACCTATCCGGTCTCGAAGACGTCTAATGTTATTTCCGCAGGAGCGTACACTGCGACGACCCCTGGTAAGCAATCACTTGAAGCTCTAGTGACTTGACGCTGAGATCGCCCTGGCTCCTGAATCCAGGGATTGTTTACAATGCATACACTGGTGAGTCGGCTCGTCCCCCATGTCGACCAATTATCTGATGAATCCTGCTCACAGATACTGGCGTGCGTTCCAGCTGCACCAAATACTGAACAATTCACTTACAGCGGTTGATATTTCAGGCCTACCCGATTCCTGGTCCCGCCGTGTAAGTGGAATATCACCGACTGAAGTCGCAGGGCGCTGATTTAAATTTTTGGAACAGATGGACTCCATAAGAATGGATTCCGATCACTCAGAACGGTGCGCATGCGCAGACCGTGAAAGGAAGATGAATGCGATGGAAATGTTCTCAGTTCTGATTTCTTTTTTGTACAACTATTATCCGAATTGCAATATGCGATTCCATCTCACTCTGTGATACTCTCTCGTAGATAGACATTACAGACAGCTGAAGCTCCGAGTACCTCGCTTGTTTGTACCGCCGTGTTGATTTTTTTTGACGATATTACTTCTGGCGGCGGTTTCCCGATCGGCATCCAACTCTCGACGTAGAGTCTCGGACCGAATCGCTCGAGGCAGCAACTTCCCGAGTTAATTAATAGTCGTACTTGGCGAGTGCACATACAATGCGTAGGCAACGAAACACACCTTTTGGACTAGGGATCTCTCAGCGTCGAAGACATCGAACGCCCTCTGGCATATACGTTGATCGAAGCTGGAGAGTGAGGTGGTGAGCACCGACCCGGTGGACGCCGGGTACTGCTGCGGGAGACTCGAGATTTCGCTTCTCGGCGCGGCTCGGCAAATTAGCACTCACTTAAAGGAGTGCCGAAGGAATTTGGAAGGGAGACAGGCATACTTGGTAGGGCTGGCGATGGGCTGGAATTAAACGAGAAAACCGGCTTCGCCGTCTGGGTGGGTGACTGCGAGGCTGCATGGCGCCAAAGCTACCAGGTCGACGAAATACCCACAATACCCCTTTTAAAGACCGAACTTACATTTAATCGGGGTAGGGTCAAGTTTCGAGTCAGAATAGCACTTGATGCTTGTGGGGAGCGACGGCCAGACAGTCAACGGCCACTGGGCTGAGTCGAAGACGGGATGGCTTGAATCATGGAGAAACAACCGTTTGTCGGCATTGCCACGCATGTTCAACGTTCAACTTCCACCAGGACAGGCCAGTGCGTTTCAGCGGAGCAGAACGCTCAGATTCCCGATTTCTGCTGGGATAATGGTGCCCACTGTATGATAGTTTGCATAATTTCAGCTGAAATCCCGTTCTTCTTTCTGTAACGGCTGATTCAACGAATCGGATGCCCCCACTACTCTGGAGTTCAGCGGAATCCACGAACCTTAGTTATCGACCGAGGATGACTATTTCAGACCTCATTGCGAACCCCGACAATCGCAGTCGCGGAAATTACTCTCCCCGACGTTCGCACACACGTGGGTGCATTCTCTCCTTCCCGACGATCGCCTACACGTACACGCGGATCACGTTGGGGACACATATCGTATATGTTGTTCAGGTGCCCATTGAGGTTTTATTCCTGACTGCGGATATCGAGGGGTTGATTGCGGGTTGTAAACCTTATTTTCATTGGCCTCCTCCAGCATTCTGTGTTTCATATACATTTTTCATATTGATTTTGGTTCTTTAAAATCGTCAGTTTTATTAGATATCTCTCTTTCGTTGGCTCGATTTATGTAAAACTGCCGTGTAAAACCAGAAAACGGGACACAAAATGTGGCAGAGGTATTGTGAAATATTTTGAGTCCTGTTAGAGTTCGGCTGTTTCAATACGCAGGTGAAACCTTGAACTTCCATCAAGTCCGTACAACCTTGATAGTGCGGGCATCAGGGAAGCAGTAAAGGTAATAGATGTTTTGGAAGTCATTGGGATCACGTCTTCTCGGCGAGTGCAGAAAAACGTCTTCGCCTTTAGGCGAGTGTCTGGGATTTGGGACTCTTACTTTTACCGAAGTTTCGTCTCTTGCGGCTTCGCAAATGGGAACATTCATGCTACCTATCACTCTGTTTTTGCAGGAGCATAGATTCTCATGGCCTTCCAAGTCAGGTGTTCAAAATTTCAACCAGGGAATCATTTTCTTGGCAGTCAGCTCTCCAAAAGTGTCTAAAATCTGCCATACATTGCTGCCGGTACAGATCTTTAGCTTGAGATCAGAAAGTTTCACTCTTGATAGCAGCTGTAGCCTGTTAGGTCCGGGCCTGCCGGTTCCGAGCACTTGATAGGCTGAATACTTGGGCAAAGGAAGTGGTGCCAGTGTTACCGTTGACGGTTTCAGCTCACTACCTGCACCGTATTCGCCTCAGCTTGAGAACAAGTAGGTGTTGCGGGGTCTTTCGATTATTCCAACCTGCCGAGGTCTGCCTTTTTTTTGATACTGCCGAGCTACGACAAATCCCAGCAACTCCCGGCGGACTTCGTAATGGGCTGATCGGCAGTGTTCGGCAATGGTTCCACTTTGTCTTTCATCCCATTCCAGTGTTCCGTTGATTCTGGATGGCTTTCGGCAAGAGTCTATATGATCGAACGGCTTAGTAATCGATTCCTTCCCCGCAAGTAGTGCTTGATTTCGGGGTTGGACGGTTCTGAAAAGTTCATGTAACTATGCATGCCAGCTGGAGAAAAGGTTGTGTTGCAGAGATTCGTACTCCGTTGTTAAAAAAGAAATTGTAGGAATGATCTGACGGCAAACAAAGTTTGATCAACCCCGCGCGGGAGAAGTCAGTTGAACTCTCACTGCCAGTGGAAGCTTGGTTCGGTTCGATTGCAATCCACTTTCTCGTTTTTATTCTCTTCTTTTGTCCCTCTCTCTCTCTCGCTTCTGTCTCTCCCATTTGCTTCTTCCCTTCTATTTCTGTTCACTGTCTACTCCGGAGCCCTAATAACCTGCAGAAACCAGGACTCGATCCAGCCCGGAAGGGGCACCCCCGCAGACACACGTGTGTTGGGCGACGACGATCACCCGCGCGGATCGCCCAACTGGGGATAGACAGATATGAATTATATTGCTCGGGTGCCCCGAAATGCCCATGAACATTGGAGGCCTGTTCATTCCCTTTCTTGTGACTGGAGCGGGAATACCGCGGAGCCGAACGCGGACTGGTTCTGAACTCTATTTCTTGAGGGAAGCCTTACGCCGTCGTTGTCGTTCCGCCGCTGGTTTGACTGGCACGAGGGAAAGAATTGGCAAGCTGGAAACGAATTAAATTGGGTAGGGGTGAAGCAAAATATACCTGGAGGCTGCTGCAATTTGGGCCTTTACGCAAAACAGCTGAAACACTGAGCTTCTGTGACGGTTGATGGCGCGGCCATCAGTACAGGGACAGAGAGAGTAATAGAAGATTGGAGCGCACGCGACGAGAAGTCGGTGCGCATCACATCTTTCTGAGGCGGGATCGGAGCGAGAGAGGAGATAAATTGCGTGTCAAGGCAGAATCTCTCAGCTTCAAGAGCAATTTGAGGATTGCTTTGTGCCTTGGCAAGGTCTTCGCCGTTTGTTTCTTCTCCGATTTCGAGCGAGAAAAAAGAGAAGACAAAAAATCACGATGGCGCAATAGTGCTGGAAGTCCAAGCACCGGTCAGGATCAAACCTTGGCTGACGTTTCTGTGGAATGTTCTAAGTTTGAACCAAGTTCGAACTTGGATTGAACTTGTGCGATCACTTTCGGCCGAATCGGGTATGTTTTAAATTGTTCTCTGTTGTTTCGAGATCAATCCTCCTTGCTCTCAACCACAACCATGAAGAAAAATCAAGCTCTTTCTCCAGGCAAAAAAACGACTTCCTGCACAACTGAAAATGGACTAGACTCGGTGGATCGGACCGAGTGACGGGTTCCGCGGTATTCTAATTGCTCAAAGAAGAGAAGAACGGTCAATGTTAGCTCGCAAAACACCAGTTTCTCGTCGATATGGCTAGATTGCTTCTGTTCAGTATCACGAGGCAAATTCTGGGGTTATATAAACTGGCTTTGAATTTTGCCGTTTGCTCGTTCGTTCGTTTCCCCGCCACTTATTCTTAACAACCACATTATAGCCACTAGCTTTTACACGTACTGCCCGAGCATCGGTTACGCCGCACACTTTCTCTGCACGTTCTGCACCACTCTGTACTCCGGTTCTTTTAGAGGACAAATCGCGTTCTCTGCTATTTTTCGAGCATTTCTACCATCATCATGTCGACCCCACATTCGTCGCCTTCATCGCCCGCGCCTGGCGACACAGCTCAGACTCAGATTTCTCTCCCGCCTTGCGCACCTCTGACGCCCCCTCCCGACGCGGATATCTCTTCTCCTTCTTCTTCTCTTCGCACTTCACCGACGACAACAACAACAACGACAACGACATCTGAATCTCCATCGCAGTCTAGTATTACTTTAACGCAGCCCACTTTATTGCTGCTCGCATCGCCGCCCCTTCCCTCTCTGCCCGCCTCAGTCTCTTCCCCTGCATGGTTTCCTCCTTTCGACACGTCGCCCATGGTCTCCTCTTTATCTGCTGTCACCCTTGTTGACCGCTCCACGTCCCCGCCTCCGTTCAAGTCGATTTCCCCGCAGCTGTCCCCAGTCGTGCACCAGATCACCTCGTCCGCGCCCGAGGAAGGCGAGATCGTCCAAGTTCGCGTGGAGGACCTAGTCGCGCTCGGACTCGGTCTTCACGACCCTGCTACTTCCGCTGCCACTTCCACTTCCGTCTCCGAGCCCGTTCTGTCCGTTTCTGTGTCCGTGCCCAAACGTTCGTTCGTCTTCCTTCTCTTGTTTTGTTTTGTTTCGTTCCATCCATCTCGTCTCGTCTCGTCTCCTTGTCACGCTATGCTAATTTATCTTCTCTTCTTTCGTTGCGTATACACAGAACACCTCGAACCCGGCCAAATCGACGAGTCCCCCGTGCAGTGCCCGCGCTCGCCCTCGCCGCCGCGCGCCCCGTCCGTCACCACCATCCCCCTCCCGCCCGTCGACGCGCCCTCCCCGTACCCGCCGTCGTCGCCCCCGTCGCCTCCCACTTCTGCTGCTGTTATTTCCTCTCCTACTACCACCTCTGCTGCTGTTTCAACTCCTTCCGCACCCGCGCCTGTACCCACGACCCGCCCGTCTGCCGCCATCCCGATCCGTGCCCCCGGCTCATCGTCTTTGTCTGCGCCCGCTCAACCTCAATCCGCCCCAACGCTCCCCACTGCGGCAGACAAGGCCGATAAGGATCGGACATCCGCAGAGAAGGATAAAACCGCCGCAGACAAGGACAAGACGCCGAACGTGTACATCAACGGGCTACCGCCGAACTTCCCCGAGGACCAGCTATTTGCGCTTGCGAAGCCATTTGGGGATGTACGGAGGTCAGTGGTGATTCTTCCTGTCTTCCTATTTTATCTCTTTCTCTTCCTTTCCATCGCGTAATGTACTCCTCGTTTGAACGAGGGGAGAGGAGAGAAGATTTCGCCCTTTGTCTGCACGCCGTGCCCTTCTTTTCATTGCATTGCTGACTTTGACTTTTCTTTATTTCAGTGTCCGGAGCTTCACGCGGCACGTCGGCGACGCGGAGACGGGGTATGGGTTCGTTCTGTGAGTGTTTTGTTTTTCCCTTTCGTTCTCGTTCTCGTTCTTTCGTTCTTCCAACTCGGTTTTGGTCTCGGTCTTTGTTCGGTTCTGTTTTGGTGTGTCGGGCGTTACTTGGTTCGGAATTGGACTTGGTCGCGCTCTGTTGGTTTATATACTCCTGCTCCGTCCGATTCACTCCGTTTTCGAACCACTCTTTTCTTCGTTCCATTTGTTCAAACAGCCGGTACGGACAAGCCAACCCCGCGGACCAGACCGGCTCGTTTTTCGGTTCCATTCTCCTTCGCTTTGAACATGGTCCCCTCCTTCGCTCTCGGTCGTTTCTGTCATTTTCGGTCACTTCGCTCTCGGTCGCGTTTCGCGTCGTCTCATTCCACTGTTCTTTTACACGTTCCGACTCACTGACGGAATCCGATTCTAGGTTCGACAGTATCGCGTCGGCGGAGCGTTGCATCAACTCGTTGAGGCGTTACCGCAACCTGCACCCGACGTTTTCCAAGGTGTGTAACCATCCGTACCCCTGAACTACGTGTTATATACCATACACCTTTTCTACCTTACTTCAACCTTACGCTCCTGCGCCGAACCATCGAATTCCCCGGTCCCTTCCATCCCGGCTTTCCATCATTCGCTGAATACCTTAACTACTTCATCGGCCTCCTTCTCCTTCTTTCGATTGCGATACCCTTCTGTCCCTTCTCCTTCTTTTCGCTCGCTCGCCTTCCCCTCGAATTTCTTGCATTTTCTATTTCATTTTATTTTATTTTTGCAACGAGCTAACGCTCTTTTACCTTACAGCAAGTGCACAAGATCCCCGGGACGATGTACACCACCGCCCCTTCCGCGCCCTCCGCGTACCCCGCCGCCTCTGCGCACTCCCGCTCCCACCCTGACGCAGGCTCAGCCGACCTCGAGCTCAACGGGCACGGGCACGAGAACCGGAATGGGGATGGAAGCAGCAGAAACGGCGACGGCACGGTGGACGGCGGCGCGTCCTCACTCGCGGGCTGGGAGCAGGAGAGCGCAGGCGCGGGGAGCGGCGACTCGAACTTCAAGGCGCGGATGGAGCGGCTCGCGGATAAGGCGAGCACGAATTTATATGTCGAGGGGTGAGTCGCGCGTTTTTTTCATTTCTTTGTCTAACGCCAACCCCGCAGGCTCCCTCTGAGCATCGACGAAGCCGTGCGTTGTTTTTTTTCTTCCCCTGCTTGACGCTTATGATTATCAACTAATGCGTCGCATAGACCCTCTCCGCGCTCGTCTCGCCCTACGCCATCCGCAGCAGCCGCTTCTTCCAGACCAAGCTCAGCAGTCCGCCGAGGATTATCGCGTTTGTCCGGTAAGTGCTCTCGCGTTTTCCTTCAAGGCAACTTAATTTAAAACCGCACAGACTCGAAACGCGCGCGGCGGCGGAGGAGATCATCGAGCGACTGCACGGGCGGATGGTGCGCGGGTGGAATGACCCCGGGAGCCGTATTTCAGTGCGGTTTGCGGATACGAGCGAGCAACGCGAGTTGCGGGTGAGTCGGGGCTCCTTCGTCTCTTTTTCATCGTTCCACCTCACATCGTCTCCATAACTCTCCCCTTTTTCTGTTCATCCCTTGCCCTGTCATTCCCCCGCCCTTTTCCCTTCCTTCGATTTCCCCGTCTCATTATTTCCTTCTCTTCGCTTCGATCAAACTGATTGACTGACACTTCTCCTCGCAGCGCACGGAGCGTCTCACCCGCGAAGGCGACCACGCGTCGAGCCAGCTCAGCATCGCGCAGGCGACCTTGCTCAACCTCCGCGGGAAAGACCTCCATGCCCCCGTGCAGCGCCATCCAGTTCCGATTTCGATCCCGGGCGCGGTGGACGACGCGTATAGCGGCGGGAGCGACTTTGAGGTGGACTACTCGCGCGGCGCAGCATTCAGTCTCGACGGTCCGTACCAGCAGCAGCCTGCGGCGCACATGAACGTGAACATGAACATGAACCCCGCGATGGCGTCGCTGCTCGAGTCGCTCCAGGCACAGGCACATGCGCAGGCTGGGCGCGGACGCGAGCGCGACAGCAACCTGTACGCCGGTGTCGACTATCCCGGCACACAGCAGCAGCATTTCGGTCCCCATTCCCTCGCCGGCACGCATCCCTCCTTCGCGCGCGGTCTTGGCTTGTACCCGGCGCAGACGGCGACGGAAGGGTTCATCCTGCGCGCGCGGTCGAACTCGCTGCCGCAGCCGCAGAACGTGGGCGTCAATTTCGGCATGAAGCGCCGCCCCGTCCCGCTCGAACTCGGTGGGCGGTACGGGCAGCGTGAGGTGGATTCTGATTCGCTCATGGGCAGCGCGAACATCGGCATGGGCGTGCGTGGGTATCGCGCGCACGCGGCGACGCTCGCAGTCCCGGACCATTCGCAGCACGACGTGAGCATGGACGAGGAGGAGTTCCACGCGGCGGCGGCTCTCCCCCATCTTCCCCGCCACCAGCAGCAGACGCAGAACTTCGACTTGAACGGGATGGGCCACTTCCAGCACACGAACAACGCTCGCATTCCTCGCACCCAGCAGACTCAGCACTTTGCATCGCTCCGCGGCCCCAGCCAAACGCAAGATTTCATCCGTGCGCATCCGAACAGCAGCAATCAACAGCAACATTATCAGCACGCTAGAAACATGAACCCGAACCCGAACCTCCGTTCCGCACAACCGCACGTTAATAACATCATGAATACCCACAACACCAGCAGTCTCGGCAGCATCTCCAACTCCAACCACGGTATTTATGAACGCACCAACGCGCGCGAGATGGCCCCGCCGCGGGGCATGAATCGCCATAATGGCACCAGCGCCGGCTATAACGGCAGCTCGCACTCCCACTCCCACTCGCATTCGCATTCGCATTCCCACATTTATTCCACCCAACACCAGTCCGATCTCGGTGACCAGTCTTCCCCGCCGCTCGTATCGCCTGCGCTCACCTACTCGTCCCGCTCGTCTGCGTCCGCGGCGGCGTTCAGCCCTACCACGCCATTCTTTGGCTCGTTCGACGAAGACGAGACGACTTTCCGGGCGGACGTCGGCGTCGGGAAGTCGAAAAAGAACTCGCGCACCGCGACTCGATGAATTCACATTTGCTGCGATCGTTTTACAGTAACATAACAATTATAGCTCATCCCAGCATTTTCGAACAAACAATCGTACCGTCTAGCTAGCTCTGTATCCACTTGATCGTGAATTCTTATTCTTAGTTACATTGCAATAAAACGTTTATTATCACGAATAATTCAACACGAGTGAGATCTTTCGACGAGCATTTAGTTGTATCCGCCCGTTGAGATTGACGGCGGCAGCGCAGCCTTGCCCGTTCCACAAGTAACATTGATGTCGTCCGTTAACTCCAGCTCCACCGTAGATCCTGCGGTGAAGACATCCCACTCGAGATAGCAGTTCGACTTGTACGGCTTGCCGTTCACTTTCACGCTCTGTGCAGAATATTCAGTGCCGGGGTTTCATTTAGGGGATATGGAAGATAAAGTAGAATTAAACTCTCCCTTACCTTGACGAAAACGTTTCCCCCAGTCCCATCCTCTGGGTTGCCGGTAAAGTTGATGCTTTTAATCGTTGTCGTCTTCTTGAACAGCGGGTTATAAATCGAGATCTGGGGGAAGTACGGCGACGACAGAAGGAACTGCTTGGTCGCAGGCAAGGGATACAGCCCGGCGAGGTAGAAAAATGCGTAACTGCCCATAGCGCCTGTAACATCGCCGGCTTAGTGAGTTGGCGGCGCTACAGAAAGAATAGAAGCACTTTCCCGAATCTAACGCAAGCCCGTCGAACTGGAGTAAGCTTCCCGCGAAGGCTGGCTAATTGATTAATTGCGCACCGTCATTGCCCGGCAGGCCGGTTAGCGAAGTATTGAACCACGTCGAGATGATCTGTCTCGAGCGCTGGGTGCTCAGCCCAGGGGCGTTGGCGTAATGGTACATAAACGGAATCTGCTGAGACGGTTCGTCCGTGGAGTCGAAGTAGTTCTGGGCAAAAATTAGCTCCACAGGCTCTTGGATGCGTAGACTAGAGACACACCTGATCGAAGATCCAGTCCAACCGGTCGATGAACTCGGTGTTGCCGCCCTGCAGAGTAATCAAGTGAGCGGTATCTTGAGGCACATACTGAATATAATGTTAGTAGACGGCAGTGAACAATCGTTCAAACGTGAAGGTACCTGGGAATACTAGAAGGAATTAGGGTTAACAATAATCAAACTCTCGAAGACGGGGCAAATAATATTTACGACGATAGGAGAGGACTCGTAGAATCCGTCACGGCGGATAGCATTCAGGAAGCAGGTAGCCTTGAGAGGGTCGTTGACACTGCAGTGGCGGGGATCGGTGAAGTTCCAGGTCCCGTTGGCAAATTTGGGCTAAGGCCGCGCCGTTCGGTGAGTTGAACTTTCACCGAGACGTAAGAGATTTGGGCACCTGCATGAAACCGGAGAAACCGGACCCGTCCGCGACGGTAATATTGGGATTCCAGTTGTTGAAGTAATTTTGCGCGCGGGAGACATACTGCAGCAAGTAAGAATTTCAATCAGCATTGAAGCTGACCAGGCAGGGGGACGGCGACCTCACCTTTTTGGCGTCCGAAGTCTTGCCGAGAATCTTCGCAACCTGCGAGATGGCGAAGTCGTCGAACGCGTACTAATTTAGTTTGACAATTAGGGTGCGTTCAATCACGATAGAGCAAGCTAGACTTCTGACTTCAAGCGCGCGCGAAACCTGCTTAGTGTTGGCTCCGCCGGGGTACGTGGTGTCTAATGAAGTAGGGTGAGCTCGAATATCTCCTCGGCATTTGGCCTGAACCTGACGGGATGTAGCCTATGGGAGATATTAGCGCGGAGGAAGGAGCATCTCCGAAGACGCCTACCCTTCTCTTTCCAAACGTCTGCCTGCCGTCCCTGCAGATTCCAGTTCGATGGTTGATCCTCGGCATCGGCGAGTAGCGCATTGTAGAGGTCCGTGGCGGAGACGCCCAATTGTGTGGCGTGGTCAGAAAATCTTGAGACTATGTTGGGGAGGTTCAATGTCAGATGCTCCAGACTTACTTGACAAAGAACTCGGCCAAGATTGGATCGCCGTCTGAATATTGCTTCAGTCGCAGTATATGACTGGAAAGAGATCAAACGTACTGCTGCCTCCCTGGATGAATCTGACAACGAATAGTAAGATCCTGAAAAGAACATTTTAAAAATGTCCTACTGAGGTTTCCCGGCCTCACGCGCTTCGGGGAGCCATCCTGGAGATGTGTCGAGCCAAGTGAAAGATAAAACACAGCATATAACTCACCTTCGTGCTTTTGAATGTTAATCATACCGCGCACAATACGTGCGAAATTTTCTGGATCATGCAGTGACATCTACCAGAAGGTATGTAAATGAGTGCAGCCTTTGCAATATGCGAGCTGGAGTACCAAAGGAAATAATGTCCTGTACGTGTCCCCTGGAAGGTTGAATCAATTCCAGTGGCTAACCAGACGTCCACGACAGCTCACAGTTGCAGTAGAATGCGTCGTAGTAAGGCTCAGACGATTTCCACCCGGGATTCTCTCCGCTATCTGTGCGGAAATGCATCAATACGAGACGGAGATATACGAGCGACGTACAGTCTCCAGGGACGATGTGTGTTCGGTACAGCTGCGGCAATATCAGTGAGAGTCCAAGACATACGCGTATACTCGTTTGCACACCGATGAGTAGAGCAGGGTCACCGTGTCGGGATCCACGTTCTCAATACCGACTTCGACACGGCTGAGAATGTCGCGCCACTGTGTTTGGCTGTCGGAAACGACGCGGGAGAAGTCCCAGTCGGGGATCTCCTCCTCCGCATTGCTGCATGCCTGTGCGGTGGAGATGAACGAGATCCCGACGCGGGCCAGGATGGTCGTTGTGTCGGATGCAGTGTCTTGAGGGAAGGAAAGCAGGCCGCCGTGCTCGGATCCCCAGCCTGTATATCATTCGGTTCGGAATCACGCGTGGTTTAACATTCGGGGCGCACTGTAGTAGTGTTGGGAGAGATCCACCCCATTTTTGTCCGGGTAGTTGATCTTATACGGGCCCCATTCCGACGGCCCGTTGAACGTGTACCCCTCGCCCTTGAAGTCGACACAGGCATAGGCGTCGTAACGACCCGGGCCAAATGAAGTCGCGAAATTCGCGCTCGCTGAAGAATAATGGGCGTTCGGTTGAGGCTCTGGACGGATAAAAAGTCCGCCTGCCTGTCATGCGACCCGTTTTGGGATTTATATTGAGCTCAGGGCTGATTGCGCTGAGTTGCCCGTCGTTGGTGATGTCAAGAAGGATACGGGGCGTGGTGGAGGTGGACGGGAAGGTGTATCGGTGCAACCCGGTCCGTCGTGTTGCGGCGAGTTCAACGCGTACATCCGTTGACTACAAATTTCATTCACAGATAGTTGATGGACGGATGGAAACACTCGCCAGATTAGTCGCGAAATACCCAGGCGAGGCAAAGTCGTCCGGAGCACCTAGCCAAAGTTGATGTCAGAGGAATTTGTTCAACGGGGAAGACAAACCGTCTGGTAGAAGTTTGCGAAGGGTTTTGCGCGAGGCAATGGTCGTCAAGCATTGCTCGAATAAAGGGCACTCGGGGACAGGAAACAATTTGAAGTTCGAGAGCGGTACGGCCTAGACATTCTCGGTGAAACTGACCGGTCAAATGAACAGAAACTCACCCCTCCAGTCCCGGATTGGTGCAACTGCGAGAAACCCGTTACATTGAACTCTGGGCGCCCGTCGTACCCTGCAAACTAGGCACGATGGTCAGTGGAGGTCCCCACTTTATTGAAAAGCGCGTACATTGTCACCATCGGTGTCCATGCCAACCTTGACCATCCCATGAGGAATCGTAGCACCTGTAGAGTCGGGCATTAACGCGCCTCTAACGCGAGATAGCTGTCCGCCTACCAGGGAAGGTATTCCCACCGTTCACCGTCCCGATGAACAAGTTGACGTGGCTGAGGGGATCGAATGTGGCGGCAGAGACCACGGCTGCAGCTGCTAGCAGACCCAAACATGTCTTCATGGCGGGGGCTTGTGGATGTACGACAGCCGAAGCCTTATAACGGTGTGACCATCGAAGTATCTGGTGATCAAGTTCAAGCGAGATCAATGGCGGGCAGCGGCGGGCCGAATGATGGGAACCGCACAATCTGCGCGATAAGGTCGGGGAGGAATTCAAGCAGTTGAGCATTGAGAACTTGGTCAAATAAACTCGAGCATAGGGCCAAGAAAAAAGAAACGGCCCTATTCGAGGTCCGCCCTAAAGTCGAGAATTGTGATGGCGGTGATGCGCTGGGTCATGTGTTGTCAAACCGCATCACAAGGTACACCGCATCACGTGTCCAGATACCTCTTCCTCGGTCCCACCACATGGCACCTTCTCCCCGACGCGCTTCTCTCGTTTTTTTTTCGGCTGTCCTCTCGCGCCGACTTCCCGCGGATTATGATCCTTGACATTTTTCTCCCCGGTATGATCAACCCTCAAATTCAATTGGCGCGCGCGCCTTTGCACCAACAGCTATCCAAGTATACGGGACCTGGGCCGTGATCGCTCCACGTCTCAATCTCGTACTTTCGACCTCAAGTTATCCCCATGAATGCCGACATCTGCATCCTCGGCCATCCGCTTTGTCGCCGCCGCACTGAACCCACGATTGTGGGGTAAATTAATTGCAACCTGTCCTACTGGCCGCCGGCCTGATTGGACTTGGCTTCGGGAAGCCGAACCTAATATAAGTAAGGGATGGTCGTACTGATAAGCTTCAAGTCGCGCTCTTCATGGGTATTTCTCACTCTTCAGTCTACCTTGCTTCCACCGCCTTCGCATTGCTCGGATCAGGCATCGTCTGGCAGAAAGTCTGCTCATCCCCGCCCGAATGGATCAAGGAGCTGGATATGATGGGTCAGCCGAGGAAGCAGAAACTGTTTGGGACCGCAGTTGTGTGTGGTGGAAGGTACGTTCCACTGAGGTCTATCTCTCAGTTCTTTCATCCACTCCAAAAGTATCGCAGGAACCGTTGCCGCTCGAATCCTTGCTGATCATTTCGAGCGGGTCATTCTCGTGGATCCTGAACTCCATGATATCGAGAAACCCAGGACTCGGATCATGCAATACAACGCTACTCACGGTGGGTCGCTCAACCGTTCTCTTCCCTGCAGGCTCACAAGTCTCTCCCAGCTCTACTGAGTCTGTTCATTGATGGCGCCAGACGGCTGTGGCCCAATTTGACACGGAACTTAAGGCCGCGGGCGGACGGTAAGCGAGGCGACTCTTAATTCCGCCAACTAATGGACTACTGCTAGACTAGTATATGCTGACCTCCAGTTACACTACTCTGGAATTACTGTTCCGGCTCCTTATTGGGACTACCCTGGTGGCCATCTTCCGGACACTCTGGCGATGAGGCGATCTACGACGCAGCCGACGCTATATAAACTCCTCATGCAGCATCCCTCCGCGAATATTACGGTTTGGCCTGGTACCGTGCGTGGCGTGACGGCCTCAGACAACAAAACTTTTATTCGGTCCGTCCTCATCCGCAAGCTGGATGGAACGGAAATAGCTGTCAACGACGTCAATCTTGCCGTGGGTGGGTATCCATTCCTTGTACTAGGTACTCGGGGACTCACCTCGTTTCGCAGACTGCACCGGAAGAATGCAAGCAGGGATGAAGTGGCTCGAAACCGCCGGATTCTCCCTCCCCGAGAACTTACGCGTGTCTTACAAGCCCAATATCCGCTATGCTACCTTGTGCTTCACCGTTTCTCCCGAGCTAGAATCCAGGCTTCCCATCCCCGAATACGCACTCAACTCGGTATGCGCATATATCCACAGCCAGCACTTCACCCACGGCCTGTCCGTAACTGCTCTCCTGAAAACCGACAACAACACAAGTAGGCAACTCTGTCGCCTCTTGATTTATGTTTTCTCATCTCACTGTCGATAGTGCAAGTGATGCTGACATCTTGTGAGGATAACCTACCACGGAGTGTGCCCGAAATTCTCCCATTTATGGCGACGATTCGCGGACACGAACCCCTCGCTCCATGGTTTGTCGAGACTGTTGAAATGCTCTGCGAACACTGTGACAGCCCGTCATTCGATATCATCAAAATACGTGCGTACCAAGCTATGCTTGCTCTCAAACCTCATTCAGACCATAATCAGCCGAACAATCCTACGTCAAGTACAATTCTGTCCCTGCAGGGGACCTGCCATCCAACTTCATCGCGGTTGGCGACGCTCACATTCAGTTGAATCCTGTTCACGGGTGAATATTGAGAGATTTCTCTCGCTACACAATCTGAATATCGATCCCAGACAAGGCGTCGCGAAGATAATGCTGAACGCCATCACGCTCAATTCCCTTCTCCATTCTATCGACTCTCCTGCCCTTCCTCGGGACTTCTCCGCGCGCTACTTCAAGAAGAACGCTGATCGTACTGAAGGCTTGTGGTGAGTCACCAAGTTGATTCTCTCACCACCGTACCTTGACCATTGTGGTATTCCAGGGACGCCACACGGCTGCATGGTAAGCTTGTTGCACCGTCCCCGGGTCTTCCCCTCAACCATCAATAGACTACGGATCCTCTGATTGCGAACCAATGGCCGGCGAGACAAGAGATGACGGACGCTTCGCCCGCTGGTTCGAGCTCAAATTGATTTCCGCTGCCATGCAGGTAGGCTTATTCATTTATACACCTTCGAGCTGGCCTGTTGAACTCAACGCACTTCAGCACCAAGAGGTTGCGTCGGTATTGTGGCGTGTGCGCAATATGATTGCTGCAGAGCGAGCCCTGCTTGCGCCGACGGTGTTGTGGAAGGCGTTGTGGACTCGGTCACGCTTCTAGTTTGATTGACGCTCCGCCCACGTACATGTTATGTCTGTCATGGAATTCGACCTTCTGTAATACTCGCCTTCGATCGACTCCCTACCATCACCTACCACACTTTAATGACCTAGAGAAAGAGGAAACCAGTACTACCCAGATGCATAGGGCATAGCCTGAGCACATAAGGGAGACATGGTGTACTCAGAACGGTCGCAGATATTACATCCCACCTAATGTGTGGCCATCGCTCATAATAGGGGCGCTCGATAATTCTTCGCTATCATTCTCCTTCCCTGCTCGCCGGCCTGCTTATACTGCATGTCCAAACGCCTCTTATTCCTCCCGCGCCTTTCGCCATTAGAATGGCTCGTGCATTGGGCGGGACCTCCCTGTGCCCCTGTCTCTTCGGGACGTTCAGGGCGACATTCCGCTCTCCCGATTCTACCCGCACCATTGCAAATTCCCCGAATCGCGCCGAAAAAATTGGCCAAGTAAGGAAGGTGTATACCGGCGCGGCGACAACCGAATTGAGCTGATACGTTCTCAGACGCTGTCCGACTTTCTCTGTATTCATACCCATGGTCACATGGTCATCTATGCTTTTACTATCGAATCCCTATACACTGTGCTGCACCCTTCTCTGCTCATGCTTTACTCCCCCATCCCCTCAGTCGATGACCAACCGAGCGAAGTACTCTGCCATACCGCTGTTGTCCTCGGGGACCGACTCGGGGTGGCTGGATCTAGCGGCTCAACGCTACTCGGTGAAGAGGTCCCGGAAACAGGCGCATCCAACGCAGACTCATCCACGTCCTCGGCGGCACCCATGTCCTCGGCTGCGTGTACGAACCCAACACTGCCCAGATACGGAACACCCACCACCTCTACGCGGTGCCCAACAAGGTTGTACTCCTACCGATATTCTAAGTAAATGACGGCTTGGCAATCTATGGGCACTCATGCAGGGTATTCAACTGTATATGGCTCGAATCGATCCGCATCTCACATTCGGGTGCGAAGTCGCCCTGGACGTCACTCACGCCCACGTGTCAAAGCTGGAGGACGTCCAGAACGAATATCTGCGCCGACTCCTCGGCCTCAACAGACGCTCTGTGATCGCAATCCTATTTTCCGAAACTGGTATTATTCCCCTGCGCTACAGCCTACAGGTGACTATCCCTCGCTATCGGCTATCTATCACACCTGATGTCGCTTCCACCAACCCATCTCGCTGGCGTCGCTTACCGAGACTCCGTTCAGATCACGCGTGACGGCCTGCCGTGCTGGCTCTCGGACTTGTACTACGCGCTATCTCACCTCCCTGTTCCCGTCCTCCTGTCCATGGACTCCCTCACCCCCGACGGTATTGCAGACCTTAAGCGCCGCCTGAATGCCTCCTGCTCTACCTGGATTGGAGAGTAAATTATCAGCATGTCGGGACGGCTGCTCCTCATACAAGGTTGAGCGGAGCGTACCGCTGACGGGAGATTAAAGCCCGTGGCTATGAAACTTCGCTTATACCTCCGGGTCCCGGTCCCGGCGCACCGCAAGGCGCTAACGCGCATCCTCCTCTCCTCCCACTCCTTGGCGATCGAACTATTCCGCTACCAGGAACGACTGACGCCCCCCATCCCCAGGCATGCAAGGCTATGCTGCCTGTGCTTGCTTGATGTGGAGAGCGAGGGCCATGCGCTACTGGCGTGCAGCGTGCCCACACTTGTCGAGATGAGGAAGTGCTTTCTCATGGACATATATTCGACCCTGCCCACTATCCCTCGGAGGTGGCCATCCATGGATGACTTTATACGATATCTTATACAGACGCGGAATCTCAATATTATACAGTGATTAGCCAAGTACGCTCACGACGTCCTCGCTCATTATTAGATCTACTACGCCGATATTCAGGCCTGCAGGATATACATACAGCGCATTGCATTAATACCAGTAAATCATCCTTCATACTCAATTCTGGACACCAGGCCGCCCTGGGGCTTTGAATGCATCTCTATCCCACCGGTATTTTTTTCACTTTTTATTACCGACCTAGCTGGGGAGGTGTTTGACGGGGTACTCAGGTTGTGAAATGGTGAAAGGATGAGAGTATCCGTAGCATACAATTGACACTTGTATGTAGTACGGGCCCCGGCTGTTTCTTAACGGGACCGCGCCGGTATATATCCTCCTCCTCCTCCTCCTCCTTTTGGTCCTACGCTTTGCAGCATGCGAATTGAGTTATTCGATCGGCTCTGAAAAAGGGGCCATTTGTATGTGCGTGTAAATCTTGTGCTCCTCCACTCCCCTGATGCTGCCCGGAAGTTGGAAGTATCCCAGCAGGTTTGCCCGTCGGCGACAACGCATCCAAAAGCCGGGATGGAGGTTGATCCTGCCAAAAAACATCGGTGCTCTCGGCGGTGTCTTCCCCTCCGCTTGCGAGATGTCAGCTCCTTCCCCCTGCTCCATCACATCCCCGACATTTTTCGGCTTGCAAAGCAACTGTCGAATCCGTCATTTTCTTTCGGGAGGATCGCACGGACCGCGCCCCTATCATCTGTTATCTGCGCCACCCTGCCTTCCCAGACATACAGATTTCATTGTTGCTGGAGAGATCTCCCCCCGAGTGGCGGGGATACGCCAACCACCGAGGCGAGGGATCGTCGGTTCGTTTCAATAATGCGCTCGGACGCTAAAATCATCGGCCACCATCACGATGCCCGGTTGGTCGAGAAGCTGACATTTGGAAGCGAAAAACCGACCTTCCTCGATGTACTCATCCATGGTGGAGCTGCTGAGCCAGAAATACCCTGTTTACGGTGCAAAGGACCATTGCTTCGGCTTTTACGCGTTGGCGGTGTGTAACACACTGGAGAAGAGGTTTAACGGTTGCCTGGAACGGGATGCAGGTTATAGACGGCGCTCCCCTGCATCCTCTCCATCGCGGACCAATATGAAGGCGAGCTCACGGAGGTTTTTGAGGCCTTCGGGAGTCAGAGGTCTGCCCTTGAGCGGCAGTTTGATTTAGTGCATGTCTTTGAGCTATAACTCATTTTGTGCACTAACCAAGGAACTAGGGCGCAGAGAAGAGGCAAACGCTTGCCGAACTAACTGCCTCGAAGGCGCGGATTGTGGGTCTAAAACTTGAGGTACAGAATGCGGCGGTCCAGATGGCAGTGCTAGAGCCAGTTCTGGAGGCCACGCTTGGAAGCACATCGAAGGAACTTCGAAGTATTCTTCCGGAGTGGAGAAAATAGGGAGACACGCAGTGACTCCTGGGTTTTCTCGGGCCTTTCCTATTTTCATTGTGCATAGTTCGAATCATCTGCCTCCATTCGGAACCTGGGCTGCCTCTTCACTTATTTGTCAAAACTTCAATGGAGTTCTGGGACTGCTAGTGATCGTCGGACGAGTCCACAACGTATTATCACAATTTCCCAAGGCACTAAACTCCAGAGCTATTTGGGTCTTAGTGAGACTCTGATGAGTACGGTCTGCTACATCCTATCGGTAATTATCTGAAATACAATAATATATACAACATCGTACCCTCTCACGGTGAAGCGGGAATCGCCGTTCTCTGCATCTCCAAATCCAACCCGCCGAGTCGTGAATTTGGATTGATAGGCCAGGGATTCTGCGCAAACACTACATTCGACTCTTCCCGGGACAAACAGTCGAGATCCGTGAGGTAGCCGCGTTTATTGTTTGCATGCAGATTCAGCATCAGGCGTGCCGTTATCGTCACCGACATGCTGTACAAATAGGCAAGCGAGCTGAGTTCGGACAGCGCGCGGTTGAGAGTCGAAAGACATGCGTACCAGCTCGTGAACGTAGATAGTGAGCCCGCGAGGATAGGCTACAGCCTGTCAGCGGCCATGAAGACGATACACATGTAGGCTTACCCCGGCGAAATAAAACGTCGCAATGTTACAGAAGTTGACAAAAGCAATTGCACTGCAACGGGGAGTTCGATCAGCAACCAAGGAGGATTAGCTCCGAGAAGCCCACTGACCCAAAATACAGCACACCTGGTACCAATTTGAGCACAAGTTGAAGTTGATTGCGAACCAAAAAGAAAAAAAGAATAACGCACCATCCCGGAGTAGGAGGGCATGAATCGGCAGATTCGTCTTGAATGCTGCATCGCGCCAAGTCGTATACGTTCTGCGGAGAACGAGCAAGAACAAAAGCGTGTCGTATACGAAAAGTGCCTCCCAAGAAGCGACGAGATCTGCTGAACAAGTAGGTATTTATAGTCCAAAGGAGGCAGCAAATACGCACGGTATGCCCTAACGGATGAACGGATAAGGTTTCGCCATCTATTTTCCAGAGAAATGAAATACGCACGTCGATTGGGAGATGCTGACATGGCACCCGGGAAAGTCGTCGATTGGCGTTGCCTGCTGACCTTGCGTCGACCACTGAAGAAGTGAGTCTTGGACGCGATGCTGTTGCCTATACGCTGGAAACATACCACGACAATGCCGAGGAGGGGCAACCCCACAGCGAGCAAAGCCGCGAAGAGCCGGAGGTTCCGGCCATAGAGCGCATGCGTCCGAAGAGTCATGACAACTGTCCGCCCAACCGTCAGCGGAGCCTCGAAATATCAAACACAGTGCATACTCGACACAATGATCTGCGTGCCTACAAGCAACACCTGGTGTCCGATATGGTAGATGTGGCACCTATATAGCTTTCATCATCGGGAAGTGAGGGAAAGAATACCCCGACATACCACTGCTGCAAGTCAACGAAGGCCATCAATAATGTATTGTGCTTACCTTCGGCGCCAGTGCGTAGAATGAGAACACGGTGACGGGGATATTGCCAGCAAATCCCGCATACCGGATGATATAGAACCAGTATGCCGCCCCCAGGCCCTTCCACATATAGTCGATTTCGGTGTCCAGCGTTAAGAGATGGTCATAGTACAGCACACCTTCAAGGGGGGTGAGGAGACGCTCGAAGGGCGAGAGAGGGTAGCATACATATTCCGAGGAGGTGCAGGCAGTCATGGATTCGACTGCGCAACATCAGCTTTGTGTAAGTAGCGGAGGCGGGGCGGACGCGGACTGCTCACATTTGGAAAGCCACTTCAGCCGTTACATTGGACATTACCGAGAGTGAGAACCGTGAAGATGAGGGGAGAGATAAAGGGCCAGCCGCTGGTACTTTCCCATCATTCAGGTGATTGTGTGGGTACAGCCGCAGAGTCAAGGCGATCAACACATTGAACATCAATATTATTGTGTTGCAACATGCGGTTGGCATGTGGCAAGCAGACGGAAAAAAGGCAAATCAGTACCAATCGTGCTTTAGAACGAAGAGACTGGAGGCCCGAGGTTCATCTTTGAGTGTCTGTCTCAGAGAGAAAACGAATGTTAGCTTACATTAACGCTGGAATATGGGGGGATATCGGCCGGAGGGGCTCCAAGGCAACCGATGGAGAATCTTCAATTGAGAGCTCAAGTCAACGCCACCGACTCGGATGCTGAAAAACTGGTCTGCTGCAAGTTTTATTATCAGCGTTACCGCATGTTACCGAATCAGTCCACCGTGGATCGTTGTTTTGAACTGGATGCAGTTGGAAAGTGTCGGAAATGGGCGCCCAAGACAGAACTTCACAGAACGCGCGGGATGGGGGTTCCAGGCGGGTTTTTTTTGTTTTGTTCTGTGGCAGGAATCCGACAGAAGAGGGACTTGAAAGTAGATGTGTGGCGACCTGGAGGCTCTGCACATCTCTGCGCGCGTATGTGGACAGTTGTTAATCTGCGACAGGACTTCGGGTCGGGTTGGTACGACAATCTTGGCACTCCCCAACCTTTAGCAACCTGGACGAGATTTCGAAGCACCTGGGAACTTTATTCCGCGAGCAGGCGCCAAAAACCGGTGAATCACATAAAGCTGGGGCGGAAGTGGAAGAGAGACTCGGATGCAGTGCGAAACGTTGCATGATGCGGTACTTGTTGACGCGTGTTTTCTTCAACAGTTTGTTCTGCAACCTCAGTGTCCACAAAACCGCAAGGAAGCAGTGGCCGGTGCGAGTGTTTCTCAGCGATTGGATCCACGGTGAGTGTTTCAGCTCAATTCAATGACCAGTGTTCCTCAATTTCACGCGATGGTTTTGGCATGTGGTCATAATACAACTCCCAGTCAGAAGTAGGCTTCAAGTAGCGGGCGCCGCAAAGCATCTTCTGGAGTCAATTCCCAATGTCGAGAATCGTCTTGGCCTGGCATTTTTCCACCGACATCTGACCGACTTTGCTGCGTACAAATTACTCTGTTCCAAGATTTGCCCATGGGGAACTTGATCTATTGAACCGCGGCATGTCAAGAGCTTGTACCACTTGTCATCAATATTCAGCTCTGATGTAACTCTTTTATTTTTGGCGGGCAGTGTCCTTTTTCGTATCTCGGCCCGTCGCGTTTTCCTCCATCGGACCGCGCACCTTGTGATCAATGCTGGAGCTCATCGAAGTCTTCTACAGGCGATACAAAACCCAGCGCATCTCAATCATTGGGGTGCCATACTATCCTGCAGACTAAAATGCTTTGCGCATTTCTGTATCTCCTTGTACCGCTCAGCGCTGCAGGGCAACTGACTTCGAATCTCGGACCCGTCGTGGACCTGGGATATGCGGCGTATGCGGGGAACACGACGTCGCCGGCGGGCCTTCTCGACGGCCCCGTCGCATTCTACGGCAACATACGATACGTCCAGCCCCCGTTGGGAGACCTGCGGTTCAGGGCTCCTGCGATGCTTGACGAGAACACAACAGCAACACAAGTTCTGGATGCGCGGGGCTGGGGCCCGCCGTGTATTCAGCGCCCCGCTGTGGTAGGAGTTGGAAGCGAAGGCAAGTGGCCGAGTCGTTTATTATTGCTTTCAGCTGATGCTGATCCAGATTGTTTAACTTTGAACGTCTGGAAGCCAACAAATGCCTCCGCTGAGGATGGCCTGCCCGTTGCTGTGTATATTCACGTAAGACTTTCTCGCTCCGGCTCCCTATAACTAAGAGAATCCAATCTCCCTACATTTTAGGGCGGAGGATTTTATGCCAATGTACGTGTTTAGTTTAGTCTCGAAGAAGACTCTGACACACACAAAATAAAGACACCGCAAGGATTCCCGCTGTACGACTGGGTGGCTCAACACCCTGGGGGAATCATCGGTGTATCAATCACATATCGATTAAACATGCTCGGGTTTCTCGGAGGACCCGTCGTCGCTGCCGACGGAGATCTGAACACGGGGCTCCTGGATCAGCGCGCAGGACTCGAATGGGTTCAGCGACACATCGCCAAGTTCGGGGGCGATCCCCGCAATGTCACGATTTACGGCGAAAGCGCGGGCGGGGCAAGTGTCGTTATGCAGATCGCAGCATACGGAGGCAAGGCTATATCATACGCCCAATGATTATTGGCTGATAAATAATTTTTCACAAAGGCTCTAAACCTGTTCCTTTTAAACGGGCGACGGCGCAATCCATCGGGTTTGGGCCGACTAACACCCAAGACCAGGTCAATGCGTTCTTCAGTGTGTCCAGGAACTTTTGCGGTTGGAATTCTGAAATAACTATGTTCCAGCGAGTGCGGCCGAATTCATCGGATGTCCCTCGTCCGGGAGCGATGCCATGCCATGCTTGCGCAACGCCTCTCTTGGTACGAGTAGCCGATCCACCGGATTGAACGAATTCTGATTATATATTGCAGGTGCTATTGTCGGCGCAATCAACCACATCCAAAACGGCGCCTTCGCGCCCGTCATTGAAGACGCCAACGGATTCCTTCCCGACCTTCCTTCCAGATTGATAGCGGCCGGAAAGATCGCATCCGATGTGGAGTTCGTCGGCGGGCACTGCACTGGCGATGGCAAAACATTCGCAGTTGGAAAACCAGAAGATTTTAAAACGGACGACGACATCCGGAGACTTGTCTTTTCACGTTGGCCGGGCGTGGTGAGTCGGCCTTGGGTAGCTACGACGCGAAAACTGATTACTTTTAGTCTAATGCGACAATCGACAAAGCTTTGGCACTGTACCCCGAGCCAGACGCGCTGGGAAGCCCCTTCCCAACTCAGTGGGATAGGGCCTGGACCATGGCCGGAGAGGCCATCTTCACCTGCATGTTTGTATACGTCCTATTTGAACCCAGGACAAAGCTGACTCGTCAAAAACTCAGGGATTGGTACCTCGCAGAGAAGCTGTCTGCGAGCGGAGTGAAGAATGTTTTTTCCTACAGGTTCGGATCCTCCATTCTTAGCGCCTGACATCGCTACATTCTACGCCAGTTGGAACGCGCCAGATACCGTGATATTCAACGCAACGCCATATCGTGGAGCCGCGCATACTTCAGACCTCTATTACCTATTTGATGGCAAGCGTGGACACTCGTTAACGAGAGCCCCCACACTGATTGTTTTCTAGGCACCAAGTAAGAAAGATATAATTGAGGCTGTCTTGCATTTTCACTATGCTACCTAGCACCATTGCAAATGCAGGGAACACTTTCACGCCCTTCAACACGGTCAGACATTTATTACGTATTGCATTACTTTCGTTGATAGTTTCTCAGAGCGAGACTGTTCTCTCCAAGGAGGCGATTGCCTACTGGACGTCTTTTGCCGCAGCAGGCAACCCATCCACTGACAAGGAGTCTATCTCTCCCGCCTGGGAATCTTTCATCGCGCCCGATTCGTCGCGCCGCCGTTTGGTGCTTAACCGTGGAAACAACACCTCGACGAATTCGACTATGGAAACTCTCACCGACGCGGAAATGGCGCGGTGTCAGTTTTGGATGAGTGAAGAGGTGACGGCGGAGACGAGGGTTTGAGTGTTCGAGCGTTATGTAAAACGTAAAATCAAATGAACCATACTTTGGCTTTATTTGGGCACACGCACCTAGCGTGTTCGATCACATGGCTTATTGCTCGTAATACTCAGTTATTTATTCCCGGTTAAACGACCGCTAAGTACTTGACTGGATGAATTAACTGGATGAGAAAATAACGAACCGAAGCCGACATTGGCCGAAGCTCTCACAATCCACGCTGGGATTCACAAAATCAAAGCAGTGTTTCAAAGCAATACAGAGTGGGCTAAGCTAATGAATAGCCCGGGAAGTTTGAAGTGCGGAGCTCGGCAAGTGGAACTAAGTGCGGAGTTTCAGAGTTTAAATACTTCAAACAGATGGACAGCCATGCATAATTTTAATAAAGAGGGTGACATATATGTACTGTGCTACTGTAGCAATTGCTCCAACTTTTTGATTTCTTCCCCATATTGGTTGCGCAAATTCTGCCAGTATTTTCCATTCTGTTCTGGCTGATCAAGGTCTTTCAACAAGTGTAGCATTTCACGGGCTGTATCTTCGAGGATTTTGGCAAAGAGTTCCAGTGCTTGTTTGGCACGCTTCGCTATAGACATGTATTCCCCATCACCTGAAGTGTCTTGCACTAGCAGAGCATGCAGTTTGAAGTCTGTCGACATATGGACTAAAGTGTCATGGAGGGGCTGAGAGAATGCTGTGATAAATGGTGAAGAAATCACGGCTTGCTCCATTTTCGGTTTCGTTCCCGTTCTGTACCCTCCTCGCAACACAACCAAGTTGATGCAGTGCAATATTGTCACGCAGTTGAACTGCTCTCTCAAAATTGTCTTGAATAAGTCAAAGTTGAAGTGATCCTTCAAAAGGGTTGACAATTTGGCAAAGTTAAACTGTTCCTTCAAAAGTGTCTCCAATGCCAAAAATGTCAGCCCAAGAGCCCTTTCACTGGCATTGGAGAATTGATAATCGCCAGGATCTGTTCTCCAAACAGTAGCAAGCACAAAGTTATACTTTTGAACCAGATCCTGATCCCAGTCATGTTTACCACCAAAGTATATTGTGATCCAGGAGCAGAGTTCTTTCTTTATATGAGGGTACCAGTCAGGGGTGCCTGCAAGCAGGTGGCCTACCCTGATGGCATCCTCTCCGAGGTCAAGATTGTTGCAGCAAACATGCATCAAGGCGGCCCACACAGACTGGCCTGACTGGAATTTGGACTGGAGTTTGAATTGCAATTTCTCATTCTGAAACCAGTTGGCTTTTTGGTCCAGGAGAATCTGGGCAATGCTGCTGGAGTATTGACATGGATTTGTGAGGGTTTGTAGAAGAAGGTCAATGTGTCTGGCATCAGGAAGTGCATGATAATGGAGGAGGGTGTTGAACAGCCCTGCAACCCCAACAATTGTTGTCCGGTCCTTGTCACGACTATTGATACCATCCAGTGCTTTAAATACCCACCCAGAATCAGATGGTCCAGGGGTTTGGGGCATAGTTTTATGATATTTTTCCGTCAGGTGGCAAGCTGCCAACACCATCTGGTCCCATTCATCTGATTGAGCAGGAGACCAGCAAAAGTCATTTATGATCACTTGTCGACTCCCTGGTGGAGATGAATCGCTGTGGTCCCAAACATTATTTCCTTCTTTGCCTGCTAATTGACCTATAGCTTGCAATATCTGAATGGTAGTATCTGACGATATTATTTTGTCTTTGAGATGTTTTTTTAGGGTCTTGAGAAGGGATTTCAACACTTTCAACTGGACCGTGCTTGAAAAAGGTTAGACACTTGTCATGTGATTGTTTACACTGTGCTCACCTTTTGTCCATCCAAGCCATGTCATGACTGCTACTGGAATTGGACAGATAACTGTTTATGCAGAACAGATAATCTGTAAAGCTCGAAGGATCCAGAGTGATTGTGGGATCAAAGTCCTTGAGAAATTTCTTGAAAGCGTCCTTCTTCTGCTCTGAATTTTTTGGATAGGGGAATGATGGGATAACCCTCAAGGACCATGTAATCAGTTTTGGGGCCAGGGGTAGACCAGACTTGCTAAACATCTTCCAGTTTGGATGTTCCCCAGTTAGAATTCGAACCATGTTTATAAGCTCCCAATCAAACCCCAGTGCACTGGGCTCATTTTCCCAGGAAAACAATTCCTCCCTATACCCATGGGGTCGGGGGATCCAACGTAGTGCACAATATGCCATTCCCAGATGAATGGCACGTCGAGCCATTCTGTCATGAACCCGCTTCAAATGGTAGGTTTTTGGGGTTACATTCCCCTCCACAGTCACCTCAGGCTTCACATCAAAGTCGAAGCATGTTAGGAGTATATCATGCAACCTCTCAAGTTGTGGCCAGATATCCAGAGTGCTTGGCCATTGCAGATTTACAGCTGTTTCTGCTGCCATGTTCTGGAATCGGGGATCAGTTGAGCTTTCTAGTATCCAAGATACTGCAGGGACCTCGGGAGATGTGTCGGGAAATGTGGGACCAAAGATGGGGTTTGAGTGAGTCCATTTTTGCTGGTCTCTTTGTGCGCATTTGTCAAAGAGAGGTAGGCTGTCACTTGATTTGGATTTACACCCGGGTGGAGAGCATGCAGCTAAATGACGAGCCTTGATAAATTCACGGAGGGGAGTCAGGTAGCCACTGAGGGATTTGCTCAGTTTTTTCACCCGATTTGTTTCGAGGATGTGGAAAATGAATCGTGCCAGGGGGGTTTGGAAGGGACAATGCGGGGCAGCAACCGCAGAGATAACAAGGACCACATAAAAAATGAATCCGAATAAGGAGAAGAAGACAGCAATTATTGCATGGGCGAGGCGGGTGTTCCACAGATAGACAGAGAGGGCGACCGAGAATACCAGCAGACCAAACTGAAGGAGTAGGGGGAATGTCTGCATGACCATGTCAAATTTCCACTTCCGGAGGCCATCCAATTTCTGCTGGCGAGAATGGCCGCGCACTGCGATAGATCCTCTTTCCTCTGTGGCGGAATAATATCCCAGCCATTGCATGCCCAGAACTCCAAGGAGTGCTGCCAATAAGGTCGTGCCCAGGCTGATGTAGAGCAAGCTTTGGGCTACAATGGTGATGGTCTCTGCACTCTGATCCTGGACTTGGGGTTGAATTTGAATGATAAAGGCAGAATCCACCGCTGAGAAGAGGCCGGCCTTTAAATAAATGTATTGGTTGATTAGGGAGAACTTGGGAATTGGGGATGCTACGTACAAAAACCAAACCGGTGTTAAGGTCGGTGCTGTAGCGGTCCTTAAACTCTTTGTCGTGCTCATCCATGAGAATTTTGTGTGCATTCCAAAATTCAATTGTCTTGTCGCTCTTGGCCTTGGGGCGAACAGTTCCGATTGCCTCGTATAGCCTTGGGCAGGCATGTCTATTGGAAATTGATTAGAGACACTGAAAGGCATACCTCTGAGCTTGTTCCTTCTGTTCCCTTAACTGCTCTTTTTGATTCCCCGCGAGATCAGCAAAACCCAGTTGTAAGACTTGTATCAGTCTGCACCCGGATCATCAGCCCAACTCGATTCAGCAAAGCCGAGTCGTATGTACCTGTCGGTGGCTGGAACATCCAAAATTCCGGTGGGGGTCTCCATGGTCGATGAGAAATAGAAATTGTTGCACGGCATCCTCGTGAAGGGAGTGCTTATAAGACCGGAGCATATTTTTGAACATTCCCCGGAAGCTGTATGTAGACGTAACAGATTGGCGCCGGCCGCCGGCAACAACTGTTACAGCGCTACTGTGCTTCGAATTGGTCAGTTTCCCAACTCGGAGTTCGGAGCTTTGGTGGCTCTCCGAGGAATGGTAGGGGGCTAGCGACGAGATGCCGATGAGACCACGAGCGCCCAGAAGTTGAATCATGAGTCGGATTGGAGCGCCGCGTGGGACTCCATATTTGAAACGAGCCGGACTTAATAAACTTCCATGGTTCACGGGTAAAGTCATTTTTATAATGCTTAGGGTTGGCTGAATGGGCTCCAGGCTCTTTTGAAGAACTCTCATTCGACGTATGATTGGTTCCTCAGTGAGCAAGCTCGCCCTTGAAATAATCAAGAATCCTACCTAGGATCCACCTTCATCGTATGAAGCGCCACAATCATATGCGCAAGAAGCTTCTTCGGCTTACGGCGAAGAAAATTTAGTGTCCTCGTCGGGGCTCATACCGTGCCGTGTCGAACTTGTTTTATCGCCATTTCATCTTGGTCGATTATTTGGTTGCCAGTATCAGGCATCTCGGGCATCACCCTGAATTTCTATTGCCCAAAAAACGGTTCTTTGAATTTTCGCAAGTGTATGACCTGCATATGCGCTTGATTCGCGGGAATATGAGGTCACCTCGAACATAAATGCTCACATTTCGAACTCGTAACATGTGTGTTATCTCAACGCAGATGAGGATTCGGTTTAATCCGCGAAAAGATGATCTGAATCAAGTTTGGAATGCCTTGAGAAATAGGTTTCGGGAGCTGGAATAATTGTTCATCGCTGCAGCTGGTGAGCAGTTTGTCAAATAAGGGTATGGCAGGTCAAATCAGTTCATGTAGAGTAGGTGGAGCCGTGGAGGAGGGAAAACACCTATCAAGCCCGACCCAACCTGGGCCCGACCTGGGCAGTCGGATCGGGTTCAGGATATTTTCAGGCCCTGGTCCGCTCAGACTCGACCTAAGCCCGGGCTTTCGAGCCCGACAGGACCCAAACAACACTAATGAGGTATATTAGAGACTTTGCGGTGCGCCACCGGTAGCCACCCGGTGGCTCCCGAGGCATGCGGTGGCGAGTGGCTCCACCCCCGTTACGCAGAGCGACGCCACCCGGTGGCGTACGGTGGCTCATTTTGGGTAGGATGCACGTCATTTGAGGTGCCACCGGGTGGATACCGGTGGCTCACTGCAAAATCTCTACTAGTATTGCCTGAGATTCAACGCTTTCCACAGTGAAAGCCTCCGAAATCGAGGCAAATGTCACATTACTCTTTTGCATCTAACGGAGTGTTACATGGAATTTGCGTCCATCTGTAAGAGAATGCGCGCGATATGTAGATGTTCGAAACTTACCCCAAGCGCCGGCCATCGCTCGGCAGTTGATGCCATCATTTGTTTCAGAGCTCTAGCTTTCCTATACCACCGACGCGCGCCCAAGCTGAATCGTGGCAACCTGTCAATAACTGTACTTGGGATTCGAATCAAGAAACGGCGGCTTGATTGGACGACGTCTGAGACCTGTGGCTGAGGATAGCGACAATCTGATAGAATCCAGGCTTTTGCGAGGTTTCTGGACGACGGTCAAGCCGGCGGGCTCTTATAACGACTGAGCGATAGAATCTGCGGTGAACAATTCTGTTGCAGGAGGACCTGTTGCAATTGGCGGTTACGGATAACTCATATTGCCACTGGTGAAATTATACACTCTGCTACCTCAATCGCCAGAAACGCTGGCTTCCACGTAGGTCAACCTGGCTCGCCATTCAGCTGCCTTTGACTTTCTAGACAGTTTTTCCATCCACATTCGCCCATAGGAATAGTTTCGGTTCCCCAAATAGGCCATCTGACTCGACATTCCTACTGGCGACGATATAACTCTGCTCGTCTGTTAGCAATCTCGAATCGCTGTCAGTACCCTATCGTCCGCCCCTCGCTGATCACTTCTCATTTCTTGACAAGTTTCTATCTACCTGTGCCTGGATTCGACAGGAACACTTTTCGACTCGCACCCCTTGACAGACGCGGACTCGCATGTAAGCCAACTAGCCTGCATGTTGTTCAATATTTCGCTGATCCTGATGCTTCTGACAAGTCTTCTGTCCACGTATACGCACAGACATACGACCAATCCATCCGTCCAATAGGCACGGCTTCGATTCCATCGATTCGCACACTTGACAGTTGTCGGAGATAGCCCTTTCCAGCGTCTCTCCGCCTCTCCGCTTTCTGCTTCAGTTCTACTCCTTGCAACTCAAGTCTCTGCCAGCCAGCCTCAGAGATGCCCGCGACCCGGCACGTCCGCCGCGAGGGCCGGGGGTCCTACAACCCCATCGCGCTCCCCTCCCTCCCCTCCCTGTCCGCAATGTTCTCCTTCTCCAACTCCAACTCCAACAACTCCAATTCCAACTCCAATTCCAACTCCACCGCCGCCTCGGCGACCGACAACGGTGCAAGCAGGACCAACACCTGGGCCTCCACCACCTCCTCCAGCACCGCCGTCTCCTCCTCCTCTGCCACCACCGCCGTATCCTCCTCCTCGGCCACCACCACCGTCTCTCCCTCTCCTCAGAAAAAGCACTCCGACGCCTCCTCTACCTTCGATTTCGACGGCAAGTTGCCGTTCGGCCTGGGCATTGAGGAAGACAAAGGCGAAGGCAAAGGCTATAGCACCGCGACGACGCCGTTCTTCCTCCGTCGCTCCGCCGGCGCGCGGCGCGCGGATGACCTCCTGCAACGCGGGCTCGACTCGTCGCGGCTGCTGCAGAGCATCAGCTCGTCGATGGATCTCGAGACGATCCAGGTCGTGGCGGGGAGCTGTGCATTGTTGTTTGATACGGTTCAGGTGGGTTTCTCTCCACTGTTCTTGCATTTTCTTTTGGTGGGCGGAGATGGGACGCGATTGGGGTCTGGGTCGCGGGTGTGGTCGCCTACTGCTGCACGAGCGTCGCCGATGCGCTGGCGACTGCCTCGTCAGTAGGAGAAGCCACCCAGGGCTCCTACGGCGCGCGAGAACCCTGCCACGACCGCGGTGGTACATCCGCCGTGGCCCGCAACGGCTGCTGCGACTTGTTCTGTTTTCATTCGATCGCTCCGATCCTGCTCTTGCACCGATATTCTTCCTCTTCCAATCCTTCTCCTTCTCCCGACTCCGCATCTCTATGCATGCTAACCCACACCTTCGCAGACCGTTCGCACGAACCGCACCCAGACGCGCATGCTCCTCGAGCGCGTGCACCAGATTGTGCACGCGCTCATCAACCTCTGCGGGGACGCCCAAGTGCAGCGCAACGGCGGCTACACGAACACCACCGGCGTGGGCCTCGCTCCCGCGATGGCGCGCGCGATCGAGCGCTTCACGCAGACGCTGACGGCGCTGCACACGCTGCTGCAGGCACAGTCCGAGGCGGGGATGATATCGCGCATCTTGCGGCACGCGGAGACGCGGGATGAGCTGAGAAGGTGCGACGAAGCGCTGGGGGAGGCGTTGGAGTTGTTTTCGGTGAGCTTTTGTCTTGTTTTCAGGCGTTGGGCGGGCGAAGACGTCGGCGAGGGCGCGGCCGATGTTACTGCGCATTACGCGCGTCGGGCTCGGCTGTCGTCCGCGTCATAGCTTCCCGTCGTCTTCTTCTGCCCCCGCACGTTGCTTGCGCCCGTTGTTTCTCCCGTAGTCTCGTCTTTCTTCGTTTCTAACGCCTCCACCCTCCTATTCTCCCTCCTCCCCTCTTGACTTCCTCCTTCTCCCTTGCCTGGCATCTGTCCCGCTGCTCCTGTCTTCACGCTCCATGCTCCCCTCCCTCTCTCCACCTCTTCACCCTCTCTCTCATATCATCTCCCCTGCTCTCTTCATCCTCGCTGACCGATGCACGCAGGTAAAAACCGGCCTCCTCACACACGCGGCCCTGGGCGGGGCGCGGCGCTCGGCGACGCAGCGGCACGAAGAGATCGTCGCTGCGCTGCGGGCGAAGGGACACGGGCGGGGGGTGGGGGCGGCATGAAAGGACGAAGGATACGATGGGGGGGAGGCAGCTTGGAGGATGAGTGGAGAGCGGGGAGAGAAGAGGAAACAATACTGCGCCGCGCGATGAGAATGGGAAGTCCACGGCACGCCGACACTCCATGACATACCACGCCCACCACACCCGATCGCCCCGCCCTTGGGGCCTATCGTCCCCCACACACATACTTCACAAGTTTCGCCGCGTGAAATCTCTGTCTCCCTGGTCCTCGATCTCCATCCATCCTGGTCGTCCTTTTAGACGAGCACCCATCGCCCTCCCCGCTTACCCCCGCGACGAGGATCGGGGAATCAACGACGTCGGAATTTATGGGCGTATCGTTCTACATGCGACGCCGTTCCCGCTACGGCGCCCGCTCGCACTGTGCGGTGGGCCCGCTCCGGATCTGTCACCTTCTTTTCTTTCAAGTCTGGAGGCTGGAGACCGCACGACGAAAGAATCCATCTATTCAGGAATCATCGCCCGCACTTGCTGGGCTGAGCTCTATCTTCCTGAATCCTCACCCACAACCCCATCGTCTGACTGCGCCCCCGAACTTTCCTCGCACGACATTTGAGTGGCCGAAGAAGAAAATATCCTTCAATCGTATTTTCCAGTCCCACACCTTCGGCGTGCGCTCCGAATATCTTCCTGCGTATCCCCACATTTTCTCCCTTCCGAGTCCGGAGGCGAAGACACCGTTCAGCGTGCCCTCGTTCGCCACACGAGCTTCTGCGGCGGCTCTCAACGATCCTCCCAATCCCTCCAGATTCCGCACTAGAGCTAACAGCGTTTTACGCCCGGTTCCCTTCCTGTTTTACCGCCAGGGAATCTTTGTGTATACGCGTAGTACCATGGACTGTACACGCAGCGCGGCGCATGGTCCTGCTATTATCTGCCCCCTACTGCACACTCTGCCACCTTCTGCCACCTTTTGCGACTCCGGGCCTCTCTGCATTATTTCTCGTACGTCGTCGGAATGGCGCCCGATATATCGGCGTCTCGCTATCCCCTCGCCCCCCACTGCGATAAAGGTGATGAACTCGAGTGCACGGCGACCACTTCCTCGCCAAATCAACAATCTTTCGCACCGCTGTGGTGCCTTTGAATGAATGGGAGATTCCCTGCACGCGCTTCCGCCCATGTTAGGACGGCGTCGGATCTTTGGCGTTCTATCTCTTTCCCTCGACTTTTCCTCTGTACAAAAAATCAGATCCGCAAGACCTCATCCTTCCGACAGCACTCTCGCCAACATTGAACCGGGATCTCCCTCTCCCTCATGCCATTCCCACGGCAACACACCTTTAAATTCCCCATCCTCCCCTTCGCTCGTCACATTTCATTCGTGTCACGGCTTCCAAAACCCTCCGCTCATTTCGCCCGAATCGCGTCGAGCTCTCACTCACTACCTGCACCACGTCCTACAGGCGCAGGCTCTCTCGTCCGCACCGCCTTGCCGTGTGCCGTCAGGCGCGTGTCTGTCGTCCCGCGGCGCTGACGACAATCCCGCCTGTCATCGCGGAGGAGGTCGCAGACATAAAAGACTGGATGGCTGTGGATCGCACGTACGAGGGCGTCTATCGTAATATTCGCTGCGGTTTACCCTACCTCATCGATGACACACTTCCCTCGCCACATTTGGGTGTTGCCGTGCTGTGTCTGTGGGCGTGCCATCCCCCGCGTCGTCGCGTGCAAGGCGGGCTGCGTTCTCATCTCGTCTCATCCTCCGCACCCCGAAGAGTGAAGCGAAGTGCGGCCAGCCCTCTCCTGCCAGTCCCGCCCCTCGTCTCCCCATCTCCCATCCGCCGTCCTCCGACTCCCGAGTCCCTCGCGTGTTTCGTGTTTCGTCCCAACGTCACTGAACGCCGTTTCACTCACTCTCTCGCGTCCGTCGCTGTCGTTGCCAGACGGATTAGGAATGGATGGTGCCTGCGGCTGCCGTGTCTGGTCTGCTCTGTGCGACCATCACACCGGTAGTTGTGGCGAAGGTGGGATGTTCTCTAAAAATCCCCTCCATCGGTAATGAGATAACGCCCGAGCTCTGCGCCACGCCTCGCGCCATTTGTTGCGGCTTTGCTCCGCGTGCGGAATAAGACTTGAGGACTTCGATTCAGTCCGTTCTCAATGGATTCAAGGAAATTGCTTGCGATATTTATATCTATTCCGTTCGATGAAACTTTCCATAAAGAGATTTTGTACAAAATAGCAAAGAAATCTGTACTGTACACATGTGTATTTATCTATTGTTATTTTACGATCAGCAAGCGCCTCAGTCTCGACATATCATCGGGACCATAATCGCAATCATCCTAGCGACCTTCTCCTCCACCTCCTGTACCGTCTCCTTCGCACCAAGGTCCCGCAAAGCCGCCTCCACCCACGCACGCGTTTTCTCGTATATCCCCGCCCATGCGTCTTCCTCGGCATCATTATTGACTCGCATCCTCTCCCCCATGGATGCCAGCGCAAGCACGCTCGCTACCAGCTCGTCCGTCGCACCGGTGGGCAGCGCGTCCCGTACGTCCGTGAGTTCCTTCCCAGCCTTGAGCGGGACGAGCGCGAGGACGGCGGAGGGCGAGGCGAAGGCGCCGTCGAAGGATTGTAGACGCGCGAGCCGCTCCAGCCCGTCGTCGGGCTTGTGGGGAGGGAGCGCCTCAGCCGCACTGGGTTTCTTGCCGGCCAGCGGGGTACCGCCTCCCCCGGCGGAGTTCCTCAGCGGCGGACCGGATCGGTAATACATCGGCTGGACCCAGGAGAGGAGGCGGCCGACAGCTTGTTTGAAGGGCTTTGGCGCAGTCGCCGGGTGCAAGTACTGCTGCATCCCGACGGGTGCATAGCGGGCAAATCCGGCATCATCGTCGAGTTCGTCGTGCTCAATCGAGGCGGGGTACGCGATCCCGTCGGAGGTCGGTGATTCACTTTCCGGAGGAGGCCGCACGTAGCGCGGGCGCCATGTTTGCGACTCGTCGACAGCGACGAACGAGGTGTGCGTGGAGGTGATCTGGTAGGTCGTCCCGAGGCGCACGATATGCGCGCGCACGGTGCGTTCCAGCAGGTCTGCGTCGCCGGAATCCGGAATCTCGTGGTGCCCGTCCTCCAGATCCTGGATGATCTTGCGTGCGGCGAGCGCATGGAGTGCGGGAGGAGCGCCCGGCGCATTGGGCAGGCGGCTTAGTGTTACCGGGATGGGGAGCTCGATGACAGCGCCGTTGGGGCCTTCGCCGCGCAAGGTGACGGTCTCAGGAACGGTTTGGCCTAAATATGCGTCACGGGTCAGACTCGGTCAATCTAATATTTAATGCAGAGAATAATACCTTGGAGAATGGCATATATGTTCACGCGGCTGCCAGGGAAGAGGTTGCGAATCCGGAATGGTGATTGCTGTACTGGCGCAGGAGGGGGCAGGATGACCGGTGGCGCAGGAGGCGGATCTGAGTCATCGAGGAGAGTGGGGTCGACGTCCACGTCGAATACATTCAGGGTCTTGTTCTGAGGTGTCGTTTCACCAGCTTCCACTACAACCTCAGACTTGTCTTGCAGGTTTGCGGTCTCGACAGTCTGAAGTGGGCGCCCCCAATCGACGGTGATATTCGAAATGACGGGCGTCCTAGCTGCCTTCAAAAGCCGGGCGACCTTCCCCGCAAAACTCTTCTCCTGCTCGCCGACAAGCATGAACGTCCCATGCCCCACCCGCGCAATGCCCTCGCACATCGCCGTCGACACGCTGTTCCCGATCCCGAGCACCGACACGTGCAGCGGCGCGCCATCCGGCGCCCCCTCAACCGCTTCCTTCACAGTGTCGAGCACCCCGCTGAGGTCCCACGCCTCCCCATCGGTGAGCACCAGCACGCTCGTCGGCCGATCGCGCGCCCGGTGCGCAAACGCGTGCGCCAGCGCGTTGCGGATCTCTGTCCCGCCGTAGTCCGCGGCCATCCCGTCGACGTGGCGCGTCGCCTCTGCGAGCGTCGCGGCGTTGTACGGCCGGCTGCCGCTCGACCAGAGGGAGGTGGCGCGGAACCCGAAGGACACGAGCTGGAAGAGGGTGTCCTTGTGCGGCAGAGCGCGGAGGAGGACGACGAGGGCCTTGCGGGCGGCGGCGATGCGGGGGCCCTCCATGGAGCCGCTGCGGTCGACGACGAGGATGAATTCCTGCCGTTCGAGGTCGGGAAGGGTGAAGCGCGGGACGAAGGTGAGCGCGAGAGCGGCGGTGTCGTTTGTGGGATGGAGCTCGGCGACGCAGCGCGGGGCGTCGAGGCCGGTGGATTTGAAGGTGAGTACAAAGTCTTTATCCAGCGCTGCGTCGGAGGAAAGGGAGACGCGGGCGTAGTGGGAGGAAGGAAGGTCTTTGAAATTGGGGAGGGCGGGGTCGGGGCCCAGTTCTGTTATGACTTTGTGAGATGGGGAGCCGATATCAGAGATGGGAGCCAGCGCTTCGACAGTTGTCGAGATGGTCAAAAAGGGAGATGAAGACGTTGCAGGTTTGAAATCATCAGGTGTCTGTCCATAGCGGGCACCAATATGAACAGGCAAGTGGAAGCGGACGGAGTCGTTCTCTTCATCTTCGGCGAGTTCAGTGGAGTATATTAATTCGATCTGCACTTGCTCATGGGGAGGAATGTTTCCAAGCGCAACCCGAAATACTGCGACCTAGTTAGAGCCAACGAAGACCCGAGCCAGGAGACATACCATCCGGAGTTTGCTGCTCCATCAAAGAGGCTTGCTGTCCCTGAGACACCGCGGCATCGTAGGTTTTTCTGGCCTCGAATTTTTCCACAACCGAGCCGACGACACGAGTGCCATCCTGCTTGATCATCGCGAAGCTCGAGACGGCTGCCCGGGCGGGTATTGGAAAGGAATACTTCGCTTCGATGGGGAAGGCCGCGTCATTGCGATAGGTTTGTGTGAGGTTAACCTGGGCCGCAAGCTCCTTGATAGTCGCCGCCGCATGAACTGACAGCAAAGGCAGAGACAGGAGCGCCTTTTCGTAGGCGTAGTAAAGACCATACATCATGGTGGTCTTGCCTATAGCTGTGTGGCGCAGATATTTATTGTCGTCACATAGCCTCGTTTCTCGTGTGTCATTGGAACACGTTCACCGTACGTGGTCAATATTCTGTCCGCAGCGACTATTCAGCCAACAATCTGAATTGAATGGATACCACCTACATACAATTGCCACGGCTTGACGAAATGTTGTGGGTAAAATAACGACTGTATCGCCAAGCATTGCTCTCGAAGGATCATTGGAACACGTTCTCCGTACGTGGACAAGCTTCCTGTTCTACCCTTCAGCAAGACAATCCCACTCGCAACAATAATGTCCCTTACAATTGCCGTGTTACCAGAGATCTGGCAACGCTTTGTCTTGAGAAAAAATTATGGAAGCCATTTTGAGGTAGATTTTAACCCGGGCGGATCAAATGACGGAATTCGAGTCCTATAAGCCGATGGATTTCCCCACTCGCGATTGTCGTTTGAGACGACGGAGGAAGCAGCAAAAAGGCGGGAGAGCAAGGAAATTCCTGGGTCAGTGGCTGTGTTGATCACACGTCTCCCAAGTTTGGCATCAACCACGATTCGACGAACGGAATCTGCTCTTCCTGGCCTTCTCTGCCCTTCCACCGCTTCTTATTTCAGGCTTCCAATGTTCCATGTGCTATCTGGCAGCTGCTTACTCGCCCACAAAAACTAGTCGAACATCGCCCGGAGTTCAATGGACTTGCTGCTAGCGCTTCGGCAACTGGAGTCGGTGTTCTCTCAAAGTCTTTTTCGTGTTCTGATGACTCATTCTTCAATTCTCTCGCTCGAACTGGAGGCCTTCAGGATGAACATGTGCATCGCTCTGAACTTCTGATTACCGGATGTCAAGACAATTGGGATGTCGTGGCGGGAGACTATGTACACACAAAATCCCTCGGCTTGCGCTCCGTATGCGCGCCCCGCGGGGGGTCGCATTCATTATTATCCTGCCGCAGATCTTTGACCGACATCTACGGCGGTACAGTCGGTATGGAGCGTCTAGCCGACCTCGATCACTAAAGCTCCTTAGCCTTCGTGTGCTTTTCCTTTCCAAGTTTTTAGTTCATGAGGCTTGCGCACACGTCGACTCGGAGTCGTACGATTATATTCACCGGGATATGGACTTGCTGGGCCATTAATGAAGACTTTCGACTGAAACGCTAAAAGTGTATCACTTTCTGCTCTCCATCTCATTTTCTTCGCGTTCGAATGGAAATCTGTCGGGATGACTTGGGACACCAGGAATAACGCCCAGTGGTTCGCCTGCTCAGAGTACGTCACGACAGTGATTGGGGCCAAATTTCAATGGTACTGAAAGTATGTACACAGGGTTTCGGCTCGTATTCGAGCACGCACGGCACGGCGAATCCCATCCATTTACAGTATGATCACATCGCAGAATTGCGCCCGACAGACACGGCATTGTTAATGCTGGTATACTACAATCCATTTTTATTCCTGGCATCTTGCAATTCCTCGCCATGGACGCCGAGAGCGAGATACGCCGTTGATTTCTTCGAGCTTATCTCAGTCCTCTATTCATAGGTTTGATTCGCGCGTCGGCGACTAAGCCCCAAATCCTGCTTGTACACACTGCATTGGTCATTTGATGGAAATGAATTGAATCGGCGTTTGTCAAGAGTTTCGGCCTGGAATCTTTGTTTGCCCCGGCCAACAGACAATTCAACCCAGGTTCTAAATAATAAAGTATGTGTGGTGTACGCAGCTACTTTTAATAAATTCAGGATAGCTGACTTTATATGCGTTGTGCAGTTATTTCAGGTCGTTATCTGGTTCCGTTTGTGGTCCATTGTGAGGTGCGGAGGTTCGTGAAGACGGGTTCAAGCTCATCAGCCGCTGTGGCACGCTATGCCCATCCGTCAAGAACAAAAGCTTCCGCATTGGACGACCGACGCAAACATCTTATCTTCGGAGCTCATTCATTCCTCCGGCAGTCAAAGGAGTCACCGAACGCCCACTCTATTATCTCCACGGAAGCACTGGCGTAGGTGAATCCGACGAGCGTTACCTGGTCCTCGGACGAAGAGTCTTGCGCCTTTATTTCCATGCAGAGCAGCTTACCCCTAGGCTTAGTGTCGGTCGGACCGGTGCTCGCATCAAGGCCACCAACACACTGCCAGATGGCTGCCGACCTCAATCCACCTTGTTGATGAGCGCTCCTGTAGCCTTGGACAGCCCAACTCGTCGCGCACGCCTTGGTTACGCGGCTACGTCCCCCACTTTCCTCTCGGCAAAAACGAGGTTCATCCTCGAGGTTGTACGCCGCGCCATGCGTCCCATGCGCGCCCACCGACGACAAATTGATTCCCTCGCTTAAAATCAGTTTCATTGACCATCAATCTCTGCCTTTCTTCGGTGGGGACCTACTGGCACAAACAAACACGCAACACTGTCAGTGTCATTCCGATCCGGACTATTGGATACAGGGAAACCGCATCGAATTCATCTCGGACGTAGCGCGTCCGCCGGTGTTGGGGTCGGTATAAAGGACGCGTAGAAGCCAGCTTCGGGAACGCATACCAACGCCATGAACACAGATCCCTATAGCACGATGTCCAACCCAACTCCCTATGGTTCCGCCGGTCGCGCGGCCACGCCTACCCCCCTGCCCCGCGCCGCGCAGTCGCCCACGCCCGACTCGTACGAGGAAATCCTCGAGCTGGGATTCGTGTGCCGGCGCAAGTCGCGCAGTATTCTGAACTCGACGGTCGTCGGCCGCGACGGCTACACGCCGTACTTCCACATCATGACCGGGCTGGAAAGCACCCTATTCCGAACGAACGACGGACGCACCGTCGCCACAATCGAGTGGCGCGGCAAAGGAGGCGAGGCGTTCGTTGAGGTGCGAGGCGCGGTTAGCAAGCAGCGCGTGTCGCAGTGGCTCGGAGTGGCCGAGGACGCGAGGCGAGTCCATGCTTTTGTTCAACTGTGGTCGAAATTTAGAAGGTTGTTGCTCAGCTACCGCATGATGATAGCGCATCAAGAACGATATGTCTGGGTGCCGCAGAACCATTCCATATGCGTAAGCTTCGAAGTCTATCCATATATCTGAAGCTGATTGACTTCCATCTCGGCAGATGTATCATTGGAACCCAGCGGCAGCCGGAAATGTTCCTCAGCTCCTCGCTCGAATTGAGAAGGAGGGCCGAACGGTCACGTTAGAGGTAGCGGTTGAAGCGATAAATCGGGGGCTGTTGGAGATGGCCGTCGTTGCAGCGACAGTGTTCCAGTCTGGATGTAGTATTTATTAGTGCCAACTGGAGTGGCCATTTAATTTTTGTACTGTTTATCTTGTTGTACTTTGTAATACTCAACCATAATTAAAAGACTAGTACTGTCGAATGATCAACGAATGCACTAAGCGTCGACGAGTCTGCGGATCAGTCTGTTTTATGTTCGCAGATTTTTTCTGAGTATCAAGAATATTTTTCACAGTCAGGCTGTGGACGATTCAAGCTACAAAACCAAGTTCGACACCGAAAAGAGAATGGACCAGCTGGGTGCACGGACCAAGCGTCGGTATCTTCCGCGATCGGCGCTGATCAATTTTCCTGTCGCGCGCACTCATGTCGGCGACGTCGCACATCCAGTTCTTCAGGCTCACGCCCGTGATCACCGAGAAGGACAAGAATAAAGGACCCTCTCCAGAAGAAATTCGAGCCAATATTCCTCCCGAAATCTGCTCGGGGTGTGGTGAATCATATTCAGGCGCAGAGAAACTCAAGAATTGCGCTGGAGTAGGTCCAAATACTTGTATGAACTCAAACCCCCCACTCACATTGATTTTCTTTCTTTCCAGTGCCGTGCTGCGCGATATTGCTCCAGACATGTGTGTCTTGAAACTCTGATAAAAAGCTGTTCGCTGATCTTCGTTTATTTCATAGTGTCAAGTTTCTGACTGGTAGGTCGCCATCTGAATAACGTTTCTTTCGACCTTGGAGCTCTTCGTCTAGGCCCACGCACAAACCCCTCTGTGGCGGAAGCGTATCTTCAACCGATATTCACCTGAAACTCGCCAAAAAGCTCATGGCAAACGTTGACCTGATGTTCTACCTCAAAGTCTATACTGTGCTGGCCCTCGACCTACTCACCACGCCGGAGAACGCGCTGAACACCTGCCTTATCGTCAAACTCATCACCAGGGACGCCGACCATATGGCGGCGCTGCGTGCAATGATGAACGGAGAGGAGCGCGGACTAGGTACCCCCATCATGCTCCAGATCGCAAGCATCGAAAAGAAACCTCTCTTGTCGCACACGACGGCAGCAATGCGCACCTCAATCGATAAAACGAGGGCGGGCATCCCTAGTCCTGATTGGCCCATTGTGATGATCCTGTTCACCGGCGACGACGTGAACTGTCTCGCGACGCCATGTGTGATTGACCCCCAGGCGCTGCAGCAAGGGCGCGAGCGGAATCCCTTCGTGATCCAGTCGGCGATGATGGGTAGACAGGAAATTCCGGTGGAGGAAAAGACCATCATCGAGTAAGTACTTGGTGAGCATCTCATTTGCAACTGACGTGCGTTGCAGGCAGTTTAATAACAAGATTTATATGGACAAGCAGAATCGCTACCTGCTCCATACGGTGAGCGTTGTTCGACGCGATGGCTTTGATTTCTCATGGCGTCATAGAAATCGAAGTAGTACTCGACGGCGGTTCCTCATGTGGGAGAGGCTGAGATTGTCCTGAAACCGGCGTCGACTCCCATTTTTCCTCCTGGTATTCGGTCACCGACTTTGCTGGGTAGATACTCCGTGTCTAGAACTGCTGCGTTGAATTGGCGCGCATCCATCCGACTTGTGGAAACGGCCGGGAATATCCGGCGTTGATGTGGTTGAAATTTCCTTTCTATTTTCTGCTCTTCGTACCTGAATTGCTCGGCGCTAGGTCAGCTATGCTTGACTCGATTAGCGACACAGACCACAAGTCAATTGCGTAGGCTCCACCGCCCACCGTCCTTTCTTGCATCGCACCGTTCCGCCTTAGGATCGATGTTGCAAGTATTGAAATTCTCCGTTGAAGCTTTTCCGAACCTCAAAGAAACCAGTGGATATCGGCCATTGGCCACCAGAGCCCTCGGGTTAAAATATTTTGGGTGTTTCTCTCTTGTCGCTTACCCAGACCTCAGTCCCTTGGGGTATGCCCAGCGTCTGCGGGGGACAACACGTCATCGACAGGCATTCACCGCGGGTAGATCTTGATGTGTTTTGCGGGGATCCCGATACTACTTCCTCCATAACAAGTGGAAGAAAATATCACCGATCAGCATCTCTTGCATTTTTTTGCAACTCGAAAATAAGCAGATTATTCATGGCATGTGAACGCCGGTGTCCCCGCGAGACTTCTTCTCACTCCAGCCTGGTCTAGTCCAGCCTGGGCGAGGAGGAAATCGTGACCTGAATGAGAGTCAAAACGCTAGGTTGAAATAGACTAGGTGTTGTTTGAATTGCCACTGATGTTGAGCTCAATGATCAATGGTTCAGTAACTCCAGTTCAACAAAAGGGACAGCTTAGTCGGTGTATTTTGAATTCCTTCCGTTTTCATCCCATTGAGCGGGTTGGGTATGGACGACGAGCTTGAATGAGGCCGGACCATGCGGGGCGGGGAGTTCAAGACCAGTCGTGAGAATACTTAACCGTTCTGGAACTTGAATCCATCGCGCCGCTCATCAACGCCCGGTATTGGTATCGAAACTCCCGGCACTGACGACATGGCGGGAAGCCCGCTCGGAGGTGTTTCGATGAGAAACATATCCTGGAACATATCTGCCGACAAACAAGAACAAGAAGCGCCGATGGCGATGCGTGGCATCGGTCGTCCAGATTTGCTGTATGCCATACCAAATCGCCGCATGCAGCTCACCGGCACTGACCAGGCACAAGGGAAGGTTTCCCAGGAACGTTACGATGCTCGAGGACATGACAACAATCGGGCTTCGCGCCTAAATAATGCTGATCCCCGCCCGCTGGCAGACAAATCCCGGGTTCCGCGTTCGCAAGTGTTATACGACGACAGATAGTGCGTCCGAGTAGACTTTTGCGAATCCGCAAACAGCAACCGGGCCAGACAACGAGAAGTCGGACTGCTATTAGCAATAATTTTAGATGCGGCTCCCGCGGGACTCCGGGCTGGCTTCGGTTCATGCGTTTCAATCATCAGGGGTCAGTGAAGGCGCTGGCATTTTTCACATCATACGTCCAGAAATGCACAGGATCCATCAGGATATATCCAGGCCGGCCCACCAAGCAGCAAGAATTCTTCTGCAAGACAGCGGTTGAAGGTTGACATACTCCATGTTTGTTCCTCCAGGGCAGCGACTCTGCACCTCGGCCGATAAGATCGAATGCTAGGAGCTGGAAGATCTTCCAGGCTGTCAGATAAGATTCTTTTTTTGAGGTTGTCGTGGAAGAAAACATTGGCCGGCTTCTGGAAGTTCAACTTTCCGTTCCGATCCGTTCCTTGTTCAACTTCCTTGCGGTTTCCTCTTTGTTGTCCTGTTCGTTTTGAACGCAGAAAAAGACTTCAACGTCCCAATTAAGCATTAGCTGCTGTTTCCAATTCGTAAGTTCCGATTGTCATCAAAAGTGGCGGCGTATCAATTTCAATTTGTTCTGGCTTGTTTGTCGGTCGCGGTTGAAAATGTCCACGTGATGGGAATCGTCGCTATCTATTCTGATCTCCGTGTCTGCCGCGGCCACCTTCCGCATTCCAATCGTCCAAGCTGCCTGTCCTAGCGCGGTCATCGGTTCCTTCAACGAGAAGTCTTGCCAAAAACTAAGGGCCCGAGAAACCCGCAGCCCGCCGAAGTGGATCTGGCCTAAATTCTGCCAGCGGGGGCTGGCGCTTGGCTCGTACCGAATGATACTTCTCGAAGCATCTTTTACGATGGATGGTCATCTTCGCGCCAGTCAGAATTTCTGTTTCAATCCCGTTCCGAAACAAAAACTGGGGAGATTGTTCGGCCCGCAATCTTCCTGTCACAATTCGACGTTCGATGAGCTGAAGTTCTGCCCATACATCGCTCCGCAAGATCCTTTCTTCCTTACTCGAGAGGCCAGCGTTAATCATCCAGAAGGCAAGGTCAACGGACGTTACTCGGAACCAAATCTGCCAAAGAAGCTCGCAGCCTCGCACTGACACAATGGACAACCTCTGGTAGCGAACTCTGAGCCTCAACGGTACACGTGTCTCGCTAGCATGCGCCCTCTAATGCTTAATATCGGTCTGGCTCGGCGTCGCCACCACTATGGGTCCGGATTAACAAGGCGTCCGATGAAGTAAAGGCGCAACTGCTCCATTCACGGACCACGTGTGTGGAAAGGTAATTCTATCCCGCACCGTGGGTGAGTCTGGGTCTTTTCTGGAACAAGACGCGATTTTGCGGTGCGTTCTGGATGTGTGTCAATAGCCAAGGCATCGACCCCGTCATCGAGATGCTGCGCCCCAGACTTTCCTTTCGGCCACATGCTGTGTCCACAATCACCGACTGCCCGGGTATGGACAATTCTCATGCGGAGGCTTTAATTACCGAGTCCAAAAAGGGGTAAGGGCAATTACCAACTGTTGGAGCTGGTGGGCAAACCGTTAATTATAGGTCTCCGACCGTGATCGAAGGTTTTCATCTTTTGCGAATCCGGGCATGGGCGCGTATAAGCTGTTATGGCATGGGAATCCGTATAAGACCTGTGACAACTCCCCGCGCCCACTTACGCTCTCTCCCCCTTCAGCGGTGTCCAAGCTGTCCTCTCCCTGGCCCTCGCCATGGCGCTTGCCAATCTAATTAGCAATGGTCTGCGCGATATTGAGGCGACGCGCTATTCACAACGTGCGTGTCCAATGTTCTTCTCAGAGGATAATTTTTTTGCTGACCAAAAAACCGAATCATCCAGTGGCTTCCAGTGCGATAATCATCTTCGACCACAGTCCGTCTTGGTCTCTGCTTCAAATGAATCTGTGACACTCATCCATCTACTAGTCATCACGCTCGATGAAGAGGTCCGTGATAGGCTTTCCCCTCACTGGTTGTTGTTGACTTGTCGCTACAGGTGGAATTAATATGGGTTAGTCCCCCAACTCGGTTCTACCGCGCAGGCGCTGAATTTGTGCAGAAAAGCCACTGGTCGATGGGGAAAGCTTTATTCGTAATTGTGCGTAAATCTTCTGCGGCCCGCGGAATACACCCAACTCACCTGCCCATAGAATCGTTACTACATCTTGACTTCGGTCATGTACGTTCCCATTGTGTCTATCTTGCATTCTGTTCAGCTGACACTCGAGCTCAGTATCAACAACTACGGTTCGCCTGTCCGTCTTATCCGGCCATGCAGCTGCTCACTCGCCACATCATGTAGCTCTTTTCAGTCCTTCCCTCACAGATTCGGTGCGTCCTTTGTGCTATCATCCTTGGCGCTATGCTAATCAAACCCCGATAGTTGTACGTTCATCGATCTTTCCCCACTATTATGCGTCTATTCACATCCGTGCTCCTCTCCTGTACAGCTGTATGTTTTGCACTTTACTTGATTCACTCTTCCCTCGCTTATCAGGTCTCGCGCTAGGTCTCCATTTCTTTCACTGGCAAGGTTGGACGGGCCTAATTGCTTGTATGATAGCAGAAGGTGAGCTTGGGTCCCCCACCGTACCTATCTATCCTCACATGAGCACACAGTAATATTGCAAATGCGTCTCTACGCGCTGTATTTTTTAAACAAGAAGGTCCTTGCCCTCATGGTGGCCACTTTCGTCGTGTCGTCGGCATCTTCGGCGGTCATAATGGGAACTGTTCTTCAGGGGATCCGAGGTTCGCACCCCTGGCCTGAGCTTGAGAAACATAAAAGCTAACTCCATGCACACACAGCTCATTCTCACCCGATTCTAGGCACGACGTTCTGTGTGCCTTCTGGCGTGCCCGACTATTTCTTTGCGTTTTGGCTGCCAATAATTCTGTTTGAGAGCCTCCTGTGTGGGCTGACGCTGTACCGCGGGTTCCAGACGTTCCGTGCCGCAGGCACGCTGTTCCAATCCGGCAGGCATCTTGTTGCCATTCTCATCCGCGACTCGGTCCTCTATTTCCTCGTGTGAGTAGCCTTACACGTCCGTGTAATCACCCTCTAAAATCTACTTAGCATGTTCGCGACATACCTCACAAACATGCTCGTCTGGGCTAGCGCTTCGGTACGTGGCCTATTCATACACTTTTATGATTTGTATTAAATCCTTAATCGGCTGCACTGTAGACCAACTTCCTCGAAATCCCGATCGCATTTTCCGTAGCCCTGTCATGCTGTCTCGGCAACCGCATAATCCTCAACGTACGCGAGGTGAACCGGGAAACTGCGGAGACTAAAGAGCCGAGCGGCGAATCAATCAAACACCAGGCGCGGGAGACACGGTCAAGTTTCTTCGGGCCCTCGGAGCAGCTCACGGATATCGAGATGGCGCAGTTGAGGTCAATGAGGGTCGACCAGAGCTATGGGCAGTTCATTGTCCTGTAGCGATATACAGAGGGAACGAGCGGACCCACTAAAATGAGGACTTTGCTTTGTCGGTCGGTTCCTGGATCCTGCTTCAGAATGACAGGATATCTCGCGACTGTTCGGACTTTGGAGCTCACAGGGGGTGACGTAGGCACGATGCTGTCGACGAGACAGCCCTAATGTTGTATAGGGCTGACTGTCAATCACCTTTTTAAGGGACGTTGCACTCAAGATTGTACACCGGAAGACCGTCCCGTTTTACCCGATCGTGGTTGCCAAAAAAGAGTATGAAAGAGTTTGAGCATGGTGAAGTTTGAAGGTAACAAAATCTCTGGTCCGTCCCAGGTTGAAGTTCTGTCGGCTCATTTCTCATTGCCACACACCAAAGAGAGAACAATGAACACGGCGCGATTATTCAACTTCAGTTGTTGACATTATGCAGTTTTTTGTGAGGCACAGGCGATCCCGCGTTTTGCGTGTAGCCGGACAAAGTAAGTTTCCTCCGTTATAAACTTATGTATTTCCTTTCTTTCCCGCATACGGTTCTTCCCTCCTGGCACTTCCTGCTCCCGAATGTTGTCTTACATACGGCCGATGGTGCTAGTGAAGCGCGCCCGAGCCGTAGCACTCCGCCTCTCGCGATCAAGGAACCGGACGTCTCCGATAACCTCTCCCGAAGGAGAAGGAACAGCTTGTTGTGCGGTGAACCGCCAGCCTCCGACTGAGAGAAAACCGGTCGTCGATCTCCAGAACGGCGATGGTCATGTCGTCCAAAGTCGGTCGGTCCGCGGCCTGTGCTGCGAGACACCGACGGAAGAAAGCAGGGGCGGCGGAAGTGATTTGGAAGGTCTCGATGAAGTGGTTCTCCTCGTCGGCACGGCAGGCGGCGTAGCTTTCATCAGAGGGCTAGGGGACCGACCAGGGCCGGCTGCCGGTGACGATATTGAACAGGATGACGGTCATCGCCCAGAAGTCGGATTGGCGGGGGGAGTACGAAGTGCCTGCACCTGTCGAGTTCGCGCACTCTGCGGACGGTGGTCAGTGTCAATAAACTGGAATGAAGAACGGGAAACGACATACCAGAGCTGATATGTGCGAGATCCCCGCATCGGAAATCACCAGACTGCTCCTCCCTCGTCGCCTTCTCAAAATCCGTAATCCACAAACTCCCCCCCTTCTGAATCACACCAAATATTTCGAGGACGGAGGTCGCGGTGGTACCCGCGTTGTGGCACTCCGCCATCGCATCTGCCAGCATCAAGAACAACTCCTTCACGAGCCTCGGCCGGTCGACGTACATCTGACGCTGCAAATATCAAGTCGCTGGGGTCGCCCGTTGCCGGGTTCAGAACTAAAAAACAGGTATTCGTTGTCGCCGCCCGCCCACGGGTTGTCGGCAAAGCTAAAATTCGGGGTGGCGACCCCGCGCTGGGCGGAGACGGATTGGTGTACGTCGAGCTCGCGCTGGAGGTCCGCGGCCCGCGGGGACCCAGGCGCTTGTCGGTGTAGGGGATGTGGGTTGTGGTATCGAAGGCGTCATAGACCTGAGATGAGTTGTCCGCCTCGGTGGTGAGTTCGACCTGGGATGGGGAGTTGGAATACATAAAATTTCTGAGAGCGAGAAATGAGACATACGATTTCGAGGTATCCTTCGTCGACGAAGGAACCGGTGAGTTTGGGGAGAGGAGAAGCAGCGCTGGCGCCGCGGGTGGAAGTGTAAAAACGAGACATGCTGTCGCTGGGCGTTAGCGTTACTAAAACTAGAAACACAGAGCTCACAACTGAAATGAAGCGGGGTGAAACAATGAAAATGGGGTGGCGGGTGGCTAGAAGCAGGGGATACGACGAGGAGATAGGGTTATGAGTGGGGGTAGAGAAGTCTCCGAGTAGTAGATGATGCAGCAGAGTGGGAAGAGTAATCGAGCGCGGCTCGAGATGGTGGTAGTAAGAATGGAAGAAAGGTGAAGACTAGTCTCTTGTAGACAGACGCTATAACAATATTTGTGCTCGTAAACTCGCATGTTATAGGTGAAGACAGGGGAAGTGAGAAACAGCGAACCAAATATGTACCCGTCTCGGATGATGTCTTCGACTCGGAGCGGAAGCAAATTAATTATAACTCATCATCATACGGAGAGAGGCTTGGGGTTACGTCGTCCAAGAATTGGAGCAGAGATATAATCCGTCGCAGAGAGATTCAAGTTCGAGTTGAGCCAGCAAGGCGGGCGACTCGGAAGTGAGGTGGCACTGTTCGGTATAGTTTCCGTTAGACATATAATTTGTTTGAAAATATGTGTCAATTTATCCCTGCTCGAGTGGCTCCAACAAAGCTAAAGCAACACACCCGGGGAGTCCTGAGAATATTCATCTGCGTATTCGCTTGCCAACAACTCTCCAATTATCGCAGCTTCCTGGATGTCTGCCAAAGAGAGTTTTCTGTGACTAGGTGGTGCCGGTAGGCACAGATTTTGGCCAAAGGACACGGTTGAAATACCGCCGACGTCGGACGGAAACAGCCAATAATGACAAGGCTGAGCCTCAGGCTGTGCATGCCTGCCACGCGTCACGCAGTGGTAGAGGGGAGAATAGGTGTGATACGAAAGGGTCGATCCGAGAATTGAAAAGGAGATATAGCCTGCCGTAGAGGGATAGCACCAGCGGTGTCGACTGTCGAGGACAAGCAGGGCGAAGTGAATGGCGGATATCGGCGATTCCCGTGATTGCCGCGCATTGCCAAGTTCAACGTTCAACTCAAGCTCAACTACATCTGTGAATTCGGCTTTCCCTTTTGCTCGACTCCGGTGCTTGAAAAACCTGGGATTTCATCGAATCACCCCAAGTCTGTCCTCGAAAATCAATGAGTTTCCATAGCCAAATCTCCCCGCGTTACAACGGCAGAGAAGGTGCTTCTGCGAATGCCAGGTCTATGTACGTCTTCTATGCGACACGTTCAATAGCACCTCGCGATTCAGGCCTGAATCGTGAAAGCTGGTGAACAATTGGATGCAACGCGGTGATTGATGGCGGACTCACTTCCGAATTGAATCATTTTCGCTCCGCTTTTGGAAGGCCATTCCGCGCAGGACACAGCGACTATGACAAAACTACACCGAGACGAGCGGAAAACCTCTGGTTCCTGCATATTCGGAACCCTTTCCGGGCCGTACACAGAGACTTTATACAATATGCCGATGATGACGCAACTCAACTTGATGGCGGCGCCTTGCCACGAGCATATAAAGTCGGCGGCCTTGCGCCTCTCTCTCACAAATCTCCAACAATGTCGACTCAGCAAGCCCTCATCATTCCGTCCGCTAAAGCGCCCTTCATCCTGAGTCCGCTTCCCATCCCCGTCCCCAACAAGGGCGAAGTCCGCCTCAAGATCGTGTCTGTCGCACTAAATCCCATGTCCTACGCCCAACACGATTACGACTTTTTCATCCCCGAATATCCGGCAGTAGTTGGTTCTGACATCGCCGGGGTGGTCGACGAGGTCGGAGAAGGCGTCGAGGGGTTCGCGAAGGGCGACGAAGTGTGAGTGCTTGTCTCCATGAGAGGGTTTGAATGATACTGAAGCTTCAACAAGATTCGCCGGGGTCTTGATCGGCGGTTTCCAGCAATACACCACACTGCCGGCGGGATTGCTCATTCGCGTACGTGATCAAACGTAGTTTTCGCTGGATCTATGACTGATTTATAGTATGCAGAAACCTAAAAACGTGAGCTTTGACGAGGTGGCCACTTTCCCCATCACATTTACAACGGCGTTGGTCGGTCTGTTTGCACCGGCGCCAATCGGCCTCGCTCTCAATCCCTCATACTCGTGGAACAAACCTCAGCAGGGTGAATCTGGGCTCGTTATCGGAGGAGGGACTTCCGTCGGCCAATTTGGTGCGTGGTTCACGCAACTAATTATTTAAATGTGCGGCTTAAAGGTGTGCCAGCTGTCCAGCTGTTGAAATTCCTCGGATTCACGCGCATCGTCGTGTATGCGTCGAAAGTTCACTTCGACTATCTCAAAGAACTCGGCGCGACGGAGTACATCGATCGTGGGGAGGTCCCTCTCGAGAAACTTGTTGTCACCCCTCCAGTCAAAGTCGTATACGACGCCACGGGTGCTTTGGACGCCGCGTACGATTCGGTTGTCGACGGCGGGAAGGTGACCACCGCGCGCCCGCAAGCGCAGACCGACAGGGAATCCCGCGGCATCACAGTCGTGCGCTGCTTTGGGTTCTACGCCGGTCCCGACGTCCTTCCCCCGATCGGCGATCCCGCGCAATATCCTGGGGTTCCGGAGCACACGTCTTTCGGGAAGCTCATGATCGAAGAGCTGCCCAAGATGATAGAGCAGGGTGCCGTTGTGGTATGTGTTTCTTTTGAATATCCTTACCTGCGGCTCACACACGCCAGCCAAACCGGGTCGAAGTCCTGCCCAACGGGCTTGCAAGCGTCCCTGATGCCTTGGAGCGGATGAAGGCGGGAGGTGTGAGCGGGGTCAAACTCGTGGCGCACCCGCAAGAATCGAGTGCTTAGGATCAGATATTCGGACAAGATCGTTTGAATACCGTGCATACACAGGATACATTCGTCCTTTATAAACTTTGACACTGGTCTCTTTGAAATTGACGTGTCGAACTACACCAGACTGAAGTCAGATGACCGTGTTGACGTTGGCATCATCTCCGCTCCCTCTGGGCTAGGGAATGTTGCTTGCATCGGAGACGGTATCAATATTCATAAGAAGAATTCGAAGTCGGGTCGAGGCAAAGTTCAAACCAAAGATCCAGTTTTAATCAATTCAAGTTCTACCGTCTAATTCAAAGGTTCACGACAGCACAAGTAGCGCCACAAGTACAGTACCTGCTATTACTGAAATTTAGTATTACAAGGGTATACAATCCTCGAGCTCATCCAAAAGAGAGAAAAAAGAATGATCAGAAGAACAACCCCAGAACATCACAGAGCCACGACAGGCTGCCCTCCAAGTATGGCACGCAGATCGTCTATGAGACCGGGCGTTGAGAAAGTCGAGGTCCAGCCCGAAAGATAAGGGTATCATACGTCAGTGGAAAGAGGGGACGCCTTAAGCAAGGCTGCGGCCTTCTCGCCGATCCCGTAGATGATGGACGAGGGATGCGAGCCGGGCTGGTGGGGTATAATCGACCCGTCCGCGACGAACACGTTGGTCGTTCCTGCGCAGAGTGGGGGTGGGGTTCAACCGAATTTAAATCAGTACTCGTCCTCATCACCGCACGACGCAAGGCAAAAGACGCACCCTTCACCCGCAGCTTCGCATCCACCACACTCCCAATGGCGGCCGTCCCAAGCGGGTGGTACGCCACCCCCATATTGTCCTTCACGAACTGCGCGAATTGCGCGTCGGTGGTAACGGCCGCGCCGGGCGAGAGTTCGCCGGCGACGTAGGGTGTCAAAGACGACTGGGTGCCGAAGCGACGCGCACGCTGGGCAGCCTTGGTGAGGATGTAGAGGTCGAAGGGTGATTGAACGCTGAGGAAGTTAAGTTATACAGTATGTGTACAGACTGCGAAGGAAAAGCGTACAGCGCAAGATCGAACGATGGGGCCGTCGTCGCAGTCGCAGAGACAATGTGCTGTAAATCGAGTATAAAACAATGGGACCTAGAGCACAAAAACCAACACGTACCGAGGACCCACGAGACAAAGGGTGCAGCAGGATCGGGAGGAAGATGAGGTCCGCGGGGTTGGGGAAGCCCATGAACTCGACGATCACGGTGTCAGCTACGAACATTGCGATGAGCGCCTTGTGCGCCGCGGCGCTCAGGCCCGGCGGTGCGGTCTGCAGGAGCTTGTACGCGGTATTCCACTCCGTAGTGTTCAGGAGGGTGCGGGGGGTTTCGACTTTGGAGGCGTTAGATTAGAACAGAGTGTTAGATAAAGGGGGGAAGTTACTGACAGTTCAGAGTGAGCTGGAGGCCGGAGTTGGTGATACCTGGAACGATGGGTTGAATTACGAGAACCCTTGATATTGGTTGAAAACGTACCGGAGGCAAGAGCGGCGAGATATTTAGTCGTAGGCTCTGCGAAACGATGTTGGCTAATGAACCATTTTGACAATAGGAACCAAGACCTACGTTCGCTCAGATTTTCACCGACGGCAGGGAGGTTCACAACCGTCGAAATGCCCAGGGGGTTAATGATCTTTATTTCATTTCAACCAAATCAGACACGTCGGGCAAAGCACCATACAATCGACTGACCTTAGGATTGCCGACGCCGCTGAGCTCCAGAACCTGGGGTGTCCCAAAGACACCTGCACTCAGAATAACGCGGTCGCCCGACTAATAGATACGCCGTGTTAGCCTGACGATCTAAACGACGGGAGAGGTACGCACAACAGTGGCTTTAGTCCCAGCAGCGTTGATATACTCAACCCCCGTGGCAACCGCCTTCCCGTTGATGGACTTCCCCCAGATAATCCGCGAGACCGTCACGTTGAGCTTCACCTGCAGGTTCGCCCGCCCGGCGTTGGGCTCGTCTTCATGTGCAATAACGGCAGTCAGCGAAACATAAACCCAGACGCAAGCTTGAAAAGCAAACACGTACAGTAGGAGTTGGCCGAGTAAGACCGGGTTGAGTTGGGGAACATCGCCTTCGGGGTGTACCATATCCCACTCGGGTCGCCGCCGTTTTGGTCCACGCTCTGCTTTCCACCAGTCGCTAAGACTGCAGGAATGACGCCTTTGGCCCACACACTGAAACGCGAGAAAAAAAAAAGTTAGGTACAAGTGGAGTGAAGATTATTGTCGTAGTGTACGTACTCGCCGACAGGGGTGCGCTGCGAATTGCAGATGGGCCCGCTGGTGCCGTGGAAGGACAGAGTACTGGTCAGCCCGGAGGTCGCCGAGAAATGCTCCGCCTAAAATCGGGTGCAGTGTTAACAGACCACACTACCAAGACACGATAGAAAATACGGACCGTCTTAATGGATGCGGAAATGGAGTTCCAGTTCCTATACGTCGCCGTTGAAGTCAATGATCAATCCAACTGAAGATGAAATGATAAGATGAAATGAAATACAACGTACCATCCGGTCGCACCGAACGCAGACTCCCAGAGATCCAGATCTAGCTTATTAGGACGCGTAAACAACGCGCCATTCACTGCAGACGAGCCCCTATCATAGGTCGGAATGCGTCATCAATTCACCGTTTCCCCGAGATCTCCGTGTGATAGACGTACCCCAGAACTTTGCCCCGGGTCATAGCGATGGTCTGGTTCGACGCGAACTTCAGGGGCTGGGACTTGTAATTCCAGTCGACGGAGCTTCCGGGGAGGGCCTGGATCGAAGGGCCGCTAAGGTTGCCGATGTTGGGGCTAATAATTCGTGTCAGACTCAGACAAAAGATGGACGGCAGGTATGACTTGTTGAATCCACTGGGAAAGGAAAGGTCAGTTAGTGTGTAGCCGCTGTCATGACTCCATGATACGCACTCAGAGCCCGCTTCCAAGACAATTACAGTGTTTGTGGCAATCTCCGAAACTGTGGGCAGAACAAGTCAGTTGCGCATCGAAGGGTGTAGATACAAGGGCGTACGCCGCGTTGCAACAGCCAGACCTAGGAAATGAGTCAGCCAACTTGTCCGTCCAAGACCCCTGCTGCTTACCAGCGGTCCCGCCACCTACGACCACATAAGTGGTTTTCGCCGCGACAGCTGCTCCAGATGCGAGTGGAGCCAAATAAGATAGTAACAGGAAAGGAACAGAAAAAAGAGTGAGATGAGGCGTCATTGGGAGCGAGGAGAAGAAGCAAAGGAGGCCTCTTTCGGAGCAGTCGACCGATTGATCCAATATATCTTGCTCGGAGGCGGCCGATTAGCCGTGAAATTTGCAACCTGCGATTGATACCATCATTTCTATGCAATGCCGGATGCTGCCGGATGGCGCAGAAGCGTTTGACTTTGCATTTGGGCAGTTTCGCTCAATTTGAATCAAATTAAGCTCGAAAGAGCTTAGATGCAGACTGCTTGCGTTTGTGCCTTCTCCTCCCTGCCAAGAACGACTTCTCCTCTCTAAAAAACCTAGTCGCGCTATAACTATTCCCATCAGAAGATTGCATCCGAAGCGAGGCAATATTCTCGGCAGAAAGCTGCATGATGGAGCGAAGGGGGAACAATTTTAGAACGATTTGCCAGGATGTGGAGAGCGAAAAGTCCGCCGAGCACAAGGATACCTCCGAAACATGTTCTCGTCGACTCTCACTGAAACGGAACACTGAAAAAGATACTAAAACCCCAGAACGGCGCCTCCTTATGGGGTTGCGGCGAGGGGACCGACTCCTAATGCGGATGAGATCACGATCATGCGGATCACGATTCCTGATCGATTGTTTCTTCGCGGCTACACTTTGAGCACCAGCAACATGTCGGAATCGTCACCTCCTCAACGTACTGGCGCCGGACGTTTCATCGCATCGCGTTCGTAAATATAGAGGCCCCAAGTGCACGCAAAAAAACGAACACAGACCTGAGCAGGTAGCATAGAGACTGGAAAGTCAGTATACCGCCGGTGCCTGTACCTCGACGGACCCTGACATGGGCTTCGGTTAACAGCTATAAATTACGGGTTTGCGGAGCCAATGAGCGTCGAGAGCGACTTAAAACCACCAGAGCAAGCGACGACAAAGAGTTTACCCGCTCGGGCGCAAACGCCACCGCCGACAAATTTGAAATTTTTTCGGTGGTCGTCACATCAACCAAGGCCCGGGGGGCTAATTCGGGCAGCCAAGCGAGCCAGCTGCCGCCGCCAGCCGCCGTCTCGACCCTTCTTGCGCCCCTTCGAGACCAAAAGACGATCCAAGATTTTTTGTCGCCAACGAAGAAGTGGTTGAGACCAATAAGCGGTTGATGGGCACGCGTCACGAACCGCGCGAGCACACGACTCGGGCCCCTATTTGAACTTGATACTTATAATTCGCATGACCGAAGGAGAGTTGTCGTCCTTATTCTTCCGGCCCCACCACAAGAGCATTCATGCCTGCCGTCGAAGTCCTGCCCGCCATCACCCGCGCAGACCCGCTGTTCGGGCTGATTTATTATGTGTTGGGCGGCTGGGTATACCTTCTGCTTGGCGTCCCAGCTAAGCTAATTTTTCGCGCAGCTCATTGGCTCGAGTGTGGTCCTCCTGCTCGAAGGGATCTTGATATCCCAGGTTTGTTCACTCATTTCATTCCCCGCGCACACGGCCTCACAATCTGACGACTGCTCGATAGGTCAACAACTATTTTTCATGGTACACCGAAGACCCGATCCGCCTCAAAATCTCCGTCGGCGTCCTCTTCATCCTCACGATACTAAAATCCATACAATCCTTGTACGTACGCCTCTATTGTTTCTTCATATTCGAACAGTTGAACTGAACCCGTTAAAGTGCAATCACCTGGATCAACAGCATCCTGTTCATGCGGGACCCCGCTGGAACAATCGCCCTCAACCGCGAGTGGTACCAAATCATCAACATTCCCTTCGTGTGTCTTCTCTTACCTCTCATCTCCGAAATATTCTGATCTGGTTTGCGTCGCCTCGTAGGGCGCTGTGATCGCAGCATACGTCCAGAGCTACTACTGCTACCGGCTGTATGTTCCCCCGATAAGCCCGCTAGCTTGAGCTTGTTCTCACTCCTTGCAGATGGAAACTGAGCGGGAGGTGGTTCTACGTCGCGCCTCTGGTCACGGTTATGCTACTCGGGCTCATCTCGGCCATCATAACTGGGATCGTCATTGCGCGAAGCGGGAAATCCAGCAACTGGTGTAAGTCGCACCCGCCGCAAACTTCTGACAACCTCAACTGACTTATAATTTCTCCGAATGACAGTCGCAATCCACGTCTCGTGCACATTCGGTACGTCATGTTTCAGCGACTTCAAACTGAAATTGAATTTAATTATAGCGACGGACATCCTCATCACTGCCTCGTCGACCTTCTTCCTGCTCCGCGCGCGCCAAAAGGCGCTGTCGCACACGCGGAAGCTTATCAGCGGGCTCATTAAAATATGCTGCCAGACTGCCCTGCCGGCTACCACCGCGTGCGTTCGGGTTGTTTTTATTTCAACTCATATTTCGTACTTACTGGATACTGCTTGCGCACTATTCTAGAACCCTAATTGAGCTGATCTGCTCGCGTATCGGCGGGAAGTCGCTCAAGCCGCAAGCAACCAACTCGATCATTTTGGTGCTGCTGGACGCCGTCCCCATCATCTATGCGTGCGTCCACTTGTTTTATACCTCGCCAAGAAATATATTATATATGCTGACTCGGAGCCGCAGCAACTGCATGCTCTATATCCTGAACACACGCCGCTCCCTGCGCAGCGCTGGGTCGTCCGCCGGGCTGGGCAACAGCAATACGAACCAGCCTCCCAGCGGCAGCCGCACGCGGGGCCAGTGGCGCAGCGGCGCGGGGCCCGTGGAGCTGTCGTCGCTGGGCGGTGTGCAGGTGCACACGCAGATCGAGACGGCAGATACAGATAGGCATTATCCAGTGCGTCCCCTTGCTTGCTTTCTCTCTCCTTCCTTCCTTGCTCCTCCAAAACTCCGTCCTTCTACACCCCCAAATGCGCGCGCGATCAATCTGACACAATAACAGATCGAGTTCGACTCGAAGAAAAGCCCGATGTAGGGTACCCGTGTCCGACTTGGACTTATCGACTATCAAACTTTGGTGTATTCCGCCATGCAGTGTATCATTAGCTTCCTATCATCGTTTTCGCTTTTACTCGCGTGCTCGTTCTCGTTGTTGGTGTTTGCACATGCATGGCATTTAGAGCCGATTTGTGTTTGCGGATGGACGCAATAGCAAAAGAATGCTGCGTAATCGGGGTTGCGCATGACGATTGGAATAGGTTGATTGGGCCACTTGAACTGAATATAGTATGACTTGTATACGTATATACTCCTGTAGGCAGCGCGGATGTGCGGTAGGTAGGTAGGTAGGTAGGTAGGTAGGTAGGTAGAAATAATATTATGTTCGAGGCGTGCAGCGTACTTCGACTGTGCTACATTCGCTTGCCGGACGAGTACTTCGATTGATGCTAATACCCATGGGGATATCGGATATGGTTCGGCAGCCGGCTCCGTCGAGACCCCTGCGATGAGATTTCGCTCGCGCTTAGCAGATCCGAGTCGGCTCGGCCTAGCCACCGCTAACCCTTATAGTCTTTTCGTATCGCAATCGCACATCAGAGCACCCGATTTTTCTTGAAGTTGAACATTTCACAATCGAGAGTTGGTTGTGGCTGTGGGCCCCAGGCGGAATCTTATTCCTAGACCGGACGAAACTCCATACAAGGTGAAGTACTGCTTACAGCTGTTTCCGAAAGCGTGACACTGACGATTTTTTTTTTGCTCAACCATTGAACCAACTTGACTGGAGGGCTAAGGATTACTGCTTTGGGCTAGCCGAGCGTAGCCGAGCTGCGCCAAGCCGAGGCCACAAATGCGAACATGTAGTCAGCTCGACGATCCGAAGGTTTGGTTACCAGGCTTCACACAGACATCTTTCTGTAAGTGTTCTGACCACTTACCAGGCAAGCAGAATATTTTGAGGACAAGTTTTGAGGTAGGCTGCGACCGGCAGCGAGAGCATTGCCGACGGCAAGCGCACCACATGACTGATCGGAATATTAAACCAGGTAAGTAATCCTTAGCACTCCATCAAAAGTTGGTTGTGAGCGAAAAAAAAATGTGAGTGTCAAGCTTTTCGGTAACAGTTGTAACAAGGAACCAAGTAGACCGAAAGTAGACACTGAATGGTGGACTGCGTATTGGCTGCGGCGTATGTCGACGATGTCCGTACCTTCGCTGCAAACGAGTGCTTGCCAATGCGGTTTCGAATTCACAATGTTCCTGGCCAGTCCCATCACGGGCAGGTGCGGGTGCGTACGCGTGTGGGCAGACGGACCCTCTCGGTTCTGCAGGACGCCTCTCAACCCGCGCCAATTACATACCCGCGGGTTTGTCATGATAAGTACCATGAATATCGGTTTGACCAGGGATAATCGGCAAGCACAAACAAGCACCTCACCTGTCTGTAGTGCATTTCTACAAGATGCTAATCGGCAAGCATCGAGCTAAAATCTATGCAGAAACAAAAGTATTCAAAAGCTCGAGAAGTGAGGCAACAGATCAACAGGTTAGTTGAAGTTGAAATTCTTTTCTCGTATATTTGTTGAAAACGCTGTACTACGAACTCTCATGAACTGACTGGGGGTTGTTGGAGAGCCTGCGCCATCTTCGTCACTTCGTCAGGTCGCTTAAAACTGAGGGAGTTCGTCGCATTGATGTATTCCGTAGAAAGCTCGTCGGCCAGATTTCTGTTGGCGAACCTTCGTCATTCCAGCTTATACAGTCGGAATTCGTGTCTTGTGGGAAGCTTGTGACTCGCTGGACAGCCCGCTTTTTACCTTTGCAATGCTAGGCACTCGACAGAGAGATGTTGTCTTCAAATCAAAATCAATTGGACCGTGGTAATTGTGTCTTCTGGCGTGTCCCGCGCGCTCTGGATCTGCCGCGACCCAACCGCAACCGCGATAGCGCAAACTTAAAGGCGGATGATCGCGGCGTGGTAGTCAGCGATGTTCCGCTCTGACTTAAGCTTCCACTCTCTGTTTCCTCTTCCTCTCCCTGGCTCAAGCTCACTCCATACTTCTGCATGCCGTTCACTCTGGTCCTCTCGCAGTGGCCTCCCCGCGCAGCCGTGGCTATAGTTTGGAAATGGTCAACTCTGGCGCGCCTGACGTGTAACCCTCAGCCCTGCTGGAAGTGCTCAAGGAGACTGCAGAAAAACACGCATCATTCTACCTCAGACAGCGGCGGTGGTGACTGTGAGGGTCAAAAGAGACGATTTGTGGTGGGAGGAAGCAAACATGGTCGGTTGAAATTGCCGCGCAGTTCGTTTGATTCCGAAGTGACGAATTTGCGCCGGAAGGCTTTTCAACTGACGAATCTTGCCCCGAAATTGCCGGAGCAATCAGAAGCGACGAACTTCCTCAATTTTAAGCGACCTAACGAAGTGACGAGGGTGGAATAGACTCTTTTGGACCCTACTCGTACCGGGTAATACGGGTGCGGGCTCGCGCGGTTTGACCCACGTCCAATCCCGGCCGTAGGCCTCGCTCAACCTACGGTACCGGTCGCCAGGCACGGATACAACTCCAAGGGCCCAATGTACGGAATTTGTGGACCCCGGATTATTGTTGCCCAGGGGACAGAATCCAGATCGTTTTATTTCGGTGTTTGTTGAGATTTGAAAGCTACATTTTCAAGCCTAATTGTAGTTAGATTTGATGTGCCCTGAGGTCAAAACTGTAATGTTACCACTTCACGACCACATACTTCCATCTAACGTCTGTCTAGGCAGAATCTCGGATCATTCAGGTCTTCCCAAACGAATTCGAACTGCTAGTTGAACGGACCAAGTAAGCGCTACCCCTGGTTCTGCATTGTTTCTTGACGCCTTTGAGCCGTTCCCGTAGGTTCCGGCATGGTATATTTTGAGAGATTTTGAGCCGACGGTCGTCCCATCGCGTACCTGGTTGTATGTAACTATCAATTATCGAAAGTGAAGCGACTCGAAGTGGACGCTAAATCCGAGACGGGCGCGCACTCGCCGCGGCCAACTACACCCATGCCCGGTAACTGCCGCGCATCTGATGGGGTCGCTGCCAAGCAGCACCCTCGTTTTTTTTTTCTCTTCACACGGCCACTCTCGCCCGCTGGCACTCACCGTCCCTCAACGCCCCTTACTGGCCTAGACAAAGATAGAGCCAATCCCACTTATCGCAATGAGCTGCAAGTCTTGAAAGGTGAGAATCCAATTCCCCTCGTTTTCCGAGTCCTCGCACCCCGGCTGCGATGATTATATTTCAGAATCGCAACGAACTCTTTGTTATGAAATTACCTATTTGTATCTGAGCCACCGTCTTTTTGTGCCCCGCTTCGTTCGTGCAGTGCTAATTGTTCTGATCCAGATCGCCTGGCCATTCCACACCGGTTGCGATGGAAGAGGACGTATCACCAGGGCGGTCCCTATACGCTGCAATTTCGAAAAACGGAACTCGAAGGTAAGGATCCAATTATCCTTCCGTCGCTGGATCCTTTTGGCCGCGATGATTATATTTCAGAATCGCAACGAACCTTTGTTATGAAATTACCTACTGTATCTGAGCCATCCTTTGCGCACTTTCTCGTCCGCATCATTTTTAAAATACTAATTACCGTGCCCCAGATTTTCGATGACGCTGCTCACCGTGCCGATCTTCCACTGCTCTTGATGCCTCGACAAAGCTAAGGTGAATCTAGTTTACCTTTTTCTCGCTTCCGTCGCCGCATGCATGCGTTTGGCCGCGATGATTATATTTCAGAATCGCAACGAACTTCTGTTATGAACTTACCTACTGTATCTGAGCCATATTTTATTCTTTCCGCACACGTTCAGTTCAAGTGCTAATTGCCTCTCCCAGGTCTCTGTCTGCCAGTCGTGCGTGCTTCGGCACTCCAATTCGTGTTGGCGCATGTACCCGCGCACCCCTTGGTCGCTGCGGCATGGAGTCTAGTATTTCGCAATACATACCAGCCCTGCTGTCCCTTTCTCGTTCGCCTGGGTGCAGAGCGCTGAAGTCGAAATAAATTATTCATCTGTGCACGTTCCTGGCAATTACAATTATTGTCAAGCTGCGCTCGGACTGTTTTTCTGAAGACATACCAACTCCTGCGATACTGCATTAACGGGATCTAAAGTAGATCGGATTTGGCTTTTTCTCGAGGCAATATGCGTGCCGTACTTGGTGGGCGGTGTTTTGTGCTTGTTCTTCGATGGTTTTGTCTTTTCTCTGGAGGTCGGTAAGGTTGTACGCCCTTGTAATCCAGGTACTGATTTTTTCCGTTTTAGTAAGTACTTGGGGTGCCAAGTCGTAGCGGAACCATTAGATTGGTGAAATTACTGGAATTAGCTGTGCGCTGAATGGCACTGGGTGTTCAACTTTCGAATTTTTTCGCTAAGACTGATGATACCCCTCCAAACTTGTCTTCCAACGCAAATTTCCCTTACAAAACACTGATGTGGGAGGGAACAGAGATTCGACGTCGACGCGGTGCCCTGACGTTATGGCGTAATTTGTTGCGTCAAGAAAACGAAGTTGCAGCGGTATTCAGACGATCTTATTTCTAAGCACTCAATTCTTGCGGGTGCGCCACGAGTTTGACCCCGCTCACACCTCCCGCCTTCATCCGCTCCAAGGCATCAGGGACGCTTACAAGCCCGTTGGGCAGGACTTCGACCCGGTTTGGCTGGCGTGTGTGAGCCGCAGGCAAGGATATTCAAAAGAAACACATACCACAACGGCACCCTGCTCTATCGTCTTGGGCAGCTCTTCTATCATAAGCTTCCCGAAAGACGTGTGCTCCGGAACCCCAGGATAGTGCGCGGGATCGCCGGTCGGGGGGAGGACGTCGGGACCGGCGTAGAGCCCGGCGCAGCGAACAACTGTGATGCGGCGGGATTCCCTGTCGGTCTGCACTTGCGGGCGCACGGTGGTCACCTTCCCACCGTCAACAACCGAATCGTACGCGGCGTTCAGTGCGCCCGCGAGCACCGGGGAGGCGTCGTACGCGACTTTGACTGGCGGCGTGACAACAAGCTTCTCGAGAGGCACCTCCCCACGATCGATGTACTCCGTCGCACCGAGTTCTTTGAGATAGTCGAACTGAACTTTCGACGCATACACGACGATACGCGTGAATCCGAGGAATTTCAACAGTTGGACCGCTGCCTCGATATGAGCTATATGGTATGACTTGGTGTTTGAAGCACCCACCGAATTGGCCGGTTGAGGTTCCTGCCCCAATGACGAGCCCAGATTCACCCTGCTGAGGCTTGTCCCAGGAGTAGGAGGGATTGAGGGCGAGGCCGATTGGCGCTGGTGCAAACAGACCAACAACGGCCGTTGTGAATGTCATGGGAAAGGTGACCACCTCGTCAAAGCTCAGATTCTTTGGTTTCTGTGTCGGATAGTTCAGTTATAAATCCATCACAAACTCAGCTTGAGCATGTACGCGGATGAGAATTGCCGCTGGGAGTGTTATGTATTGCTGGAAACCGCCGAATAGGACCCCGGCAAATCTTATTCAATTGAAACGTCGGCATCAAACTCAGTCCCGTGGAGAGCAGTACGCACACCTCGTCGCCCTTCGCGAACCCCTCGACGCCTTCCCCAACCCCGTCGACCACCCCGGCGATGTCAGAACCAACAACTGCTGGGTATTCGGGCATGAAATGTCGTAGTCGTGTTGCGCGCAAGTCAGGGGATTCAGTGCAACAGACACGATCTTGAGGCGGACTTCGCCCTTGTTAGGGGCGGGGATGGGAAGCGAACTCAGCACGAAGGGCGCTTTAGCGGAGGGAATGATCAGGGCTTGTTGAGTCGACATTGTTGAAGATCTATGAGAGAGACAACAGAGGACTTTATACTGCTCGCGGCAAGGCACCGCCATTAAGTTCATCTTGCTCCGTCCCTCAGGATTCCGAATATGCAGTCTCGTAACAGGTTGCGTCGTTGGCCCGTTGCGGGCCAGTTTGCTGTCATAGTTGCTGTGTCATGCGCGCAAAAGCCTTCCAAATCTGGAAAGCATTCAACTCGGAAGGGAGCCCGGCATCAATCACAGCATCCTGTATCCATGTTCACCAGTTCAGGTTTCACGATTCAGGCGACGTGTTATTTAACGTGCCGCATAGAGCACGTAGACCTGGCATTAGCAGAAGCCGCCTTCACTCACTCCGGAAAATGTGATGTCTTGGTGCTCCTGAAGATGCTCCTGATACCATTAGTATATGAAAAAAAATAAGAATGCTTGAAATCGCACCTGATATCCAACAAACATGTAGCACTGGAACTGCAACCTGTATGGAAAGTACAAGAAACAGTTCCAGGCCATCTGATATTCCCGATTCCAGCCGCAATTTAGGAGTGACTAATATTGCGACTGATACTCGATGTATTGTAACAGTATCAGCGTTGATTTACGTGCATCCGAAGATGCCGTAAAGCCGTATCAGCAGCAGTATCAGCCGCGGACCTGATACGAGAAGAATCAGGTGATAGTATCAGTCGCGCTGATTCGGCTTTACGGCATCTCCGGATGCACGTAAATCAACGCCGATACGTCGAGTATCAGTCGCAATATTAGTCACTCCTAAATTGCGGCTGGAATCGGGAATATCAGATGGCCTGGAACTGTTTCTTGTACTTCCCATACAGGTTGCAGTTCTGGTGCTACATATTTGTTGGATATCAGGTACAATTTCCAGCATTCTTATTTTTGTTCATATAGTAATGGTATCAGGAGCATCTTCAGGAGCACCAAGACATCACATTTTCCGGAGTGACTCTGTCATTGTTGTAGTTTGCCGTAAATACCGGCAACTTGAATATATCTTATTCTTTAATCTCAAAGACTCGCCGAGTCAATCCTAAACAAAGTCAATTCAATTGCCTTTGACCAGTAACCTAATAAGCTGATCAAAAGTTAAGCAATCTAAGCTTCGACTTCGTAGCAATAACCAATCTTCTACTCGAGCAATCACTTCAAGTAGTTGGCGGCGTCAAACAGCACAAGCGTTGAGTGTTGCGTTGAGGGAGCTTAATTCACACTAAGTGGATTTGGGGGTAAAGTCGTGGTATTGGGTAAAGATAGATAGTGAGCCTACAGATGGTTTATATACTAACTACGAGGACTCGAGTTATTGAACCGAAACCGAAACCGAAGGCCGAACATGATCACCTGTTCTTGATCTCGCGCGTCCTCAAGCTGTAACAGGTGGCATACACATAGTATTGGGCATAAAGTCTTGATAGTCGTAATTGTAAAGGTTGTAAGCATAAGTAAGGAGTGCTAAGAGTCTCTGAGTGATGCTAATCCATAATGGTTGTCCAGCCATCATCTGCGGACTGGTGCGTATCTCCACAGCAATTCACCCTTGCAAGCATCTTCCTTTCCTGAAGACTCCCCGCTTCGAGTATAACTGTCACTATAACAATAATAACTCACCCACAGATGCAGCAGCCGCCGGTCTGGCAGTAGGTATCAGGATTACCCTCCGCTGCTTACTTAACGCTATCAATGAATCCTTTCCCCTTCCGCCTAACTGCAAAACCCTAGAGCACTTTCAAAAAAATCTCACAAGCTCCACCTGATGTCGCTTGGGCATAGCCTGCAGTGGACAGCCGTAGATAGTGGAGCAAAATTACCGCAAAAGGTAATTGATTGACAGGTGGAGGCGGGGAAGTTTTTTTGAAAGCGCTCTAGGGCTTTGCAGTTAGGTGTCACCGAATTTGCCTCTTGATCACGCTAGCGAGTGGCCTCCATTTCACGTTGCAATGCCGGAAATGCGGCTATGGAAACCCATTGATTTTCGAGGAGAGGCTTCTTGGACAGTTAAACACTGTGTTCAACATGTCGACCCTTATTGTGTTACTTTACATTGATTCAACGAAATCCTAGTTTTTCTGAAGCTGGAGTTGAACGAAGGGGAAATCCGAATTCACAGGTGTAGTACTAGTTGAACTTGGGGCTGAACTTGTGGCAATGCACGGCAATCACAGCAATCGCCGATATCCGCCATCACTTCGTCCTCCTTCCTCGACCCCGCTGGCGCCATCTCTCTGCGACGGGCTATATCTCCTTTTCAAATCTCGGATAGACCATTTCATGTCACACCTATTCTCGCTCCACCAGTGACCACTGCGTCGCAGGCATGCACAGGCTCAGCCTTGTCATTTTTGGCTGTTTCCGTCTGACGTCGGCGGTATTTGACCATGTCCTTTGGTCGAAATCTGTGTCCACCGGCACCACCTGGTTACAGACCCTCTCTTTGGCAGGCATCCAGAAGAAGCTGCGAGAATCGGAGAGTTGTTGGCAAGCGAATACGCAAATGAATATTCTCAAGACTTCCTGGGCCTATTGCTTTAGCTTTGCTGGACGCACTCGAGCAGGGATACATAGACATATGTTTTGAAACAAATTCTATGTCTAACGGAAACTATATCGAACAGTGCCACCTCACTTCCGAGTCGCGCGTCTTACTGGCTCAGCTCAAACCTGAACCGCTCCGCGACGGACTAGATCTTTGCTCCAATTCTTGTGCAACTCAATCTCAAGTCTCTACGTACTTGAGAGGCTGAGTTATAATTAATTTGCTTCCGCTCCGAGTCGAAGACATCATACATGTTTGCTTCCGCTCCGAGACTTGGGGGTATTTGGTTCGCTGTTTCCCACCTCCCCTGTCTTCACCTTTCTTTCATTCCCACCACCACCATCTCGAGCCGCGCTCGATTTATTTTCGCTTGCTGCATCCTCTGCTACTTGTAATCACTTCAGACTTCTCTACCCCACTCATAGCCCTCTCTCCTCGTCGTATCCCCTGCTTCATAACCGCCGTCTCCCCCTTTCGTCTCCTCATTGTCATCTTGTGAGTCGCTTCATTCTGGTTTCCACCAACGTTCACACCCACCAACCAGCATGTCTCGTTCTTACACCTCTACTCGCGGCGCCGGCGCTGCTTCTCCTCTCCCCAATCTCAGCGGCTCCTTCGTTGATGAAGCATACCTCGAACTCGTATGTGCTTTTTCTCGCTCTCCTCTCAGGTATCGTATGCATTCTAACTTGCCATTCCAGGTCGAACTCCTCACCACCGAGGCGGACAACTCATCCCAGGTCTACCACGCCTTCGATACCACAACCCACATATCCTACGCCGTCAAGTGCATGCACAATGCCGCGCCTGGGTCCCCGCGGGCCGCGGACCTCCAGCGCGAGCTCGACCTCCACCAATCCGTCGCCGCCCAGCGCGGGGTCGCCACCCTGAATTTTAGCTTCGTCGACAACCCCCGGGCGGGCGGCGACAACGAATACCTGTTTCTAGTGCTGAACCCGGCAGCGGGCGACCTCAGCAACTTGATCCTGCAGCGCCAGATGTACGTCGACCGCCCGAGGCTCGTGAAGGAGTCGTTCCTAATGCTGGCGGATGCGGTGGCGGAGTGCCACAACGCGGGCGTGTATCACCGCGACCTGCGTCCGCGGAATGTTTGGTGTGATGCGGAAGGAGGTAGCTTGCGGATTGCAAACTTTGAGAAGGCGACGAGGGAGGAGCGGTCTGTTAATTTCCGGTGTGGGGATCTCGCATACATGAGCCCTGGTATGTCGTTTCCCGTTCTCCATTCCAGTTTACCGACGCTAATCACCTTCCACAGAATGTGCAGATTCCACAGGTGCAGGCGCCTCGTACTCCCCCCGCGAATCAGACATCTGGGCGCTGGCCGTCATCCTCTTCAACATCGTCACCGGCAGCCGGCCCTGGTCGGTTCCTCACCCCTCCGACGAAAGCTACGCCGCCTACCGCGCCGACGAGGAGAATCATCTTGTTGAGACCTTCCACATCACCCCCGCCGCCAACGGTTTCTTCCGTCGGTGTTTCGCAGCACAGGCCGCGGATCGACCGACTCTCGATGACATGACAGTCGCCGTGCTGGACATCGACGACCGGTTCTCGCTCAGTCAGAGGCTGGTGGTTCATTCGCGGGCGAGCAAGCTGTTCTTTCGCCCAGATTCGAGAGAGGTTATCGGAGACGTCCGGTTCCTTGATCGTGAGCGGCGGAGTGTTACGGCTCGTGCGCGCTTCATGAACACGATTCGTCGGATGTAGGACGACGTCCGGAAGAAGAAGGGCTAGGCGGGAAGGGCGGGGCAAAAAAGAAAAGCAAATACAAAAACGTATAATGGAGGGAAATCACTTGCCAGATATATCGCTGGTTCGTTTGTACAGAGCACAAAAATTGTATAAGGGGATGCTGTAGCTGAACAAATACACTATGTCCCTCTTCTTCCTGAATCGCACTACACCGCCAATCGAACATTTCATTTCACCAATGTTGCCGGCACACGATCTCAAAATAGTTTGCTCAACATTATTTAAACATCGACTCCTCAAGGTTTTGACAATGTTTGGGGCAAAACATGTATTACTCAGTGTGTCTAAGTATTCCATCGTCCGTGGACCATTCATCTTGGTTCATTAAATACAGTACTGATTTTTAGTACGGACAGGAGCTTAGGATGATGCGGATTTTGTTAAAGGAAGTTGAACATTTTGATTTGGTATCGCTTCTCTTCTGTTCTCTTCTCCGTCATGTTCGAGGCCTTAATCTCCACTCTGGGAAGGTCAGTTGCTTCAGGGTCTCGGTGATCTGACTCCGTATCAGCTCCACCGGTGGTTCTGGAACTGCCTCGGCGAAGGCGATACTGCTGTGGTGGGAGGCACTCATCTAGGCCATTCATCCTTCAAATTCATTTCAAGCTCGTCCTCCTCAACTCGCGAGCAAAAGCGGAAGTGTGCGAGGCCAGCACTGCACACTCAGCTGTCTGTGTGTTGCCGTGAAGCAAAGCGACGCCCTCTCGCAGTTAGCCATGAAACTTAAGGAGCATCTAGTCTCTTGCACTGACTTCCCACTCGCAACCTCGTTCCGAAGCGTCATGCGCCCGCCAAAGTCGATGGATGACGTGGTAGATGCCGTGTACCCTGCTCCCTGGTCGCTTCACGAAGGCCGTCCTTCCGTACAATGTGACGTCGCAGCCTTTCCGGCATCACACGAAATGAATGCCAGCGGGCAACCCAGGCCGCGTGACCGCGTTTGGTGGGAGTATATAGGAGACGTGGGGGTGCATGGAAAACCCAGTCAACACACCTTCCATCGACCCATATTCCTCCATATAACCGCATCTTTGCCGCCATGTTTGCTAAAGCTGCCTCCTTCTTCACTGTGGTCGTCACCTCGGCTGCCGCCCTGTATGTTGTCATCCACGCATATTCATCGAATCACTTCTGAGAGCTGCTTTAGCACCACAGTCTCCGTCCTCAACAACTGTGCACAGCAGGTCGATCCCGCCTTCACCCCGCAAGTTCTCCTCGGCGGCGTGCTGACCGGCGGCTTCCCGCTCGCGGCACATCTCACGCAGGTTGTTACCTTCCCGGCGAACTATTCTGGACGTGCGTGGGGCCGTACAGGGTGCAACGCACAGGGTGTATGCGCGACGGGCCAGTGCTTCACCGGTGGCGAGAACTGCACCAGTCCCGCGCCAGCTGGCCCAACGCTGGCGCAGTTCACGATCAACGGATTCTCGTCTCTTGACTTTTTCAACCCGACAAGCGGCGAGGGATTCAACCTCCCAGTCACTATCAAGCCTGGTTCGGGCTGTGAGTTCATCTTTAAATTGGTGTTTTCGTTTTGGATGCGTCGTATTGACCTTGTCTGTCATGTAGGCTCGACTGCGCCGGTCGGTTGCACGGCTGCGAACAATGTCGGTCCTGGTTGTGGTGATACCACGACCTGCCCTACTGGTGTTGGATACACCATTCAGTTCTGCTGAGTACTAGTATATCGCTCGCCCGGACATGAGCGTCATAGCTATACTCTCCTCTGATTAACCCATATACACGGACTTGTAATCATGGACTTTCAATATTACTTTGACTTGATCCTTCCAGCGCCCGTCCTCGTGCCCGTGCTAGCATTCGGCTCGATGTTCGCGGATGTTCACCGGCTCGCCGTCGCCCGCGGCTGCAGTTTTTTATGTACTGCATGCAATGTACTAGATAGTGAGGAATGGGTATGGATTTTGCGAGAAATTGATATTTTTTGTCCTTGGTTGAATGCTGAAGAAACATTCGAGAAACGTTGCCGACAATGTTGGTCAAATATGATGTTGTGGAAGGCTTGAGGTATTGACATTTTTTATCTCAGAAATGTCCATGGTATCTGTCAGGCATCTAGCAACGAAACATTTTTAAAACATTCCTACCAAATGGCGGTGTACTTACTAAGGTCTTGCCCTCTTCTGGGGCCGCGATCTTTTGCCGATCAAGATGGTGGAGAGCAAGAGACCTGTTCCAGAACAGCAAGAAGTTTCCCGGTGGCGATTTTTTTTGTAGCCCGTACATACTTAATATCGTGGTTCGGCACAGACAAGCGCCCAACAAGCGCCGGCGGTGACGAATCAAACCGCTGCCGTAATCGTAACGAGAACTTCCAGCCTTTTCCAAGTGCTTCACTGTGGTTCCTCCAGTCGCGCAGGCAATGCTTCGGAAGGACGAGAGAACGATTTGCAAAATATCGAACTCTGTGTCCGCCGGTACCCCTCACTCTCTCCGGGTCCATTTACAACTCGACTGGCGCTAGTGCTCCGTACTCAAGATTCCTCTCTGGTCCAGTCGAGGTTGTGGCAACAACGCGGGGACTCGCAAGACATGTATCGGAGAGGTATCTGTTACTGTGTTTCTGGAGGCCGTACTTGACTCGGATCCTCAGGCCAACTGCAAGGAAACAAAAAAGTCGCTTCCAGAGTCCAGACTGCGGTCCTCCGAGTCGTCCGCAAATCCATACCACATTGTTCTGCCCCAGGCATGAGCGGCCCTAAGGGTGTTCAAGACTGCGCAAGCACATATCGGCAATTCTGGCTGAGCTTTGCACTACACGGCCAAGAACATTAAATTTCTTGCAAACGGGTCAGCTCGCTTTCTTTCTCCTGCGTGGGACATACCTCGTCCTTAGCACAGTTCCTCGTCTCGACCAGCTGGATACCCCACAATACCCACCCTTTGTTCTCCGGCCAGTGCCACAATGCCTCCTCTGGCCTCACGTGACCCGACCATCGCACCCTCTTCCTCGTCGACCTCCACCAGAATCGATGTTCCTTCCTGCGGACGCCCCGGAATACACTGTAGAATATGCTCCGCTGATCTTCCCAATATCTCTGTCCGTTACTCCTTGTGTTCCATCCGTTATACGATAGCCGGGACTGAAGGGTCCTCGTCTTTTCGGATTATCTTCATTGTAACTGTTGAGCTACTGCAACTCGACATACCAGATGATGACTTCTCCGCTCGGCGTACGGTAGCACGACTCAAATCTCACCGCGTCTGCTGCGCGTCCCCCTACCGTTCTCCCACAACCTCTTGGCGGAAAGGTGTCAGCTAGAACGACAGGACATTCCTATACTCGGGTAATCCAATCAAGGCGAAGCCCGTTCAATATCAAGACTGGCCCAAGACCCTGATCCTGCGCGGTCTCGCAGGGAGTCCAGCTACCATGCCAAAATGTGGTTTTCGGTCGTGTGCCCGCAGCAGCGGTCCAGCCTTGTCATAACGCGGCTTCCGGTTTGCGAGGCACTTCATTGTATTCGTCCACAACACCGCTTCTGCCTCGTGGTTTCAATGAGTTAGCGTCATTCTTCCTGTCGGCAAAACATGTGCTTACCGGTTATCTTTAATAGTAGTCTCAATCCAACCCTCGTCGAAAGGGCTTAGCGCTGAACTCAATCTTTATCGCACTGCTTGATGATACGCTGCCCTTATGCTGGCGTCGGGGACCCGCGAATCAACCCGACATCTTCACAAATCCTCGCGTATCACACGTGTATTCCGTATTCAAGCTCCCGGAAGCCTTGCGAGATTATCGTGGTAGTGTGATCACTCCACCGTGCCGTCCACCTCGATGCAACCTCTAGGCATCTCGCAGCCTCTATTAAGGCTACTTTCCGCGCGTCCTCTCCATCCCACAACTCACTCTAGTCTTCTTATCTTCTTTGTCGTCGCCCACCTCCTTATTCCTCTATCTGGTACCCGAGCAACACGATGAGCAGCCCAGGCACCCCAGGCACCCTAGGCACCCCCAGCAAATCCTTGCGGTCCCGCATGGGCGGCGTCATGCGCCGCACGTCATCCATCCTCGCGATATCTAGCTCGCGCCCATCGACGCCGACGCCATCGACGACGCCTCTGCCCCCCTCGGATGACACGCGGCGCTCTTCCGTGTCCAAATCCACCGAAGGGCGCAGGTCCACGGCGTCGCTCGTTCCGTCTGGAACGAAGACACCGCCTGTGCAGGTCTCTCCACCAGAGCCCGCTGCCGTTCCCGCTCCAGCACCAGCACCAGCACCGGCGCCGCCCCCCGTCGCGCAACTGCCTCCAGTCGTCATCGCTTCCCCCGATGTAATGGGACTGATCCCCGAGCCCGCAGTGCCTGTAGCTGCACCTGCGCCCGCACCCGCGCCTGAACCCACTATCACTGCACCGGAACCCGCCCCGCCCGTTTCAGTTCCTGCCGAGGAGCCGGCTCCGCCTGCGGTTGTACCCGCAACACACAAGGCTGTCAAGCGCCTGCTCCCGATCGCGGCGCAGTATCAGATGTATCCGAGTCCGATCGCAGAGTCGCCGGCGCGCGAAGCGGAGGAGACGGAGGGGGAGAGGCGGAGCGCGGCGGACGGCGGTCCTCCGGCCCCGGCTTCGACCGCGGCTCCCGTTGCGGCGCCTGTTGCGCTCGAAGAAGTCGCACCCCCACCCGCACCATCGGGCGAAGCAGAAGCAGAAGGAGGAGGAGACTACGTCCCTCCACCCCCGATGCTCGACAGCAGCAACCCCGGCGCGTTCACAGACGAGCCGCTCGATATGGACGGTATGCCTGCGGAAGCTGTACCCCCAGTTGAAGCCTTCCCAGAGCCTCAGCCCGCTCCCGTCCCCGAAGCCGCACCTGCACCCGCCCCTGTACCCACAGAACCCATCCCCATACCGGCAGCCCCTGCTCCTGCTCCCGCCCTCGACGACCCGTCGTACTTCGACCTCGTGTCCGTCCCCACCGCCCTGCCGGTGCAAGAGATCCCCATCGAGGACGCGTCGCCCGCGAGCGGGAGCGAGACTGTCGTTGGGAGAGATGACCATGAGCACGAGCATGCAGTGCATGTGTCACCATACCCGTACGAGCTCAGGCCTGCGGTGCCCGCGCCTGCGATCGAAAGTGAGGCTGTTGAAGGGTACATGCCTGAGCCCGAGCCACAGCCCGAGACCGAGCCAAGACCGTACGATCTCGATGTCGCGCGCGCCCCACCACAGCCGGTGCAGTGGGATTCAGAGGCGGGTGGATGGGTCACCGATACAATGGTCATGCCCACGACGGGGGCGGCGGTGGTACGGCCTGCTCCTCACGCCGAGGACCCGTCCGCCGCTCCGGCGCACAATGAAGATCCCTTTGCGGACCCGCCGCACGCCCGCGCGCAGCCGCTGGCGCGAGGGGAAAACGTGAGCACCGACTCGGGTGTGTTCGTGTACGTCTCATTCGTCGCTCGCAACTTCTTCTTTGCATTTCTTCGCTTGTTCGCATTCTTTCTCGTGTTCTTCACCCTTTCTCTTTAACCTGTCTTAACCTGAGCTGAGCTTTGGTGCTAATATATCTTCTTTTATCCTATTTTTCTGTCTCTTGGGTGAAATGCGATTTAATTCAATTCGATCCAGGCCGATCGCTGTGGTGGATTATGCATTGCCACCTCCGCGCGTCCGTGAGGAAGAGGGAGCGACAGGATACGACGTCGGGGGGATTTCGAGTATCCCGATGCCGATACCCGCTAATAAGGGATTGGCGCCGCCTTTCGGGTGCGTGGTTTCTGCTATTCAGTCTGGTAGTCCTCCTGATGGACGGACGAGTAGCTCCATACACACCATGCCCTCGGCCGAGAATCTGTCCCGGAGCAGCCAAGGACACTTCCAGCCTACCGAGTACGTCTTTCCCTCTTATATGCATACTTCCAAGCTGAATCCGCCCCGCCAGCGAACGCCGCCCACTCCTCCCGCGCGCACCCACGCCCGACAGCTACCACCAACCGTCGCACACGCACGAGAACTACCGCGCCGTCGATGCGAGCACTGAGGATCCGAGCTTCCACGATCTCGGCTGGATCGGGTACGTGCTCCCAGACGTGTCGACGACGTACTACGTGCACCCGACGCTGCGTGCGACGACGGACGCGGACTTGCGGGACGCGCGGACGCTTGGGAGTATGTCGCGCGCCTTAGGGCTAGGGACAGGGTACGAGGGTGGGTATGGGAGAGGGGGTGGGGCGGGGCGGAACGCGGGGATGGAGCTTTGGGTGAGGCAGGTGCAGAATAAGGCCGGCGGGAGGCGTGTGCACTGGGGAAATGGAAGTGCCGGTGCGAGCGCGAAGAGTAAGGGCAAAGCGAATGGTAACGGGAATGCGAATGGGAATGCGAATGCCCATGGGAAGGGGAAGGGCAAATGGCGCGGCAACCTAGAGGACGTTGGGCTGGCACGTTGGTGGGTCGACCACGAAAAACGCGAGGTGTCGGCCGCGGACGATGTGGTGGGGCTCGAGGACCGTGAGTCTTCCTTCCCGTTTGGCCTCGATTCTATTTATTAATGCCTGGATGCCCACAGACTTGGACATGGAGTATCGCTACTGGGCATTTATGGAGTCGCACCCCGCACACGCGGCGCTCCCGTTTTCGGCGCGCCGGGAGGCGACGGACGTGTTGACTTGGGCGTGGACGGGTGCGTGCTTGTTTCAAGCAACGAACGTTCTTGTATGATTTAAAATTAACAATTATCAGATCGCGTGCTTCCGCCACAGCAGCTGCCGCTCCCTCCGCCGTTTACGCAAAACGAATGTCAAGAGCTGCTGGGTCTGCTACGTTCGCTTGGTGGTGAGCTATGATCAGAAATCGCTCTGCGTGGATCTCATATTCCTTCAAGACATGCCGCAGACAGAGGCAGGCATCCAAAACATTGTGCTCACCCGAATTGTTTCTCGTATCTTGCTACGCGTCGGCAAGTCATTTCCCTGCACAATTACTCGACTTCCGTTGCTAACTCTAATTCGTATTTCTGCAGCTCATTGGCGCCAGCATCACTTCCGCCCGCACAAGGCACTTCCTGTGGAGAGCACGGGGCACCACCATCTCCGCCATTATAACCGCTCGCCCGGCTTCATGCGCAGAGCCGCTGATGTCCTTGTTTCATGTCTCATGCTCGGCGTCCCGTACCTATTCTACACTCGTGGCTATCATAGAGGCGACGCCGAAGGCGGCACTGGCGCGCGCAGCGTGCTTCCGATCCTCCTCATTGGCGCGTGCACCTGCCTACTGGTGAGTCCCATCCTTCCCCCGCCTTGCATACGTGTTGTTGATTCCGTTTGCAAGGCGGCGGTCCTGCTCAGCGCCTCAATAACGTTCTTGTCGTTGCCAGGGCTGGACCACATTGCGCGCGTTGTTGCGCTCGTCGTCGTCCTCCTCGCAGCGGGAGCCATGGCGTCGGGCCTGGTGGCGCTTTTTAGATATAAATCCGAATTGGTGGATGCGGCGCGGCCAGTGGCAGTCTCGTCACTGAATCCTAGGGTTATCGGGGGAGAGGGCGTGATGATCATCTCGGTGGGTGCCATGTTCCTTCAATGGTTCTCGACGCGGTTTTTCATTCATCTCTGTGCAGACGCGGAGTGTGATCATGTCGCTGCCGCTGGTCCTCCTGATCTACGCGGTGATTGGGTTTGTGACGGCTGTGGTGCTGTATTCATTCCTCGGGGTAGATGCTGGCGCGGGCAGGTTTGAGGACTATACGCGATGGGTGGTGCTGGGTGTCCTGGGCGGGCTGGGTGGCATATTGACGATGTCAGTGGTGCTTCTGCGGGGATGATGATACGTCTGTTACGCTTATTCACGATACTGTACTCAACTTACTGCATGTATTTATTGTCCACAACAAATTATGACACACACAATGCGACGAACCTACTCGCCACCGGACCAAATGCGAAGCAGAAACTTTGCGCTGATACATATGGTAGGCAAAAGCTGGCGCGGTTTGGGGAGAAGAGGAACACAGTGCATTTGTTCGGCTACGGCGTCCACATTATACAATTTTTTCTGTTTTACTTGTCCAGACATCTACAAACGGGCCCGCGTCTTGTACATTTGTCTGCCAAGTGATTTTCCTCCATTATATGCTTTTTTATTTCCTTTTCTTTTCTACCCCATCGCCCTTCCCGCCTAGTCCTGCCTTCTTCTGAAAGTCGTCTTACATGCGGCGGATGGTGCTCATGAAGCGCGCGCGGGCCGTAACACTCCGCCTCTGGCGATCAAGGAACCGGACGTCTCCGATAACCTCTCCCGATACTGGGCGAAGGAACAGCTTGCTGTGGGAGTGGGCCACCAGCCTCCGACTGAGCGAGAACCGGTCGTCGATCTCCAGGACGGCGATGGTCATATCATCCAGAGTCGGCCGATCCGCGGCCTGCGCTGCGAAACACCGACGGAAGAAACTGTTGGCGGCGGGGGTGATGTGGAAGGTGTCAATGAAGTGGTGCTCCTCGTCGGCGCGGTAGGCGGCGTAGCTTTCGTCAGATGCGTTGGGGACCAACCAGGGCCGGCTGCTGGTGACAATATTGAAAAGGATGACGGCCAGCGCCCACAAGTCTGATTCGCGGGGGGAGTACGAGGCGCCTGCACCTGTCGAGTTCGCACATTCTGTGGAAGGTGATAAGCGTCGGTAAACTGGAATAGAGAACAGGAAACGACATACCAGGGCTCATGTATGCGAGATCCCCACACCAGAAATCTTCAGACTTCTCCTCTCTCGTCGCCTTCTCAAAATTCGCAATCCGCAAGCTACCCCCTTCTGCATCGCACCAAACATTCCGCGGGCGCAGGTCGCGGTGGTACACGCCCGCGTTGTGGCACTCCGCCACCGCATCCGCCAGCATCAAGAACGACTCTTTTACGAGCCTCGGGCGGTCGACGTACATCTGGCGCTGCAGAATCGAGTTGCTGAGATCGCCCCCTGCCGGGTTCAGCACTAGAAACAAGTATTCGTTGTCGCCGCCCGCCCGGGGGTTGTCGACGAAGCTAAAATTCAGGGTGGCGACCCCGCGCTGGGTGGCGACGGATTGGTGTAGGTCGAGCTCGCGCTGGAGGTCCGCGGCCCGCGGGGACCCAGGCGCGGCATTGCGCATGCACTTGACGGCGTAGGAGATGTGGGTTGTGGTATCGAAGGCGTGGTAGACCTGGGACGAGTTGTCCGCCTCGGTGCTGAGGAGCTCGACCTACGAGGAAGCGAGAATTGGTCAGAGTCGATTAGGAGGGGAGCGAGAAATGACATACGAGTTCGAGGTATCCTTCGTCAATGAAGGAGCCGGTGAGGTTAGGGAGAGGAGAAGCAGCACCGGCGCCGCGAGTGGAAGTGTAAAAACGAGACATGCTATGAGTGGGCGTGAGCGTTACTCGAAATCACGAGAGACGACTCACAAGATGAAGCGAGGTGAGGAGATGAAAGGGGGAACAGCGATTATGAGGAGGGATGCAGTGACGAGATGGTCTGAAGCGGGGTAGATTTGAACCAGCAAAGAAGTCTGAAGCAAGTAGTAGCAATAGCAGAAGTGCAATGAGGTCAAGATGAAGAGCAATAGATATCGAGCGCAGCCCGATGTGGTGGTAAGAGTGAAAGAAAGGTCGGGACAGGAGAAGTGAGAGCCGCCTTTTTATCTTCCGCAAACCAAACACTCCTAAGTCTCAGAGCGAAAGCAAACATGGGTCTCAGAGCGGAAGCAAAATCAAGGATGTCTCCAGTGTCCACGTCAGCTACACCGAGTCAAAGCCATGGCAGGGACGCTTGCGCCAACTTTGAGCTTGAATTCCAAGAGTTCAAACCAGATATATCGCTCATCGCTGTAGCGGTAGCCAGCGGCATTGGTGACTGAGGAGGAGGAAAGGCGAAGTGATCACTGATCGGTGATATCGGTGATTGCCGTGCACGGCCGCGGGTGATTCAACCGGCCTTCAACTTTGGTTCAATCCCAACTTTCGGGCTCGAGACTTCTTGGAGCCAGCCATAAACCGCCAGGGATTCATTTATTTTCATTTTGACCCAATTTGACCCAAATATCAGCGTTTCGAGAAAGTTCTGAATCACTGCGTTCAGACCCCTCGTAGACTGACCTAGGTCTACCTTAGTCTACCTCAGTCTACCCAGGTAGACAGAGGGTAGACTGAGGTAGACTAAGGTAGACCCAGGTCAGTCTACCAGGGGTCTGAACACAGTGAATGTCGCGTTGGGAGAAACTTCCAAGAATGAGTTCAATTCTACCCAAATTCAATCACTGTGACTGACCCGTCGAAGTCAACCAAGTCGTGTTTCTCGTCGTCCCAAAAGATTTCGTCCATTCCCCACAAGCTCTCATCCAGGATGAGTCAAACCAGCGTAAGTCCATGTAGGCGGAAGACCGCGTCGTACCGAAACATTTCAAAGTAAGCCTTCAGACTGATTTACAGGTGAAGATGAATGAAAAAAATTTCTAAACCGTTAGAGGTGAGAAAGGATCGAAGTGAGTTCGTTGAGAACCGGAGACAACGTGCAGCGATCAATGACCGTTTATAACTTCGTGTTGAATGCACTGTAATTGATGGCGGAATGTCTTCCGAGTAGCCTCATTTATTGCGGTCCCCCCTCATCCGGAAGCTTTACCGGGTTGGGCACAGCAACGATGATAAGCAGGATTTACCTAGACATGATGATCGCCCCATATCCAACTCCACTTGATCAGGCGGGAGGAGTATAAAGCCCCCTGGAGTGTCTCTCCCAGGTCAACTCGAGCAACCATGTCGACTCAACAAGCCCTCCTCATCCCATCTCCCAAAGTGCCCTTTGTGGTGGGTCCACTGCCCATTCCTGTTCCCGCCAAGGGCGAGGTTCGCGTCAAAATCATGTCCGTCGGTCTGAATGTCTTCAACCAAGCTCAACACGAGTTCGACTTTTTCATCCCCACATATCCCGCAGTTATCGGTTCTGACATTGCCGGCGTGGTGGAAGAGCTCGGGGAAGGTGTCGAGGGCTTTGCGAAGGGCGATGAAGTGTGAGTGTTGTACTTGTGGCGGCCCTCGAATGCTACAACTGGAGTTTCTGCAGATTCGCGGGGCCCTTAGTCGGGGGCTTCCAGCAGCATACTACACTCCCAGCGGGATTACTTATTCGCGTATGCGATCGAACGTCGTTTCGACGGATAAATGGCTGATTTATACGATCTAGAAACCTAAAAATGTGAGCTTTGACGAGGTGGCCACTTTCCCAATCACATTCACCACGGCGTTGGTCGGTCTGTTCGCACCGGCGCCGATAGGCCTCGCCCTCAATCCCTCATACTCCTGGAACAAACCTCAACTGTCGGAAAAATCCCGAATGACTTCAGACGCCTGGCAACATGTTGCAATGCGTCTCAAGTCGATTTGGTAATGTGTGGCTTGCAGCACATAGGTTAGGTTCTTGAGACGCCTTGAGAGCCGGGGTCCGGTTCTCAAGGTGTCTCAAGGCACCAAGGTGCCAAACCGCCTTACAACGCATCCCAAGACGCCCAAACCACCGTTCAAATAACAGGGCAGGTCGCTGCCCCCTTTCATTCAATCAAATCACACCACTAAAGTGAAACAACATTTGCATTCGCATATCGAGTACTACAGGTAGGAGTGACAAGGCAGGAGGGGAAGGGGTAGATACAAAATAGAAATAAAACTATATATAACACTAAGTCAGTACGTGAATTGGACGAAGTTGGTGTGGGACGCACAACTAATAGTCTATTAGTAATAGACTGCCGCGTCTCGAGTGGTCTGAAAGGAAAGCTGTCAGGGTGGAAGAGGACCACGGTAGCATATTGGCGTACCTGGAGATATGACAAGTCGGCCTGTGGAAGGAGCACGAGGGACCGAGATTCCGGGTGTTGGAAACAAGTGTCGCACCATTGGGTTCACAGATGAAGCGGGAAGAAGTGTCTGGGCGACACGGAGGATCAACAAAGCACCTCTGCGCGGTGAAGGGATGAGAGGGATGGTGGTGGGAGGGAAGAGAGAGAGGTGGAGTCACGAAGTCACGGAGTGGTGGTTGATATACGTGCCGTGACATCATTGCTCCACTCGCTCCAGCTCGCTCCGCAACAGGACTTTAACCGAGACTGACTTGACCATCCGAGCACTAACTCCTGTTACACCCATATGACACCGACTTCCGACTCAGAGGTATTGGAGTCATGCGCGACAGGGTTACCGGTTGGTTGCCGGTATTATGTTCAGCACGCAGACATGCTGTACTTATATTGAATGGGGTCCTACAGCACATCAATAACATTGATAATAGTCTCTCGGAGTCGGAGAATGATATTTGAGGCATCTGAAGTCCGCCCTACCCTGTTTCAACCTGGGTGCCTTGGGTCACCTTGAGACTGGTTGGAACTCTACCCTACCTTGAGACCTGTTGAGACTCCTTGAGACGCCTTGAAGGTGTTGGCTGAGTGACTTGCAATTAGTTGCAACCCGTCTCAAGGTCTCAAGCAGCATCAAGCCGTTGCAAGCTATTCAGGTTTTTTCCGACAACAGGGCGAATCTGGGCTCGTTATCGGAGGAGGGACTTCCGTCGGCCAATTTGGTGCGTGGTTCGATGCAACTAATTATTTAAATACCCCGGCTTAAATGTGCGGCAGCCGTCCAACTGTTGAAATTCCTTGGATTTACGCGGATCGTCGTGTATGCGTCGAAAGTCCACTTCGACTATCTTAAAACACTCGGCGCGACGGAGTGCATCGATCGCGGGGAGGTCCCTATCGAGAAGTTGGTCGTAACGCCGCCAGTTAAAGTCGTGTATGACGCCACGCCCACGGGCGCCCTGGACGCCGCGTACGATTCGGTCGTCGATGGCGGGAAGGTGACCACCGCGCGCCCGCAGTCGCAGACCGAGAGGGAACCCCGAGGCATCACCCTCGTTCGCTGCTGGGGATTTTACGCTGGGCCCGACGTCATGAAGCCTATCGGCGACCCTGCGCACTATCCTGCGGTTGAGGCACACACGTCGTTTGGTAAACTCATGATCGAAGAGCTGCCGAAGATGTTGGAGAAGGGTGTCATTGTCGTAAGTGTCCATTTGCATTATGCGCCAATACGAGGCTCACAGATCATAGGCCAACCGAATCGAAGTTCTGCCTACCGGGCTTGCAGCTATCCCAGATGCATTGGGTCGATTGAAAGCAGGGGGTGTGAGCGGAGTCAAACTCGTGGCGCACCCGCAGGAGACTGCTTAGACTGCCTCACCTCGGTTGAATACTATACATGTATTATATCGACATTGCATCGACGAAATTAGTGCCAGTAGTTCATACTGTACAGACCTCGGTAAATCGCGACTGGAATCAGGTAACCGCGTCGACTTAGATGGAAACAAAATTGATCCTGCCATTATGATTTGCTCGTCTCCGAGTCAGTGGCTCATGAGTCCTATGGAACTCTGAGTCCGAGTCAGATGGTAGATCATCCATATGCTAAGCTTCGTAATTTGCTGCTGAAAGCGAGCGCTCTGAAGTTCCCGATGCTGATCCTCCAGATGGCCGGGTATTTGGACACGCTTCGATTGGCGGTGTTGGCCACTGCAGGACCCCTGACAATCCCTTTGGAGGCTAGGGCCCGAAATTCGAGATATCCTCGATTTTTGTCCGGACAAATTTCCTCGAAGTCGTGTTGTTTTTGTCCGGACAGGACCTAACCCAGGCTTCCAAAAATGGTAATTTCCCTCGTACTTATATCCTTTCTACTCTTATATGCAGAGTACACATGAGTTGAACTTGAATTTGAGCTGAAGAGATTGTTTCCAGCCGAATTTGATGAAAATCTTCACCCAGACATCGACCCAAACATCGACAAGACCCCAGGTTTTTGTCCGGACAGGACCTAGGTTGTCCGGCCTCAAACCCCAGTTTTTGTCCGGTCAGAACCTAGGCTTTCGAGCCAAAATGTCAAATTTTTGTCCGTCACAGGCCCTAGGGTCCAAAGGTATTGTCAGAGGTCCTGCCACTACCCCGAGCAGTCGACATGAGCTGCGGCAGAAGATGACGTGGCGGGAAAGTAGCTGAGTTTGAATTCAGAGGTGGCAGAGACTTGCCGAAGTAGGATGTCAAGCAGGAAAGTTCTCCTACTTGTCTTCCTGGTTCGAAAATCACGGACCCGTTTCAAAGTTGCTCCTTTTTGGGCTCCTACTCGACTTTCTACTTAGTCCCTTTCGACCACTTTCGGCCGTAAAATGGCAAAAAGAAACCGAGTAGGGGATCAAACAGGAAAACGAAAAGGCCAGCTTTGAACAGTACTATTGTCCATCAAATATACCATTAGTATGTACAATATGCAAATTAAAGAAAGGCTTCAACGCACGAGTGAAATAAGTCTCAAACCAAGCACACCTTGTTCTCCACTTATGACATGTCCCGACCTGAAGCGCAGAACCTTGACGCGACAAACTACTGACACCATAACTTCAGTAACTCAAGTCAGGTGATCGCGTCGACATTTGCGCAACTGACTCATAACGCAAATCTTGTGACTCGCATCTTGTCCTCTACCTCCTCGCCGATGTCTCCGCCAGAGAGCTCGCCCATCCAAATAATTCCCCCCGAGATCCTCTGCCACATTTTTACCTTGACCGTCCCACCTCTGAACGCCACTTCAGCATATGTACATGTCGCGCGGCGAGTCGACTCTTCACAGTCCTGGACTCCCCGTGAGCCGTGGGTCCTGGGTCAGGTTTGTTCCTACTGGCGGTCTCAGGCGCTGGCCTTACCCACTCTTTGGTCATCCATCTCCTTCAGCACATCACCTTGGCCGCGCGAACTCTCTCTGTGTCACACCCAGCTTGCGCGCTCCGGAACGGCGCCGTTAGATTTGCTCATCCGGTTCACCGTCGAGGGGCCATACCGGGATAGGACTGAAGTCGACAAATTCATGGCTAAGCTCGTGTCCCTCAACGCTCGTTGGCGTTCGCTCCACCTCGAATTCACATACCACTATCGGACTCCGCCCTCATTCTTTACCAGCCTGGGTCCGAATCCGCTCCCTCTCCTCGAAGAGGTGGTACTGGGCGGCGTTGGCATATATATCGGTGACAAACAAAAATTCTTTGAAAATGTGCCGGCGCTCCGCCGCGTCGTGCTCAGCGACCTCGGCGTCATGTCCGCCGACGGCGTGGGGTCAAACCAGAAAATTCCACTGCCCTGGAGGCATATAACCACATATAAAGCCACGTATCTCCACGCCGACAAGCTCCTCCAAAACCTTGCCGCGGCAGTCAACCTCGTCGAGTGCGACATCACCTTCACTCGGGGTGGTCCCTCCTACGAGGATACCTTGTGGCGCGACGTCCTTACACTCCCGCGCCTCCGCCGCCTCGTCATATCACATCCGGTCTTCCTCAACTGCCTCGCTGCACCCGCACTGAAGTCTCTCTACATCATCGGCCCGGTGGAGCACGTACTCCCCTTCCTGCGCCGCTCAGGCTGCACAGAAACACTTTCGGCGCTGACACTCACACAATACACCGTGCCCGCGCCGGAGCTCATCGGCCTCCTGCACGATACACCCGGGCTCAGGGCGCTCGCGCTTGATCTCGACCTCGCCCCTGTGGAGGTTGTCGCGGCCCTCATGGCGCCTCAGCGCCTCTGCCCCAAGCTGAAATCGCTCTCGTGGGCGGATTTTGACGACAAGCTGGAGCGCGACGCATTCGCCGACATGGTGACGTCCCGTTGCACGGGTGCCGTCCCGGAGGTCTGCCGCCTCCGTTCCATCGCGATATACTCGGGTCGGCGCCGTATGAAGAGCGCGGGGTGGCGCCTGCGCTTGATCCCAAATCTCGACGTGTTAACTGTAACTGCCAAGAAGGGAAGGCCCGCCGTGAAGCAGTGGAGGGATTACTGAGAGCCGTGTGTGTCGTTTATTTGTGATTCTTGTGCCAACCGCTAAATTTTCGTTCAGTGTCCATCTCCAACGCGGGCATGTTCGTGATCATCAGGTGGGATATTACAGCACACAAGTCAACAAGGAAGTTTCCTACAATCTCCATGTACCTTTCACGCTCCTCGAAATGTACTCGACTTGGCGAAGGTGGCCCACCTCACGCGGGGAATCTTCCAGAAGAAGGGCTTGATGACAGAATCTCGCGCCTCGTCGTAGCGACCGTTCAACAACAGTGTCGAGATGCTGGTTTTGTGCGCATTGTTGGTCATGGACCAATCCTTGTGTGTATGGAAACAATCGGGCGACTAATATACGCAGCGCGGTGTTTGACCACGAAATTGAACTTCTGGTCCGTTCTGCGAACAACCATCGTATCAACTGATGGTCAAATGATCTGCGCTCTAGGTATCGATTCTAACGGATATCTGCACATATTCGAGTTCATGGAGGGCACGAGAAACGGAAAAAAGAACTTAGTATAATATGCGACGCGCCCACGTGACAAATTCGATCATATAAAAAAGCGTATTTGTGTTCAACTATCCAAACCGCGGCTTCACCTCGGCTTCCAAGAACTCCTTGAGCGTGCTAATCTTCACACCGAGGGCGTCGAAGTCAGATACGGGCGTACCGGGGAAGATGCCGTTATATTCCCCCAGAGCCTGGTACTGGATTCGAATTTGATTCAAATTAGCATGTTTGAAACATCAGAATACGTAAAGGCAACTTACCATCTCGTCAAGTCCCGTAATTCCTAAGGGCGGGGCAGTGGTGAAGGTGACCTCGGCGCCGAGGACTGCGTCTCCGATCAGCATCCTGGGGTGGAATATGTACACAATATTCATACCTTTCCCAGTGAGAGTCGCTAGTTCACCGTAGGAGACGTTCTCGCTGACGATGGGATACGTCTTCCCCGAGATTCTCTTTGATGCGTCGGGGTAGTTCTTCAGCAGAGCCAGCACCACCGCAGGGACGTCGCGCCCAACCCACGAGAAGGCTTGTCTGTCCGTGGGTACATTGGGGACATTCAAGTCAAACTTGCCGGTGGCGGTCTTTTTCAGCCAGCCGAATCTAGGTTTTAAATGGTAAGATGTGCGATGCACGCCGCAGGATGAAAAACAGTGCAGACTAACGCCCAGTAGTTTTCAAGGAACATGCCAAAATGCAGGGACACATTTACCAGACCAGAGGATTTCAGGTATTCTTCGACAACGGCTTTCTCTGTAATCCATGAGGTCTCGTCTGCGACTTGCGCGCGGACGACGTACGGTCAAAATGGAGCACATTTGTGTACTTTCCACCGGAGAGTTGGGTCATGTTCGGTAGAGATCTGTAGGCGCGTCGGTGGAGATCGTTCGGAAGTGGACGAAATCATACGAGAAGATGAAGAATTTAACACCCGCTTCTTTCGCAGCATCTACCATGTTCTTTCCCTGAACTATTTCGTTCGGACCCTCTGCCGACATGGGGAATATGGGGACGGTTACCTGTAAGTAGTCATGCAATCAGTTTACTTTTCGCATACGAATTTTCGGTTTTTAAATTCGCACTCCAAACACTGCTTCGCTCCCGCGCAAAGCAGCAACGAGGGATACCTTGTCGAGTGCATCGCCCCTCACAACCTCAATACCCTCGGCCTTCAACTTGAGTGCGGCCGCAGATTCTGGGTTGCGGGTGATTGCTCTCGGGGCAAAGGTACCCTCCTTGAGAAGCGCGCGCGCGACAGCGGATCCTGAAATTTTGTTTCAAGTCAATGCGAAAGTGGGAAAGACGACAGATGGTAGGTGACCTTGAAGCCCGGTTGCGCCGAAAACCGAAACAATACGAGTGGAAGGGCCCATTTCGAATTGAAGGAATCGAATGACAAGACAGAATCGGTTCGCTGGGGGTTTTAAGTATCTGCAGCTTTTCAACAGCTGAGTCATACCAGTTCGGGGCTGATTCACTGGAATTCGGAATTCGTTCGGAAATGCGAGCGATGACATTTCACCGATTTCCGACGGCAATTTGGTGAGATAAGAGCGGTAGTAGTTGTGTAGCGGACGTAGGACACCAACTTCCACCTTAAAGAGGCTCTGAAGTTGGAGCAAGACAGCGCTTGATACCAAATTTCAGTCCTCGAGACGTCCGAAGCTGTTCACGCTGAAACCAAGCTCAATTTTTTTTGGCAACGACAACTCGCCGTAGATGTCTAGCCCTTTTGCCTCGTGCCAGATTGGATACCAGGTATTCGTGTTTTTGCACCATGTAATATGTATGCATACAAATAGGAAGTAAGAAGTCCACAGTGTCCGTAGCTGATTAGGCCGAAACAAATGTATGTATGCCATATACATATGTAGGTGGATGTGGGGTGGGATAGTGGGATAAAGATACAAACAATACAGAAAATCCGGAGAGGGCGCACTGCACGGCAGAGACAGGTATCATCACGGACGGGTAACACGAACTAACGATACAGATACGAGCAGAGCTCCAGTGGCGGTAAAAGAGTGTGGACATGAAGGAGTGTGGCCGTGGCATCGCGCAAGCGACGACGGAGGAATTTGGTGGGCTAGGTGGGGGTTTAGGGAGGCGAATGGGAGGTTGATTCTGAATCTGTGGCATGGGCGTCAAAAAAGCTCGAGCGCGAGATGGCGAGTACATACCAGATGCAAGCATACATCCTGCACGCCCGAGCCTCCTCTGTCTCGGTTTCAGGCGCGGGTTCAGGCTCGCGGGCCACCTCCGACATGCCAGCGAGTGGTGTGTGCTCCTGTGGGATCGCGATTCAATCATCAGGATTGGCCGCAGATAGTGAGGAAGGGAGACACATACAATTTCGCGGTTGAGGAGATGCAATTTCGTCTCGGGAACGGGTGCAGCAGAGACCGCAATGGCCACTAGTAGTGAAGATGCTCGTTAGTCGCAAGATTTGGCCCAAAAGGAATGCCGACGTACGGAGGGAGGCAACGAGGGCAAAGACGGAGCTAAACTGCATTATGATATGTACGAGGGACGACGGGTGGATTAGGATGAGAGAGTCTTTGAAGCCACAGACGATGGTGTAGAGCGAGTAATGGGGGTGGAGACAGATTTTTGCGTCTTAATAAACCATAGCCTGATCCGAAAATAGAACTACAAGGAGATCGGTGACTAGATTTAGGTGGACAAGGGGCCGTCCATGTTGGGACGTGTGTTTGTTGCTGAACACCCAGGGTGCCGATGGCAGGCCTTGTACTTTGTACCTCGGGTCAGTGGGAGCGCTGATGGCTAGGTGGAAAGGTGAGTAATTCCCGATTTGGATGAGATTTCCGAATTGGGAAGAAGAGGCGGAGGTTCGACCAGAAATGGCTGATAGGTACAGCCAAAGCACAGGATCTTGAAAGACATCGTGTTTGATAAAGCGCGATAAAGGGAAGGATGATTGATCTTCTGAAATGAGATTACCCGTCGTGGGTCCAAAATGCCGCCCGCCGTTCTGCTGGCTCTCCAATGTTGAATTATCATGTGGCGGCTGCATCGGGCCATCGGTCGACCAAACAAATTGAAATCACAGCTGACGATACGACTCGGAATCGTTGTTCTTTTGGTCTCCATGTCACGAGGAGGGGTGAATATCTCGATTTCTGTTCAACTCAGCTTGATCTTGTGTTCTCCACGCGTAGCTCTGTTGAACGATCATCACAGTTACACGCGACGTATACAAGTGGTCCTTGGCCCTTGCTGAGGACTATCCAAGCCCCCCGCCTCAAGCCGTCGGCGCCCCGTTGCACTGTGATATGAAGATCAAACTTCTGCTCTTCTTCGGTTATATCGCGAAGGGAATGACTTACGAATGGCACCTTGAACGCATCGGCAATCGTTTGACTGTTCGTACACTGCACACACATCAATTTAATTAGCACATACAAGACAAGCAACAGCAGTAGGGATCCGATAATAATAACGCACTTCGAACGGAACTGCTACGCTGCTGCACTGCAATTTAAATTCAGTAAGTACCGATCTAAGCTTAGGGAAGGGGGAAAGACGTACTTGAGGCAAGCCCTCGTCGGGGCTGGGTCCGCCGAAGGAAGCGACGGATTGGTCGGTGTTCGTGCACTAATTAGGGTGGTTCAAGTGAGTTTGGACGATCATTGGTGCATAGGGACGAGGAAACTTACAGGAGTACCGTTTGTAGCCGCGGCGGTGGCCGGTGCGCCAGCGGACATGGGAGCAGCAGCGCCAGCCGGGGCACCAGCGCCAGTAGCGCCAGACGGGGCACCGGCCGGGACACCAGACGGGGGACCAGCGCCAGCCGGGACACCAGCGCCAGCAGCACCAGGCGGGGCACCAGCGCCAGCAGCGCCAGGCGAGGCACCAGCGCTAGCAGCGCCAGGCGGGGCACCAGCGCCAGCAGTGCCAGGCGAGGCACCAGCGCCAGGCAGGGCACCAGCGCCAGGCGGGAAACCAGCGCCAGTAGCACCAGGCGGGGCACCAGCACCAGGTGGGAAAGCGCCAGCCGGAGCAGCACCTTTATTGTGCCGGAACTGGCGTGCCTGCATACGCATATGAGATTCCAGTGTATGTAATATACCGGGTTAATTCCTACTCACCGCGAATGAGACGTCGGCGGCAATGGGGGCAGCGAGGACGGTTCCAATCAGGGAAGCAACGAGAGGCAGGAGGAAGAGGAGTTTGAACATTGTGGGAGAGGTGATGGCGCGCTGCACAATTTAAGATGAAGAAAGAAACGACCCCGGGTCGATTAAGAATGTGCTCGGAGAAGTTTGAACAGAAAGAACACGATGGAAATGGGGTGAGTTGACCCGCTTTTATAGTTCAGCTGCGGTTGAGGGGAATATTTGGGTTTGGCTTTGACCGCATATTGCAGACGGCAATGCCACCAGCCAAGAGGACAGCTCCCGATCGCGCGTTCGGCAGATCAGCTCAGAGTGTCAGAAACAATTTTGTTCGTTGAATTCTTGAGCTGTAGATCCAATTCAAGTGACTTGCTGGCAAGTTGCTGTCGTATTTTTCATATTGCATTTTGCTGCCGCTCTTGAATCTTGACTCAGGTTTCTGCGGGTAGCTTTCGGGTAACGTCCAGGTAACGCCAATATGGACCGAGAAACGACCTTTCAAACACTCACCAAGAGGCGGCCATTGTGAGCGCTTGGTGATGGAAGGAGGCAAGAAGGGAATATTTGTCATCCCATTGCATATCACGTCATACCGCGACCAGATGGCAGCAGCGATGGCGCGTCCGTTCCTCTCTTGCTTACCTCTACCATGGCCAGTGACAGCGGAGAAGGGGAACGTCTCCTGGGTCAAAACCCTCAGTATGGGTCTGTCTTGGTCTCTCCCCTAGAAGGCGCTGCTGTCGACCGGAGCGAGGGAAATGGTAAACAGCTTTCGGGCTCAAGCACACCAGCTGAGGGTCTTTCTACGTCTAGCGACGTCCGGAGAGTCATTCGACAATGTTCCTCATGCGCGGCGCCAACTGGGTAACCTCTTCTCCCTGTTCCCAGAGGTACACGATTTCTAATACATTTATTCCCAGGTCTCGCCAGCGCGTCGTTCCTCATTTTCAATCGGGTTATCGGGACAGGGTGCGTCGGTCGCAGTTGCGTTCGCTCAATTCTTACACGGATGACAGAATCTTTGCGACACCGAGTGCGATTTTACTGTCCTCGGGAAGTGTCGGTGTCGCCCTCCTCATGTGGGTCCTCGGGGCCCTCATTGCCATCGCAGGCACGACTGTCTACGTCGAGCTCGGCACAGTACGTGTACCAACACGTACCCACCCCTTATCTGACTGGTATTAGGGGTTGCCGCGCAGCGGAGGCGAGAAGAACTACTTAGAATTCATGTATAGACGGCCCAAGTTTATGGCCACCTGTACTTACGGTGTATATACCCTAATTGCCGTAGGTCTTTCCTGCGTATATTTTCTAGTTCGACTCACTTACGTATACTCCCAGGGCTCCAGTGCCCCCAACGGACTCGTCTTCGGCGAATGTACGCGCCTTTCCTTGTTGTTTTTTAATCTGACCAGACCCCAGACACGATCCACGCCCTCGCCCTCCCGCCCACGCCTTTCAACATCCGCCTCACTGCCTTCCTCGTACTCACCTTCTCCCTCCTCATGGTCGGCGTCTTCGGCAAATGGGGTGTTCGCCTCCTCAACACCCTCGGCACCTTCAAGTTCGGTATCCTCGCCGGCATCGCCACACTCGGGTTCCTCTCCCTACTCGGCGTCCCCGGATTCATGGTGGGCGAGGAGTACGAACAGCCCGCGAACTTTGCCAGCTGGGGCGCTGTGTGGCAGGGGAGCAGGGGGGACCCGAATTCACTGGTGACGGCGCTGTATAATGTTATCTGGTGCGTTGTCCCCTTCTTCGATGTGTGTTTGCTAAGGCACAAATGGAGGTCCTTCATCGGGTACTCGAACGCCAACTACGCGCTGTCCGAAGTCAAAGACCCCGTGCGGACGATCAAACGCGCGGCGCCGCTCGCGATCCTGTCCGTCGCGGCCGTGTACATGCTCGTCAACGTCGCGTATTTCGGGGTCGTGTCGAAGAACGATATTCTGGGCAGCCGACAGATCGTCGCGTGCGTTGCTCGTATCTTCTTTTGGATTCGATTCACGAATTGATTATAATATGTAGCGCATTATTTTTCCGGAATCTGTTTGGGCCGGCGACGGAGCGGGTGAGTTTCAACGTTGTTTTTACAAGGAGGAGACATGTTGAATTGATGGGAATGCAGGCTCTGAGCGCATGCATTGCACTCTCCTCGCTCGGGAACGTCCTCTCCGTGCTTTTCACACAGGGCCGCGGTGCGTTTTATCTCTCCCTCTCTCTTTCTCTATGTTGCTGCGTTATCCAGTCTTCCCATACTTATTTGATTTCCAAACTCGCATATTTACCAACCGAATCTGCATACTAACGAACGAACGCATCTGCCAGTAATTCAAGAGCTCGGGCGCGAGGGCATCCTCCCCTTCTCCGCCTTCTTCGCGACGAACAAGCCTTTCGGCGCGCCGCTCGCCGGTCTGGCGGTACTGTACTTCATCTCTGTGGCGCTGGTCATCTCGCCCCCGCCTGGCGACGCGTATCTGTTCTTGCTTAGCAGTGCGTCCTCCCTTTCCCCTCCGCGTGTCTGCTCCCCATGCCTAATGCCCAATTACTTGTTGCATTACTCCCTCTTACGCTCGTGACTCAATACTCAACAGTGTCCTCGTACTCCCTCACGCTCATCAACACGCTCGTGTCCTTCGGCCTCCTCCTGCTGCACACACCCGCGTACCGCGCTGCGTGGGCGTGGGACCCGCCCTTCCGCGCGCCGCGCGCCGTGGTCGTGCTGTTCTTCGTCTCGAACGTGTTCCTGGCGCTCATCCCGCTGATCCCGCCCGCGCCGGGGCAGCGGACGTTCGAGAGCATTCCATATTATGTGCGTCCTTTCTTCATTTTGTTCCATTCATACGTCCTTTCTACGTTTTTCTCCACGATACAATCGCTGATATGGGTGCAGATGCACGTCGTTGTCACCATCGGCGCGTCGCAGCTCGGCGTGCTCTACTGGGCCATCTGGTCCGTGTGGCTTCCGCGCCGGAACGGGTACGCGCTCAAGCGCGAGTGGAAGCTGCAGGACGATGGGGTGTCGCGGTTTGTATTTGTCAAGGTGCCGGTTGCGGGGCCACCGTAGGCCGTTGTTGGCTGCCGTGCGGATGCTACCGCCGTGATGTGGGGTTCCGGGTAGACCGAGTGGAGGTCTGGGCTGGAGGAGGTGGAGAATGGTTGGATTGTGTGGACAAGATCGAGATAGTAGAGATAGATCTATCCACATATATACTGTTAGATAATTGAGACTTTTGGATTTTTTGCGACAATTGGAGGTGGACAAAATATTTACTCGTTTTCTGTCTCGATTTTGTGCACTGCGTTGCAGCCTTTCTTTCATGGAAACTGAGTTTTGCATACTATTGAATAGACAGGAGAGCATAATCTCCGTACCGCACTGTAAAGATAGATTCGGGCTCGACGGGTTAATTTCGCAGTCCCACCTCCTTTGCCGCCGCCTGGGGTAGATTCGACGCGTGAGTTCAGATCAGATGAGTTGTAGTTCGGATTGAACACGCACCAAATTCAACTTGCCCTGAACAGATCTCTCAGCGTCGAAGGGCTCGAGAACCCCCGCGAACTCGGCTTCGTATCGGTGGGCGAGGGAGAGGGTACTCGGAAGCACCGCCGGATTGCAACCTGGACCCTCGTGCACGCAACCATTGAAACGCGTCTCCAGTTTCTTCGACACCGCCAATGCGTAGAAGATGACTAGAGGAATAAATGGTTGAATTAAGCTGTTAACAGAAAGTGCTGTGAAGGATAGGGGCTCCCCGGCTCACCGGTCCGACCGACTCTCACAGTTCAGAACTTGACCAAGAACCAAACGACACACAAACTCTTACATCCAATGCGTTACTGTCGGCTTTCCGTCGACTCTGTGCCTGGGCCGCGCCAGCTGTCTGCACAATGCGTGCCAAGACAACTTGGCACGTTGACAGACATCGCTCGTTGTATGTTATATACCACACTGCACGGCACGAACACCCAACACACCCACACACCCATCACACATGTCCGCTGGGAATCCAAACACTCTAATCGTTATGGGAGCCTCTCCCGACTCATACTACGTCGGTTACGGGCGGCGGCATTTCGTACAGGGGATGTCCCCCTCGTTCACCAACCACGCCGATACAGCCCTCAATATCACGATGACGCTGTGGATCAGGTGCGGTATTTGTCGAGTATTGAATTCGATACTTATATGAGAGTCGTATGTAGCATGAGTAGGTCACTGGATAGCTGGGTCGATTATAACGTCGCAAGCGATCAGTGTGCGTTTAATTTGCTCCACACCGGTCGTGGTCAATCTAAGCAATTTCCCTGGTTCAGTCCACTTCAATGCAGACATCGCTCCAGATATCCGAAACCACCTCTCCGGCACGAACGGCAAGTGCGCCGCAGGATTCATAACCTTCCCCGACAGCACCGAGATCGACCACTTCTTCGTCGGCGGGAAGGCGCGCGGCGCATGGAGCTGCAAGCTCGCGGATCACTTCACACAAGGCCTCACTCGGCTGCAGCGTGAGACGCCCAACTTCGACACTGAAATTACGGGCGTACTGTTCGGGAAGGGCAAGACGCATATCTTGCTCGCTCGTACAGGATTTGTGCCGGACTTCGACGAGGATGAGATCACGTCGACAGAGCATCCGCTTTATAAGGTGTGTCTGTGCAAATTTTTCCCCCAGCTCGGAATTCGCAACACTTGGAATAGATCTTGGCGGAGTTCATAGACGGCTGGTGTATCGACCGCGGGTCCCAGCTATGTTTCTACGACAGCCGGTTCTACTTTCTGAAGTTCACGAAACCGGGGGACGGCGGAATCAAGATGCGGTGGAACCTGCCCGTGACGATGACCGCACGGCTTGAGGAACTCAAGGTGATGGCGCAGGATCCGGCGGAGCATGCAGGTGAGTTGATGGCTCGGACGATTGAGTCTGGGTTTGAGCAACGACGCAGCGCAGGTGCAGGAGGACGAGGCGTGGCTTGCTGTTGCGCAGAGAAGGATGGTGCGTAGTGCCATTCTAGTTATACAAGCAAGAGCTGACTATGTTGTATCTTCCACAGAACGGCCAACTGCAAGCAAACAACTTCTTGGTAAACACGATGAACCATGCGGGGCTCAGCTTCCATGCGGCCGCCAGCGGAGGTACCATTGTGGAGCGAAAGAGGTATTATTGAAGTTGTTGTATGGAGCAAATAATGCTATGATTGTTTGTCTGCTGGAATTACACCTCACGCTGGGCTCAAATGAACCCACAACTTGCGGTCTTTGGGCTTTCGGCTCTTGGGGAGAATTTATCGCACGCCAGCGTACTCGACAAAGCGCAATCACTATTCAATTCGGAATCCGGATATCCAATGCACTTGGAGCCCAGGCAAGGCCAGCGTCCAAAGATTTAGTTTTGCGACTTTTTTTACTTGTGCGCTGAAGCAAAAGCTTCACCTCTTCCATAGCCCTGGAAACCTCGCACAACTACCTTCCAAACTGGCCGGTAAAATCCGATGAGCATGCGGAAGGGAATGAGAAGAAGATCGAAACGAGGACTAATGGGCGCATACAGTAATCGTGAAACGACGCGTCATTCCCGGGTCGAATAAATGTGGAAAAAAGACACGAAGGGAAGAAACTGGCGAACATGTGATCAGAGCAAGCAAACTTGAATACTCACTACGCGCCGTCTATTATATCATACACTCATCTTTCAGGTCTTGACCTCCCAAGGCTGCACTCTGTGGCACCGACACAGTTAGCTCCTGAAGCACATTCTTTGCTATCTTCTTTGCCGCCGCCTAAGGGTTACTTTCGTTAGCTCATAAGATGTGTTATGGTTCGGAGACACGCACTAAATTCAATTTGTCCTGGATGCAGATCTCGCGGTGTTGAAGGCATCGAGAACAACACTAAGCTCGGCATCGTATTGGTGCGCGATGGAGAGGGTGCTGGGGAGCGCGCAATTGTAACCCGGGCCCTCTTGCCGGCAACCGTGGAACGTTGTCTCCAGCGTTTTGGACACGGCTAACGCGTAGAAGATGGAACGATGGATCGTTCTTGGAGACAGGAGGCGGCTTGGGCAAAGGTTTCCTAGTAGTGTCATAGACGAGCGAATAGACTGCGCCGGGTGGGTGGGTGTCAATGGCTGCATGACTAGGCGAGTAACAATACCCAAGGTGTCCCTGTGAAGGAGCTGTGACCGAACTGCATTGATTTCATAGGGGTTGCGTGCATCGCCCGAATCACAGGGGTCAAGGCAGTCATCCTTGTCTAGAAGAAAGACGATGATGTCTTGCAGTTCTCGCGGGAGGTTGAACATCCTGCCGCCTGCGTCATTGTACAAGTCAGTGGAGCCCTTTATACCATTCCCGAGAAGAAAGATCTTTGGGCTTGCAGGATTTCCGAAAGAGATGGTTGTGGTCAATGGCAGGCGCCTTGAAATCACATGGTCCGGCGTATTGTTCGGCAGCCGGCATCTCTTGCGTCCTGACAGCCAACCACCTCGTCGAGCGATCTTGGAGTCTCATCTGTGCTTTCTCCGTAGAGTTCTTGGTCTCATTACATCCAGATACAGAAATGACACTGCAAACCGCCTCCTTCGTCTTCGATTGTCCTCAAAACATCAGAGACCCACCGGGACATGTATTGAAGATGTCTGCAAAGCAATATTACACGCCGCAATCGGTTACGAACTCTCAAGGGCTTGTCTTGCTATTTTCTCACTGTATCGGAGCGCGTAGGTGGATTTTTGCTCATTTGACACTGAATTAACGACTTCTAGACAAGGAGCAATGGGAGCCGACGATAGAGCGGATTTTTGCGCTGAGACCTTCAGCGGTGCGCGAAGCATGGGCGTTCGACTGGCAGACTCACGGAGAGTCTGCGATTCTGAATCGCCAATTATTGGAAACGAGCCCAAGTCGGGTGTATGGCGTTTGTGCGTTGCTGCTCTGTACCTTTGCAGCCGTACATTAAATTTCCTCAGCGGCATTTGAATGGTCTGAAGCAATAGCTGCGTTTTTGAACTCCCCTCGGATGCAGGGCAAACGTATAGTACCCATCGGCCATTCTGCAGGCGCCGGAACGATGTCAGTGCTTTCGCCGGCTTGAACTCCATTCCTTATTATCAGTCCCAGGGTATTAACGGCGAGAGGCAAACCACTATCCGCCATCCCTTATGCGTCGCTCATCCTCATCGAACCTACGGTGATACCCCGCGAACTCTTCTACTTGCACCTCGACGACCGCGTCTCGACGATGGAATTCGTCGTCACAGCCACCACCGCGCGGCGCGAACGGTGGCGCGCACGAGACGAGGCGCACGCGTGGCTGGCGCGGCGCGTGCCGTGGGATACCTGGGATCCGCGCGTGCTCCGCAAGCTGAGCGTAAGTCCAGATTCCACCCCTAAATCTCAAATGCCCTTTAAATTTCACAATAATTCCGCAGGAACATGGGCTGGCGGACACGCCGGACGGCGGCGTGGAGATCAAGGGCGATCGCCTGCAGGAGGCACTCTCGTACGCCGACGTCGAGCCGCACTTTGCTGCCGCGCAGGAGCTAGGCAGGATATCCCGCACGGTGCCCGTGCACTTCATCTGGGGCAGCGGGAGCCCGCTGGTGTGCGTACCTTGCCCGACTCGAGTTCTCAGATTTAATGCATATCTATCCTCAGCCCGGAGTTCGTACAGGATGCGCTGGGCAACGGGTCTGACGGGCGTGTTGCTGCGTCTGTGACTAGAGTGGACGCAGGCCACATGGTATGTCCTGCTCTCTCCTCATTCTTCTGTCTTTTCTCGATGTATATCTTCCTGCTTCCTGGTTTTAGGTTGTGCAAGAGCAGCCCAACGATCTGGCGGATGCGATTTGTGCTATTCTGGACACCATCGGAGAGGGAGGTGCCAGGGTCGAGTCCGAGAAAAGTAGATTATGAATTCAAGGAGCTCGATTTGGCCTCTAAATTGGAACGGATCTCGACCGACCCTAGCAAAACCTGCCCAAACGCCAGGACCGAGTTACTGAATTTCGTTCTCCATCATTCGTGCGGCCGGCCACTATTCAACAGTCTGCTGATTCGGCAAGCCTCCGGGACATTTGTGCTCGCAGAAGATAGGAAGATGAATAACTATGCGAGAAGATGTACATGCAAGATATATATCTGAGCCAAGCACTACCTCGAACGATGATTCTGAACCTGCGCAACTCAAAGGCACTGCGAATAGAAGGCTGTGGGGTATATATCAATCAGTCCTCCTCGACGCCGAAGAATCCCGGAACACTCACGGTTGAGGACCGTGCAGGTGAAGGGCGACACGCTGAATGGTCTCGAGTTAGGGCCTACCCTGAGCTCCGCAGAATAAAACTCACCAGGCTGTGGCTCCTGTGTACCTGTTGAATCGGACAATGAGTACTAACAAAGATGCCGCCGAAGAGAAGACTTGCCCAGATCCGCCACACTGGGCGAATTGGGCGACTGTGCCGCCGGTGCTAGAGCCCGTAGAGCTCGTGGTGGTGGTCGAGGCCTTGGTCGTTGTTGCAACGGTGGTGGTGCTTGTGGCCTTAGTCGTGGTTCCGGCGCCGGTCGACGAAGCGGGCGGGGTCTGGAAGGAACGAGGTGATTGGACGCTCGGGTTGTTACAGAGAGGCAACTTACAGATCCGCCAGATCCGCTTGCGGGCCAGACTGGAGGACCGGGCTGACGAGAGCGGTAAGTCACAGAAGCTTCAGGTTTGAGACTATTGGTGCAAACCTGGATGTATTCAGTGGGGATGGGCCAGTAGATGTTGATGCTGTGATTTTATGAATTATTATTCATTCGTCAGTGAGCACGAGGATGAGACGTACAGAATGCCGGGCTCCTGTTCGGTGGAGGAAAATCGTCAGAGGGAAGAATAACTTCGGGCTTTCTGACAACGCACGTTGCCCTAAAATTGGGTCAGTGAAAAAATCACAAAGGCTTGATAATGAAACATACAGTGTATGCTCCAGGGAATGCCACAAGGGGACCAGGGGTTCCAGTTCCGCCTAGATGAGAGGGAATATTAATTTCAACCATCAGGGTGTTGCGTCAGATACTGACCGCCTGTGACCTAGCAATTAAGGTTGTGTATCAGTACGTGGCCCAAGGGGATAGAGAATAATACAGACTTGAACTTGTGCACACGAGATGTAGAACTACAACGGTAGTATTGAGTCATGACAGCAACTATAAAGATGAAGAACAAACCTGCGCTCCGGCAAACGTCGTGGCGACGTGCAAGGCGATATGTTCAATACGGATCAGATACCTGAACATCCTTTAGTGCTCCACCGGGGAATAGATGCAATAATACGCACTGGCCAGAGGGAAGCTGGGCCGGGATCGGGAAGTTCACAGTAGCCAATCCTACAAAACGCTGTTAGAACAAAGAATTATTGACCAGAAGTAAATACCTTCGGCCGGGAACGTGATGGAAGTTCCACCGTCAGTAGCTGCGGGAATTTCGAAAACCTGGCATAACACATTATACATCGCGTGAAATGTTCGAGAGAAAGACACTTACTTTGAACCAGACGGTTCCAGACCCATCCCAAGCAGCCACGTCTGTACCACTCGGCGCCTTTGCCATGTAGACATTTACGACCTGGTTCAAACATGGTCAATTTCAACTCGGACATAGGCTGAAGATTGGGACCAACCCCGGCGTGGTATAGGTTCGATGGGTTGCCGACGACGGTGAAGCCGACAGTGGCGCCCGCCGCCACAGACACGGTAGACGCGGTACCCGATTCCAGAGAGTCGAAGCATCGGATATCGGTGCTGGTCACATCCGTAACCTGGTGTATTTTTGAGGGCTCAAATCATTAATGGCTATCACCACGAGGAGCTTACGGGGTTCAAGTCCTGCCAGTTGTTTGTTTGACTAATCGGTTTAATTAGCACGTCAATTCCGCGTGGTAAGGGTCCACCCACCGAACATATTGCCAAGTGCTGGTGTTGACCCCGCCAACGATGAGGTTGGGCCAGGTATCTAAAGAACCTCAGTCCCAACGTCCGAGAACATGAGAAAATAAAAAAGCATACAGTGGGCAGAAGCCTGAGCAGCCAAAGCAGCTACAGCGACGAGAACCGAGAGGAACTTCATGACGCGGTTGGACCTGAGTGATCTTGAAGCGACTCTCACCAACGAGAGTCTTAAATGGCAACCTGTTGGGAAAGTTTGTCCCAATCCGCTTGCCGACCTCGAGTCGAAGTCACCGGAGGCTCTTTTGCGACGGCTATTTCTCAAAATCCGTCGATTTTTCCGGTCGACGAGTCCTTGCCGCTGATGCGTCTCACGAAGTCGACAGCAATTGCGCAACGACAAACGTCATGTGAATCTGGATTGGGCCAGGGATGAAACTGGGACCGAAAGACACCAGCCGCAACCAATGAAATGACGACCAGCGTTCGGAGCCGCTTCGTCTTCGGTGGTTCTGCGGACCTTCTGTGAAAGCAGGAATCGACTTAGGCCCAAACCTATAGACAAGTCAAAGCACAGAGAAGACTGAGCAGCGGTAGTCACCTCGTTATAAAATCCAAATGATGGCCATTGAAGGCAAAACCAGGTTGAAGTCCCTGAAAAATACCCTTCGATTTGAAACCGACAAGTTTCCGAAAATATATCCGGGATTGAATAGAAGTATTGAATAGATCGGCGTTTTGGGAGTGACATGTGCCAATTTTTCCAAGAGCAGCACACATGACCGACAGTGGTTGTGCTCTGCTCCAACTCTCGAGTCAGTATAGAAGGGTGTTCAACTGCTTGAGGCTGAACGGACGGAGCACGTACGGACGACTACACAAAGTGCTTCATTTCAGTATGGATACAGTCCTCAACTAATCATCCGCAGCCACGCATACGACCCGACACCTACACCGACAATGTGGCGAGGATCTCGAACTGTGAAGTCATCGAACGCAGATGGGTAAGCTATGATCCAATATGCCTACCATGGAATCGCATACCTTCTCCTTGCATCCCTCCTCAGAGGCATTGAGAATAGTATTCTAGCACGAGGAGTATTCCATGAGCAGCTGAATCAGCAATGTCTCGGATTGCTTACGGTTGGAAGCCTTGCAGGTGAACGGAGCGGTACTGTTGAGAATAATTGAATTAAAGATGCCTGGATCGTGGGGAAATGGTATCAAACTCACCAAACGGTGGGACCTGTGGCGGGGAGAAATGTGAGAGGCGGTCTCAGCTAGTACAACAGAAGGAGCTCACCTGTCCAGCCCTGTCCTCCGCACTGTCCAAACTGGGGAGCGGTAGGGCCTGTGCCGCCGCTTGACCCCGTAGACGTCGTGGTGGTGGTCGCGGCAGTAGTCGTCTTCGCCGTAGTCGAGGTCGGTGGCGCGGTCGTGGCGGACTGTTTGGTTTAAGGTTATGAAAGATAAAAGGAACAGGAGACGGCCACGTACTCCTCCTCCGGCGCCAGACCACACAGGCGGGCCGGGCTAGATATATGTTAATTAAGACGATTTCACAGTCAAAAAATAGCTGTTTTTTTACCTGAGTGTAGCTCGTGGGGATGGGATAGTACATGTTCATCCTATGCAATCGCTGCTTAGAAGACTTGTCGCAGAATGAACCGAAGAAGAACGTACAGAATACCAGGCTCCTGTGAAACGTGAAGAGGCAAATCAGCGGGATACTCGGAAGACATGAATGTGCACAAATTACATTGCCCTAAGACGACGGTGGATAAGTTACACCAACAATATGGGGTCCGGGAACGTACAGTGTATGCTCCGGGGAATGCCACAAGGGGTCCGGGGGTTCCCGTTCCACCTACCGTTAAGAAATAAATGAATAGAGTCCCGGATGAGATACCAAACTACAAGTGCTGACTGACCATTAGTTACCTATGAGACCCGTGGGTTCAGCAATCGACAATTGCGAGCATAGAGAGATGTAACCAACCTGGACTTGAGCGCAGGCAATATAAAACTGAGCGCCGCCGTAGTAAGACGCACTGTGCAGAGCAATATGCTCTGTGCGGATGAGATACTGCCCAGATGGAGTCGCCGAAGGGATATTGAACGTCACTTGGGCCAGTCCTATATATCGAGAGTTGAGTGGGCATCGATCGGGTGTGGTAAAGCAGACTTATGACTTACCCGTGGCGGGGAAAGTGATCGTCTGTCCACCGTCTGTGACTGCGGAAATCTGGTAAACCTACCAAGACGTTTTAGGACTGAACGTGAGCAAGGAAAAATCGAGCAAGCTGCACCTTGAACCACACGGTCCCCGACCCGTCCCAGGCAGAGACGTCTGTGCCAGCCGGTGCCTTGGCCATGTATACGTTCACTACCTATCGGAAAAGAAAGTCAGAACGGCCCGTGCCTCAGCAAGCAAGACAAAAATGACTTACTCCCTATTTGCACAACGGCAAGCATGAACGCATCAGTACAAAACGCCAGCAATCAAAAGTGCAGTAGTAAACAAACGAACAGGATGATACAGGTTGGAGGGATTCCCGCTGACGGTGAACCCGACGGTGGAACCCGCCGCGACCGTCGTCGTCGAGGCCGTCCCGGACTGCGCCGAATCATAGCATCGGACGTCGGCGCTTGTGACGTCAGTGAGCTGTGGGCGGGTGAGGAATAGCATAATGAGATGCACAAAGACAGGACACACGGGGTTCAAGTCTTGCCAGTTGTTGGTCTGCCTGCGATGGACGAGCGACTCAGTTGTGAGTACATATCGAGGGCGCCGTGCTTGAAGCATACCGAATATATTGCCAAGTACTGGTGTTGGACCCGCCTACAATCAGCTGGGGCCAGACATCTGTTTGAGGTGGAGAACTGTCAGCGGTATCGCGAGCAGTTTTGGGGAAGACAGACAATGGGCGGAGACTTTGGCAACAAGGGTGGTGAGCGTAACCAAAACGCAGAAGGACTTCATGATCGATTTCTTCCGAGAGATACGGACAAGGATCTTGACCAACCGAGATTAAATACCTTAAGGTGAGGACGGGGCTATTATACCGCCTGCCGTCCATTATTAACCTTGGCAGAAGGCCGGAGGATCTCTTCTGCGCTGCGAGCGCGCGCATCAAGAACTTCCGTCGATTATCCGGGGCTTGAAGTTGCGGCAAATCTGCCGTTCAGAGTATAGCGTGAAGTCAATGGAGTATGCGGAGCTAGTTGGGTCATGCGGATGTACACGTCCGTGCAGTTACAGGTAAATAAGCCGAGCTTCCTGTACATCTCTGCTGCAGAAGAAAACAGACAGCGCGAGTCTGAGTCTTCTGGGAGGTATTGGCAAGTTACTGAGTCGGAGTATGACGTTGAGGTCTGTAAGCGGCGTCCAGTTGCGAAGTGGGCTTCCGGATGGTGCACAGAGGCTCTGTATCCGTATTCGTAAGCTTACGTTGAACGTTATCCAGATTCAAGTCGCCAGCTCGTAGGTCCGACCCGCGCCGACAACAAACCGAACTTGACACAGACGGTGAAATGGCCCTTGAAACGATGCCATCCAAAGCCGAGCACCACAACGTCGACCGAGTAATATCCTAGATCTCAGAGATGACGGCAAGAACGAAGGAGCAAATGCGATCAAGCGGAGATATTCCTGGGACTCCGGGAGTTACCTTTCCCAGCACGTGTCTCAGGTGGAGTCGCCTTTTCCTAGCACGTGGCTCGACGCGTGCCTTCTGCGTCACGCGTCTCTGAGAAGCATAGCCCGGCCTTCCCTGTACCTGGCTGTGAATGAGGGCAACTGCGAGTTTTAGGGCTAATGGCTCATCATAAAATTTAACTGAAAATTAGGACCAGACTTGCTGGTACGCTCCAGCTGGCATGCTACAAAATTTAGCATGGTAGCAGAATCCAAATATTGACGAGTTGGAAGGGTCAAGAGGAATACACTGGCCTAGTGGGGGTGTTGTAGGTTGATTTTCAGAATTGTCTGATTAGTCAATATAGTTGTAGTTTGCTGTGTGACTCATAACATATGGCATACCTGCACTTTTGCTATGCTCCACTTGATGCATGCACATGTAGTTCTACTCCGAGAACATGCTAGTAACTGACTCACCAAATATTTGGGTCTTAACCACCCCACTCACCCTACTCAATCTCACCAGTCTATCACTGGTATGTCACCCAACATGAGTTCACCAAGGCTTACACCAAGCTTCAGCTGCTGCTACAAGGTACAAGATCAGGTTGTATTGTGGTGTCTGTCTTCAAGAGACTAAGCTGCTGCTCCAGTGTATCCATGAATAATCAACACTTATTGTTCAGTTCACACTCTTGATGCGACCAGATTTGACCTAGCTTCAGTGCTCATCCACTGCATTTTGTGCATTTTGTGTGCAGAGTGCTGTGTTGTGTATTGTCTCAACACTTGGTTGAAATTACAGTATGCAACACAGAGAGCACAAATCAACCTCATATAATGATATAAATAAATAAAACTTGAGCATATACATGGCTGGATACACATAGGATACAACTGAGACTAAGGCTACTTCACAAGTCTCTCAAACTATGTTTCCCATGTTTTTAGTCTTGTGTATTCAAAGTCCCCGGCTCCAGAAAGGCTATCTGCAGATCTTTTTCCACAGCCAGGAATCTGGAGTCAATTTGGGCTACATCCTTGGCCTGTGATGACCTCTCGAACAGTGGTTGGGCTGCCTTCCAAAGGGCAATTGCCTTTGAGATATATCCTTGTCCCTTGGCCAGATCTCCAAGGCGTATCATACAATTTGCCCGGCTGCAATGTACATCCATGTGGGTGAATCCATCCAGGGCTATCATGTAGAGATTGCTTGCTGTTTCTTCATCCTTGTCTGCAATGAACATATCCCCCAGAAAGATAAATGCCTTGTGAATTGCCAATTTATCCTTGGATTTGTAGGCATGCCCCAGGTATATTGCTGGCCACTGGTAGCACCATCCATCAACAGGCCAAGCCCTAATGTCTACAAGTCTCTCCAAACAAAATGATTCAGCCTCATGGTCTGCTCCCCATACTGAATAGAGGCATTCCTGGAATTTGATTTTGGCCAGAGTAAAATTCTCTTCTCTGAACTCTATAGCTGCCTGAAGCACGCTACAGAGTTTGATATTCTGCCCTAAATTACGATCCCTGAAGATCTTTCTTGCTTTGTCCACACTTGAGTTCACATTTTTTGTATCAGCACCAATCATGGTGTCAATCAGTGCAATGTTCAGAAGGGATATTGCATAAGAGATGGCACTTTTCTCAGGAGAAGTAGTTTCAACCATTTGGCTGTATATGTTTCTGGCTTCTGAATATTCCGATTTTAGAAGATAGTTCTCTGCCTGTGCTGTTATCATTCCACTGTAGAGATCACCCCCTGACATTCCACAAATGCTAAGAATCTCTTTGCCTCTGTGGAGCTGGTTCATGCTCTGTTCAAAGTTCCCAAGAGATGTAGAGCACATAGCTCCAATCCGAAGGCCCCTTGATTCCTGAAACAAATTCCCTGACAATTTCGATAGTCTTTGTGCTTCAGTAGCATATTCTTGGGCAGTGTAGTAATTCCCAGTTCTGTGTTTGAGCAAAGCAATGCTCAGCAAAACACTACTGTACTGATCACTATCTCCACATAACTTGGACAATTCTAGTGCCTTCTGGAAAAACAGCAGAGCTTGAGGTGTGTCCAACCTGAAGTCCAATGAATAGCGTCCTGCAGCATTATAAAATTTGGCTGGCATCAATGGCAGTTATATGAGATAAAAAGAAATGTCCCAAACAGTAAAGGGAACTCACATTCAAGCAGAGGGTTGCTGATGTGTTTCAAAAGAGCAATTCCTTTGGGTAGTAATTGTTCTGGATCAAGGCTGCAGTGATATTGGTACAAGTGCAAAACTTCAGTGATAAATTGGATCTCCAGCTGATATTCACACAGCCCAGCCAAGATAGGTTGGATATTGTCCATCAACACTGTAGGACTGCGTCCCGTGAGCCTATAGAATAAGTTCAAGGACAATATGCAGTAGATAGTATCTGTAAGACTTGAAGCACTATCGTGTAAACCTTGTCGCAGAACTTCTTGCATATTTCCAAGATTTGAGGTGATTTGGTTGACCAAATACTGCCGCTGCTCTCTGGGATATTTTTGGTATAGCTCCAAAAGTGCATGAAAGTGGTTGCGGAGACATTGTATGAGAGACTGCAATGGAGGTAAGAACTGTTGCATATATTCTCGTATTGGCACTAGTGATCGAAGGCGATTGTTACGATCTTGGTATGCCATTGAGGTGGCCAGTAGTGCAGTTTTGCAACTAAGAATGTTGGGAATTGGAAAGGTACTTTGGACTAGTTCAGAATCCGAGAGTCCATCTGGGAGAATTGAGAGGAGACTCAATAATTTCTGGCTATCAGATGTGATTCGGGGACTAGAGAGAGAGAGCATGATTGATGCATTCAAATTGGATTTTTGGTCATAGCCCACTGAAAGCAGAGCTGTCTTTTCTGTTTTCCACCGAGTCAAGACATTTGACAGACCCTCATAGTCCAAAAGATGTGCAATGAGATCTACTGCTAGAGGCATATTATCTGTGAATTGGAGAATTTGGTGTATATCCTCTGGTGCATAGACATTATCTGTGATTTCCAACAATGTTTGTTTTGCAGCTTCATCTGACAGTGGTTGCAGTGGTAATAGAAATGGACTAGTCCAGCGAATTTTGGCTGGTCGCTCAGTCCCTCGCATTGTAATCTGTTCAACATGAGTGACCCAAATTCCAAACTACTGATCACATACTATCAGTGCAAGATGTTCTACATCTGCAAGCAGGGAAAGCAATTCTTCAACCTCACCTCGAGACTGGATTGGTTCCCATGCTGTTTCCAGATTGTCCAAAATCAGAAGACAGTGTGGTTTTCTTGAAAAATACTGGACAACTGGTTTTGTGAGATTTTTACCAGGATTCAGCCCAATATGTAACCCAATTAGTGCAGCCAGCTCGATTCTGGAGGTTGCAGATTCTGCACTGACAAAGAATCTGTCTTCAAATTTTGCTGAAGTATCTGGATGATGCAGGGCTGCTCTAGCAAGGCTTGTCTTGCCCATTCCACCTCCTCCAAGGATAGCTATTCTGGGTGACTGCTGGATGAGCAATTTCATGATGCTTTCCAACTCTGCTTCACGGCCATGGAAGATCTTGGGCTTTGAAGGCAACATTGAAAACGAATTTGAACTTGAACTTGAAGAATTATTGTAAGAAGGGACTCATCAAAAAACCTGATCTTGTACCTATTTTTTGATTCATTTGCACCCAGATATATCTGACTCTTAATCAGAAACTTATACCAAATGCTAATTCTTCACACGTACCGACACTCTTTCGGAGCTTGTACTAGCATCAGAAAGTGTTTGAATCTCTTCAAGGAGTCTTTCATGCATGATCTCAGCCGCTATCTTCATATCTCCAATATCATCACACATTACAGGTCTGGTGGTGGTCTGAGAGCGTTCGGTCAATCCTTTGGAAAATAAAGAACATAAGACATACCAGGAAGACCTCCATTGCTTGGTCCAATCCTTTGCGGCAATCCTTGAGCAGGTTCTGCATCTCACTATTGCGGAATATATGCTTGAGCTTGTTCCCATCCTGTTGTGCTTCAACAAATACATATATCTTATGAAGAGTCCTACAGAGGATTTCTGTTAAAAGCTTGGTGTAAAATGGAAAGGACTTACTCAGTAAACTTTCCGATGTTATCCAGCATTGCAGGAGGCAGGGACCCAGCGGTTTCGGACCTTATGTAGAGGTTGATGATTGCATACAGGACTTGATGGATGTTCTCCATGAGCAGAGAACAGTCATTTTTATTCCGTTTCACATTCTGTGGTATCTAATTAGTTATTTAAATCCAGTTTCATAGTTTATTACCTGAACTGCATTGATCAAGGTCTGGATGATGTTGGAAATCGGTTGAATGAATGGAGGGTCAAATGCATTGTTGATCTCCTTGAGGAGCGTTATAGTAGGAATCAAATTTGCCGTGGTGTTACTAAGCCGGATTTCTGTTGCAGTGGGGTGGCGGGGCATTTTTGGGATGGGGATCAAACTTGAAGTGTGCGCTATATGTATTCTGCTTAGGCATCTTCTCCTGGAACCCGGCGTTCATGAGTTGGACCATGCCGTGTATCCTACTTACTTACCTCGTGGATGAGAAACCCGCCTAAAATAACCTGCAGCGACGCCGCGACGCGGTTACAGTAAATGTTCTGATGTATGCTCAACAAAAGGTTCACTTGACACCGATTCAGAATCCACGCTGCCACGCTCATAGTAAAGAAGACAGATGTTGCCGTCCTAGTTGAAACATCTGACCGCCGGATGCAAACGATAGCTGAATATGCACTTTATTCCCGACTTCGCCGGCCCGGCCACGTTACATGTTGTAATTCCAGACCGGCAGCAATTTGCGCAGTACGTACCCAATCGCAACAACGCACCCACTCGCGGCTCCAAATGGCAGGGAAAAACGCCTCCGTTATATGCGGTTTCGAATTTCGGGCCCTGGTCCTTACCCATCTCGAAGTTCATTGTGCAAGAATCTGAACACGCAGCTCCCAGCGCGCGCTGTCGCGCACACCTCCCGTTGCAAGGTTCGAAGCCCAATGCAACCACACCCTCTCAACTCTTTTTAACCCTGCGTGATGACTTCTGAATGGAAGCGGATTGCTGCCGGAATGCGAACATCGCGGGCATACAGCAACGAGTACCTGCTGTGTAGTAGCCCAAGCAATTATAAGTCCAGCAAGTAATAGTCTCTCGGAGAAAGACACACTATATACTCGTACCTCGTTATATGGAAGCAAGCGAATGAAATTGCAATCGTGATTTGAGCTTGCAGAATGGATCGGACCTCAAGTCGCGCACCACGAGAGTCTAAGTCCGGATCAAGTCAAGTTTCAAGCTGCAATGAAAGCGAACCAGACCTGAAGTGAAAGGAGCGTCCTCTGGAGTCTGAGAAATACCTTTGTCCGTACCAACGTCGTCACTGGTGCCCGTATACTGCCCACTGGCTACGCTTTTCAGGACTGTTGAACGTTGAACTACGACTTGACCACTGTTTACTCCAAGCAAGCAATGTTCTGGCAGCTGCTGGGCTCAGTGAATTAACAAAACTGGGAATGTCGACACGCAGTCTGGTCACATTCTGCGGTGTTGGAACGTTGTCCAATGCGCTCGGAGTTATGTTATGTACCAATTGGCCAACATGCGAGCGCCCACACCGACCGGACAAAACAACGTCGAGAGCAGAGCCGATATTCGCAATATGAGCACTCATATTGCAAGAAGACTGGAGTAAATATGTTGTGCACATGCATAGTATTTGGCCGGCTCTTCACCCTCACGCACCCAACAGCCGAGCAAACAGCCCTTTGCTCTTCTCCTTCCCAGCATCCCTCGGCTCGACGTCATATTGGATTTTGATACTCCCATTCGACGACTCGAGCTCGATCTCGTCGCCTCTCCATCCCGAGCCCTCTCCCCCCTCCGAGTTCGGCGTATCCGACTTTACTCCAGTCGAATCCGTATCCGTCGGCCAATCCGCAAAATCGCCCACGAAACACCGCCTCATCTTGTCCGCCTCGCTAAACGTCGTTAACTCCGCCTTGAGCGCGTCCGAAAAGCGCACGGAGCCGTTACGCGTGCGGATGGTGAGCGGACCGCGGAAGGAGCGGGGAATGTGCAACGTGATGGGGCCGTTGGAGGAATGCGCGCGGAAGTGGATCGGGGTGCGGAAGGGGGCGGGCCCAGCGTGCTGGTAGCACGAACAAACGATAGATTGGTTAGCGTGGGTTCACAAGGAGCATTGGAAGGGAAGGAAGACAGAGAAGGGAGGAGAAGAAAGGGAAACCCACCAGCCGCGCGACGGTCGATCCGTTTGACGACTTCAGGGACAGGTTCACTTTTTTCTGCAAGTTCTGCCTGGGATCTCCTTCCGCATCGCCGCCCACGACGAACAGATCCACGTCCATCGAGCCGTTGCTCGTGTGCAGAAATACGTTCCGCCGTGTCGCCTCAGTTTCGTCTGCGGCGAGGGGCGGGAGCATGGGCGCTGGAATTTTGAGGCGTGGGTCGATCACGTAGGTGCCCTTAATAGAGCCGTTGCCGCGGCTCAGAGAGAGAAAATTTGTGGGCTTGACGGAGGGTGGGGGTGCGGGGGTGGGTGGCAATGAAGATGAAGATGGAGGTGGCGGCGGGGCATCGAGACTCGGAGATCGTTTGGCAGACGCTTTAGAGTCGGCGGCGCCGGAGTTGGGGTTGGAGTACGCGGGAGGTGGGTCGTCCTGGGATTTTTTTAGTAACTGCGGCGATTCCGGAGCAGAAGGAGGGTAGCTTACTGAAACAGTCTCAGCCCGATTGACGACGATGTCGGATTGCTCTGCGACCTCCTTCGACTTGTCTGAGTCCGGGATGAGAATCATGGTCGTAGAGGGTGATGGGGAGATGAGAGGGAAAGCGGGCGTAGACGGAGGCTGCGGCTTATATGCTAGCGCCACGCGGATGTGCGCAGTGCGAAGTCAACTGCGGATTTTGTAATCGGGCACGACTCGCAGCGTTCCGCCCTTCCAGGTCCCTAGACTAGCAAGCAAGCTCCGAGACAGCTAGATAGACGGAAGACTAGTACTACAGCCAGAGCTGTGGGATATAGCCCTGCTCTGAAGGATGAAGGTGTTGGCGGGAGCAGAGAACTGCGCATGTCACTGCCACTTTGATTGCCCTTTGTGGACTTGATTGGACTTTGCTTTGATGTTTGTTTGGAAAGCAGATATCGGGCCCTGACTTTATTGACAATTTTTCAGGGCTTGTTTCAATTAGATCATCCATGGACATATTATAATCACAGTCCGCCCCGCGTAAAAAAAAAAACCACCGTGGAGTCGCAACTGGGGCTTTCCCCTTGCTTCACACTACTCATCGCAGTTCACCACTGGGACTGTTTTGGGGCAGGCCAGCAAAGACCGGTCGTTTGGGATAATCGTTCCGTCGTTATCCTAGGGACCGTGAGCACGAACTGTCGGCGAATCCAGAGCACAACTCACATTGTACGTGCAAAACGTCTGCGGTTTCGAATTATTTCGCCCCGCTCCTTGGTATCTGGAGTAGAGTGTGAGCCACATCCCCCAAATATGTGCAGAATAAATTGAAGAGGCAAATGCGAATGCGCACCCGCAGAACATCACATTGTCCGCCACGTCGCGGTTGAACACCAGGGACCATGCGACTTCGGCAGGCCCGGGAAGGAGCGTCGTCGGGCAGACGGCAGCGCAGGCTGCCGCAGTTGTGGTAATGGCGGCGAGCACGAAAGCGGGGAGGGAGATTGAGAGATTGAAGCGCATGCTCGATTTTGCAGTTTTGACGCTTGAGTCCGCGTTGAGTGATTGCAATTGAACGTTGGATCCTGCTTTATAGCGTGCAAGACCACGCTTATGTGCATTCCCTGGACATCGGAATAACCGAGACGGGGTGACAGCTAAGGCTTGCGGGTTGAAATAGAAACCCCAGAACATCACGCCGCGGCGAGGTTCAGCTAGCTTCGCCTAGCTGTGGCTGTGTCACGGCTAGGTCAGTGGTTGGGTCACGATGTGGCAAGATCTCTGTCACTTCAGAAGCTTTTCATTTCAACGAGAAGTGCGCCGTCAACGTGATTTATACCCAAGGCTTGGCACTGATTGATTGTATTGAACAAGGTTTTTCAGCGACCAAGGCAAGCCGTTTATTCAAACCGTTCACCAGTCAATCAGATATGTGGTGCATCCGGCTCAGGTTCTTCTCCACCGACTTGGGCTTCATCGCTTGCGTGTCGAAGATGAAAATGGTCAAATTAATAACAGGAAGGCTCTCCAAATTTATTTGCCAAGCCCAAGGACCAGAACTCCTCGTTGATTGCTACCACTCACTCCTATTTGCCAGCGGGTACTGGATTATATCTGGGCAAAATCTGGTCTTGTCATGGCAGGGCCAGCCGAAGCCTCGACGTCCATGATTTCCTCGTTTCTGCTACAGACCTTATAAGGATGGCGATCAAGATGTATCTGTTTAAGATGATTTCCGAGCAGGGGTGAAATTTTAAATTGCTGAATTTATCCTGACCTTGATTTAGCCGTCCATCTTTCAAGTAAGCCTATGTCGCATCTGACTTGAAGGCCCTGGAACTGGGCCGAGAAGGGCATAATCAACGGAGTTGCAAATACGTGAACGGCGCCGTAAATCGACTATCGAAGTCGTGACCCAGATCTTTCATAAACATTTGTACAAGGTCAGACATCTGCAGAAAAGAAAACCTGAAGAACTGATGCGTGCTTCTGTCTGACCGATTCGACGAGTAGAAGAAACAATTGGTTTAACATTGGTTCAACATTGCTAGAAGGTCCTCTCAACCTTTGCCATGACCTCCTTCCAGCCCATGGGAACCATCGCTAGGGCCCCAGTCCGCTTCGTCTCCGTGATCCTCACCACGGGGTACTCCAACCCCGCCGCTTTTCCCTCAAAAATATCACGTTCCCGAGTCCAACTAAACAGCGCCCCATCTGTCGTCTCCTCGAACGGATTGATCTCGATTAGAGTGGCACGCCAAGCTCCACCCGCTGCAGGCGGCGGCGGGATGACCCCGAAATCCAGGACACAGCTGCTGAATCCCGTCTTCGCGAGGATCGGCCACAAATCATTGTACAGATCTCGGATAGCGGCGATAGCGAGCTGCAACTGGGCAGCGTCGTTCAGGCGGGGAGAATAAAGCTGGTAGGCATATTGCGAAATAGCGGTCAGTCGTCCGTTCGATACGAATGTTCGGAATTCCTGTAGTTGGAATTGATACTGCTACAATTGATTGAAGAAACCAGACGCCTACCATGTCTATCGGAACCGGCTCCCATTTACGCAGAATTACGTTCTGCCGCCATGTCTCCGGATGCCTCATCGCCAGAGTCATATCCTGAAAAAAAGCCCATAAATGCTCCGCCACTAGAATCATGTTCAAAAAATGAAAATAGTACCTGCCAAACGCGCTCGCTCAACACAAGCGCCCGAAGAACAGACGCAGCATCCCTAAATCGCAACGCAGCACCTTCCGACTCACACAACATCCACAGCTTCTGCTCATCGTCCAGTTCGCGCAGTTTCCCGTGCTCATCCCGCACAGCCCGTGCGTAGTATGACTCGAATACCCCCGACCGCGCCGCAGCATCTTTGGGTGACCGCGAGCTGAGCTTCATGAAACATCCTGTCGCACCATCTCCCGGCGCCAGCTCGTCAATCGCTGCCTGAACCCGCGCGCCGAGCTCTTCGAGCAACTGCGCCTCTTCAGGCACAAGCGGTCCCGAGGTGTTAGTCCGCCCCTCGGCTGAAGCTGAGGCCGAGACCGCCACGTGCTCTGCAGCAGCAGCACTGACAATATTCTCCCTGTCGTGCTCTAGCTTCTCGTATGCCCGTAAAAGGAGTCTCCCCTGCGCCAGCGTCAGGGGTACTTGCATCGTCTTCGGCGTGAAGTCGGCGACGGCAGAGCCCCAGTTTTCGATGTTGGCTTGGAGGACGATCGCGTCGTATTCATCTGTGAGTTTCACATTGTCTGCATACGAAGTCAGTCAGTTCGGGGACGACGATGGTCACGAAATGGATACGTAAGTCCGTAGGGCTTACCGACAAGGCTAGGAGCGCTTGAATCGTGCTGAATACCGACCTTGCGCAATTGGCGACCAGCTCGTATACCGTCGAGTAATGACATGAGCGAAGGTTGTCGTGGTAGGTGGTAGAGATCAAGGACAACCGTGACGGCACTGCGGGGTGGCCGTCCGTGGTGATCCGATGTTCAAACTTATGTACCACCAACCCTGCCCAACCCATCTCCGTCGAATGAGTATACAACAAACGCTATGTATGAATTCAACTCAATGCTACAATACAACTATGCTACTGAACTACAAGACAATTATTCACTAAACTAAGCTATTTAATGATACCTAACTAATGCCCAAATTCCTTTCGAGAAAACATCTGAGTCCAATGCACTATGCGAACCGCAACAAAGGGAGATGCACAACATTCTGTGGGCCCAGGAACACCCGCGTCGACACGGCCGGGCGAGATGTCGTCCGAGGTGCGTCGTAGCCGGTATTCGGACTCCTGATGGTAGGGAGGTTTGGGTTTTGATTTTGCTTCGCATTCAAATTCGTGTTCATGTTCAAATTCGTGTTCGTAGTCGATTTCGTGTTCGTTGTCGTGTTCATGTTTTCGTTCGCATTCGTGACAAGTCGTTCCCGGCGCATCGGGGGTATGAGGATATTATCAATGCCGTTGTTATTGTAGTGCTGGCGCGGGACGACAGGCGCGGTGCTCGCGCGCGCGTGCGAGGGGGGGAAGGTGGGCTGGGGCGGTAGATCGCCATTGTTCGTCGTATTTTTGATAATGTCAATCGAAGTCGCAGGAAGGTGCGTCGCGGCGAAGCTGGTGGGCCGTGAAGAAGGAGTGGTGTCAACAGAAATTAGAGGCAGCGCGTTGGCATTGGAAGGCGGTTTGAAGGAGAGAGGAGCCACGAGACGTGTGTGGGATTGTACGGGGTTGCGATGCGGATGGAAGTGGGGGTGGGAAGAAGGGGTATGGCGTGGCTGCGCTGTAACAGGAGGCGGAGAAAACTGCGGCAGGGTTGCGTGGGGAGTAGCAGCCAACCTCGGGTTCATATTGCCGTTGACGAGCGCCGCTGCGATAGGCCTGGCGTTCAAGTCCAGCATAGAATTCCCTCCCCGCACCGGCATCGTGAAATTCTCCGAAGGCACTCGCGAGAACCCGCCCTGCCCGATGTTGATGTTCGGCTTGAAACTCTGCACAGGCGGCCTCCGGTTCACATTCGCATTGGTGTTGAAGTGATTGGGGAAGCCGGCCAAGGGAGGGGGTAGATATCCAGGCGCCAATGGCGGACCGCGCTGCTGCTGCATCGCCGCGAGCGAACCGAACAGCGCTGCGACGTTGGGGTGCATACTCATGGGCGGCGGGGGCGGAAGCGGGGCTTGGCACGTATACGGGGCGTACATCGGATCGTGCGGGAAAGGCGCCGGTCGGAAATTCTGGGTCATGTTGCCCGCCAGAAGGTTATGGATGTTCGCCGCCAGCGGATGCGGGAGTGCGTCTGGAATGGATTGGTTGACCTGCGGGGGCAGGGAGATACGCGGACCGGCGCCGGGGTTACCTGTCAAGAGCTTATGGACAGTACTAGCGAGGGGATCGGGAAACCGGGGCTCGGCACGTTGATTTGGAAGAGTGATCGGAGGCGACGTTTTACCAGCGCTGCCTTTGGAAGCGAGGTCTTTTGCACGATAATTCAGGAGGGTCGCTTGCGCGATGGTCAAGCGACCGGGTTCGTCCTCTCGAGGGGTGGCTTCGGAGCGCTGGAGAATGATGTTAGGGTGAGAACCAAGATCGGACGGTTTTACACACTCTCAACTCCCTCTGATCGAGGGTATCCGCAATCCGCAGATAGACCTTATTTTCGTCACCGTCCCATCCGCATACCGTTTTCCCATTGAGATGCAGAATGACGTCTTCAGCCGCTGCGCGTGTTGCCATTCTTCAACGAATGCTCAACAGAGGTTCGAAGAATGTGAAAGGAGAGCACGGACCTCATGAACGCAATCATCGTCTGCGACCCCGGCAATTTGCTGGGAAGGAAGCGCGTACTCTGGATCACATACGGGTACACGAGCTCCATCAAGGTCTGTTTTTTGTTATTAATTTTAGGGTCTTCAATATCAGCGTAAACACCGCCTACATTTTTGTCCGCACTCAAGGGAAGTCTAGATCGTTGTCAGGACGCGACGGAGATCAAGGTAGCGTACATACCCCTCAATATACACGTTCGCGCTGTTTTTGTCCTCCAGCTGCGCCATCTTGGCCTTGAAGTTGAGATCGGGGCTGCGCGGGAGGGGGCTATCCTTTTCTGAGCCGAGAGAGGTCGATGACGACCGTGCAGGAAAGGAGGGGGAGTTCGGACAAACGATACGCGGCGGTTTATTGACCTGCCCATTAGAATTAATCAAACAATTCTGAATTCGTAAGGGACATCTCAGCCCACCTTGGAGAATGATGGATGCAAGTCGCTGCGCTTCAGCGTCTCAATGCACTTCTCCGCCGCAGCAATGGTTTTGAATCTACGAGACATGTTGGATTGGGTCCGGAGAAGAATATTGGCACGCACAGTACGAATCCATAGCCCGAGGAACTATTCGGACCGTTCCGCGTGAAGCAGCGAACGCTTACAATTTCGCCAAAGGGAGCCGCTATGGCATGGAGCTGATCGTCGCGGAAACCTGCGGGCAATCCGTTGATGTACACGTTTGTCGTTTTCCCCGATTCTTTCGCGTCTGATACCAGCTGAGGCTCGCGGAGAGGCTGAAACCCATGGCGATTGGACGAAAACTCGGGGCTGTTTGGCGGTTTGGACGCAATAGCAGATAGCGAGGAAGCCGACAAAGCGAGAGGTTCGGAAAAAGTGACAATTCCGGACAGATGGTCCAGATCCCCTGAAAATCGAGACTGAATGAGTTTTGGAACGAGAAACCTCTGGGACATCACGAACCTGAAGAAAACGAGATGAGATCCCCGCCCGGAAGTTCTGTTGATAGTTCTGAGGTTTCGCATGGAATGGGACTGTTGAGCGCCGAGTGGTATTGCGTTGTGATGGAAGCGAGGGATTCCGATGCTGGGATTCCAAGGAACTCGGCGGGATCGTCATCCTCGATGAGCAGAGGCTTCATCGTATTTCCCTGAAGATTGGAAAAGCTCGCCGGGGTCGATACGGACATGGAGGGATCGCAAAATGGGTCTGGGCGAGATAGAGCTCAAAATTTGTGGTACAGTGAAGATAAGGAACAGAAAGGAAAGGATTGAAAAAAAAGGAGAAAATGGGAGAGACAAAGCGTCGCGATCACGTGCGTCGATGATCGGACGTTGGCTGGACGCGACCAAGTGGTAGAGGTAGACACGAAAGTATTCCCGTAGACAGATCGGTTATCGGTCTAACCAAGTGGCGTAAAATCGGATGAAATTAGAATGGTATGGGAGAGGGTATATATCAAAAGACGAAAACGAAAACGACACCTACGGGAGAGTCGGTTACGAAAGATACCCAAGATCCCATTTGGATCAACGGGATTTTCTTTTCACATTGCAAGTTGTACAAGTATTTTTGTAGTTCGATTGCAACAGTTAAGTAATGAAAAATCCAACCCTCTCATTCTTCACTCGAAAGCTAAATTTTCGTACAAGATACAGATTTAGACGGCACCGAAGGACAGTATGCAAACAATCAGGACAAATTCCAGCTGGTCTAAATCAAATTACTGGCGGCTGGGGCTCGTTGGCGCTCCCGTGCGAGCTCTAACGCCGCACGCTTCTTGTCAAACATCGCCTCTCGCACCGCTGTCCTCTCCGGGTTCCACACAGGTAATACCGAATCCAATTCTGGTCGCGCTTGCACCACCTCCGCACGCAGCCCACCGGCGTATTCTTCTTCGAAAGGGCCCAGCACACCGTATGCCACGAGGGACGAACCCTCCGTCTTTCCTCGCTCGCTATCTCCCGACGTAGAGTCAGTAAATGCTGCTTCCATCTCGATTCGTCCCGCCACAACCGCCGCGAGCCTCTCCCTTTCAAATGCAAGCAGCCCGTCCAGCGCGGTAGGGTACGCAATGGCGCCGGTCCACGCAAGTGCGAGCCAAGTGCTGGAGATATCTGCGATAGTGAACGGCGTATAGCTCGCTACGGCGGTGCCGACAAACGCAAGCGTGGGATTGCGTGCGTACAGCACGTAGCGATGTAGATCGGGAACTCGGGGAGGGGAAGTATTCGCCGTCACGAAAGGGACAAGCACTTGGGTGTTGGCGTCAAGCACCCGCACAAAATCGGGGAACGGATGGTACCCGGTGCCGAAGAGCACGCCATCGAGGTCAGAAATGACGGTTCCGTCGGTGAGGTGGGCATCGACCACGCTGCCCTCCCGCACAACGTACTCCTTGACCGGCGCAACCCGTGCGATCCGTGAGTCCGGAAGGCTGGGAAACCCAGGAAAGTTCGGACGACGGATACTTTGAAATACAGCCCCGGCAACAGGCGCGAGCTGTGCGGAAATATCGTTTCCTGAATTTGCGTTTCCGATGACAAGAATGCGCTACGACAGGTATACTTTCAGTAGACGAACCAACAGCGGGAGCGCAACATAACGTACCTTGCCTTCGTAGCCATCTGGTACGCGCCAACTCTGTGCATGCTGAGCTAGGCCTAGCTCACGGAGCTGCGCAATGCCTGGTGTCTCAGGAAAGACGAGGTGATCGTAAAACGCTGTTGCAACGACCACTGCATCCCAAGTCTCCTTGACTTCTTCCGCCTTTTCATCTCCAGCCCATCGCCGCATCCGCACGTGCCACCCTGCCTGTTCTCCTAGTTCCTCCACAGCGCAGACTTCCGTGCTCAGACGGATCAGGCCTTGGGACAACAAAGGTGCGGCAAACGCCCGGAGATATGCGTGGGTCTCGGAGAGGGATGGAAAAGGTTGACCAGCCGCAGTTGACGAAGGCTCCGGAAAAGGTAGAAAGGCTGAAAAGGATAGAAACTCGGGGAGGACATTGCCAATGAGGCCAGGGTAGGCAGGAGAAGGCCAGCGGGGAGCAGCTGATATAGGTCTCTCGTTTGGAGCGTTGGGATCGTCATCCAAATACCTTCGTGATATTGATGTATGTCAACTTGATGCAAGGGAAATAGAGAAACCCACCAGACACCACCAACATCGTCCCGTCGTTCAACCAGCTGCACGTCGTCAAACTCTCCGCGGTCGAGTAGATTCCGCAGCGTCACGAGACCGGAAGCTCCACCGCCAATTATCAGAATTCGTTTGGGGCGCACATTAGGAATATTTGCTGTGTCTGGCATCTTCAAATCCAGTCAGGCCTCGGCGCTTGATTCTAGAATACTGCGTAGCGGTGCAGTAAGTATAATATCCCCGCTAGATATGGTCGAAATCGTGGTCAGGTTTCGGAAGGAATGCGCAAAGATGAGCAGGCAATTTTCAGATGGTTTTCCGTATGTTGTGGTTTGAGACAAGAAGCATCCGTGTGTCATAATCACTGACAGGACGCCTGCAATGACATCAACGTGATGACGGCAGAGGCTTGACTTGGGGCAGAGGGTTCCGTTCTTACTATTCTTGAGATCTCCAATAACCGGAAGGTTTTAGATTTCGCTGAGAGGACTCCGTTCTCTACGAAGTTTCCCCCATCCGCAAACCAAATCGCCAGAATTCAGCGGAGCCAGCTGAGTTTTAGCAATCATTTGGCTGAAATTCTGTGGTTCAAATCGTTGACAATGGTTTCTAATCTAGCGCTTCCGTACGTACAGTGAGGATTCGTTTTAGCACCCCTTTAGCTCCGACAAGGAATGCTCGCCTCATTACTTACGTTGCAGATACTAATACGTGGCCGAAATCGTAACTCGGCTCATATAAAAGGAAGCCCCGCCTTCATTCTCCCTCTCACTTTCGCCCTCAATGCCACGATTTTACAGGTGCCCATTGAATTTCATGTTTCTTATCGCAAGCTCACAGCGCTCATTTTGTGAAGGGAGCCTGACTTCGAAACACTTCAGCTCCATGCTGGGCAGCAGCCAGACCCAGTCACGAACTCCCGCGCTGTCCCTGTGTACCAGACTACGAGCTACACATTTGACAGCATAGAGGTAAGGTCCATCCTTCGAAATGTTTACTGGAATTCTCAACTTGAACAGCATAGTGCCAATCTCGCCAATCTAACGTGAGATTCTCAACGAGGATATTGGCGCGGCTCAATTGCATTCTAGAAAGCCGGGATACCTCTACTCCCGTGTGGGAAACCCCACAGTCGTATGTTAAATCCACCAACGAGTCGGCGAATTTCATTTCGATGATAGGACGTCTTTGAGAAGCGCATGGCAGCGCTGGAAGGAGGAGTGGCTGCGGTCGCCGCGTCTTCTGGTATGGGAGCAATAACTCTCACCATTTCTGCGCTGGCCTCCGCGGGAGACAACATCATTGCTCCGTAAGTTGTGCGCACCCGATTCCTCTCTCCGGTTACAATCCATCGATACAGGTCCCGTTTGTACGGAGGGGTAATTTTCACTCTAGCCCGGTCCTGTTCTCGCTCACAATGCCTATTATTTCTCAGACCTATCAGCAGTTCAAAGGTCTGCACCTCATCGATATCGTTATCATTACTCATTTTTGAACCTAGAGACATTCAAGCGATACGGCATCGAGATAATTTTCGTGGACACCCTCAACCCTGACGACTTTGAGGCCGCTATCAACGAGAAAACAAAAGCAATATACGTGGAGACGATCGCTAACTCAGACAACACGCTGGCAGACATTCGTGCGATGGCAGATGTGTGTAGCTGCCTTCTTGTGATTTCTCTACCAAAGCTCACCCGTCTGTGTAGATGGCCCACAGGCACCAAATCTGTCTCGTTGTTGACTCCACCTTCGCGATGGGAGGTGTGATGGATTCTTACCTTCAAACACGCTTCTCACAAGTCGTCAGGGTACATAGTGAGACCGATCTCACTCGGGGCGGACATTGTTGGTGCGTCGTTACCTTTGGAATTTCAATTGTGCACGTTGAAAATAAAATAAAGTCCACAGCGCGACGAAATGGATTGGCGGTCATGGCACAATCGTCGCGGGAGTTATCATCGACTCGGGCAACTTCGACTGGAGGAAGTCAGACAAATATCCCGCGATTAATGGACCAGCTTCCGCATACAACAATATCAATCTCGCCGAGGTGTTTTACCCCAGCGGGTTCGCCGTCCATGTGCGGGTCAACGTAGGTTTCTAGCAATTCTTAAATGCAGAGTTAACCCACCGCTTTCTGTATACTGTAGCTGCTGCGTGACTTGGGTCCGTGCCTCAGCCCGATGAACGCATTTCTCGCGCTTCAAGGAATCGAGACTCTCAGTCTGCGTGCACAGCGGCACTGCGACAACGCTCTGGCCGTTGCCAAGTAAGAATTATTATTTCAGAAAGCTGCCAGTATTGCATATTCAATTCTTGCTGTAGGTATCTCGACGCGCACCCACACGTTATCCGGGTTACTTACCTCGGGCTGCCATCCCATCCGTCTCACCAGCAGGCGCTGAAGATATTGCGCCCGAATGCGTTCGGAGGGATTCTGACGTTCCGACTCGAGGGTGGGTTCCCGATGGTAACCAAGGTCATCGAGAATCTGCGACTTGCATCCCATCTCGCCAATGTCGGTGAGTGACTTTAACAACCGTTCAATTCCGGGTATATGTCAATGGTTTCACTCTCATCTTGTGTTAGGTGACGCGAAGACGCTGGTCATCGCACCGTTTGGGACTATCCAAGGCCAACTTACCGAGGAGGAGAGGGCATCTGGCGGGGTGTCTGACGACATGATCAGGGTAAGGCGCAAGTTGTGGATCGACGAAATACATGTTCATGCCCCTTTATAGCTCTCCGTTGGAATTGAAAGTGCGGACGACATCATTGCTGATTTGGCGGGTGCACTGGAAATCGCGTATACTCCAAGAGGGTACTCTTCGTTGTGATCTCGATTGAAAAATTCGTTTGGAGCGGACATGACTGTTTGACTACATATCAGATAGAAAGTTTTTTGACCCTTCGACCTGAATATTGAACACAATTCCTACTGACTTTGACCTTTCAACTCAGCTCCCCGACCGCATATGTACTTGAGATCATCATGTGGAATATTGATCCCGAAGAACTCTTTCAACGCGTCCGCCCGTTCTGATTCGGTTTTCATGACTCGCAACACCTCAGTCCGAGTCCCAACGTGGCGTCGCACCGCGTCCCCCGCCATTGCCAACCGCCCCAAATACCGATTTAGAGGGGTGAGGGTGGCCAGGTCGACAGCACTATCAACCTCGCGAACTTCATCGTCGCTCATCCAAAAGAACTTCGTGCAGACGACGTTCTCCCAAAACAACCCCGCAGTAAGCCCAACGACGCTATAGTTGAATGCCTTGTAATCCGCGTCGAAGAACTCGTCCTCGATAAAAGAGTACATGACGCGGGTTGATCTCGGCTGGGTGTTGTCTTTGCCGTCATGAACAGATTCAAGCCTCCATTCGAATTTCTCTGGGACTTGAGAGTTAGGAAACGACTCTGTTCAGGAAGGATAAATGGTTTTAATCGTTGAACAACATTGTTTTACCGAGGCTGGAGTCGGGGCGCGCCGTATTCGTGAGGACATGGTGCTCTGAGGGCGAAGCACCCACAACCATTTCGCCCTCTTCAAGGAGGATCGGACACACAGGTCCAGCCCCGACGTCGACAAGGTAGGTCGTGTTACTCCCCTCCGTTGGTTGCACGAACAGGATCATGTGTACGAAGGCGTGAAAAACCGGGGTAACGCCAGGCGCTTGTTCGTTGATTCTCCCAGAACCTGCGTACACTCTATCTGGAATAAGATAACGAATATCCACGGCGATATGAACCTACCTGAAACCCAGGCCCTTCAGCATTTGAAAGAAAAGTCCGTTGAGGCCGAAGCAATACGATCCTTTGCCCTCGGACTCAACCATACGCTTATACAAGCCCTCGTAAGCGATGTCCATCCAGTGGGCTTCAGTGCTGTTGCACAGTTATAGTGGAGCGCGCGTCCTATTCTATGGATGTACTCACTAATGCATCGGCGTATTCTCGAATGGAAATGTAGTCAGGCTCAACCGTGCCAGTAGACACAAGCTGTCGACCGACGGTTTGAACGACGACAAGTCGCCTGGATATTTGATTTTGGAGAGCCAACGGCTGACTTGGGATGGAGAGTACACAGACAAAGTGCGCTTGATCCACAGCCCCCCCCGTAGCTGGCCTCTTCCGTCTGCATTCGAGGTCATGGTGAGCGGAGTGTGGAGCGGAAATGCGATGCTGATTGGCAGGTCCGCTCATGATTCGCGGGGAATAACACGGGGAAGAACTTCACTATTTGGTAGATTTCTGAGATTCCGTCCGCAGCAAATAAGCAAGTTTAGAATTGCTCACGGGAGCCAACGGCCTCGGGGCTTGAATCAGACTTCCAAATTACATCATTCTTGATAAATGTCTTAGCAACCTGAGAGCCTCGGACTCAGTGGGATTTTCTTTCTTAATTGCACTTGAATTAACGTCGATCATAGTACCCCATTGGGAAAAGTTCCACGTGCCATCACCCTCTTGTTTCCTTACTACATTCACTCAGCTGTGCTCTCAGCTCCAGCCTTTTCGTTTGACGGGAGCGAGCGGCGACTTCTTATTCTTGTCTTGGGGTGATGGTTTCAAGTACCAAGTATTCATGATTGATTCATGATCTGAGCGACGAGTCGGATTGGCTCTAAACAGAGATACGGCTTCTGCTTTGAAAAAAACTGGGGTATTGACGAGATGACGACCCTCTGGAGTGGATTAAAATCTCTTTGACGCCGAGAAATCCTTCTGACCGACGTGGAGCCTGATGGGCTGCCTGGATCTCTGTTCTCCAAGGCCGCGGCGATGATTCATCTTGGCGTGGACAAGGCAGCTCTAGCGGGCTTGCTACAGGTTTCTATGTCGGTGAGTTACAAGCGGTGTCCAGCGGATAAACCCCACCTGTAAGCAGACGGAACGAATGCCAAATCCGACTAAATGCGGTGAGAACGGGACAACCTCCTGGTGCAATTGTTTCCAGGGGACCCATGACTTTTTTTTTCCCTGTCTCCATTCATCACTGGCACTTCTCATGACTGTACGATCAAAACATATAAAACCAAGGTAGTGTCCCACCTGAGCGTCTCTGCTGCCGCCTCTGCAACAATGGGCTCACCGTTTGCCACACAAGAAGATGCGGAAAGTTTGTGGTACGAACAGAGTAACTACCGTGCGGTGCGTCATTTCTCCAGCGTCCATCCACTCGCTCATATTACTGATGTTTCGCAGACCCATCTCGCATCCGTGGGATTCGGTGGCTATTGCTCTCCCTCCTGGTCGCCTTCACTAACACACGTATCCGTTCAGGTCTCCACATCGCGGTCTTCGCGACAGTGACATACTACACCTTGCAGATGCGGTCGGCAGCCAAAGGGCGCCGCACGTGGGTCTTTTGGCTTGCCTTCAATTCTTTGCTGTTCGCGTTTGGGACAATCAATCTCGCGTGCAGCGTCGCGTACAACGAGAACGCGTGGGTGAACGATCGCGCGTATCCCGGGGGACCCTTCAACTACCTCGTGGAACAAGGGAATCTTCCGTTCGTGACGCTGGGAAACGTCGCGTCCATTCTCGCGTCGTTCCTGTCCGATGGGATGCTGGTCAGTATTATGTATCATCTAAGTATCGTGTTGTCTAACGATTCCCAGCTGTACCGCGCGGGGGTTCTGTGGAATTTTGCATGGTATATCGTGGTCCCGCCAGCGCTGTTTTTCATTGCCTGCATCGGTATGTATCTGTCACTACTCGTTCCAGCCTGAGTCTTGTCGTTGCTGACTTTTGGGTTCGAAAGTTCTGTCAATCTTGACGGTCGTCCAGCTGGCCCTTCCCACCGTTGCGTTGCCTCAACTGTCCCTCGCAGTCTGGATCGTGCTCATGCTGCTGCCAATCTGGCTTACGATCCTCATTGCCGGACGTATCTTCTACTATCGCAAAACCATGGTCGACATCCTTGGCCCGGAATACGCCAAGAACTACACAGGCATCTCCGCCATTGTAATTGAGTCCGCTTTGCCCTTCACTATCATCTCGATCATCCTCCTTGGGCTGTTTGGCGACAAAAACACCGCACAGAATTTGTTCATTCCGCTGATGGTGCAATTTGAGGCACGTATCTTCAAGTTCAATTCAATTCCCGCGTCTGACTTGGCTGTAGTGTATCGCGCCGGAAATGATCATCTTGCGGGTGGTTAAGGGGCGCGCCTGGACGCGAGGTACGATGTCTGACGAACCGTCCGAGATGCATTTCGTTTCGCCCCACAATCCGGATGCCCAATCCGAGCTCGCGTCGGAGGCGTTGGGCACGCAGTCAACAAAGAGCCAGAACAACGAAACTGCGGGACGGAACAGGACATCCCTGGTGCTTCTTCGAGATGGAGACGGAGAACACGGGGAAGAGAAGAAGCCAAACAGTCACACGGACTCTTCGCTCAATACGGTGTAAATCCAACGCGCGGAACGGTTCACTTCAACTGAGTGTGATATACGTATCTCTTCCTGTATCGGTACCGGAGGCCACCGTTATATCTTTCCTTTACATAAGCTCTAACATACCAAGTCGTGGTATCTTGTTATTAGTACTCAGTTCGGTAACCTGGCTGTTCCAATTGCAAAGTACAATATGTATATATTCCTGCTTACAATGCGCAAACGATCTCTACTAAGTAGTATAGTTTTCAGCTGCAGTGCGTCCAAGCATGAAATTGGTTTAATTTGTAGCAAATGGTTTTGTTCCGGCTACGAAATGACATTTGAACTTGTGTGACCCGGCGGCAAATATTGCTTCAATGCTTGCGTGTGCTTGACCCTCCTTTGGGACGCGACGAAACCACGTGACAGAAGCGCTATCATTTAATAGAGGACCTCGCTTTTGGTGAATTCGATCAAGAGGCGATCCGACATATTTCCCAGCTTCCTTTACATGTATATTGAACCTTGAAGTCTTACCCGATTTGGGCTCTCTGATGGATTCGCCACTTCCCCGTCCATTCTCTGCTCTCCGTGGCCTCCAATTCGGTGACACGACATTCGAACGCGCCACGCAGTTTCTCCTTCCGCTGTCCAATTGTGGCTTGGTCAACTTCCATATTGGAGCCGAAATGGCGGTGAACCCATCAACTGTATGCAGCTCTGGCAAGAGATTTATCGCACTCCGCTCTCCAGATCATTTCGGTCATACTTCCGGATGGTTATGACATATCAACACCTGCGGGAGATATGACATATTCTTGCGACGCTCTTTTACTTCGCAAATCTCACTAAGATTTTTCTTCAACCGCCCGCTGGATTTGACATTGACGACAGCACTGCAGCCGACATTGCCCGTGCCTGGCCGAAGGTCAAATCACTCAGTTCAACAACAGGAATAGATCTGCACTGTCCCTTCAGCGCTGGTTGGTCTCCGAGCTTTCACAAAGCACTGCCCCGACCTGGCCTCCCTTTCAATCAATCACCTTCGACGCTTCCACGGTTCCACCGTGTGTCAACTCTCCCGAGACCATCATCTTCCAAATCTCGCTTGCCTATCTAGACGTCGACGCATCTCTCACACCCGACCCGGCTCCCGTCCGCAATTCATGTCGAGGATATTCCCAATTCTCGCGACAATCCGCGCATCTAGCTTTGCAACAGCGGACGAAGCTGCCGCAGCACATGGTCGGCTCATTCGATAGAGGAAGGTAGAAGAGGCTATGCCCACGAATCTGAAAGACACCGAAAAGTTAAGTAGTTGCTACTCACGCCTGTTTTCAGACGCAGCCGTGATCGTTTGATTTCTTGGATTCAAGCCATCTACAATTGTACTTATCGAGATATATATTTCACGCGAGCTGATTCCTGTCCAAATTTTGGGATCTTGAGACCATCGACCTTCTTCCTCGCGCCCCTTCGCCTTCTGCTTGATCTGCCGATTTTCACCAATCCTCCAAGGTCAAACAACGTGATTCCTCGCCGCTCGGTTGTTTTTCTTGGGGTTTTTCTACTCAATTCAAAAAATGTCGCTGGCCAAACTATCTACGAGTCTAAGTGGAAATCTCTTTCCTATAGCCGCAGTAACGCTGTTGCACTTGACCTTTTGTCGAAGTATTGGAATGACAGCAACACCGGTTCGGGCAGATAGGTCGCGGAAATCCCCCGTGGAAGTTGTCGGGGGTCAACTCGAGCCGCAGCCCACCACACATAATAAACATTCGCCGGAAATGGTCACGACGGACAAAGTTTGGCCCAAGCTCCAGTCACCGGGTATTTATTCTTGTTTTTACAAGACGATCAGGTGACCGCGTTTCTCTTGTTCACTTGCCACCAACTTCCACTTCATTCCACTCTGATAATGGTCGAAATCGTGCGTATCTTTGTGAAATTACTCCCTACATTACTAAAACCAAAACAGGTTGCCTCGGACCCCGTTGTGGAGAAGACTATCGAAAAGGTTGGATCCGGATTGGACATCACTGTTGTGGACTGACTCACGACATCCAAGGGGGATGCCACTGGGATTTTAGGGGGCTATCTGGTGGCAGATGAGTCGCAGAATGGCGACGCGCTTTCCGAAGCGGAGGATGTCACTTCATTGGAATCTGAGGATGGTGGCCGGTCAACGGTGAGCAACTCATAATCATCATCCTATTCTGAACTCTGACGACTCCACCAGCGCTCGCCTCCCAATTACATAGGCCAACTCGCGGAAGAAATCCTCCTCGCCATCTTCCGGTACGCCCTCCCGCCGTCGTGGACGGTGCACTACCACAACGCACTCCCGCCCTTTCCACGCACGGGCTGGTCGAACGCGGACTTGCCCACGAAGCTTGTTATCATGAATGTGTGCAAGACATGGAACCGCGTCGGGCTCGAATTTCTGTATGAGAGCGTTGCTCTGCACTCTTACCAGCAGCTCCGTGACTTCGTCGGCGCGCTTGGAGGCCGCACGGTCGAGGGCGCGAGTGGAGTAGGACTGTTCGTGCGCCGGCTAGAGATCGGGTACTGGGTTCCCCATCCGTACCGAGCCCTGCACGAAGCGGAGCTAGGGGCAGCCATCGCGCTGTGTCCCCGCCTCACGCACTTTGCATTCAACCCCCAACTCCTCTCCGACCTCGCCGTGTTGCGCCCGAAGTTTCCTTACTTCACTCCTCTCCCTGGAAATAGTGTGCTCGTACACCTCGAAATCTCCGATGGCGTGCCGTACGCCGAAGTTTTCCCCGCGCTCGCGCAGCTCGCCCCGACCTTGGAGTCACTCTCGCTGTTGCTCCCCGTCAAAGACAACAGCAGCGTGCTCCCAGAGGAGCACGGCCGCCTTGCGCCCATGCTTAACTTCGCGCGGCTCACACGTCTCCGCCTTAGCATCGGCCATCAGGATCCCACCTGCAGCTGCACGCCAGCTCTCACAATGGACTTCTACCGCCGACTCGGCGTCGCCAATACCCTTCCTCCTAGCGCACCCTGGGTGCTTCCCGCTCTGACCCAACTCCTCATTAGGCCGCGCTCCGACTTCCACCTGAGGCTCACGCCTCCCCTCTACCACCACATAACGCGCACGTTTCTCGAGGAATACGGGCGCACGGTGCAGGTGCTTAGCGTGCGCCTGAGCGAGCTGCCTGACCCGAGGTTCCGGGAGGTCCTAGGGCTGTGTCCGGACTTGAGACATCTTTGTGTGGAGGAGTGCCAGCTGCGCTTGAGCTTGGAATTGACCGAGAGGGGACCGCTGTTCCACGCGGGGCTGCGCTCCGTAGATGTCTTTGGCCCCTCGCCAGCATTTGATTCGGGGTGCTTGAATTTGAAGACCGCGTTCCCTGCGCTGCGTGCCTGTCGGTACATCTTTGACTCGCGCTGTTACGATTTCCTCCCCGACTCGCCGCAGAGTGTCGACGGTCATCATGATGAAGACACGGCGGTCCTCGATTCCTATCATATTATCAACAATGAGGAGAGTGACGCCCTCCCCCGCTCGTCGTGTCTGGAGTATCTATTCTCGGATGCGTGCGCGGACGACGATGACGAGGACGACGCGGATTATGTGTTTGATGAGGCGGAAGAAGACTCGGAAGAGGAAGATTTGGATGTGGATTTGGACTGCAGCATTGCAAATGATCCATTGGTGAAATACGGAATATTTGTCTGACCTCAAAGGAGGCGTAAAGTATATAACCATCTATAACAGTTTTTGTTTCCTTGAATCGTGCCGGAATTGCTGCCTTTGACACTGATTGACAGTGTTTACGATCAGGTGACCGCGTTCCTCTTCTTTCCGTCCTCGCCGATGGCTTTCAAGATGGCTTCCTCCCCAGCGTCAAGCGCAAAATTTACCTTCTGCAACCGACATAGCAGCCAATTGACATTCGGCCCGACTGTCTGGACCATGGAATGTCCCACAGCGGCGCTGCTTCGACACACCCGACTCGGACCACGCAATGAGACCTTGGGAAGAGCTCCCTAGACGTTTCTCCGTCATTTAGAGGATACCACAGCTCGAGGCCATCAGCTCAGCCCCATTGCCATGAACAGCGAGGTCTCGAACGGTCGTCATTATTCTTTTGGGAGCGTTTGGAAGCCATGGGAGACCTCCAAGAACGCCCGCCCCTTCAGCCAGTTTCCCGGCCGTGGCCGAGGATCCAGAGGTGCGTTTTAGTGTGATTTTTTGTGAGTTAGAAAAGTTCAGAACATGCACCAGCACCAAATGAGGATCTTTCTACTTTGACTCGGCAAGTTTCAGTCCTGCGAGAAGGATTATCTGCGGAATCATCGACAACCCGATACGCCCGTACTTCGAGTACTCATGGCCCATGGCCATCGTACCAGTCCACGACGCTCAGCACTACTATTCTGCCCCGGGGAGAAGCAACGCGGCTCAGTGAGTTCCTACTACTTACACACTCCGCGACATCGGCTTTTCTGATGAAATTTACAGCCCCGTACCATTTCCAAGAAAGCGTATTGGAGCCATAGACCAAGCGAGGCGCAAAATTGACGACTTCAATTTCGATTTCTAATTGAACCCGTGCTTCGCCCGAAAAGGCATCTTATGTCTTCATCACACCACCATGGCGTTATTTATGGCACGCATTGCAAAAAATCCCCCCTATAAACAGCGGCATAACTCGAATTCGCTATCGCTTAGCCTACACCACCACCACTATGTCCACACCTTCGTTGTACAAGGCGCCCGAGTTCGACACGCTGCAGGTGCACGCGGGGCAGGCGCCCGACAGCGCGACCAACGCGCGCGCGGTGCCGATCTACTCCACCGCGAGCTTCTCGTTCAACAGCTCCGCGCACGGGGCGGACCTGTTCGCGCTGCGCGATTTCGGCAACATCTACTCGCGGATTGGGAATCCTACTGTCGTACGTGTCTGATCCCTGGGGGATCTGGATGGATTCGATGCGCTGACGAGTGTACGGGCGTGTAGGACGTGTTTGAGAAGCGCGTGGCGGCGCTGGAGGGCGGTGTCGCGGCTGTAGCGGCTGCTTCGGGTCAATCGGCGCAGCTACTTGCGCTCACGGCGCTAGCGGAGACCGGCGACAACATCGTCGCGGCTGCGCATCTCTACGGCGGGGTGCGTTGCAGCCTGTCCTCTATTCCATGCACACCACTCATCGACACGCACGACAGACGTACAACCAGCTCAAGGTTGCCTTCCGCAGGTTCGGCATCGAAGCGCGCTTCATCGACAGCTCCGATCCCCGTGCGTCTGCTCTCTCTGCTCTACGCTCCTCCCCTCCAATCTCCTGCCCTTCTAGAACATTTACCCATATCATTATCCCTCTTTACCCTTCCTTGTCCTCGTCTACTCATCTGACGACTTGCCTCTTTCTTCTGCGTATACAGAGGCCTTCGCGGCCGCGATCGACGACCGTACTCGCGCGGTGTTCGTCGAGATCATCGCCAACGCGGACTGGAACTTGGCGGATGTCAAGGGGCTGGCGGAGGTGTGTGCTTGCTCTCGTCTTGAAGCCTGAGGCGTGAGGAGTGCAGCGGTCTGCGTCGCTTTAGGGGGGTTAGGACGTTGCTTGTGCGCACCGCACGTTCGTTCTCTTCGACGCCGTCTCTCCTTTCCTCCCCCTTCCTTGTCGGCCTATGTATCATCAGACCAACTGACGCCCACATCTGCAGGTTGCCCACGCGCACCACATCCCCCTCGTCGTCGACAACACCTTCGGCATCTGTGGCTGGCTTGCGCGCCCGCTCGACCTGGGCGCGGACATCGTCGTCGCATCGGCAACGAAGTGGATTGGGGGTCATGGGACGACGATTGGCGGAATTGTTGTCGATGGTGGTGCGTGTCATGCTTTTCCTCCAGAATACCTCCTCGGTTTGGCTACCCTCATCTCCCCTTGCGTCTCCCGCCCTGGTATCCCCCCATCCTTTCTTCTGGTCCTTCCCCACCCGCCACATCTCCCCTCGCACCTATCGCCTCTCCGCTCCGCCTCTCCCCCTTCCGTAAAATCAAAACGCATCCAGGCTAATACGTCTCCCACGCTAGGCAAATTCGACTACGCCTCCCCCGGCGCAGCGCCCAAGTTCCCCGCGTTCACCGAACCAGCGGAGGGGTACCACGGGCTTGTGTTCTCAGAGGCGTTTGGCAAGGCGGCATTCGCCGTGCGGGTGCGGGTTGAGGTGTGTTTGTATTTCCTCTCCATGCTTATCAGTATGAGACGCCGTTGGGACGTCAACGCTGCGCTATGCCGTACCGGTACCCCTACCTCGGGCTCCTGGTCCGTATGGGAGTCCGTTGGTGCTTGTCCATGCTTCGAGTCCTTACGCCGCTCTGCTCTCCCTTTCTACTTTCCCCCTTCGTTCTGATGCTCACAACGCCATGTAGATGCTCCGTGATCTCGGCCCCGCGCTGAGTCCCTTCGCCGCGTTCCTCCTGCTACAGGGCCTTGAGACGCTCAGCCTGCGCGCGGCGCGGCATTGCGAGAATGCCGCCAAGTTGGCGGAGTAAGTCGTGTATTCTTTCTTCCCGGCCCATACCATCCCATCCCCTCCCCTCATCGTTTCATCTGCCTCCATCGTCCCCGGCTACCCTCCTGCTGCTACTCGTTTTACCTTCCCCTACCCCCTCGTCTTCTCGTGCTCCCTGCCCTCGTTTCCATTACATCGTTTTCACTCGTATCCCATCCCATCCCCTCCTTTGCCGTCTTTACACCATACTCACACCCCGCCCCATTCCGCCTCCTCCCTCACTCCTCCAACCCGCTGACTTGCCACTCTCCCCTCAGATACCTCCTCACCAGCCCGCATGTCGCTTGGGTCTCTTACCTCGGGCTCCCGGCGCATCCCTCGCACCAGCTCGCCCTCGCCACGCTGCGGCCCGGTGCATTCGGAGGCGTGCTGAATTTCGGGGTGAAGGGCGACGCGGCACAGGCAAGCAAGGTCGTCGACCTCCTCAAACTGGCGAGTAACCTCGCGAATGTCGGTGCGTCTGCCCTCCCTTTATCATCCGTCCGTCGCTCCGTGCGCTGATTAACGTTTGGTGCGGCGTACAGGTGACGCGAAGACACTGGTGATCCACCCCGCGTCGACGACGCACCAGCAGCTCTCGGAAGAGGCCTTGAAAGCGAGCGGTGTGAAGACTGATTTGATTCGCGTGAGTCTCTCTTGTCCCTCCCACTACCGAAACACCTCCCATCTGCTCTCCCGTTTTCGGATGCAATCCTGCTCTACGTGACATTGTACACGATACTGACCTGGTGTTTTGCGCAGGTATCCGTCGGTATCGAAGACATCAGCGATATCATCGCTGACTTCAAGAATGCGCTCGAGCTTGCGTTTGCGGTGCAGTGATGCGTGGATATGGATGTGGGTGTAGAAGACTCGGGCTCCCGAAAACTTGAGTGAGGCTGGGTGAATATAATAAACAGTATACGTTGTGCAGGGAGAATTACAAGATACCTCGAAAGAATTCCTTTGTTGCGAATACACTCAAGAGTCGACAGGCGAGGAGAAGACTGAAACATACTGGTACATGCTATTATTTCCCCAGATGCGTCCCGCTGGAATCGAGATGATAACAAAAGAAGAACCGCTATTCAATCAGCGTGCGCCGAAAAGCCGCCAGCGCCTCCTCCCTATCAGTCTCCTTCCACTCCTCATGCCCCGAGTCTGACTCCGTATCATCCACCGAATCCGACTCGTCCGAAGAGTCCTCCTCCGAGCCCACGGATCCCCCATCGTCGTCGGCCTCATCAAATGTATAATCCGAGTCGTCCTCGTCCTCGTCGTCGCCCGCACACGCGTCCGAGAGCAGATACGCGAGGCACGACGAGTGCGGGAGGGCGTCCGGATCCTCGTCGTCGACCAGGAAGACAGAATTCATCTTATGAATCCCCTCGTTGCTCAAAAAGAAATCGGATTCTTCCTCCCCCTTATTGGGCATCGCGCGCGGGGCGTCGGGGAAAAAGTCGTAGTACCGCGAGTCGACGCGGATGTACCGGCACTCGCGCAACGCGGGGAAGACGTGCTTCAAATTGACGGTACCAGGATCCAATCCCGACCCCCACGGGGCCTCCGCGCCAAAGACGTCGACGGAGCGCAGCCCCGCGTGGAGCACACCCCCACCCGCCGCTTTCAGACTCAAGCTCACGCCCGCGCGCAACTCCGCCTCCCCGACACAGAGGTGCCGCAGGTCCGGGCAGAGGCGCAGCATGTCCCCGAGCGCCGCGTCGGGGCGTACGTTTGGGCGCACGCTCAGCACGCGCAGTGTGCGCCCGTGCGCGGCGAGGAACGCGCGCGCCGTGGCGTGATAGTCGAAGTCCATGGGGCGCAGGGCGTCCATGCGGGGCCGGAGCAGGAGGTGCGTGAGGGTGGGGAGCGCCCAGTGCGCGCCGGGCGGTGTGGAGTTGCGGTCGAGGCCGAGGCGGAGGTGCGTGAGGCGCGGGAAGGTGACAGGCGCGGGCTGGGTTTGCGCATCCGGCTCGTAGACCGCGTTGGCGGGGAGGAGGAGGGACAGGGACTCCAGAGTGGGGGCGAGGTGCACGAGCGTGTTGATGATGAAGTAGTAGGGCATCACATCGCAGATTTCGAGGTGTGTGAGTGCAGCACTGCCGGGGGTCGGATCGAAGGAAGGGAGTGCGGGCCGCCAGCTATCGAGGACTTGGAGGTTGTAGGCGAAGTGCGTGAGGCGCGGGCACAGGGCGAGGACTCCCGCGAGTTCTGTTTCGTGGAGGGTATAATACGGGCGAGGAACCCAGTATCCGATCTCCAGCCGGCGCACGAACGCTCCTACACCACCGGCGCCCTCACCGTCGCCCATACGAGCCTCGAGCGCGTTGACGAAGGCAGGGAGCTGCCCGATCGAGTGCAGCGCGACGCTCTCGTACAAGAACTCGAGCCCGACGCGGTGCCACGTCTTGCACACCCTCATGATAGTGAGCTTCGTGCCCAGGTCCGCGTTCGACCAGCTTGTGCGCGGGAAAGGCGGGAGCGCGTTCGGGTAGCGTATGGTCCAGGCGGGCGGAACGGTGTACCGGAAAATGAGGAGCAGCGTTTCTTCGGGGAGTTTGCTCGCGGAACTGGGGAGTGCGAGCTGGAAGTGGAAAGCCTCAGAAAACAGAGACTGGGGGTGGGTCCTTGCCCACCGTTATCGGGTCCAAGTCTACATCGGATTCGATCAGGGCATCGCGATCTTGGGATTCATCTTCCGCCGGGGGGACCTCCAACCTCTCGCTGGGATCCACCTGGAAAGCTCGGTCAGCGCAAGAAACAACTGCTAGCTCGATTCTAACCGTCAACTTGACCACCTTGTCCTGGATCAAACGAGGCGGCGTATCCGAGCCATGCTGTTTTGAACTCAGCATCGGCCAAGGGCCACTTTCAAAGATACGCACCGTTTCGACCATTGTGGAAGCGGAGAAGGAGCTCAAAAGGAGGAGACAGGTGGCTCAGGGCAATTTTTGACAGGAGCCGTCTCCGATCTCTGTCACCTGTGTCGTGTCAGAGACCAAGGGACCGTTAAAAATACCATATTCCTTACATTTGTTGTTCAGAAAACGAGACTCCCGTTATCTTTTCCTTGCCGTTCGGAGCTTGATTTAACTTCGTTTTTCGCAGTACGAGGGAAGCAGACCAGCACACGAAATCCAAGGAGCTTTCATCGCATAAAATGAGAGAACAACTTGAGAGCAACAAGCAGCTTGGGGACGATGTTGATATCCGCAATCCGAGTGGACGTTGCGGTGCGAAAGAAGAGAATGTATGATGGCATCACTAGGAACGTGCAGCGCGATCGAGAACTTTGCTGGGACTTCCATGGTGGTTCGCCGACATAAATTCTACACCAAATATTCTCACTTGACACTTGGTTTCTAAGACCTGACGCCCCCCTTGTTCCACCTTGGTTCGAGCAATCTTTTTCATTAGTCGCTACGCCACCAATGATGGATGATGCAGCCTGAGTGAGACTCGTTACAATAAAGACTAAGTACACAGCACGGCCCGAAACGAACACCGGTCCAGGGTGTACAAGCATGTAAATTCGACTCTGGACTCCATCCTGCCCACCAAGCTAAGCTCGCAGATCCCCCACGCACTGTAGAGCTCAGACTTGGCTCAGACGACAGAACGAACTGCAACTTACACGAGGCAACTCGCGAATCACGGGCGCCAGTTTCAAGGGGCACGCCAAGGATACGCAACGAAAATCATTTCCGTTTCTTGGTCGATCCATCAGATTGGGATTCCCGCGCGCGCCTACTCCCGCGCTTTTTAGATTTACAAGGTTCGCCATCCGAGCCTTGCTTTTACCTTCATGGCTACCCTCACCACGGACGAGTACGACCCCTACCAAGATGCGCACACGCTCCCCCACCGAACCCAGCTGCAGGCGAGTTCATCCACGCTCTCGCCCAACCGCGCCAATTTCGAAAAATCTGCCCCGACCACTGAAGTCTCGAGCGCTGAGACGGGTAGAGAGCGAAACCACACCGGGATGATTATCCTCACGGGCGTGCTAATCCTCTTCGCGGTGACGCTGGTCGTGCTGGGCTTGCTGCTGCAAGTCTTCGCCGTGCACGTGTATCACGTCGCCGACCGCGCGGTGTACACAACCGCGCCACTCGGTACCACGCTCGCCATCGCGCATTTGACCTCTGTTGTCGTAGGCATGTCGGTACCCGTCACCATTGGGCTGGCTGGGTATTTACTGGCCGGACGGTGGCTTGAGGCGTCTCGCGTGGAGGGTCGGGACAGACCGACGCCGTACCAGTGAGGGTTCACCCGCGCCATTCTTCCCAAAAAAGAGCTGACGGCACACTAATCAGGCTTGGAATATTGATGAACACCCTCTCCGGCGCGAATCTTTCGGCGCTGTGGGTGAGTGGGAATTACATCGCCAGGCGGGGCGTCACCCCGGGCGGAAAATCGCTCAGTCGGCCGCCAATGCTGCGCCATGCTGTCTTCATGCTCTTATTCTTCCTCGCTCTCGCATACGGGATCACAGGCGTGGAAACATGGTTGGGATCGGTGTCGTTGGCTGTCTCTTATCCGGTGACGAAGATTATAAACGAGGGACCCTTCCCGTCGTTTGGGCTTCGAGTCAACCAAACGCTGTGCGACGAGACGAAGGACGCGCTCTTCAACAAGCCTTACCAATGTGGTCTCATCCATGGGTGCGTGCGTTCCGAATCAAGCCCTCCTCGTGCTGATTCTGCGATCCACTGCCAGGAGTTCCGGGCACCCTCAGGAGTCATCGATGCAGATACTTACCATGAATGGCCTGTCCAAAACCACGGTCATCGCCTTCACCGAGGACCAGCAGACCGCAATAATGGTACCCCCCACAGTCAACCTGTCCGACAGCCTGGGGTGGAACGCCACGACGCTTGGTGCGAAGTCGACGTGTAAAAGCGTGACAGCACAATGCATAGATCATGAAAACCTCGGTCCGAATGCGGGGCTGATCACGAATTGTCCTGCGTCCGTGAATTTCAATACGACAGCGCTGCTTACCGACATCTGCAATTCCTATGAGGCGAATTTCTATGGAGGTCCGCTGGGGCCGGCCGGCGTGCCGCTGAACTGTACAGAAAACCCCAACGCTACGTGGGTTCCTTCCCGTATTATTAGCTCCGCCCGCTCCTGACGCCGCGACAGTAAGTTTCGCTGGGGAGCTGAAATCATCTCACCCGCCTACAACATCAATAATTCTCTAGAGCAGTGTCTGTGAACCCTCCCTTCTCTCCGATTCCCGCTGACGACAGAGCTGCTCATTCGTTATAGTCGTGGGCGATACAGGATTCTTCCTACACGGAAACCGCGGCGGCTTCAACCTCCTCACCTGCGAGATCGAGTCGCTCGTCGTGACCTACCATTACTTCAACGGCAGCTACACGCTGCTGGCCCGTGAGCCCTCCGATCTCGCACAGGGGCAGCGCATCGCGGACGGGTCGTGGGCGGGGCTGTACTACGTTCCCATCCCCGTCGATGGCGCAGGTCTCTACTCCGGCTCGTACGCTGACGCGTTCTCTGCCCGGCTCTCGCTCGTCACGCTCGCGACCACGGTATATGTCGTCGAGCCCGCAGAGGCGCTTCGGATGGAAAATACGCAGAACTTTATAGGATCGCGCCTACCACTGGCGCCGTTGCTCATTCTCTTTACCCTCGCGTTCATTTATTGGTGCGTGCCGCCCCCGCTGCTCCGCTTGGTTACCGTTCATCAATTTATGTGTCGAACAGCGTATCGGTGGTCATGATCACTGTCATGGCCGTCACGGAGACCCAAAGGTCGCCACTCACCGCCGTCGCGCGGAGCCGCATCCTCGATCCCGCGACTGCGATCAGCACGGCATACGGGCCCGAGGAGGCGAAGCGCAGAGCGACGAGCACCGTGCACGAGCTGTTTGGGCACGAGACGGCGGCGGATCGGCTGACGATGGGGGTAGACATCGGACTGCCCGTTGTGCGGAGGGGGACGCTCGAGCCGGGAGAGCTATAGTCTATGCATGCATTCTCCGTTCCTTCCAAATATAGTTTAATTTTTATTAGTCTTCCATGCTATCGTGCTTTAGTATTCTTGTTCAAGATAAGCGTATCCATCCTGTTTGATACCCCCACGAAAGAGATCGTTGTGCGAGACGAACGTTTTCTCGCGGAAGAAATCCTTGATCTTGGTTCCACTTGCAAAAAGCCAACGCTGCCCATCGAGCTCGGTAAACGCTGACGGTCTTTGGTTGAACTTGAAAGTAGAATTAAGCGAGTATTTTTGGATCAAAATTCAAGTTTTTCCCCAACGCGAAACCAGGTCTCAAATCATGGGATTTCTCGAGCCGCAAAGTTGCGATTGAAGCAAAGTCGAACGTTGGTTGAATCACCTGCGGCTGATCACGGCAATCACGATATCATCCCATCACTGTGCCTTTCCTTCCTCCCACCAATGCCGCTGCGATGAGCGGTATATCTGGTTTGAATTCCTGTGACTCAAGCTCAAATTTGGCTCAAGCTTCTCTGTCATGGCTTTGACTCGGTGTGGCTGAGGCGGAGACATATTTATTAATTTTGCTTCCGCTCTGAGACTTAGGGGTGTTTGGTCTGCGGAAGATAAAGGCGCGTCTCACTTCCCCTGTTTTCACCTTTCTTTCCTCCTACCACCACTCGAGCTGCGCTCGATATCTATTGCTCTTCATCTTTGGCCTCTCTGCACTTCTGCTACTGCTACCACTTGCTTTAGACTCCCCCCCTGCCTTATATCAGATATCTACCCCGCTTTAGGCACTCTTACCGCTGCATCCCCGCTTCATAACCGCCGTTTCCCCTTTCGCCTCCTCCTCGTCATCTTGTGAGTCGCTTCATTCTGGTTTTAATCAACGCTCACGCCCACCAACCAGCATGTCTCGTTCTTACACCTCTACTCGCGGCGCCGGCGCTGCTTCTCCTCTCCCCAATCTCACCGGCTCCTTCGTTGATGAAGGATACCTCGAACTCGTATGTCCTTTTTCTCGCTATCCTCTGACATCGTATGCATTCTAACTTGCCATTCCAGGTCGAACTCCTCACCACCGAGGCGGACAACTCATCCCAGATCTACCACGCCTTCGATACCACAACCCACATCTCCTACGACATCAAGTGTATGCGCAATTCCACGCCTGGGTCCCCGCGTGCCGCGGACCTCCAGCGCGAGCTCGACCTCCACCAATCCGTCGCCGCCCAGCGCGGGGTCGCCACCCTGAATTTTACCTTTGTCGACAACCCGCGGGCGGGCGGCGACAACGAATACCTGTTTCTAGTGCTAAACCCGGCAGCGGGCGATCTCAGCAACTCAATTCTGAAGCGCCAGATGTACGTCGACCGCCCGAGGCTCGTAAAAGAGTCGTTCTTGATGCTGGCGGATGCGGTGGCGGAGTGCCACAACGCGGGCGTGTACCACCGCGACCTGCGCCCGCGGAATGTTTGGTGCGATGCAGAGGGGGGTAGCTTGCGGATTGCGAATTTTGAGAAGGCGACGAGAGAGGAGAAGTCTGAGGATTTCCGGTGTGGGGATATCGCATATATGAGCCCTGGTATGTTGTTTCTCGTTCTCCATTCCAGTCTACCGACACTTATCACCTTCCGCAGAATGTGTGAACTCGACAGGTGCAGGCGCCTCGTACTCCCCCCGTGAATCAGACTTGTGGGCGCTGGCCGTCATCCTTTTCAATATTGTCACCGGCAGCCGGCCCTGGTTGGTCCCCAACGCATCTGACGAAAGCTACGCCGCCTACCGCGCCGACGAGGAGCACCATTTCATTGACACCTTCCACATCACCCCCGCCGCCAACAGTTTCTTCCGTCGGTGTTTCGCAGCGCAGGCTGCGGATCGGCCGACTCTGAATGATATGGCCGTCGCCGTCCTGGAGATCGACGACCGGTTCTCGCTCAGTCGGAGGCTGGTGGCTCACTCGCACAGCAAGCTGTTCCTTCGCCCAGTATCGGGAGAGGTTATCGGAGACGTCCGGTTCCTTGATCGCCAGAGGCGGAGTGTTACAGCTCGCGCGCGCTTCATGAGCACTATCCGCCGCATGTAAGACGACTTTCAGAAGAAGTCAGGACTAGGCGGGTGGGGCAGAAAAGAAAAGGTAATAAAAAAGCGTATAATGGAGGAAAATCACTTGCTAGATATATGTACAAGACGCGGGTTCGTTGGCCATGGTAGATATGTCTGGACAAGTAGAACTGAAAAAATTGTAAAATATGTGGACGCCGTCGCTGAACAAATGCACCCTTTCACTCTTCGTTGGTGATCGATCCTTATCTCAACTGGACTTGAGAAAATATGAGTTCAGGCGCACAAGCCAGGAAGACATTGTGGTATTAGTTATTAATGGAAATGGTATATCGATAGCTGGTATGTAGTACGTGTACGTATCCAGTCCAAAATTGATTCAAGTAACACGAACCGCCGACCGAAGGTCCAGTTCAGATTTAGCTTGATTCTGGAAGCCCGAAGCGGAACTATTGGCATGGATCCGTTCCTTCAGCTGGGACTGTGAGCGCCCTCGTGCGTATGATTATACTGTAAAAATGTGTTAATTCAACCTCGTTGTCCTCCCCATTTGAGTTTTTTTTTTTCGAACTAAGAATATATATCACGGGTACTCAACCTGCGACATTAGTGTCCCTCTGCGCACGATCGGCAGGCCAGCGTCCACCGCCATCGTCAGCCGATCCGCGGCTGTCTCGTGCCCAAAGAGCTCATTGGCTGTGCTCGTGGCGCGCAGCTTCGCGTCCTCGGGCCCGTACGCCGTGCTGATGGCCGTTGCGGGGTCGAGAAGGCGGCTCCGCGCGAGGCCTGTGTGCGGCGACTTGCGGATCTGCATGACGGCGCCGAAAGTAATAGTCGCCACTGATACGCTGGATAACCCAACGAAGGTTATAATCAGTATACATCTGAATTGGACCTAGCAAATAGGATGGTACGCACCAATAAACGAACGCGAGTGTAAAGAGCAGGAGGAACGGTGCCAGCGGAATGCGCGACCCAATATACGGCCACGTATACTCCTGCTGGAGTGCCTCCGTCGACTCGATGATATACGCCGTCGTCGACAGCGCAACGAGCGAGAGCTTCGCCCCGAATGCATCGGCGTACGAGCCTGAATAGAGGCCGGCACCTTCTATGCTCATAGGGACGTAGTACAGCGCTGCCCACGACCCGTCCGATATGCGCTGCGCCTGCTCGAGATCTGAGGGTGCGCTGGCCACGAGGGTGTAGCTGCCGTTGAAATAGCGGTAGGTCACGTCGAGCGACTTTATGTTACAGGTGAGGACGTTGAAGCCGCCTTGGTTTCCGTGCAGGAAGAATCCTGTATCGCCCACGACTACATGTATCATCAGCAAGGAACGGATGAGCGGGGGGAACGCACGCACACTGCGATTCGCCGGTATTGTCGGTGTTGTAGGCTTGTGAGACAATTTCAACCCCGAATCGGAATTCACTGTGTCGGTGTCAGGATGAAAGGAAGGAAGCACTGATACGGGACGGAACCGACGTAGCGTTGGCGTTTTCGCCACAGGCCAGAGGGACACCGTCAGCGCTCAGCGGGCCCCCGTACATTTGCGCTTGATGTGGGTTGCAAATATCGGTAAGCAGCGTCGTCGTATTGAAATTCACGGACGCAGGACAATTCGTGATCAGCCCCGCGTTCGGACCGAGGTTTTGCATGTCACCGATGCATTGTGCTGTCGCGCTCTTACACGCCGACTTCACACCAAGCGTCGTTGCGGTCCACCCTAGTCGGCTGTCGAGGTTGGAGGTGGGCGGTACCATGATGGCAGTTGAGTCGTCGGTGAAAGCAATGACGATCGTCTTGGAGAGGCCGTTCATAGTGAGTATCTGCGAAGAGGACGCTTGGGGGTTTCCTGAACTCCTACAGTGCACAATCAGTATTTTTTGAACGCAACCGAGTGCTGGGTCTGAAAACGCACCCGCGGATAACCCCGCATTGATAGGGCTTGTTGGGTGGCAGGTCTTTCGTCTCGTCGCACAACGTCTGGTTGACTCTCCGCCCAAACGAGGGAACAGGCCGTTCGTGGATAATCTCCGTCACTGGATACGGGACCGCCAATGACGAGGATCCCAACCACGTTTCCACGGCCGTGCTCCCGTATCCCAAGCCAAGGAAAAATAATAGCATGAAGACGGCGTGACGCAGCATGGGCGGAGTATGCAGCGATTTTCCGCCAGGAACCCCCCGTCCGAGCATATAATTCCCGCTTGTCCACAGCGCTGAAAGGTTCGCGCCGCTGAGCGTGTTCATCAATATCCCGAGCCTGAATCCACCACACGTCAAGCATATTTCGGGTGAATGAGCATGACTTACTGATACGGGGTGGGCCTGTCCATGCCTTCAACGCGCGACGCTGTGAGCCAGTGCCCGGCCAGCGAATACGCGGCGAGTCCTATGACAACAGGTATGGACATGCTTACGACGACGGAGAACAGATGCGCGACGGCCAGCGTCGTGCCGAGCGGTGCAGTCGTGTACACCGCGCCATCGGTGATGTGGTGCACGCGGAATACGTGCACCAGCAGGCCCACCGCAACGACCGCGACGGTCAGAACAATCACGACGCCTGTGAGCCCGACGGTCCAGGCGGATGCCTTCGGGCTGGCCATCTTATTGTTGTGGGTAAGGTTTTCATAAGTCGCCTTCTTGGGCTCGGAGCGGGTCGATGAGGTGCTACTGCTCCGGCTTCTGGGAATGAGCCTGAGCGTGTCCGGGTAGGAGTCGTACTCGGTCGGGGTCATGGTGGCTGGCATGGAAGGCTCAGAAACCACACCGTCCGAGGCGCGAGACTGGCAAAGGAAGAGGGAGGTTGCGGCGTGGATACCGCCGTCATCGCCAGATATCATACGAAGATCTTTGATGCGAGCACCTTGGCAAGCACGATGGCCCTGTCCTTCACGGTACGGTCAGAAAGCTGACCGCGACCGTGCGGACCGTCTGTATTGAATGTAAACGTCGATTGACGGACCAGAACCTTCAGAACGAGGTTGCGAGTGGGAAGTCAGTGCAAGAGACTAACCAGAACCATCAATACACTTCTCTGGGTGCGTACAGTAAATGTCCAAACGGCTCAATAAAGAACCATCCAGACCTCAACTTCGCTCGATACAGGCCTGCCGTATTTTACCATTGCAATACAGTCCAGATTTGGGTCCCAAACCCGCTCACGATACGGCACCGTGACCGTATTGCGGTCCCGTATCTGCTCCACGGTTACGGTAACGATGGGTTAACGTCAGTTGCAACTTGCAAGTCAGTTGTCAGTGTTGCGGAGGAGTTGCGGCAAGAGACCAAAGATGCAGAACCGGGGCTTTTCTTTTGACTGATCAAAACCTCCGGGAATGAGGGAAGAAATCATCAAGAAAAATCCAATAAGGCGGATTGCTCACAAAACGTAACAAACCAACTAGTTCAGAAGTGATTGAAGTCGAGGGTTCTTGGGGTTTTTCTTTCGTATCACCGCTTGGAATTCTGGTTTCTGCGCCCACGTGATCTACGCGTCGCGTCCTGAAACAGTGACACTGATGCTAGATACCCTGCAACAAACGCGTTCCGCAGGGAATCAAGATGATAACAAAATAAGAACCGTTATTCGCTCAGTGTGCGCCGAAAGATCGCCAGCGCCTCTTCTCTATCGACCTCCTGCGCTGCGTCCTCGGACTCCGACCCCTCGTCATACGTAACATCCGAGTACCCGACTCGCCGTGCGGAGAGGACGCCACGATTCTCGAAAGGAATTCCGATCTCCTTCTCACCAACAAGGAAATTATTAAGATGAATTCCATTGCAAACAACAAGGAAAACAACGCTCTCCCGGACTCGTCGTATATGGCGTATCTGTTCTTGGACGCATGCGTGGGCAGCGAGGACGAGGACGAGGACGAGGACGACGCGGACTATGTGTTTGAGGAGGCGGAGTCTGTGGGCTCCGAGGAGGATCCGGATGAATACTGCGAGTCGGCTTGTATGTAGCGGCATGCGCGTAGCGCGGGGAAAGCGTCCTTCAAATTCACGCGCCCAGAATCCGGGCCCTTGGCGCCGAGAAACCAGGGACCCGGGAGGCGAAAACGTCAACGGAGCGCAGCCCTGCGTGGACCACATGTCTACACGTCAGCTTCACATCCGCGCGTAGCTCGGCCTCCCCGACACAGAGGCGCCTCAGCGCCAGACAGAGCCCAGCACTTCCCCAAACGCCTCGTCAGGCTGCACGTTCGGGCGCGCGCTGAGCACGCGCACCGTGTTCCCGTGTGCTGCGAGGAACGCACGCACGGTGAGGTGGTATTCAATGTCCCGAGTGTTTGTCGTGGGCCGGACGAGGAGGTGCATGAGGGCAGGGAGCGCCCAGTGCGCGCGCGGGGGGACGGACGAGAGGTCGACGCCGAGGCGAAGGTGCGTGAGGCGCGGGAAGGTGATGGGCCCGGGGTGGGATCGCGCCTGGTCGTCGGTGTTGGCGGGGAGGAGCAGCGACAGACTCCAAAATGGGGGCAAGGTGCACGAGCGCGGGGAGGACGAAGACGTACAGCACACTGTCGCCGATTTCGAGGTGGTGAATGAGCTATTGCCGGGAAGCGGAGCGAGGTGAAGGAGCGCGGGAATAAGCCCGTCGGGGAGAGGGTTGTAGGCGAAGTGCGTGAGGCGCGGGCACAGCGCGAAGACTCTTACGAGTTCTGTTTCGTGCAGGGTGTGGTACTACCCGCGGGGAACCCAGTACACGATCCCCAGCCGCGGCCGGCGCACAAACACTCCAACACCGGCCGCGCCCATGCCCTCGTCATCGCTTATACGATCCTCGAGCGCATTGGTGAAGGCAGGGAGCTGCCCAATCGAGTGCAGCACGACGCTCTCGTACAGAAACTCGAGCCCGAGTCGCGACGCGGTTGTGAGCTTGGTGCGCAGGTCCGCGTTGGACCGGTCCTTGCGCGGGAAAGGCGGGAGCGCGTTTGGGTGCTGTATCGTCCAATGTCCGACTGCACTCTAACAACATTGCCCTGGATTAAACGAGACGCCGCATCCAAGTCATCCTGACAGCCTGTTTGTTCTCAATATCAGCCAGACAACATCGGCCAACGCAAGGCCAAAGGGCAGAGATTTTCTATAACCCACTAGGATCTTCGAGAACGCAGGGTACGAGGCAACGCGGTTCCAGATCACAATGAAAAGAGCCAGGAAGAATTGGGCAACCAAAGCCGATTAAAGCCGGCCATCACTGATTCACGCCACTCTTCGCTTTCACAAATGACCCACGCCTCCCCCACTCTGACATTGCCTTAAAAGGCATATCTCATCTTATCTGCTCACGTGTGTCTCTATGTGCCGCTCTGGTTGTGTCTAGACCCATCGCCAGCCACTGTTGCTATCGGTTCCTTGGCGTAGTGGTTATGATGTCTGCTTTATACTTGATATTGATGGCTCTCGGGTTCAAACCCGAGCGCACGCGTTTTTGCTTCTATTTTCGTGTTCGTTTTTCTCTACTGTCCAAGCCCCACGCAGTGGGCCCCGCGGCGAGGGTACTCCGCGCAGCAGGCCCAGCGGCGAGCGCTCGGGGGGTCCGCGGGGGTCTCCCCCGCGCTGGATAATCCTCACTCCAAATAAGCATTAAATATATTCAAATACACACAAAAAAAAATATTTCAAAGCTCCACACAGTGGGCCCCCGCAGCGAGCGGTTGCACCACGCAGTGGGCCGCGTGGAAAGCACCAGGGGGGTCGGAGGGGGTCTCCAGATTCCAAAATATACTGAGAATGAGCTCAAAAACACGGAAAATTAGGAAAATTAAATTATTCCTTCACTTGGATATTTCATCAGGCAAGAGGAGGGGTCTGGGAGGATCGTTGTTCCCCCCAGCAATAAATATGTCTCAAAACACCCTCCCACAACCGACTCTGACAGACGTGTCGCATAAACACGTGCTGGGAAAGGAGCACGTGACTGTCAGAGTGGGGGAGGCGAAGGGGCTTTCGCTTTCACCTCCACGGCAGGCTGAGTCTCTGGGCGCGTCTCATGCGCATTGCTTATTGGACGACTTGCTCCCTCCTCCTCCTCCTCTACCTTTCACTTCAGTATTCCGCACTCGATGTCGGTCTATTCAATCGAGGGCCTGAAAAGTGTTCAAAAAACCGACTCACGGGGACTAGAGAAACGAAATGTTATTTTGAGGGCGTCAAGATCCCCCGAAAGCCAAAGCTGACAGATGGAAGCACTAATTTCGGACTCATCATGCCTTGTCCTTCACGCTTTGGTCAAGAATGAACAAAGGAATGCCGGCTTCTTCTTTTCGTGGATCAAAGCAGCCGGGGAACCAAGCCATGTGAAGAGAACGACGTCTGTGGCATCAATACCGGGACCTAGTCGATCCAATCTCTCGAGGCGAGCAGTCGATAGAGCAGTTCCCGTTACTCTGGGATCTCTTCAGCACTTTCCAATTTTCACTGCTGTCAATTTCTCAGTTGATCCCTCGAGCTCTTTTCGGGCAGCTCAAGCGTTCTGCTTTCCAGTTCTGGGCTCTGAATATGCATTCAGATCGGCGGCAGGAATCCGTTAGGCGATTTCCTAACCGGGACAACTTGTGTGTGGCCTCGGTTCTGTTCATCCATTGTTGAGCTTTGAAAGTCGGCCAAATAACGAGCTACACCCCGTTACTATATAAGCCACCCACCTCTCCCTGTGTATGCCAGTCCAAAACTCCCCCACCCTCCATCATGTCGACTGTCGTCACTCTCCAAAACGCCCTCGACCTCCCGAGCCCCGTTACCCTCCACTTCGAGAACGCAGATTTCGACATCGGCTGCCCCTACTCCCCGACCAGCTCGCTGAAGGGTGTACTCGTCCGTTCGCGGCCCAGTTCGATGGAGATCACGGGAGACGATCTGCCCTCCGAGTTCGGGCAGTTCGGGATGACGGGGAACGTGCGCGTGCCCTTCCTGCAGGCCGTCCCTGTGCGCAAGGGCATTCCCTTGGACATTATCGAGACATTCAACTCCGCACGCGATGCCACTCCCTGTGATGAACCTACTCTCCCCTCCGCCGCGCGCTTTACCGCCGCCCCCATGCGCGCCGTGCGCCGCGTCCTCGACGACGACGAAGAGGAGGACGAGGACGCCGACCATGCAACAGCAACCACCGATCCTGACACCAACGCGATCCGGCGCCGCACCTGGCCCTCCATGGAGCGTCTCCGGGGGCGCGTCTCGGGCATTTTCCAACGCAGGCCCACGGTGGCACACGTCCCCGCCGCGCCACCGCCCACCCCCGATACCACCGCCGCGTTCGACGGTACCACATCCACCGTCGACATCGTCCATGTGCGACCAACCTCCTCCCGCCCGCGGCGCACATTCTCCTTCTCCCTCCGGGATCGTGTGCGCGCCAGTGCCACCACGAATTCGAAGGTCCCCGCGGCCCACACCCCTGTCGGCAACGTCGCGCGCGCGCGACGCGTCCGGCGCTCGCGCTCGTTCTCCGGCTTCACGAGCATGGCGCACCAAGTGCTCGCGCCCATCGCGGAGCCCGAGTGTGATGGCCTTGACGAGGTCGCGTTGGAGGCGTACAACACCGCGCGCGGGGTGGGGCAGTTCTGGGTTTACGAGGAGGATCTGGGCGGTGCAGCTGCGGGGCTTTTGGAGCGCGGGGTTGAGCGTGCGTGGTGAAAACATACAGTTTCTCGATTTGGTTTTTCTTCTTGGTTTCATCCCATGCCCACTATTCCTCTCCTACATATGCCCGTATGCCTGTGTATCATCTACATTCTCTTCATATATGTATCTCATTGTACTCAGCGCCATTCAAATTGTACTTCACCCTGTATTCAATCAATCCATGTTGTACTCCGTTCCCAAACTAGCGTGAATTCAATTGGAACTCCAATTAGTCAATAAGTACAGAATAAAATATTACGAATACATTGCACATCTCTACAGCGCCGCGACAAATGCCCCGAAGAGAAGGAAGATGAATTGCAGGGCAACAAATCCTGACACGACCGAATGCGAACGTTGCGCATCAATCAGCGCGTCGCTCGTCCTTACCTCCGAGGATGCGGTGGGGCTAGCACTGACCAAGGACAGGGTAAGCGACGAGACCGGAGCATCGAGTTTGGCGCATTCGTTGACATAGTCTATGGGTATGTCAATTTACATGAGCGATTGTTCAAAGTTGAAGTTGAAAATTGACTACTCACCGCTCAGCACATTCTGTCCCACACTCTGCGCGAGCGAATCAGGCTGAGTACCGACCGCACAGTCGATGCAGTCCGCAAAACTGTGTGCGTTCGCTTCGGTGCAGCGACACTTGAGGTCGGTCCCGCATTTCTGGAAGTCAAAACCAACCATACATGATCAGCGACTCTGTACGATAAAATGGAAGGGAATACGTAGGGGGCGGACTTACAGACTGAACTGAGAGCACTGGCTCGCATGCCGAGAGGCATGTCGTGGGAATGAGAGTGGCGTTGATGTCGCCGCGGGGAACGATCAGCGCGCTGGACGCTGTGGAGGACGCGGGCATCAGTCGGGAGAGAATTGGCGTCAGGCGGGCGAACGCCACGTACGCACCCTGCGGCAATGAGAACAGAAACACAGGCGCTAGCGCCCACAATGGAATTCCCGCACACAACGCAGTGAGCAACTTCATTCTAGTTTGCTTGCTCTGCGCGCTGAAGGCACAAGGTTTGGGAAACGGGAACGAATGGGAAGTCAAAAAGAAAAGAAAAAACGGGATGACGAACGGAACGAAGTCGAAAAGCGGGAACTCGTCTCGGTTGTGGTCTTTTATTGTACAGCGCGCGGGGGGGATCATTTTGATTGTTGCCAGTCGGAGAGCGGTGAACTTTAAGCGCTGCAAGCTGTGCGTCATGATGCGCGAGTGTGAAACGCTCCAGCCGGGGCGCCCTATTGCACCCGGATGAGCGATTGCCGGAAACAATAGGAAGCTGTGGAGCGCGGGAGGAGGCGTTAATCTGCCACTATCCGTGTCGGCGGCGGCGGGCACGGTATCAAAACAGAGAGCGGTCGACATGGAAATAGTCCTACACTAGGCTGAAAAATAGGTTGAATATCATCCTCGTACGCCGCCTCAGAGGGACATCTCCGGTTTATGAATTTGACCTCGAGCGGAAAGTGACTTTTCAAATTCTGTGCGGTTGTGAAGCTGCGTCATTTCTAAGAGACGGACTTTCTCGGCGAACGTGTTGAGAGACGACGCTGAGAGAGTGACATGTAAGCTACTAACAAAATGGAAATGGAGGAACAAGGAAAGTGTGACCGTTTGACAGTAAAATACTAAGTAAGAAAGGAGTTAGAAGGCAAGGAACGAAGTATATTGCGTCTACTACGGACTGAATTCTAATAATTTCGAATTCCGCTTCCAGCAAGGATAATGACCAGATATTTGCGCTACTACTACAGTCTATGATCGATACAACAAACGGAACTACGCTATATACAACAAATATACCCAGATGATGCAAAATATTAGCGGGAAAACATGGACCACACCTCTCGCAACGTCCGTTCGTCCAAATTCCGGAGCGCAGCCACAAGATCCCTTTTGGTAATCAATGAGGTAGAGCTGGACCTGCCTCGTAACACAGTCTCGACGTTCTCGATTCTGACCGCCAGGGAATACAGAATCGTCGACAGTTCTGTATCCGTCATGTCTGTATTCGGAGGGAGCAGAACATCCAGGTCTTGGGTGAGCACGTCAGATTCGCTGCGCATGGAGAATAACTCTGGATCTGCGCTGGCCATTTCTAGCCGCGCGCATAGCCGGGCAAGCTCCCGAATCTGTACGATGTCAAAGTGGCCGGAAGAGGGACTGCGTAAGGTAGTTAATCCCGAATTGACTGCGCGCGCAGGATTGTTGACTACGACAGGCTCGTTGTGGCTCCTCCGCCCGATTAACGCTGCGGGCAGCACGAAAGAGAGCATTTCGGGCGCTTCCAAGCCTTTGAGTTTCATTTCGCCCACCGCCACCACGGCGGGATCCAGTTGTCGAATGGCATCGATCGCCTCCTTTGGCTGAGAGTCTGAGTACTCGGTGGCGGGCTCTGTCTCAAATACCCGCGCGTTTATCTCGTTCAACACGTCGGCGCTGAACATGATCTGTCCCCCAGCCGCTACGCTCGCAATGCGCGCCGCGCGTGTAACCATCAACCCGAAATAATCCATGCGAGTCGTAACGGGGTCCGTTGAGCAGAGAGGCGAGCCGCAATGGATTCCAATGCGGACAGAGAGTCCACGATATATGAGCCGGCCCTCCACATCGTAGACTTCCTTGCCTTCAGGACACTCGAGTATATCCTGAGGCCAAGATACCTTCAGGAGCTCGACCTGGATCGTGAGGCACCACCATACGGCAGCGAGGACGGTGGGGAAGGAGCACATGAAGCTGTCACCCTCCGTGCGCACCTCATACCCGCCACAGATCCGCAAATATCGACGCAGGAGGCTGTTGTGCAGGTGGATAGCGGTGATCATCCCAGACGTCGTGGCCTCCCACAAATGCGTCGAGCTCTTGATGTCGGTGAACACGATAGCGATGTGCCCCACCGGCGGCGGTACTTCGTCTTTCAACCGGTCGAGGGTCCGGTCTATGACTCTAATGCCGCGCCGTCTTGGTGGATCCGCGGGCACTGAGTTAGTTTTGTCGTGGAACAGATTCGCGAGCGACACGACCATGATCATCGTGCTGCCCTCGGCGCCATAGCTGATGGCCAAATCCCGCAGCTTCTGCGCTGCCGCCGTCGGTTCCGTCCCCTGCACAATATCCACTGCGGTCTGATACTCGACGTAATCCCACAACCCCCGGTTTGCGATGATGATCACCTTGTCCATGCTAGAGAGGTCGTACTCGCAGATATTTGGCCGGGCGTTGACCATTGGTAGGAGGTGGTAGAACCCGAATGAACGCGAGATGTCCAGCTCGTCGCCCACCAGACCTGCCGGGGAAATCCAGCCCTCGGCGGCGCGAATCCGCGCGGTCTCTGCTCGATCGTAGGGCTCGTGCTTGCGGGATACAGGGTGCGCGGTGCCGCCCCGCGAAACAATCGCAAGCGCATTACCCACATTTGCGACGTACATCTTTTTCCCGATAATGTACACCACGATGCCCGAGGCGCCATGGTTCGCGATCGATGCTTCAGCGGCAGGTGTGACCGCCAGCGACATTTTTCGTACAGCCCCAAAGAGCAAGTCGTGATAATCTTGATTCAGCTTCAAGAACGAGCGTCGCAGAGCATCTGGGACGCCCTCTGCGCGGTGCCGGTCGAGGCAGTTGAGTTGGGAGATGAAAACGGGAATGAAGTTGTCCTTCAGATATTTTGGGAGGCCGTTGCAAGTGGTCGCGACCGTCTGGTTCGCTGGGTGGGACCGACCAAACTATGAACAAGATGAGCATTGTACTACGCGTGTACCTTGCGCTCAGACTCACCATCGCGAATACAGTGTCCTTCTGAAGTCCTCGAAATTCGTGAACCAGATCCATCATGTGCGGGTGGCGGTTCTTCCCGAGGGTGTCTGCGATGCCATACGACAGACCATTCACGAGCGATGAAGAGGTTCGCACTCGGCGATCGTCAGTCTCATCTGGGATGTCTGAGCCCGTGTTCATCCCCGTGTTCGTGATGGTAACATCCATCAGACCCAAGACGCGCAGACGCGGCAGCCCCGAGAAACCAGCGAGCGACTGTCGCTGAATGGAAGAAATGCTGGGTCGTCCGTGGCCGGAAACATCGGACTTGATCTGAAGCTTCTCGTTGCCGGACAAGTTGAGATATACGAGGTTCTTGTTGAAATTCCTGCAAGCACGATTAGTATACAGCCAAAGAGCACAGGATCCAACCCACCAGTTCCAGTCGTAGTCCAAATTATTGATGTTGTACTTGAGCAGATTGTTGCCAACGTCGAGAAGAACGAGACTCTTCACCTGCCCCAGCTCGTGCGGCAAATGCTGGAGATGGTTACCGTTCAAAAACAAAGTCGAAAGCCGCTCGAGCCGAGGCAAATCCTGACTCGGGATGTGCGTCAAGCGATTACCGCTGAGGAATACTTCCTCCAATTGCGTCAGATTTTTGAAGAAATCGGAAGGCAATTCCTGAATATCGTTCAAAGAGAGATTAAGGACCCGTAACGCTTTGAGAATCATAAGTGGATGCAGACTCTCGTCGGTGAGCGAATTTTCCGCAAGATATAGCATCTCGAGGGAGTGGGCGAGTGGTGGAATATCCGGGCTGCTAGAAACGGAAGGCCTGCGAGGGGAAAAGGTCGGACTGGGGAGTAATCTTCCGATGGGGGTTGGAGGAGGTTCATCGGGTATGGAGGATGGCGGATCATGCCAAACCAGTAACAGGTTCGATGTCACGTTGAGCCGCAACAAGGACGCGCAATTCCAAAGCGATGGCGGCAGTGCAGTGAGACTGTTGTTGTGCAAGTCCAACGACTCGAGCTTTTGCAGCTTCCCCACGCTCTCCGGAAGCTTGCTGAGCACATTGTCCGCACAAGACAGACTCTCGAGCCACTTGAGATCTCCGAGGGATTCGGGGAGGGTACGAAACAAATTGCGATCAAGTCTCAAGTTCCGCAAGGAGAGCAGCTGAGAGAGTGTGCCCTCGTCCAAGACCGAAAGCTTGGCGTTCGAAATATCCAAAGAAGTGAGGGCAGAGGGAAGCGTAAACGTGTCCCGACCCAGAGGAAGCTCGGTGATATCATTGTGCGAGACATCCAGCGCTTGCAGGCGCGGTCCCAGTGGCAAGGCCAGGGTGTGTAGGTTATTGTGGTCGGCGCTCAGGAACGCGAGCTCCGGAAGCCCACACGCGACTGCCAAGTCTGCGATCTGGTTCCTCCTACAATCGAGTTCGGAGAGAAGGGCGAGATTACCGAACTCGTTCGGCAATACCGAAATCCGGTTGCCGACTATGACAAGCTTCGTCAGGCGTGTGAGGCGGCCGATTTCTCGGGGCAGCTCCGAGATGGTATTAAATGAAATGTCCAATTGAGAGAGGTGGGCCAACTCGGTTACGCTGACCGGGAACGCATCGAATTTGTTGTTGGAGATGTTGAGATTGAGGAGACTGCGAGGAAGCGCCCGCGGAAGTCTTTCGAGGCGATTGTTCTGGATATCCAGCGTCGTCAAACGTGGGAGCTCATCCAAGGCCGCGTCATCCAGCGATGCGATGCGGTTTGAGGACAGATCGAGCAGTGTCAGGGTTGCGATGTGGGCAACGCTGTGCGGAGGCTTTTTCATGCACATGTGCGAAAGATAAAGCTCGCTGAGGGCGGTGCACGATTGTATGAAATCGAGAGGAATGTCAATCATGGGATTCCGGGACAGGCGGAGCGATACGATTGTGTCGGCGTGTTGATGCAGGACAACGGGGATGGTGACTAGACTGCGCCCCGCGAGATTGATGTACACAAGATTGTTGAATGAAAGCTCCGCGTCCTGCAAAAACAGTCAGTATCGCGCGAAGGTAGCACGGCATTGCACAACACACCGTAGGTCCCAAGAACTGACTGCGATATACAAACTTTAGCAAAAACGGTACGCCCGGTATCCCAATGCTGCCTCTCCCAGTTCCACCATCGACGTCGAACTCATCATATCCGGCCTGCTGCAGGCAACGCGTCAGAATATTAGCAGGACGCTCGCTTTGCTTTAAAACCCGTTCTATTGCGGTAATTAATTTCCATCGAAATGGTATTGGAAAGGAAATACACCGACCTCGTCCCCGTTCCTTGAGGTACAATTCGTGTACTTCACGCTCCTCCCCAGGAGGAAGCTTCGCGTTCAGCTGGGGAGTTAACGAGGCAACCGTATCTTTGGCTGTGACCCGTAAAATGTACCCATTGTTGTCCGGTCCATATATTCGGATTTTCCAGCGAGGAAGCTCAGCCACATTATCAGGGTGGCCGTTGTCTGACGTAGACTCCCCGTCAGGATCTCGCCGAGGTCTGTTAACCGCCCAGCTGTCAGGAACATTGTAGTCTTTGTTCAGGCCGTGACTTGCGGAGATGTCGGTGGGCCCGACAGGCTCCGGACTCCATATACGCGGCGCATGCGTTTGGGCAAAAGGATTACGGAGAATTGGTCGCCCATATTGGGAACTAGAGTCCGCCGACTGCGAACTGGAGTAGGGGTCGCTACCGGGGGAGTTCGCATAGCTGAGATCAGGGTACAGCGCCGCGCGGTCGACAATTCCCTCCATCGCCCGGTCATCAATTTCGACGTCAATTTCCATCAGCTGCTCCTCCAAGTCCACAGGCAGCGGCGGCATCGGAGGCACTTCCTCTAAACTGCGTTTAGATCGATTACCGAGGAAGCGCCATCTCGGAAGGTGGGAAGCAGGTGGCTGGAACGGGGGATTCGAGGTATTTGGGGCGCGCAAAGAAGGATGTTCCGATTCGTCGGTGCTAGCACCCCCGAGTCCAAAGCGGATGTTTTTGAGTGAGACCCTTCGGCGCACAGAGTGCAGGAACTCGCTCGACTTGGATGGTCTCAGTCTTCGTTCGGGAGGTGGTGAAGAAGATCGGGGGCGGGGGCGGGGGCGGGACCCGCGCCTTGATGACGATCCCGTATGCATCCCGCGTGTTCTTGCGGTCCTCTGGCAAAGAAAGGACCTACGTTCCGGTCACCTCTAGCTAGCTTGGCCTCGAAAGTCAGCAGTGTCTGTGAAGACCAAAAAATGACTTACCTGACCTGCGCCTTCCTCTCAGGCGGCCTCGACGAGGTGGTGGTGTTGATAGACCCTAATAAGCGTGCTCATCGCGCGCAACGAAGCATCTTCTCAGAGAGATGCAAATGTCAAAAAACCTTACCCCACTTGGTCATATTAAGAACCTGTTATCATACGATGACAGTGTGATCTTTGGGCGGAAGTAAATGCCGTCCGAAGGATGGAAATGGTCTAGTGAATGAGCTAAGGAGGTAACAAGCAACCAAACTCTAATCTGGGGCTGTATCCGTCGTGGTTGTGGGAAGCAAAGTTTCACATCACGTGTCAGGTCGCGTTTACGAGGATCAGCAAACATCGATCAATACGCATGTGTGAAAAACTCGATGGAGGAAGAGGGTGATTTTTTTGGAGGAGGAAGAGAAATTTTCTGCATGCTCGGAGTGAACTCTGGATTTTTGAAGAGCATGACAAAGAACATTTTGGTCAAGGGGGACTTTCTAGCTGGTCGGAGAGAATTCTCCGGATTTTGTAAGAGCATGGCGAGAAACACTGCGCTTGATTCACACCATTCAAATTTCGTGAGATCTCTGTTGCCCTATTAGCACTACCGGGGAATAATAGTAATAGCCAGCAATCACATCCGTTGTGATATGATACATCCTGGGAAAAAGAATGCGCTATCGTCCAGGAATCATCGTTCTTTAAATGGCGCAGCACCCGAGGCATCCGCTGGCCGGGCCTTCTCTCTTTCCCTCCGCGACTAGCGACCTTCATGCCGCATCTCTACACCCATGGACGCATCAGAGATTTCGACAGAGCTGTCAGTGCATCCCATTCCACAGAATCATAGCTGATCCCCGCAGCAGAAACGTCAATTACTATCTAGGCGCTATTTCGTTCAGTAGGTCCTTTCCAGTGAGACGGATCGCTGTGTCTCACTGATTTCTCAGCACTCCTCTTCTATGACTTTCTTTTAACACTCGACTGGGAGATATCGAGATACTGGGGAGCTCGCATCTCCCTGTCGAAATTTCTATTCTTCTTAAATCGCTACGGGACATTGCTGGGAAATATCCCGGTAGTCGTTCAAAGGTTCTGGATCACTCCTAGTAGCCCAGAGAAAACCACGGTAAGAATGCGGGCAAAGAGGCAAAAGGACTGACTGACATGGAGATGACATGACACAGATGTACAGTCTGCATCAGTTCCGAGCTAAAACCCTGCTCACAGCCTTTCTATTTAGATGTCGACAGCTGGAATACTACCATCAGTGGTTTATCATTGCCACGCAAATGATCATCGGAGGTTCGCTGCATTTTTCTATCTGTCAAAAAAATGCTCATCCCTTTGTATCACCCTCCCTACCAGTCATCCTGATTCTGCGCACTTACGCACTATATGAACGCAATAACCGCGTTCTTGGACTGGTCCTTGTCATCAGTGCCGGTGCTATTGGCGCCTGTATTGTGTGTTCAGTCTCCGTCTCGCGCTCATTTTGCTCATCGATTATGTAGTGGGGCATCATCTTCTCCGGAAAGACAGTAAAACTATGGCCTGGGGCTAATTTACCCATCGACATCGGATGCACTTACGAGATAATCCCCGCACAGTGCGTTCCTTCCATCTGCCAATTGTTCCGGGGTTGAATTTAAATGCAGGAGTACTGGCCTCATCATCGCCTGGGCTTCGATGGGGGTCTTCGACTGCCTTATATTTTTCCTGACCCTTTACAAAGCGCTGAGTCGACAATACTCGACTGGGGCACAGCTACTCAATGTGTTGCTCCGTGATGGTACGTCGCGATAGCCGGCGGTAATTGCGAGACTAATGCGCTTTTGTATAGGTTCCATATACTTCGGGTGCGGCGGACTCTGATGGGTACCCGCTCGTTCCTAAATGCTATCTTCTAGCGTGGTGCTGCTCGCGAATGTATCCAATATCTTGACCTTCATCGTGAGTTTGTTCATTCTCCTTGGGTTACGCTGAGCCGTTCCCTATTCAGATGGGTGGGGTAAGTCTTCTGAGCAACATAATGCGGCCATAAATAACTCACGAACATCGGAAGCCGTATACCCGGGGTGCCGCGGCGACCCCTACCAATATGTGGGTCCGCCGCAACCATCGCTACTATTTCGCTCAGTGATTCCGCAGAATATCGTCCATCATCATCTCGCGGCATATGCTGAACCTTCGCGATCCTGCACTTTCGTCCAGTCGGCTTCCAACCAACCGAAACGTGCAGAGTCAAGATCAAGGGGTATTCTCCACCTATATCGTCCCGACGGAACTGCCAACGGTGTACACAGTTGAGTGGCCTTGACGTATCTCCGAAGCTGCTGGATATTTGTATTCGAGTACATGTACAGCAAATGTATACATATCTACACAATTGTATCATCATTATCAGATCTAGACCAGGATCTGACAGCGGTGTAGCTTACACTGCTATTTGAACAAGAATTAAAGATTGAGCATTCGACTCATAGCTTGGTGGTGGCTGCCTCCATATTTTCAAAGATCGCCGAAGAGAGGGCTCCGATGTCACTTATCACGTTAATCTACTCTAGAGCATCAGCGGGGGAACGGACAACGAGTACAGGTGGAACTGACCATGTCGAACCCTTCAGCCGCTCGCTTGGCAGCCTGTGAGCCATTGATGCAATAGATCGCACTAGACCAAAACCACTCAGTGCCGTTTGGGCTATTAAAACGCGAATGAAGGCCACCATTTCTTCCCCGCCTTTTGGACGGTCTGCCGAATGTGTTGTATGACCTTTTCAACCTCGGGATGGGGATCCGGAGATGGCGCCGGATAGCCCAGAGAAATAGAAAGATCATACGGCCCGATGAAAAGGACGTCGATGCCCTCAACTTGAGAGATTTCCTTGAAGTTGTCGAGAGCCTCTTTAGTTTCAACCTGCACCATCACGACGACAGAATCGTTGGCCCCGGCCAGGTATTCGGAAACGGACACTCCCCAATTTCCATGAGTGTACGAACTCCCGAACCCACGCCGGCCGTGGGGAGGGAACCGGCTGTCGGCGACTATCTCTTTGGCCTTTTCCACTGTGGAGACCTGTTGTCGAAGATCAGGCGATATATGAAGAGTGAAATGTTGATACGGCGATACCATTGGAACGAGAATCCCGCGTGCACCCGCATCAAGAGCGTGCTTAATCTGCCAGCCCGTGCTGGTGCTCACGCCGGTCGCCGGGATCCTCACCAGTGCACTCGGAGCATCTGCGGGTCGCGCACCGTGAATAGCCGCGATGCTTTCAGAGAGCCCGGGGTTGAGGGAGGTAAGGCCGTGCTCGCAGTCGACCAGGACCCACGAGAGCTTTGAGCTAGCCTGGGCGACTGTGCGAGCATGGAAGAAGCCTGGACTGGTTAGCCATACCCCGAATGCCGGCTTGTTAGTCTTGAATGCGTTGAGCAGAGCATGGCTGGCCATTGGATTGACTTGGATGAGGACGAAAGGTGCGCGTGTGAAGGCACGGAAGCTGTCGCCCTATTTAGGCCGCTGACGGCAGGCTTCGCACAGAAGTTACGTACGAAATTTGTGAGGAAGAGGGAAGAGGACGAGGCACGATTGCAAGACATACTGGATCGGGTTCACCAAATAATATGTCTCCGAATTATTGCATGTCGGTCACATATCACCCACCTGTCGGCTTGAAATTCGGACCCCGACATTCCAAGTTATTCGCTGTGGTGGATTGGCTGAGAAAACACTTTTGGGAATGCAAAGGGTCTAAGAAGTAAACGAAAGCGTATCTATGTCTGAATGAGATATATAGCACGAATAGACTGACTCGCGGAAATAGGGCTCACCGATAGAGGGAAAGTCGATATTAACCAGTCTTCTCAACCCACGCATCGGCCTCGTCGTCCCAAACGACTTCTAATTTCCATTTCTGCGTTCCAGACCATTGGTCGGAGAGAAACCCATCCCACCATCGAATGAAAACGTTTCCACCGCCGTCAATTTCGTAGCCGGCAATCCGGGGATCTGGACCCAGGAATTCGTGTCTGAACACAAAATTAGACCAAAAGAGCCGCCAGACAGCTCCAGATCCAGCCTACCGACGCGCCACGACGTTATCTGCGTGGACAAAGTTCACCCAGGGCACGCTTTGGGGATCGATCTTCTCGAGATAGTACTGGTGCACAAACTGATTGAGATCCGTGCCAGGATAGACTGTCTGGACGTCCTCCCCGTCCTTGGCCAGGTATGAGCGGGGAAGATGCAGTTTTGAGCGGTTGCGAACGACAAATTTCTCCTGATAGACCGTAGACGATGATTGGTTAACTCGGAGACAAAACTTGAGTGGGACCGGGTACCATGGGCCACGAATGTAGCTGCCAGGCGTGTGCGCGTCGGGTATCGATGAGAGATTTCAGTAAAGGTCCCTTGAGCTTTTGCCTCTCCGCTTCCGCCAATTTTTGCGCTTCATGCTCCGCCGAGGGAGCAAGGTTCTTGACGTTTTGTTGTTTGGCCATGGGCGTCAGAAGCAAGCAGTCATAAGATCAATTCTGATTGATTGATCTCGGCGCGATGCAACTGCGAGCATTCAATATTCAGTCTGCGCCCTCGACTTTCAGCGACAGCGTTGAGACAATATTCACCCAAAACTACCCAATATACGATGCAAATAATTGAATTTCTGAATACAGTGCTATTGATACCATACCCTTGAACCCCTGTTATGCGAACAGCCGCTTAAGAGTAGGCAGCAATGGCGGGGTCGAAGGCCGCGGTGATGTTGGAGGACAGCTGGGTAGCCTCCGCGACGAGGTCGGCCTACATGAAAGCAGTCTCAGTTTAGCATGTTGTATGGTGGTGGAGGAAAATTTTATCAACATACGGGGGCGATGCTGACGAGGCCATTGGCGAACGCGACGGTAGCGGTCTTCAGGTTCTTGAGATCCTGGAGGATGAGTGCGGGGAGTCCGCCAATGGGGAGGGCAGCCTAGAGGAAGAGGGAAGTAGTCAGCCTTTGTGGCCCAGCGAGCAGGGAGAAATAAACACGCACAAAGGCGGGCTTCTTGACGACGATGTTGGTGAGGGCGTCCAAGATGGTGGGCTCGATGGCCTCCACGGAGGACAAGATGGTGCGGCCATCAGCCTCGGACAGTTGACTGGTGGCAGTAACGTCGGTGACGGCACCGTTCAAGGTGGTAATGACTGAATCATCGTTAGCGTTGGCGGTCCTGATGAAGACGGCAGAACGTACGAGTTGTAGCATCCGTGTGGATGGTCAGTGCGTTGAGGAGGGTACCGCCGGTGAGCGGGTACGCCTCGATAGCGTTGTCCAAGGTGGTCACTTGAGTGGAAATCTTGGCGATGTCCGCCTCAACGGTAGCAGCGTCGCGCTTGACGGTCAGAGCAAGGCCAGCGGCGGCGACGGAGAGGACGGTGAGGAAACGGGTGATTTGGACCATTTTCGCGAAGAAGTGCACAAGTGACTATCTTTGCAAGTCTCAACGGCCCCCTTTTATACCAGTTTGCGGGCGCCATTTTTTCCGTCGAGATGATGTGGAAGAATGGCGACAGGCTACGACAGGAGGTCAGCTGCTCACGAAAATCGCCGGAAACACACGAAGACCGCGGTACCGCAAGCGCGGTAAGTATGCAAACGGACGTGCTTCCTTGTGGTTCATCACTGAGATCAGTTATGCAGAACCCACGGGACCAGACACAAGATGGCCGCTTATTAGTTTGCCGCACCACACAATCACGCCCAATCACGCTCTATTCAATGCGCCCCGCATTGCCCCGCACCCCAAAAAGGCGAAATGTGGGGAACGGAAAGCGGGGTAAGAAAGTGAACAAATCAGCAAATGACCAAAATGTCACATGCGACCGTCACGAACGTTTTTGTGGCTGGCCGCGACGGTGGGGCTTGAAAGTAAAAAGAGTCCGGAAGACCAGTAGCTACACTGGATCCGTAACTGGAGAGAAATGGAAGTAACCGGATCCTAAACAAATAACTGGGCGCTGATAACAATGGTGGCGACCGGCCGCCTGCGCAATAGTAAGAAGTCGTCAACACAACCTAAACGACGTACACCAGATCTAGACCTCTAGACTGATTGATGGCCAACAGGCCGCCGGATCTTATAGCAAATACAACTTGCTATGAGTCAACCAAACGCCCAAAAAGTGCCTGAACATTTTTCCAACCGAGAGACAGAGTCCGTTCGATCAGCCACCTGCCCAAAATCATCGCCGACTAGATTGTTGCCCGCAATTTTCTGACGGCCAAATAATACTGGAAATCTTCTTAGCTCGCACATCTTCTCCCGCGTCGAAACTGGGTGTACCGGGAGTCAGATGTTTTGAGCATAATTCGGGTTATTCTGTGCATTAGAAGAAAGAAGGCCCCGAGCCTTGACTTCCCAAGGGGAATTCTAGAGACGCTGTTGGCTGCGCGCTGGGACAGCCTTGAAGACGCTCGAAATTTTTGGAAGAACATTGGGTATCTGGTTCCGCGTTATACCCCGTTCGAGCGTGCGAAATCAGCGTATCAGAACCGTCGTTCTTGCAATAGGTTTCGAACGAGATCGATTCGTAAGTTATGTATATAGTAGAGATTCGCGCGGTTTTTCGCTATCACGAGGCCCAGTCGTCGAGATGGAATCTGTTGATAGCATTCGGGGACCAAAAGCGGTAAGAATACGGAAGAATTTCAAATAGTCGCCGACTTGACTCTTAAAAGCTTAAACCATCTGCGAAGCCTCCCAGAGCCAGTTGTTCCCTCGGAGCTGAGCGCCGTAGGGGTCGGGGGCTGCCAACCGACGAGGACATTCGGTCGAAGACACGCAGCCACATTTGATATGGACCGAATCCATGGATCACGGACAAATAACAGCGCGCGAAGCACCTGTGTAGGTGTCAGGCAAGATTATTGAATATACCACGAATTACAAGCCTCTCTGGTTTATCGCTTGCTGAATGCGAGCCATCGTAGACTTTCGTAAAGCTCCGAGATTAAACTTGTCGGCCGCTGAATTCTATTCACCAACTGAGCCGTTCTACAGGAAGATACCAAGATCAATGCAGTTTCATCAGATACATCAAGGCAAACGCGTAGTTACTCAGTTGCAGCGTTTCTCTTTGCTTTCAGCGACCGCTCCAACTCCTCGAATGCGCTCAGCGAAACAGGCTTCTTCCGCTCCGCCGTATCGCCCGCACGAACGCTTTTCGGCCACGACTCCTCGGGAATGCCGTCAGAGACCAACGTCATTCCGAAGGCTGCCAGGGACTCCTTGTATGCTGCCAGCGATTCCTCGTAGAGGTCGTATACGCACACAGCGCAGCCAGACATGCAGCACTCTGACAGCGGATACATGAGTTTCTGAGAGCAGAGCAAGCAGAACGAGAGTTTACCGTCTGATTCTGGGGGCTTTGGCTGTTGGGGGATTTTGCGGCCGTGAAAATAGTGCTTCGTTTCCCCAGTATGTGTTGCCGGGGAAGAGTCTCGGAAATCGGCAGCGATATCGGGTTCTCGAGCGATGATGTCCCGTTGTAGCGCCTCCTTCCCTCTAAGGGATTGTTCTAGTCTACGGTATCGTAGAGAAAGATTCTGGCCTCCCCGTGTCGGTTTTTTCAGGCGCTCGATTGCACCGGCATCGAAGGTAGAATATCGACGGAGTGAGCGGGCAAAGGAGGCGAAGGAGGCATGTCGTCTAATAGAAGGCAATGCGAGCATGATTCATGGTATACGCCTAGAGATTGCTCGGAGGATTCATCCTGGACCGTGGAGGTGAAAACGAAGAGTGGGTGACGTGGTCGCACAGTCGGCTTTAATCGGCCTCGGCTTCAGCCGAGCCAACCGTCAGAAGCAGAGTTTCAAGTCGATGCAACATCTACGAGAAATTCGTGGCTCGTACATAAATTCCCCGTCATCAACAGCCCGGTTAACGTTCAGCTTCCAACTGTCGAAGGACGACTTCTGGTTCCCTGCATCTGAATCCGTGTTGCGAGGCAATCCCCCTTGTGAAAAAGCTATAAAATCTCCAAGACTATAGATCGACAGTAGAATCAAACAAGACATTTATACCATCGCTTGCCCAACAGCTTCTCATTCACCGTGAGGTACGCGGATGGCTTTCCGTCCATGACTGCAACGGTTCTCCCCCAGCATAAACGCCGACGATAAAAGTCTGGAACCCAAAGTATCAAGTTTCTCTTCGGTTCAGGCCCCCGAATCCATCCCGTATTTTCTATTTCGGAGCCTTCTGGGAAGCCACCAAGAGAAACGTCTTCTCCATGACCCAGATTCCATACGCGTACAGAACGGTCGATTGAACTCGATACCAGGCACCGTCCATCCGGTGAAAATGCGACAGAAGTCACCGCATTTGTGTGGCCGGCGAGAGGTTCGAGAACGCGTTTTCGAGCCAGATAATCCCAGATTTCGATTCTCTTCCCGACCCCTGCTGCTATGTGGGTTCCATTAACCGCAACAGATTCGATCTCTTGGGAATTCTGGGCCAGATAAATAGCGTCACTTGGGACGTTCTGGTCAGAAAGGTTCCACACAGTGATACAGCTGTACGAGGCTGCCACGAGAATGCGAGGCTCCATCGCCATGGCGAGGGAGCAAATGAGCTTCTGCGCGCGAACTAGGATTTCGCTGTGTCCAGATATGTGGTGGACATAGACTAATTTGTCCTCTGAGCCAGATACAGCGACACCATCCTCCAAGAATATCACGGCGGTTACTCGCTCTGTGTGGCCACGGAAAGGGGTCCGGCACTCCTGCCGACTCTGGACATCCCAAAATGTGACGGTTCCGTTTTTGCAACCAGTGATGCAGATCGTGCCCATCGGGGACAGTGCAACGCAGGTGACCGCGTCGCTGTGTGGGAAAGTTGTGAGTATATCATGACCCCTCATATCCCAAACCGACGCATTCCCGTCTCGGGAGCCGCCAACGAGAAGCATGCGGTCGTTCGAAAACGCCAGCGAGGTTATGGCCTTCGAGGAGAGATGATTCGTAAATGGCATTAGGACTGGTGCACCGGACTCGGGATTCCAGAATCGAACGGTCCCGTCGTACGAAGCGGAAGCAACATAGCCGTCCTGTATGAATAAGGTTGAGAGTATTCCGTCGACGTGGCCCTCAAAGGAACCGCCAATTTCGTCGCCGTCCGGTAGATACACGATGGGTGCTGGAATGGCACTACGCCCATGTCGGAGACCATCAGCGGTCTGAATGATGAGCGACGCGCAGGGCTGTACCAATGGAGAGTACGTTTGGTAGATCTTTGAGCTTTGAGGAGTGAACGCCATCGCCGATAAATAAACATGTGGAGCGCTCTTGCTCATGCACTGTTGGAAGATTTCGACAAATAAAACTGCATCTGCGACCAAGGCACCGAGATGTAGATCGAGGGTCTGGCAGGGATCAGATAAATCTACGAGGACAACACATAATTACTTACACCGATAGATTTTTTGGCATCGAGCAATTGAACGCGCGCGCAAGCCATTTGGCTCGTCAGGCTGAGCGCTTCCAGCCAAAACAAGAGATTATTTTCAAGAAATGTCGTCAAAGATGCCAAGATAGAATCGTCGCGCTCTTTGAGTACCGGCAGAGTGTCACTCCAGTACTGGCAAGCAAAAGAGAGCTCTGCGGACACGTGGGGCTGCGTTTTGTGATTCGAATGGTGGGATGTTCCGAAATGTGAGGGGTCGAAACGAAGATGATTGTTCAGGAAGTTGAGAAGAGCAAGGGAGGTGGCTCGCCTGCTCTTGGAGAGGATAATTCGAAACCTGGGCAGACAACCTTCCGAAAGTATGAAATCAACGAAGGACTGGTGGTTAAAGTGCAGATGGCTGCCGGACACCATCACCGATCGCAGTTTTTCACAGATGTACTCTGCCGTCGACGGTTCCAAGTCAATTATGGTGAATAAGGGGCTTCTTCTCTCCAACGGCCGTCTGGCCGTCACGATAGCGCCAACGAAGGCGTTGAATTCGGCAAAAAATCTTGGGCTGGGGGGATAATCCGAGGAGCAGAAGGAAATGTTGAGAATAAGGTTGTAAAGTTTGGTTATGTCGCCCTCCACATTTACTTCGCCCTTCAGAATCAGGTCGAGTGGATCCTGCGGCCTCGGTCGGTTCACAAAGTTGACCAAAGTCGCCGCCCAAACGAAGAGACCTTCTGCTTTAGCGGCCAGAGCCTTTATCTCCTCCGATGTTGGCCAGTCGGAAAGACAATATGTTGTCCCAATTTTCCTCAACTCTAGGGTCAAGAACTCCTCGATGTCTCGAGTCGCTTGGCGACTGCTCAGCTTCAGCTTCAAAGGTGTACTGATGGGACCCAGCACCTCGGAAATAGGTTTCTCAACGCGGCTCGTAATGACCAGTCGCAGTGAGGGCGAAAGCGTGGACCATCGCTGGGCCACGGCAAGGACGTCCCGCCAATCTTGAGATCGGGACTTCGCGAGACCCCCGCATTCATCAAGGGCGTCCAAAACAACGACCAATGCATCGCCATCCTGCAGTTTATCCACGACATTCTGCAGCGGCTTTTCGATCAGCCGACGGAACTGGTCCTCGATGCTTGCAGTGCTGAAGTCCATCGCCTGCGCCTCGGAATCTGCGGAAAGAGCGTCCAAAAAGACCGGATCTTTACAGAGATCGGACGAGATGCTCCGCAGCATTGTGGACGGTGCAGTGAAGCCTCCGTTATCGCGTTCGAAAAAGAAACTGGCGCCAAGGCGTGGAGTGGTGGTGTTTACCATTTTATCTACCACCGAACGGGCGATGCAGGATTTCCCGGATCCAGGGAATCCTTTGATCCAGAGAATATTAGGCGAGCTGCGATCGGCGAGAAATATACTAATCTTCTCGAAAATCCTAGTTCGAGTGCCCTTCAAGCATCCAGGTATCGACCGCCTGCGGTCCATTCCTGGGGGACGTAGGCGATCGACAATGGCGATGCGATCTTTTTCAACTGAGAATGGCCCTGGTGAGTAATTTCCATCGGTCGACGGTGTCACTTACAAAACGCCCTTTGATCTTCCATCATCTCCTGGAGACGCCCAATCTGTTTGAGACTCTCGACGCCCACATAGTTACGGAATTGTTCAGTCCATCGCTCAAAATTATGTTTAAGAGTGTTGTATTCGGCCATCTCGGTTTGAAATGAAAGACCTGAGCGGGTCGCGATGTTCATTCGGGTCTGGAAATGAGCAAGCACACTGACCGTGGCGTGAATACTTTAGTATCAGATTACCTGTACGTATGATTATCGGCTCGAGATTTTGCAGATTTGTTTTGAAATGGGCCATGGTTGCAAAGGTTTTGATGTTGTCCACGTAATCAAGGAAAGCAGTCATGTCGCTAATGAGTTCGAGCAATTTGTCATCCCAATCCTCGAGTTCGACAAGCTTCTGCTCGAGATCCGTTCAGTGAGGATCGGATTATGGAGTAGGATCTCATCACATACGTTATAAATTTGGCCCAACCCTTGGGTTATAGCCTTTGCGATAGGGTGCATCTGAAAAAAAAAATGGAGCTCGAGAGAGACCGAGGGGCGAAAAACAAGACTGACCTCACTCGCAGGGGAAAGTATTTAGGCCACGTTTTTCAACAGCTCACCGGAGCGACCCAAACGTTCAAGGAGGCGAGTCCGGCGAGATACCACTTTTGCACTCTGGTCCAAAATGGCCTTGGAGTTTTGCGTATGCATGTGCTGATAAATAACCTCAAACTCACGCTGAGCGAGGAAACTCATAATACGTACCAAACGAATAGTAACCTGTGGCGTTTCCGCAAACGTGTGGTCTGAGCAGTCAAATGAATGAATTGATGCAAGCAGATCGACAAGGAAAACTCACCGATTCCTTCCGCCGGACCTGCGGAAAGAAGCTCATGCACCTCCGCAGCGGCCACCGGGGAAAATTTCACGAGGGATTTCGTCGGCCAGATATAAAATCGCCTGCGGTAGAGACACAACCGAAGATCCATCTCAGGATGGAAAGATCTGCACATGGTTAGATTCGGGGAAGATAACCTCGAAGAATCGCGGCGTACAACATTGGAGATAGGGTAATTTCTTGAGGATACGGAGCCCGCGCCAGCTTCCGCTGAAACGTGGTTGAACCGTCTGCCCGAAAGCTGATATAATGGAAACCGAGACCAGGGAGGGCCTGGTTAACTTTCGCCACTGAAGTGGCTTAGCAATATAGACAAGTGGAAGATGTCGACCTACTGGATATTTGTATCACCGGTCTGCCATGGTCAAAACGAGTCAACAGGCAGTTATTATCTCGGCTCGACAGCTCACCCAGGATCGACGGATTTAAGCCGGAAAAAGTAATTGAAGACGGGAGATAGCTGAGAGCGAGTTTCAGTTCTAGATGAAGGCGACGGTGGAATACCTCTCGATACATTATTCAGTTCGACGTGGAAGATAACTTCCGAGCCGTTAACTGGTGCTACAGTGCTATTAGTCACGAAGGAGATACAGCGGGTATTCACGGACCCTGGCCGGTAGATATCACCTGCTGAAGGATGTCGTGGAACGCGAAATTTTTTGTACTGATCACGGCTTTGTTCCATCTTTGCTTGATATGAGTGCAGTGAACAACCAGTAAAACCCCTCGTCGAATACTGCAGGAATGAGGATTTAGAATCCTTCCGAGTCGCTGGAGGACTCACACGATGGGAGAGCGCAGTGATATTCTGCAACGGTTGCTTTCCAAGACGACTACCTCACATTCCGAATCGTTCACCGAGAGCTTACAGGTGATGGATCCTTGGATATGTGGATCGATGCATACCACTGTCCGCGATCTGTCCATGCCAGCTTATCGATATCGATAGAAGATGGACACACCCGCTACATTGAGGGTTTCTGTTGACGAACTGCAGAGATTTGAGTTGAAAAGTGTGAATTAGGTCAATTGCCTCACACCGTGAGCTCATCAACTTCAAGTTCATCTGGGGAGTTTCGTGGCATGAAGGTTAGAAACAGGTTGTGACCAGAGGAGCTGTATGTGTCAGTTTACGCAAAATTCCCGAAGAAGCTCTGTACAGGGACCGGAAGGTTACAAGAAAAGAAACTGCCACGGCGGCAGCGTGCAGCTTGATTGTTCGTCGAGTCAGCCTCAGTTCTATCGCCAGGCCATATAATTGCGACAACGAGTAGTACGTCGAGTTCACGGACGAGGGGGAACATCAAGGCTGGGTCGCCAAATTGTAAGCGCCCGCCACAGCCACATCCATAATAGGTAATCCGGACTCGTGATGGGCATCGCGGTCACATGCTGGCCGGCCAAACACGTTTTCCGCGTCAAGTTGAGCAGAAAGTCGCGATGCTCGATTCACCACGGGTGATTATAGCAGATCATACTTGAAATTACGATTCCGTGCCAAATATACTCCATGTATCTTGTTTTAAGGACAATAATACCCAGCTATGGAATCCTCTTCGTGCGATGTACATATTAATCCACTGAGAAAGAACGACAGGACTAAACAATCAGAAGTCACCGCCGGAATATCGCGGAACGGAGACGACTTCCGCATTGAGAAGGTCCATCATGTTCAACAAGACTCGTGAGCCGATGATGGAGTAGACGCTGCAGAAAGGTCAGTCTGGGCCGTAAATTCGAGGTGTGATGTGAGAACTACTCACACCATGGACGGTCTGCGACAAAAAGGAAGGGCGATTAAGGTCGAATCAACACGTAGTAAGATAGAGAGAAGGAAAGGCACGAGGTACTCACACCATGAGGACCTGGCTCAAAGTTATCGGCGCCACCTGCCACAGAAGCATTTGCACCGGGTTAACCGCTGAAATGATTCAGTAAGATTAACAACAGCTCAAGTTGAGGGAACAAGGACCCACCGACGACGGCGACGAACCAATACACGCCGTCGCGGAAGAACAGTGTGGCGATCGGCATCCAGCTACGTTTGACATCGTGATCAAGGATCTGCGAGAAGGATATCTCTAATTTGGCATGGCAGTTCCATACGGTGAGGCAGAACATGGAAAACCCCTGAAGCGCAGATGAGTACAGAGGTTGTTTGAAGCACGTAACTTACCAAAACCAGGGATGGCAATGCGAACAGGGAGAAATACGGTGGTAAGCCGTCTGCAAGGCGGAACAGAACATTGAACTCCGGACATATGAGCAGTAGCGATTAAACAAACCCAACGAGTAGCACCCGCCGATGAAACTGGTAGATATGAGCTCAACACCATGTATTTTCTCTGGAAATCAATCAACGTACTCGTAATGGAGATAGGCTGATGGCACGGATGAGCTGGCTCTATGATCGACGAGGGAAATGGCTTACTGGAATCCCGTTGAACGGTCAGCTCCCCGACAAGTATCCTAGTAAAGATTTAGATTGGATCAAACTCTGTCAGTGGATCGGTAAACGGACATAGCAGCGATCTCAACTACAGCCTGCATTAGAGAATGCAAAACAGATCCAAAGCACCACCCACTGAGGATCCACGGCACGATGAAAAAAAGAAGTTTGCGTGATTTTCCGAATAATACCCAGACGCTGTTACAGAGGTTTAAAAGCAGTCGTCGCAAGGAGACGAATTCGTACCGCAACCTGGATGGCGATGGCGTCAGGACCCTGGTAGGATGAGGGCAGTAAGAGGACACGCATTAGGATGAAATCGACGGTAGCAATAATTATTGTAGAACTTGCGTAACGGAGGCGGGCGTAGAGTTGACACCTGCAGGGATCCACGAATGATTAGTCGAGGACTGGCAAGAAAGGAACGAAACTAACAGCTAAAAATGGAGTTGAAGACCAAAAAACAAAAAGAATGAACGGAACAAGATAAAACACACATCATCGTCATTTGCATGCTTCAAGTAGACTGGGTGCCGTACAAGTAAGATTCATCACCGGGCAATAGCAGCAAGAGACTCACCGCTGGCACACACTCTGTAGTAAACGTCACCATTAGGGACAAAAACAAAAGAGGCGTAGAATGTAGCGCACCCAAGGACCAGCAAGGAAAAGTAACGGTTCTATGTAGGTATCCCAAGACTTAACTCGGCGCGTCAAATATAGTTATCCTCGGTGACGCACCCATATCTACAATCCGCACGATTATTTGGCAGGTCAACAACGACAGGGAACTCACATAAATGTATCGCGCCATAGATGGTCTTCGATTCGACCATATCACCGCAACCTGATAGGCCCCGTGAGTTGAAGGTAGCAGTGAGATGACGGGCAGCCCACCTCTTTGTCCAATGTGATGAAATAGTCAAATCTGAAGATGTGTTCAGTATATGAATCGGTGATTTGAAATGTGGCTCCTACACCAGAAGCGCAAAGAAAGTAACTGATACCAAATGGGAATGGAGTCAGTGTAGAGCATTGGTGGGACGCACCGGCCATGAAGGATGTCGTCTGCGCATCCACAGCAAGCCGAAATATCATTTCCACCTCCTGCGGCTTAAGCTCGCCGGATGTAATATTAACAGCAGACATGTCAAAGGAAGAAGGAAGACAAATGTGGGCGGATGCGTCTACAGTGCCCCTTGTTCCGCCGCGAGAAGCGGAAGGGAAAAAGGAAAGAGAACAGAGGAAGGTTGAGATAAGACATCACCCAATCCATCACCACAAGCGATGAGGATGATCGTGAATCGTGATGAGATCCGACCGGAAGACATGTGGGCGCGACACCCATTCTATCACCAGTTACTGCAGGAGCTCAAGAATTTGAAATTATTATGCTGCACCACATAGGTCTTGTACCACTTTTGGGATATCGATATTTGAGGTCATTGACTTGAGGTTGAAGCTTTCTTGAAGCCTTTCGCCCGACGATATCTCATGATATTCCGCCATATGTGGATCGTCGATCTTAATTTGGGAACATGGGTTTGGCAGCAGCCAAGGGACCCGATCTAGCCCGACCTTCGGGCCTGCCAACTGGGGATCTCCAGCGGTCCCGAAGCAACTGCCAGAATTCAAGACTTCCAACTTGCGTCCCAAGAAGCTACAGCATCGGAAACAACTCCAGTAGTGATTCATACGTCAATAATCTGCGGCGTTTAATTTTAGGGAAACACGGAAGCTGGCAAGCTGATTTGAAAAGTGGGTTCAAACTTCTCAAATGTTGGCCAGCTGGGCTGCGAAGTTTGAGCAAATGTCCTCCAACCAAAGTTCCACTCGAGTGAGCTGGGAGGAGATCCTCTTGGGTCGCGGCACCAATCCGGTGCCGGCTGTTCCCGGATCCCCACTGGTTCAACTTCGGATGTCTGTGCCAGACCCGTATTCATATATCGAAATGTTCGATTAGAGGTAAAATCAAGGCAAAATGATGAACCACGACCAAACCGCGAGTCCGAGAATCCTTCGAGTTTAAGCCTTACAATAATTTGTTTTCATCTGGAACTCCATACATAAATATGGCTACGATAAAGGTTCTGTTACTATGGATACAAACTGTCCTCGAGCTCTATGCCATTAGGATTGAGATCGCCTGAGAGAAAAAATGAGATTCTGTCGTAGTGAATACAAACCGCTCACGTACGTTGATGGGTGGTTTCCCGCCCACCGCAAGTGCTGGGGTCCATGTATGTGGAAAACATGGCCCCGTTTGTGAGCGTCGCACTCCCGGAGTGCGAAAATCGTCCAGACATCGTTGAGAGAGAGGGATCGCGGAGGTGGAAATTGAGGCGGGAGATCATTATGGATGAGATTCTGGATGAAGGTGAATCTACGTCGAATGATATGGGTGCGGGGGACGTACACGTTCGCGAGGGTGGTCGGGGCCCCGCGTGTGTATGGCTGTCGAATGTTAGTTAGGGCGCTGTGTTGGAACTGCCAACGAAACGTACCGTAGCAACCTGAAGACCAAATGCGTTAGAAGAAGAAAAGATCGACGAGAAGTGCGTGCTCACAACATAGGTAAGGATATTAGCGACGTTGACCAGAAGGATGATTCTGAGATGTGATTAGAGCGTGAAGTTTAATACCCGAGAGCCACGCACCCAAAGTAAATAGAGCCTTGGAGTGATGCGTCAGGGCAAAATTTTGATCAAGAGCACAGGTTCGTACCGTCGCGAAGCAGTACTGTTACGAGGTCCAAACCTGGTGTGCGACGGCTCAATGCTTTATACAACGTTAGTATAAAGATTGTGCTGTCGAGTAACCCATTAGAACGTGGAGTTGGCAATATCCAAGAGCAATTCAACCTGTCAAAAAGGCCCATTCCTCCCCATGCACTGGCGAGTCCGATGGATCTACATCATTCAGCAGTGGACCTCGACACAGAAAAATGAAGAGACGTACTGGGAGAAAGAAATACCGGAGGAACACCCGATGTATAGATCAAGCTGAAATACCTCGTCTCCGAGCTTTGCAGCGGGACCCGCGATGATAGACCACTGGGATGAGTTTCGAAATCAATCGGGGCGAGTGCGTTGAGGAAGCAAGAGGACGCACAGCACTTGTACCTATGACTCCAAGGCTAACAAATACCATCAGGCCAAGAACGCGCTTATTGCGCTCGTAAAGGGCATAAGTTCGCAATATGAGCATAACTGGTTCTCGTCAGGTAAATATCGGCGTAGTGAGAAAAGACGCACCGCCGATGATCGTCTGGGTGACGACGGCGAACCATTCGTGATAAACATGAAGCGTCTGGCATCTGGAGCATGTTAGCCGCTGCTCACTTGAAGGGGCGAATTTCATTTACATCTAGCCAATTCAGGTGAGCGTGAACAACGAGAGTAAAGTTGCGACTCACTGCGTGCTTGTGAGGTGTGGGCTCGGTCGTCCAAAAATACTGGACAACGATGGGGATTGTGCCCAGCAGCATGCCATACCGATTGGCGAAGAACAGGACGTTAGGAACGTTGAATCTCAATCCCCAGAACCGCGAGACCTCCAATTCAAGCGTTATGAAATATTCATAGTAGAGCAGAGTGAAGGCAACGAGGTTCAAAAAGTAGTTAGTGTTTCTGTCGTGGGTGTCAATGTCCAGTCCAGTTAATTTAGTCAGTCAACGAGTGACAGACGCACACTTCAAGTTGGGTTCGAACGTCTGTGCTCATCGGGTCGTGTGAACGGTGTCGCGCATGGGCTTCCGCAGAGCGTACCGCCAGAAGATGGGAGCAAGAATCAAGGCTGAATGAAGCACGGCCCACGGAGGTCTTGAGACTGGAACTTCCCCATCGATTCGGATCAGCGATTTGACGCCCACAATGATGATTAACTTTACAGCGTTATCATTTATCCTGTCAGATGTGGCTGTTTGACAGGCTTCCCCAAGGTCGTCGGAGGAAGGCCTATCGGCGCTCGCTGTGTTTGCCCTCGGCCGTGGTGTAATCATGTGGAACAAATCATTGAAAAAAATAACACGCAAATTTAAATAGAAAAGGCTCAACCTTAACGAATTCGAACACCACTGCCCAGCGTAATCGCTCAGGAGCATCTAGCCAGCGAAAAGAAAAATCTCGTGGATGCTGGAGCTCAGACGACTTTGGGGGAAAAGGCTGGGCAGCCAATCGGCGACATCGCTCATGCGCTCCACGTTGATGATAATTTCATTTGATCAGGGGTCCATCGTTGAAGGTGCAACGAACGTTCCTCGGAACGGTCTGGTTGGGGATGATCGAAAAAAATGTGACACGATATTTTGATCCTGAAAATCCGGCTTAGGAGCGGTGTAGAAATGAGTTCCTGCGTTGGACTACTGCGACCCAGAGGTACTCATAAGGGCATTGCTGTCCACAGTACACCGCCAAATGCACCGGAACCCACCAAATGGCGAGCGGATGACTGAGGCGACTGATATCGCCGTTACTGCGCTGGGTCTAGCTGATGTGCGTCGATGCTCCGACCGTTGTCCGTGGGTGCTGGGAAAGCCAGTGCTGGCATTCTGATGCTAGTCATTTCTTGATCCAGCAGCGCCGCGGCACAAGGCTCCTCATGCGCTGGGTCGAGGCAGCTCGATGCGCTGAAGACTGCGAAGTAACCAGATCCAAAGAATGAAACGGGGCGTAGTCCCTCTAGCTATATACGCGGAGTGCTGAAGGGCTGCACGGAGTTTGGATGACCAGACGCCGTTCACCTTGGCACTTCTTGACAGTGGCTGACAGCGGGTCATCTCCACATCTAGTTCCTGGCCTGAGAAGCGAAAATCAAAGGCACAAGCTCGGATGGTGCAAAGGAATTATATCTGGCTGATCTCCTGGAGGTTTCTGACCGACACAGTGACGAGAACGTCTTTGGGGAAGGTCCGGATTTGGGAAACAAGACAAAGATGCCAAACAACACGTGAGTCGCCTGATGTGATCAAATGATTGATGATCTGTAATAAGTAACTGCGTAATTCCGACCTCTTTACAACCAAGATTCTCGGTTCCCGCTTGTTGACGCCGTCGCGCTCCGCGCACCCGGATGGTAAGAAGCAAGGAAAGAACCCTGTGTAAATCAACAAATGACTAAATGCTCGGCGGATCCCTATTTCTCAACACCGCTCGTTTTTTCTCCCGTTTTAATTGATGAACTTTCAAAGTTCAACAGCAAAACCTGGGTCGGCTGGCAGTGGAGTTCTTCGTTCTCTGGCGGATGGTTAATAATTCTCTGCAGCGCCGTGGAGTTGGATTTGCTAATAGAAAACATGCATACTGTCGTGAACTCTGACGTCAGATTTCATGCTCGGAGCAAGCTTGGAAATCGGCCAATACTGCGAGTCGACTGCGAGAAAGAGGGCAGTTAAAATTCGGTTACGTGGACCGGAAAATGTGATTTCGGGAGAGGGGATCTGACGAGTTTACTGGTAATAAAGTGAGCCCAGGAATGCGCGAGAGCTAGACAATATCAATCAGTCTTCAGGCAAGCTATCAACTATAGTACAATAAGTATGAGAGGTAAAAGAGAGACGACTCACTCAGTCTTCGCGCAAGCTTGTGGAACGAAATCTGAGGGCGACGACTCGCTGAGTATCGAACTATAAGTACGAGTGTCCGCATTGTAACTGGAAGCAAAGTAAATACGCCGTATAACCGAAAGATTAGCTACTATAACTACAAAGAAAGATAGAAGCATACTAGCTATCTGCCAAGTAATATTCGCCGTATCTGCGTGTCTCCGCGCACCTATGATCTATCTACATGCCCGATTGGGACCGTGAGTTCCCCGCTGCCAATCTGCCCGCCAACAACTCGGGCCCTCATGACGATAGCTAATCACCTCCACAGTTTGGGGGTCGCCCACAACCTGCAGAAAATCAACGGCGAGCGAGTTCGAAACCGAAAGATTGAAGAAATAATTCTCATCTGCCGAGGAGACTGCCCGACATCTAAAGAACAAGCCTATTTCAAGTTTTGGCAGAAATCCAACTAGCTGCTGATCTACTCCACTCGGAGACACATGAAACTTGGAAGTTTCTCTGCTTCTTCTATTTCGTATGTCCTGGCGTATTCGAATACCTGTCCGAGCGATAGCCGGAGTACCTATTCTCATTCCGGGCTATGATCCACACTACAACACAGACATAAGTCATTTTAGACTGCTACTTAGGCTCGGGTAAAAGCAACTGAAACTCGATGTTTGATGGGCTTCCCAGCTTGTGGGTTATATTATACGGCACGAATGACGAAGGAAAGCCTGAGATTATCCGGCGTTGGGAATTATGCCCGCATTCAAGCTGTCATTCAGAGCCAATAGATATCTGGCACCCTTTTGACCGGTGCCGAATCTGTCGGGATGTGCCTGAGCGCCTTTCTGCGGTTGGATTCTTGGAGCCTTTATCTCGGCGCAACCTCCCCAACCTTTATACGAAAGTGAACTGACACGATTGACTGAGCACCATTCTGCGATATGATTCAGATTTCGATGATGCGTTAAAACGAACCGGCGCTTACCTCCAAGCCACAAGACTCGCTGGGACTAGCACGGGGTCGAACGAACCAAGACGTCTGCCAACTGTCTCTGATACACGACCTATAGCCACCCGTTTTGTGTTTAGTATTATTGGTGCCGCGAGTTTCTCCGCGCCGCTATCTTGCGCTCCTGTCGTCCAGATATGCACTCCCTGCGCCGTCTCACATGTACCGCACTACTTCTCTTTCTTGGACTGCGTGTTAAAGGCGACGATGACAATCTGCTGCGCAACCCCACCTTCCAGACGAGTGGCGATAATACGGTCCCCGATAATTGGTCGCTGCGCGGTACGTTTCCCAGGAGCCCTGTGCGATCCTCGAGAAACTGAGAAGGATGTAGGCGATGGAGGAACGAGTGGTCTCGGAGGAACCACGACGAAGGCGATGGTGCTAAAGTCGATCGATCCCAACACTCCAAGCGTCTTTTTCCAGAGCGTACCGACACTGAGCTCCATCGACTACCGATTGACGTTTGATGCCTTCTGCTCCGATTCCGATAAAGGACAGCAGAACTTGACCGTTAGCTTTGGCACGGGGACCTGGTCGGTACAACCTCCCGGCCAATGGCAGTTCTATACATTCTCTGCCCGAGGAAAAGGTAGCGACGATGTCGTAAAGTTTTCCGGAGTGGACACCAGTGGTGGAGGCGTTTATATGTATAATCTCGCATTGGTCTCGCTTGGGTCAGTGGAAATGGCTCGGTGCATGGAATGCTGCTAACCTGCTTTCAGCGCGGATAATTCACCTTCGGCGACAAGTTCAGCGACGCCTTCGAGTGCTCAGACCTCAATGCCGGGCGGTGGGCCTTCCGTGATACCTGCCCCCGCGGGTTCAGACTCGTCGTCGCTCTCGAAAGGAGCCTTGATCGCCACCATCCTTAGCCCGATATTCACCATACTTGGAGCAATGCTGACCTGGTGGAAGTGGGAAGATGTGAGATCGTGTTGCGGTTGCCGCTCCCGTCGGCGGAGGGCACAGACGCCGGCACCAAGGGCGACATACCTAGCGGATGACGCCAAAATATGGACTGATTCGGTCGAAGAGCTTCCATTGGTCTCGCATAAGTCAACGTCCTAGCCACGTTGATACTATTGGATTTTGATTCCATGCCTGTGTATCCAGTGGATGTGGGCGGCTTTTCTGTGAATATAGAGTTGGTACGGATGCAAGGTGAAGCTTGGGGCATGCAGGTTATGATTGATTCACACGGGGGAGGCAGAATAAATTCCGGATTGACCGTTGAAATAAAACGAGCTAGGAAAGTTGAGTGAGAACTGGAGTACGACTGTTTGATAAATTTTTGGACAGGTACAAACCCGGCAAGGAAGTTTTCCAGGAGTTGTCGCAAAGCCTAGACTGGGGATAGAGAAGATGAACGGATTCTGTCAAGGGCTCATCAAGATGGTGGTAAGAGAAGAAAGGTTGTGCTGTTTGCATCTGATTACACGGCCATCTCCGGGCATCTCGGAGTTGAGAAAACCGCGTCCGGATTTTATTGTTTGGATCCTTCATCTGCATAAGAGTTAAATTTTATCTAAACCTAGAGCCGGGATATACGAGTCCACTGAAGTTAAAGCTGCTATCGTCATCACGTTGAGCTTTACTTTCAGACTTTTCGTGCCGCCATTTATATGCTCGCAGCTGGCACAATACGTATACGAGCGTCGAGCGCCGATGTTCAAAAAATCCGCTACAAGTCCATTTCGCCTCGTATTATTCCATTCCATCGTCTGTCTCAGGGTACATCATGCGCCCCGTAAAAATCCATCGGTTCCACCTCGACACGAACCCCATTCCTCTTCAGCCCTTCGATCTCCTCTCGGAACACCGTCTCGGAATCGAACGGTGCCCTTTCATATAACGTGACCCCCGCCAGCCCAGTCTTGGGCGGACACCGCGACCACAGCATGTTCAAGCTGTCCGCCGTCGCATCTACTCCGATATGCCTCAGCTTCGGCAGCGTTAGCGAATGACAGGGATGGAATGCCAGGTTGTGTAGCAGGCGCTTAACGTCCGACGAGGCTTCCTGCCTTGGCGTGGTCCAGTGCAGCACCAAGCCATCGAGAGCACACAAGCCCTGCAGGAGTTCGATCATCGTATCGACGTCGTCGGTAAAGTCAAACTGCAGTCGGAGCGTGGTGAGCGCGAAGAACGCTGATCGGGCGCGGAAGCTCGTAAATTCGTCGTTGTCCCACGCGCGCTCGTCGTCGTCGGAGAGCGAAGTTATCGTGAGATCCTCGAGCTTGGGGGCAGCGAAGTACTCCCAGAGGCCACCGTGTAAAACACGAAAGGTGAGACTGAGTTTCTTCAGAGCGAAAAGGACCGGCGGAGGGGGATTCGGGCCGAGCAGACTCTCCACGGGCCCGTGCTCATCGCAAAAAAGGGAGCAGTCGACGACCTGCGACATGGAAAATTAGCCATATAACACCGCCGATACCACCACGGATGGCTCTTGCACCTGTGGACATCCCCGGAAAATCACGACACACTCGTCGCTTGCCAGCCAGACGTGCGTAACATGAATAACCGTCAAGTGCGCTAGTGGGATACCCCAGGTATGCAGCACCAGGCCAGGCGAGTTCAACGGATGCCAGATCAAATCTTCCACTCGAAAGTCCGTCAGCTGTGGAGCGTCCGCGAAAAAGGCGGACACGGTGTCGGGGTCGGCGCCGTCCCACAGGGTTCCCGCCGCCCTAAAGAGCGGCTTCTCAAGCACGAACAGGGTGCGCAGCCGGTCGAAAGGGAGCGTCGGCCGATTCAGCAACGTTGTCGCCCCATGTGCATCGAGGGACAAGCTCAGGGTGGTGATGCGGCGGGAGTAGGCGGTGAGGAGCTCGACCAGAACATCCCCGCCAACATCGTTATTGTCGGTAAATTGGAACAAGAGCTCTCTCGTCCCAGAGTTCTGAATGCATATTGACAGCAGGGCCAGGAGGTCCGAGAGTTTGTCGGGAGTCGCGTACGGGTCTATATCGATGATGTAGTGGGTCCACAGATTTTTGCGGCCATGTGAGATGTTACGCCATAGCCTGTTGACCTGCGATAGGCACAATATGGGGCACGGCAACTCACATTGCGGTACGGGCAAAATGATCTCGCTGGCGTCCCCGGCGCAGGTGTCCTCAACGATGACAGAGAGGATCTCTGGAGGTAGCTTGTTTATAGCGCATGGTGTACGCACAGACATTGCGTGGACCAGGTTTGGCATGAATGTGTCGAGAGGCGGATAGATGTGGATAGTTGACAGAATGGACGAGTTAAATAACAGATTCGGTCCCAGCACGAGATACAATAACAATGCCCCCACCGACTTGGGTGATGCAGAGATAGCCGGAACAAAGAGCAAAAAGATTGGAGTTGAGCCGTGCGTCGTTTTCTGGCGAAACGTTTATGGTGCAAAGAGAAGCACCGTTTCAGCGAAAACGATCGTCGGATATAGCTACAATACAGACGAAGGGCCGGGACGGAAACAAAAATGAACAAAGAGCCAGGCACCGTGTCTCTTTTGTTCTTGCTGCAGAGTCAGTACTAGTACCGTTGCAACCGGGTTAAGGAGACGGTTACCATCGCGTGGGAGGACCAAAAGAATCTTTAGCTCGGCTCACAGACTTCCACTCTGGCGGTAGATTGGCGGGATGTCGACTGAGGTCTACCGAGGTGTGCTGAAAGAACAGGCCGGTAGGAGTCTCACAAGCAGCGATAGAGAACGGAGGATAGAAAATCGGTGGGAAGGAGCTGGGGCTGAGTGCTGAGCGCTGAGCTTGTTGAAGTTGGGCAGGAAGAACTTAAGGGATGTACTGCCGGAGAGAGCCGAGAGACATCATGATAAACAGCGGCACATCGGCAGACAATATATATATAGGACAGTCGCCTCCTCGAAACAAACAAAAAAATGTAGATTTAACAAAGGACATCGAAATCTATGGTAGGTAGGTAAGTAAGTAGTCGTCTGCATGTCGCGTATCTGCGCCTCTTCGATATTACTCTTTCTTCCTCCGCCACGCTGCAGTGTCTAATAAATAACCCCTCCCCGCTACCTCCCTCACGCACTATCGCCATCCACCACCTTCTCATTGTGGTGATGATGCCTATGGTCGCCCTCCCGTCCGCCCGCCAGCGCCTCGGGCCCACCCGCGCCCTCCAGCTCGTGCTCGATCTGGATCTCCTGCTCCAGCCCGACGTAGTCGTAAGCGTACTCGCCCATCTCCGCGTCGTCGATGCCGAGCAGCTCCGCCTCCTCCGAGGCGCGCAGGCGCAGCGTGGGGAGGAAGTGCATGATCCAGAGAATGATGGTCTGCGCGCGCGTTAGTTCGTACGCAGGGATAGGAGAAGACGGAACGCACGGTCATAACGAAGCTATACGCCAGACTCGCCACCGAGTCCGCGAGCTGGTACGCAAGCTGGATGTAGTGGTGGTCGAGCCACCCGCCCGGGATCGACGTCGCGCCGTCGTAGAACTGCACGTCGCGAAAATATCAGTTTCATACATACTACAGGTTGGGGCGATAGAGAGGGAAACGCACCGCAACGCGGCTCTGTGCGAACAGACCCGTCAACAAGTTGCCCACAATCCCGCCGACGGCGTGCGAGGCGAAAATCTACACCAGCGAAAAATAAAGATCAGCATCTCAGCGTCCGAAATGGTCAAGTCCAGGAAAGGAACAAAAAAGGCGCGGAGAAACGATGGATCAATGGACTATCGAATATGCGCGGAGAAACGATTTCGCGGCGAGGAGGCGAGGGCGGGCTGTCGGCCGCATGTTATCGCCGTGCGAGCCGGCGTATCGCGAAAACCCACGTCCGCATGGCCTATCCTCGGCGCCATGCGGGTGTGCGAACGGACGCAAGGTGCAGTCAGGAGGCGAGCGGGCGCCGGGCTGCGCCTGGACAGGAGCTCCAGGCCGGATGAAAACGGGAGAGGCCGAAGTGCAGCGCGCCAAAGTCGCGTAAAAGCGGCGTCAAGGGCGCGTACACACCAGCTGCGACCGCGACGAGAGGGTGTCCAGCGCCCGCCCCTCCCGTGCAGATCGTGCCGCGGGCGTCGGGGCCGAAGGCCTCCCGTAATGAGACTCGAAAATACCAAAAACGCAAAAAAAGTAGACAGACAGAAAAGCACGCACATCGAGCGTATCGTCGTACCCAAAGATGAACTTGAGCTGGGTCGCAAAGTTGCAGCAGGTGCCGGCCATGAAGCCGAAGAGGACCGAGGCGGCTGGGAAGGAGAGTCAGTACGAGGCGGAGTGGACACGATGAGAATAAAGTGGGAATGAGAATGAGAATGAAAGATGCGCGGGACGAAGCGCGAGGGGAGATGTTTACGAGTCTGCCCTCGCGAATGCACGAACAAGTCCCAGAGACGAGCCCGCCACAACCCGCGACTCGAGACTCCACGGCCAACTGTGCGCGTATGGTGGAGCGCCAGCCATCACCCACCAACGCGAGGCGACGAGCCTTCGCACCGACACCACGACAAGCTCCCGTTTCGAGTCCCCGCCTCCGCCAAAGACAGCGAGCAGAGACACGCGGGCGCCAGCACCCAAGTCGACGATGCGGCACCAAAGGAATGGGGTGGAAGCGGGAGAGACAGAAAGCAACTCACGCGCCCCAACGAACCCGCTCGCGGGCGTGATCGCCACGAGGCCCGCGACCGCGCCGGAGCAGAAGCCGACGGCGGACCATTTGCGCTCGAGGCGCCAGTCCTGGGGAGGTAGGTCAGCGATGTGTCCAGGGCAACGAGGTAAGAGAAGGAGGAGGGGGATGGGTGGGGAGGAAGAGGCGGCAGCGGGGGGGAAAGAGAAAGAGGGAGGAGGTGTGGCAAGAGAAAGAGGGAGGAGGTGTGGCAAGAGAGAAGGCGGGGAGTGCAGGGGAAGGCATAGGGCGACACCAACACCGACACCGACGACGGCGACAGCGACAGCAGAACACAAAAGCAAGCGGGCGGGGTCCGCTCTTCGGTGCGCTACGCCCTTCCGACTTCCCTGCACCCCTATTGCATTGAGGGCCGCCCAAGCGCCGCCAAGCGAAGCACGCGAGATGGCGCGATCCTGTCGCGGCCCCACGTCTCCCGTCCTCTTCCCTCCATCTCTCTCTCTCTGTCCCTCTCCGCTCCCCACCCCGCGCCGCCGTCGCCCCCAACCAAACCAAACTCGCCCCATCCCGAGCCGCAGCCGCAAGCGGGGCTCGCAAAACTCGACATCACACCTCCTCCGCGTCTTTCGTCTCCCGTCTCCCATCCCTCATCTCTCTCGTATAGCCACACATCTCGACGCAAAAAAGCAAAGGGACGCCACGCACCCAGAACATCCACACGAGCCCGCCGACGCTGGCCGCGAGGTTGGTGATGATGCACGCGTTGGCGGCGCGGAGGTTGGCGGAGAGGGCGGAGCCGCCGTTGAAGCTGGGTGGGGAGGGCGGGTTAGCGGGTGCGTAGGAGGGAGGGGGGGTGAGTGGGAACGTAGAGAAGATGGGGGGTCGAGTGAGGAGGGGAAGGACGGCGCGGAGGGCAGGTGGGAGCGGGGGAGAGATATGAGGAGACACGGGGCGAGCCAGGTGGGAGTTGAAAAAGGAGCGGGGAGGCAGGGAGGATAGTTAGGAGGGAAGGGAGGGGATGCAGAGGAGAGGATGGAGGGAGGGCGGGGAGTGGTGGAGAGGACGGGTGGACGGCAGGGGAGGGAAGCAGGCGAGTGGCTGGGAGAGGGATTGAAGCGGTGGAGAACGAGAGGGTGCAGATGTGGGATGAGGCGGAAGAGGAGGAGGGCGGGCAAGCGACGCAGCGCGGGTCAAGGGGACAGTGTCGTCTCGAGATTCCGCAACGTGCCCCGGAGGCGAGCGGCGAGCTGGGCACTGTTGCGCAGCTCGACCTCGGCTCACCGCCTTGACCTGCCCCCCACAAAAACATGGTGCGATACACCGATACAAGGAATGCAAGCAGCGGTAGACGTAGGCGTAGGAAGACAAGACGCACCCGAACCACCCGAACCAGAGGAAGACCGTCCCGAGTACGACGTACGACGTGTTGTGCGGCTTGTATGCGAGTCTGTGCGGGTGCGTTAGTACGAATGCAGCGATAAAGGAATGATTATGGAACGGGGGAAAAGACAGGAAATTGAAGGCAATCCAACGACGCTTCCTCGTCTCGTCGCACGCGCACCCGCCTCTCCCCACCCCCCTCGTAGAATAAACGAAGAATCGCCACTCACCTCGCGCTCCCCCACCCGGTGCGCTTCCCGAGGTACACGCTGATCGCGAGCGCGGCCGAGCCGGAGGAGATGTGCACGGGCGAGCCGCCGGCAAAGTCGAGCCCGCCGAGGACGAAGGACCTGTCGTGGGTCAATCAGCTCAGCTCTTCTGATCCCAAAACAAAACAGCGGAGAGGGAGAGCGCGACGTACCACCCGTTGCTGTTCCACGTCTGCGAACAAATGAGTATGGGTTTTGAGAGATAGAAGCGGCTGGCACGCACCCAGCAGGCGATCGGGTCGTACACGAGCGTGCTCCACGCGAAGACGAAGAAGATGAGCGGCCAGAGGCGGCCGCGCTCCGCGACGGCGCCGATGGCGAGGATCGGGCTGCGTGGGTACGGGCGTTAGTCAGCGCGCACGAAATAACCGAGAACGGGTGGGGCACGCACGTAATAGCGGCGAACATGAGCTGGTAGACGCAGAAGACGATGCTGGGGATGCGCGTGGACCCGATGGAGGGCTGCTCGAGGACGCCGCGGAGGGCGAAGTACTGTGTGCGGGCGCGCGTTAGTCGTGGCTGTCTCAGTAGCGAATGTACAAATGAACGCGGCACGCACCTTCAAATTCCCAATATACGCGCTCCCAGTCTCGCTAAACGCCAAGCTGAACCCCCAGAAGAACCATTGGAAGGACACGACGGCGACGGTCATCATGCTCAGATATATCATGCTGAGCGCGTTCTATGAGCGCATTAGCCTTGTTTTCGTTTTCAGACTCTCTTCGAACGCACCTTGCGCCGCAGGAGGCCGGAGTAGAAGAAGCCGACGCCGGGGATCATGAGCCAGACGAGGGCGGTCGAGGTGAGGACCTGCGCGCGGGCGTCAGCGTCTGCTACATTGCAGACAGAAGGCCGCACGCACCCATGAAATATCGCCGAGATTGAACACGAACAGCTTGCCATCGGTCGGGTCGACCCAGTTGATGTCGCCCGAATCGTCGTACGTGATGTTGAGCGTGCGCGCCGCGAGCTGGTGCAGGTACGAGTTGGCGGTGTCGGCCATTGTGTAAAGCCCGAGTGGTAAGCTTTAGAGTGTAGACCCTTATCGAATGAACGAAGCAGCCTAGACTGCAGCCCACTCAGCCCCTCCTCGGCCTGCACAAAAGTCGATGAACTCACCTAACGTTCCTTCACTTCACTTGACGAACGACAAAGAGAAGAAGCAAGCAGCAAAGAAGAACCCACCGCCACTCGCATTTCGTAACTCTTATCTGTGTATCTCCCTCTCCAAACAATTCATTCCAAATCCCCGCCAAGCGGTATAACGGAATCGAAAGGCACGCAAGCTGATTGGACGATAAGTCCCAGAGCGGACTGATACGGCTGATTTGATTGATTGACAGGAGGAAAGCGCCTGCGCGCGAGTGGCGGGTGTCCGAACGTCCGATACCGTCGTATCTCGACCAAGTATTCTGGGCTCCTCAACAGCTCTACAGTACAGCGTCGGTGGCGCTCGAGGAGGGGCACACTCGATAGTTGATCGCCGCCGTCATCGTTGCCAACACTAGCGCCGACGTCCGCATCGGCAAGACGTCCGACATCTCCGATCCGCCGCGGGTTTCTCCGACATTGCCCAAACATTCAACCGCCGTCGACGTCTAGATTGGCCCAGGAACAATGGCATTGACATCGACAGCCACAGCAACAGCAGGCCGCCGACGCCCGACGGCCAGCTTACAGCTTGGCCAGCTCGACTCCACAGCAACAGTGGAGTTTCCGCGGCAATAAGCAGCCCACAGTCAATCCAATGGACCGGCCCGTTTCTTGGCGCCAGCGTTAACGTTACAGCAGCCCCACAAGCACCGCTTAAGACTCATTCATTCAGAGATTCAATAAAGACTAAGAGAGCTGGAGCTCCGCGGCGCCGTATGCCGTATCAGATTTGGGAATATTCTTCTTCAAGTGGTACTAAACACTGCTGTACCTGGGTCGCACGACCCCACGACCCCACACGCACACAGCCCCGCGGTTCCATTTCTCATGGCCATGGTACACTGTCCATCAATCAACCTTGACAGGCTTCTGGACTCCGCTATCTGTGATGAAGGATGAAGCACAAATCCGCTCGCTCGTTTAGCTTAGTGTAGCGACCGTGACAGTTGAGTCTCAGCCCTCCACCAGACTCCCGTGGAGCGATTCCCAGAAAAGAAAAAGAAAAAGAAAGAGCGTAACCAGGAAATATGGAACCCGGGGAGTCGAACCCCGGCCTGCTGCTGCAAGTTCTTATTAAGATATACCCCCCACCGAAAGCAGCCGTGCACCGTACACCAGATCCCATTTCCTCCCTCATTTCTGTACCTTAATAGCCACTCTACATTTTGGCCGAAGAATGAGAAGAAAAAAACAAGCTGGGACCCGGGGAGTCGAACCCCGACCTGCAATAAATATCATGATCTTAGCCAACTTACGGCCCACTGCCGTGCACCGTACACCAGATCCCAGTTCTTCGCATTGTTCCTACCTACTCTTTATCAAGTCTTTTTCGACTGCCAGCCGGCAGAACAAAAACTCTACAACTGTCCTGGCATGGGGACCCGGGGAATCGAACCCCGTCTCGCTGCTGCAATTCATTCCATTATTTTCAACATTGAACATTAAGAGCAGCTGTGCACCATACACCAGGTCCCAGTATACTGCTCAGTTCTGTACCTCACCACCTGCGATATATTTTGGCTGAGTCGAGAAAAACATTCAACAGGAAATGGAGGATAAAGGTAAGTATTGGGACCCGGGGAATCGAACCCCGTCTCGCTGCTGCGCCCGTTGCTGAGGTTCGATATCAAAGGCAGCTGTGCACCACACACCAGATCCCATCCTGTGCCTCGTTCGGTCCTGCACCAAACACTCTGTCTGTGTCTTTTTCTCCTTCTTTCATTCTTCTGCCGAAAATGTACACTCCATATGGCTGATTGGGATCCGGGGAGTCGAACCCCGTCTCGCTGCTGCACCCCCCGTTGCTGAGGCTCGATATCGAAGGCAGCTGTGCACCATACACCAGGTCCCATTTTCTTCCTCTGTTCTGTACCTCTCTGCATGGGATACAATACATTTTGGCTGAGTTGAACGAAAAAGAAAAAGAAAGTTTAGCGGGGATTGGGATCCGGGGAGTCGAACCCCGTCTTACTGCTGCACCTATTTATCAAATTTGATCGTAAATTTGATCGTGATATCGAAGGCAGCTGTGCACTGTACACTAGATCCCATTATCATCCTCAGTTCTGTATGCCACTGCAGTAGAGATTCGTCGGACAAATCAGATCGGATGCTTTCGGACAAGGAAGGTGGGAAGCCACGACATTCGGGATTCGGGAAACCCGTTCCTTGGCGTTCACAGGAACATGGGATACAATTCAGCAGAGTAGAAAGTAAAAAGATTGCAGAGGTATGAGTTGGGACCCAGGGAGTCGAACCCCGGCCTGTTCCAGAAATGTTGCATCCTCGTTGAAACAAAGGCAGCTGTGCACTGTACACCAGATCCCACTATCCTGCTCAGTTTGGTATCTTGTTAAATACTCTACGTACTTCTTGAAGTTGAGAAAAAAAGAAGTGAAGGAGTCAGTGGGAGCCAGGGAGTCGAACCCGACCTGCTGCTGCAGGTTCCAGAAACTTTCAAAGTGAGCAGCTGTACACCATACAGTGCATACCAGGTCCCATTATTCTTCTCTGCTCCTACCTTCCCTTTATTGTGCTTTTTCAACTCCTAGCTGGAAAAACAAAAGTCTATGACTGTCCGGTGATGGGAACCCGGGGAGGCGAACCTCGTCTCGCTGCTGCACCTTGATGCAAGGTCATTTGGAGCAGCTGTGCACCGTACACCAGATCCCACTTCCTGCCTCTGGTCTGTATCTTGCTACCTGGGATACATTTTGCAAATTTGGAGAAAAGATTTTTAAAAAGTGGTCAACAGGGGACAGAACACTGGGACCCAGGGAGTTGAACCCCATTTTGCTGCCCAAATTGTCTATCGAAAAGCAACAGAAAGCAGCTGTGCACTGTACACCAGGTCCTGTTTCCGTTCTCAGCTCTGCACCTCACTACATGAGATACATTTTGGCACAAAAAAGAGAGAAAAAACCTAGGGTTGGACGAGTTGGGACCCGGGGAATCAAATCCCGTCCTGCTGCAGATGTTGCAAAACCTCCGATGAGGAGCAGCTGTGCACCACACCCTAGATCTCAATTTGTTCTCCTGTTGTGTACCTTACTAGATACTCTACCTTTTGGAAGAATGAAAAAAAAAAAGATCAGCAGTGGAGCTGGATCGGGACGGGGAGTCGAACCCCAACCTACCGCTGCAACCGCTGTTCTTACTTGTAGTCCGTGTACTCTAGCTCAACAGCCGAGAACTCCCATGGAATGAACGAACATTCCCAAAAAAAGGACTAAACAAAAAACTCCGAAGATCACAGGGAACCGGGACACGGGGAATCGAACCCCATCTCGCTGCTGCACCCATTGATTAAATTCGATATCGAAGGCAGCTGTGCACCGTACACTAGGTCCCATTCTGTGCCTTGTTCGGTCCTGCACTAAACACTATTTTTTTTCTCATTCTTTCATTCTTCTGCCAAAAATGGAAACTCAACATGGCTGATTGGATCCGGGGAGTCGAACCTCGTCTTGCTGCATACACTGCAAACTTCTGGGGGATCAAAGGCAGCTGTGCACCATACACCAGATCCCATTTTCTTCCTCTGTTCTGTACCTCTCTGCATGGGATACATTCTGGCTGAGTTGAATGAAAAAGAGAGTTGAGCAGGATTTGGGATCCGGAGAGTCGAACCCCGATCAAAAGCAGCTGTGCACTGTACACCAGATCCCATGAACTCTTTCCTCTGCTTTGGACCTCACTACCTAGGGTACATTTTGCAAGCTCTGGGCAAAAAGATCAAAATGCACCACAAGACATGGAGTGGGACCCCTCCCGTTATCTTTGATGAATCATAAATCCTCGCACCTCAGCTCTGTTCTTAGTTTACTCTGTGTAGCTCGACGGCTGAAACCTCCCATTGAATAAACGAACATTCTCAAAAAAAAAGACTAAACAAAAACTCATCCCACAAGAAACAACCGGGACACAGGGAATCGAACCCCGTCTCGCTGCTGCACCTATTTATCAAATTTGATCGTGATATCAAAGGGAGCTGTGCACCGTACACCAGATCCCATTTTTTCCTCAGTTCTATACCTCACCTCATTGTGCTTTCCTGGCTGCCACCCTGGCAAAACAAAAGTCATAGACTATCCGGTGATGGGAACCCGGGGAATCAAACCTCGTCTCGCTGCAGAATCTTGCTGTTTCAGTTGAGTCAGAGCAGCTGTGCACCACACACCAGGTCCCATTTTCTTTCTCTGTTTCATACCTCTCTGCATGGGATTCATCTGACAGAGAATGGGGAAAAAAGATGGAAAGATTGATTGGGCCCCCATCTTGCTGCCGCAACTTGATGCAAGGTCATTTGGAGCAGCTGTGCACCATACACCAGATCCCATTATACTCTTCTGTTTTGTACCTCACTGCATAAAATACACTTTTGCAAGCTTTGGGCAAAAAGATAAAAATACGCCACAAGAAAGGGAGTGAGACCCCGGGGAATCAAACCGAGGCCTGTTACAGCCAATGGCAGTACCAAAGGCGTGAACGAAAAATTTCGGTTTTGGGGTAGTTTCAGAGAATTCCTGATATCTCAGTCATTTCTTCACCGATTCACATAAAAACTAGATAGATCGACTCGGCTAATTCATGCGCAATTAGTAATAGAGAGAGATTTGTGAAAATATTATGTATTAGGTAATTTCTGGTTTCAGGCTGTTTTCCCACCAAAATCTGTCTAGCATGCTGAGAATATGTCCCAGCAGCCTAATATTTTGGTATGGACAAACCCTATAGCTAGGAGAACATGTGATAGAGTCAGAAACGCGGATGCGTCACGTAAGGTTCCTCTATCTCCCTTGAATACATTTGCCAGTTTTGGCATTGAGAGATATTGTAAAGATTACATTTATCTAGGAATCTTATATATTTCTGGCTCTATTACGTGTTTTCTTAGCCATAGGTATTGTCCACACTAAAATATTAGGCCTCTGGGACATGTTCTCGGCATGCTAGACAGCTTTTGGTGTGAAAACAGCCTGAAACCAGAAATTACCTAATACATAATATTTTCACGAATCTCTCTCTATTAATAATTGCGCATGAATTAGCCGAGTAGATCTGTCTAGTTTTTATGTGAATCTGTGAAGAACTGACTGAGATATCGGGAATTCTCTGAAACTATCCCAAAACCGAAATTTTTCGTTCGTGCCTTTGGTACTACCATTGGCTGTAACAGGCCTCGGTTTGATTCCCCGGGGTCTCATTCCCTTTCTTGTGGCGTATTTTTATCTTTTTTCCCAAAGCTTGCAAAAGTGTATTTTATGCAGTGAGGTACAAAACAGAAGAGTATAATGGGATTGGCTGTAATGTAATATTCTTGTACAAGATATTGGATTGAAAGCAACTTGTGCGCCATACACCAGGTTCCTGTTTCCTGCTCATTTGTGTACTTCACTAAGTAATCCAATTTTGGCAGAGGAATGCAAAAAAAACAGAAGAAAAAGGAGGCATAGATTAGTTCAAATTGGGACCTGAGGAGTTGAACCCTGTCTCACTACTGGCAGAACTCGATGAAACACTTGAAGCAGCACAGAGAGCAGCTGCGCACCGTACACCAGACCCCACTTCTTTGCCTTGTTCCTACCTTCACTTCATTGTGCTTTTTTGACTACCAATCAAATCAAAAAAGAAATTCACAGAAAGGATGTGTTGGGACCCGGGGAGTCGAACCCTGGCCTGCTGCACACATATTACTTGGCACCAGTGTATGGGGAGCAGCTATACACCATACACCAGATCCCATTTTCTTCCTCTGTTCTGTATCTCTCTGCATGGGATACATTTTGGCTGAGTTGAATGAAAAAGAGAGTTGAGCCGGAATTGGGATCCGGGGAGTTAAACCCTGTCTTGCTGCATTTACTGCACACTTTTTGGCGATCAAAGGCAGCTCTGCATCATACACCAGATCCCATTTTCCTCCTGGTCAAAAAAAAGGAAACAAAAAAGTGTGATTCTAGGAATATTGGGACCCAAGGAGTCAAACCCCGTCTCGCTGCAGATATATAGGTTGGGTGTGATTTGACAATCAAGACAGCAGACCAGGGCTCATTTCCTTTGTTAGCTAAATCAGATACATCTGGCAAAGTTAAAAAAGAAAAAAAACATAGCGGACTCTAGCATTGGGACCCGGGAAGTCTAACCTGTCTCTCTGCTTGATCAAAATTTACAGTACATAGCCGCCATGTATGCACAACTTGTGTGTCATATGTTGCCAGTGACTGGTCACCAGGTGACGATGAGCTGGCAGTCAGGATCAATTGCCTATGGCCACACTGTGTCGCCACCTTCAGCTGGCAGCCAGCTGCCAGGAGCACCCTGTTTTGAATATTACAATTCATCTCTCAGGTTTTCAGGCATGCAAATGAGCAAATTTGTGTGAAATCAAGGCAAGATCTAAATGGTACATTCAGCTCTATACATCCAAGTACTTCAAACATCTACATGTCACCAGGCTAGCCCTGAGCAGACATCAAGACTCAGGACATCTATCATTATCATGTCAATGTTGCACGGGCCTGTAGTGTCTAGGCATACAAAGGCAAGAGTACACCGAGGGCATGATGCATGCAGTGTGCCGGGGGGTTTGAGGGAGGCTCGTCAAAATCTGGCTTGAGGGATTGGATTTGAAAATTGTTGAGAACCAGTGTGCAACCTGCGATTGGGCTTGACAAACCAGAGTTGTAGGCCAATGTGATATAATGATGCTTGCTACAGTCTGTCATGAAAAGAAGTGATAAGAGTGTCTTGGTGCATCTTTTGAAGTGGTCTTCACTGTGGAGCGCAAGATGTAAGTCGTGCAAGACCTTGATGACTGTGCAGGAATCTTGAAGGAAGAATTTGGACCAAATACTTGATGAAGAGCCAAGCACTCAAAGCTTGATGTCTCTTGAGTGCGAATTGACCAGGCTAGATGAGTAAAGGAATAACAACACTTGGTACTTGAGTGAGCTTGACACCTTGGTAATGAAATCCGGTCTGAGTACTTGATTGGCTTAAGAAAACTGCTTGGGAATGAAAAAGCGAAGACAGCTTGATGAATGCTAGAGAAGTGGAGCGAGCACAAGGGCAGTTCACTGTTGATATCAGATGTCACTGTCGGCCCGTACACTGTGCTGAGGGCTGCCCAAAGAAAGCCACCGTGCCCGTGAGCTGGATGAGTGCAGCGTTGAGATTGTACGTGTTGTTGATGGCATGAAGTATTGGCAGCAGGGAGGGCGGGGACAGAGATGGGAGAAAGAAACAAGAGGTGTCAATTAGTACTGTAGAGCCAGCCTACTGACAGAGTTGGGCCCATGCTGCACCGGCTGGTGAGACAGTGTGCCACTCAAGTGAAGTGGCCACCTTCGTACCAAGCCAGAATGGAGGACACCTCTGAGCACAGGAACAAGTGTGGGAGGTCAGCGAGGACATGCTGAGGGAAGGCGAGATCTAAAACAGGGGCAGAGGGAGAGGGGAGATGAAGGGAAGAGACAAAGAACTTAGGTGTGCTGATCAACCAATGTGTGATCTGTCAATGCAATCACACATGTGACAGCAGACTTCAGGGTGCTCGCCTTGAGCACACTTCCTTTTTCTTTCCCTTTCTTGATTTCAGCCCAATTTGCCTCGAATAAATTGCATTGTGCTGCTGCTGTCTGCTACTCGATGTATGGACTCCAACATAATATTATTGCTCACAAGTTGCAGACAGCTGGCATGAAAACATGCCCAACACATGGCAGGCCAGGTGGCCAACAGCTGGAAGACCACACAGCTACCAGCTGTGGACACATCTCGTTGCATGTGCCTGTGGGGTGACCGTGCCAGCTGCCCATAACATGAGAGCACTTTGGTAGTGTACTTGGCAATTCCAGGCAGCTGTGTACCATACACCAGATTCCATTCTTTTGCTTTCTACCTTCCCTTTATTTATTGAGAATTGGAACCATTACCATCACCACTAGTGCCTCTATCAGTTACATAGAGGAGATTGGTTATTGATGTGTTATTGGTGGGCAAAGTAGATACATTGTTGTATGTGAACCCACAATCTGGACTATGCCTTGATAAATATTCCAAGTGAGAGTGCCCTGCTGCTGAAACATTGAGGAGGGATACTTATTGCAATTTTCAAAAATAATGTCCTCCACCGAAAAAAAAAATTGAAAGTTTGGGCTTGGCTCACAGGTTGTGGGCTCGAGTGCCCTGGGTCGCATTCATTTTTCTCTCAGTAGAAAAGCTCAGAATACACTAAATGTAGAATATGATGGGCAGAGCAGGCAGAAATAAATTTATTTTGCTCTTCCAACACTCTGAAAGCAGAAAACGGTTAGGTCGAAGCTTTCGACTTTTGTGATGAGTGACTGATGTGTGACAGAATGCGCTGACTCTTCACTTCCACCAAGGGGCAGTCGGGATTCGAAATTTGTATATGACATCGAAAAGTTATTTAAGGGCCTGGACCTGACCCCCCCCCAAATTGGGAAGGGGTTTCTCATGGATCACGTGTTCTCATCAAACACCTCCGCAAAACTGTTCCAGCCACTTCTGGCCCGCTATTTCAGTGCTCCTGGCTATCCAGCACTCTCTGCGGCTTTCAATAAGCATTTACTCAACCACTCAAACCATCTTCTATTTTTCTTTTTCTTCATACCCAGCACAAGATGTAGTAACAATCACACTCAACGCCGTTTTCCGGTATGACACAAGTCACATGCCCAGTTTTTTGGCAGCTTCTCTTCGAGACCGTCAGTGCACTCTTTGTGAAACTGCAATTTGTTTGTCAGGTGGAGGTTAAATTTATAAGAGTTGATTGAACGAACCCAGCGTGTCTCGCACCCCTTTTTTTGAACACTTGGCGACTTTTGATGTGTCACCCTTTTCCGCTTCCGTGATCAGTTTTCCATAACCGTCCTTGGTTCTTCTTCACTTTCGGCATTATTTGGCTGATATGCGGAGGAAGTGAAAATAGTTTTCTCATGCACGTGCGCATGTGATCAGTCCAAATCAGTTCAGCACTGTTTGGGCTTAAGCCGGATGGTCTCTCAATAGAACAGAAATGATGCAGAATGGTCGCAGCATCCTCAGGAGCGGTTCTGAGGCGGTTTCTGAGCTATTGGAACCTATTTCAAAATCTACTATAAAAAGATTTTTAAGGACCTGGTCAGGACCCCCCCTCCCTATATCCGGAATTTGGATCCCGACTGCCCCTTGGCTTCCACTCTTGTCTTGCTTTCACTCTCCACAACTGGCAATCTTCGTATCACTGGCCAACCTGTCATGAACCGTCTTTTCATTTTACTTCCAGAACCTGAACAACCCGAACAACCTGATCATTGATCAGATCAACTATCTGATCAATCGAACCAGGATACCGTTTTAGGATCCCTAACGGTTTCGATTGGTTTCCCGACCTTCGGGTTCCTGGTCACCCCCTCTACGTTCATATACCCTTCATTTACTTTGCATTAATCTTGTCCATTTCTGTTGGACACTGGGTGACTTTCCATAAGCCATATAATAGATTTGAGCTTGTTGGAGGGGTGCCAACCGTGCCGGCACACCACCTATTCCGATTAAATCTAATGCTTGAGGGTTCCTATAAGCAATAAAATATTTTATTTTGCTAGAGTTTACGGTCAGCACGTGAAATGTAAACAACACGTCTCAGAACTTCCAAGTTACATTCTACACCCACAACGCATGGACATCGACGCGTTTTTCCTCCATCAGCAGCTCGAGAACATCGTGGATGAAGAAATAGAAGACAAACAGCAACTTGTAGGGCTGGCAACAGCTATCATGTTGCTCGGAACCATTGAGGCCCGCAGGTTACGCGCCAAGCGACAGAAACCTTCCAGGCTGTACCTTTGCCGGCCCCAACTCCTCCCCAATCCCCGCATAACGACACCTTGGCAGGTGCTCTATGGCACTCAGAACGATCGCGCCTATATCACGACCATGGGGTTTGATGTTTCGACCTTCAATCACATCCTTGCCACAGGATTTGATCTTGCTTGGAATACCACCCCTATCCCCCAGAACGATGCAGTGGGCAGTGGACAGACCCGACCGAGTGCTTGTTCTCTAGATGCATCCAGCGCTTTGGGACTCCTTCTACATTATCTGAACTCGACTATGCGGGAGATCAGTTTGCAACAAATATTCGCCTTGATCCCGAGTACGGTCTCTCGATACATCACCTTTGGACTGAAAATACTCCTTGCAATCCTTCACACCATGCCCGAGGCAACCATCCATTGGCCCATGGGCGAGGATTTCTTCATTTACAATGGATTGATTGTCACTCGTCACCCCCGGTTGACTGGGGCCTTTGCGAGCATTGATGGGCTGAATCTTGCCTGTCAGACTTTGGAAGATGAAGAAATTGAGAATGCGACATATAATGGTTGGCTTTGCGAGCATTTCATGAGCTCCGTCTTGATATTCTCCCCTAAAGGTGACTGAGTATAGTATGCCGTTCCTTTCTTCTGTTAACACATGCTTCAGGGACTGTGATTGCTGCAAATCTCAATGTGCCAGGCAGCTGGCATGACTCGCGCGTTGCGCAGCCTATATATGAAAAGCTCCTCACCCAAACACCGGACGGGTTCTACCTTGTTGCAGACACCACATTTCCACGCGGTGTGAACCAAATACAAGGCAAGATTCGGGCTCCCATCAAAACCGGTCAGAGGTTCCAAGGAACTCGGGACGAGATCGAAAATCGTGTCGCATTTGACCACGAGCTTCTTTCCTATCGCCAGACTGCCGAGTGGGGAATGCGTGGTTTGCAGGGATCCTTTGGGCGCCTTCGGATTCCGTTGGAGGTGGGCCACCAGGAGGAGCACGGGGATTTACTGAGATATGTGTTCGCCTCAACAATCTGCGTGCCGAATTGGTAGGGATCAACCAGATCCGCAATGTGTATATGCCGTTGTGGAGGCAGATGGAGGAGGAAGAGAAAGTATGGGGGAGTTTTGAAACTATGTTATTTGGCGAGCAGAGACGTTCTGACCGCGTTGCTCGTTTTCACAATGTGGCAATTTATGATCAATAAATACTTTGTATGACTTGTCCCCTTCGTAGCCGTCCCCGTCGTACTCGCCCTCCTGTCGGTCGTGGTCATCCTGTTCAGATCTATCGTATTCGGGCAGTTCGCTCACGCCGTCATGTTCATGGTCAACATTGGAAGCTGAAAAAAGCCACGAAGGGCAAACTGGATTGTTCAGAAGCTAGCTAATGGTAAGGAATGTAGATAGTGTTCGTAGAAGCTGGTAATTAGAGAAGTATTCATCAACCAAGTAATTAGGGAGTGTAAGATTGCGACACAGTCCAAGAAAGTATGTACGGTGTCAAATCATTCAGATATTTGGACTCAGATAGCAAGCCGCCGACTTGCCCTTGACCTCGCCGCTGCCCCCACCACTTGCATCTGCACTTGAGGACCCAAAGGAGGGGAGCACGGACTGACCGGAGGAGGAAGAACTGGAGTTCCAGTTCTCCTTGTTGGCATTATCCTCCTCATCTGTGAACCATTCAACACAACCCCTGCCTTCAGGAAAAAGTCGCTCACAGCGAATCTTCCCACCCCGGCGAACGAGGTCCGGACACTCTTGAGCGATGTAACGGGCACGGCTGGATTGGCTGCCGTTCCCCCCGAAACCTGTGAAGGGCGCTGGACCGAGAAATTCAAGCTTCAGCTCGGCGCGATCACGAGCGCGCTCGACCTCGGTGAGGCAGTTGCGGAGGGCTTCAGTAGCCGCCTGAGCGTCGCGGAGCTGCTGGGTGAGGGTCATAAGCTGTGTCGTCTGGAAAGACCGTTGAGAGCGCTCCTCGTGCATGGAGCGCTGGATCTCAGGGTCGAAGGTGTTGGCAAGCTTCGTGACGAGCTCGGGTGCGTTCAGGCACGAGTTGCGATGAAGGGGAGGAGTGGGTGCACAGCGGGCGACTGCAGAATGGAACTTGGAAGTGCCAGGGTTGAGTACTTCAACACTATCGTCCGAGGAGTCGCCACCGCCGATGTCAGAGTCCCCGACGTCCTGTGTTCCGACACGTTTGTTGATCTTGGGGTCGATGCCCTTATCACGCTTGACATCAGGCGGGCAGTGAGCGTTGCCGGTGGGCTTCTTGGCTTTCACCAGCTGGTGAATAACATAAACATCAGTGACATAGAAAAAGAGGATTGAGGATGTACAAGTTTGAACTTTGCCTCCAAAGATTTCAGGTCACGCACGGGTCGACCATGTCTGGCTGCCCAATTGTTGTGTCTAGCGGTAACTTCCTTCCAGCCCTTGCCTCCAACAGGAAGCAACCTGTTGACAAGGTCAAGCAGCCTAGTGACGTCGCACTCGTTGAAGTTGGCAGATCCTTTGGGACGGCCACGCTGCTTAGCGGGTGGAGCAGCGTCGCTGTCGGCGTCGACATCTGAGTCTGAGGAATGGGTCCTCTTCCTCGCCTTCTCCTTTTGGCGGACACCGGTGACTTTGGCGGCAGGCTTGAGCCCGCGCGACTTGGCAACGGCCACGGGCTCAAAGTCGGAGTCAGAGTCGTTGGGGAGAGGGAGGAGACTGGGGTTAATCAAGTGGTCGGGGACTTGACTTGTGGACGGGAAGTTATATGAAGCCTACAGATAAGCTGTAATGGAAGACAATTGAACGGACACATGCCTGATTGGATGGAGCCGACATGCTGAGGTTCAAAGACGGGGTGTGCTAGGCGACTTTAGCTAATGATATGGCAGGAGCTCGTGCAAACCTACTAGCTGGTGTTGAGCCGCAACCCAGGTCCCATTGGGAGCACAGAACCAAGCCCTGCCATTGCCGTCATACTGGATACCGAGAGACGAGGGAGGAGCTGGGGCCGACTGTGACTGAGCATGAGCATGAGGAACGGGGGGGACAGGAGCAGCAGCCGGACCACTCGGCTGAGAAGGTTGAGGAGTGGCACCTGGATGCGGAGGGAGCTGTGGGATCGACAAGTCCGACATTGGAAAGGTGAGAGAAGAAAGAAATGAGCGTGGAGAACAAGAAGATGGGGGATCTCGAACGAAGGAAGACTCACCTTGCGTTGTCCCTTATAACGTCTCTAGCGGGTGCAGAAAAAGCGGTGAACTTCGTTGGCGCAAAGGATAATGAATCAGCTGCTAGAATTGAGCCAAGAACGAAGACAGTGGAGTTGCGATGCACCCCATAGCGATTGGTGCCGTTCACTGGGAGCATGGCATTTGCAATGCCTCCGACATCACCGACAGCAGGGAGGTGGGATGAAATCGACAGCCGGATGCGCAAGGGAAGTGGTGGTGAACGAATGGGGAGTAAAAAGACCAGGTGGGTGGTTGTTTCCACCGGGAGTGTGCCATTTGCAAGGCACCCAACGTCGCCGCTATGGGCAGCAAGGAGACGGGTGAAATTGAGAGACGGATGCGCAAGGAAAGTCGTGTGGGAAGTAACCGGTCCGACCTAGTCCGGTGACGTATGGCTGTGAATTCTCGCCCGAAGAGGCAGCCAGCCGTTTAAGAGGAGGAATTCGAGGCGGGATTATTCTGAAGAGGGGGTAGGGACCCCTCCTCTAGATTATAATTAATTCAAGTCTACAAGAGGGTCCAAAATATTGCAACTGAGATCTGAGTCCGATGGGGTCCCGACAGCTGTCATGTCAGTGCGGCGATTCAGCGCAGTTTGAGCTCGAAAAATGTAAAAAACATTTTCTAATGCTTATGGAAAGTCAACCACTGTACCTTAATTTACAACCCCTAGGGACTTTAGTATATAAGCTGTAGTTATTTCCCTGTACTTTACACTATTCTAGTCTAAACTCCAGGCTTATTTGTTAGAACTCTTCGTGCTTCAGTCGCCCTCATCATCTCAGAACCCGGAATCTGCTCTGTGCTGACACAACCCTATCCTCAGTCGCACTCCCATCCAGACTACTTTTATTCATTTACATGGGCAACCACTGCATCCATGATGACTCTAAGCGGATCGCGTTCTAACCCGTAAGGTTACGGGGACGGTTTGATGTCCTAGTCAATGATGGTGCAGTTTTGTGTCCGTAGTACTTTCCTCACAAAGATCGTTCCATTTCCTCACATCGAGTGAAATTGTTTACTAACTATTACTGCAATCGACATTGAAATTGACGATAACAGGATTGGAATATTATACTTAGTCTACAGCCCGACACGCACCAACTCGCGACCGGCGGTCTCCAAACGTTCCAACCTCTTGATCAGCTCCTCCCGTTTTCCAGCGACACTGGGGCTCTCTTGTGCGAGCTCACGGCAGATGCGCAAACCCTCAGGACCATTGACCCCGAGCCCGCGGTAGAGGGTCGGAAGTAAATCGCGCCCGATGCCTCGTACGAGTTCATGGTCGATAGCGAGCGGGATGTTGTCTGCGATCCTTTTGTATGCGACTGGCATTCCAATAATATCAGCATACTTGTTCAAGATGAAGAGATCCACGCGCACCCTGGAAATACGCACGCACATCCGCCATAATGTTCAGGGCAGGGTCGAATCGATCGGGCGGGAGGAGCTTGACCAAATTCCCTGCGGTGACGGTGCCGAGCCCGATGCCCGCGAGCCCGCTGAGGATCTGTGCAATTCCTGTGAGAGGGAGACGGTTGCCGTGCTGATCCATGGTCGCCGCGCCTGGCTTAAAAGAGGCAATCGCCTGTGCAAGAACAGGGTTCTGCCTCTCCTCACGCGCACTCTTGAAGTGCGAGAAGAACTTAGACTTGTAGTCTGCGAGGTAATGTGCATTGAGAGTCAGCGGCCCATCGTTTTCGAGCGCGATCAGCTTGGCGATGAGGCTTTGTGCGACCTCGGCGCGTTGGGTCATATGGTCCTGAACGAGGATCCTGCGTGGAGGTTATGTGTGATACAGCATTCACGGAAGAGACGCACATTATGCGCTGCTCCAGCCCCCCTTGGCCAAATGATGAGAAATGACGGGCAATGAGTGCCTTCACGTGTTGTGCGAGCGTGCTGTGGACAATGCGACAGAGGACTTGGGCGGGTGCAGCCCATTTCGCAGTGATCTCTGTAATGAAAGACTTCTGCACTACGAATGGATAGTGGCCCGGCAGTTCACGGGTGCGTGCGCTGGGAAGAGAGAACGGATTAGACAACAGCACACATTGAAGGCAACAACAACACATACTTATCTGCACGTTTCAACACCGCGTCGATGAAGATGGGCCCTGTTTTCTCAGCGTGCGGCTCTTGACCCCCCTCGCCATCCTCATTTAAGAGGAACGCAGGGTCAGGGAACGGTTCGACGTATGCCGTGAGGAATTCCACTGGTTCTTCAAACGGTCGGAAATCTGGCGCCGTGTGACGAATCTCGCGGCGAAATTGCTCTTGCGCTGGACGTATAGCCTGCAGTAGCCCTTCAGGGTGGTAGACACCCTCAATAATGTTGTTAAGTTCCGCGATAAATTGATGGAGCATGGACACGACCTCGCCGACGGGGTCGCTCGAGGGTGGCTTTGGAAGCTGCTGCAATCCCGCGCGAGTCTTGTGTATGGTGTTTTCGAGTTCGATCTGGATTTGCGGCAAACTATACTGACATATAAGTAGAAGAATTTAGTAGAGCAGAAGCTACTTTGCGCACCGCTTCGAAATGAGGTCCGAGAGGATCGAGCTCAGGCGATCGATAAGGTTCGTGGTCCGCAAATATTTTTGATACATTGTATCAAGCTTGGACCACGGGGGTGTGTGAGTGAAGAAGTCGTTCTCGCGTGCGCGCGCTTCTGCCCAGGTGATCCGTTGCTTCAGATCCTGTGAGCTGGGCTGCTTGACACAGTACCAGTTGTTTTCGAGCGTTTCCTGCTCATTGCGAATGAGGGGTAGCCAGTTCTCTTCTTCGCCTTGAGGAATTCTGCCAACCGCAATATTGTTAAAGTGATGCAACCAATGAAAGAAGATAGGATCACCTATCAGGCTTCGTGAGCACGCCTGAAATGTAATAGTCAGACTGAGTCAGAGGGGCGGAGGAGAAAACCATACCAATTGTGCGCTTGCCCTCCGGATCATATTTTTTAGTGAGATGATGAGCGCCCTGATTCTCAAAGTCCGCTGCAAAAGCGGACGATTAGTAGAATGAAAATGAAAAGCGGCAACGTGTTTACTTTCACAGGCGACGGTCAGCAGAATTACGCAACTCGGCTTGGATATGTACGATGTTACCAGACTCTCCACCATCGCAATGTCGCGTTCGTTGCCTCCCCGGCTCACGCTCGCGATAAGACCTATGGTATATGTCAAACGAGAGTGGTGAGCGCGAGTATTCTATCACGCACCGGGCAAATCCACAAACGAAAGGTCAGCGACTTCGGGCCCGCTGATCTGCAACGAGATATAGTTGGTTGAAAACGAGACTTCGGGTATATCGTCCTCGTCCTCCTCCAGGAAGATTCGAGAGGGCTTGCTTGGACTGAGGATGGCGCGCTGCGCGCGACGAATGCGATCTTCGACCTCAACCTTGTCGAAAATCGGATCGCCGAAAGCCTCGTTGCGCGGCTGGCCGAGACTTTGGCCATTCTTGTCGGTAATGAAGCGCAATTCGACGATGCATTTCCAGGCCGCGTCGGAATGGGAGAGGCGGCACTCGGTGGGGCAGCTAACGATAAAATCAACGCCGGCAATCGCAAGCATGTACAACTTGAAAGGGGCGTACCGGGTGCATGTTCCCGCCGCGCGGGGCAGTGTGATACCAGAAATGGATTCGATGAGAGAGGACTTGCCGGCGCTTTGGGAACCGATCACGGCGATTTGAGGAAGGTCGATGTCGATTTGGACACTGGGCGCAGCGGACAGTCAGTATTTTTGAGCGCGATAATAACCAGTTACGACGGACCCAGTATTGTGCAAACGGTTGACGAGATCCAGCATACGACGACGACCTTGCGACAACGATGGGTTAGAAAGGCCGACCCCATGGTCGCTCTGATGGTTGTCCGTCGAGGGTGGGGTGATAGAACCGGAAGAATCCAGGTCGGGGGAGAAAGATTGAGGTGTAGACATGGTGGATGCAGACAAGACGAGAGCGAAATGTCCTCACTTATATACTGGAACGGCTATCAAATGATATTGGTCGAACAAAGGGCAAGAACAAAGGCAGGACAGCGGGCATCAAATCCGTCGTTGCCGAACAGTTGAATAAAGCTTATCCTCTTTTGATGCTCCAGATATTGGTGGCTTGCAGGGTTCCACGGCCCCCAGAAAAGCAAGAGGAAGAGAACGGTGACTGCATGTCGTTCCTCGAGACTGGTGAAGATTATACGGCGGTGAACAAGTTGGACAACGAGCACTGCCGACTTCTCGGCCATAACACGGCGGACAATCAACTGTCACTTGCGATCCGAGTTTCCGCGGTCATCGAAGTGAGGTCTGAACTATCATTTGGTTGAATCCAACCACTTACCCCTTTAGTCGAGCTTTTGGATTTTTCCGTGGCCACGACGCAGCCTCATGTTTTGGCGGCATTTCCTTTTCGGTACAGAATGTGAAAATAACTTGGCCCGTTTCTTGGCGCCAACGTTACAGCGGGCCAGCCCCACCTCGGTGGTTTCTCCGGATGAATTATTCTGGAGCCACTCTGTGCTGTGTGATCAAGTTTGGGAATATTCTTCCTTGGGTGCTCTACTTATCTTGGTACTAGGGTCGTTCACAGTAGCCCTTTTTCGCTCCCTTTTCATGCCCTTTTTCGCCCTTTTTGCCATTCTCTCCGTTTTTTGCCCGGTTTTTCGCCCCTTTTTCAATTAGAAGTGCCAAAAGGGTAGAAGACCGAAAAAAACGGGGTCTTACATGCAATTCTGTAAGAAATGGAAAAAAAAAGGCGTAAAAAAGGGCGCGAAAAAGGGCTACTGTGAAACCCCTAGCCTGAAGCTCCCTTTTTCCACCCTTTTTGACTCCCTTTTTTCATTTCATGCAGCCTGGGTGCTCCTATTGTTCCTCAAAGGTCAGATACCAACTTGAGTGTTCAAAAAGGACTGGTGAAAATTTCTGGATTTTATAGCTCACTATCTACAAAACATGAAAAAGGGAGCAAAAAGGGAGCAAAAAGGGCGAAAAAAGGGCGACAAAAAGGCCAACCGTATTACTGTTGTACCTGGCTCACACGCCCCCACACCCACACAGCCGCGCGTTTCTATTTCGCATGCCACCAACCCACTGTGCTTTCTATCAGCGTTCTTCTTCTTCTTCTTGACTCCCGTTATCTTTGATGAATCATAAATCCTCGCACCTCACCTCTGTTCTTAGTTTAGTCTGTGTAGCTCGACAGCTGAGAACTCCCATCGAATAAACGAACGTTCTCAAAAAAAAAAAAGGACTAAACAAAAAACTCCGAAGATCACAGGGAACCGGGACGCGGGGAATCAAACCCCGTCTCGCTGCTGCACCTATTGTTTACATAAATTTGATACCGAAGGCAGCTGTGCACCGTACACCAGGCCTCATTCTGTGCCTTGTTCGGTCCTGCACTAAACACTCTGTTTTTTTTTCTCATTCTTCTGCCAAAAATGTAAACTTCAAATGGTTTTTGGGACCCAGGGAATCGAACCCCGTCTCGCTGCTGCACCCGTTGCTGAGATTTGGTCGAAGGCAGCTGTGCACCGTACACCAGGTCCCATTCTGTGCCTTGTTCTGTCCTGCACTAAACATTCTGTCTTTTTCTCATTCTTTCATTCTTCTGCCAAAAATGCACACTCCATATGGCTAATTGGGATCCGGGGAGTCGAACCTACACTGCAAACTTCTCAGGGATCAAAGGCAGCCGTGCACCATACACCAGGTCCATTTTCTTCCTTTGTTCTGTATCTCTCTGTGTGGGATACATTCTGGCTGAGTTGAATGAAAAAGAAAGTTTAGTAGGAATTGGGATCTGGGGAGTCGAACCCCATCTTGCTGCATATACTGCACAATTCCCGCCGATCAAAGGCAGCCATGCACCATACACCAGATCCCATTTCCTTCCTCTGTTATGTACCTCACTACATGAGATACCTTTTACAACCTTTCGGTACAAAGAAAGAAAAAAGCGCAACAAGAAGGGAGTGGGATCCAAGGAATTGAACTCCAGCCTGCTGAAACATCATTGAGATGGGATATTCAAAGTGAGCGGCTATGTACCATGCACCAGGTTCCATTTTCTTCCTCTCTGTAAGGGCAGCCTTAAGCTCAGTACAGGGCGCGGAAACTAGTGAGGGAATCCAAAGTATAAATATAGGTACTAAGTACAGGAGTGGAAATACTATGCACCTAGTGGGGGAATCCGAAGAGAAGAAAGGATGGGGATTCCCATGCTAGGCGAAACCTTATATACTAGTAACTACCCAGTAGCACGTGTCCATAGGTATCTATAATGATCCCGGGCTTGATCTCATAACCATGTGCCAGCACGAGTGGACAGACAGACAGATGGAGTCCCAGATGGATGGGCAGACAAATGATCGGCTGCAGAAGCAGCCATAGCAATGGATGGAAAAGAGTCCAGAGCGACAGATGGAAAAGTGTCCAGAGCATCGGATGGAAAAGCAGCCGGAAGAGCGAAAGTGGCTGGAGCGGGGGTTCCCCCAATATCACCCCCCCCTTGGAATACAGTGTCCTGACATATAAAGCGGTGAAACAGTGTAACATAAATGCACGGCATCCTAATTTTGCGATTTCCTATGACCAGTATTTATACAATGGGAAAACAGGAAGCAACTAGCACTTCTTTTTTTACTAGCAACCTAGCTAGTACCCAGACCACTTGTTAGGTGATATAGAGGAGACTGTAGTGCGAGGCTATACTAGTGTGATGCACTAGCTGCTAGCTGAGTGTACAAACAACCAGGGATTAAACCACTGCCTAAAAATTCATGAGACATGACCTAGAAGACTCTAGTAGTCCAGAGATGACTTACGAGGGAGCTAGCGATAGTCTAACAGATGAATATCTACGATGGAGGTACAACTAGGGGACAGCACCTTGAGCTAGGAAGTTCGGCGCAGGATCTGGTGGTACTATCTAATCTCTAGATAAGAGACTAGGACAATGATAGGCAGAACAATCCAACTAGCAACTGGCTAGGGCTTTGACAGAAACATACCATAACATAAGAGATGAAGCAACACGAGGCTAGCGCCCAGTGCCCGATCTGGGCAGCTAGGGCAAACAGAATAGCAAGCAGGCTATTGGAATGGAGCTAGGGACAATTGTATAGACTGTACCAATGACTGGAGGTCTGATCGATATCCTGACCAATGTCATGAATCACCCGGGTTCTACTTTTTCGTGCGATGTGTTCGTATGGATATGGACATGTCTCAATGGCACAGGACTCTCATGATGCCACCACGTGACCTTCTCGTGGTTGAAACCCGGCCATGGATTCTAAAGCCACAGACTCGGAGATTCTGTGCCACGGGATACAGAAGACATTAGGGACTAGGAACCCGTACAGACAGATCCTAGTCCCCAGACTCACCATGGCTGACACAGAAGCGTACACAAAGTACATGACTGGTTGCAAACCAATTGGGGTTTGGACCACTGGATACAATGACATTCAGGATTAGGAAACCCGAGTGTCAGGTCTCTTAACTCCTCCGATGCCACGAAAACAGAAACAAAGGAGTCCAGGAGTATCAGTATCAACACTCCTTAATGCTGCAGTACAGGAACTGATTGTGATTAACCGTAATCGCTTTAATTTATTAGAAGCCTATGTAAGCTCGGTAAATCTTCCTGTACAGTAGATTCTACCTCGTCTAATCTCAGGCTTCTACCTTGGCTTGACATAGGCATTGTCTCCACCCTGCCCTGCTTCCTCCACATTGTACTATGGGTTGTATACCTGAGTGGATATCCCACCCTCTTCGACTTGTTCCGGGTTCTGTCTTGCATCCTGAATTATGACATACGGCCTCCTAAAGAGGACACCATACGGTTGGTCCTACTGCTCGGGGAACACATGAGCTATTAGCGTCTATCAGGTTTATCCTGGTTGGGGTTCTCGCCGGGTTACTTGCTGTTTAGCCGACCCAGAGGCCATTGCTGACAACCAATGAGCTGTGACAGTCTGATGTTGGTCGCAACACTGCATCATCTAGGAATGATAGATTGTTGTTCTGACAGAGTAGAGGTGACCTAAACCACTGGCTACATTGCCAGTTGGTCTGGAAGTGGTGCTCAGCATAGACAGAGGGCTGAGGATCAAGTGATATACCCACGGTTGAACACTAGCCGGTCAGCGAGGCTGACCTGGTGTATACCAAACCAGTCCCAAAACCAAACGGCAGTCGTCTCATTGGCTGACCGTATTTCTCATCATCTAATATTGCTTATTGTATTATTCAGTTCCCTAAGGGTTTATATGTGGTTTCTACTAGGTCTGATGATATGTATCATACATCTGTCAATCTGTATCAAGGGCCGTACCCTATAAATTTAGGTCCTGACACCCCCACTCGACCCAGGCTGTAGTCCCATAGACAGACAGAACTTTGAGTGCTTGTCATGTGGTAAAGCCTTTGTAAAAATGTCTGCTATCATGTCCTCTGTTGGATACCATAGTACCACACATTCCCCTTGTTGAACCAAGTCATCCTGAATGAAGTGGTACTTCCGTTGAATGTGCTGAGTTTGTGCACAATATTGTGGATCCTGGGAAAGGATAATTGCAGCACGGTTATCGCACTGCAACTTGGTTGGATTTTTCTGGGGCTGTCCAAGCTCCTTGAAGAAGGATCTCAACCATGCCAAGTGCTGCCCAGCATTTGGAAGCCCAATGTACTCGCTTTCAGTTGAGGATAACGCAACCATGGACTGTCTATGGCTTGACCAGCCAATAGCTCCTCAACTTGCAATGAAGATATAACCAGAAGTTGAGCGAGATGTGTCTCTATCACCATTCCAGTCTGAGTCACTGTAGTCATAGAATATCATATCCATGCCAAGGTTAGCTCCATCAAAGTGGAGGGCCCAATCTTGTGTGCCTTTGAGGTAACGAAGAAGCCATTTGGCAGCAGCCCAGTGATTCCCTTTTGGATTTGCACTGAATCGACCAAGCATTCCCACAGTATGTGCAATATTGGTCGTGTACCGAGCATGACATACATTGCAGATCCAACAACACTCTGGTATGCAACAACTGGTCCTCCCTCAACAAGTGTCATGTGAGATACGGTCTCATTGTCATCGGGATTGTCATTACTGAGATGGGCACCTGTAGCCATTGGAGTGAACACAGGCTTGCAGTCTGTCATGCCAAAACGAGCAAGGACTTTGTCAATGTATTGACATTGGTTAAGTGCAATTGTGCATTTCTTGCGATCACAAACCAGTTTGATCCCAAGCGGATATTTAGCTGGGCCCAGATCCCGCATTTTGAAACTGGATGAAAGTAATCCTTTTACTTGCTGGGAGAACTCCTTGGATGTAGCAGCTATGAGGAGATCATTGACATAAACTACAACAAAGCATGTCTGTTTGCCTTCTTTGTAAACGTAGAGACATGTCTCTGAATTGAGTCGATGAAAACCAAGCTTAAGGAGTTTTGAGTCAAAGGTGTGATTCCAGGTCCAACCTGCTTGTTTCAGACCATATAGTGATTGTTTCAATTGCCAGCAGTGACCTTCAGGAATCTCACATAATTTGGAGGAGTCATGTAGAATTCCTCCTCAAGCTCACCATTGAGATAAGCAGTAGAGACATCCATTTGGTTGAGCTCCAGATTGTACTTTGCAGCAAGAGCAAAATAATGCGCACAGATTCCAAATTGGCCGTGGGAACAAAAATTTCTTTGTAGTCAATGCCTTCTTTCTGGGTGTCTCCCCTAGTAACAATACGGACTTTGTATCGTACTATCTTGCCTGTTTCGTCAGTCTTGACCTGTGGCACAACCTTGGATTTAATTGGCTTTACACCCTCAGGAATGGGAACAACATCGTAGACATCATTCTCCTGGAAACCAGCTAGCTCTTCATTGAGTCCTCCAATCCATTGATCATTATCTGGGCTGCTCATAGCTTCCTGCCAGCTTGCAGGATCCAGGGGGCCTTGTGCAGTAAAGGCTTCAGCTATAGCATCCTGGAAACTAGCAAGAAGTACTGCTTCAGGGATGTCAGGTTCCTCAACGTTTGTGTCAATTTCTAGTTCAGGTGAAGATGTTACTCTATCCTGTGCTGCCTTTCGTGCTGCAGTTTCTCCTGCATGTTGTAATTTGGATTGACTTTGTTGCCCTTGTGCAATGCAATCATAATCTGCATTGGGTTTAGCTGCCACACAAAAGTGTGTTGTTCTTTGGCAAGGTTCAATTCTGGCACCAGCAACTTTCACAGTGGTGGATTTCCCCTCTCGGAAGGATGTCCAATAGATGGACTATCATCTGGTGATGATTGGGGAGTAGTCTGAGGTAAACTGTCCCCTGTTGGAGCTGCAGAGAGCTGAGGGTCCCTCACTGAAACTGGTATCTGTTTTAGTGGGATATCCTTATCATCGTCATCATAATATGAGATCTCTCTGGGTCATAGGCTCTGAGAAATTTTCTCAAATTGTTGTCTAGAATTAGCTGCTGGCTCCACTGGAGGTTGCACCGCAGTGAATGGTTCATCATCATTAAACTTGACGTGTCTCGAGGTTATGATTTGACCATAAGTACTATCTTTGTTGATCACAAGTAGGTCATATGCTTCACTGCCCTCGTGATATCCAACAAAGACACAATGGTTTGCTTTGTTTCCAAATTTTTGCTTGTGGCACTTTTCCTTGGGAATGAGAGGATATGCCCTACATCCAAAACAATGCAGATGGTGTATGTTCACTGGGCGGTCATAGAGGATCTCATGTGCAATGCGATGAGGTAGGAGTGCAATTGATGGTATACACAGTTACAAGGAGAGCAAAAGTCCAGAATTTTTGAGGAAGTCAAGAATCAATCAGCATAGTTGTGGCTCGAGTCACCAGAGTCTGATTCATGTGTTCTGCCATACCATTTTGTTCAGGTGTATATGGTGTGGTGGTTTCATGAATGATTCCCTGCTTTTTGAACTCTGCTTCCATTTCCTTGGATGTAAATTCACTGCCTCCATCTGTGCGAAAAAAATCGAATCCAGCCATTACAAAACTCCCAGTTGGCAATCTACCCATGAAATTCTGCTTCAACATTCTTATGCCATTCCTTCAGGAGTTGGTAGACTTGTGATTTCTTTTTTGCAAACAAGACCCACATATTTGAAGACCAACGATCAACCAATACCACCCAGTAGTGTATTCCACCAGGGCCCTCTGGTGTGACTGGTCCACCAACATCAGAGGAGACAATGTCTAAAGGACCATGAGCTTTGGTCTGGCTCTTGGAAAATGGCAGTTTCTTCATTTTCCCTATGACACAAGCTTCGCAGAATGTCGGGATCCCAGTCAAGGAGGTAATTTCCCCTAGCCGGTGTTTAATGACCAATTTCTGGCGTAGCGAGAAATTTGTATGCCCAGAGATTTTGTAAAGGTGGTTAATATCCATTGCAAATAAAGCATTGGGATCTGCACTCAAGGGAGAGCAGGTAACATGGAATAGACCTTTCTGTTGCTTTGCCTCAATCATTATTTGTCCTTTAGGATTTTGTACAATGCATTCATTTCTTTCAAAGACACCTTGGTATCCCTTTTTGGTCAACTACTGAACAGATATGAGGGTAATCCCAAATGAGGGAATGTGCAAGGCTTGCAATGAGAGGTCAGTCATTCCACACTTTGTCTTGCAAGACAGACAAATAATGCCAATTCCAACCACATCACAGAATGTATCATTGCCCAGGCGTACTCTCCTTGGTGGGTCCAAAACCTGGTAAGTTCCAGTTTCAAACCAATCTATCTGTGGTGTCATTGTGGTAGATGCTCCAGAGTCAATTACCACTCTTATCACACCAGCTGAGTCATGCGAGATATAAGCGGACATAGCAGTATAAGATTTGTGAGATGCAGAAAGTGTAGCTAGGTTGGCACTGTCCTCATCATCAGAATCAGATTTGGTGGCTGCTGAGGCATTAGCCCTGGCACCCAACTTTCTGTCCTGCTTCCCAGAGTTGGGTTTGTTCCCCTTCTTTAAATCCTTGACCAGGACCTTCAACTGATGGCACTCATCCAAGGTGTGGGATTTGTTCTGGTCACGAATGACACAGAACTTGTTGCTGCTGGTAGATGACTTTGCCTTGTTGGAGCTCTGTGATTTAACAGCCAGAGCAGATTCATCATCTTTATTCTCTGGGCGCTTCCCAATGGTGAGGAGACAAGAGCGGACTTTATCCCAAGTCATCCCTGTGCCAAGAGAAGAGACAATGTTTCCTCTGATTCCTGGCCAATAGCTATCCTCTGGTAGAGTGCTGAGCAGGATGAGGGGCTGCAGGTCTGGAGAGAAAGGGTATTTCAACTGTGCAAGGCGGCCAAATTGTCCCTTGATAACACCTATATGAGTTTCAATCTTTGTGCGATCAATGAGTTCTGGCTCATTCTCTACCACCAGTTTAGTGGTAAAGAGATTAGCGAGAATGCCCATGGCAGTATCAGCACAATTGTCTTCTTCAAAGCACCCATGAAGCTTTGCCCACAGATACCCTGCATTTGGTTCATCAACATATTCCATTGCAGTTCAACTTAAAGGAATTTATTGATAATCCCCAAGGCACAACTGTTTCGCTCTGCAGGGGTGTCTTTGAATGCATTGCCTGCAAGAGGAGCAGCTCCAGGTAGAGGGGTGTTGGCAGCAGCAGCAGTGAGAGCATCAGCAGCATTAACGGCCTGGAAAACAGTTTCCAGCAAAGTGAACAGTGTAAGGGCAACCTTAAGCTCGGCGCAAAGCGCGGAAACTAGCGGGGGAATCCGAAGTATAAATATATGTACTATAATACAGGAGCGGGAATACTACGCACCTAGCGGGGGAATCCGAAGAGAAGAAAGGATGAGGATTCCCACGCTAGGTGAAACCTTATATACGAATCAGTAACTACCCAGTAGCACGTGTCCGGAGGTATCTACAATGATCACGGGCCTGGTCGCATAGCATGTGCCAGTGGGAACGGGCGGGCGGAAAGCCGGAGGAATAGCCGGTGCGGAAGCCGGAGTGGAAACCGGAAGGATAGCCGGAGATATAGCCGGAAAGGCTGAAAGAGCGGGGGTTCCCCTGACAACAGCCCTTCTCGGTGTAGCTCCATCTGAGCCTGAACACGGAAAGTTGGCCAGCCTTCTGCACCTGAAAGCTCGGAAGAAACCAGGACAGCTGTAGATGACATGGTGTGGGAAAGAAGTGTCGGCTGTGTGAAAAGAAATGGCGGCTGTGTGAGAGATGCCGGCTGTGTGAGGATGCCGGCTGTGTGATAAACGTGAGGCAGTGCTCACAGTGCTTCTAGCTCTGATGAACGAGTGGTGAGTCTTCTCTTGTAAGGTATGTCTCAGAGCGACAGCACTCAGGGCCCATAACCTATCAAGATCTGAAAATGCACGGAAGGTGCTATACCTCAGTCTCCCGCTATGTGGGATCAAAAGACTATATTAAATACCTGAAAATGGGCGGAAGGCACTATACTACAAAATTACTCGTATATTAACGAGATCTACTGAATCAGATTGTACATGTTTTTACCGCCGAAATTACCCCAACAGTTACCTCAGCTGACCCTCGGCATCTAAAAAATGTGTAGACGCCCCAGCGCTTGGCCTCTTCAACCTCGCCGATCAACCGCTCAATTCCCGTTCAAAAGGCGGGGTAGCAGTTGCGTTGCTTCTTCCACCACTCCCGTCTCCGCCTTTCTGGTACTGACTGTGTCCCCACCGCTGTTCCTCACCTCTGAAACACGTATGCCGTATACAACTCTCAAACCTTCAAGCAACTTGTCTGGCAAGCCTGAGTTTCGTTCGAGCCTGCCGCACTTCGAAAGCGCAATCAAGTCTCAAGTATCTGTGTCTGGAACCTCAAAAACATTTCAAATACCTCAAACTATCACTCTTATCAAGTTCTCATCCGAAGCACTGATGTTCAACATGACTTTCTGCTCCGAACAAGCATTGCAAGGCATCGCAAGTGATCTGTACATCAAAAACATCGGACAACAATCTCAAGGCGCTCAAGCCCACTGGTCGCTACGTGTAACGACGGACAAGTACCGCGATCGATCAGATCCCGCGACATTTCAAGGCTCTAAATGAACTGGGAACTCTTCAATAGCTATAAGCTCTTTCGCTCGGTTTTACCTATGTACACCATCGTCGATGCCCACGGCGCTTGCCCCGTCCAATACTGCTCACGAAATTTATTCAATTCAATCAGCTGACACCATAGCACTCGACCATATTGACTCCCCATTGTTCGCGCCAGCATACCTCCAGTGGACCGTGGTGGTCGGTCGATCCTACACCGAACCAGGTGTGTGGTATCCTCTCTGCAGCCAATAGCATACTGAAAGCCCGCATCCCAATGCTGATCCAGAGCTTGCCGACTACCATGTCCCACCCCCCACTCGTACAGTGGCTCATCCCGACACCCTCCCGCAGATTGTGTCCACCAAAGAAGGTGCATGTGAATGTGGTAACTCCGGTCGTACGAGCGATTGATTACAGCGGCGCGCACAGTGTTTGAGGGCTCGAGGGACTGGGTCACCAGAAATTGGGTGAGAATATGTGTGTGGGTACCTAGCGGCAACGCGCAAGAGCTGACACTTTGAAACCAGAGTCCGTTATGCCCTTTCAAGGTTCTCAAGAGTCTGGAAATGTTCCCAGTCAGTCTGCACAACATTACCTCGCCCTCTCTCTGATGGTCACGCATTCTCTCTCGCTTCGTCTCGCTGTACATCGGTAGGGATTCCGCTGCCGGTATGTATATACTGCCCAAATTTAGTCACTCGTCGCTCATGCACGTTGAGCGCCTGCAATGTGTCAAGTTACTACTTCGGCCAAGCCCCGCATCCGCGCCGAATGCAATGGTGTAAGTGATTATAGTAGCCTTGGCTGGTTCCGGGGAACCAACTAACACGTAGCTACGTTTCGATGCACTATTTTATTCCCTTGGACATTCGGTTTTGCGAAAGTCTTGCTCTCCGTGCTGTCGTCGAAGCTGTACGCAATCCATTTCCCCCCTCATTGACTATCATCTTGGCGACTTTAAAATACTGGAACGAATCCGTTTGGGGATATATGTTCTCTTCAATTCACGGTGCATTCACTGAAATGTGAGGGAAAATATTGCAGCTGAGAACGTGAATTCATTCATGGAGTGTGTTGTTTGTAGTAAATCAATCATTCAGATTCATTCTCGAAATAAAATGCTTTCTAAATTGAGTCAACCATTTATGCTGGAGCGAAGCGAAGGCATGTCTTGTAAGTAAATAAAGGTATGAGAAGTAAGTAATGGACTCACCCTCAGTCTCCCGCTATGTGGGATCAAAAGACTGAAGGACGAGTGCATAGGGTTTATATATAGTTTCTACTAGGTCCGATGATATGTATCATACATCTGTCAATCTGTATCAAGGGCCATAGGCTGGGGCGTACCCTATAAATTTAGGTCCTGACAAAAGGGAGCGCAGGACAGACTAGGATCTAAGAACATTATGCCCCAGACTTTGGACAAAGCTGGTGCTGATGATCTCAGGCTGCTAGTGGAGGTTAATACTGAACTTCACTTGTAGTAGTCTTTTTATTGGAATCAGTAGACTGTTAACTCTGGAGCATTGAGTGAATAAGTTGAGGATTTTGTGTTGTTGGTCCTAGACCTCCAGATATAAAATAAGGATTTTCTCTTTGAGAACCAGCTGCAGTTTGCGCTAGTGACTTTGCCTTCACCCTGACAAGACGGAAGCTCTGCCATAGTGTGTTGGATTGCTTGCTAGGTGAATTGAGCATTGACTCGAGCCCACTAAGTAGAAGACAGACTAGGTGCCCCCACCTCTAGTTTGGCGATAATTTGTCAGTTACTTCACCTTCACCTCCATATAAACACACCCTGGACCATCCCTAGGTTCCTAGCAGTGTTGTTGTTGGTGGTTGTATATTGCTAGTACATTGTAGAGTGTGTTGTTAGAACCCTATAATCAAACTTGTGTTTGTTCAAACCTGCTGGTCACATACTACGGCCTGGACCCGAACTCACAAAGAGAAGTACTTGCATCTTTGGAGGTAGATTGGTTGTAGTTGGTTGTTTTGGGTGTTTGTTTGCAATACCTATCAATTAGCTATTCCTAGTCATATAAGAAGTGCAACATTTCAGTGGATCATCTGGTTGTGCCTCCAGAAGGAGAGCGAGTTGAAGGCAGCTGAGGCAATCCAGCGTGGGGTGTTGGGGTAGCGGCGGTAGTAGGCATTGATGGCATCTTCGGCAAAGACATCGGAGTGTTTTACCCACTTGTCATGATCTGGTCCAAAACCCTTCCATTGTACCATGTACCAGAGGCTGCTGTAGTGGACCCATGCTTTGAGGATCTCAGCAACTTCCCACCTCTTGTCTCTGTCTGTCTGGAGGACAGGCGGCAGCTCATTGTTCCGAGGGCAGCTGGGGAATGGGTCTGGCTTTGCAAGCTCAAGCTTCACCACTGGGAAGACCAGGTGGAGCTGGGAGTAGTGCAGTGGGAGCTCGAGCTTGTAAGCATTAGAGAGTAGCACAAATATATATTCACGAATATGAATATTTGCTGAAACCTAGAAATTGATATTTGCATTTGTACGGATATTGATGGTGAATATTCGTTGCTTAGTCAGCAATATTCGCGAATATTCATGAATATGAATATTCAGTTAATACATTGAGAATTCGGGGGTTTAGTAGCCACCAATGAGTTGCTGAGGACACTTTTATGTTATTTTGTGAGTTTAAACATTGTTGAAGACTCATACAAGCCCTTGTCTTGCATGTTCAACCATTTGATGGACCATCACACTTGCTGTGTTCAACCTGTCAAGCAGTTGCCAAAGCAAAGATGTCTCTAAAGTGGTTGGTTTGCATATGAATTACAGAACTAGTTGGTGTAAATGAAGTGTGTTATGGTTCCAGAGAGATGTGTTAAACAGACCCAAATTTACTATGCTTGATTGAAATTTTTTGCTGTATTACAGCTGCAAATATTCGCGAATATCAACTTTCCTGAAAACTGATATTCACATTCGCGTGAATAGCACAGCCACATCCATTCGTGAATATAAATATTTGCTATTCGCAAATTGCTTGGCACGAATATTCGTGATATTTGCTATTTGTGCTACTCTCTAGTAGGCACCCTTGCCCACAACCTTCACAACCTTGAAAGGTCCAAGCCTTGTCCAAGAACTTGGGTGATGGGCACGTCGTTTCGATGTCAGACGTGTCTACCCAGACTCGGTTGCCTACCTCAATCTCTGGTGCGGGCATGCAGCGGTGATCGTAGTAGAGCTTGAACTCATCTTTGGCTTTGATGAGCACAGTTTTGGCCTCGGAAACCCTGGTGGTGATCTGGTTGCGGAACTCATTGACAGACTTGTCAGTGGAGCGTATCCTGTTTGGTTTGAAACCCATCCAAGGAAGGTGACCGGTGTCCATCATGAACAGAACATGCTGCCTTGAGGAGTGGATGTGGTTGTTGTACATGAACTCAGCCACCGGCAGGAACTAATCCCAGTTGTCCTGTTTGTACCTCATGAAGATACAGATGAACTGTTCAAGCTCCTGGTTGATGTGCTCAGTCTTCGGGTGGTAAGCAGTCGAGGTAGTGGGCTCAATGCCAATGAGGTGCCACAGTTCTCGGGTGAACTCCACGATGAACTGTGGGCTACAGTCAGAGATGTACTTCCAGGGGGTTTCGTGGTGTCTCCACACATTCGGTAGTACAGCTGGGCAGCTCTGACAGCACCGAGGCCAGTGTGGCACTCATTGAATGGGGCCAGCTTACCGAGGATGTCAACCATGACCATCACTGTGTCAAACCCATGCACTTCCAGGAGCTCGACAATGAACTCCACCGAGACAGTGTCCCAGCGCTCACCTAGAATTTTGGTTGGATGGAGCTCACTGTGGGAAAGCTGCTGGAGTGCCTTTATCCAGTTACACACACTGCAGGTTCCGATGTACTGGCTTACATGTCGGGACAACTGGGGCCACCAGTAGTTCCAGGAGATAAGCTTCAAAGTCTTGAAGTGGCCAGCATGTCTGGTGACCCACATGTTGTGGTGCTGCTCCATAATCTGGCAGTGGAGGTCCTTATTCTGCAGCACGACAATCTTGCCGTGAAACAAGAGGAGTCCATCCGAGATTTGCTACTCAGCTGAGTGAGGGACTGGGGCCTTCCAGTTCTTCAGGAGCTCCTGGGCGACAACCAAAACAGGGTCCTCAAGCTCTGGCTCGGTCACAAACACCTTCTGGATGTCCTGCAGGAGGGGAAACTCGGGTCTGTTGACTGTGATTCCCTCCATCACTTGGATTCAGAAGAGTTCCGGCTGGAGGAGCATAACATCTGAGTTCTTGGAACCGGCTCCGTGGTCGGGGCAGTGGGAGACTGCATATGGAGAACCCATGAGGTGGCTGGGCTGGTGGAACAGAGTGAAGTCGAACTGAGACAGGTACAGGGACCATCTGGCCTGCCACTGGTTCAGCTTCTGCGACTTCTGGAAGTACTCCAAGTTCTTGTGGTCCATGCAGATCTCGACTGGGTGCTGCGCATCTTCGAGGAAGTGTCGCCACTCCTCTAGGGCTCAGACGATCACAAGCATCTCCTTGTTGTGGATCACACAGTTCCGTTGGACATCGTTCAAGCTCTTGGAGTAAAAGGCGACGGGGCACCACTTTCTGTCCATGCCCTGTTGTGACAGAACGGCTCCAGTTGCCCAGTCAGAACTGTCCACTTCCAGCTGGTATGGCCGCAATTTGTCTGGGAGAACCAGGACGGGCTCCACAGTCACTGCGTCCTGGAGTGCTTGGAACACAGCAACTGAGGCAGTGGTCCAGGTCCAGGCCATGCCCTTCTTTGTCAGGTCAAAGAGCAGCCAAGCAACATCCGAGAATGCCTGGATGAACCTGTGGTAGAAGTTTGTGAAGCCGAGGAACTGCTGCACATCCTTCTTGTTCTTGGGTGCAGGCCAAGCAGCAACACCGGTGATCTTGATGGGGTCCATCTCAACGTGGTTGTGCAAGATGATGACACCGAGGTACTCAATTGTCGACTTCTCAAACTCGCACTTCTCTGGACGGAGGAAGTGGTGGTGCTCTCGAAGCTGACAGAGCATCTCCTGGACAATTTTGCGATGAAGGGCAAGGTCAGAATGCACCACGAGGATATCATCAAGGTAGACCATGATGTTTTCGGACAGGATAAGGTCCTGGAAGATGTTGTTCATCATTGTCTGGAAGGTGGCCAGGGAGTTGGTAAGGCCGAAGTACATCACCAGCGGCTCAAAGAGTCCCCGGTTTGTAAGGGCAACCTTAAGCTCGGTGCAGGGCACAGAAACTAGTGGGGGAATCCAAAGAATAATATAGGTACTAGAATACGGGAGCGGAAATACTATGCACCTAGCAGGGGAATCTGAAGAGAAGAAAGGATGGGGATTCCCAAGCTAGGCGAAACTTTATATACTAATTAGTAACTACCCAGTAGCACATTGAAACACCGTAACAAGAGCACGCAGCATCTAGTGCAATTTTGCGATTTCCTAAGATCAGTATTTATACAACGGGAAAGCGCTAGCACTTCTGAAGTGTTATCACACTCAGGACTCTAGCTAGGTGATATAAAGGAGAACTGGAGTGAGCCCAAGCTGCTGGTTGTAGCACCAGATACGACTAGTGTGACGCGCTAGCACGGTCTGGAGGCACAAACCACGGGGAAATAACCATAAGCCCAAACAGTCAAGGTGCTAGCACCTAGGAAGTGAGACACAGGAGGGTGATACTGCGAGGGCACTAACAGACGGTGCGAGCAACAAGTCTGGAATCTGAAGGGTAGTAAACTATGTGCTAGCAGCCTTCTAACAGAGGCGCTAGTAGGCGGTACCCAGCTAGTGATCGAACTGAGACCTGAAACGCAGATGCGAGCATGTGACGGTCGCGACGCGGTTGCGAGTCACAAACAGAGACAAGTAGACAGCAAGAGGAATAGCTAACAGGCTATTGGTGCGGATGCGCGGGTCACCACAAATGCAGTAACGGATAAACGGACTGCTAGCCAGTGCTCTGACCTGTGCTAGATGACTCCAGGCGACGGATTCAACTCTGTTTCGTCGGGATAGAGGCTCCAGCAGCTGATGGCAAGCTGAGGGATCACTCAAGATACCCCTAAATGGACGCTAGCGGATCAGTGTGGCTGTTCTGCTTGGCATAGACCCATCATAAAACCAAACGGCAGTCGTTTCATTGGCTGCTGTATCAATCACATCATTTTCACTCATTTCTATTATTCATCCTGTATATCACATGTATCATGGACCTCAGTAGTATAAAGGGAGCACAGAGCAGGCTAGAACCTCAGATTATTACACCCCGGCTTTGTACGAAGTTGGTGCAGGTGGTCTCAGGTTGCTAGTGGAGATTGTAACACACTTCACAAGTAGTAGCTTTATTGGAATCAATACTGTTGACTCTGGAGACGTCGAGATCTTAAGTTGAGGTTCTAGTTGTTGACTCGAGGAGTCTTCACGTATAAAACCAAGGGTGTTCTCTTCGAGACCCAGCTAGCAGTTGCGCTAGCAGCTTTGCCTTCACCCCAATATTGACGGAAGCACTGTCGTAGTGTGTTGGATCGCCTGCTAGGTAGTTGTGTGTTGCCTCGAGCCCACTAAGAAGAAGACGGACTAGGTGCCCCCACCTCTAGACCGAGTGTAACTTGTCAGTTACTTCGCCTTCACCCCGATATTGACGGAAGCGCTGTCGTAGTGTGTTGGCTCGCTAGCTGGACGCTTATAGTGTCTATTGCCAATACAAAGTGGAAACGTTCCTGTTCTTGGTTAAGGAATAGGTCAGCGGCTTAAGGACTGCCTTGCCGTTTGGGATTGAAGTCCCTTGTTGTTAGCCTCAATAGTCTTTGGGTACCCCATTGCGAGGATTTTCACAAACTTACATACTCTGCCCTGGTGCCCTCGATCTAGCGATCCAGCCACCTTGTATCCAACCCATAAACCCCTGCCCATCCCAGGTGCTAGCGGTATTGTTGTTGGCAGCTGCGTAGTGCTAGCGTGATGTTGAACAACTTTGTTGAAGTCTAGCAGTCGAATTGTGTTTGTTCCAAACCCGTTGGTCGCATACTATGGCCCGGACCCGAACTCACAAAGAGAAGCACTTACATCTTTGGAGGAATAGATTGTTATAGTGGTGGTTTTGTGGTTGTTTAGTGCAATCCCGAATCTAAGTTATTTCTAGTCGTATATCAAGTGCACCATTTCAACGTGTCCATAGGTATCTATAATGATCTCGGGCCTGATTGCACAGCACATGCCAGCGAGAGTGGACAGATGTTCTGGGCAGTTGGGCAGATGAATGGATGGGCGTTGGAGTATCTGGAACCTTGGCCAGGAAAGGGAAAGTGTCTGGACTGGATCCAGGTGAACTGAGTTCGACTGAAAGGGCGTCCGGACTGGATCCAGGTGAACCAGGTTCAGCCGAAAGAGTGTCTGGAGCGGGGATCACTAGACCCAGTAGCTACTTTGCAAAGTTCACGACAGTTAGTGTGGTGAATTTTGCAAGCCCACCTGCTAACACTTATCATATCCCCGACAGGCTGCGATAGACAAGGCTGATAGTGTTCACCGGTACCAGGTCCATATCAGGCCATATATCTGACCGGAGCTGGCTTCGGCCAAATCTACACCCTTTTAGGGAATGGCACATTTATTATTTGATAATTAAAAATGTTTTATGGTGATAATTACAAAACATTTGGTACAGCTGAAATGCCCGATATGCCTGAAACCAGTCAATAATGCTTCAAAAATACCCCTGCAGGTCTGAAACAGAATCCTGCCGCATCCAGGGAGCACCTGCTACTCCCATCACCAGACGATTCCATGAGCGGGAGGGTGCAGGGAGATGTAGGTGAGTGCTAAAATAGGTGTGTAACAACTAGGAAAGCTCTAGAAACAGAGAAGAGCACGTACCATGAACTAGAGGTCTTCCAGCAGTGCGTGCATGGCAAGCAGCTCGTCCACCTTGGCCCTCCTCGTGTCTGTGATCGCTGATAAGCCATGAAATGGACCATGGGTGAAATAGCAAGGAATTTGCTGATTTCCACCTTAATCACATAGCACGCTGCTCCAAAGGATTAGCACAAGTCCTACAAGATGTGCCTTCACTTTGTTCCTGTGCAGGCACATTACTTAAATTTCAATGTTGGCATATATCAGTGGTACAACATTGTTTCATGCGTGTGGAAGTGAGCCCATTAGCATGGAGAAGGCCTTCAACTACTTCTGCTTTCACATCTGTACCTTATTCTCGACCCACACTTTTATTTGGAAAGGCGCTCAGATGAGTGCTGGCACCTGAATCTCCACTTTCACTTATGAATCAAAGAGTGGGTTGCAAAGTGACCCACCACACTCTTGTTACACAATTAAAAAGGAGTTTTAAGACTGAGAGTGGGTTTAAATGGTGATTGATGTGCTCAGAACCTATATAAGAAACACACAAATAACCCCACTCGACTTGAGAGCAGCACAGAAACAGTCCAGAGACTGTTCTAATAACCAACAAACAAATCAAACGGCAATATATGCACGTTTCCAGAGATCCCAACGAGTTACAGCCCCTAGTACAGGGCCTTGTAAAGGTTGTAGGGAGAGGTTTTGAGATATCTCAAAGAGACATAGAGCAAACTGCGTAGAACGTGTTTCTAGACACAGTGGAAACATTGTTTCCAAACAAAGTGGATTTATAGCTTCGCAGTGTGTGTGTGTGTATGTGTCCAAGCGACAGAGAAACAAGTTTAAAAGTAGTCCCGTGGACTTGAGTAAGGCCCCTAGTTTATAGGCCAAGAACGTTCACAGAGCTTTCCCTAAAGAGGTACTTTCTGAGCAACACCAACGGTCACGTTTCCAGAGTTTTCCCTAGACGGTACTTTCTGAAACCCTGTTACGACCATGCACTTTCCGATCTATTCTGGTTCCTTTCCGGCCGTTTACGGCCTTTCCGGCTATGGCCTACTTTACAGCCGTTGCATCCTATCCAACTTTCCTGTTGCATCCGACTAGTTCCGTTGATGCACAACCTTTGGGGTTTTCACAATGAAGGACTTCTGAGCGTTCCCCAAAATCAAACATATGACTTATGCAACTATGCTTCTCTCTTATTGTTCTTATTGTCTTTCACTGTACTTATTGTCTTTAACATACTTCTTTCTGCATTAGACATATCTCTGTATTTAGTATAAATACGTATTATGTTCTACTGTATCTTTAGTTGAAAATTAATGTGCTTTGCCTCTGCATCGCTCCGTGGTCAGATTTCGTCCTCTCCGTTCCTGAACCAACTTAGTTGGTGTACCCGCTCACCTTCGTGGTATCACTTCCGGCCCATCTCCGTCCTTCCTGCCCTTACGTCTTCCGGTCTTCTGTCCTTCCAGCCTTTTCCAACACGGATATAACAAACCCGCTCCGCAAACAACAACAATAATGTTTCTTTCAACAGAGTCCCAATTCCAACAGATTTACAGAGTTTCTAACAGTTTCCAGGCAGAGCCCAAGTGCGTTTCCAGAATAATGTATGATTCAGAGACAATTAAGATTTCGACTAATAGTGCTACTCTATAAGAGTGTGTTCGCCGAGGATCCCAGATCAACCCAATGCGCAAGCATATAGCCTACTAGTTTGGGGGAAGATGCTGTGTCCCTCATAGAAACACCCTCGGATACTTATACAACCACCAAGACACTGTTACAAAGCCCAAAGCACAATCCCAATGAGTCAAATGTCCATTTATCCGTCTCTTTAACCGTGTTTCCGTCGGTTGTCCTTCCAAGCGTCGCCTCCCATTGGTTCCCCACTGCGAGCACACCATGTTCCCTTGCCAATTACGAGGCAGGAACCCGTCAGCAGCACCCCTGTATTATTCAGAGGGTGTGTCGATCACCGATAGATCGGCACTGCACTCGTTCGACCTGTTTCTGCTTCAACTCAACTCTTCCCTTGGTTCCAAGCACGGAACTTGATAATACTCCTTTGTAGGTCTCGGTAGGTACCAGTTTCTATAGGGTTTCCCAGAAAGGGTTCTTGAGAAAGAACCTTGGAACACCTTTAGAGTTGTGATCCGAATCCTCGGAATAGCCAACCACCTGTTTCGGTGTATCTGCGTTCAATGGAAAATGGCAACCCCAGCAACCAAAACACTTGTGACCAAGCACATCTCCCTTAGCGTCTCAACACAACACAACACATTGCCCAACTCCCGTTCCTTTGACTTGTTTCCGTTGCTTAAGTGGGTGTTGGAAACAAGTCAAAAGAAGTTCCTTGACTTATTAATTGGCTGCACGTTTCCCTTATGGTTTTCAGGGTGAGACTAGCCAATGGAAGTTCTAATTCCGTAGAATGTCTACCCATTTCTCTGTGGTTCGCCCAACGGCTACCAGGAACCAGTACTGTTGCGTAGAAACAACAGTTTCAGCAATGAGCACGATCAGAAACACACAAAATTACATGTATCTAACCATGGCCCAATTACCGGCTTATCAACGGTCTGCAGATTGAACCTCAATCGTGTTTTCAAGTCGAAAGAAAGTTGAGTAACTTTTTGTTCAGGAACGCACGAGTACAGTTTAATTAATTGATGTTCTTCTATAGATGCACAGTACAGTGTCGACAGCTTGGGGGAGACTGGGAATATATTTTCGGAAAATGCTAACTATATGTTTGAGGCGTTGAGTATTAACCTAGATGCAGATGAACGTGGACTTGCTGTTGAACAGCCCGCTTTCATTGGGTCGAGTTGGCCACCTGTTGATCCCATGCATGACTCAGTGTCATGGAAAGGCATGGGACGGCCTTACTCAACATATTTCTGGCCCAACACAGGAATCAAGGGTGCTCTCGGCACTTGATGTTTGCAAAATCGGCTCGATGAGAGCATGCCCAAGCGGCTGGCATGCCGTGGGATGTATTGTGTCGCCTCGTACCTAAATATCGTGCAAGTGAAGGCCAGCAAGTGCATATTTCTTGTCAGGAACCAGAGATTGAGGGAAGAAATACGCACCCAGATCTCAACCATACAAAATTGCGCAGCTATGGATATACAGATAACGTCAGTAACCATGATGGAAATGTGGATCAACACTTCTCTAGGCCTGGAGCACAGGGAATTGGCAGCTCGCCAAAGATGCACGATCAAGGAGAGATTTAAATAGACATCCTTTCACCCTGCGGATCTTAAACAACATTGGAACAGTTGGAGGAGCTACATGTAGCTTGAAATCTTGGAAGTATCAGGTTCATAGCACCTGCCACGGAGCGAGATTGTGTTAATCGAAGCTTGGATAAAACATTGTACGTTGGCTGTTCTTGATTGATGGCTGAACAACTTGCAGAGAACTTGTATTGGATCAAGGCCAATCTTGGTAGTGGAGAGGTATCAGACGTTGCTATATTGAGGGGTGCTTGAGAAGAGCTGAAGAGTTGGGACAATTTGGAGTATTGAGGACAAATATAGGAACTGTTTTGGCGTCTTGTACTTGACGGTTAAAACAAACAGAGAATCTTGAGCTTGCAAGATGACACGCGACCTCGTTTCACGAGAACATGTAGTGGAGGAACAACGCAAGGGCACAAATGCAGGGAGCGGCTCTGCCTCAAATGATGGGGGTGAAAGGAAGAGCGAATGGAAGGACCACCTGCCTTTTGAACAGATATTGAGCGGTTGATCAGCGAGGTCGAAAATAAATGCCCGTGGCTTCTCAAAGCTAATCAACAGTCAGGTGGCCGAGACAAAAGTCGGTTTGGAACTCAGCGGGGCAAACAGGGAAAAGTTGGGAGAACAAAAACGACTAATCTGATTCGCACCATCTACTTAAGATACGAATAATAATATTGGCGAGGCTGTGATTTTTGCGGGGCTTCTGGCAGATGCCACAGAAGATGGGAGGGATCACAGTGAGGCGATGGTGGGGGGAAAGAGGTAAAGAAGCACACTGGCCAACCTCACTTTTGTGTGAGCTTTGAGTGTGTCAGTGATTGATCAGGACAGTTGTTGTAATATGGAAGATGCCAGGGTGTCTGTCATTTTGAATGTTGCATGGGAATGGCAGGACAAACATAGTCTAGGTAGCGGAACATGGTTCAGAAAAAATGATAAACGGGGGATTGTCAGATCGTGGCAAACATGAACAATGTGATTCGAGGGATCTCATTAATATACGAGTAATATGGCTAATCAGGGCTTGATCCTGCATGAGGACCTTAATCAAGTCCGCCTGGGATGCATCAACTGGAAAGTTCATACTGGTTGACATCCATGATTAAGGGTTTAATAGCCAAGATTAAGCATCACTGCTTAATCAAGGCATTGCAGAGCCCACAAACCACATGGGCAATATTAATCATCCTCTCTGATGATCTGGGGCACCACTGTGGAGTCTTGATTAGGTGTTCAAGTACTTTGTTGTGCTTGATTTACAAACGGAGCCTTGTGCAATGGATCAGGTGACTCAGGTTTAGCAGTAGCCGGTTACCCGGCTGTGGTTGGACCTTGCTTATCAACTATCTGACCATTGTTGCCATCCTGATTTGGTTACTTGGACCAGGGCAGGACGGTAACTCGCATATCTCCACAACCACTTGGCGGTTTGGGCTGATTAAGATACTGGCTCAGAGCCAGTACCTGCGTCTACCTAAAACTGAAGGTCCTGAACAGGGGACACGAGGATAGAAGATGGGACTGTCTACACAATCGAACAGGAAGCAGTCACACTGGACACACTCAAGCATTAAGGGGTCGACACACAAGGATCCTATATATTTACCCACACGTGATTAACTATGGACACCTTACTCATATACCAGCAAGTAGAATAATTGTTGAATTGTAAGCATAATTGTACAGTATATAAGGAGGAGGTTTTGGCATGGATAGGCACTGAGCTTTCTGTCCCTAAGAGCAGTAGCCTTTACTGGATACTGCTTGATAAACAATGGAGATTCGAGACTTGTCACCCAGGACTGACTTCATTAAGAAGTTTTGTTTCGTCTGCACAAGTAGTTTAAATATCAATTGTTGACTCAGGATCTTGGGATTGGGAATGGTTAAGAAGCTAGAGAGAGATTATTAGGATTGGGATTGTTGGCTCAAGCTTCTAAAGCTTAAAACTCGATTTGTTGGCTTAGGCACTCATTTGGCATTGCTCAAAGAGGTCTAATACTATAAATCAACTCTTGCACTTTGGACTAGACCTCTTAAAACAGGCTTGTTCCTCACAACCTTTGTTGGATTATCTGTGCTCCTTGAACCTTCTTAAAGTGTTCAAAAGACTGAGCGACGGTCGTGGTGATGGTAGAGGAAAGGTGAACATGCTACATAATTCATCAGGAAAAACCTCCTTTGTTAATTTCGGGAAATTCTGCCGAAATTATGATATGCGAAGAATATCTCGTAACATTCAGTGATATTTCACTGAATTTCGCGACATTTTGGGTTATTTCTTGAAGCTCTCAAAGATTCTCCCAAATTTCATTCAAATTTCACTGAATATCTCTTCCCTACCTACACCTTTCTTGGGTTTTCATTCATGGCTTCAAGCTGAACTAGTATCAAGTGGGAACAAATGTTTCAATGCGGGATATCGGAATAAAGAGACTTAAGCGGGTGACCAGTAGTTCTCTCAGAAGTGAGTCAGTAGTATCTGTGGATGTGCACACGAGGACCGAAGGACGAGTGCAAAGGAAGTCCTTAGCACTTGACAAAAAATAGCGTGCAAGTCATTAGCCAAAGTCCTGATCAGCTCCGATGCCACCTCTGCATTCGGCGATCTGTACACATCAGCCAATCAGCGCTCATGTACGCCACATGTCAAGTATTGCCGAACCGTGTCGTAACCTGTCAAACACTTTTCTTCCTCCAATCACCATCATCCCCCCCTGCTCTTTCGCCTTCTCCCCAGTGTCTCCGTGAGCAAGCCTGCCACTGACCACCTCACTCAAAAATGCCGCCACTGCCGACTGCCTCATCATGCTCGCTGGCTCGTCGCGCTGACATCGGTGCTATGCGTGACAGGTACACCATACCCATCTCTTTTCTCTTTTTCTCTTTCCCGGATCCCTCGCTCATCCATGTGCTCTTTCAGGTTGATGCCTGCACACAACCCGCATACAATAGCTGCAGCCTTCAACGTATCCTTTTTCATATTTTCTCCCACAGTCCACCATCTAGCCGATGTCTTGCACATTCTCGTTGTTGACTCTGTTAGTGTGTTTAAATTCGACATGACTAATTATTTTCTGACCCACTTTGTTTTCCTAAAGATCACAATTCCAGCTCACAGCTCAATGGCAATGTAGCCTCCTGGGACTTCAAATCTCACGCCGCTGAGTTTTATCCGCATTATATGTCAGCAACGAATGGCCGTGAGGAACACATGGCAAGCTGGGTGCATTTTTTTTCTGATGTTTTGACTGACATGCCCACACCCAGATTGGCTGATGATTTTGGGGCTGACTTTGTATAAACCACTGTAAGTTCGTTCTCACTGTTATGCTCTCTTTGCTCACGTGTTGCTAAGTTCAAGATTCCTGTCGGCATTCAATCTTGTCTGACTGCGTGACCGTGAGTTTCATTTCTGCTCTCCCTTATCTCGCTTCTAATATGTTGTTAGACTGTGTTTGCTTGATGCGGGGTTTATATCTTTGCGGAGAGCCTGGGAGCTGTAGCCACCCTGTAGCGACATTTGTATCTATGTAGCTTTGAATACAACAATCTCTGCTTGTAATCTTGTGAGCTGCTAGCAATACTATCAGAGTTAAGGAATGAAAAGGCTCCCAAAGCTTGCGAAACTTTCCAAAAATTTCGCCAAATTAACGGACCTCAAACCGATCAATATGGTAATTCGACGAAATTTCGCGAAATCGATGAAATGAGTGAAATTTCCCTAAATTTTCTAGAAGTTCCATGAAATTAACTCGGGAGGGTTTTCCTGATGTTTTCAACATCGGATGATCCGGATGAACTCTGAGTTCACGAATTTTCATTAGAATTTACTCACCTGAAGAACTTTCATAGAAAATCATCGGAAGTAACGAACTTTCCCTGAATGCGATCAAAGTGACGAGGTTTCTTGAAAATAAGCGAAGTAACGAAGTGACGAAGAAGGCTACTACCCGTCCTGCACTAAACACTCTGTTTTTTTTTTCTCATTCTTCTGCCACAAATGCAAACTTCAAATTTGGGACCCAGGGAATTGAACCCCGTCTCGCTGCTGCCCCCGTTGCTGAGATTTGATATCGAAGGCAGCTGTGCACCGTACACCAGGTCCCATTCTTTGCCTTGTTCGGTCCTGCACTAAACACTCTGTTTTTTTCTCATTCTTCTGCCAAAAATGCAAACTCCACATGGCTGATTGGGATCCGGGGAGTCGAACCCCATCGCTGCATACACTGCAAACTTCTCGGGGATCAAAGGCAGCCGTGCACCACACACCAGATCCCATTTTCTTCCTCTGTTCTGTACCTCTCTGCATGGGATACCTTTTGCAACTTTTGGGTAAAAAGAGAGAAAAAAGCGCAACAAGAAGGTAATGGGTTTTAAGGAATCGAACCCCGGCCTGCTGCTGAAACATCTTTGAGGAGGGATACCTAGAGTGAGCAGCTATGCACCGTACACGTCCCAGTTCCCTACTGAGTTGTGAACATCAGTCAACTTCGCTTGTCCGGTCCGACGCAACTAATGGCGAATCGTTGAATATCGTCCTTCAGCTTCCCCAAAATATTATGAAAACCTCTCCAGTCGCTTTGGAAGACACGATTATGGGGGGGTCTCTCAATCATTTTCTGTAAATGGGCTTGTTGCGGGACGAGAAAACAGAAGTTCGACCAGATGTGTGTTAAAACCCAAAAAGGGTCAGACCGGACTCCCGACTTAAGTCCGAAAAAAGGCTGATATCTGACATTTTTCGGCCGCCCACCTCTTGCAAGACATTGAGTGGGACCCGGGGAATCGAACCCCAGCCTGCCGCTGAAACATCTTTGAGCAGGAATATTTAAACTGAGCAGCTATGCACTATACACCAGGTCCCATTTCCTTCCTTAGTTCTGTACCTCATTTAGTGGGATACATTTTCAATTTTAGCAGAAGAATGAAGAAAAAGAACGAAAAAAAAAAGCGAAGGACTTGGACGAGTTGGGACGCGGGGGCCTGCTGCTGAAAATCCTCGAAATTTCGGCACCGAAAACACAACAAAGCCAACCACACCTGCATGAAGCTCGGGTGCCTCTGCGCACAGTTCAACTCACTCCTGTCAGACTCTCAGAAAATCGGGGACATTCTCTGTCACTACACTGTCACACCAACACGGTGCGTACCCCTGCTTTGAGAAACATATCACGCGGCGTTAGAGCGGGGTTAAAGTTCGTCTTCTCACCAGATCAGGGCGTCCCAAGTTCCAGGCCCATGCTCGGACGCCGCTCTTCGCGACTCCGTCTGTTCCAAGGCTGTTCTTCTGGGACATTCTCCCATCCCATCTGAGTAATCAGGCGTATATTTAACCTGGGGGCGAAGAATACGATGACCAGCACCCTCGCAATGCGTCCGGCTTTCCTCCTCCCCCTTGCAGCGATCTCGAAAATCGGTAGCGCATCCTCCACGGTGGATCTCGGCCCGATGATCGTCCACGAAAGTGTCGCAGCCCTCCCAACCGCATTCGCGCATGTCAGCGCCGTCTCCCCCGACGAAGAAATCACGCTCCGCATCGCACTCGCGCAATCGGACATCGTCGGGCTGCAGGACAGAACCTACGCCGTCTCCGATCCCGCCAATGCGCTGTACGGGCAACATCTCACCACCGAGGGAGTGTGTCCTATCATTCATTGACGGATTCTCCTCGATCAAGCCCTTTTTTCATCAGGTAGCAGAATTCGTCAGACCTCCGCCCGCCGCCTCCTCCGCTGTCTTTACCTGGCTTGCTGCGCACGGCCTCACTCCCACGAGCGTGTCGCCTTTCAATGACATCCTGCAGGTCACCCTTCCCGTGCGAGAGGCGAACGCCCTTTTGGCTGCGGATTTCCGCACATTCACACATGTGGCGAGCGGCACGAGGAGCGTGCGCACGCTGTCGTACGCCGTCCCTGCCGCGATGCAGGCACACATTCGCTTTGTGCACCCTACGGTCGCGTTCGTTCCGCCGCTGCGCGTCCCCGGCGTGGCTGTGGTCAAGGCAAATCACACGCGCCGCTCCGAAGGGGTTGAGCGACGTGCGTCTGTTGCGATCCCGGCGTCGTGTGCGTTCGACACGAATCCTGTGTGTATTCCGGTCATCTTAGTCGCCACGGGTGTCGGGCATATCCTCACCCATCTTTGCGGTATTTAGTCGTGCCTCCAAGCTGTATTTGGCATCCCCAGCGCCAAGGCCAACCATTCTGCGTCCAACGTGCTCGGCGTCGCAGGCTATATCGACGTAAATATTTCCCGCTTTATCTGTGAAATGGAAATCTGATTGCTCCACTATGTTTGAAAGCAATTTGCCAACATAGCAGATCTCACAGTAGGTCGCGTTTTCGTTTGGAGTTCTCAAGGAGGATCCATTCTGACAGGCTGATGTGTTCAGAGATTCCTGGCGAATACACGCCCCGACTTGGCGGGGTCGACGTTCAGTGTTCAAACAATGGATGGCGGGGCGAACGACCAGGATGTGTTGTGCGCTCCGATTCTGTAGCTCGTTTTTGCTGCTATTGATGTTTAATCGCGCTCTTTCTTAGCAATGCCGGAATCGAAGGTGCGTGTGTAGTTCGAATTTACCTCTTTGGATCTGTCATTCCAGGCTTTTGTGTCTGCAGCCGATCTCGACATCCAATACACCGTCGGTGTCGCCTCGGGCGTTCCCGTGAGCTTCATCTCGGTGGGAGACGACAGCCAGGACGGTATTTCGGGATTCATAGTGCGTTCCCCTGCCCAAATTCAATTCCCGGTTTCCGTTGGACAGATATCATCTCCTTTGATAGGATATCGTGAACTCCATACTTAAAACGCCCGCCGCGCAACGACCCACAGTGCTCACCACGAGCTACGGGTTCAACGAGCAGGATTTACCCGAGTCGCTTGCTGTGTGAGTAATACGCTACTCATATGGACTCATATGCGCATACCCGGATTGAGTGCGATCCCACCCAGCGCGGTGTGCAATGCGTACATGCAGCTCGGGGCCGTCGGTAGGTGTGCTTGCACCGGGTGCAGACGCCGCCTGACTCGAGCGAATAGGTATATCAGCGATATTTGCTTCAGGAGACGGTGCACTTTTTTACTTTACTATCTCTCAACCACTAAAAACTCACGAATAATTTGCTCGAAGGCGGTGTGGGTGGCGTCCAGCCAACTACGTGCACGAATTTTGTACCGTCCGCGCCGGGCGGGTGTCCATTGTGCGTCTTCCCCCTCCCCCTTCCCGCCTCTCTCACTAAATTGTTTCACTGTGTGTCGGCGTTGACGTTCGCAGCATCACCTCCGTCGGCGGAACCACCAACGTCCCCCCGCACGCCGCCTCGCTCTTCTCCAGCGGTGGGTTCTCCAACTACTTCCCGACCCCCAATTATCAAGCCGCCGACGTCGCCGCGTACCTCGGGTCCATCGGGACGCTGTACGAGGGCCTGTATAACAAGAGCGGGCGCGGGTTTCCGGATGTTTCGGCGGCGTCGCATAATATTGAGATCGTGTGGCGTGCGTCGATCCTTCGTCCTACCTTCCTTTTTTGCGCGTGAATGCTGATTTGGTATCTCAATGACAGAGGGCAGCGTATGTTCTATTTCATTTTGTGCATACAGAGTAATTCGAGAGGAGGGCAGGTCAATCTGGTTGACGGTACCAGCTGCGCGAGCCCCATCTTTGCGAGCATGATCGCGCTCGTCAACGATCGACTACTGGCCGCAGGCAAGCCTGTGCTTGGGTTCCTCAACCCATTCTTGTACAGCACCACGGGGAGGACATCGTTCACGGACGTCACGTCTGGTACGCCGTTGCTACCCACACATCCGTCTGGTCTCGTAGCTCTATGATCACTGATGCGGCGCATATGGCGCAGGGCATAATCCTGGATGCAATACCGAGTGAGTTCGTTGGTTATCTGATGTTATCCGTTCAGTTGGATGGGGCGCTTACTAGATGATGCAGTGGTTTCTCTGCAACAACGGGATGGGATCCTGTCACGGGCCTCGGGACGCCGAATTTTGACGGACTTCTGAAGGCTGTGGGTCTCTGAGGGTTACTTATATCGAACGAGGTACGAGTTAGAACTGATATAATTAAAAGTGTCTCTCAAGAGAGTCGAGTGAAACGGAGATGAATTTTTCTTGCTTGCGATATGTTTGACTTGCTTGCATCGTACTTTGCGAACACTAAGAGTGAAGTTTATTCTCAATAGGTTGTTTGACACTTGCTCTTTTTGGGTTGGTTTCATACTACATCAAGACATCAATTATATTCTTATTTTTCGTCTACTGAATCAACTACTATTGCTTACCCTCTTGCCCTACGTCAAGAGATTGCTTTCCCCGGTGTGACAATCAATCCCACAAGACTCACCAAATCGCGGGCTCCACTGTGGCAAAGACGATCCGGTCGTATAGTCTCATAGAGTCGCGAACTCGCCGAAAAGTGTAACTGATCCGAAAGCCCAAGTTTGAATCACGACTCGACCAACCTATTCACTCTGCCTTGCCCGCCCACAACAAGTTCCTCTGCAAACGTGTGATTATCCTAATCCCAATCGTAATCGTAGTCGTATTTGAAACATTACAGGGCCGCGCGCGGCTTGAGTGTACCCTCTGGAGGTAAGTTGTAAGTAAGTTGAGTGTTGGTGTTATTGGTGTTACATCCCAGGCATGTCGCATGCCTGGGCCTCTGTCCCTCTCCCTCCCTCCTCCATGCGGCATTAATCGCCGAGTAACACAATTCAACCCAGCCGAATCGAGATCCGTATGAGCGCAGGCTCGGCGTACTCCTGCTTTGAGTCTCGGCTGGCCTTTTCGTCTGCGGGCGTAGGCGGGCCCGCGGAGAAGCCGAATTCTGTGAACGAGCGGGGTAAGCGGGAGTGAAGGAGGGACAATAAGAGCCAACGCTCACGGTCGACCTTGGTCTTGCTGAACCGCCACGCAGGCACCTTGTTCTCGAACAGAATGTCAAGCTCGCCGTACGACCGGCCGCGCGCTGCACGAATAGTACAACCGCGATCAGTTCTCGTTCCGCAAGACGCAAAGGACGAAGGACGACGTACTCTCCGGCAGCCTCAGCCAGCAATACAGCGCGCTGAGCGCGGCGCTCCCGGCCCAGAAGAACCCGCTCTTCGGGCCCCAGTTCCACGCGGTCGGGCTGAGCATGCGCGGGACGATAATCCCGCAGATGATGTTCATGATGTGGTAGGAGCACCGCGCGAGGACGATCGTCTTGGCGCGCAGGCGGGTGGAGCCGACCTCGGCGATGGGGACATAGCAGACAGCGCCTACATAGGTGCCGGTAAGTATATGCATATTATGAAATGAAAGATGAGAAGATGAACGCACCGAGGGTCGCGTTATATGCAAAATTAAGCACCACCAACAACGCCCCACTTGCCAAGGAAGAGGAAGACGCACCCCCCAGAACAAGCCGCAACTAATTTCCGAGGCCGTGAGCTGGGCGAGCGTCTGGCTGAAGACGGGCCCGAAATGCTGATGATCATGCCGACTATGGAGATGATGTGCGTGCGCCGCGGCAGCCGTTAATCATGAGCCCGATAATCCCGCCGACACTCGAGCCGTTCCCTAGACCCGACTGCCACGGCGCGGGAATGAGGAGTTGACCAGTGGCGGGGTTCTCAACGCCGAAGCGCTTCAGAAACGCGGGCTGCTCGTAGAAGGAGGCGATCTGTAACGCAAGAGCAGTCAGTGAGGGTCATTTGCGAAGTGAGCGGGTGGACGCACCACGACGACGTCGTACCCCTCCATGATGAGCGCAACGGAGAGCACGACATTCCAGAAGACCGCCTTCTTGTGGATGCGGAGCGCCTCGCGGATGGTCATCTTGTGCTCCGCCCTTGGCTCCGCCTGGTCAGCCTGCGCGGCGGCCTGGACGACATCGGCATAGTTGTCGATCTCGTGCGTTGTCAGCGTGGAGGACGCCGGCTGAGCCACTGAGAGGTATTCAAGGTTTGCAGCCATTGGGTGGTGGACGTGGCAAGCAAGGTCGGGGAAGGCGTCTGCTAATGTTGGAGTCCCGCTTTTTATTCAGATCAGACAAGCGGCGGAGACATCACGGTCAGGCGCCGCAGGAGGCCGGAGTAGAAGAAGCCGATGCCGGGGATCATGAGCCAGACGAGGGCGGTGGAGGTGAGGACCTGCGGGCGTGGGCGTCAGCCTCTGCTATGCTACTCGAGGGCGGGCCGCACGCACCCACGAAATATCGCCCAGATTAAACACGACCAGCGAACCATCGCTCGGGTCGACCCAGTTGATGTCTCTCGAGGCGTCGTACGTGATGTTGAGCGTGCGCGCCGCGAGTTGGTGCAGGTACGAGTTGGCGGTGTCGGCCATTGTGTAAAGCCCGAGTGGTAAGCTTTAGAGTGTAGAGCCTTATCGAATGAACGAAGCAGCCTAGTCTACAGCGCACTCAGCCTCCTCCGAGGCTTGCACAGAGACTCGATCAACTCACCTAACTTTCCTTCACTTCACTACGAACGACGAAGAGAAGAAGCAAAGAGGAACCACCGCCACCCTCGCATTTCGTAACCCTCTTATCTTCCCCTTGCCTTGTGCCTCTCCAACATTCATTCCAAATTCACGCCAAGCGGTATAACGGAATTGAAGGCACGCACGGTGATTGGACGATAACACCGGAGTTTGGCCCGAATAAATCACAACCACTATCTGGCCAATACTATCATTACCCTACCTTTGCAAAAGTCCTTACCTTTGCAAAATTTTGATCTTGTGGCCTCAATTCAAACCCAACGACATCGGGAAAAAAAGAGATTATATTTAAGGTATCCTAACATGTGCCACTAAGTCTGTAGAGCATTCGGGCCATATTTGAGGCCAGCAGAAATTCAAAAGTCGGATTTTGCTGAATTTTGATGGGAGTGATCCGGGGTGATCGCCTTCCAAATTCTTTGACAGAGGTAGGTGATTTGGCCGATTTTGAGGTACCGCCTCGGCATTTTCAAGGCTTCCTCCTCAGGCCCCAAAGAAATCTGAAGATATTCAGACAGTGAAATAATACCTATCAGTTGATTCAGTCCAAATTCTAGAGCAATCCAAGCCCGAAGGCTCGAACAGCACTTCCATCAAAAAACTTTTGCAAAGGTAGGGTAATGATAGTACATCAAGTATTAGCCAAATATTGATGATCGAACATTGGACCCGAGTACTCGTCACCCGATATTTGGCCAATACCTGAAGTATTGGTCAAATATTGGATCGCTTTTACTTCCATGGACTTGAAATATTAATTAATTAACCGTTCTTTAAGATTTTGCTCGTTCGGCTGTGCTGTATCCCCATATAGGCTTTCTCCTTTGATTTTCCTCTGCTCTGGCTCTTTGATTCACCCCATCCACGACTCTCTCCGTTTTCGACACTGCCTGTGCATTTGCCGTCAAACAGCTGCAGCTGACCCTCCCGCAGCAGCAGCGCACCTTTTTCTTGACAGGACACAGCGGATCACAGTTGCTGCTGCTCACAGTGCAACATGATTCTAACCATGCAGCCCAGAGGCCATGCATCCCCTAACCCCCGTCTGTCTATGCGATTTCCCATTGTATTTATGGGGTTTGCACATTCAATTGGGCATCGGAAAATAGTTTCTGTTTAGAGATCCGGACGCTCCATAGTGTTATTTTTGACCTCCCCGATCAACCGCTCAACTTCCGTTCAAAAGAGATGTTCTCCTTCGCATCCTTCTTCCCCTCTCCCATCATCTCCCCACTGTATCAAATTGCGCTGTTCCTCCCGTTTGACCTCCGGCTCGCTCTGTAATCAACACTAACCACCTATATATGTGTGATCATGCAAGCCGACACCCAGCTATACCTGAGATGTCAACGCGGCCAGTGTAGGTAAGTGTCACGAATGTTGCGAATTTCAGTCTGCATCCCTCTTCACCCCAACGAGGTAGGTTTTCCTCTTCGACTCACACGCTGCTTTCCACCGACTTCTAAGTAATATGGGTGGTGGCAGCTCAATTTCTGGTGCTCCCTGTGAGTCCGTTAAATTTGGGTTGGTTGATGTTGACCTTTTGACTGCCAGGCCTTTGTCGAGCTGTCTCAAGATTGGTACGTCATCCCAAGCCATACAGGTATATGATTCTCTCCTGTGTATTTCTCACATTCCAACTTCGCATTCCAACTTAGGTCAGCTTTTGCTGCATCTCGACTAAAGCAATGACCTTCCGCTCAACGCCGCATCGTCATATACAATTTTCACGTCCGCACGGGCAACCAAACACATTTTTTGTGGCCGTGAGCTGTCTCTTATCGCTTCTCTAGAACAGCAGTCCCATTTCCTGACCCAGCGCATTGCGAGGTTCAGTTTCATTTTATGTGGAACTCAGTGCCATGCACACTGACAGTGCCATATGACAGCTCTGGAGTATTGTTTGAGTTCCTGGGCTGCAACGCAATGCGGTGAGAAGTTTTTCATCCAGATGTTCTTCGTTCTGCGATACTGTTGACTCAGACCTTCCAGGTGTGGCACGTGAGCATCGCCATCGAGATGTAATTCAACTGCTGATAATGTCACGCCACATCAGTGTTGGACGCGTCCTCACTGTGTCTGCTCAATTGAATTTATTTGCGTTCGATATTTCAGGCTCTCCTGCAAGCAAAATAAGATACGACAGACATGTTTCTTCCATCTAGTGAGTGCTCTTACCAGGCATTATTGTGTTGGCCATCCTCGAGTTCAATTGATGTTACTCACCATCCCCCCATCCTGCAGTCCAAACACATCCCCGATAAATGCCTGCAGTCTTGAACATTCTATGATAGATGGCATGTACCAACAATACAATATCTCCTATGTCCTTTCTACTGGATGGATATTCTACTTATTGTTCGCAGTGCGGACGCATTCCTTTCATTGAGCTCGGTGTGCCCATATGCAGTCTGATTTCCCTATTGAAAATCCGGCTACTTATCCAGGCGAGGATCGATTGAATTCGCAATGTACTCGCTTTCAATGCCAACATCCAAGTGAGCTGCTAGTGTTGTGGGACTTCACCCACAATTCCGCTGCTGTCTGGTATCAGACATGTCTCCCACGGTTTGACATTCTGACACTTTCCAATGTGTATCAAACCTTCAGTCTGTTATTTCGCTGGCCTTTAAGTCTTTGCCAGCTATTAGTTAGTGTGCTGTGTAACCTGCAACCACGGCCGAGGAAAGTGGGAAATTCGCACATGGACTGTAACCTATAACTATATTTCTTACGAAACCTGATGCCGTCTTTACGCCCAGGGCTACAATATATTGTACCTTTGCAATGTAAATGATGATTGCTTGCCTTCGCTGCACTGGAGCAAAGCGAAGGCACATCTTGTCTTGCATTAATATTGCTGGCAAAGTTAGCACCGCATATGTAAGCTGGAAAACCCGTGACGGTGTGTGACTTCCTCTCCTCTCCTCTCGACCAGCTCCGTGTTCTCCAAGACTGCACTCAATGGCATTGTTGACGTCCAACCATCTGCGGCACATACAACCCAGCCTGCGCACCCAGCACAGTTCACGACCTGCAACGCTCTCGCCATTCGCACCCGCGCCTGAGACAGCGGATAGCCCAGGGCTCGTGTCACCCGATGCACGGACAGGCACCCAATGGATGACTCATTCAACCTGTCGCCTGGGCTCGCTGCAGTCATTTGATGTGCACCAGTGCCTCCCTTCCTTGCAGAGAGTTTGCAGGGCGAGAAGGTGCTGCCCAATTGGAAAGCGGAGCTGTCTGTATCTCAAGGAGGGTGTTGCTCACTCACTCATCTTTTCTCTTTGGCTTCATTCGAGGTCAAGTGATGCTGATGAGCTAGGACTAGTTCCACTGAGGGAAGTATACGTCGCAGTGTGTCTCGCCTGAGGAAGGGAGCAAGGAGATTCTCTTGCATGATGCAGAGGTGCCCTGGTCTCCTCTTGTATATGTCGTGTCTGACCCGTTTTTGTGCCCAGAGCACATCCCAACACTTGTGTCTCTTGCAGGGGAAGAAGAGATACGTGTATGCAAAGCAGACACTCAACAATGCTTGGGAGAAGGTGCTCTTGATTCACTGTACACGGTATCTCCTCCCATCCTCCTCTACTGATTCATCAGCAATGTAGTCCACAATATTTTTCCCGACTCCACAATGTGAGTGTCCTGCTCTCCATGTGGATGAGCATGATAACAGCCTTTATATTGTATACAACAACACCAAGGTGTTCAATGTCAGCCAGAAAATGCCCGACAACGTGCTCGAGTCATTGGCGAGTACACGCTCCACCCTGACATCACCTCCATCACCACACTCGACCAGCTTGTCGTGGACCGCACAATGTTCTTCCCTCAGCGCGAGGTTGTGTGGGCACCACTCCCCGCTGGTGAAAGCGTGCTGACTGATGCCTGACAGTGACCACCAGCCATCGCACATGCACAAGAATTACGGCACAATCATGGACACGAGCATGGAGGACCTCGGCTGGATTGCGAGTCCATGAAAAGTAACTTATGAAAAGTAACTTGTGCAGAACTTGCCCCTTTCGGCAGGCGTGCCGCAAGTTAGCTTAAGTTTTCCCACAGGCCGCAAATCTAACTTGTACTAACTTGGCGGGTTGCCAACTTGTATTGCCTTCAAGAAAGACCCTTTTAAATTTATTCTATCTTCCTCTACTTCTATATTAGCAAGAATATACATCTATAAGAGTACCACATGCCTCACCATAGAGTAACTACTAACAACTGGTGCCCAACTGCTCACAGGGTTAACCTGACTCAATCAGTATCTTTGATATGCTGGATATATGCTCTCTTCCTCATGTATGTTCCATCTACAGGCCAAGTGTGGTTAGAAAATAGATAGGAGATGGACTGCAGAATGTGTGGGAAAAGGTTACATACTTTTCATGTCAGTCTCACCTCAACTTAAATGACCTTCAAAACATGCTACCCATTCAACTGTTGTCTTGATCTATAAGTTAAGAAGTGAACTGAAGGTAGCACAAGTCGACTGCAAGCAACTAACTTGCCTGCCAAGTTAGATCAAAGTAACACGAACAAATTAACTTAGATGCCATCAGTTACCACCAGTTTGTCTGTTTCTCCAAGTTAAACAACCCTGTTCTCTTCAAACACTCCATTCATCGAGTTGAACTGCAAGATGCTAAGTTAATTGAAGGTAGCCAAAGCTAACTTAAGTGAATTTGTGGGCCAAGTTAGATCAAGTTAACACAAGCAAACTAACTTATGCCATTAGATGGCATCAATCCTCGGCCAAAATCAACTTGTACGATCAATTCATGCAAGTTAGCATCTCGCAAGCCTCAAGACATTCAAAGACTCAAACTGAGAGTATTCAATGATTACAGCCACTAACAGTACCAAAGGTGTGAATCAAAATTTTCCAATTTGGGCAGTTTTTGATCTCCTCCAAAGAATTGTCTGTATCTCGCTCAGTTCTTCACGTATTCCGATGGATTGTATATGTATCTTCTCTACTAATTCACGTACAATTACTGATAGAGACTGATTCACGCAATTTCTTGTACCTGAACATCGGCACTTGAGGATGCTCGCAGAGGTCAATCCAGCCCCACATGTTGAAATCTCCACCAATCATCCTGAAATTTTGGGAGGGAGGACCGGCATACCTCCTCAAATTACTGATAGAGCGTATTTTCAATGCTGTTTGTGTACACTTTGTAAGTTTGATTTCAAAGAATCTGTGAGTGGGATTATTGAATGTGCCATATCTCATTCAGTTAAGTGTCCCTGGTATCACAAGATATGCCCCCATCACATCCAATCATGCTCGATGCAAAGGGTGTGTCGAGAAATCAAAGGGATTTGATGGTGATGCTGTGATGGCCAAAGACACACTCCAATAATGCTTCCTAGATTCACCCTTTGCATTGAGTGCGATTGAACGTGATAGGCATATCTTGCGATGCCAGGGACACTTTACATGGGCAGTTTTGGTGCAGAACTGAACGAGATATGGCACATTCAATAATCCCACTCACAGATTCTTTGAAATCAAACTTACACAGTGTACACAAACAGCATTGAAAATATGCTCTATCAGTAATTTGAGGAGGTATGCCGGTCCTCCCTCCCAAAATTTCAGGATGATTGGTAGAGATTTGAACATGTGGGGCTGGATTGACCTCCGTGAGCACCCCCAAATGCCGATGTTCAGGTACAAGAAATGGTGTGAATTGGTCTCTATCAGTAATTGCGCATGAATTAGTAGAGAAGATAAATATACAATCCATTGTAATACGCAAAGAACTGAGCGAGATACAGACAATTCTTTGGAGGAGATCAAAAACTGCCCAAATTGGAAAGTTTTGATTCGCGCTTTCGGTACTGTTAGTGGCTGTAATTAACGTCTGCACATCAAGTCAGGTAATATTTTGAGCTGAACATTGGCTGGATTTGATTTTTGGGGCACTTCACATGTTCGGAGATGCAATCCAGGTACAGCTGTCATCGGGGGAACACCTGACACGAAAAGGTTAGGTCTGATGTTTGAGCAGTCATACACTCAAGGAAATCCCACATGTCCTTGATCATCCAAAGTCAAAAGCAAGTTAGTTCAACTTTGGGGCAAAATAGCCATTGTGCTTAGAACAGGCATTATATAAGTACCCATGTTGCCTAGATCTGATGTACAAATAATATCTTTGCAAAATGAACTCGATCTCGATGTCCTACACCTCCAATGCATCTCTTCACCAGCTTGAACTTACTCCCAGCAGAACATCAGTCATGACAACACGGATCATTGCCTCACAGCATCATAGGACTCCAAGAGACTCATATTTGAGGTGATATTAGGTGCTAGGATGGCACCCGAAAAGGCACTGGAATGAAAGAACCATTAACATGTAACTTACTTATTTTAACTTAAGTTAACTTATTTGTGCAGAACTTGTACTTGTGCGGAACTGTGCGGGTAAATTTAACTTGCCCCACCACAAGTTAGCTACAAGTTACTTGTGGCGGGGCAAGTTAGTTTACATAAGTTACTTGTGCAACCATCCTGGATTGCGTGCTCACTCGCCATCGCAGACCCAAGTGTTGTGACACTTCATACCACTTCCTCCGCTCCCTCTCTTCCGTCCTCTTGCATATATTGTGTGTGCGGGGGCGTCGGCGGCGCGTACACAGCAAAGGTGGAGATATCTATCTCTTTCATTTTCCAATCTCGAGCTCTACTGATCTCTATCAGAGCTCATCCTTGTGGACTGCATGTGCGACTGTGTGCAATCGTCTCAAAAGTGTGTGCTCGAATCTCAGGGCTGCTGTACTTACCATCCTTTCCCTCCAGAGCGTTGTCTGTGACAATCAAGCTTCCCGCACATATGTTCTCAGCACACGGTGATGGAGTTGACGGCGTGTCCACGTGTGGGCCGAGGGTGGTGGTCGATATCCTGGACGTTGAAGCGAGGTGCCGAGTGCGGAGGGGCTCGAGCGTGCATGGGGCGGCATGGGAACCCCGAGTTTGAGCTAGGAGAGCGTGGTGAGCATCTCGGGGCGCTGGTAAGTATGCTATCCATAGCCCACATGGTAGTAGATAGTCAATGCATCTTTGTCTGTACTAAATTTGTATGATGTGAGCGAGGAAAAATAATATATATTAAATGGCGGCAGTCCTAGGCAAAAAAGGGTCAGCCAATATGTGGCCAATATTCGGTCCAATATCCGGCCAATATTTGGCCAATACAACGTATAATGGCCGAATATTGATCGACCACTTTTTGACAATTATTTGGCCAATACTCACCCAATACAACATGTATTGGCCAAATACTGGTCGTGATTTATTTGGCCCAAACTCCGGTGTAAGCGCCAGAGCGGGTTGATACGACTGATTTGATTGATTGACAGGAAAACAGCGGAGTGGCGGCTGCGCGCGAGTGGCGGGTGTCCGAACGTCCGATACCATCGTATCTTAAGTGTGCAAATATTCTGGGCTAGTGCGCAACAGCTCTACAGTACAGCGTCGTGGCGCTCGAGGAGGCGTCGCACACTCGATTTTCGGGGGGGCAGTTGATCGCCGCCGTCATCGTTGCCAACATTGGCACGGACATCCGCATCGGTGAGACGTCCGACATCTCCGATCCGTCGCGGGTTTTTCCGACGTTGTTCAAACATTCAACCGCCGTCTAGATTGGCCCAGGAATAATGGCATTGACACCGACAGCAGCAGCAACAGCAACAGCAGGCCGCCGATGGCCAGCCGCAGCTCACAGCTTAGCTAGCTCGACAGCCCCAGTGGAGTTTCCGCGGCAAATTGCAATAAGCAGCCCACAATTAATTCAATGGAGTTGAGTGTCGAGCCGTCTCCACTCGGCCTGTTTCTTGGCGCCAACGTTACAGCACTGAGCAGTCTCTATTGGATGAACCTTGAGCGGTGCTTGTGTGGGGCTAAGAGAGCTGGGGCTCCGCGTCGCGGTCGCGGTATGCCGTATCAAATCTAGGAATATTCCTCCCCAAGCGCCCCATCCCCTTACTAAACATTGCTGTACCTGGGTCGTACGACCCCGCATTCACACAGCCCCACAGTTCCATTTCTCATGGCCATGGTACACTGTGTCTGTCCATCAATTAATCAACCTTCTGGACTCTGTTACTTATCTGTGATGAGGTACAAATCCGCAACTCGCTCTTGGCTCTTTCTTCAGTTTCGTCCAGTTTAGTGGAGTCTCAGTTCTCCACCAAACTCCCGTGGCCGTCCATTCGAACGACCGATTTTCAGAAAAGAAAAAAAAAAGCGTAACCAAGAAATAGCAGTGGAACCCGGGGAGTCGAACCCCGACCCGCCGTTTTACTCTCTGGTATTTCCGCACCCAAAGCGGCCGTGCACCATACACCAGATCCCATTTCCTTTCTCAGTTCTGTGCCTCACTGCATGAGAGACTTACCTTTTGTAACCTTTGGGTAAAAAGAGAGAAAAACACACACCAAGGCGGTAATAGTGGGACACGGGGAGTCGAACCCCGGCCTGCTGCTGCAAGTCCTTTATTCGGCACCGAAAGCAGCCGTGCACCATACACCAGATCCCATTTCTTTGCCTTGCTCCTAGCTCCACATTACACTGTATCAAGTCTTTTTCGACTGCCAGCCGGCAGAGCAAAAATCTATGACTGTCCTGTGATGGGGACCCGAGGAATCGAACCCCGTCTCGCTGCTGCACCTATTTATCAAATTTGATCGTGATATCGAAGGCAGCTATGCACCATACACCAGGCCCCAGTGTACCATTCAGTTCTGTACCTCACTACCTGCGATATATTTTGGCTGAGTCGAGAAAAAATTTCAAAAGGAAATGGAGGATAAAGGTAAGTATTGGGACCCGGGGAATCGAACCCCGTCTCGCTTCTGCACCCGTTGCTGAGGTTCGATATCAAAGGCAGCTGTTCATCATACACCAGGTCCTATTCTGTGCCTTGTTGGGTCCTGCACTAAACACATGGCTGATTGGGATCCGGGGAGTCGAACCCCGTCTTGCTGCATACACTGCAAACTTCTGGGGGATCAAAGGCAGCCGTGCACCGTACACTACATCCCATTTTTCCCCTCTGTTTTGTACCTCTCTGCATGGGATACACTTTGGCTGAGTTGAACGAAAAAGAGAGTGGATCAGGAATTGGGATCCGGGGAGTCGAACCCCGCCTTGCTGCATATACTGCAAACTTCTCTGGGATCAAAGGCAGCTGTGCACCATACACCAGATCCCATTTCCTTCCTCTGCTATGTACCTCACTACCCAGGATACATTTTGCGACCTTTGGGCAAAAGATCAAAATGCATCACAAGACATGGAGTGGGACCCCGGGGAATCGAACCCCGGCCTCCCAGTGAACACCTTCGAGGAGTAACACTTAAAGTGTGCAGCTATGCACCATACACCAGGTCCCATTTTCTTCCTCTCTTCTGTACCTTGGTTAATGCACTATGCACATTTCTTGGCAGTTGTTGAGAGAAAAAGGAAATCTGGAAGGACCCCCGTCTTACTGCTTGGATCCATTCAATGAATTATTTACTGAAAGCAGCTGTGCATCATATACCAGGTCCCATTTCCCTGCCTTGTCCCTACCTTCTCTTTATTGTGCCTCTTCGACTGCCAGCTGACAAAACTTCGGCAATAGAAAGGCATATACCACAGCTTATTGGGACCCGGGGAATTGAACCCCGTCTGGCTGTATATCTATTGCATTTTTTTCGCAGATCAAAGACAGCTGTGCACCATAGACCAGGTCCCATTGTCTTCTTCAGCTTTGTACCTCAACAAACACTCTACATTTTTGGCAAAGTTGAGAGAAAAAAGATCTGGAAACCAACCTCATTGGGACCCGAGGAGTCGAACCCCAACCTACTGCCAGCAAGCATGTTACTTTGCACCATTGTATGGGACCAACTGTGCACTGTGTACGCCAGATCCCACTTTCTTCCTCTGTTCTGTACCTCAATAAATACTCTACATTTTTGGCCGAAGAATGAGAAGAAAAAAACAAGCAAAGGAGCTGGATGAGCCGGGACCCGGGGAGTCGAACCCCAACTTGCAATATAAGCATCTTTGCCAGCTTACAGCCCACAGCTGTGCGCCATACACCAGATCCCATTTCTTTGCATTGTTCATAATCTCACTTTATTGTGCCTTTTGACTGCCAGCCGGCAAAACTTGGGTAAAAGAAAACCATGTACCGAAAGGACCACTGGGACCCGGGAGTTGAATGGTCTCTCGTAGACAGATGCTCTATATGAACCAGGCTCGTACCTCGCCGCACAGAGCTTGCTGCCTACCGCCAGGGCATCAAACCGTCCCCGCAAACCCACGAGCCCACGGGGCGTAATTACGGTTACGGCCCCGTCCCGTTTGTGCCTTTGGGCAAGCCACAGATGGGACGGGTTACGGCACGGGTTGGAGCGTAATACGGCCCGTAACTGTCCGTTTACACTTAATTACGGGTGTTGTTGAATCACAGCCTGCCGAGCCAAATTCTTGTGGCTGACGGCTCGCCGGTGCTCGCCAATCGTTCGCATGGATGGCGTTTGAGTCGGCTGTCATCTATTACAGGTCTTGGCAGTCACCCGAACGCTCGGCAAACTATGGGACGTACGCCGGAGTATCCGAAACCACTCGGCTTCACGCCGACACGTCGAATACTGGCTTCATGCATCCTGGAATTTGTCTTGTACATGGCAGAGTAGTAAGTAAGGTGTTTTTCACTTCGGGGTGTATGGACACATCATGATCAGGGGCTAGAATAGTAACAAGATCGGCCGCCTCCTTGGTCCTCTCACGCTGCTGTGAGCATCGGATCCACAGATATTGAATACTATCATGGGATCAGACCGTTCCTAGGCGGCGCTTCCGAATAATGGAATGACTCGCCCTGTAGAAGTATATATAGGCTGGCATCTGTCAAGTTTGACCCTCCACCCATCATGCCTGTAACATTCAATGTCTCAACTCACCCCGCCAACGCGATGAATCAGCAAGGCGAGCACACTGCTAAGGATATTCTGGCGGCCGCCTGCGACGACCAGTATAGAAAGGCTGAGGAGATTCTCCAGGTCGGTTTCTCCTGCGGAGGACCAGGGTAAGTGTCGAGGCAAAGTATCTGTCTGTGGCGAACGCTGCTCATTTATTCTATTCCAGGGATCGTCAATTCTCTGCAAAGATGAAAGGCATAGTCCCACAAAACAACGGATTTGTGTGGACGCTTATCCGGGCGTACAACGGGCACCACGCCCTTGTGATCCGCCCCGACGATGTCTGGCTCACCATTCTTTCCCAGTTCAATTTCTTTGTCAATGCGCGCGCGGAGGTGCTCCGCGCAAACTTTGTCGCACACGAGGGCAAGAAGAAACTCACCGTTACGGCGATGGGTACGCGATATGATGTGGACTTTGGCTCGTTGGCGCGCCAGATGGTGGACCTCATCGACAAGAACGTGGTCGATCCGACACTGCGTGAGTGGGTCGTCCCACGGTTTACGACGACAACAGCCAATGACACGACCGTGAGCGCGGTGCTGATAATGGCAACACTCAAAGCATATTTTTCCTACGGCTTCAGCCTTAGATGCGGGATTCCGCGGGTGACACTCGAGGGGGAGAAGGCTGACTGGGTCGATATGCTTGGCCGGCTCGAAAAGCTCAAGGACTACGGGATCGAGATGACGGCATGGTACCATCTGCTGCGCCCGGTCATCGCCCGCTTCATCGCCGCGTTCGACGCACCGTCCAGCGTGGAAAACGTAGACTTCTGGCAGCGGATCGCGCACCATCATGCCAAAAGAAGTGGCCAAGATGAGTATTCTGGGTGGATCACTGCGTTTACAGCTTTCAACGTCGAGGGCAAGTGGATCGGGAACCGCCTGGATCTAGTGAGAAACTTGCCTTCCCGTGCGATGACAGAGCTAATCCTGGGCTCTAGACAGCGGCGGTACAAGAGCCGGCAGAACTCATGACTTCTCAACAATTCTGGGCCACATACACCGGGTCCACAGATTGGGCTGACCTTGTTCTCGATGGGACTCCCTACCACCGAATAGACAGTGGGGACGTTCCGGCAGCATATGCCGAAGTAGACGTGAAGCTGGACGACAACGGGGAGATGTTCGACTGCATCATGGTAGGCGGGCTGGTTGGGACACAGGTCACAGCGAGTGGTGACCTCTCGCTCTCCGCCACTGGGAAGGACGACGTGGTGTGCGCACTCTCTGGATGGTGGATATTCACAAAGAAGGAGAACCCGGTGACACGGAAGGAGGAAGAAGATGCCCTGATAGCGGAGATAATGCGCGAGTTCGAAGAGAAGTGGGGTCCGGCTCCCGGCCCTCGTACAGGGAGTGCGAGTTGATACTATGGAGGGGACAGTCGTTCAGTGCCCAGATGAATATTTCTGTATCTGTAGGCTAGCTCGGAATTCCTACAAGTTGTGGATGAGGAAAAACACATCTCATCTTTTGCACTTCAAAATTCCACCGATCCGCGGTCTGAGGACACAGGTGTTGTTCCTGGTCAGTCAATAGCGATCAGTGGATGGAACAGTTGCTTGATTTTCAGTGTAAAGGGGAAAATGAAAGAGGAAGGAGGTTGTTTTAGACGAGGAGAATAAGTGAGGAATCACAACACAGGCACAAGTGGAGCAGGAAAAAGTGGGGGATTGAATTGTGCGTAAGTAGGGGAAGGATACAGAATATATATACTATCCCCCCCCTAGATCTCGGACACCTAAGGAAAACTGATGCATATCATTTGATACAGTGGTCCTGGGCCCAAGCTGAGTTCATAGATCGTCAGAAATTTGTCCTTTACTCCGGTCTCACATCTTACTTCATGAGAAACGAGTAAGAATTGAGCAAACGGCGTCATTTTTTGGGAGGTGGTCAGGTGTCCGAGTTCTAGGTAACACGTCAAATTCTGATTGCCGGCCTCGTATATAATCACCTTCTTGTTGTGGTGCCTCCAAACTTCATGAAGTGGAGCACCTCAATAGTTAATGTGATATGCGTGAAGAGGAGGTCAAAGGAACCACAGAGTGGTCAACAGGCAGCATGAAATTTCTTGCCATCATGTTTTGCAATTGCAGATCAATTTGACTGGCATGGCATGATCTTTCGGTCCATTCTGAAGGCTACAAGACACCTATGGCTCCAAATTTTTATATAGACACTCTCGTGATGTAAAGGTATTTTTGTAGATGTGTTTATGGAATAATATGACCCTAAGGAGATGTTGCTGAGCCTCAAAATACACGAAATGAGCGAAAATAACAGGAGTTGTCAACTTTTCCTGGCGATATATATCCCAAGGATAAAAGATTGTAATTTTTTTGCACCTTGTGCCTCTAGATCACCTCATAAAGTTTATTTTGAGCCATTAAAGTCACGAAATGGTCCAGTATTGGATAAGAAATGTTTGTGTGTCCGAGTTCTGGGTTTGTCCGGGACGGTGGGGGGGGATAGTACTGGAATGCGTGTATATAGGGCTCCGAACCGTCCCCGTCAGCGACGGCGACGGGTCCCGTCTGACGGGGACGGGCCCCGTCCGACAAGCGATGAGATGTTGTTTCGTGACGGACGGGTACGGTACAGGTAGACCCGTCAACGGGAACACCCGTCCCTGTCAAGCCGTCGACGGGTTGACGGGTCCCAACAGACACTGCATGTAAAGTACGTTCTCGTGGGCTCATTCATGGGTGTTGGTAACTGAATAACTTTATGAAGTCATTTTCCACCATCTGAATTTACCAGCCAACCTCTGGTGCTTGAGTTCGGGGACCCACTGTCGGGTTTGAGACGTAAGTAGTCTCGGGACAGAACAGGTTCCTAGAAACAGATATCAGTGTTTGCAATCTGTCTGTCGCTGTTTTCTATGCAGTTGAGCCCGGCTCAACAGCCGGTGGTGGATAGTGCGCAGGCGGATCAAAAGGGGCTGGATATGGGTGCTGTCACCTGTCAAAACACGTCGCAGAGTGATGGACTGATGGTGGTTACGTTTCGCTCGAGAGGCCTCCAAGAAGCAAGAGAAAGGCAAAGGTGAAGGCATTTGAAGAGTTGTAGCATACCTCTGTGTGTTGAAATTATCCGATCATTTTTGCGATTCATACAGGGTCGGAAAGACTTGAAAATATTATTTTATTAGCGAATTTCCCCGTCGACGGCCGTAACGGGTGTAACGGACGGGACCCGTCCGTCGGCCTCACCTGGTTAAACCCTTGACGGACGGGTGACCTCCGTTGGTCGAACGTGACGGCCGTTTTCTAACCCGTCCCGTCGACGGGCCGGGCGGCTCGGAGCCCTACGTGTATATGGCAACGGAATATGTAAATGGTAGTGGGGGATAGTGGAAATATGTGTATATGGTGATGAAGGGATTGGAAATAAGAGATGGAAACAGGGTGGAGCTCATTGATAAGCCATTGAGTATATATGGACGCGGCAATGAGGTTCGCGCGAGGTAGGAGCGAGATGTCACGACATCAGCCACGTGAGCGTGAGATAAATAAAAAGTGTGTTGACGGAATTATGCAAACGGCTGTTAGTAGTCCTTGTGCCAATAGGTTTCTCGTTTTTGTCGTTTTTCACCCTTCGCTTTGTTCTGTCCTTTAATACCACCTGGTGAAGTTGTTGCCATTGTGTAAAATGAATCTCGTTCTCGAAAACTCTATACGTTCACCCACCGATAATAGCCCTCCTGCAGACGAGAGGAAACAGAGTCCCCCGGCTTTCCTCGACCTTGCTGATTCCGTACATAATCTCTTCCTTCGTAATCTACTCGCAGGGGTCACGAACCATATTCCTTGCTAGGCCGTGAGATTGGGCATTAATTTGCCGGATATGTCCGCCGTGAGCACTGCGAGTGTGGGCGAGTAGAAGGAATATGCTCGAGCACGAGTGGCAGCGTCTTTTCCAGCGCAAGATATTTGAGGATCAAATGCGGGTTCTCGAGCAGCAGCAGGCCAGCACTTTGACACAGAGACTTTGTCCAAGGCAGTAGGGACTGTGGTCTCGGATAAGCGCAAGTCGGTAACCTATGCGCCGTCCGTCAACTTGTCCCCGGACTTGAACACTGGTAGTGTTGCACACAACAGCAGCTTCAGTCGTGCGGTGGGTGCCAAAAGCATGCCTGCTAGCCGCCACACCTCCACGAGCGAGCATGACGAGGAGCTGGCAGGAGACTTGCAGGGTTTGTCGATGGTGAGGGAGCGGAACTCGCCGGGGCCCGTCCTGGTCACTGCTTCCATCTTAACGCGAGGCCGTTATGCCGACAACAAAGGAGCCCGTTATGCTAGTACCTACAATGCTGGCATGGTGCTTGATGAGCAGCTTGACCAAGAGATGCACAGTAGGTGTTGATCAACTTATCTAGCGATTTCATTCTAATGTTGTATTAGATGCCACGAGGAATCTTCCGACCTTGGACGACGACAAGTATAGCTCATTCGCTGGCGGCAAGGTATGCACTTATTATGAGTACTATTCTGCATATTCATTCAAGTATTAGATTATCACCTCTTCCGCCGCCTTGGACCTGGCCCATATTTATCAGATGTCTCCTCATGCTTCTTTTGCTACCTGTACTCTCGAGACTCGCGATAAGTCCTCCAAGCGGCCCCAGTTCGCCGGATCGACGCACCCTGATGGGGTGGTGTTAAGGGCTGATCATCGCACCGTGAAGAACCAGGTTCCTACCCAGCCGCGGTTGCGAGGTTCCTCAGACAGAGTAGCGAGATTACACTTGGATACAGAGAAATCAGTCACCGGAAGATTCGGACCGTGTGACTGTGATGTTACATAGTCACAACTTGAGGGGAGGAACCTCTCCACAGCGGCTGGAAGAAAATATCTGTAAACAACATAGCCACCTCACAGCCACAACTTGAAGAATCTGGTGTAATTGATATTCTCATCTTCCCACTGGCAGAATAAAATACTTTCGAGCATCATTTACCTTTTAAATGACTGCATAAGTTCTCCTGGAGGCTTTGCATATTTTTTCTCCAGCTACTTTCGACAGTATCAGTGAAAAACCGCAATTCTGTACATATTTGGGGCAGCAAGCTTCATCACGACTTGGCATGAGCACAAAATTTTCTCCAAGAGCTCATACTGAGTATAAATGTGTACCTGACATGAGCACATATTTTATTGTGAGTGAGGAAGAATGTGAAGGATTTTATCTGGGATTCCCAAAAATTGTGGCTGTGGTGTGGCTATGTTGTTTACTAATATTTTCTTCCAGCCGCTGTGGAGAGGTTCATCCCCTCAAGTTGTGACTATATAACATCACAGTCACACGATCCGATTTTTCCGGTCTCTCAAAATAAATAGATTGTGCCCTGCTCTGTCTGATGAACCTCGTAACCGCGGCTGGGTAGGAACCTGGTGAAGAACCCGAACTTGACCCTTTCCGCACCATCCAATGATGCCCCTAACGGCAAACTGAACACCGTTTCCGCTTCAGCTACCCCGCACGTCCAACAGCACCCGCAGCTTGTCAGCCACGCGACACATTCGCAGCTATCTATCTTGTGTTGCGGTTCGCCCCCCAGCCTCTTGGAAAGCCTGAACACTATGACCCGGTCTGTGCCCGCTACGCCCCTCGGGCTCTCCACCAGCGTGGTACACATCCTCAAGTCCCCAGGCATACCGCACACTCCCGAAACGCAGGGCCTGAACGGTTGTCTTGCCTGAGTCTCCGTCGGTGAGAATTAGCAAGATGAATGGTCTCTATGGCCCGAAGCACAAGCAGGGCAATATTAATCGTGAATGTAAGGCTTCATTGTTGTTATAGGTCCACTCGTGCTCACGATCTTTCAGTCAACCGATTCGCAAGGATGCACCTTGAGGACCTGCAAGGCGAGATTCCCGTGCTGTGCAAGGACTAGCACGGCTGCCGGTACTTGCAGAAGAAGCTAGAAGAGGGCTCTGCCGAGCACAGGGATATGATTTTACATGAGATGTTCGGCCACTTCGCGGACCTCATGACTGGTATGCTCTACTGTTCATTCATCTTTTCTTTTGACGACTTAATCCACTCCTAGATCCCTTCGGCAACTATCTCTGCCAGAAGCTCTTGGAGTATCACACACACCGGCTAGTCCATATTATTGCGGAATACATGCTAATCAAAACTGTCTTTTGCTACTTCTAAGTACCAACTAAGAGTAACTTTTGCTCTTTCCAAGGTACCTACAGCGAGGTGTCTTAGCTGTTTCTCCTCTTCTCGGACTTCCTGGGGGCATGGTCCTGGATGCTTTTGACATTGACTTTTCCTAGTATCGCCAGACCATTGAGCTTGTCTGCCCCACATTTAATCCTGGACAACATGACGTAGGAAGCCGCTGTGGACACGCAACTTTCAAGATGAATAGTGGCAGTGTTCAGTGAACGACTTTGTGAGTTGTGTGCAGTGAAGTTGAATCCACCAATGAGAGGAAGCTGGTGACGAGTAGTGCTGTACATTTTCTTTCCCTTCGCTTTTTGGAATTGAATTGGAGATTGGCGGAACCCGTAGGCGATGAGGGTGCTCGGTGTTTGGACCTAGGGAAGTATAAAGAGGAAGGTCGACTTCAGCAGATATTGCATAGCGACGGCCCTCTCGCACTTCATACTCAATGCTGACCAAGGCTCTGCCACTGCCATTGGAGACACCGAGTTCAACAGCAATGTTATCCACGATAAAAATTGGCATGCCGATAACAAGGGCCAACCGTCCACTGAGATTTTCGCCTAGTGCTTTAATGGGTGTATTCCACGCATCCTCAGTGTTACGCCCGGTAAGGATGGTTTTATTTTTACCACGGCCAACTGTATCCTCTGCATAGTAGACGGCAAACTCCTGATTGGTGGCACCAGCAAATGACTATGTCAGTAACCAGTTGTGGGTGTTCCAAACATGGTTGGTATATGTGATAAGAGGTGCACCATGGCCAGGAGGTTGTATCCACCGGAGTACATCTGAGAACTTGGGATCAATGCATGACCCAGGTGTTCCAATTTGGTACTGTTTCAAGAAATCCAGGTCATTTTCTTCTCTGCAACTGTACAGGTTCCATGACACAAGTGACCAAGCAATGCAACGAAATGGGGATTTCGTTGTTGCACTACTTTGTCCAGGATAACACAGTTTTCAATGGTCCAATAATTCTTTACTGCAGTCAGCTTTTGGTGAACAGCAAGATTCAATGCCTGAAGCTGGCAATCACTCCGGTGTAATGACACGTAGGTGTGGTCAAAAAGTGGAGTGGATTTTGGACTGGTGAGCTGGTACTCATCTCCAGAAAGAATGAGATCAAGATTGCCAAACGGATCATTGTTACATCCTCGGGCAAGGTTGATATTCCGGGAGGCTTTTTCGAAATCATCACATCTGAGAAAGAAACACTCATCAATGATGAGAGTACGTGTCGCTTCAAGTCTGGAAGTGAGTACCTTGAGCAGTTTAGAGTTATTCTTTATGAGATCAGTATATTTTGTCTGAAGAGCAAGTTCCTGATGAGTTGTAGAGCCATGAATATTGCTGGCAGCTACCCCGGTAGGTGCCGTAAAATTCAGCTCTGGCAGTATTCCAACCTCATTGTAAAAAGCTTTGAGAGCGTTGTATACGTGTGATTTCCCTGCTCCACCAGGACCAGCGATGAAACGGAAAGGATTACAATCAGGATTAGGTATCAAGCACTGCATCCGATTGTTGACCTTGAGAGAAAAGAAAAAAACCATTGCTTTTGGTTCAGCGTAAATTTATTGCTGATCACAATAGCAATTTTTTTCCACTCAGCAAGCAGATCCCAGGCGCTGTTGTTGCCATGATGAAGATGTGAGATACGCGCTCGTGCCAGTGCCTTTTCTTCGGCAAATATGGTGAGTCTGGGTTCTACCAGACTCTGGTGAGTAAGATCTCTTTGACCTGAGGCAGTCATTGTACTAGTCACTAGGATGTAACAAGTCAGTAATTATACTGAATCACTGATAGTTATAAAAAATACCTAGGGGGGGCTAACCTTCTGCGGCATGTTTTTGGAGAGCTACAGCCTTCTCCTCAGCAAGCAGAAGTGTGGCAGCTGAAGCGCGGTCCTGAGCCATGCGGTCATGGGATTCCAGCATGCATCCTTTCAAAAGCCTTCCAATGTCATCTGGAGGAATTGGAATGTGATAGAAATTTGCTGTGCTTGCAAGCACAATGACCGCATCAGTTGTTCTTTGAGTACGCGCTGCACAAGTTTTGGTGTATTTTGTCGGGTTGTCAGAATCTGATGGATCAACAACATGGCCAGGCCCGACTGGTTCATCTGTGTCGAATTGACTGAGTTGCCAGTCTAAATCACTGGCCAGCTCATCAAGTGCATCGTCTGCTTGGGAGGAAGTCCCATGCGAGGCGTTAAAATTGGCTTGTCTGGCTTTGTATTCAGCTGAAAAATCTTCTGCCGCCAACCGACACTCCCACTGCTCCTGCATGCAGTCCATTGATTTGATTTTGTCTTAAGGCAGCGACACCAGAAGGGCAGCGAAGGCATTGGTCTACAAAGTATTTTCAGATTTCAGAGGATTAGCTGCTGATCTGTTCCATGGTCAGAACAAAGCAAGCATGACAATTGCATATTGATTGGCTTGACTGTCAATGTCGCATCGAGGAATGGGAGTCCCGGAAAGGACAGAAATGCAATCAATCTTTCGTTTTCGTAGGCCATGTGTTCCAATTTGTGGATGACCAGGTGCAAAGCGAAATTGATTTGAGATATCTGTTATTCAGAGAATTAAATTTTAATAGACAAATCATGGATGGCACAAACCAAGGACATTGTTGTCATCTATGTCATCCATATCATCATCCACCTGGACAGATTCTTTGCCTTTAGACAGCTGAACTTTCTCGTACCCAACGCACTGATCCCACATTGGGATATCTTCCAGCTCTGTCAGTCTGAAAAGAATGTCATAGACAAGGGAATTGAGCATTGGAATGGCTTGTTCATTGAGCAACACCATTGAATCTTCAAGATCCACTAGATTGACCAAATTATCATGAGTGTGTTCTTCAGAATCAGTTTCTCTGAATATGAAATGAGTGTAGTTCCAGAAAGAAATTTCAAACGAACTCTAGATGAGAGGTCTCTTCCCTGGAAATCTCTTCCCAGGACGCCTCTTCCTGGGCCTCTTCTTCCGGCTTATCAAGGCTGCAAAGAAATTAATGAAAGTATTGGAAGACAAGCATATATAGTGTGAACCTTGGCGTTGGATCTACTGTTTTCTTGGCATACGGAGGGAATTCATTATCGGAAAGCCAGGTGAGCGACTTTGACCAATAGAAAACCGCAAATTGAGCATCCATGAGATGGTTCCCAATGCCTAGAAGGGAGCAGGCAACCTGTTGACCGGACAGTTCTCTCCGACCATTGATCTGGTTTAGGGTTTTCAGCAGTAGTTTCCGACATTGCTCTTCTTCTGACAAATGTGGGCCAACTTCTCAGAGAAGTTTGGTTGCTGCAGCAAGTGCACTCATGATAACAGCTGAGCTGATATCGGATTTCACTGTATACAGTGTCATGTAGATGCTGAGAGCCATTGCAAGTGGGCCTGATCCGATGAATTTAAGATCTGTGTTGCATTGAAAAGACCTGCTGAGCGTAGGATTGTACCCCACGACTCTTCCATTGTCCTGTTTCAAAGATATTCTACCGTTTTCATCCATTATAGTGACAGGAACCAGGTCGACAGGGTATTGAATTATTGAATCTGCAGAGACAATCACGCGCTTGATCATCAAGGGTGACCATGGAATATGGGGTTTTTTTGTAGCATGTCTCGTTGTGTGCATGAACCTGACCAGATGCATTGAGGATCTCTCATAGAAATTGAGGTGATGAGATGTCAAAATTGGTGTCATCAGGATGAGGGGGGCAATGCATAAGACATTGTTTCTGAACGAGTTTGGATGGAGAAGCAATGGAATGGGTATTGGATGAAAGATCATGCCTGATTATACTTTCCATCCATGCAAAGAGTTGGCGCTTGAAATGTTCATCTGCTACAGCTTTTTCTTGAAGAATTTTGGGAGAAAGAGCACCTGTAGTACACCAATGAGTACTAAGATTTGAAGGTTACAGATTAGAACTTGTATACCTTCTAGCCAGATGAGAATGTGCAAGTGAAGGGAACCTCAATTCTGAGCCTCAAAAATCCCGTAGTAGTGTTTGACTTGACCGAAGACACCTCGTTTGCATTCCCTCTCAAATCCAAGGAAAACAGAAGTGAACTGGTCTACCATCAACTTGAAGAACTCGGCTCCAGCGATAAGATTGGCTGCAAGCGATCAAGCACGTTGGAAGGATGTGAACTGAGAGTCAACTTTGCCAAAAAGGCTATCAATATTGATGTTGTGTCCCGCAGAAATGCGGAGAGGGGATTCCAAGTGTCTGCTGGGTTTAATGTGAAAAAGAGACTTAGAGTTTCTGTGGATTGATTACAGCTCCTTGCGGTACAACAGGCGCGGTCGGTTTTTTTTTTTTTTCCTGTTTTTGGCAAATTTTCATGAGAACAGCTGGCCTGAGCTCAATTCTCAACCGTTTTCCCTCAAAATAGGCTCATTCGATTCGCATTGAAAATCTACAGCCAATGGGATGCCGGTATTTTTGATCCTTTTACGTAATATAATTTCTCCCGGAAATTTTTGGTTTTGAGTAGGACACCTGTAGCACTCGGAATACTGCTCCGATTGGCCTAATCTTTGGATATGCTACTATATCTGATGTGACCCTAGCCAATGGCATGTTTATTTGTATTACATGCAGAGTAATTGTGATCTAGCGCACACTTTAGCGAAGTCGATATCCAGACACTACCATAAGTAGAGCTGTCCATGGAATTTTAATTACATTAAGCTCCATAAATACCCACATTGGCTAGGGTCACATCAGATATAATAGCATATCCAAAGATTAGGCCAATCGGAGCAGTATTCTGAGTGCTACAGGTGTCCTACTCAAAACCAAAAATTTCCGGGAGAAATTATATTACGTAAAGGGATCAAAAATACCGGCATCCCATTGGCTGTGGATTTACAATGCGAATCGAATGAGCCTATTTTGAGGGGAAACAGTTGAGAATTGAGCTCAGGCCAGCTGTTCTCATGAAAATTTGCCAAAAACAGGGAAAAAAAAAAAAAACCGACCGCACCTGTTGTACCGCAAAGAGCTGTAATGGCCTGGATTTCTTCCCGCATTTTCAAGATTTCAGAGGCCAAGCTTTCAATATGGTCACTGATGTAGTTGGCATATTGTAGCAGCTCAAAGATCGTCGATTCCGTGGGAGTTGCCGGAGTGTACTTTGAGTAATCCTTTCGTGCTTTTTTTGCTGCCATTGTGGTTGTAAGGCTAGCAAGGGTATCATCATCAATTTTGACCATTGCAGCCATAGCCTTTGGCCACCAGGCCCGACAAACAGCTAAACACAACTGGTGAGACAATTTTCGAACCGTTTGAATGTTATGCATGGCAAATGGGAAGGCAAAATGAGTTTGAAATCGGCAATCAGCCATCTGCAAGTAGTGCTGAACGGGGGACTTGAGCATGATTGGCTTGAAACCCAACTCCTTTTGGAGGCGAACTGGGCCATCAAACATTCCCACACCATATGGAAAGAGCACTGGCCATAACATGCCGTAGACATTGGGATTGTCCCGGACAGACAATGTATTGGCCATGGTGGAAGTCTTGGCAAAGGACACACCGGCCTTAAGCCGCCACAATGCCTCAACTTTCCGACTGTCTAGGTCAATACCAGAGGTCTCTATGTCAAATGTCCCGGTGACCAACAGTGGAATATTCTCGTCAGACCCTGAGTGCTCGGCAAAAATAGCCTCTGTGGTATCAATACCATGACCTGTATAGGTTGTGTTCTGACTGTGGATGGTCTCACTGTCAGACTGATGCTGCACCGGAAAAGGCACACAGCCATCATCATCTGCAGGATATTCTGTCAGGGCTATGAGGTTGATCTCGATATCATGATAAAGGGGATTGTTTTCCTTGAGCCAATTGAGGGCACAAAGAATATGTCTTCTGTGTACAAGGAAAGGTGTCCGTTTGAATATATTGGCTGTTGCTTTGTGATTATCAGAGACAAAGATAATTGCAATCTCGTCATAGAGAGTGAACATCGGTCGGGGCAATACAGTGGCCAAGGTGGAAATTTCATGCGGATGGATACACACGTTCCCAGATGCAGACTACTGATGAAGAATGGTGGGCTGAAACCTGCATTGATTTTTACCCAGCATTTTGTTGTTTGTGCCCGGGTGATTACTAGTTCTTCGGTATAACTAAGGCTGCTTAGTTCGGGAGGTATGGTCCCAATCCAGCAGCCATTCGCCCAGCTGTAGAGCGGAATTTTGAAAAAATTCCGTCCCTTGACACATTTGGCACATGTCGAACATGCATGATAGCGGCCATCATAGATGGAATGAGACTGTATCCTCTGCTGGTTATAATGTACATGAAGGATGTTCATGGCGATTTCAAGGAGGGTAATATCGAGATCGGAGATGTCCCAAATCTTGAGATTGTCGACACGCTCATTCCGGTTACAAAATGGACAGGGCTTGCAAATAAGAGCAGCCTTTGTCGTCTGAGAATGATGTTCATGCACAATCTGTAGAATATAAATGGCAAGAGCAAAGACTCTGCATAATTTGTAGTACCTGGTTGAGAGACTTGTTCGATTCCACTTGGGGCCATGAATTAGCCCATGATGCTCAGTCCGTTTCATCGCTTGCATGAGCTTTTCCAGCTTGTGCAGCTTGTGAAGGAAAGCCCGAAGATCTGTCTAGTAATGGCAATACAGTGCTCTGACCAGCATCCAATTGTCCTGCCGATTGAGTGTCTGCAGGGCGGACTAAACATGACCAGATGCAAGAATGTTCTCGCTGTTTAGACAACAGGATGGTCTTTGAATCTCGGGGTACATTGTGTTCAGAAGCAACAGTAAGAATGGCCTATATGAAATGGATGGTTGATTGAGAATGTTGTCTAGCATAAAACACAGAGTAGATATCTTTTGCGCATCCGAAAAATAATAGGCAAAAGTCGTAGACTGAGGAGGAGGAGGTTCTGTGAAAAAAACAAAAAAAAATCAGAAAGGAAAGAGTATACCACCCAGCAATTCTAAACCGTCATCTAGAAACAGTAACGAACCTATATCCATGTCGTTTGCACAAGACGGAACGGTTTCACAGACTTTGCGACGTTTTGGAGGATGCACAGAAACATGAACGAAGTTATCCGTCCGACTTTTACGCGATTCGGAGGTGGATGCTGTCGACATTGCAAAACTGAAATCGGTGCGATAGTGGGAGCTGAAGCAATGCTACTTGAGTGTTAATTATTTGGTTCGTAGCTTAAAATGGTAATAAATGCAAGTCATGTGACGAAAAAGGCGGACATTCTCGGTCCTCCCCCCTCAGACTCCCCCCAAATAGGCACATACGGGATAAATCCTGTTTGTGAATCAATCCCACGAGATTCACCAAATCGCGGCCTCCACTGCGCAAAGACGATCCGGTCGCATACTTAGTCTCAGAGACTCGGAGTGGCGAACACGCCGAAAAGTGTAACTGATCCGAACACCCAAGTTTGAATCACGAACCAACCTATTCGCTCCGCCTTGCCCGCCCACAACAAGTTCCTCTGAAAACGTGTGATTATCCTATCCCAATCGTAATCGTAATCGTATTTAAAACATGACAGGGCCGCGCGCGGCTCGAGTGTACCCTCTGGAGGTAAGTTGTAAGTAAGCTGAGTGTTGGTTTTGGTGTTATTGGTGTTACATCCCAGGCACGTCGCATGCCTGGGCCTCCGTCCCTCTCCCTCCTCCATGTGGCATTAATCGCCGAGTAACCCCAATCCAACCCAGCCGAATCGAGATCCGTATGAGCGCAGGCGCAGGCTCGGCCTACTCCTGCTTTGAGTCTCGGCTGGCCTTTTCGTCTGCGGGCGTAGGCGGGCCCGCGGAGAAGCCGAATTCTGTGAACGAGATGGGTAAGCGGGAGCGAAGGAGGGCCAATAAGAGCCAACACTCACGGTCGACCTTGGTCTTGCTGAACCGCCACGCAGGCACCTTGTTCTCGAACAGAATGTCAAGCTCGCCGTACGACCGGCCGCGCGCTGCACGAATGATACAACCGCGATCAGTGCTCGTTCCGCAGGACGCGAAGGATGAAGGACGAAGGACGACGTACTCTCCGGCAGCCTAAACCAGCAATACAGCGCGCTGAGCGCGGCGCTCCCGAACCAGAAGAACCCGCTCTTCGGGCCCCAGTTCCACGCGGTCGGGCTGAGCATGCGCGGGACGATGATCCCGCAGATGATGTTCATGATTTGGTAGGAGCACCGCGCGAGGACGATCGTCTTGGCGCGCAGGCGGGTGGAGCCGACCTCGGCGATGAGGACATAGCAGACAGCGCCTACATAGGTGCCGGTAAGTATATGCATATTATGAAATGAAAGATGAGAAGATGAACGCACCGAGGGTCGCGTTATATGCGAAATTAAGCACCACCAACAACGCCCCACTCGCCCACTTCGAGGCGTCCGTGTCGTTGAAATCGAGCGCGCCGATGATGAGCAGAACCACCGCCATGGCGACGAGGCCCGCGATGTAGAGCGTGCGGCGTCCGAAGCGGGAGAGTAGGAACCACGATGCAACGGTGCCGATGATGAACATCGAGTTCAGCGCAATGTTCACGTCGTATGCCGCAACGGTGCCGAGACCCGCTTGTACGAAGCTGTAGTATATGAACACATATTAGCAGCCGTAATGCAAATTTTAAAACTAGGATTGAAGAGCGAAACACGCACAATTGAACACCCTGTCCGATCAAGTTCTCCCCCGAAAGCAGCTGTATCGCAAACACCATCATCGCCTGCACAAGTCTTAGCACCTACGAGCGGGTAGAAAAAGCGAACACGCACAATCTCCGTCCGCCTCAAATCAATCCCGCGGAAACACTGCAAATAGCTTGTCCCATTCTGCATCTCCCTCTCAATCGCGGTCGTGTGAATCATATTCGCCACGCTCTTCCGCGCGTCCTCCTCCGAAAACAAATCGTTGTTGGTGAGGCGGCGCACGCTCTTCTCGGCGTCGTCGTGCCGGCCCTGGCGCACAAGCCACCAGGGCGACTCGGGCGCGAAGTACGCACCGAGGATAAGGGGGATAGGCCAGACCCACTGGATGACGAAGGGGAGACGCCAGCCCCAGTCGGAGTTGATGGTGAGGGTGGCGCGAACGACGCCGGAGGAGAGGAGAATGCCGATACCCCAGCACATGTTGATGTAGCTGCGAGGAAATTAGGTATGGCGTGCAGAGGACGGCAAAGAGAACGCACGCAGTGAGGTAGTGGCGCAGCACGATCGGGCAAACCTCCGACGCGTATGCGGTAGTCAGCGTCTGGAACACTGCGTCCGTGCATCAGAATCGCAGCTAAGCATGGGATAGACGGAAGAGGAAGACGCACCTCCCCAGAACAAGCCGCAAATAATTTCCGAGGCCGTGAGCTGGGCAAGCGTCTGGCTGAAGACGGGCCCGAAAATGCTGATGATCATGCCGAGCATGGAGATGATGTACGTGCGCCGCGGTCCGAAGCGCTCACTCGCCCAGCCGTTAATCATGAGCCCGATAATCCCGCCGACACTCGAGCCGTTCCCTAGACCCGACTGCCACGGCGCGGGAATGAGGAGTTGACCAGTGGCGGGGTTCTCAACGCCGAAGCGCTTCAGAAACGCGGGCTGCTCGTAGAAGGAGGCGATCTGTAACGCAAGAGCAGTCGGTGAGGGTCATTTGCGAAGTGAGCGGGTGGACGCACCACGACGACGTCGTACCCCTCCATGATGAGCGCAGCGGAAAGCACGACGCTCCAGAAGACTGCTTTCTTGTGGATGCGGAGCGCCTCGCGGATGGTCATCTTGTGCTCCGCCTGGTCAGCCTGCGCGGCGGCCTGGACGACATCGGCATAGTTGTCGATCTCGTGCGCGAGCTTTGCGTTGTCAGCGCGGAGGACGCCGGCGGAGGGGTCTTCAAGGTTTGCAGCCATTTGGTGGTGGAGGTGGCAAGCAAGGTCGGGGACGGCGTCTGCTAATGTTAGAGTCCCGCTTTTTATTCAGATCAGACAAGCGACGGAGACATCACGGTCAGGCGACAAGGCGGGGGAACCTCGGAGCAGGGGCGGCGGCCCGACCACGAAGCGAGGTGGGGTGTGCCTGACACCCCGGCCCCGCAGCCCCGGATAGGGGTCAAGGAGGCAAAAAATTGAGGAGTTTGCCAGCTGCAGGAGATGTATAATAAAAAGGCATCCAAATACCATTACTGGAGCCAAAGGAATGTAACGACTACGTTTCAGTTAGCATTCGGGCTGCCTCGGGCACGCAAAATAAGCGTGAATCAGAACCAAGTATGACGGCAAACTGCAAAGAAGCCGGCAAAATCATCAAACGCCGATCATCGCCAAGGCACAGACGAAACTGAATTTCAGCTCGCCTTCGAAAATCCAATTTGAATCCGCCGAGATTCGCCCGCCCGCGGGGTAGACTGGGGTAGGAAGGGGCATGCCTGTGCAAATAAGATTAAGGAAAAGAATTTGCCGGCGTCAATCACCAGTGTTACAGTGATGCAAAGTCCGCGGCGGAGACTTCGGCTCTAGACCGTAAAGTACGAACCAAAATCTATGGCGCCTACCGAGAAACACCGCTGATTTCCGAGGATAACAGTCGAAGTCACTGGGACATGAGTAGGACACGGCGAACTTGGTCCCTGTCAAGCCATTGCGGACTTCAGCGTAGGTGCGATTCCCACACAACATGTACACATGTACAGTCGTGCGGGACAGATGCAGGGATTGAAATAAACAACCACACTCGAGCGGGCGCCGGCCATTTGTTGCTAACGGAAGGGATGATCGGCGATTTGCGCAAGGGTGGCTATGTAATGCTTGCTCCAAGGCGATTGGCCGGAAGCAAATCTGGGAGATGTGAGAAAGACGTCTTCTGGCATATATACTCGGCCAAAGTTGATTCGCCTTGAAGCGGACCCGGAGCATCATCAAACCTAGCAATGCTTCAGGGCGCCTTTAGCAAACCTCAATAATCAATACTTCCCCAATTCTCACAATTTCGTGTATAGCAAATGGTTGAGTGAGCCTCGTCGGCCTAGCTCTGGTGCGTCGGCCGTTCATCCGAATCATTGGGTATGTTAACGTTATAGAGGACATGCCGGTGGCATGGAGCAGCTATGTGGTGTATACGCGTAACGAATGGCCGGATCAGCCCGCCCATTCGTCTTAGTATGTGTTTTGAATACCCATCCAAATACGACGGCAAGCGAGACGTGGATTCAGCATCACATGAGGGACGGATCCGGAGGAACAGACTATGGCGCACCAGATTTCTCGGGATGACCGTAAGTACTTAGGCAGGCGTGCGGTATAAAATGCGAGCTTGCGAGCACACATTTGTTATAGCGTCTGTTTACGAGAGACTAGGCGTGCAGATGGCAGCCTGGTATAAATAAGGAACGTGCACAAGTTAGCGTCTTCCCTCAGGCTCTTGAAGGAGATCTCAAGATCCAATTTTATAGAGCTAGAATCCGAGATGCTAGTACACCGCCAATGTGCCCGCAGGTCACCGTCAGCTGGAAAGTCCGCATGGCGGTCACATTATTTGGCATCTGGGATCGGGTTTCCGCCAGGTAGATTCCAGCTGTACTTTTCAGACTGAATTTCAGCTTACAAGCAGAGAGCATGGCCAACACGCTGCAATAATGCTCATTTCCCTTTTATTCGCGTCCATCGCGCCTCATTCCCGCGGTGAAATGTCCCACGTGACCGCGAAGCGGACTGATGCGGGTCGAGGGAGATGAGATAAAAAAGGACAATCTCAATAACCGCCAGGTATTCGAATGCCTGGAAGGCCTGGGTAGCGCACTTCTTCGGCTCAACGACTCTTTTTCCTATATATTGTGCATTCACTTTACACCAGTAGTGGTACAGTTGATACAAAGGCTAGCCACTAGCCAATCTCAGGCTCACCCTCTACCATCTGGCGTATGGCATAAATTTCCCGCTAAAGTGCGAACTATCAGCCTGAAGTTACCGAAAATAAGACGGAAGATGTACTCGAACGTGAGTACCACACGGTCGCCCTTGGGGTCTTCCTTTCTGGCGATGTTGATCTGTGGAGGGAAGAATGAGATAAGGAACGGATGACGAGAGCCAGGGTAGCAAACGAGCGCGATTGCGACAGATGCGCACCTTGCAGTCAATCATGCTCATGATGCCGTCGCCGAACTGAGTGAATGCAGGTCTTTTCAGAAGAACGCTGAGCATAATTGAACCCAAGACGAACCTTCTCGTGGATAATCGCCTTGATAGAGTGCCCGTATACCAGCACGCTCTGAGTTGGATGTTCACATCAGCAGTTTGCCGCTTGGTCACACACTGGCATACCTCGTACAGCCGGTAGATAACCGGGTCGGTCGGTGGAATGGGCCCAAGGCCACGATTCGGCCACCAATGGTCGCCGAGTCCCGCCTGCAGCTCCCCCGAGGGAATGTCGAGCAGTTCGGACACCTTGCTCAATTCCTCTGGCGTAAATTTCGCCTGATTCGAAAAAAAACAATTATTCATCATGATCATCGGCGATGGACGTAGATATGCGTACCTGGCCATAGAACGCCGCAGCCGTCCAGACCTCGTCTTTGCCGATGGCTTTGGCGATTTCGTCGAAGGTCAGGCCTGAGTACGCAGAGCAATACCGTCAGATACGCGCATCGGGAATGCATGGATACAGACGGAATAGAGAGCCGTACCTTTCCTCGCTTTCGCTTCGAAGAGCTTTGAATTCGTGGAGGGGAGGTCCGCGTAGGGGACGTTGTTCGTCGGGACGGTCTGCCGACATGAACATGAGTGACTTCACCAACACCAATGCCGATGACGGGACGACTCACTGCGGTTTGAGACATTGGGGAACGAGAATGAGACAGGTGGGTGGGTGCTCTTTACCAGTCACATTAGCTTCGACCTCATAAGCAATGGGTCACATTCCCGCTACCGTAAAGTACGGGTCTTATAGAGAGCCCGATTTTTCGTTTTTGGCAGTAAATTATGTTTTTGTCAGCAGTTTTTGTGTCAGCTTAGGTTCTGTCCGCCAAAACCCGAGTCCATACCCTCCGCGAATCCCACGGACAGCGAACGTTCCCGCTACCGTAAGGTACGGGTCTTATAGAGAGCCCGATTTTTCGTTTTTGCAGTAAATCACGTTTTTGTCAGCAGTTTTTGCGTCAGCTTCGGTTCTGTCCGCCAAAACCCGAGTCCAGACCCTCCACCTTTGTCGATTCTCTTTCTGAAAATCTCGAGTGACTCTCAACTGGATCTTGTCGAATGGAATTCAGGCTCCTCATTCTCTTACTTCCGGTGTTCTGACTCTTCCTTCTGGCGACACCGTCTGCTTTATGCAGATTGATCTTTTGGAGCTCCCGTACGACTTCGATCTTGGCGGCAAACCGCAAAGAAGCCGGCAAAATCATCAAACGCCGATCATTGCCAAGGCACAGACAACTGAATTTCAGCTCACCTTCGAAAATCCAATGTGAATCTGCTGAGATTCGTCCGCCTGTTGGGTAGACTGGGGGCATGCCTGTGCAAATAAGATTAAGGAGTAGAATTTCGTCGTCAATCACCAGTGTTACAGTGATGCAAAGTCCGCGGCGGAGACTTCGGCTCTCGACTGTTGGGTTTGTTGAAGTACGAAACAAAATCTGCGGCGCCTACCGAGAAACACCGCTGATGTCCGAGAAAAGCAGTCGAGGTCACTGGGACATGAGTAGGACACGGCGAACTCGGTCCCTGTCAAGCCCTTGCGGACTTCAGCGTAGGTGCGATTCCCACACAACATGTACACTGTACAGTCGTGCGGGATAGATGCAAGGATTGAAATAAACAATCACATTCACTCGAGCGGGCATTGGCCATTTGTTGCTAACGGAAGGGATGATCGGCGATTCCGAAAGTGCCGGGGAGCATGATTTGCGGAAGGGTGGCCGGAAGCAAATCTGGGAGACGTGAGAAAGACGTCTTCAAACATATACTCGGCCAAAGTTAATTCGTCTTGAAGCGGACCCGGACCATCATCAAACCTAGCAATGCTTCAGGGCGCCTTCAGCAGACCTCGATAATCAATACTTCCCCAATTGGGGGCGCTCAATTCTTGGCTCGTCCGCTCGTCCCGTCCCAATTAATTCAATATTTGTTCCCAGCAAACAAATTTCAAACTCCGGTAAGCCTGAGCGTTTTTGGCGGCCCACAGGCCAGCCCTCTACATCACATTCACTGAATTTGAGTAGCCCTACAGAGCTGAAATATATTATAGACGGTGTGAGATCATTTGTGGGCGAAGAAAAAATTATTTTGTCAGCTTGTCTTTCGACATTTCCTGCTTCTTAACAAAGGCCATATAATTTTCTCCGTGCAGATCTTAGCTCAGGAATTTATTCAGAATTTATCTATCGTTTCTAACGCTTGAGAAGTATGCTCGACATAGGGAACAGCGAGAGGTTGCCCTACAACGTGGCGGAGTTTGAAGTTTGTTTGTCTCGAGCAAATATTGAATTAATTTGGGACGGGACGAGCACACGCGCCAAGAATTGAGTGCCTCTGGTTCTCACAATTTCGTGTATAGCAAATGGTTGAGTGAACCTCGTCTGCCTAGCTCTGGTGCGTCGGCCGTTCATCCGAATCATTGGGTATGTTAACGTTATAAAGGGCATGCCGACGGCATGGAGCAGCCATCTGGTGTATACGCGTAACGCCGACGAATGGCCGGATCAGCCTGCCCATTCGTCTTAGTATGTGTCTTGAATATCCATGCAAATACGACGGCAATGAGACGTGGATTCAGTACCTATGAGGGACGGATCTGGAGGAACAGACTATGGCGCACCAGATTTCTCGGGATGACCGTAAGTGCTTAGACAGGCGTGCGGTATAAAATGCGAGCTAGCGAGCACACATTTAAGGATGTGCACGGGTCACCCGCGGGTCTATCTCGAGTGGACCCCCCCTCTATACCCCACCCCTACAGGGGTACGGGTCTATACCGTACCCCTCATACCCTCAATAATTTTACAATCGGCGGTGTTCATCCCCGCGGGTTCAGAAACTGTCAAATTGCCCTCCGAAACTCAAGAACATGTAAACTATGAGCCGAAATAACCAAAATTATCTAGTCTGCAGCTCCGTCTACCTCGGTGTCCTCGCTATAACAAATGTGTGACACATTTGTTATAGCGTCTGTTTACGAGAGACTAGGCGTGCGGTCAGCAGCCTGGTATAAATAAGGAACGTGCACAAGTTAGCGTCTTCCCTCAGACTCTTGAAGGAGATCTTAAGATCCAATTTTATAGAGCTAAAATCCGAGATACTGGTGCACCGCCAAAGTGCCCGCAGGTGACCGTCAGCCGGAAAGTTCACGTGGTGGTCACATTATTCGACATCTGGAGATTCCAGCTGTATTTTCACACTGAATTTCAGCTTACAAGCAGAGAGCACGACCAACACGTTGCAATCATGCACATTTCCCGTTTATTCGCGTCCATCGCGCCTCATTCCCGCGGTGAAATGTCCCACGTGACCGCGAAGCGGACTGATGCGGGTCGAGGGAGATGAGATAAAAAAGGACAATCTCAATAACCGCCAGGTACTAGAAAGCGCCGCCCGCGGCGGCACAGCCCTTGCCCTGACGGATGTACAGATGTTCACAAATTATTCGTATTCTCTCCGTATGCTCGCGATATCAGTACATTCAGTATCATCATTTCCACACATTCATCGAGTAGCTTCGCAATATTTTCGTGTATGCATTGCGGTGATTCAGCAACATTTCCTAGGATGTAGTTCAGTTGATGAACTGTTTGAATGTGAATAAAAAGGAATACCTTACAAACCCACGCGGCGTTTCTTCGAAGGGCTCCCGGGGTCGGTCTGTGCAATCTTTCGGCTAGCCTTCGCTTTGCCGGGTGGAGTCAAGACACGCAGGCTTTCGATGTCTGCCACGTATGTGTCTCTGCTACTGTCGCTGGTATTCCGTTTTGCTGCGATATTCCAGTGCCTCAATTTAACGATGACGCGGACTACTGCACCCATGAGGGCGTCACGGTAGAGGACGGGAGGAATGATATTTCCTTTGGTGTCGTAGGCGGGCAGTGGAACAACGTGGTGAGTATCTTTCATCCTCTCGATTGCTTCAAGGGCTTCCGGAGTTTTGACGGGCCACTCTTCCATGGCCACGACTTGTTCTGGATCTATGCAAAAATGAGTAATTCTTGATTTTCTGGGGAGGTATGACATAGGTGTACTTGCCGGCTTCACCATTGTTTTCCTACAAGGTTTGTCTGATTCAGGAGCGTAGTGCAAAAGAAAGATAAGGACGACAAACTTCGAATAGAACATGGCGCATTTTGATGGAGATCTTGGGGGACTCGTTCGAAGTCAAAACACCTTGTTTGGTGTTACCCGGAGTCTCTGTCTGGGCCATAAGCCATTCAATGTTTTGCATGACACTCGTGAAGTCGTTGGCGAATGTCTCGACATCGGATGGCGCAATCGCGCGGCAGTTCAATTTCACATCGGCAAAAGTGGGCGCAAAGTTGGTCGAGCGAGTCCAGTTGCCATCGGGCGCAAGGAAGAAGCCTTCGGGGGACAGGAGTGCGACAAAGGTTAGACTGGCAGGCACGAGCAATGTGGAAGTATTGCTCTGCGATTTGTCCGATTGCGACTTGGTGCCGCCCTCTCCAGTGGTGTCGACTGTTTTGCTAGTCCCGGTATTCTTCGTAAGTGCGTCTTCGGCTGCTGCAGAGTCTGCCGTGACAAGGGTGTTTTCTCGACCCATCTTTCTCCAAGTAACCTCGTCACGGATGGCAGGAACTCCGAGATAATAAGTATTGTTGATCAAATCGCGCCTGATATTGTTCATTGCGTTGTTTCGAATTGTGGCTGGTGAGCGTCGAAAGAGAATGCTATCAGATTTGTTTGGTAAACAAATCTCTTCGGGGCGTTAGTTGGGCGCCAGCAGCTTCTTGCTGTTCGGAGCTTCTGCGCTGCAAGTGCTTGGACCGACTCGAGCCATTTTCGAGATTTACGGCTTGAAAGTCGAAATGGAGCAGGTTAACCAGCTTGAAGACATCTCAGTGTTGACAGTGCAAGAGCTTCGTGATCTTCTACGGGGACGTCTGCATATTCCTCGCGAAGCGAATCGCAAGGACGATCTTATCAAATACGTTCGAGCACACGCTTCAGAGGACGATAAACATCTCCTCCAGATGGCAGCACGGGAGAGGGTGGGGTTCGAGGCTGGCGAGAAGTGGGATAGGAAGCGGAAACGGACCGAATCTAGACAAACACGCTGAGTCGCCAAAAAAACTGAAGAGGTGTACGAGAACGAGACCCACGACATTAACCGGTATTCAATCTTACTCTGGTATTGTGGCAATGGTTTGACAAGAATTTGCGTTCGCAATAGTTTCTTGCAGTTACCAACTGCCGGTGAACGGAAGGCATTATACCGTAAGTACTATGTTGCAACTTCCAATGCTGCAGTGGCGACGATGGTTTGCGGAGTGTGTGCCCGAGAATTTTATGTGTGTCGAAACCAAATGGCTGTAGAAGCTCTGGAGCACATCCCCAATTCACACCGCTTGGTTCCTCAAGTTTCCCATCCCGCACATGATTTGTTTCTGGGAAAATTGCTGGAGCCGTCGGGGTTGATGTGCGAAGGAGACACGGTCAAGGTCCATGTTTGTTCAGAGTGCTTGACAAGTTTACGAAATAGCCGCGACATTCCTCCTCCACATTCTCTGGCAAATAACTTGTGGATAGGTCGCACTCCTTGGGAACTCCAAGTATTGACATTCCCCGAACAACTTCTTGTCGCCCTTCTTTATCCCCGCGTATACGTTTTCAAATTGCATCCCACATGCCGAGGCACTTTTGATCCTTCCGAGCTTCAGCGAGGAATGTGCGGTACCGTCACCACATACGATTTGAATATGGAAGGAATCTCGGCGATGGTTGAGGGGGAGTTAATGCCACGGCCACCGGAGGTACTGGCATCTGTTATTTCGGTCACATATGTTGGTCTGGGAGAGTTGCCGAAGAATTGGTTGCACAACACGTTTCGTGTCCGCCGCGATGTTGTCCGTCGTGCTCTCGTGTGGTTGAAGGCATCCAATCCAAAGTATTATGGACATATCAGGATTGATCCAGCGCGGATTCAAGCACTGCCAGAAGATGATGTGCCGCTGGCAATCAGCAGTGTAATACGACAGTCGACAGACACAGGTATTGTTGACCAGGAGAGTGACGGGTATGTTATCCAGCACGAAGAATTTGAAACTTGTCCTGGGGTGAACGTCGGTATGTCGGTTGATGGATATTGTTCTGTGTATTTATCTTGTGTTTAGATGGAACCGATAGCGAGGTCGATGGTGTACTGAATGTTAACCAAGCTGACTCGGACGGTAATCGGGTTTCTTTTCTGCCAATGAGCAAGTGTTGAATGAGAGTCTTGATTAGAACCAGACGTAATCCCACTGACGTTTAACGGTGCCGTTGACTCTGATTTGTCGAAATTGGGCGCCAATGAAATGATGGCCTGGGGGCTGATGAATCTCTGGAAGGAAGATAAAGAAGGTGGTTATGCCGTGCGACATGGTCGGCGTCCTGTGAACGACTTCGGACAGTCACAAGATCCCGAAGAAGTCCTTGCTCCAGATCGGCCCAATTTTTTTGAAAAGGCCTTTCCGTGTCTGTTTCCGTATGGGAGGGGTGGATTGGAAGCAGATCAACCGAACAAATTGGGCTTTGGAGAGCATATCCAATGGGCGTTGCAATATCATGATCGACGCTTTCGCCGGCACGAAACTTTCCCATTCGTGGTCTTTGGAATATTACAGCGTCGACAGGCTCTCATGTCTGCACGCATTCAGATGCGCCGGAAGAACTTCGAGAAGGATGCTCGTATCATCAGCACTATAACATTGGCGCAGCTTGAAAAAGCAAGCGGGGAGGAGGCTCAGAAGATTCCGATTTCAGACCCTGCCATTCGTCTTTTGCGCCAGCATGTCCATGCTGCTGCAGCTCGGGTTAACAGATCAAACCAATCGCGCTGTCAATTGCGGAGTCAAATCTGGTCGACGGCGATTTTCCACCGACCTTGGAGCTTATGGATCACTATTAATCCCATTGACATTCATGATCCGATTGCCCAGGTATTTGCTGGCGAAGATATTGATTTGGATAACTTTGTCGCTGCAATGGGACCTGATAAAGAACGGCGGGCCAAAAATATTGCCGCCGATCCCTATGCGGCTGCAAAGTTTTTTCATTTCACGATCAGAACCATTTTGGAAACACTATTTGGTGTCGAGAGTACGGTGTTTCAATTTCGCAGTTCGATGGGGATCCTCGGTGAAGTTGCGGCATATTTTGGAATGGCAGAGGCACAGAACCGGGCTTCCCTCCACTTCCATGTTTTGGTGGCACTCAAACATACTCCGAATCCTGACGAGATGCTACGACTCTTGAAGCAGGAATATTTCCGGGCTCGAATTTCCGAATATATCCGAGAAAATCTCCGAGCGTATCTTCCAGGCTTGGAGACTGCGGAATCTGTTAAGCAAATTCCTGTAGAAAAGGACATCGCTTACAATCGGCCCCCCAATCCTGACGCGGCAGACTACAATGCTCAGTTCCGTGCTTTTGAACTACGGTTGGCGAGAACAGAACAGACTCACACATGTGATTTCCGACGCTGCTTGATTCCCACAAAAACCGGGCATTACCGTTGCAAACGCAGAGCACCATTCGTTCGAGCGGCGAAGGATACCATTGATGAATCAGGGAAGTGGGTTCAAAAGCGATTATACGAGTTCATGAATGGGTGGAATCCTGGTATTCTCGTCAACGTTCGGTGCAATAACGACATAAAGCTGCTCACAAACGGCAGTGATGCGCATAATGTCACTTTCTATATCGCGGGGTCTTATGCCGCCAAGCCTCAGCAGAAAAATTACAATGTATCTGCTGTTCTGGCCAAAGGATATGCATATCATCTTGCGAACCTCGGAGGTTCATCTGCCGCAAAATACGTGGACGATCTTCGTAACATGCAGCGGCTCCTCTTGTTTCGTTTGGTGAACACAATTAACAAGGAGCAAGAACTCGGTGCACCTATGGTCATGTCATACCTCATGGGGTGGGGAGACACATATCGCTCCCATCATTACACACCGATATATTGGTCTTCATTTGTTGGCGCTCTTTTTCGAGCTTTTCCGGCCTTGAAGAAGCTGCCAACATCCGTGTAAGTTCTTGTGTCATCTATTAGCATTAGATTGATTCAAACTGTTATAGAAATGCTGACAATTCTCTGCCGTCTGAAGGACTGGGGAATCTTTCGGACACTGGCGAGCACGTTCAGGAACCAGAGGATGATGAGAATCAAGAGAATCAAGAAGCCGAGGTGAGTTGCTTTGATAATTGTGTGCCCAGATCTTGAATATCGATGTTCAGGATGGCAATGATCTCGTTACACTTGCAGCCAATTCTAGTGTCGGTGTATTTGCCAAGTGCCAAATCACCGATTATTCCGCACGAGGCGAAGAATTATCACATTACAATATCGTGGATTTCTTCGTTAACACCTATGAAGGTGAAATAGATCAACGTGCGGAAGCGGACGGAAGCAGTGCTGCGGGGGATGAGCATAGGCGACCTGGTCGGCCGAAGAATGTTCGCGTGAGGTACCAATCACTTCATCCAGCATATCGGAAAAAGGAACGTATTGTCCGGACTTGGGGCCATAATACATTGCCCAATTTCGTTGGAAGTCCATTTCCCCGACGAGATGATCCCGAAACCCACGAGTTTTATTGTGCTGCAATGCTGGTTTTGCTCAAACCCTGGCGAGATATGAAAGTAGACCTCAAGGATCCCAGCGAACGTTGGTCTGAAGCCTTCGAGACATTCACCGCATCCGCAGACCAAAAAATCCATGATATTCTTGCCGGGATCCAGTATTTTCACAGTTGTCGTTCAGCGGCCTTGGCTAGCCGTGAAGCTGATGACGGAGAAGGGTCACATCCAGTGACAGATGCCGCAGAGGAGCTGGAAGGTCTCGGAGAAGACATTGATTTCCCGACAGCGATGTTTAGTGAGGAGGGACTTGCAGAGTTAATTGCTGCGCAGGTTCCACTCCGCGAAGATCTACATGCACGGATGGCACTTGAACACGCTCGAGTCGCCAAAATATTTGCCAATGAATCATCGGACTGGGTGATTGGCATCGGCCAGCCGCCAGTTGTTGTGAACGCAACAGGGAATGATTTGTCAAATTTGATCAAGTGGCGAAGCCAATTAGCGCAGGATGTCCAAGCGCAGAATTCTGTTCCGGAGTTTGTTGAAGCACCAGAATCAGTTCATAGCCCCCCCGATGTGGTTCCGTTGGCCGCCGTCGATGAGGCTCAAGTGACCACACTTCCCGCATCCGCATATCCAGAGATGGCGTTGACTGCAGCACAAGTATCTGAGCTCAAAGCGGACCAGCTTCGCGCATATGAAATCATCATATGGCATCTTGATGCAACTCTTGCGGGTAGAGAGCCACCACCGTTGCGGATGCTACTGCACGGTGAGGGTGGGACGGGAAAGTCCAAAGTCATCCAAACTGTCACCCAGGCTTTCATCGAGAGAGCTGTATCGCACTGGCTTTTGAAGTCAGCATACACAGGCATCGCTTGTTCTGTGATAGACGGCAAAACCACCCATGTCATTGGTGGCATATCTGTCAAAGGGGATCAACTCAGCGATGAAGGCAAAGCGAAATTGCAGCGTTTCTGGCGACATTACCGCTATCTTATCCTCGATGAGGTATCCATGCTGGGAAAATCGTTTCTAGCACGTTTGTCTCGAAACATCAGCATTGGTAAAGGTGGACTCTCTACACAGTCATTCGGTGGAATTAATGTGATTATCTGTGGCGACTTCCATCAGTTTCCTCCGGTTGCTGTCAGACCGTCCGAGGCCCTTTTTTACCCCATCGACGCTGTTCGGGATTCACTTGAATCAAAACTTGGGCGGACGATCTACGAAGAGTTCAGTACCGTGGTTATCCTCAAAGAACAGATGAGGGTTACAGATGCAGTTTGGCTTGATTTTCTGCGTCATCTCCGAGTCGGAGGCGTGCAGAAGCATCATCTAGTTATGCTGCGTACCCTCATTGTTGGAAAAGAAGGCGATGTGGTGTCCGCAAATTTCGAAATTCCACCTTGGCATGATGCATCGCTGGTAACACCGCGTCACGCTGTTCGAGCGCAGTGGAATAGCGCAGCTGTTCGGAAGATGTGCAAAGACACCGGACGTCGGCTTTTCATATGCTCGGCAGAAGATACATACCAAGGGCGACCATTGAATCTACCCGAGAAGTATACGTTGGCTTCGCATCTTGGAAAAAGGAAGAACGGCAGGCGGGAGATGAAGATGAAAGACTTGCCAAATTTCATTGAGCTTGCGATTGGAATGAAGGTTCTCGTGACAAGTAATATCGAGACCGATCTCGATTTGGCAAATGGTGCCCGCGGGGAGATTGTGGATGTAGTTCTGGATCCAGACGAGCCACCATTTGGAGACACAGGCAAACCTATCGTGGACTTGCAAAAGATGCCCGCATATATCCTTGTCAAATTGGCTCGCACCCGCGCAACTCGACTGGAAGGACTGGATGAGCACGTTATCCCAATAGAACCAGCCCAAACGACTTACCGAGTTAAATTTGAGCTTGCGAATCACAAGTTCGTCCAGCGTACTATCCGGCGTCGCCAATTTCCAATGACCGGTGGGTTTGATGAAATCGGATCTCGAAAATGCTGACATCAAGCTAGGTGCATACGCATTCACGGATTATAGATCACAGGGCCAAACGATACCATATGTCCTGGTCGACATTGCGTCCCCTCCAAGCGGAACATTAAGTCTTTTCAATTTATATGTTGCTCTTTCACGGAGCTCTGGCCGCGAAAGCATTCGTTTGTTAAGAGATTTCAAAGACGAACTGTTCATGCAAGCCCATGATCCGAGGTTGTTGGAAGAGGACGATAGATTGGAAAGCTTGAACAGTCGGACGCAACAATGGTGGAAAGAAATGCAGTAAATTGGAGCACAAGGATACATTTGTAACGATGTAGAAAGCAGACCCATGACGCAAAGCATGGGGAAGTAGCCCGAGCTTTGCGTCATTTTCGAGACCGTAGGGCGGAGCTGAGGGATGGAGCCAAGATGCAAGCCTGTACTTACCGAATCGAGGGACAGGTGCATGTGCCGGAGACAGAACCTGTGAAGCTGTCGTGATGGTGTATTATCGGGCCAGTGATCCGGGCTCAAGAACGGTGATGAATGACGAGGCAAAAATATTATGGGGTTAGATAACGGAAGAGATAACGTAGATCGGAAGAAAACGGGTTGTCGATTAGTGGGACCATTTTGAGGGTGGAGAGCCCTTGACAGGCAAGGGAATTCGAATGCCTGAAGGGCCTGGGTAGCGCACTTCTTCGGCTCAGAGACTCTTCTTCCTATTTATCGTGCATTCACTTTGCACCAGTAGTGGTACAATTGATACAAAGGCTAGCCACTAGCCAATCTCAGGCTCACCCTCTACCATCTGGCGTACGGCAAAAATTTCCCGCTAAAGTGCGGACTATCAGTCTGAAGTTACCGAAAACTAAGACGGAAAGACGTACTCGAAAGTGAGTACCACACGGTCGCCCTTGGGGTCTTCCTTTCTGGCGATGTTGATCTGTGGAGGGAAGAATGAGATAAGGAACGGATGACGAGAGCCGGGGCAGCAAACGAGCGCGATTGCGATAGATGCACACCTTGCAGTCGATCATGCTCATGATGCCGTCGCCGAACTGAGTGGATGCAGGTCAGTCCAGAAGAACGCTGAGCATAATTGAACCCAAGACGGACCTTCTCGTGGATAATCGCCTTGATGGAGTGCCCGTATACCAGCACGCTCTGGATTGGATGTTCACATCGGCAGTTCGCCGCTTGGTCACACACTGGCATTGACATACCTCGTACAGCCGGTAGATAACCGGGTCGGTCGGTGGAATGGGCCCAAGGCCACGATTCGGCCACCAATGGTCGCCGAGTCCCGCCTGCAGCTCCCCCGAGGGAATGTCGAGCAGTTCGGACACCTTGCTCAATTCCTCTGGCATAAACTTCGCCTGATTCGAAAAAAAAAACAATTATTCTTCAACTTTGATCATTGGCGATGCACGTAGATATGCGTACCTGGCCATAGAACGCCGCAGCCGTCCAGACCTCGTCTTTGCCGATGGCTTTGGCGATTTCGTCGAAGGTCAGGCCTGAGTACGCAGAGTAATACCGTCAGATATGCGCATCGGGAATGCATGGATACAGACGGAATCGAGAGCCGTACCTTTCCTCGCTTTCGCTTCGAAGAGCTTTGAATTCGTGGAGGGGAGGTCCGCGTAGGGGACGTTGTTCGTCGGGACGGTCTGCCGACATGAACATGAGTGAGCTCACCAACACCAATGTCGATGACGGGACGACTCACTGCGGTTTGAGACATTGGGGAACGAGAATGAGATAGGTGGGTGGGTGCTCTTCACCAGTCACATTAGCTTCGATCTCATTAGCAATGGGTCACATGGACTAGTCCCGAGGCGCGGCGGCGTCGGTTCAATCAACCCGAATGGAAGCGGAAACTAGCGCAAAACTCCCATGACGAGACAAATGACAAATGCAACCCACCATGGTGGGCGGAATGGAATGGATCGGATGAAAACGGATGCCATTGCTCAAAAAACAGGTTACACTCGGGAGCGGAAGATCATGGTTCCGGATTCTTCCACACATCCTTGGTGGCGTGCATGAGCTCGTAAAGTTGTCCTATCTGTTCCGCAGACATCTTGTTTGATTTTGGATCAGTGGAGTTGATTGAGCAAGGACTCGGAACAACACATGCACACCTTTTCGTACACGGTGGGATCTAATCTCTTCCCCGTAAATTCCTTGGCTTCGGGTCCCGTCGGAATGTAATCCAAGTAGCTCTTCCTGGAACCGTCGTTTGTTAGTCAGTGCGGCCGTTCAATGCTGCAAACTTACCACTGTGACAGAAAGCCAATGATATGCACTGGATTCGTTACTACTTGATGTCGCCGAAACTCTACAGAAGCTAGGTCGAAATCCATATAGAGGCTCGAATACACCATATGTACCCGCTTTTACATAACCGTCTCCCATAAATCGGAGGTCTGTGGCAAGACTGCGGTGGGCGCGCAATATTCGGCGATACAAGCTGCAATAAAATTATCAGTCCACTATTCCTTAGGGATGAATTTCTAGTACGGCTTTGGAGGGAGGAGTACGGCACTGTTCTCCGTGAGATTCAGAGGTCGGCCCGGAAATGATTCGGCCAGGCGAACGAGCGAGGCACGCATACTGGATGAAGGGAGAAGGCAAGCGCGTTGTCAGCATCGATGTGTTGATGGGATCATCACGGAGCCCATTTGGCGCTTACCCCGGTCTCGAGTGGAAGCAAAACGCATCTCTTCCTCTCATCCTCACCGTCGGAACTACTTATGTCGTAGAGATCCCTCTCAGCCTCGTTCTTTGGCGTTCAGCGAATTCAAACACGACACTTTCGATTTCGATTTCATACTTCGGCATGGATGCTCGTCTACATAGTAGCATTTTTTTCATATGTGTGTGGATGCGGGCAAGGGTAATTCATCTCTCGGCTGGCCATGGTTGCGTCGACCAAGCGGCTCGGATGCAAACATTGGATCAGAGGAAGCGCTGAACTTGAACAGAAACCATCAGAATCAAGACTAGAATCAGTTCTACTGAAAAAAAGCATACCAATTGCACTGAAAGGGCCATTGAAACTTCTAAAATCAGTGCGGATTTCAGCAGTGATGAGATCCGTGAGCTATCTTTGCTATTGGTCGGCTTATCATGATTCTGATTGGGCCTCATCTCGATCATACCAGCCTCGGTCGCAATATTGCGAACATTCAATCTCTCGGATTGACAAACGTGGGAGCAGACTCGAGCTCGGTGGCGCTCGGAAATTTGGCGGGCGTCATGGATGCGAGGACGGTGAGTGTTCACATGGTGCGGTGCAAGTCAAGTTGCAGGCAGAATATGATGATGTGCACACACACGGCAGAAGTCGATGGAGAGATGAATATGTAGTCTCTTGCACTGACTTCCCACTCGCAACCTCGTTCTGAAGTCTGTTAGTTACCGCGCCTTGATTACCGTTACCCGCCCTTATTATGTAAGTTTCCATTTCGGGAGCTCACGTGGTTGTGTTCCGGACGCGTCGAATTGCGTTGTTGACGCATTTTTCAAAGGTTTCTGTCTGGGAACAGTGTTAATTGTTGTTTTGTGCTCTATAATAGGGGAATTCACAGTAGGCATTATTTTCCCGTCTGTGAATAAAAATAATCAAGTGATGGGATGAATAAAATCCTCGTTTGTGGAATAAATGTGTGATCACCCCGTTTGTTTTCCAATTATTTTAACTGTTCCCATGCTTGGCTTTGGAAGCTTGACATCTTTGGGGCCTCGCCTCTGGCTTGACCTTGACCGGTCTCAACTCCTTAGGATTCCTTCTCCAAGTCAGTAAATGCCTTAACCATGCTGTCACCCTCTGCGCCGATCTCTACAGACTTGATGTTTTTATTTGAACCCTGGAGCCTCCTTCAGCGATATTTCTCGGGCGGGGTGGCGGTGACCTTCTTCTGTCTCATGGAACACCATCGGGAGCCGTAGTATTCCATGTGGGCAACAAGGATCAGGCGGGGGCTGCTTACTCACGCTGTATAAGCACATGAATAAATTTTACAAACGAGTGTTTATTCCACAAACGAGATTTAATCTCGTTTGTGGAATATCTTTTGTTTGTAGAAATAATGGTCCCATCAGTTGAATATATTTATTCACAAACGGGAAAATAGGGCCTACCGTGAATTTCCCTAATACACCATCATGGAAAAAGGACTGCATGGGAGGGTGTCAACACCCAATTGTGCACCTGGAGCTGCTTTTGATGCCAACTCATGCACAACTGACCAGGCAGCAATCACAAATACTATTCAGAAAACTCTTGAACCTATTATAGACCTGAGAATGTGTTCCTAAGAGATTTGTCACGCCTTGACATCTGAAAACACGTCCTTCCAAGTCTCGTGCAGTTTCAATTAGATCCGAAAAAGGAAAGCTTACATGATAAGGGCGGGTAACGGTAATCAGGGTGCGGTAACTAACAGACTAATGAATATGCTGATGTTCATACATAGAGTCAATACTTAGTTGGGTCCGATGGGTGACCAGGTTTTGGTGATGTTTTCACACCACCATCATAAGGAGAAGCAGACAATTCTCTGATTGTTCCGCTGGGTCCTCGGATGAGGAAAAACGCGAAAAAGAATCCCAAAAAGGAAAGATTGAATGCAAGTACTTGACAGATACATTATTCCGACACCTCTCAAGCACTCTTCTTCAGCTTATCCTTGTCCCAAGTACATTTTTCCCCTTGTTGACCCCCAGACACCCCGTGAAGTTCGCGCAGTGTTTGCATGGTACTGTACAGATAGATGGCTCAACAGTTGAGTATTCCACCCGACCCTGGACATGGTTGGAGCTCTGACAACATTGGCACGTGCGCACGGTCTCATGCTTTCGAGCCCACTTGCGCGGTGGTTCGTTGCAGATTGAATCAACCATTGGGGGTCTAAACTGATCAATATAAGGATGCTTCGGGTGTCTTGAGACATACATTGGCAACATCACATCATATTGGGGCCCGGGATTGATGGATCTGTTCGAAATATTCAGCACAGATTCAATGCTGGTGAAGAATTACCAACCTGTTTTGGAAAGCAGCTGCTACTTCTCTCCGCAAAAACTGACTAGGAATATAGTCTGGATGGTAGTAGGCAGGAACATGCAAAGATGATGGCTGAGCAAACCCTGCCTCAGGAGGGACTGGTTCAAACATATTTGAGGGTCACAATATTGCGAGGTCGGTGGTGATTGACTGAGAAATGGCATTATTGTCCGAGAGTTCCAGTAGGCCATGAGGCTGAATGGCCTCTGCAGTTGAAGTGAGAAAACTCGGGAATGGGAAATGCGGTGAAACACGGTAACAAGAGCACATGGCATCTAGTGCTATTTTGTGATTTCCTAGGACCAGTATTTATACAATGGGAAAGTGCTAGCACTTCTGAAGTGTTATCACACTCAGGACTCTAGCTAGGTGATATAAAGGAGAACTGGAGTGAGCCCAAGCTGCCGGTGTTAGCATCAGATACGACTAGTGTAACGCGCTAGTACGGTCTGGAGGCACAAGCCACGGGGAAATAACCATAAGCCTAAACAGTCAAGGTGCTACCACCTAGGAAGCAAGACACAGGGGAGTGATACGGCAAGGGCACTAGCAGACGGTGCGAGCGACGAGTCTGGGATCTGAAGGGTAATAAACTATGCACTAGCAGCCTTCTAACAAGGGTGTTAGTATGCAGTACCCAGCTAGTGATTGACCCGAGACCTGAAACACAGATGCGAGCACGTGATGGTCACAACACGGTTGCGAGTCACAAACAGAGACAAGTAGACAGTAGAGGAATAGCTAGCAGGCTATTGGTGTGGATGTGCGGGTCACCACAAATGCAGTAACGGGTAAACAGACTGCTAGCTGGTGCTCTGACTTGTGCTAGATGACTCCAGGCAGCAGATTCAACTCCGTTTTGTCGGGATAGAGGTTCCGGCAGCTGATGGCAGGCTGAGGAATCACTCACGATACCCATAAATGGATGCTAGCAGATCAGTGTGGCTGTTCTGCTTGGCATAGACCCATCATAAAACCAAACGGAGTCATTTCATTGGCTGCTGTATCAATCACATCATTTTCACTCATTTCTATTGTTCGTTCTGTATATCACATGTATCATGGTCCTCAGTATAAGAGGAGCACAGAGCAGGCTAGAACCTCACATTATTACACCCTGACTTTGTACGAAGTTGGTGCAGGTGGTCTCAGATTGCTAGTGGAGATTGTAACACACTTCACAAGTAGTAGCTTTATTGGAATCAATACTGTTGACTCTGGACACATAGAGATCTTAAGTTGAGGTTCTAGTTGTTGACTCGAGGAGTCTTCACATATAAAACCAAGGGGGTTCTCTTCGAGCACCAGCTAGCAGTTGTGCTAGCAGCTTTTCCTGACCCCGATATTGTTGTAGTGTGTTGGATCACCTGCTAGGTAGTTGTGTGTTGAATCGAGCCCACTAAGAAGAAGACAGACTAGGTGCCCCCACTTCTAGACCGACTATAACTTGTCAGTTACTTCGCCTTCACCCCAATATTGATGGAAGCACTGTCGTAGTGTGTTGGGTCACTAGCTGGATGCTTATAGTGTCTATTGCCAATACAAAGTGGAAACATTCCTGTTCTTGGTTAAGGAATAGGTCAGCGGCTTAAGGACTGCCTTGCTGTTTGAGGATTGAAGTCCCTTGTTGTTAGCCTCAATAGTCTTTGGGTATCCCTTAGCGAGGATTTTCACAAACCTACATACTCTGCCCTGGTGCTCTCGACCTAGCGGTCCAGCCACCTTGTATCCAACCAATAAACCCCTGCCCATCCCAGATGCTAGCAGTATTGTTGTTGGCAGCTGTGTAGTGCTAGCATGTTGTTGAGGTACTTTGTTAAAGTCTAGCAGTCAAATTGTGTTTGTTCCAAACCCGTTGGTCATATACTACAACCCGGACCCAAACACACAAAGAGAAGCACTTACATCTTTGGAGGAATAGATTGTTGTAGTGGTGGTTTTGTGGTTGTTTAGTGCAATCCCGAATCTAAGCTATTTCTAGTCGTATATCAAGTGCACCGTTTCAGCAGGGCGGAAAAAATCTCATGGGTCTGTTCAACAACTTTGAGTTGATCTGAAATCAGTTCCTGTGAGGCGCAGCTATCACTGTTTCGCTTCCATGATTTAGTGTACACAACAAGAACTTCAGTGGTAATGTAAAACCATTTTCCCCATCCGCGGTCTTGTTCCATTCTTGCTGCATCCAGGAAAGTATTTTGCATTTTGTGGGCCAATGGGGCTTCTGATGGGAAAATGGACCATGGTATAGGCAACTCTTGTAGCCCTTTGTGAGCTCTATCATCTAATAACTTTCCTTTTTTGGATACTAACACCATACACCCAAAAAAGGAAATTCCCTACATCAGCCCTTCCCTGGCTCATAATTCAACTGTTTTGGATGACCAGAAGCTGAACCAATGACAGGTGCAGTGGTCCCTGTACCTGTACCTGTCTCAGCTCAACTCCATCCTGTTCCACCAGGCCAGCCACCTCATGGATCATCTGGATGCACTCTCCCACCACCCTGACCATGGAGCCGGTTCAGAGAACTCAGATGTCACAGTCTTCAACCAGAGCTCTTCCACATCTAGGTGATGGAGGGAATCACAGTCAACAGACCTAAGGTTCTACTCCTGTGTGATGTCTGAAAGGTGTTCCTGATTGAGCTTGAGCTTGAGGAACCCATTGCAATTGTTGCTTTGGAATACCTCAAGAACCAGAAGGCCCCATCCCCTGCTCAGCCGAGTGGCAGATCTCAGACAGACTCCTCTTGTTTCACAGCAAGATTGCTGTGTTGCAGAATAAGGACCTCCATTGCCAGATCATGGAGCAGCACAATGATATGCAGGTTGCTGGGCATGCAGGCCACTTCAAGACATTGGAGCTCATCTCCTGGAACTACTGGTGGTCCCAGTTGTCCCGACACATTGGCCAGTATGTCAGAACCTGTGATGTGTGGAACCAGACGAAGGCACTCCAGCAGCTTCCTCACAGTGACACTGGGGGCAGCCAATGACACATGTGGTTCCCCTATGGAAGAAAGGCTGCAAAGCCGCCTTCACCAGACTAAGGGCAGCTTTGTTGCACACTTTTTTCTCCAGTGCAGGGGAATAAAGCATGCAACAAAGCCCCCCTTTGCTTGTTAAAGGCCCCTTTGTGGGCTTTATTCCGACTACGAGCCACATGCATGTAACACACTTGGTTTTTGCATGCCTCGCTGGTTGTCCCCAGTGTGAGTTTCATCCAACCAAGATTCTGGACAAGCACTGGGAGACTGCACACCAGTCTCGATGCTGTTGGGGCTGCTTGGATGTACTACCAGAAAGTGTGGAGGCACCATGAAACCCCCCGAAATATATCTCTGACTGCGGCCAGCAATTCGTTCTTGAATTCACCCACAAGCTGTGGTGTCTCATTGGTATAGAGCCCGCAACTACCACTGCTTACCACCTGCAGACTGACAGCCAAACCAAGCACATCAACCAGGAACTCAAACAGTTCATCCATATCTTCATGGGGTACAAATAGGATGACTGGTAAGAACTCCTGCCAGCAGCTGAGTTGTGTACAACAACCACATGCACTCCTCGACGCAGCAGGTGCCATTCATGATGGACATTGGTCGGCTCCCCCAGATGGGGTTTGAGCTGAATGGCACACACTCCGCCGACAAATCCGTCAACAGGTTCTGTGGCTGGATTGCCACCATGGGTTTCCAAGGTCAAAGCCACACTTGTCAAAGCCAAAGATGAGCTCAAGCGCTACTACGATTGTTGGCACATCCCCGCTGATTGATGTGCTCGGAACCTATATAAGAAACACACAAATAACCCCACTTGACTCGCGATCGGCACAGAAACAGTCCAGAGACTGTTCCAACAACCAACAAACAAATCAAACAGCAATATCTGCATGTTTCCAGAGATCCCGACGAGTTACAGCCCCTGGTACAGGGCCTTTTAAAGGTTGTAGGGAGAGGTTTTGTATCCCAAGGAGACCATGAGCAAGCTGAGTAGAACGTGTTTCTAGACACAGTGAAACATAGTTTCCAAGCAAGATAGATTTATAGCTTCGCAGCGTGTGTGTGTGTCCAAGCTACAGAGAAACAAGTTTAAAGTAGTCCCATAGACTCGAGTAGGGCCCCTAGTTTATAGGCCAAGAGCGTTCACAGAGCTTTCCCTAAAAAGGTACTTTCTGAGCAGTGCACAGCAGTCACATTTCCAAAGTTTTCCCTAGATGGTACTTTCTGAAACCCGCTCCACAAACAACAACAATAATGTTTCTTTCAACAGAGTCCCAGTTCAAACAGATTCACAGAGTTCTCAACAGTTTCCAGGCAGAGCCCAAGTGCGTTTCCAGAATAATACATGATTCAGAAACAAATAAGATTTCGACTAATAATGCTCCTCTATGAGAGTGCGTTCGCTGAGGATCCCAGATCAACCCAATGTGCAAGTGTATAGCCTACTAGTTCGGGGGATGATGCTGTGTCCACCGTAGAAACACCCTCGGATACTTATACAACTGCCAAGACACAATTACGAAGCCCAAAACACAATCCCAATGAGTCAAAAGTCTGTTTATCCGCCTCTTTAACCGTGTTTCCATCGGTGGTTCTTCCGAACATCGCCTCCGATTGGTTCCCCACTGCGAGCACACCATGTTCCCTTGCCAATTATGAGGCAGAAACCCGTCAGCAGCACCCCTGGATTATTCAGAGGGTGTGTTGATCACCAATAGATTGGCACTGCACTTGTTCGACCTGTTTCTGCTTCAACTCTGCTCTCCCCTCTGTTACAAGTGCGGAACTTGATAATACTCCTTTGTAGGTCTCGGGAGATACCCGTTTCTGTGGTGTTTCCCAGAAAGGGTTCTTGAGAAAGAACCTTAGAACACCTTTAGAGTTATGATCCGGATCCTCAGAATAGCTGACCACCTGTTTCGGTGTATCCGCATTTGATGGAAATCAGCAACTCTAGCAACCGAAACACTTGTGACCCGGCGTGTCTCTTTAGTGTCTTAACACAACACAACACATTGCCCAAATCCCATTCCTTTGACCTGTTTCCGTTGCTTAAGTGGATGTTGGAAACAAGTCAAACGAAGTTCCTTGACTTATTTATTGGCTACACTTTTCCCTTACGGTTTTCAGGAGACATGCCAATGGGCATTTCTAATTACTTAGTACACCCACCCGTTACTCTGTGGTTCGCCCAACAGCTACCAGGAACCAGTACTGTTGCATAGAAACAACAGTTTCAGCAATGGGCACGATCAGAAACATGCAAAATTACATGTATCTAACTATGGCCCAATTACTGGCTTATCACCGCACCAGAGGTCAAGGTAGGCAACCAAGTCTGGGTGGACGTGTCTGTTTCCCAGGTTCTCGAAAAAGCAGCTGGGACCCTCCAGGGTCGTGAAGGTCATTGGTGGTAGCTGCAGAATTTTTGTGCAACATCTCAAAAGTTTCAACATTCGGACTCAAAATTTCGTCTTTTTTGCATTTTTGGGCAGTTTGGGGATCTGTGTGACCGCTTGGAGGTTCGACAGGTCCGAGTTATGTGTGACCTCAACCAAAGTTCGTGATCAAGGGGGGCTTGACACATCACTACCAATTTGAAGGGAAAAATATAATACATCTTGTCCACTTTATCAGGCCTGTTCTTCTCGAAAATTCCCCAGATCTTATCCAGTTTCTTGTGATTCGACAGAGAAGTTTTGGTGTAGTGTCCTGTAGATATGTTTTGTACCTAGTTAGCTTGAGAATATAATTACTTTTTTTCCCACTTTACATCGTTTTTGAGTTTGCAAAGAAAGTCCAAAAAAAGCTCTCCGAAAGTGCTCAAATTTCGCCCAATTTTTCACAAATTGTAATTCTAAATGGACGATTGGATCCGGGCAATTGTCACGGGTTTTGATTTGTGCTCGCTTAACAAAACTTGTCTAAAAGTTGTCAATAATTCAACCAAATCCAACAAATCCGGCCAAATTCTCACGATTCAGAGCAGTGGGTTTCCATGATATAACAGAAATCTGGGCCGCTCCGTGTACACCTTAAACATAATCATAATCTGGTGGGCGCTCCTCCCACCCGGCCCCCCCAACGATTCCTGATGAGGACGATGAGCCAGTCGTCGGCAACCTCAATTTTTTCTCTCTCTCCCCATTCCCCGCCGAGGCACCTATGAAGGTACGGCGAAAGGTCTGACAGTACCTGTAGACCTGAAATGGGACTCTGGTGATGCCATAATGGGAGGACACGCACAGGCGGGAGAGGTAATCATGGGAGTCCTCTTCCTTTGCCAGAAGACTATTAGGAGAATCAAAATGGCACCACCCACCATGCCGGCAACAACTCCTCCGGCGATGGTGCCCACTGGGTTAGCCTTGTGGCTGAGCATGATGGAGGAACTAGTGGGGGTGATTGTGGAGGTTGGAGCGCTGGAAGAGGCAGATGCGCTAGCGACTGTCGAGGAGGGATTCGATAGTCTCTCGCAGACAGACACTTCAATATAAACTGATCTCGTACCTCGATATATTGAAGTCTGTTAGTAAGCGCGGGGGTCCGATCAGGGTAAAACCTTGTTATATAATCTGCACAGCCACATCGCCGGATTTCGATGTTTTGTGCCTACAAGATAGATAATTAAACCAGCTTTTGGTGCAGATGAATCTATATTAGTATACTGAAAGTTCCTGCCTGCTCAGACTTTTTATCTAGAGCTCAGAATCCAGGTGGATGAATCGCCGAAGCATGACACGTGACTATCACTTGTGTTGCAGTTCGAGCCTCAAACAGCACTCTAAAAGTTCAAATAAATTGGAGGAGCTTTGAAATGGTGAATAAAATGTTCTGTATGCTAGAATTCCTCGAAAATACTGATCCTAGTTTCGCGGTCGTCTTGCAAAGAACAGTGTGGCTGTGCTGATTATATAACAAGGGCTTACCCCAATCGGGACCCCGCGCTTAACAACAGACTAGGGATTCGAGGAGGCAGAAGCGCTTAAGGAGGCTAACGAGGAAGCATTCGGTATGGAAAGCACTGGGGCACACTTCGGACCAACGATCAACGCGTCAAAGTTTTAATCTCCCCGACAGGCGTACCTGAGACGATGTGCGTGAATCAGTATATCATGGCGAAACCATCACAGAACATTATCATACTTGAGTCCCGTGGCTGCATTGGTGTACTCGTCAAAAGTGACGGGCGCTGGGCTGCAACCGAATATTCCTTGGGTGCACGGGTTCTTTGTGGTGGTGAGCCCATCGACGACAATGCAGCTGCCGTTGTAAACGTTCCCTGCATTTTTCCACGGCAGTGATTAGACTAACTCTGGTTTGCTTTTGCGTATTCAATTTTCAACTCACAGCGGCTAACGCCTTCAGCTAGAGGATTAGTGTCGCCAATTGCAAAGTTGAACCCCGGGCAGATAGCGTGGGCGGTGATGGAAAGACCGATAAGAACCGCTAGAGGAATAGGAGCCTTCATGTTACTGCCAGGACAATTGTTAAGGAAGAAGTCCGAGATATCAGCCACTGTCGAGGCCCTGAATACCTGTCCTTTATATACGAGTAAGTCATCAGTACAACTGCAGATTTATCTTTGGCATCATATAACGTTGGAAACCATCTCCGGGTCTCACATAGTATTAGAGCTTGATTATCCAGACATTCATCAAAATTGGTCCAAACATTGCAGTGAATGATCTGATATAGCAACCAATTATATCCACGGGGAGAGATACAAGGGAAGGCGGGCGCGCGCTTCATTGTAAAATTTTGTCAGGACAACACAGATTCTGACACGCGGAATGTTAGAGAGCCTAGGCATAAAGGCAGTTGGGCCGCTCTGCGACGCCTCCTTACTATCGTTCAAAATAGGACTTCGATTCGGGATGGAGCTTGGCGGTTTAACGGGTTTTGCAGGTGTTTCGAAGGATTGAAGACGGATTCGGCTCTTGAATGCTGGAAGCACTGGGAGGTGTGAAAGTCCTCCTTCTGGCAATCAGGAAGCGGTTCTTCTTTTGGGTTGTCGGCTCTTATCGGTTGTCTTGGGTGCTTCCTCTTCTTCCTCTTTCCTTGCTTCTCGGGGCAAGCTTGCGTTCGCTTTGCGCAGTCTCCGACCGAGCCGCTATAGTAAGACAAGGTACATGCAGTCATATTTTGGAAGCCCTCAACAAACAGGCGCCTGTGGAAGCGCCATGTTGCGTCTTGCGCATATATTTTTAATATCCACCGCATGATCTGCTTCGTTTTAGGCAACCACGCCGAGCTATGTATATCCAATTCGACCTTCATGGGACCGGATCTCCGCTTCTCCCCGCGTGCCCCTCCAAGATGCTCGTCCAAGAATGATCCGGAGGAAAGGGATATCCAGCTTTTTTTTTTTGCTCGCGTAACCAGCGCGATTCTTTCGCAGCCTCGGACGCGTCAATGTATTCAGCTTCCGTTGATGACAGAGTGACAACTTTTTGCTTCCGTGATGCCCACGAGATGGAACCGGATCCGAGGGAAGTAGGTAGGTAGGTAGGATTACACGGCACGATCCGAATTACGAACGCCGGTTTCCGGGAACTATCCCGGTGTACAAAGCAAGTAAAACTACACCATCGTTCCTGGACCTCTTCCTGCCATCTAAGTTCCATGATGCAGATCCCATAGGCTCCCCCATGCCCCACGGTAGACCCTACCTAACAAAGAGAGGCGAAACATGTCATTTAGCCCGCAAACTTCAAGACATACCTACCTGTGTCTAGACAGGGGAACAGCGTAAAACTCGTCAAGAACTTCGTGCACAAATTTTGCAACCAAAATTATCGTTGAGCGTTCGTAGATCATGAATTTCAGGAACTTGGTTCTGGTGAGTTCCGCCATTTTCTTCTGCAATTTTGACACGGCACGGAATAATTTCTTTGTGGATGTGATTTTTTTACCCATCCAATGTGATCCACGCTCCATGCCATAGAGAAGATTTTTCCCTGATGAATCGGTCGTTGTCTCCAGAATCAATCCCTCCAGAAGTCAGTTCATTTTGCTTGGGGGGAGGCCAATGCTGCACACGGCATAATTCATACTTTTTTTTTCTTGCCCTTAACCAAAGCACCAACCTTGCGAAGGACTTCGGAATCAGTTTGCCGGTTGTACTCCTTAAATACTGTAGCCAAGTGCATTGAAGGTCCCCCCTTCGCATACTAGCATCCGATCTGAGGACAGAGACCCAGTTAAGGTCGGGTTTCCATTTTTATTTTGTACGTTCTTCCAACGTTATCTCGCTCCGTTTGTAAATTTGAATTCCGTAGGCTCGTCCCAACAGATTCCGAATCCTTCCAACTGAAGCGTAGTTGGATTAAACTGTGCAGCCGAGATTGACCCAGGGGCTAGTTGATTCACGACATGTCCCGGACTCCCGGCCGACAGCATATGTATCCAACATTCCGCTGGTCGCGTATGAACAAGCAGAGCCGTCTGATCGAGGGAAACGAGACGGCTTAAATCCCCTCTCTGAGAGCAGACAAATATGGTGTGTCTGAAGTAACGATGCACAGAGTTGCACAGCTCGCCACCTTAACACGTAGAAAACAGATTATGTCCGCCACTGACATCTGATCGTCGGAGGGAACTTCGTGTACACGTGTCGATGGCAGAGTAACAGCTAGGGCTAGGTGCAAGGGACTGCCAGTCATATCGCGGGTTCATCTGTGGAACTTGGCCAGAGATTTAGACCAGAAGTAGTTGCAGCCTGCAACGAGGGTGTGCCAGTCGCGGCACACAAGCATCATGCTCCCCCTGGTGTCCAAGAATGTTTGGTCGCCCTCTCGTGCAAGGACGGGCATTCGGTGGTCGTCCAACACAATATCTTCGCCGGTCCACTCGAAATAGGATCCACAAGCCCATAGCAAGGTGGCTAGTAGAATATGTTCCGGTGCTCGACCAATCAGATTAAAAATGCACATACTGTACAATTTCGTTCAAATCGACAGGGGGTGTGCCGCGTGACCTATTTTACCTATTCGACATTTCGGCAGCTGCCGAATTTTTGTTTTTGTTTTTAGGCAATTTGGGGCATGTGTGACCACTTGGAGGTTCGCCAGAGGCCTGAGTGACGGGTGACCTCGACCAAGGTTCGTGATCGACAGGGGGGCGCGTGATGCATGACTGCCGATTTGAACGAAATTGTACAGTACCTTGACATGACAAGGAAGCGTGGGCATGGTGTAGTCAATTGGAGACTAAGAGGCCAGAGGTCATGTAATGACCACGGCTTAAATGGGAGAAAGCTCATCACCGGACTCACCTTGATTGATCCTGATCGCACAGCTCTAACTTTGTTCTTCAGCGGTAGTTCACAACATGACCGGGAGTGGTGGCTGTGACAAGCCTTCGTACAGGACCGTGGATATTCCCGGCCGCACTGATCGCCGATTGTTTGGTGTTGGTTTGATGTGATATGCCAGCACTGGGGCCTGCGGCTCATTCTGTAGCCCACATTGATCGCGCTGACCGCAGTGCGCCTACAGGCTGGCAACAAGCCATATGTTGGCAATTGGCCACATTACGAATTTCAAGAACAAATCTTAAACTTGAGTTCACCCAATGGTTCATGCCTAAACACTCTTGACCCAACAAGTGAGATTTATCCGGGAGCAACAAATTCTCATGGAGGCTACTGTGATCAATACCATGGAAGCACTTGACAACTTCAAGGCAGAGGGTGAGAGATGTTGTCAAAATGGGCATTGAAACAATGTATTTACTTGAGCCCTCCTGGAAAACAAAACAACAGTATTTGACGCCGATCCTGAGCCATGAACATGTGGCTGTGTCAAGTCTCTCTTCAAAGGACTCCGGAATTGTCCGGCCACACCGATCGCCTTGGTTTTGGAGCGAAGTCCATCGGGGAACACGCACACTCAGCACTGCGCAAACCAGCCCTTACAGAATGTAACAACATTTTTCAGGGCCCCGCTGATAAGCACTGGATTTGTCCACCCATGAAATCTTCGCTTTTTCGCGTTTTCATGACAAGACATGTGCCGGGCTACGCTCCAGAAGTGTCAGTACTGAGGTTCCCAAGTAGCTGGCAGGGCAGGAACCACTAAGTAACAGGTGGGAATGGGGAGGAACACTCTGGAACCATTGGCATGTGCTTGCTCCGAAACCTGTAGGAGATGTGTAGCCCAACAATCAAGTGGAACATGAAGTCTACTCTATTCCCGCTCACGGAACTAGATGGGGACGGACTGGAATCCTGTTGTGGTGTGTTGGACATGGGGCACGTAACACGTTGAAACGGTGCACTAGGGTGCGGCTGTGTAATCTAATGAAATCAACTAGAGAGTGAAGTGAGCTAGTCACTAATCACAATCCAACCAAAATCAAAACAAAACAGTAATCCGATCCTAATGCTCGTGTGTGTGTGTGTTCGGGGAAGTAGGGTACGTATCACCCATCAAGAGGGTGTGCAAAGGTTTTTATAAGACTCTGTTTCAATAGCAAACTATGTGGTTTAAGCACGGTTATGCTGGGGTAGCAGGGACCTCACGCCAACAGTATATCAAGACTCAAGTAAACCTTAGACTGTTCAAGTCTTCAGTTTCTTTGTGGGCGGCAGAACCTAACACTTCTGACAACTAGCCAAGAAGCAGAAGGTAGGGCAGACTATCAACAGACAGACACTACTTCAATATCAACTTTAACTGCACAAATGGCGGCGGTATCAACGAAACGAGGGCAGTTACACAGAAGGTGGGGGCTGGGCTAATCGCGCAGACGGTTACACTGAAGGCGGCGGTCTCACTTCTATTAACAAGTCTTAACCTGGAGGCCTAAAGCGCTGCTACAGGAGACAAGTTGAATAGGTTGAACGAGGGCTCTTATATCAATGCAGTGGTAGTCTTTTCGACGTCCCGTATCTTTTAATCTTTTCTGTGTGTCTTCAAATCTGTCTGATATCTTTTCACAAATCTAGAGTCTACTATATTGCCCGTATATCTGGGTGGATAGTTTACTGGCTAATACAGAGTACACAGCTGGCTTTTATACATTTCAGAGAGAAATAAAGGAGATAGACAGAATGAATAGGAACAATAAAGGGTGGGAGCCCGAGTAGTGAATGGCCAATGGCGTAGAAGACATTCTCAACCATGGGTATTATGACCTGCTACCGGGGCTAGTCCACATGTATTTCTCTAGCACGCCATAAGACGTGCTTAGTTGTCTTGGTTTCCATCTTTCTGACTGAGCAAGTCTGTCATTGCTGACTAGTCAAGTCAGTCTTAGTCAAGCTCTATTCAATTTCTCTATCAGTCCCACACTTCACAAGCTCAGTGGAACTCATAGTAAATACCCAGCAGATTGACAAGATAGCGCGGCGCTATACTGGTGGACCAGTATAGTGACCAGTGCAAATATGGTGTGGCGCCATTCTATAGTGCCCATCCTCATCAATCATATCAGTAAATCCTTGATGCGAGGCCCGCATCTTTCTAACGGTCAGATCTGCCTGAGTAACCACAGTGATGGTTAATTCAGTAACATGTCTTCATCCCAATCTAATCAGTTGGGCTTATACACAAAATGGCGCGGCGCGATATCTCTGCCGGCCCTAATGTGGTTGTACCAATCCTGACTTCGTATATCTTGTTTTAATAGTCATCAGACTATTTAGAGGCTGTTGAGGCAGCAAGTCAATAATTCTGAGTAGTTCCCTGATGTTTCACCTCCAGCACATAAGATAATGGCTTACCGCCACCATCTATATCTCAGTGTAGAATATCATAGTCAGGACGTAACAGCCTTTTGGGCTGCCTTGTCAAGTCTACTCAATCCTTCATAGTTGGTTTGTTACACTGACTTTCGGCCATCAATAGTGTAGCCTACCACCGCAGGGAGGGTGTACACTCATAATCTAATGCCTCACTTCTGCCTGCTAATAGGTTCAAAATGAAAGAAAAACTGGTGTTTTCATGCATGTTTTGGTACACGCCCTATCAGCGTTCTGATCATATGATCACTGGAAGGGGCTGGGAACATCATATCTTGATGGTTCCACGCCATCCCGGGCATTCCGGATACGGGATGGTCACTAAGTGAGGGTCCGGTCACTTGGACCTACACTTGTCAGCTCCTGGAGCAAGTATCCATACCGGGAAGTACTTTGAATGTGGTATCCCTGAAAAGCTACGAACTGGGAGCTTTGGTTCCAGATGTTCCGGTAGACGGGAAGGCACGGGCATTGGGAGGAACAGCATATACAGTCAGGATTGACATAGGGGATCGGTTGTGATGGCTTAGGCACAGTCCGACCGATCGCACATGTGCACAGGATCGCACCAGGATGGCGTGCTCGACATGGGTAGCCAATGGAAGGACTCAGATACCCATTCTTACAACGGATACATGGAAGTCAGATGGATAAACAGACTATTTTACTCATACTTACTTATTTTCGGATGTTTCCATGTGTTTCAGGTCTTTGTATTTAGTAGCAGGGGCATCTTGGGCGACTTCATGGAATCACATCACGGCTAGTAGGTGGCAACGCTTGCGAAATGGGTAGAGACCGGGGAGTTCGAACAAGGTGTCTCTTAGAATTTCATCTTTGCTCGGGATCTTTGTTCTGTGTGTTCGGAATCTTTGGAAACCGACTTGCCGTTGTCTGGAAGAGTCTGAAAGTGACTGGAAATGTTGGGATTGTGCTGAGCCTGCACTTGGATATTGGGATTGTTTGGATGTTGGAGCTTGGGAATGGAACCCACTACTGTTAAAGAGCTTGGGAAAGGATCCCACCATTGTCTGAAGAGCTTGGGATCGGAACCCACTACTGTGTTTACGCTTGGGATCGGAACCCACTACTGTCTGTTACTGTCTACGCTTGGAATCGACATCCACCTCGCTTTGGAGAACCCCAGCAACTCGTTCTCGTTTGTTTTCATAGCTGAGAAGCTTTACATCATTGCGCTCTGTGCTTCCTGTCTGTTCGGGTCTACCCTCGTTCACTCAGATCTAGCCTGAACACTTGCACAGCAAGGGTTCCATTCACATCGAACCTCTTGTTGCATTACACTCGCTTTCCTGTCTGTTCCAGTGTCATTCCAGTTCACTCAGCTCAAGGCTGAACACTTGCACAGCAAGGGTTCCATACACATCAATACTCTTGTTGTGTTCCACTAGCTTTCCTGTCTGTTCCGGTTCCATTCCGGTTCACTCAGATCGAGGCTCAAGTGCTTGGACTCTGTTCCAAGGACTTCTATAAACAACACTACACTCTCTCCTTGTTTCTGAGGTCTATTCCATTCCCTGCAACCTTTTATAAGGCCCTGTACCAGGGTCTGATACTCGTCTGTGCACATCTTGAGCACTTCCGTTCCGTTCTGACATACTTCTGTGTGTAGGTTTGGTTTTGGTTGGTGTTTTCTTGATAGGTTCAGAGCACATTGATCACCGCATCAATTTGGGTTCAGAATACAGTGTGCTACAAAATACATAGAAAATCACTACAGTCTTGTTCGAGCATTCAAATTGATATCTGATTGTCAACTAACAATCAGAGAACCTAGGTTGCATCAACTGGAACATGTGTATATTCAGGCTGCCTACAAAAATCCAGCTAAAAGGAAAGCCTAGGAAAAAGAAAAAAAACAAGAAAAACAACCTGTCAATAGAATGTGTGGGGTGGGAATGATATCTGACCGTTGACTAACAGTAGGAGAACCCAGGTTGCATCAACCAAAAGATGCATATATTCAAACCGCCTACAGAAAGCCAGCTACAAAGGATGCCTACAAAGAAAAAAGAAAAAAGCCACCCTTGAATAGAATGCGTGGGGTGGGAGCCACAGTCCCTATTTCATTACATCCTCAGGACACACTGATGAAAAGAATGAGTACAAAGTACTTGTTACTGGCTACTGTACAGAATTTGAATGCTATGCAACTAGAAGTAGCAATGAGTCAGTCATCACTTGAGGCAGACTTAAGTAGGAAGGCAGCTAGAGCAGAGATGGTGAGCACCACACACACACACACACAGCTTTGGCACAGCTTCTCTGTGCACATTGAACATTTTGGCCTCAAGGTCGATGGATTGAGGAGGATAGCAGTGAAACGGTGACTATGGATCTAGCAATGAAATACCTACAAACTAATCCTTGTAATTCAATACACGGTTCAAGATGTAATATATCACACTGGTTGGAAAATTCAAAATTTTCTGCTGAATTCTCAGTGAAAAATCTTGTTTGTTTTCCATCAATTTTCAGCCAGAAACTAGGTGGAAAGCCCAAAACATTTTCACCACTTTTCTGGTTTGAGGTGAAAAACTTAAAATGAAACTTGAAAAGGCTGAAAAAGCTTTCAAAATTTCACCATTTTTTTCAGTGAAAAATGTCTGAAAATCAAACAATATTTTTCACTGTAAATTGTGCTGGAAAAATTGAATCTGCCAACCAGTGTCAACTCCAAAACATTATTATCCTTGTGCAAGTTTGGGGTTCCAATCCAGTATAGATTGTGGCAATTTGAACTTTAGTTCTCTTTTATTGAAAGCAAGACTTATAGGTCCACAAGTTGTATAGATAAATTGCTTGAAACTTGATGGACCTCAAATACTGTACATGCTCTGATTGCACCGGGACTTTGGGCCCCTGTAATTCTTGGACTTCCCTGGCTCGCATGTAACCATGTAGTTATCAACCACCACAAACATACTGTTATAGACAAGTGGGTGAATTATAATCTTTTGGACCCCACACCGCTGCCCCCACCTAAGCCTCCTCTGATCAAACTACATGAGCACATGAAGACTACTGAGGCCGACCACATTACAATGGCTAGAGGGCTAGCCTCGGTTTGCACCATGTGTCGCAAATTTCTCGAATGGGAAGGCCTTTTTTGAACCAGTCAAGGAAGTCAATGTTGTTGCTGCAATCCACAAGCACATTGAAATCCTCGTGGTGTGAGGTCTCTGAGCATGCTATGCACCACTCATCACCTCATGGCCCCTGGGGACCATCTGCATGATGACAGAACGAGCTTGTATGTATGCAACAGATTCTTTGTAAACAGGATTTTATGTCACTGGAAGCAGCTTCTGAGCGAGACAAACACTCTCCCCACCATCCAGACTCTCTTAAACTGCTTGTATTCATCTCCACCATTGCCAGCAGGAGACAACCATTCCCATACCATCTGGACCCCTGTAGCATCCCCAGTGATGCACTTGCAACTGACCTACAGACCCCCTGCAAAACGAGACCAACACTCTCTTCACGGCTCAGATCATTCTCTCCACTGGTCAGTCCTATTTCACACCATTGCCAGAAGGATACAATCATTCTCTGGAGTGCATAGACACCCCACAATGCGATGCATGTGAACGACCCTTCTCTAGGAGCAGTGAAGGCAATCTCTCACACCAGGCAGACCTAGCCTGCTCCTGACAGCAACCCATCAGATGAGGCAGAGGTTATCCCAATCATTGCCTTCACCCCACTCCACACGACGTGTTGACTAGCCGAGGGAGACCACTCGTCTCTCCTTACTGTTTGAGCACCTTCTGACGCAACCATCTGGCTGTGCTTGGAGCTCCGAATATATCCCGAGGTTGCCTGGCCTCACTGCGCTTTGTACTCAACCATGGACAATTGATCTCCTCACCAAAGACACCTCGCCTCCTGCTATATATGCACCCTGACGTGGTGAGGCAAGGGTTGTCATAGGATTGGTTGTCGCGAATGATGGAGGAGTAGGGTTGGTAGGTTCGGGAGGCTACATAGCTAGCACATCCTTCTGAATCCACACACAGACGGTCTCGTCTGATTCAATAAAATAGATGTTGAAGAAGAGGGATGTTCTAATGCGGAGAAGTGTCTGTCAATGAAGCTTTGAAGCATCAATGAAGTGTTGCTTGAATCGGCAATTTGGAAATTGTAACATTCAAATCAATCTCTCGGATTGACAAACATGGGAGCAGAGTTGAGCTCAGTGGTCCTTGGAAATTTGGCGGCCATCATGGATGAGAGGATGGTGAGTGTTCACATGGTGCAGTGCAAGTCAAGCTGCAGGCAGAATATGGTGATGTGCACACACAGCAGAAGTCAATAGAGAGATGAATATGCTGACTTTCATACATAGAGTTAATATTTAGTTGGTTCCAATGGGTAACTGGGTTTTGGTGATGTTTTCACACCACCATCAAAAGGAGAAGCAGACTGAGGCAAGATGAAGATGCTAATGAACAGAGAAATCTCGCAGTTGAGTTGGATGGGCAATCAATTTCTCAGGCAGGGACACTGCCGCGGGGAAACACATATAACATGCAAGTCCCATTTTTGATCATGATCTCAAGATGCCCCGCCAATCCACTCTCGCGGAAATTCATGTCACCAACATTGTAGAGTGCTTGACTCCATCCCAACACTTCTTGAGGAGCTGAATGATGCATTTGGGCCGCCGTTTGTTCAGTCCATCGCAAATACCATTGAATCCTTGATTAGCTTGGCTCAGGTAAGAAAGCTTGAACATTGACAATTGAGGGACTTATATGAAGGCATAGAGTGTGAAATAGAATGTGCTCACCTGATGGAGAACATTCATCCAGTCCTACATGCAATTATCAGTCTTACCTGAAATCTGAAACAGCCAAATCCCTAGATCCTGCAATGCTGGACAGCATTGGGAAGTTCATGGAGTAGGTTGGATTCAGTCAGGAGATAGTGGCCGAATGAACTTCTTTCTTTCCTAGAACTCTTCAAAAGATATATGCCTTTCTCGAGGCACAACAGGATGGAAATAAACTCAAGCACTTGTTTCATAATAATGAAATGCAGAACCTACTTGACCATTGACGCTATGGACCATGTGACCTGATTCACAAACTGCCCAGAGGGCCATACGAATACCCAGAATAGCCCATCCAAATGATTGTCACAGGCTGTCGTTCGAGGGATGATAATCAATTGCAGATGCATTTGAGACGCATTCCGGCTTGCAGCTAATTGTACAGCCGAACCAGGCCGACCTCAGACATCAGCTATTTCAGGCACTTTGCAACTTGAACACGCACCACGGCCTGAGAATTTCTATGAATCTGATTTTGAACTGAATGGTATCAGAATATCAATCAAGGGCCAAGGAACTTTGGTCCGCTTGATTTGCGCTGGACATAGTGTTACTGGTGCTCCTCAGATTAAGCCTTCGTGATTGTAAGCGTGCATTGCAAGCGCGCGCTCCGAGCGTTACCCAAGCATCAAAAATCTGTCAGTTGTCGATGCTGACATGATAAACCAATCACCTAGCTGCTGCTCAGCTGCCGGAGATCTACTGACTCTTGAAGGTGAGCTCGTGAATAGTGGCGGCTTGATATCGGTGTAGCCCAATGCATCTTATGGGCCGATGTGTTGTACCACCTGGCATGTTCCAGAAATAGGGCCACGCTTGGCCATAATTTTGTCCTGATTCTTATCCGAATCTCGACTTACCTCGTAGCATTTAAAGGCGAACGAACGGATCGACGGCCATCCATTCATCCCACTTGTACCACGTTTCTCTTAGACGGTGGCGCTGGTTCTCTTTTCCTACGCAATGTTCGAGGCGAGTTGGAACGAATGGATGAACCGTTCGGAGGACCCTAACAATAGGTCTATTAGCCGCCTATTGTCATAGCGCAGGTGGTCTGTTCCACCTTTGCATGATCTTGCCTTACTTCTCTAAGGAAGCTTAGGCACTGGGGGCGATTGCATATTGTGGGTTGTTTTACTTCCCTCAACCTTTCGCTCACCTCTCTTCAGCTTTACACGTGGGTCTCTATGGCATATGTATCTGGACCCTTCTTTCCAGGCGGAGTCATTACCTCTGGCACATCTGCATGACAACTCTCCTTTATATTCCCGTGACCACCTTCTTTATGTTCACCATTGCTGCGCTATTCGTTGTTGAATTTCGAGACGATGTGAAGGTTACCTCTGCATGTGAAGTGTTTATGGTTCACAGTGTGTCCTTGTGACCTCCTGCATTTTCTTGGGCTGAAACTCAAAATTAGTGTCCAGGCAGACATCATTCTTGTTTAGTCTCTTCAACTTGCAAAGTGTCGTATTTAAGGCTAACTTATGAAAGATTCATCGATGTTTTGTGATTTGGGAGAGAAAGAAGACAGTGATCGTTTTGCTACTGGAAACTTTGGCCGCGACTTTTGGTGTGCTGGCTATCTTTCTTCTTTATCAGGCAAACTAATACAGATGCCTCACAGCTCTTGGTCTCACTGTCGCTCTCCGATTTGGATTCACTTATTCCGCCTTCTTGATTGGTATCCGAGGGATTTGGATTAGGAACAAGCCTTTGATCCTTGGATTTTATTGCTCCTCATTCCTCACCAACATAATTGTGACCGGGATCATAAATCAGCACTCCCGCATTTCTTTCTTGTGCCACACTCATTTCCAAACGTAGCGTATAGGCTCAATCGCCTAATGCGATTTGTAGGGGGCGACTTGCATCGGGATATAAAGTAGTTTTTGCCTTGATGTATGTTTCCCTTCATGCCAGTGACTACGTCCATGCTCACTGAATTATCTTTGCTACGTAGCATCGAATCTGGAATTGCTTACAGCTTCATCATTCTACTCGTCCTATGCTTATTTATTCCACTCATGATTAAAGATACACTCTCCTGGGAAGACACTCACAATGGATTTGTGTATGTTCTTGTACTGGCTTCCGTGAGTCTCCCTAAAAACCCGATCTTCCTATCTGACATTGAGAAATACCATTAACAGGGGATTACTCCAACTCTGCTTCTCGTCCGTGTCGCAATGGGGACGAGTATTAGTGACATCAAGAATTCAGTATTGCCCCCACAGAATCGTGAGGCTGGCCAGGAATTGGAGATCCCCGGGTTACAGTCGGCCGGCTTGTGCGTCGAAGTAAACACGCGTTATCATAGTAACTGTAACAATAATGAACTACCTGTACTTGACATTTCCCCATGAATCGATAATATTGGCTTGTTTCGTCCACATCAAATCCATACCTGATACACTCTAAAATTGCATGTCTGATTTCCCAGACGTGGGGCCAGAATTTCGAGTTGGCTGAGTTCAGAAGTGATCTTGAACATTGATGTTTTTGCGTCTGAACTCTCCACCATGAGCGAATTCCACGACACAGCAAGATCAATTGACTTTTGAAGGAAGAAGGGAGACCCAACGCAAGAACCTACCCCGCTCCACTCCATTCCTTTGCAGCCATCCCGCTCCCTTCTTACCACTTTTCTCACCGCGCGTCGGTCCCCGTCCTCCCCTTTCGCCCACTCCATTTCATGTGTTTCCTCCCGCGTGCAAACCGGGAGTAGTCGACGCGAGGAAGATCGCGTGGCCGTGAAGATAGCTACATTAAGATAGCCTAACGGAGGAAGAAAAAGCTAAGCGACAAGGAAAAAGGGGTCCCGGGAGTCAACCCCGAACGGAACACGTCCACTCGAGCTGGTTCGACATGAACGATGCGCGGTTGTCCACGGATCTTTCTTTGGGTTGGCTTGCATTTGCGGTTTCCTTGAATAAAATAGAGATTGTACTGGAACTATTGGTTGATTTTCTGATAGTAGGTAGAGAAAAACATATCAAATGCCTATCCTTTTGCCGCCTCAGTTCAGCCCCCTGCACCACCCAGCGCGGCGGAAGATGGTCTTGAACGGAGCGTGAACTACTGCATACCCTGCGTTTTCTGGGATATCGGTGTTGATGTCAGGTCCCGACTGTTTGCGGCATTCAAACCCTAGTCAAACCAGGCACTCGGCGGCAACATGACTCAGTATCATAATTTTGATTTCGTTCAACAGACTACATTGAGCGGATATTTGCTGCATACAGGCAGGCAGGCTAAAGCCCGAGAGCGGTCCTTCTGGACTTTGAGTTCGGATCGAAATAAGGCTTCTCGCCGATGCTGACGACACGGGTTCCCTTTCGAACCCCTTCATAATCGAATCTATGGAAATTGGAATAATTAGTAAATGCATTAAGCAAGCGTAGAAGATTCAGACGTGGCGGTGTGGAAGGTGCATCTATTACGGCCGTCAGACGTCGTTTAACCTGAAGCAAGCGATAAACTCACCGATTGTCCCAAATCGCGACGTCATTCTTGTTCCAGCGGTACCTGACCTGCAAGTCGTGGTTCTCAGAGACGTGCCTGGCCAAGTAGGCCAATACGTCCGCTGATTCGTCCTCCGTCAATTCGATTATCCGCGTCGTGAAACTATGGACGGATGATAAGTATGAGAATCCGGACTGAGAGTGCGTGCATTCGAACGCACAATTTGTTAGCGAAGAGGGTTTTGAACCCTGTGACGGGATGCGTTCTGACAACAGGACTAGAAGGTATTTTCTCGGGAAGGGCAAGGTTGGATATCATCAAATCACTAACTGGATGACTTGCAATTGAATGCCTGTATTTTCAGGCGCGCCCCGAGGACCGTAGAATGCATTGTTCGGCTTCTTCGCCAACTTGGGAATGATCGTGAGGACGGTGATGATCAACGAGACGTGAAAAATACATCACCTCCTCCCTGAGGCCGCGAGCATCGTAAACCGCCGTCAGACCTTCAATGAATTTCTTATACGCCGGCGAAAGCTTATCATAAGCCTCATAGCCACTGTGGAATGTCAGCACAGTACTATGGGCGAATTCACAGATTACCTTGCCCACTAAATAGGATGCGCAAGTCAGCTCCAGCGTTCAACCCAATAATCAGGAAGAGGTCTACCAAAGTATCTCCTCCGACTACAAACTATCAGCGGCAACAGAAGATGTTAAATTGCTGAATTCTCACCCGCGGGAAGAGTGCACATTTTCAAAATCTGGTTTGGCGTCGTTCATATTCGAGCTGGAGAGGAAACTGTGCGTATGACTCATACCGAGTAGTCTGATGGGATGTGCTCATAACAGGCATCTGAGTGCCAGCCGTCGCTGGCACGCGCAGATTTACTGTATCCGGTACGCGCGACGCCTCTGCATAACGCGGTGTGAGAATCTGGAACTTGAAAAAGGAAATAAAACATACCCTTCGGACGAGATTTTAACAACATCTGGCGGTAATTCATCGTTTGGCTCGGAATCACGGTAAGAATTGGGGTAGATATGAAGCTTGGAGGTCGCAGGCTTTCCGACGAACTCTCCTAACCGCGTCCCGAGTTCCCTTTGCTTCTCAATGTCGAGGTCCTGATCCATAAAGAATACGACTCCGCGATGCGACACAAGAGTTGCAAGATCTTTCAGTAGCTCGTCGGCATTTGGGGAGCTGAGAATCTGCGACAATTGTACAGTGTTTGGGAAACGCGTGCCGATGGCCGGCGTTTCATCGCAGGAAGGAAATATCTTCAGTGAGCCAAGAGCAGGCGCCGGAGTGGGAAGCATAATGGGGGAAAGGACAGGCTGCGGGAACGGAGAGAAGGTTTTTATCTGCCCCGCTCTAAAATCACACTGTCTGCCGTCTAGCGCTGTGTAATTAAATTGATACCAAGCGCTATGCCATGCTATTTATTCAACGCCCTAGGGACAATAATAGCAGGTGTTAATAACGCCTTTTTAGCATTCGGCTAAATAACTGCTATTTATATTGTAGCATTGCGTAAATACTAAATAGCAGCTCAGCCGTAGCAGCTAATAACATGATAATAACATGCTATTAATAGCAGTGTCATTAACACTTGGATTTATTACATAGCACCGTGACTAGTGGGATCAGCATGGCGATCCCAATGATGAATTCTCTCACGTTTACGCGAGGCGCACCTCCTTCCACTTGGCGCAACTCGCCCATTTAGCCAACGAGTCTGAGTGTGGGTGTGGCGTCGTTGACACATCCCCTAGACTCACACTGTCACCATGTGGCACTACCGACAGAATGACCTTGACTTGACCTTGACAGACACTCACACCGGCGCTTGTCAAATATTGGATGGTCCGACGTTGATGTTGACATTGTGTTGACAAGGAACTTGAAAAGCAACGTACTAGATTTGCTTTAGGCTGTGCTGAGTTCCCAATCATTTTAAAGATCTCAGCTTTGATTTTGGCCCCCCACTGAAATCAAAGCCGATTCGAGTAATTTCGGTTTTGCATTTTGAGAGACTTGGGATGCAAGCCGGCGCCGAGACTTTGCATGTTGACATCAATGTCAGACCACCCAATATTTGGCAATCTCCCCCATGTACATCTGTCTGGGGTAAATTGTTGCCCTGTGGATGCACATGCCCAAGATTCCCAAATATATGGCCATCCGATGTTGCTGATTCAACCAATTTCAACATTGATTTCCGGGCCGCCCAATATCCGGCTACTTCCGGTGTGTGAAAGCGGAGCTTTTCGATTGCACGATTTTGATTAGTCCCCAATTATCCGAGCTCCAGAATTGGCAAAGAATTGATCAGGGTCCAAGTCAGGGCCGGAATTCGAAGGCTCTTTTGTTTCATTAGATTCAAATCCAACCAAATCTACGAGATTCCAATGACATTCCTTCTCTGCAGGTAAACCAACATCAGTACGAAGTCTGCTACACTATGCGACTGCCGCATCCCCTAACTGAAGGACTGGAATGAAATTCTAGAACCCAGAGAAGATGATTTGATCTAATGCGGAGAAGCGCCCGTCAATGAAGCTTTGAAGCATCAATGCAGCGTTGCTTGAATCGTCGAGTCGAACAAGAGACATCAGTGGCAGTGTCCGGCTCTCGGCGAAACAGCCGCCAAATGCTTTTCACGACGACGTTCATCTACACTGGCCATCGACCTCATCTTCACCGCTCCCGCTGTCTGCTCAACTCTCCAAGATCCATTCGGGGTGTTTCGGAGCTCCTAGCCTCCTCGATGCGTGAAGCAGTGAGGAATTCGGGCGAAAATCGCAGATAGATAGAGGGCTTTACCTGCGGGCTCGGGCGTGCGTGGTGAGTCTTTTCATTCTTCTTTGGTCCTGTTCTGCAAATTCTATCATTTATCGTACGGCTTCTACTTCAGATGTACATCTTTTTGCGATCTTTCGCATTAGGAACGACACGACGTCTTCATCCTTAGAACTGCGCGTCATCCTCATTAAGCCGTTGGATATTCGAGCAATAGTAGGTCGTGAATAGGCTCGTTTCAGCCTCTCTAGTCTACCGGGCGTGAAATCTGAAGATAGTCGTTCAGATCACGTAGGTCGTGAATCTCCTTCATTGCCCCACCGCTCATGCCACTCCGCTGGCAGGCGTCTCTTGATCATGTCCAAATCTCATCCGCTTTCGAGATCCCCGTTCCCAGCCACCGTGCCTCCTCCTCTTCACACCGTGCAATCCTTCCACCTAACCCACTGCGCTTCAGTATGCGCACACCGGAATGCTGGTGGTCCCAGCCACCATCCACCGGGTAACCGGGCTCGATCTGGTTTGCATGGCCCCGCGCTGCTCGTTCGTGCTGTCTGCCCGCTCGCCGATAGATATCGCACCTCAGAGAGATTCCGACTCGCGATAACGCCAAGAAGTAGCTACGCGGATCCCGCGCGCATCTCTTGCAGCTTCTGCAGCTGGCGTTCCGCGCGCGCTGCACCTGCGCAAATCACACTCCATCTCTGAAGCTCGTACTCCGCATGCCGCCTGGCTTGCGCTGCCGCCGCTGCCACCGCCGAGGTCTTATCCCGGGATAGACTGGGAGCGGATGCGTCGAGGGTATTCGTCCACGCACCTGTAGCATAGCGCCTCTTCCGGTACGTTTTTTTACCTCTGCTCACTCATGCAGACGCTCAGCGCTTTCGTTGTTTGCAGACTCTGTACCCCTTCTCCCCTTCGCATATTTTCGTCTCGCACGCTGCCTATCCCAGCCTCCGCCTTCGTTTACTCCGCACGGGCCGGCTCCTCATAGACCATGCTATCCCATCTTCGTCTTTCCTCGCCTTCCCTTAAGCCAGCTCCACACCGGGACTGAATTGGTGGCTCCGTTCGGCGCCCTGCGTCTGTCCCATCGCCCCATCGCCCAAGCTTCCTCACATTTGAGGTGGAGACAGGTATAGGACTGCGCGTGCGAGGAGGGACATCTCTCGGTCGTCGGTTTCAGCGTCTCGGGAGTGGGAGTGGGAGGAGCGAGAGACGGGAGCGGGAGGGAGGATGACGTGGCGTAGATAGAGATGGACGACGGACAGAGAATTGCGCGCGCGGCCGGCGCATTCGATTCCCCGCTTGGTCATCGCGGCTCCCAGCTAAGCATCCTCTTCAAGCAGGATCGGCTCCTGTGCCTGCCGCGAGCACTTCTGTGCGCGTGGTGGGGGGATGCTCGTCGCCCACCTCCACCTTGCGCTCCTACATCTGCGCCGTCTTTGATGCATCTCGGCTGCCCTGCGGCCTCGCTTCCTTCTGGCACAGATGATGCGGTGTGGGAGATAGAGTGTCGAGGGGTCGACAAAGCCTGAGTGCGACGAAGCGAGAGGGAGAGGCTGCACGCCATCTACGCGGTTCGCTCATCGTGCGGCCCATCTCGCGTCACTGCACTCACAGAGCATCGTGAGTGGAACGGGATGGGGGGTGGGGGGCCAGAGACCTGGAGCAGGTGCGCTATGCTCTCGGGGTGCCGCTGTCCTGGCCCTCGTCGCTGTTAATACACCTTACTTCGCGATATCAAGAGATCCTCATTCACGACTGTCACTTGTATTATTCTTGTCTACCCCCCAGCCTACATCGTTATCTAGGAATCCATCTATTCTCCATACGCGCTTCCATATGCACCTCCCTTTGCTAAGTCCTACTCCGTCGTGATCGCGATTCGTGACTTTTCCTTTCAGTCCCGATTCGGCAATTGTATTTCCTGATTTGGCCAATCGGCGTCTGACCTTCGGGGAAACACATGCAAGCGTAGGCGAGAGCGTCGCTGCCCTCTCGATTGTTGCTGGAAGCGAACACTCCTTTCTGCCTCCCGCCTCCTTAGCGGCCTAAACATTTTATTGAGAAAGCTAATCCCACTTTCGAGACGTCCTAGAATTAAGCTGGTGTACACAGTACAGCCCTCGGCCGGCCGGATCGGTGATTCGACTCCGCAAACTGCGACGGCAAATCCCACCTTATTGTCCTCTCATATTTTCGAATTTTATCAGCACGCTACGACTGCAAATAACATTCTGCCCTCGGAATACGTGAGTGTTCGTCCCAACCTCATCAATGCCACTGCTGCCTGCCTTCTCAAAAACAGAACTGCATTTATTCGAGCCCAGATCCACGCGACATACCCTCTGTGAGATCTCCCCACTGACTCGATATCAATTTCTTGATTGCGGCGCCCGTCCGTTTTCCTGTGCGGTCTTCGATGAAGGCGGAAACAATAACTCAGGCAATACTGATAAAAATGTGGGTCCAGGCGGGATATCTGCAATATTAGATAGTGTTTGAAGCCCTAGCGCATTGTATTCCACAAAAAAATCTTCGTGTGCTAGTACTAGCACCAGCGACTCTGTCGCTCACCTCGTTTGGGGAGGTTATGTAGCCATACAGCCCACTGGGAGGAATGCTCCATCACCGGCGGTCAAATGCTCCGCCGCTTTTAGATTGCACTCACGGCAACATACCGAGGCCGAGAATCACGGCCCGGGGTGCGTAGATTGCGATGCCGGAATGCTTCTTTGACTCTCTCCCAGAGGTACGCATCGAGCAGCGTTGGCTTCATTGTCTTCTTTGTGTTGCGGGTGCGCACTCATCATGATACTTCCTCCTGCTGACCTTTCACTCATTTCTCCGTTGTAATGTTAACGGTATGGTATCTTTCGGGAGTCAAATGCCGTGGAGGCGTTAACGCGTTGTTGGGCAAGTATAGATGCACCAAAGATGCACGTATAATCCCATTTCAGTGCGAACAAGTATGCTACCGTGCAGACTCGGGAATGACGGGACATATGGGGGCATATGGTTGTCGTCCATTCTGCTCGTTCACGGGATGCAGGAAACCTGGAGCAGAATGTATAAACATAAAACTGCCCATCGGCGAGTACTCACGTGCGATTCTTGTTCACTACTAGTACCGAGAGTCTGCAACCGCTTCAATGGGCTATTTATTGCCTGATAAAGACAATGTACTTGTAGCTTCAAGTTGAGCAATGGCCCGAGTTCACGGATAGGGGTTTGCTCTCGGCTGAGGCCAGGCTCGGCGGCTCCCGCAAATTTGGGCTCGACAAGGGCAAGAAGGGAGACACCCAAAAAAGAGTTTAATTTTCCGATTTAATTATAATGTGGCGGTATGTACGGATGCGGTACAATCGCCGGTTCTCCGCATGGTCATGTCATCCAAACCAATGAGACGCGTGAGTTGTGTATAGCCGAAGTCTCCCTCATTGTCGGAGAGCACAAGGGCTTCGAGTCTCGTTATATCCATTGAGGCGCTGATGTCCCACATCTTGAGAATTTCTGCCACCGAGACCTCCAATAAAAGGCCGGTCAGCTTGGGTGCATTCTGGACCCCACCAACATGCCCCGCCCTACTATCACCGAAACCCGGTTAAATAACATTCTGGAATGCTTGACTGCTGCCGTAACTACCATGGAAATGCTTTCGGTTGGCCTTGACACATCATTCTTGCTTGCCATTTCAAGCACTACTCGATCTATGTTGACATGCGTTGAGGTAGATTTCTAACAAAAACTATTTGTATGATCACTCAGTTGTCGGTAGAGGGTCAAACGAAACAAGAATAATGTCACACAATTGATGGAACAAACTCACAAGTTACTATATGCAATCATCGGTCTTCACATCAAGTCGGATACTGGTGGAATGCTGTCGCCAAGCATGTTATACAACATAGGGAGATTTTCAGAGTGAATATCTAACATCTTTTGGGTATTATTTATCATTTACCCTGATGTAGAACACTCCACAAGGTCCATACTTTCATCGAGGCCCAACAGGATAGAAGTGGAATCAAGCAGTTCTTTCGCCAGAGCGAACTCAGGAATTTACTTCGAGATTGCAACACGGGATTGCAAGAAGCACTCGAAGTATTTGAGGTAACCCACTTATTGTCCACCGGTTCGGAGCAAGTTTATTGAAAGGTGCAGGTCACCAGTGTTAATTTGTCAACCGACATCAGAGAAATGCAGAATTATTCACACAAGATGCACCAAGAGGTCCTTGAGTTGATTGAATCCCTCTCCGATTCAGATGGAGCATCATCTGTATGTCATCTCCTATATTCTGAAAGAACCATGGCTTACACTATTCCACAGATAAGTCGAGTCTTTTCGATGACACACAACAGGTGATACAAGTTGACTCCTGATACCAAGGAAACTTACAGTACAGTTCTTCAGCTCAAACTCATTTTCAATGCTGCCATCGGAGCCCAAAATATTTCATGGTCGTGACTCTGAGTTGGAAAACATTCTCAAAGCTTTTGCAATTGAGACACCTAGAATTGCGATTCTAGGGGCAGGCGGAATGGGTAAAACTAGCCTCGCAAGAGTGGTGCTCCATCATTCTCAAATCACAGCAATATATGGGCAACATCGTATTTTTGTTGCTTGCGACACTGTAGCAACCAAGACTGAACTAGTAGCACACATTGGGGCACATCTAGGACTAAAGCCAAGGAAGGACCTTACCCAACCGGTTTTACGCCATTTGTCAGGTATCCCACCCTCCCTGTTGGTCTTGGATAATTTGGAGACAGTCTGGGACCCCCCAGAGCATCGTAAAGACATCGAGGAGTTCTTGTCCCTCCTTGTCAATATAAAACACATGGCATTGCTTGTGAGTCCTGCAGTTCCATTCTGGACCATGATCCATAGATAATAACATTATGTCAGATTACAATGCGGGGAGCAGAAAGGCCAGCCAAAGTCCAATGGAGTCGTCCATTTCTCCGTCCTTTAAAGCCCTTGACACAAGATGCTGCTCGGAAAACTTTTATTGATATTGCAGAGGATGCCCATGAATACGATGATATTGACAAAGTGCTCCTGTTGACAGACTACATGCCACTGGCCATCAATCTTCTAGCTCATCTGGTTGACTCAGAAGGCTGTTCCACAGTGTTATTACGTTGGGAAAATGAGAAAACATCACTAATTTCTGAAGGATATGACAGAAGAAATAATTTGGATCTATCCATTTCCCTGTCCCTCACAAGTCCTCGGATTGCTGCTTTCCCGCATTCACCGGATCTTCTCAGTCTTTTAGCAATATTGCCTGATGGGCTTTCAGATGTTGATCTTCTACAAAGCAAACTTCCACTTGATGATCTCCTTCATTGCAAGGCTGCTTTACTCCGAACTGCTCTAACCTATACAGATACCCAAGGAAGGCTCAAAGTCTTGATACCTATTCAAGAATACATGAAAAAATTCTATCCACCTGCAGATCATGTTTTTCAGCCTCTTCTTGGCTATTTCCACAATCTGCTAAAAGTTCACAGCATCCACCATGGAACAATCTCAGCACCTGGGATAATTACTCGGGTATCATCAAACTTTGGAAACATCCAGAATATGCTTATGAATGGCTTACGGTTAAATCAACCCTACCTGGTCAATAACATCTATTGCATAATAGCACTGAATTCTTTCAGTCAACAAACTGGTCACGGAGGAATTCAACTGATGAATCACATATCTAATGTCCTGCCCACACTGAGTGATCTCAGACTCAAGGGAGCCTGTATTACAGAGCTGCTTAATTCATGGAGACACAGATCAATCCCAAATCCTGAAATGCTTATTCAACAGGCTCTCAAACTTTTTCAACATTTTGATGATTCAGACCTCCTCTGTAAGTTCTCCGATTGATATTCAAATACTCTGACTGATGACTCCAAACAGGCAGATTTCACAATATTGTCGGAGATTATTACCTCCATCACAACAATGATATATCGGCTGCTATGAATTTCTATCAAACTGGTCTTTCTGTATCAATTTCAACTGGGAATACAAAAAGACATTGTGAAACAATGTATAACTTGGCACGAGCCAATATGCACAGGGGCAATTATCTTCTAGGCCAAAAGCAGGCGTATGAATCATGGAAACTGGGAAAGATTGCAGGAGATCTATTTCGAGAAGTGAAGGCCCTAAAGGTAGAGGTGATGTGTTGGAGTGAGCTTGGTCGCTATGAACACAGCATCTCTCTATCGAAGAAGGCAAGAGATCTATTGGCTCTTTGTGGCATGTCTGGTAGTGATGTAGACCATGCTGTCATGAACTCTCAAGCAGAAGTTCATAAACATAAATCAGAGTATGCTGAAGCCCACCACATTCACTCTCAGATCCTCCATCAAGTTACTCCCACAGAAGATCCAGGCAATCATGCATTGGCTTTACTTAGCATTGCAGAAATTGATGTGTTAATCGGTGCATCTGAACATGATGTACAGAGCAATATTGACATTGCAAAGAAATTGTTCATCACTATGGGAGAATCCCGCTTGATAGCACACTGTGACATTGTCATTTTGGATCTGCATCTGAGAGAACAGAATGAATTATCTGTTGTGCTGTCTTTTTTGAAATTCGTCAGATGCAATTGGGGCAAAAATGATGACATTGTCACAGACTGTCTGGAGAGACTGGCAAGTGTTCAGTGTTGGAGTTCTATTGATCAAACATACACCTGGAAAATATTATTTCTTATCCATTCAATGAACTCAAAACAGTCACTGGGGGTTTATAAAGCTCTTCAATCTCTGGGAGATGTGTTTTTGGAAAATGATGCAGATACAGCAACAAGTCTACTCACTGTTGCCTTGGATGGATTCACCAAGCTGGATGTCCATCGCAGCAGAGCAGAATGCATGCTCCAGCTTGGGGATATAGCCAGAGGGCATGGTGACTTGCAGAAGGCAGTGAAGCTTTGGGAAACAGCCAGACCACTATTTGAACGCTCATCACAGACTAAACAGGTTGAAAAAATTGATGAAAAGCTAGTTGGTGTTCTAGATACCCTCAAGTAACCCACAGCAGATCCTGTGCTACCCATCACATTTTCTAATCTTGAGTGAGGCAGACAGGCTATCTATGATTGGGGACATGAAGAGTAAGGTCTGATTTTGGGAGTAATGTGCAGTGTTCATGCAATTATATATGTAATGTACTTGTGTTACTGAGTTTTTCTTTCTGTTTTTTGTAGTACAGGAAGGATAAATCGATATCCCATGCCAAAAACATTGAAAAAATATGGAAATATTGATAATGACTTTTTCATATTCTGCACTCAAGGATCTTTATTTTCTTTAGAATAACTTTCTCATATATGGTGGGACCTGAAAGACATCCAGACAACAGTGAAAATATTCAAAACTGTTTTGAGTGGATGACTTCCCATAAGCATTAGAAAATTCCCTGGAATATTTTTCAGAATCTACAGTACAGGTAGATTTCACGAGTATTGATACAGTATGCTATAGGAGTTGTAAGGAACAAATTAAGGGGAAGTAAGGGTCAATCATGGCAGGCAGGACTTCCTTTGATTATCAACACCCTGATGTTGCAATGTGATTTCATTTCCGCTCTGTATGCCGGAGCATAGTGAAGGCATATCTTGTTATCCTTAGCCAAATACTAAAACAAAGGCTTCAAACGAAGTTACCAGCTTGGTTAATGCCCCCTCTGTTTTTATCAGTGTGAGATTGGTCAATGTAGCGCACTGCAGATATAAATTGGACTGGTTGCTTCAGAAGAGGCAGAGAAAGGGTGAACTCAATTCTGTTTCAAATATTCCGGGAGTGTGCGTGTTAACTGTGATTCCCTGGCTCCTGAACTCCATTTCTGGGCTTTGTGAAGTGAAGGCGATACATTGTCATTTGAAACGACGTATCAGCAGCCTGTGTCAATCTGCATATAGTTCTGGATAAACAAAGTCCGCAAATAGCCTGTACGAACAGCATGTATTGATTCTGACTTGTATGAGCTTTGAGTTTAGTCCCCACACATCGAACTGAATATGGCAACATCAAAACATGACCTCTGGAGCTCCAGAGATTTGTGGAGAGTTGTGTGATGATTGGAATGTATAACATGAAACATCTGACAAGCACCCGGCACCCTCAATGCAGAGGCAGAGCAGCTTATTTGCCGTCATATCTAAACAGCAGCTGATGTTGCAGCCGAGACAGTTACAATGAGAGGGAGTGGAGTGGAAGTGTCTTTGTAAACAGATGCCGTGATCTAGTTCAACAACTCTGATTGGGAGAAGATGAGAGGCATGAACATGTTATTTTAGTCAACCTGCCAACCTCTCACATACAAAGACATCGCCTATTCTGGTTCCCAACTCGGATCTTGTGGTGAGATAGTGAAGACCACTGAAAAGAAGTTGGGAAAGGTATTCAACAATGGACTTACTATGTTGAGGTTTGGATCAAGAACCGTATCTTCATGCTGTACTGTGTACCATCCTCGTAATTCCAGGAATATTGTCCTGTCTAATTTGTCCTGTCTATGAGACTGGTCAACGTAATGGGAATATGATGTTCAATATTCAATGTTAAAGCAGATAGTCTTCCCAAGACAATGTACTCAGAATTCATCCCATCTCACTGACTACTCCCGCATCAGTGATTTTCACTAGGTACCCTCCCGCTCTCACTTCAGCTTCCGGATAACCCCATATCAATAATCACGACGCTTTGTTGTCGCCATCGTTAATTTCAGCAGCTTATGTTCTTCCATCTGCCACCCAGTGCAAAATCAGTCCTTTGGAGACGGAAGGTCGCAAACTTAAAGCTGTGCGCAGTTGATGTGAAATCTTGGCCTCCCATCTCTTCAAGCTACGTGTCTCTCCCATCGGCAGCCATGACGGTTATACCAGATGTGCTCGATGACCTCACATACAGGTAAAGAGAGCCTTCCAGTGAGTTTTGCTCGACCTTTCTGATGAATGTACCCACCTTGGCACTTTTTGCTGCAGTTCAGTACACTAATATTGCCTCTAGTGCATTGGCTTTGCAGGCTTTTCGATTTTGATCTGGGACCATATCAACACATTCACAACAGAAGTATGTCCGCGCTGACAACATGCCGGATTTAAGCATTGACGAGTTTTTCAGGTTGAGTATATATGGAACGGAAAAAAAGGAGCTCGTGAGTGGTCTCAACACAGCTGCATCCCCGCGGCTAATGTAGAACTGCTGGCAGTCACCTATCTGTTCTTCCTTGTGAGCTTATGTCCAGCGTCATTTAGCCTGAGATGTATTGACAATACTCTGCAGATTCGGTATTTGACGCCACTAGGCTTCATCGTAAATCTCTTCGGTATCTCCACTTTCCGTTTCTAATCCATCCGAGTCTCCAACCCCTGATTGCATTCGGAAAGTGTATCTATCTCCGACGTGGACCTTTGAGGTGATTAATTAGTATTATTATATGCCCTCCAACGGAAACTCATGTCTTCTCAGCAGTACGAGCTCCTAGCCCCATTTCGCATCTGATCAACCAGGGGATTTGACTCATCCTATGACTTCAGTTGCAGACATTTCATTTGATATGAGGGCGCGATGATTGTGATTGGCATCCAAGTGATTGGCCTCATGATGCTCATACAGTGAGTGTCATGCTACCACGCCGACCATTTACCAGAACAAGGGCAGAATCCATGCCCTGTACCCGGACAAAATCTTTGTGGTTGCTACTGTTGGGATTGCTTGGATAATCATGCTCTCTGTGCAAGGGTGGCTGGTCACCAAATGAGAGGGTATATTGGATCCTACGCCTATACGCATGCACACTAGCAGATTATGTATCAATTTCCCCAGTGATCATCCATAATTTTGACTCTGGTGTGCATGGTAAGTCATTTCATGCCTCCGCTTTGATGTGTCCCTTTACAATACCCTCTGCAGCCTGCACTATGACCTTCCCACCGGAGCTGTACGCGGCTTCACTATCCCATGCTCTGCGGTCTCTGATGTTTGATATCCGACCCCTCGGGGTCTGCAGAAGCACTATTCTATCCTCTTCGGCTTGGCTCCCACTCCTCTATGATTCCGGTGTGCTGATTCTTACCCTCATTCAAACTGTGCCGAGGCGCGATGGGTCCACTATCATGCAGTGGTTGTTTCAGGATGGCCTCATTTATTATTGGTGAGCCTTTACCGACATAGTATCTGCGTGATTGAACGCAGCGCTGGTAGTGCCATCTCTGCGGTAAACACTATTTCCATGATTACAATCCTTTCTGCATGGCAAGGTGCGCATGGCGGAACCATTATTTATTCTAGGCATTTGCTCATCGCATATAGGGTTGAAGAATATGGTCCCTGAGTAGGTTGGTTTTTTTAGAACTACGGCTGGAGCCGCTGGACTAACTGAAGAACGCTCTCCCTAAATGACTTTTCCACTACTTAACAGAATCAAGGTAAGTTACTGATGCCATCTCCCACATTGCCTGCACTTAACCTTAAAACATTTGAGGTGGCCATCATGTCTCGTATCACACTAAACCTGAAGAGGTTAGGTTCCAAGAAGAAACTCATGGGTACAAGCATGGCGGATTCGGGCCGCTCGATTGCGTTCAGGCCGGGTGGGAGGCAAATAGAGATGATGACTTCATGGGTACGAGTGTGGCGGATTCGGGCCGCTCGATTGCGTTCAGGCCGGGCGGGAGGCGGTTGGGGATGATGACTTATGAAAGCAGTGTGGATCCGAACTGGTGATGATTGGTGTAGAAGAATACCCAGTAGTGAGTGTACAGTGTTGTGATCCAGTAGAGTTTTGGAATATCAATATCATTGGGATATGGCTCAGGGCCATTCCATATAACGGGTACTATCCCCCCCCCGCCGATCAGGACAAACCTAGAACTCGGACAAACAAACAGTTTAATTTCTCAGTGAATACCAAACCGTTTCCCGAGTTTTTTGGCTTCAAATGATCGGTAGCATAGGCTCTAGAGCCTCCAAGTCGAAAAATTGCAATATTTGACCCTTGCTGTATATGCCATCCGTCAGAATATGACGGGTTGGTTGAAACTGGGCGATTTTCGGTACTTTCAGCCATGGCTGACTTCATTTATGACCATGGTATTGTGATAGTAACTTTAAAACATGCTAAAGTATCGACTCAATTTGTCTACAACAACTCGAGGGTCTAGGTGGCTTGCGCACAGCATGGTGAACTGAAAAGAGGGCAGGGCACATGCCAAATTTGGTCGAAATGTAGCTTTAATGTTCAAGTCTTCTACCAATGTACTGCAGAGTCTTATGAAAGTCTTTCCGTCACAGACGATACTTAATATATAAAGGATTGTTCACAGCAACTTTTAAACCGCCACTGTAAGAGATGACTTCAGAGTGGTGCCGACAATCAGAAATTGATGTCTTACCTAGAACTCGGACACTCGGGTTCGCCCGAAAGAACAGCGTCGTTTGCCCAATACTTATTCGTTTCTCTCGAGGTAAAATACAGGACCGGAGTAAAAGCCAAAATGCTGGCGATCTACGTACTCACCTTCGTGCTAAAATCCTTGGATCAAGTAATATTGACTCTTCTTTCTTAAGTGTCCGAGTTCTGGGGGAAGGATAGTATCCCACAGTAAATAAAATGAATACAAATGTAAAATACGAATCGACGAGTTACCGAGTTGCGAGTATGTAGAGTCGACAGAAATGAGCAGCCCGCGTTCAAGTACAAGTTCTGTCAGTTGAATGTGATGGTGCATTAGCATTCCAGAGAGGACTCAGAGGGTCCGAGGTTAAATCTATTGAGTGACGCGAATATCCAGGGCACGCATGTGGTGATACCTGAGCCAGAGAAGCATGGTTCCAGGCTCCAGATGTACAGATAAGTATCGCTCAGGGTCAGCGGTACCAGGGGTGCCCGGAGGGCGTTGTGAATCTGTCACATCAGCCGGTTGCGACATATCGTGGGCAAATGATCCTTTCATCGCTTGCGATTTGGCCTCGCGCATCAACAATTCTGATTCAATTCCAGACACCTTTATTCTTGAGTTGAGTCATCAAACTAGCGAGGTCACCGACATTTGAGACGCGTGCAATGGGAGCCGCATCTGTTCCTGTCCCTTCCCATGCTGTCGCTCTTCGTCCTCTTCGCGTCGCTCGCGGAACTAGCATGGGGGAACAGCGTGCCCGCAGGGCCGACGATCCAGCTCGGTAAAACTACACTTGTGGGACGCGATATCGCTTTTTTGGGGCAGGAGTTCTTCGGAGGTGCGTGCCGCCATCTACCCAGATACCAGCTTATCTTTTTTGCAAATCCCAGGAATCCCATACGCCCGGCCACCGCTCGGGAACCTGCGCCTGAGACCTCCCGTGCTCACAACTTCTCTCAATGACAACACATTCAATGCTACCCAGTTCGGGCTGGCCTGTCTGCAATTGGTACAGCGGCTATTCAATCATTTCGCTCTCCCTTTAACTTTGCAAAGGGTCTCTCTGCCTCCGAGATTTCGGAAGATTGCTTGACGATCAACGTGCTTCGGCCCAGCGGAACTCCGTCCAGTGAGAAGCTACCAGTGGTGAGCTTTCACATAATCGGAGCAGTTTTAGAACCTGAAGGCCGCTACAGATGTTTTGGACGTAGGTGATTCCTCACCCGGTTCTTTCTCCAAGCTTGAATCCGTCGTAGATATGGCGGTGGCTTCATAGCAGGTCAAGCAGACATAGTTAATGCAAGCGCCTTAGTTGCTCAAAGTGTTGTCCGAGTGTGTCCTTTGTGCATATTGCATTCTCTTTCCCTGACCGCAGTCCAGGGCACACCTATCGTCTACGTCAATTTCAACTATCGTCTGGGACCTTTGGGCTTTGCTCAAGGTCAAGAGGCAGATAACAGAGGCGCGGTGAATCTGGGTCTCAGGGACCAAATTGCTGCACTGCAATGGGTGCAGAAAAACATCGGTCTCTTCGGAGGAGACCCCACGAAGGTGCGTCCTCCCCAAAATATGCTTCTGCACCCGAAACAAAATGACTAGGTCACGATTTTTGGAGAAAGCGCGGGGGCTGCCATGTCCGCTATCCTGTTCTTAAACGCAGACCTTCCTAGTTTCGCTCGGGCCGCGGTACGCTGTCTGTTTCGCCACTTCAAGATAATTGGCTCAGCATTTTGCCCAGATCTTCGAATCGGGCTCGCAAGCCAGCCTGCCGTTGTTCCCTTCCGAACGCGGCGAAACAGATTGGCAAAACTTTGTCAAGGGCGTAGCGTCCTGCGCAGACGAGGCAAACACGAACATGGCCATCCCCTGTCTGCAGAATGCCGGCACAGAGGAGATATTTGCGGGACTGTCTGCGGCAGCGGCGGAGACGACGGTCCAGTTCACGTGGGGGCCCGTTCTCGATGGCCCGGGAGGTCTCATTCCTGATCTGCCCTCGGTGTTGTTTGCACGAGGCCAGTTTGCGAAACTGCCGTTCATTTCAGGGACAAACAAGGATGAAGGTACGTAGTGAAACCCGATGGATGCTCGTGTTGTGTGACAAGATTGACGACGCAGGGACGATATTCACGCCGACGACAATCAACTCGACTGAAGAGCTCATCGAGCGCCTCACAACAATGTTCACCCCTGCCGTTTCGGAGGCGGACCTGAACGCTTCGATCGCCGAGCTGCTCGTGTTATATCCCGATGACCCGGCGCTCGGTGAATAGACACCCTTGCGTGTTTACAATCTGCTAACATTTTTTTAAATCATAATCGTAGGCTCACCTTTCGGCACGGGAAAACAGACATTCGGTCTCAGCCCCGTGTTCAAGCGCGCGGCTGCTGCCTGTGAGTTCGATTCAAGTGCACGATCCATTTTCAACACAAGTTGAATGCAATCAACACAGTTACTGACCTCTACTTCCTGGCTCTCCGCCGTTTCTGGATGGAAATCGCCACCAATGCCGGCGTCGCCACCTTTGGATACCACTACACAGAACCGGAGTCGGTCACTCCACCTTACGACGGAGGTTCGTCTTTCACCCTCTTGCAAGTTCAACGCTCATCATGGTGTATCAGTGGCTCATGGATCGGACGTTCCCTATGTATACGGTGACCCCGCTGACCAGTCTCCGGCCTCGATCTTCCTCAGCAATGTTATAATCGACTACTGGGTATCGTTCGCTACAAGCTTGACGCCAAACGACGGCCATGGTGTTGTTCCCCGTGCGTCCCCAGCGTCTTACCTGGCTCTATCACTGACGAGTTGTCGATTTACGCAGGGCCCGAATGGACCCAGTTCACATCCAAGAATAAGGTTCGCTCTTGTGCCGCATTTTGCCCGACTTTGCTCATCTCCGAGCGCAGGCCGTCATGCAACTCAACGGCACGAACTTGACCATGATCCCAGACGATTACCGCCTAGGTACGCAATAATCGTCAACTTCCCTCGATGCGCTGACTACAAGAACCGACCCGCGATTCAACAGAGCAAACGAACTTCATCAACTCTAAGCCGGTGATTTGGCGTCACTGAGGTAAAAAGTCCCAGTTTGGAATGGACCTTTCGCGTGTAAATATTCACCAGTGTTCCATTACATAAAGAAACACGAATCACCGCCTGACGTCCGACGCGTTGAGCAATCCTCCGTCGACATTATTTCGCCATTCTTTCGAGCCGACTGCATCGATGTTCCTAATTTGTCAGCATCAGTCCATGTATTTCGTCGCCTTCAAATGTGATTCTGCGCGGAATAATGGAAAGGCTAACGCAAGTTACTGTACCATTTCGACCAAAGGTTCACGCCATGTCACCGTCACCTCAAGTGTTCACTGAAGTGGATGTTCATTTCTCGGCAATCACGCAAATTTCCCATAATTGGACGTCCGGCGGAAGCCGGACCGGAAATTTTCGCTGTTTTTGGTCCTTTTTAAGCCGCAAAATCGCTCCGTCACCGTCACCTAGGACAAAATGGTTCAGTTCATGACCCTCCGTCACCCATCACCTGAACCTTTGGTCGAAATGGTACAGTAATTTTGGTTCATCAGGTGACCTTGCTGCTTTTCTGGCCTCACGCGCATCAGGCTTGTGTGGCAGCTGCAGAGGTTGAGACTTGGGGGGAGCAGTGAGGACTCTGAGGGTAAGGTGCGTGTGGTCCAGGGACAATTGCAGCTTAGTATACCTTAATTTCCGTTGCTTCGCATGGTGGTTGGCTAGCCAACTGGTGCTTGAGCTTCGGCAGGTGTGTATACCTCTATAACATGCACCCCCTCTACGAAGCCCATATATGATCTACAGCCCACGCGAGATATCCACTCGCAATGCGAAGACCTGCCCCTCCAATTAAGCAGGTCGGTCTGGTTCAATGCAAAATTGTGGGTGCATTCCTCGACTGAACCAGAGAATCTTGGAGTACAGCTCCACCCCCCGGTACACTCCTCCATAATTTTTCACTTCTGTACCTCACCCACTGTGCCCCTGGGTCATTGCAATTTACCACTTTGCTGCCAGTGGAGTACCGCAGCGGTACCGCTGCCAATTATCACACTGCCGCTATGTGAAGCCCACTATACTGTTGCTACCGCATCCACTACCGACGCACCTGAATGCTTTCAGGAGACGCTGCTTAAACTCTATGAATTCAATAATCAATCTGATGTAGCAGATATCAAGGAATATACTGCAGGCTCTCGGAAACTACCCAAGGGTCCTCATGAATGGGGTGGAGGACGGGCGCGCTGACTACTTACCTTGGCATATGTGCTATCTTTTTTGTGTCTCCTCCACTTTGACAAGGTCCTCAAGATACAAATTCACAACATCGAATGGATTTCAGACAAGTGTATCAAGCTCACTTTACCCTTTAGAAAGACTAATCAGTTCGGCGGTGGGTTTAGGTTTTTTTTTCATACGCTAGTCTCGGAATGCTCACAAACAACCAACAGGTGTAAAACCATTCTACCTTAACCTACTCCCCCAACACCGCACTCATCTTTGTCCTATTCGTGCACTCACCCAGTGGTTACATGTGTCCGGAATTACCGAAGGCTATCTATTTCAGAAGATGGCTTCGGGTGACCGTGTTTCCGGCCAAAATTCGCATATGGTAAGCTTTTTTTCCAGGTAAGACCTTCGAAGCTAATATAATCTTGCTGTAGACCAGCGAGTTTTTCCTGGAACTGTTCCGGAACAATTCACTCGATGTTGGAATTGACCCCTACCCAGCACACACTCATTTCGCCGGGGTGGGTATCAATGGTTGTACACATGTTGCTGTTGGGGGCTAGTCTGCATCTGTGACTGGGGTGGCTGGAGTACGGAATTCAGCAACCTCACAATTGTCAAGTATCTCATCTCGTATGTCGACGAACCATCAGAGTGGCGGGAGGATTATATGAATCCGAATCGTCCCTCGTCTCTGAAATGCTTTAGTTGCGGTAGAACGTGTCATTGTATCTAGGTTTGCAAAGTTATGTATATGTTTCATGCTTCCAGTGGCGCACATCCTGCAAGAAAATTGTCCGATGGAATTTTATTCATATAGTTGAAGAGCATAACATTAGGTTAAATTGGTCCGTATCTAATCCTCAACATCCTCGTCATCCACATCCTCCACCTCAAGACCCTTCAATTTGCGGTAGGTGTTCGCAATCATCAAAGGTCTCTTCATCACGTAGTAATTGCTGCCTCTGCGATACGTTAATTGCTCGTTGGTAAGCTCACAAAGTGCCAGATCTGTTAATCTCTGGTTTTCTGCATGCCGTTCCTCCGCCAGTCGAGCGATAATTGGAGTGTATTTCATCCGCTGAAGTTGTCCGTTTTTGCCAGGTACCGAGAATCGCGTCCAAAATTGGTCGATGGTTGTCGCTGTCATAGCCCGAACAAGAATCTAAATGCAATCAAGTAAGCGATTGACAAAATTAAGAAATAAGTGTGCTGACCTTGCAGTCAAACCAATGTTTCTTGACGCCCTTCCACTGGTTACTTTTCCAGTACTTGTAAACTGTTGGCCAATAGATATCAGGAACGGGAACACTGTTGATTTTGAGGGACGATGTTCCACACCAGTTAGGCCAGTTATTGTCCCACTCCACTAGCAAATCTTCCATCCGACTGGCATAGCTCACCGCTGGCGGATCAGGGATGTCAGACTCACGGAAAGTGATAAAATTTCTGCCAGCGAGCGCCAAGGTTCGGGTGCGAGGTTCATTGTCAGATGCGGAGCTGGGAATGGAAGTCGACACCGACATGTCCAAATCTGTGGCAGGATGGTTACCAATAGTCGACGAGGTCATGCTCCCAGATTCGGATGCTGTCGAGGATGGGAGCGGAGGGTCTGCTGCCAACAGCTCATCGGAGGTCGGATGACTGGAAGGGATATCCGCATTCTGGTTCAGTTGAACATATGCTATGAAACCGGCGAAGAGGTCCATCGCGGTTTGCGGTGGGTTTGCCTTTTATATGTGTTATAATAATGCGCGAGTAGAAAAACCCAAAAATAAGAACACACAACTGGTACATTGAAACTATTGGGGACAGGCACAGATGGCGGTGTTTGTGCTTGTGATACGGGTGCAGCATTAACGGCTGGTGGACTGATATAGATTGACGCGTTGGCATCTGCGTGATTGAGATTGGGTTTGTAAGGATATTGCGTAACAATGTGTTTCGCCTAAGGTATAGTAAATGTGCGTCAATGAACAATTTAAATTGAAGCATAGATGAATGAAATACCCAAGGCAAGATTGCTGCCTTTTCCTCTGCCGTACGAAGATCTTTGGAGCGCTCAGTGACCGGCGAATTTGCTATATGGACACTGGTGGCTCCGTGGAACAAACTCTCCCGGCGTAATGTAGATGTCTTCAGCTTGCCTTTCTTCTCTTCTTGGGGTTTCCGGGAGCCCTTATGTGTATTTTTTGCGCCGGGAATTAAGCTGCACCAAGCGAGATTGAATATGTAATTTACAGGTGCAAAATATAATTCACGCACCTGTCCCAACGGGCCTTGTCTTTGCTGAAATTCTTCAATCTGTCGATTAGCGTTGGCTTATTGCCACTATATGCGAGCTGAAATGTCTTGTAGTGCTCCGAAAGTTGTGGTTTGGTTAGTTTGGCCCTAGGGACAACCTGAGAAAGCTCCCGCGGACTCCGGATGTGAGACTTACAAACGGATATATTGTGTCGCGAACCCGCTCGGCGTATAGTCCCCAGGAAAAGGAAACTCTGGGTCGTCATCAACTGAGGCATCCTTCGGCATTGTATTGCAAGAGGCGGGATGCTCCCAACGTCCGGCACAGGCCCAGAGAAAACAGAGGAGGAGCTCGCAGATGGGGAACACAATGAGTGGGAGAGGGAGGATGACAAGTGCAGCGGCGGGGTTGATGTAAGACAGCAAGGAGGAGGCACCGACGGTGCCGCCGATCACGACGCCGCCGCCGCCGATCACATTGAGGGCGAGCTTGAGCTGTGGACCGTCAATCAGTTTGGTTACGAAACGGGCCGATCGAACTGAAAACATCTCCGTCCCTAAGCGAGGGGACAGTCCCACGCGATCGGCGGAACATCTCGGGTGACGGGACTGTTGTTCTCCAGGAAGAAGCGCCTGGCAAGCGCCTGGAGTATTGCGTGATTATGAACATTGGAAGCGGCCTCGATGTGGGCGAGTCGAGCAGGAAGAAGCGCCTGGAGTATTGCGTGATTATGAACATTGGAATCAGCCTCGATGTGGGCGAGTCGAGCGGTTCCGAGAAGCTCTAAGACCAGCTCACGCTGGACCCAAAAACTCCGGTGTATGCTACCACATATCAGAACAGCGGATACACTTGTCGGACCTCCTTGAATTGACATCTGCAATCGTGTAAGCCAAATACTGTTTGTTCAAGAGGCTGCAGACCCGAGTTCGCTGGAACGGAAATCACAGGCGAGAATTCTATCCCAGCGTGTGTAAAATCTATGGACGTCGTTGGACCGACAAATAAGACGGCCGCTGATCGGTCGAGAACACAGACCTTGTGTACGGTGGACAGCTCTCCATTCTGGGGATGCCAAGCGAAGCATTACCAAGAGTATGAGACTTCGCGACCAAGCAGAGGATTGTCGCTCACATATGACCGTTTATTTTCCAAGGCAAACATTTGTGCCTTCGACGTTGAAAAGCTGGTCTACAGGCGATTTCGCCAATCTCGATTGCGAACCGCCCGGCAGAACCGAATTAGAGAGGGTTCCGGCGTTGAGAGAGCGAAAATCCGGCGCTTTTAGCGATCCACCAAGTGATCCTACATGAAGAGCAAGGGCAATGAGAGATGGCGGTATAACAGCAACTCGGTGAAGTGTCTCGAGGCGCATGATGAAATTTAGACTACGAGTGGGCCGATGTGATCTCAGGAAGGAGGTCTGTGGCAGAAGACCCTGCGACGTAAAGAACCAGAAAAAGCGAAATATGGTAGGACAGGGATGGATGCTGCGTGATGTGGACGATGGGAAATTTCCTGCCTGGAAATGCCTTGAGTTCGAAGCCGTTGAATTACATGGAGGCGCACGCACATAGACAACACAGAGATTCGGCGTAGTAGTGCTGATTTTGGCACGATGAGATGAGGAGGATATAAATTCGCGGTGAATTCTGGTATGTCAAAAGGTGTCCTGGTCTGACTGGGCCTGTCGATTCTAAAGCGTAAAGAAACCAGGCAGCAGAAGGCCGAGGGGCAGGAGAGTATTCAAACGACATGAACGCAACAAAGAGTCCGCGCCATCTTCGTCACTTCGTTACTTCGCTTAGGCCCCGTTCGGGTGCTCTGCGTACGTACGCATATGCTTCGCACGCAGATCGGACAATAGCCGAACGCAGATCGGACCATAGCCGAACGCAGATTCCCACAGAAAACGCGTAGAGTCACATATGTTACATACACGCGTTCTAACATGACAGACAAAATTGTATTAGCTCGACACTTTTTTTTGGCATTCCTCGACGCGTTTCCTGCCTCCCTCTCACTCTAATGGCCGGCAATAATGCAGGTCTATCACGGCTTATCGCTCGCAAGGCCGCCGAGGCGCGACAGCGTGAGAAAAAACGCAAGGAAGAGGAACGACGGCGCCGACTGCGTGCAATTGCTGCTGTGCTCTGCACTTTGCTGCGTACTCAGTCTCACTCACCCTCAATTGCCCTGATCCTATTCCAAAACATACCTCACTTCTTACAGGCCAGTGCTGGCTTGACGAGCTCCTTGTTGGGCATCCGACTCGCTTTCGAGAACAATTTGGGATGTCCAAACACGCATTCTACCGCCTGTCTTTTGAACTCCAGACCAACTCGGGGCTAGTAGCAAGCAAATTTGTCACTGCTGATGAAAAAATTGCGACATTTTTGCATTTTGTGCGCACCGGGGCCAGCAATCGTACACTTCAAGAACAATTCCAGCGAAGTGGGGAAACAATCAATCGGTGGCTCTTCTTCATTCTGTCTGGTCATTACTCATTTTCTACAGGTCCATATACACAATCTTATTATTGCTTGTGGGCACATTCTACAAGAAGCACGTCCATCTTCCTTCCGATGAGACACCAGCCGAGATTAAAAAAGACCCAAAACTTTACCCATATTTTCGCAATTGTCGTGGCGCCATAGATGGTTCTCATTTCCATGCCTGGGTGCTGGCCGAGGTCATTGCGCGATATCGTAACCGAAAGGGGTTTGTCGGCCAAAATGTTCTTGCGGCTTGTAACTTTGCAATGCTGTTTGTGTACATCCTGAGTGGATGGGAGGGCAGTGCGGCAGACTCTGTGGTTTACGAGTATGCACGGGACCATGATTTTGTTGTTGACAAGGGGAGATATTATCTTGCTGATGCCGGCTTCCCACTCTGTGACACTCTCCTCACCCCCTACCGTGGTGTTCGTTATCATTTGAAGGAGTGGGGCACTGCCCAGCAACGGTATCTCTCCTTTTGTAATTGTGCTTGTGTATTCTTGCTAAAACAATTTTTTCAGACCCAAAAACCGTGAAGAACTTTTCAACCTACGCCACGCACAAGCACGAAATATTGTCGAGCGTATCTTTGGCATTGTGAAGCGTCGCTGGGCTGTTTTCAGTCGTGCACCGGAGTATCCTGTCGAGACGCAGGCCAAGCTTGTACCTGCCATTGCTGCTTTGCACAATTTTCTACGGGTGCACAATTCAGACAACGCATTGGATTTGGGATCGACTGGCGAAGCAACTTCTCAGGGTTCCATGCAGCGCGAGGGCTCCGGAAGTCTAGAAGATTTTTTCAACTACGAACCCCGAGAGATCAGCCCCGAGGAGCTTGGGATCTCCATTACAGCAGCTGAGAGGGCACGGGCGTCAGCACGTAGAGACCGCATTGCTCAGCGGATGTGGGAGGACTATCTGGTTGTTTTGCATGAGCGGGGACGAGTTCCCGACACATATAATTAGATGAGTAGCTACAACAAATAATAACTACGTGTCCTTCTCATCCGCAGCGAGTACCTTGCGTAAAAATGCAGTCCGGCGGGACTTCGGCTCCGCAGCGATGAAGGTGCTCGAGATCGACGCATCTTTGTCGCGCGAGAAGAAGAGCATGATACTCGACTCTTCATTCGAGCTAAAATCACCATCTTCCTGTAGGCGGTGAACGGCGGCTTGTCTCATATGGCCATGGGGGCTACCATCGACGGCGAGGGCAGCTGCCACCGAGCGCATTGCAGCGGCCACCTCATTCGCCGCCGTGGCATTCCGTTAGCGTGATTTTTTCGTGATAGTTGGTGTGGTGGTTGATGGGGAAGACGAGGCGGCGCGCTTGCGCATGCGAGGGCGAATGGGGGACGACGGGGCGAGGTCATCGTCAGGATCAACCACTGGTGTCTGTGAATTGTAATTGTAAGTGAAAGCCAAGAAAAAAAATGACGATAACGCACCATTACAATTTCCACATCCTTGTCTTTGCCCGATGGTGTAGTGGGTGCCTCGGGTGGAGTGCTGGGCCCGGCAGAAGTCGTGGAGCCTGCATGGAACGCACCAGCCCCCGTAGCAATGATCCCGTCCACAAGATGAAGGATATCATCGTAGAGCGAAAACGATGATGTCCTCCAGCGCTCATGTTCGGGATGTCGCTACACAATTATCAAAAACTGCTCGGGGCTGAAATCCTGACTTAGTTACCTTCAGAAGATCGTCCCATACAGCATCTGTCGCTGTAAACATCTTGAGGCCATCATCCCAACCGAATCCCGACAGGTCTCGTAGGCCTTGAACATCCTTGAAATCCTTTTTCAGCTGCCGACGATCAGTCTTGGTGACAGAAATAAGCAGAAGACTCACACTTCTGCCCCAGTGGTCCTGGCACTTCTTTGATGTCTTTGGGGGGCCCAGACTATCCTTCCGAGCATCGGCGCTGAAAGGATCGAGATTGGTACGTTCGTGAAAACCTTTAACCAAAGGTTCCCGCTAAACAAAACCAAAACCTCAAAACTTGTGTTTGTGTTCGGGGGTTCGCATGGCAGGAAACCACGAGTGCGAATTTGGATTAAGGTGTGTGTGTGTGTGTCGTTTTTGGAAACCCAAACTAATTTCTTCTTTGTCTTAAACTTTCAACCCGTGTTTCCAACCCAAAACCAATATTCCAGTTCCTTCAATGGCCGTAAGTCCGTTCCCGTTCTGTTCCCGTTTCCGTTCCAAAATCCCGTTAACAAATCCGTAAAGTTCCGTAACCGTTCCGTTTAGATCCAGCAAGAGAGTCAAATTCACAGGTATAAAAACCTGGGCGTAAATTGTCCTAATACACCGTTTCGTGCCTCTTTTATACCCCTATTGTTTGTAGTTCCTAAATAAACCATAATCTATGTAAATTCTGATCCCCATGGCTTCGATCCCTAAGCAACTGGTGGCGGAGGCGTCCGTATCCTTACACTAGATGCATTCCCGTGGTAACTTTCCAAAGGCAGGGCATCCCCTTGCCATTGCCCCGGGTAACAGGCCATGCTCGTTGACAACCCTGTTCACCTTCCCTACACACTGCATGTCCCCTGGCGATATGCGTCCCCAACGCACCCGTTGCGCGTTTTTGTTCCATCCCGGAGAGTGCCGGTTAGGTACGTATTTGATCGTAAACCTTGCTTTGACACTTTCTGATCGCCGTGATCCCCCATCAATCACATCTTTCCTTGCACAGGAAATGGCGCCGTTGATTTCCCATTCCCCTTCCATCCCGCGTTCCACCTCCCTCCGTAGTTCGCGGACCGTGAGCCGAACGAACCACGGAACTCGCCGAGTATCCAGATCAACCCCATCAATTCCCGTGATGGAAATCAACCCGACGCGTTTTCAGGCGCGTAAATTCCTGCCGCCCGTCAGCGCAGTGCTGCCAGACCACAGGCTTCCAGCCGCTGTCGGCTTGAAGGCCATTCGCCTTGGCAGCCGTCAAAGTTGCCACAATGAGCACATCGTCAGCAGAGGTCCAACGGACGCGTGCCTTCCCTGTGGTTGGTGGCTGAGCGGCTGCGGGATCGGGCTGAGCGGCCGTGGGGTCTGGCACTGTGTTCTTGTGTTTTGGGGGCATGCACGGGGCAGTGAGCTGGCAGAGAGCAGACATGACGGCACGCAGAAGCTGTAGTTGTGGCACCTGAACACCCCATCTGCGTGATTAATGCAAGCATATGCTTGACAAGGCATATGCTTCGATTTTGGCGGGATCTGCGTACGTACGCAGAGCACCCAAACGGAGCCTTAACTTCGCTTAGCGTTGCGAAAGTGCGTGAGTTTGATTGCTTTCCGTGAAAGTTTGTGACTTTGGTTGGATTTAGCAGAACTTCATCACTTCATCTGTACACTGTGAAAGTTCGTTACTTTGCGCGCCAACAATCGCCGCATGACCGCGTCCATCCACCTGGCTAGAGTGCACGGTCCATCGTTGGCATAATGCACGCCGTATTCAAGTTGGCATCGGCACACATGGCACTTTGAAGCACGGCACACACACCAATGTACGGCACATCAGCTACGGAACCTTGCCGCCAAGTGCGGCATCTCATGTGCCACACCTTTGCGCACACTTTGCCGCAACTCCGGGAGCAACGAAACTCAAAACGTAGATACATTCCAAGCATGGCACATTCCACTGTATGCACGGTACATTGATTCAAGCCTGGCACATTTGCTCAGAATCTACTGTGCTGGTGTGCAGAAACACGGCACATTCCTAGCGATGTTGATGCACCCACATCTGGGATTTGCCGTGCTGGCTGATCCCTCACAAAGTCTATTTTTTGTGGTCACAAGATTGCGTGACGCACTGCGATTGAGTAATATTTCAAGAGAGTTAAATGGAAGTGATACCACTGTTAGAGAATGCCACAAATATCAGATATCACGAATATTCGCGAATAACAAATACTCATATTCGCGAATGGCTGTGGCTGTGCTATTCACGCAAATGCGAATATCAGTTTTCAGGAAAGTTGATATTCATGAATATTCACAGCTGTAATACACAGCCAAAGTTTCAATCAAGCATGGTAAATTTGAGTCTGTTGAACACATCTCCTCTCTGGAACCAGAACATACTTCATTTACACCAACTAGATCTGTATTTCAGATGCAAACCAACCACTTTAGAGACATCTCTATTTTGACAACTGCTTGACAGGTTGAACACAGCAAGTGTGATGGTCAATCAAATGGTTGAACATGCAAGAGAAGGGCTTGTATGAGTCTTTGACAATGTTTAAACTCACAAGATAGCATAAAAGTGCTCTCAGCAACTCATTGGTGGCTGCTAAACACCCAAATTCTCAATGTATTTGCTGAGTATTCATATTCACAAATATTCGCGAATATTGCTGACTAAGCAACGAATATTTGCCATCAATATTTGTACGAATGCGAATATCAGTTTTGAGGTTTTGGTGAATATTCATATTCGCGAATATATATTCGTGGTATTCTCTAAGGTCCACTGTACAGTGTGTAGTTTAAAGTCGCTATTCAACGGACCTGTGTTAACGATTTCGCTATGTCTTTGCCCCGGCCTGAGGGTACCAGTGGAAAATCAGGTCCCCCTCAAGAGAGCAACATGTTTGCTGAAAGAAATCTGTTAATAATACTATACTCCCTTCAATGCAAGAAAAAAATCAGCTTGTGAGTGAATGATTGGAACAGAACTTCCCGCAGCTCTGGTTTCCAAGTTGCACGCAGGGAAGTACAGCGCCCGGTGCACAAGCACAATTTTTGCGTGGTGCAGCAGAGGGCATCGGGCAGGGAGAAACTGTTGGAAAATGACCGTGCTTGGCGTGTCCTTCTCGGAGGCATAAAAATACTAAACCTGACTGGTGGAATCCAAGTTCAAGGCAGAATTTACCATACTACGAATCCAGCACAAAGGTATGGACTGTCGGCGCCGCTTGCAAATGGCATTGACTCATCAGTACTACGACTCGAAGACCACGATGCCGACGTACTTCAAGTTTTGACCACGGCATCTGCTCCTTCTGTCCTCTACTGTTTTCCACGGGGCAACGTCAGTGAGGAAATGAGGCGGCCGGTTGGGCAAACGGGTGTGCGAGTGGATGAAGGGAGGGATAGTGGTAGTAGGGAAGGAAGAACTATTCAGTACACTCAAACAATACACTTACCATGCGCGCAGCCGGAAGTGATGAGCTTTCACCAAATTTCAGCTGAAGTGACGAGCTTTCTCAGAAATCCGTCGAAATGACGAACTTTCATGGTTTTCCATCAAACTCACGAACATTCTCTTTCTTAAGCGAAGTAACGAAGTGACGAAGATGGGTACTACTCCGCAACAAACAGGAGATTTGATGATCAATAAACATCCACAAACTACCGCACCGCCACAACTAACTCTGTTGAGCAACTTTGACAAGTTTCGCCCAAGACTCAGCCGTCCGATTCTGGTCCTGCTCTACTCTCTGGATTCTACCACTCGTATGACTCGTCAAAGCCCTGGGCCTCCGTACGGCCACTTGAATGCAAAATGTTGATAATGGGCAACGTCTGTCTCTGAATATTTGCATCGTGCCAGTATTGGACTCGAGAGAGGTGTGTTGCTTGACTGAACCGAAATATCTTACTCACCAGTCCTCCAGTCGCAATTTTTCGACTAAAATTTCGTGTGATAGGTGCTTGGAACGCGTCGTTCTTGCCCTGTGCCTACCAAACCGGTTTTCCATTCCCCAGAGTCGCTGACAATGCTTTAGTCACCCGGCATTGTTAGGTGGCGATTCGTACTCAATCCATTATCTGGGGCGTCCTCGCTGCCTTCCGATTTCTCCCCACGGATGCCTACTTGACCTTACTCGTCATTGCGTCTCCTTGCATGCCTGGCGCACCCCCGATTGCGATATACCGCAGCTTCCATCGGGGTGCGGGAGGACATCCGCTGAGGCTCAATGCACTGCCATGGTTCTTCCGTGGTTGCGAATCCGCGCGTTTGGGGCTCTTGCATCTGCCGGTGGCGTCCTCGTTGTGCCGGTTTAGGTGATGAATTGAAATCGAAGGCGACGAGAAGCGTAGGAGGGCAGTGCGGATCGATGCTGGACCGTGCGCTGGACGCGCGAGGTATGTTCGCTTGTCATCTGCTCCGCATGTTCTTATTCATATCTCACGCTTTGTCGTTAGCCTTCCCTTCTACTACTTTTGCTGTAGCTCCACACACCCTGCCGATTCCATTCGTGTGTGTTGCCCTGTTGTAATCCGAGTTCTTGCTCGGGGCGGGTGCCACGGCACTCGCTTCACACTCAAGTCAATCTCTCCCTCAAGGTCGCCGCCACTGCATTTTACATCCTTTGGGACTACTACCGTCCAATTCGAGAATCACCATGCCACCGAACTCATTCACCATTCGCATCGTGCGGTCTTCGTTTGCACTATTGTCTTCACGTTCCGCCACCAATACGGGCTTGTGCTGGTGGATCGGAAGGGAAGAAAAGAAGTGTGCATGCACGTCGGGTGTCGTGTGGCGGCGTGAAGGCAGTGGATGGGATGGGATGGGATGGGATGGGGCGGGACGGGATGCGGGGAGAGACCAGACGAACGAAGAGGGAGACGGATTGGATAAGGCGCCGTATGATGTGATGTGTGGTCCGTGCGGAAAGGGGAGGTACGTCTTCCTCCACTTGTCATACGTTTTGGTGGCTCACTTCTCTTCTCTAATCCAGGTTTGACGTTGCTGTCTATATATCAGATATTGGATAACGCCTCTCCGCTTGGCTCTGGCTCTGTGGGGTGAGCCGTTGTCCTTCCTTGCGTTGAGGCGCTATATTCAGTCCCTTTATCGTAGTAGTAACAATGTCTCCCGGCTGACGGGTCGAGCACCAGCACCCTTAGCGCGATCACCTCGTTCCTACCTTAAGCTTCTGCCCGCCCAAGGCATCCCACACCGCCGCCCTCTCCCACGTTGTGCTCACTTCGTTCGCGTCCGCTTCCCTCGGCACTACATCGACATCGACATCGACATCGAGCTTAGCTATCGCAGTCATAGCGGATGATGAGAAGTACTGTCTTGCCCATAGGCAAGAACGCGTGTATGGCCCACGTGTCTCGCAGGCCCCCGCGCGATTCAGATGATCATACCCCCACGGGCGGAGAGTGGACTCATCACTTTTCGCGATCTGCTGCTCGGGGTTCCTCATCGTTCCTCACGACGATCTCATAAAGCGGACTTCTTCTGCGTCCACCCGCTCCCTCGCGGCTCCGCCACCGCCGCAGACAATACACATGGCGCGCGCCACCGAGATCCTTGCCCTTCATGCCTTTGCTCTCTCCACACCTCTTTCTTTACCGCTTCGCTTGCACCCCGCAGGCTGCCGCCTCCCTGCGTCGCCACCCGATACGTCTCTGGCCGGCAGCTCGCGACTATCCCTTCCTCGGACGCACGGTGCATTCAGGGCGGTGCCGCTCCTCTCTTTCGGGAGGGACGATCGTCATGCTGCGTCGCGAGTTCATTCGTTGGAAGGATGGACGTGGGATGGGGCAGCAGCGCTCGGCCCCGGGTGGAGGGATGACGACAATAGCGAGCTCCTCGCTGCCGGGTCGAGCGGAGGATGATACCGAAGGTCCCTCGTCGCCCTTTGTGCAGCGTGGACGGGCGCGCCGTTCCCGTCGTTGGTAGGATATAGGAACGAACAAACGCGGCGCACACCCTCGCCGCCTTCGGCGTCATGCAAGAGAGTGGAATCCAAAGTGTGGTATGTCTTCTTCCTCCCGCCTCCACTCCCTCTTCCTCATTACTCCGCATCCTTATTCCTTACATACCAGTCCGCAGATCTCAGCCCCCTCCCATACCGCAATTCACTCTGCTCAAAGTCTCCTCGTCGGTCGCACACACATTCAAGATGCGCCAATCTCGTCGGCGACCGCGTCCGCCCTGCACCTCGGTCACCCGACAAACGCGTATGTCTACCGACGGCCCGAGCTCCCTCGAGCTGTCCGCTCCTCCGAATAGACGGCTTGGATGCTCGTACTCACGAAGGCTATGTTCCTCCATCTTCTGCCGATGGGCATTGGGGATGGGTGCCGGAGGGAGCGAAAGGAAGTGCTGACGGCCCAAGCTTCCTCAACCTCTTCGCTCCTCCAATCGATGGCTTGGATGCTTGTACCCACGAGGGTGCGTTCCTGGGCTCGCTGCCTGCACCTTCGCCAACTTACCAACCCATCCCTTCTTTCTGTTCCAGCACTGGCATCTGCTCTCCTCCCCTGAGGCCTCTGGATTATCGCATGATGGACGACAACACGACTTCTCCCTTGCTCGATGCTCAGTCTGTCCGCCTTCACAACATGTCTTCGCATTGCTCACAGCACACCCGTCTGCTCCAGTCCGCACCGCGTTCGCGTTCATGCCGCCCGTGCCTCCGCGCCGCCTCTTCTTGACAGTGACGAGTGAGAACACGACCTGCTCCGGCGGACGCTGTGCGCGCGCTGTCGCCTACTGGCCCCCATGCGCCCTCATACTACTGCGCCTTCCGGATGGATGCGCGACACATTCTTTCCGAGATCTCCGCCCCATCTATCACTGAAGTCTTCCGGGAGCTCGCCTCAAGCGAGCTGAAGTTTCGTTGGACCAGTTCCACGCTTCGAACCTCGCGAGACCCATGCATTTCAGACACGAAGGCTGACGGTGGATGTGTGGCGAAGCTACGCACATTCTCGTAGCAATGTCGCCATAAGTCATACGTCGGCTGGGACGCTGGGAGCCAGACGGGTGGAGTCTGGACGTGAAGCGACGTGTCAAGCTAAAAGGCAGTGGTCCCTAGCGGGAGGACGCGTTGCGGCCTGTACGGACCTTCGGAGGACTATGAGCTGCTTATTGGGTCGTGACTGGTATGCCTGCTGCAAATATAGGCAGTACATCGGGTTCTTAGATGTATGAGTTCATATTGAGGATTTGGCATCAGACCATTTGCGACCGTAAGGCCGGTCGCTGTATGTCAATCGCAATGGTGCACCGGTGACCATTCTAAAATCGCCTTTTATGGTAATTGACTTACCAAAAAAGGAAGAATATTTCTATTTACTGAAGCTCACAATTGATTGAGATTTTTCAGAAGTACTAATGCCTGAATGCTTCCGGAAAAGCAATTTCTCATTTGCCAGCGCTCCAGAATGTTCTATTGATCTTGCCATTCGACGAGATTTGGAGGTGAAATACCGAAGAAAAAATAAAATGGGAAAACTCCCTTGAACCCCCAGACTACATTGAGGGAAGTCTACGGGACTGACATGAGGGCTGCAGCGACTGAAGGAGACGAATACTAGTCAGTTCTCCAGGCTGAGAATCGGATCAACGCGGCATTACCATCATGATAATACTATTTTTGACGAGCACGCACAAATATCTGTTCGCTTATTAACTACGACCACCATCTCCCACTCCGGACGCAAATTGGGAACTACCCGTCGCTTCATGGCATCGTTTTCCGCTTGCCACTCACCCGAATTCTGTACAGCCTCCGTTCACCCCGTCCCCAGCAATGTCACCCACTGATCAGGTTTGAAGTTTCTAGCGCGTCCCTCTTCTCACTAGGAAATAATAATTGTTTGGTCCTGGGTTCAACTTGAAGTTTGGGTACATTTCACGATTCGGGACTATGCTATTCGTGTTCAGCGGGTAAAAATGCATCAATTAAGATCCGGTTTTGAAATACCGCAGAATTGACCACCTTTGGTTACTGTACTATTTTGACCAAATGTCCAGGTGACGGTGACACCCGATTTTTTTGATGTGCCTAAAAATCGCTATAATTCAACGAAAATCTAAAAATAGTGAACATTTGGTCGAAATAGTACAGTATCCCAGACTTGAGGTTCTGCTTGATGCCTATGGTGGATAGGCTGAAAATGGCAGAGAATACGGAGGTTGTATATTTGCATTACAGCTTTTTGCGGAATTTAGGGCGGGGACGGTTTTTTTTTTCCATTTTCGACAATTTTCATGAGGAACATCGCCACAAGCTCAAATTTGATCGGATTGCCTTGAAATTAGGCACGTTAGAATTGTATTCAAAATCTGCAGTCAACGCAATACCGGCATTTTTGATGCCATCAAAAAATGAAATTTCTACCGCAAAATCTCTGTCTTCCGCAAGTCACCTGTAGCATTCGGAGTACTGCTTAGATCAACCTAGTTTTTGGAAATGTTATACCTATACATGTACCCTGGTCAACCATGAGGATTCTACATGTGGTCATACCCAAATCTGCTTTGAGTGCTCTATTTTTGAAAGGAGGGGGATGACCATTTCAACAAGGTGCACAATGAATTACAGTTACTTCAAATATTATCAATCCAAAAGGTCATGTTGACTAGAGTACATCTATGGGTATAACATTTCCAAAATCTAGGTCAATCCAAGCAGTACCAAGTGCTACAGGTGACTTGCGGAAGACAGAGATTTTGGGGTAGAAATTTCATTTTTTGATGGCATCAAAAATGCCGGTATTGCGTTGACTGCAGATTTTGAATACGATTCTAATGTGCCCAATTTCAAGGCAATCTGATCAAATTTGAGTTTGTGGCAACATTCCTCATGAAAATTGTCGAAATGGAAAAAAACCGTCCCCACCCTAAGTTCCGCAAAAAGCTGTGAGGTCACGGACTCGGAGAAAATTATTTCTAATTCAAGAAAGCTGAGCGCGTGGGCGCTGTCGTGTCCCGCTTGATTGTTATCCCGCTGCCGGAACGGCATGCCGCACAACGGCTACTGAGAATACGGAAGCGAAATGCATCGCGGAAAGCTGTCTCGGTAACCCAGACCTTCCTGTGCGATTTCGGTGTTTGACAGCGACGGAGTTTCAAAAGATACTTACTGCAGAGGTTCAGGTGAACGCGGTGACTATCTTCTAAAACTTCGACCAGTCCGGTTTTCCGTCGGTCCTTTTGTCACCCGAATGTCTGGGTTATCGAGACAGCGCGGAAAGGCTTTCCAGGGTGGACAAATCGTCTGCGATAGACCCTCATGACAGGGTTCCCAAAGTTTTCTTCAAGCAAAATAGTCACATGGATCCTGGTCCGCGGCACCGGAGCAACCGCTCGTCCTTCATGCCCAAATTGGCTGAGATATTCAGGTACGGCGCTCCGCAGAGGTTCTCCGGCCGTTCCCGGCGTTCACTCAAGTCTCACACCGCCTCAATTCTATCTCGGATGGCTCAACCGCAACCCATACTCCCTCGAGGGGCTTGGGACAGCCACCTCCACATCGTAGACCCAGTATCACCCATGCCATTGCCCGTGTATGTATGCATTCTGACGCGAAATCCAGGAACGGTGGCCGCTTGCAGACGACGCCCCATATACGCCGAAAAAGGCAGACCTGGACGCCTGTCTCGCTTTCGAGCGCTCCATCGGCATAGACCACATCTGTATCATCGCCATGTCCATCTACGGCACCGACAACCGCTGCAGCATCGCCGCCCTGAAACGGCTCAGCGGCAAGGCGCGCGGCATCGCCTGCATCGACCCCCACACTATTACGGATGCAGAGCTCGACGAGCTGCACGGCGTCGGCTTTCGCGGCGTGAGGCTGAATCTACGGACCCGCTCGCAATCGCTCGGCGCGGAGGAATGGCCAAAGCTGCTCCGCAAGTATGCTGAGCGCCTATGGCGGCTAGATTGGGTGATACAAGTGTTCGTCTCGATGGAACAGTACGCCTCCATCGCGCCCGTCGTCCCCGAGCTCGGCATCAAAGTGGTCTTTGATCACCTCGGGCACCCCGAGGCGGGCGAGACGCCCGCAATGGCGCAGCCTGGCTGCGCAGAGCTCTACGCCGTCCTCGCGCAGAACAAGAACACGTACATCAAGTTGAGTGGGCTGTACCGGCTCGAGGGTGTGCCAGGCCTCGAAGAGCACATCAAGAAGCTGTTGAAGATGGTGCCGGACCAGATTGTGTGGGCGAGCGACTGGCCTCATACGGCGGGGTCGGAGCATAATCCAGATGGAGACCCGAAGGCGACGCAGGAGTTTTTGACGCCGGATATACCGAAATTCATTGCGGAGTGCGTGAGGTGGTGCGAGGGCGATGGGGATTTGATGCGGAAGATTTGGGTCGACAATCCGAGGAGGTTGTGGGACTATTCGTTTGATGATTGAGTCAAGCAGGCGCAATGTAATATAACCGTTTTCGCGCTTATTGTTGAAGTTGTTAACTTGGGGGAGGTGAGCCGTCGCGGGTGGCACGGCAAGACTCGTACTTATGTAGTGAAATCAGGCCAGATAGAGACCTATTTCAACGGCTCTGGGAGAATTCATCAATTGGTTCGGTTATTGCTTGCATTCCTGTTGGCGGGTGAGTTCGCCTACATCCGCATACCAGTACTGAACTTTGCCGCTCGGGACAAGGTCGGTGCAGGACCGGCCATTCGAGCGACGAATCCAGAATGTGCATTGCCGTTGGGACTAAAAAGAGCTCTTAAAAACTGGGGCATCAGCTTGGCCGAACGACCAGGTTCCGCTGAAAAGTGGAAAAGATATAATTCTTACTTTCCTGCAACAGCAACCTGGTCAACGGGCTTGTCCGCAAGTAGGGGCTGCGACCCAGCACATACCGGACCCGGTGGCCCATACATCGTCGCCATCTAGGAAAATTGTACTTTGATGGCGGCAGAATATTGCCGCGCTTCGTAGCCGATGATTGGTAACGTTCGGAGAGTCGGTACCGATGGAAAATATTCGAAAAATGTAAATATGTCTCAAAATCACTTTACGACGTGTTTCCGACCTAAAAATTTCCCCACCGGAAAGTTTTTTTTTCGACCTGGCCGGCCAACCGGTTGAACCACCCAGGGTCTGGTCCGGCATTCACGGCCCGGCACCCCCTTGCCTGACAGATTCGTATGGATGTGAAGTGAGGACATCCCGCTCCCATCCTACATCCCGAGTTTCCCGCATAATCTCCAGTGATGAGTTCGCTCTTATATTATGCCACAATTAGCAGTGAGTCACGGCACAATCTCCTTGTACAATTGAGAATTTTAGGCTTGTAGAACGCGAAGTACGTGATTTAATGCGGCCAGTGCTATCTGACAGCAGTGAATTAGGTCCATTCTCGAATTCGATGTCTCCGCCGGATCTGTACCATTTTCGGGTTGTTCTACAGTATCCGTTGCTGATACTGGTGAGAGCGCCCCCGGGCGAGTATCTAAGCGCCGGTCTCTCTCAGTTATACTGCACCCCGAAGAACACCCCAACCTGCCTCAACATTGTCCCCGACTGGCTCCACAAGGAGTTGTCATCTCCCCTGACGGTCCCGCGGATAGCCGCACGATCAGCATGGAAGAGCTGCGGCATGATCGAGATTCGCAATTTCTCAATGCAGTCCCCAAGTTGGTACCAGGCATTTAAGCAAAACCCAGAAACACTCGAAATGGACAAAACGGCGACGAAGTTTTTGAGAGATGGTAGTGTATTGGGGCAGTATCAGACTTTTCTAACTCTAGTCTGTGACATTGCGCGGGTGTTGGAACCGCCTCGGCCGTCAAAGATAATCACGAACGGCCCGTACCGAGCATAAAATGGTCGTCATCCTTATTCTTCGCTCCCCTACGAATACAAACTAAACCCTACCGGGTTGGCAGAAGTCATAATTATCCCGGTAACAATCAGGCCGGCAGTGCTGTGGAGATCTTTACACAACGTACACGCCATATTTTCTTGGCATGTCGGGCTTCTGACGTCTGCCAGATGAGCAAGAACGCTCATAAAGAGTGCCAATCTTCTCTCTCATCCACGTCTCTCCGTCCCTCCCCACAATGCTCTCCAAAATACGGCTGGTGACAATCTCATCATCTTCAAAGTTTGCCACAACCCTATTGATCCTCCTCTCAGATCCTCGGAATTCTTTTCCTCCCTCTCATCACCCCGTCCTGCGCCCACATCACACCCACCTGCGACAATTTCGCGTCACCCCCAGTGGACTGCGGTCAATTCATCGCAGGGTTCTGCAACACCATAGGCAACACTCCAGTCTGTCCCTCTCTTTCTCCCGATCCGGGTGTAACTCTGTAACACACACACAAACGCAGGTAGCCCAAGAGTTCTTCAACTGCGACAATGTCAACTCCGGCAAAGATTCATGTGCGTACAATATAAATCCCACCTACGGGCATCTTGATTGGGAACCAATCCCTCAGGCACCATCGGTACATTCAACCAAGCCTCAACCCCCCAAGTTCCCACCATACATAAATGCGTGGAGGTATTGACAAAGATCAACGAGACGTGTCCTTCGGTGCGTTCCCTTCCGCATACTCCTATGTACGACGGTTGAACAATGCGTAGGGCAACGCGAAAGCGGTGGGGGATAACTTTTTGTATATGTTTGAGGTCGATTCGTTTCCGTGTAGTGCGTAGGGGTGTTAGTATGAGGGAGGGTTTTGTTGACAGGAGACTTTTGCTGTGGTTCAATTCTGGTTATTTGTCTGTTGATATATGTTTGTGGTCTGAACAAAGGCTTGACCGTGCCTGACGTTTCGAGTGCTGACTGAGCCCTATTTTCTGGCCCTGACCTGGCCCGCGTTTTGAATTTTCAACTGCTGATTTCTCGCGACTTTTTAAGCATTTCAACTCGGAATCACTTGTCTCACAAGTCGCATTCCTCGAGCCATTATCTATGCGTAGACTTCCTGGCGGAATATAAACGAGGAGGAAGCGGATTTTGTTGGCCGAGTTGATCCACAAGCACTCGACACAAGTGTAAATACGCATGCATTGACCGACATACATGCCAGAACGGCATTGTGATCTGAGTCGATTGGATGGTTTCAACAGGACTGGGAGGATTGGGACGCGTGAATGTCGTCGTTGACAGAATGTCATGGTACAAATAATATAAAACGGCTCCAAGCCGTCGAGTCGTCTCAGTATCAAGATTACAGATCTTCGTTCTCCTCCGGAAGAAGGACGCCCAGCGACTGGTTAAAAATTCAGTTATCGAGAGATCTACCTCGGCATGGACACGTACCACTATCAACTCGCGCTCCAATATTGCCAACTGCTCTGCGTTGACGTCGACCTCGGTGGAGCGAAGTGCGGTTTACCCCACGAAATCAAGGTTCGCTTGCCCAACGACTTGCGGCCGAGATGGAGTAACTGCTTCTCGAAGTTGTAGTTAGACTTTGCCGAGATTCCGTAGTACTAGTGTGTGCGACCCTGCAAAGCGGGACCTTGTCAAGATATTAGTGGGCCAGCCACTAGATAATCCATTCCACTTGGTTGTTTTTGTGGATTGGGGGTATGTTGTACCTCATCTACCCCACACACCAAGCTTCATACCCTAGTAGCTCTATCCAGTAAGAAGAAAATCCCCACAGTGCCAGCAAAGGGCCCAATTCTACAAACACTGCGGCATGACCTGCCGGACAAACACTCCAAAAATAAAATAAAAATAAAAAACACTCCCTTTGAGCAGCCTTGCATTTTCTGTGCATTGGCATAATTGCGTACCTCACAAGGTCTCGATTCTCAAGTTTCAATTTCAATGAGCTCATATTGAAGGGTCTGCACCCCCAACATCGTCGGGTTGTCTGGAGTTCCAGAAAATTCGCTTTTGCACCACTGACTCACAAGTTTCTTTGATGTGCTCCGGAATTGAAGCTGACATGACAAAACAGCTTCAAGTGAATCTATAGTACAAAACATGCCTATGTTCCGCTTCAGCAGTGCCGTATTACCCGGCACAGAACCTCCCGAGGAGAACATGTAGTTCATAAGATTTGAGACGATGGTGAATTTGAATTCTGTAATATCCGAGTCAGTGCCAGGAAAAAGAGTTGAGGAGCAAGTAGTGGGATTGAGGGAAGGATTTTTTTACTTGACGCAGTGCTACGTGGCTGCAGTTGTTGGAGAGAAGTAGGGCTGGCACCCGTTGGTATTACGGGCATGGCCATAAATTTTATGCCGTATTTTTCTTACACACAGGCCCACGTGTCCGTTTAGAGACCAGGTTCAACGGTCCAATGGGACGGGACCTCTCCGTACCATCCATTACAGTGTATTCACGGTGTACCAAAGGATATATTTCAGGAAAGTAACTGCAACTCTAATCTTCTCCGTCTCCAACCAGATCAATGATTGCCTTGCCAGTCAGCTTCAAGCAGGCCTTGACAAACATGAGTGCCTGGATTTTTTCTGCCTTGAGGTTCGAATAAATCAGTCAGCCAAGTGTTCACAAAAGCTGTTGACCCTACAAATCATATTGTCAGTCTACCCTCGGCCTATCCTGCGGCACCGTAAGGCATCTGCACTGGTATCACCTGTCACCTAAGTTGTTCATTGGAACTGGTGTTCATTTCTCAGCGTTCCATGAGGAAGCTGCGATAATTGGAGGGCCGGAGAAGAAATTTTCACATTTGGGGGACCCAAAATAGTAGAAAGCAAGAAAGTAGATCAATAATCAAGTTCATCAACGGCGTGAGTGGCTGTTTACGCACACTTGTATACGGAACTTCCCGTCCTGTTCCCGTACCATGCAAGTTGGTGCTTCACCTGACGGTGGGACAGTTCCATAACCATATTTACAGGCCACAGTCCCGTAACTTTATGGTGACAGGTGCAGGCTCTAGAGAGGAGAAAAGGCACATCTTGTTCTGTACTCCTGTATTACCTATAAGTATATACCCTGAATGTGATTTCTATCTTTTCAATTCTTCTCATCCACCAAGAAAGAAAAAAACTCATATCAAACATCTTGTGGTTAGACCCGGTTTAAACCACTATGGTTTGAACCATATTCGGTTTAAACCGATGGTTCAGACCGGTTTAAACCATCATGGATTGAACCAAAGGCTTAAACCAGCTTTGGTTCAAACCAAGGGTTTAAATTGCAAGGCTTAAAACCACAATGGTTTAAACTTTTAAACCTCACTGTTTATATGGCAGGGGCAAGGGGCAGTTTGAACCAAAATGATTTGAACCGGGGCCACCATTGGAGACAGCAGGGTTTAAACTGAAACCCTCCTACGGTACAAGGAATGTGAGGGAAGCCATTAAAAACGGTCCAAGTGTACAATTGTGTGGGCAGGGCCAAAACTTTTTCGTGATTTGCCTACGTGCTCCTAATGCATAATCAACCCTCCGTCCTCTGTCCCACACCAAACGGCCGTCTTCTCTCGCAACCGCGCCCACACGGCCTCCTCGGATTTTCTGATGCCCAATCAAATTGCTTGATTGGGAAAATATCCGTGTTTTGAGCAGGATGGCTGTAACATTAGCTATCACTGTTCAATTGGCCTAATTTTTTGATATGATGGACTTAAAGGTGTACCAGAGGGCACTAAATACCGGCATTTTTTATATGACTTGTATTTGGCTCAAGATTTTGAAAAGAGAATTTGGTGTGCTTGTAATATAGATTGCTCCTGATGTATCGGTCACATTGAAAATGCCGGTAATTGGTGCCCTCTGGTACACCTTTAAGTTCATTGTATCAAAAAATTAGGCCAATTGAACAGTGATAGCTAATGTTAAAGCCATCCTGCTCAAAACACGGATATTTTCCCAATCAAGCAATTTGATTGGGCATCAGAAAATCCGAGGAGGCCATGCCCTCCGGACTTTCAATGCCAACATAATGAGCATATTCTCAGCCAAAACAGCTGAGAATTGATCCCAGGAGAGCCATCCAACGCAAAATGCATTGAAAAAAAAAAGAAAAGGGCTGCGCCCTAAGTTCCGCAAACTGCTGTAATTTGATTCGAGAATCAACTACTCATCTTTTGCCGCAGCGGTGCATACATTTGGGACATCACATTACTGACTTTACTTTTCGTGCTACACTCATTCCCTTTCCTTTCCATTTTTCTTTCTGCAGATGGTGTACCGACAATAGTTCCCCCCATTTTTGACTATGATTCTCCACGACACGGTAGAAAAATGCGACGAGAACGACGATCCTACTTGCAGCAACAAGATTTGTGTGTCTTATTTCCCTTTTTTCATTCAACTTTACGTAAATTTGCCGTCTGAGTATACTGAGGTAATCAGTGCATTTTCATCATCTATGTAGCATTGGGCATCATCAACCTGTTCCATACATTTGATTTCGGGCAGGGTATCTAGGTTCCTGAACAATGTTCTGTATTGTACTGATTGTCATCCCCAGTAATGGTAGTAAACCCGCTCCCAAGGGGTTGGCAAAAAAAAAAGTTAAAGCATATCATGCCGAATTTTGTATTTAAGCTCAATCACTGGGTGATGGCATCATTCTCCATAAGGCTATTTCTCATGTGGTTCAATTGGCGTGTGGGGCACAAATTCTGTTGCTTTTGTGTGATTTACTTGGCTCAAGTCCAAATATATGAGCTTTGAGCCACCATAATGTTTCTTGGACTGGTGGGACAGCTTGGACACATCAGACATTGTTTGCGGGGTGTTTGGTGTAGATAACTAGAGAAGATGTTAGCATTATGAGCTTGAAATCCCACATAGAATCTTTTATGAATGTGTATTCATTACTCATAGTCTCAGTCCACGGTTTATAGCTCACTGTACCCGATTCATTGTCAAACACACCAGATTTTTGGTTCAAAAGGTTGCTTTACCCGCCGAGCCGAGCACTGCCACCTGTCAATCATTTCCTTTTCGGGTTCATACTCTCAAGAGTCTCAACAGAGGCTGCACGAGGTCAAAAACTTGCAAGCAAGTGATTCCGGAGACTTTTGAAGGTCCCAGGAGGCCCTTCAAACTTTCTTCCAAAAAAACTTTTTTTTAAGAGTCTCTCGGAGGACCGACCGACCGGCATGATACCATCGATTTCTCGGCCCGCTCCTATGATTACGTGGAGGACTTGTTTTTTGTCTGGTATGAAACTCACTCAATGTTGCAAAACTCTCCGTGCATCTCATGTTGGCCTCCACATGTAAAGCATTTGCTCCTCTGTCTCCTCCTGATGTACTCCCAGTATAGCATTTTAACCGTAAGTTCGCTGACATGTCACAACACTGGGAATTGAACCTGTTTAATGATTTAAATTTTTTGTCGCAGGTCGCTGACCTCCAGGATTGCGGCTTTGGGCCAAAAAAATGTTGGCAAAGTCTGAAAGATCACCCCAACAGGCAACTAAACCTATCAAAGGTTGAACTTAAGACACACCCGACGAACCTACTATCGAAATGCTACAATAATGTAAGCTACTTTCATTGAACAAAGGCAATGCAGTGAAGCTGATACTATAATCTAAACGCAAGGTACCAATGCATTTTAGTAAATAAAGTTAGAAAGCATACGGTGTTGCCCTTCAACAGACGGACTCAACATCATGGAATTTGGCACATGACAGGAGTCATGACCCCGGCATGACCTCATGTCGTGGTGACAGGCAACTGGCGGGCATCAAATGTCCCTTTGCACTTGTTTGTACTGCCCGCCAAGCGGCTGATTTCGATGGCAAATCCACCTTTTGCGTCTACTACACTCACTCAAGCCCGTGCACGGCCAATCTGAGTCACCCAAATTATTGTTTATATGTATAGAAAGGTATCTACAATAACTATATGCTTTTAAATGATTAGAGTGTCATAGAAATTATGAGTTATTCTCGGTCTCCATAACCTGCATCATCCTCCTCGTTGTCAGGCTCGACAACAAGTCTATCTTCTTCCAAAGGCTCGGAACTTTGGAACCCCATCAGAGGTACCTCTCCAGTGTCCACTCGATGTCTCTAACATCCTACGGCAGCCACAATGAGCTCGGCTTTCTGTTGTTTCTTGAGCTTGGACAACGGCGGAATTTCAGTCTTCTTGTCCATTTCAAGCTCTCGGAGTCGATGCCATTTTAGCTGGAGGTCGAGCTGGGGAATGAGGATCTCCTTCAGCATCCCGGGATCTGTGAATCTGGCGATGTCAAAGACTGGGACACATTTGTCGATCTCCGCTATCTCGGTCGCCTTCTTCCGGTCGGATTTTGTCTTTTTCTCGCGGTACTCCCTGACTGTCTGTTGATCGTGCTCAGCCTGGGCGACTTTCCTCTTCTGATGGCGCCCCTAGCTCGAGATTTCCTGCGCTCGTTTTCGCAGAAACTGCTGCTCTGCTGGAGTGTTGAGCTTTTCTGCAATGAAACCGGCAGTATTGTTATGTTTGTACTGGGACTTGGCATTGATAAATTCCAACCTCGCATTGGGGGCCCGGTGCTGTGCAACGCGAGCCTGGGCACCCAGCCAGCCCTCATTGGCATCATTCGTGGCTGGCATCATTGCCTTGCCCTTCTGCGCATCTGTCAACTCAGTCCCCAGAATGTCAGAGCCGAATCTCTGCCATGTCTCCAGTGCGCCCTCTAAAAACTCGACCAGGACCACTCGAACCTCGTTTCTAGGAAGTGTCAGGAGAAGTGCGTGTGCTGCATACATGGCTTCTGGACGTTCCCAAGGCCGGCCGTCCATCGAGGCTGTCTCGTATGCCAGATTTAGACCCATAATGATGTCTGGATCCGCAATTACGTGCTCGCAATGTGTTATAACCCCTTCAAGCACGGGCCCATGTCCCACAGATTGGGCAGACCGCCCGTGCTCGTTCGCGATCGGACAATCCGCATAACTGGTTTGCTAAAGTTCTGGCCGTACCATAACCGCACAATCAGCTCGACAAGGGTGCGCAAATTATTTCGAGCTCCACCATACGGGCCGCCGCCCGAGATGCCCTCTTGACGACATTGCAATACCTCATCTCGTAAGTGTCACTCCGTTGTTGTAAGCCCAGGAACGCATCGGCGGAGCGTGGAAATAGATTAGATGGGCTGGATTTCCGAGTATAGGGGCTTGTTGGAAGCTGAGATGAAGCGGGGGATGTCGGAATGTTTTCCTTCTCTCGGTTGGATGGACGTGGCGTAGGGCCCAAAACGCGTGTCAAAGACCCAAAGCAGTTCACCAGTTGGGCTGAGGATCTTGCCTTGGTCCTCCAGTATCGTTTAGACTCCTTCTCCGTCCGCGTAGTGGGCATTCGGGATGGAGGGCACTGGATGGACGTGTTCGATGAGTTTACGTACATCGCTGATCCGGTATTTGGCAGGGTGATTCTTTGGACCATCATAGCGCAAGCAATGCTGAATCATTTTCCATAAAATAAATTGCAGCATCCTTTTGAAGTTCTTTTACAGAGGATGTCCCGGGCAGATTTCCCATTTTCTCTCTCGAAACTTTATTATAAATGATTTGAAACCACGGGAAATTTTGCGAGACCAAAATTGAAAACCAGGGCCGGAACATCCTCTGTAAAATGTAAAACGAAGGTCATCTTCCACTCAAAGTTTGGCTCAAAGGTTACTGGTGAATGCTGTAGGATGGACCAACTGAATTTGCCACGATTTCCGTGTCTCGGCGCATTATGTAAGCGCCGTCAAAACCCTTTCTGTTGCCTGTCACTACATGTCGAAGTTCAGTGAGGATCAGACTCGTGCCGATATTACTACGATAGGACGCGATGTCTCAACTTCAAGCAGTTTTACTTGCAGTGAAGCTCTTGTGGCATGCGCTCTCCGGTGTATCTTCGGTCTCACTCAATACACCTCCTTACTTGACTTGAGATTTTGATCACAATGCCCGTGCACGACTACTACCACCGACCTTGATGATTGATACCCAAGTTTGTCTCGTATCACGTTACCAATTCTGGTCCAAGGACTCGCCTGGAGTCTGCTACGTTGTTTTCGGGCTCAGGCTACGATTCGAAGCCAATCTGACGTTCAATCTACAGAGCAGTCGAACTTGTTAGCTGAAACAAACAGCTCAGATTACCAACGGCCCGGGATGGATTGCAAAGACTGTAGCACGTCCATACCTCAGCCTTGAATGCCCGTCTCGCAGCACAACGAGCACACCAAGCCCATACACTTTTATCAGATATTCTAAATCCCTGATACTGGACAATTTCGTTCAAATCAGCAGTCACGCGTCACGCACCCCCCTGTCGATCACGAACTTTAGTCGAGGTCACACATCACTCGGGCCTCTGTCAAACCTCCAAGTGGTTACACAGGCCCCAAATTGCCTAAAAAAAAAAAAAAAAAAAGGCAAAAAAGACAAAAATTTCAGTTCAAATGCCGAAATTTTAGAGGTATCATGCAAAAATTCAGCAGCTGCCGAAATGTCGAATAGGTAAAATGGGTCACGCGTCACACCCCATGTCGATTTGAATGAAATTGTCCAGTATTAATTGACATCTCCCTCTGCGGCTCAGAGGGTTGCCGGGGGCAATTAGTATCCACCTTCGAGCAGGTAGTGAAACGGAGGAATTAGATCCGTCAACCCCGCACTATTTACTGAGAAAATTCTGTTCCCTTTTCGTCGATGACAGCCATGCTGGCCTGAACGATACATGAAGATTTCAGCATACTATATGATCAACTATCTACTGGGTCTTTTCCGCCGCCCTTTCTCCGTCTTCTTCGGTGACCACGACTTTTGACATGGCGCCACACCCTTCACGGGCATTTGCCCCGCCGCCCTGTTTGGCCCGACAACCTGGCAACAAGCCGACAAGGCCAAAAGCAAGGTGAAAGAAATTCACCTCCCTGATTACAGCTCTTTGCGGAACTTAGGGTGCAGCCCGTTTTTTTTTTTTTCGATGATTTTTGCGTCGGATGGCTCTCTTGGGATCAATTCTCAACCGTTTTCCCTGAGATTATATTTATTATGTTGGCATTGAACGTCCGGAGGGCATGGCCTCCTCGGATTTCTTGATGGCTAATCAAATTGCTTGATTGGGAAAATATCCGTGTTTTTCACCAGGATGGCTGTAACATTAGCTATCATTCTTCAATTGGGCTAATATTTTGATAAGATGGACTTGCAGGTGTACCAGAGGGCACCAAACACCGGCATTTTTAATGTGACCCATACATCAGACACAATCTATATTACGACCACACCAAATTCTCCTTTCAAAGTCTTGAGCCAAATACAGGTCATATAAAAAATGCCGGTATTTGGTGCCCTCTGGTACACCTGTGAGTGCATCGTATCAAAATATTAGCCCAATTGAAGAATGATAGCTAATGTTCCAGCCATCCTGGTGAAAAACACGGATATTTTCCCAATCAAGCAATTTGATTAGCCATCAAGAAATCTGAGGATGCCATGTCCTCCGGACGTTCAGTGCCAACATAATGAGTATACTCAGGGAAAACGGTTGAGAATTAATCCCAGGAGAGCCATCCGACACAAAAATCATTGGAAAAAAAAAAACAGGCTGCACCCTAAGTTCCGCAAAGAGCTGTAAATATTGAGCTGCATTCAGTTCAATCCTTCGGCCACATGTATGACAGCAAATCCCGTATGCCGGTAGCGACTCAAAAATCAACTTATTTCTGGAAGCAATCAGTGAGAGCTTGTGAGCCTTGTGATCTTGCGGCCTTTTCAGGCCTTCTCTAGAGCTTTTTCGGGCTTCTTTGGCCTTGTACAAGGATAAGAATCATACAAGGTCACAATTTATCTGTCAAAAGTCTGATGTTAATCGGATCCTGTGTCCTAAAATCTTCTCAAAAGAATATGAAGCCATGCGCAGGGAACTGGAAAGTAACCATGAGGATGCCGAGAAGCTTCCGAATCAGTCAAATGGGTTACTTCGGAGCTCGAATCCGCCAGGAACAGACCTCAATTTACTGGGAGATTTTCATCTTCGTGAAAATGACTTATTATGTAGTGACAGGTACGGCGGTACTTCTAATTCTTCGTTCTTAATGCAGATAAACTTAGTGGCGAGACTGAACCTCTTTTGACCATGCACCTTAAATGTAGCTCCGCGGCACGCTGTAAATTGAGTCGCCTGTGTTTCCGCAAACCTCAGACCTACCCCTCTCCCATCTTCAGTCATGATGCACATAGTTCCAGTGCTGTCCACCCTTCTGACTGCTTCAGCTGTCTGGGGCCATCCTAATTTGGTGCATTTACTGAATTCGGGTGTTATTTCTTCCATAACTTGTCTTCACAGGAGCACCGTGCCATTCCTCAAGTCTATGAGGCCTGCATCAACGCGAACGACATTGCTCTTACCTTCGTATGTGCTCATTCCTGCATCCCTGATTTACGCCCATTTTCTCGCAGGATGATGGTATTCTTTCACGATTTTCAACTCTTTCTTCCTGAACGATATTCAGGTCCATATATTTACCTCCGCAGTATCTCGGACCAATTCAGTGCCGCCGGTGCCAAAGCAACCTTCTTCATGAACGGCAACAACTGGGACTGCATTTTGACGCCGTTAGAGGTCGCATATTAAGTCGGGGTCTATGTAGACTACCTAGAACCGGCTAAAAACCGTATAGAATCGCATAGATCGGTTAAAACTCCCTACGCGAGCCATCACGCAATCGAGCCCGAGCCTTTTCCGGTCCATTGATGCCAAATCTCGTACCACTTCACATTGCAATATTAATCGACAATTGATGTCCATTCAAGTTGATACATAACGATAAAATACAAAGCCGCCCCGGGCACAAATCTGTGCCCTCAGCAAGTACAGCTGCCAGTAGGACAGCAAAACACGAGAAGAGGAAGGGGGGATTGAGTGCATTCTGGAATGACGTTGTAGGCTAAAATGTTGTGGACATAGACAATGAGCAGCAGCCCAAGGAGCCTGGAGGACTGGCGACAGGTGCTTGAAGTCAGAGACATAGAGTTTGAAGCTTGATGAGGTCAAGACTTGAATGTTGAGGCCTTGCGGGCGGATTTGAGCCTTGAGTGCGGACGTAAAGGGTTGCGGGGGGGGGGGGAAATGCAGGGTGAAATGGAGAGGGTGGTCGTGGTCGTGGAGGAGAAGAAAGATGCGGCGACGTGGCACTGGCCAGTACTTATGTAGTGGTCTTGATCAAATCATTTTGGCTGTGCCGCGCCATGCGTTCGCTGTGATTTGGAAGCTGGCTATCAAATTTACCTTTTGGGGAGCCAGACCTACGCGTCTAAGCGAATATCGGCCTATGCGACTCTATGCGACCTACTCTCGACAGCGCAGATTCAGGACGCGATGTTCCGCATGGAGGAGGCCTTCTCACGCATCATCGGCATCAGGCCGGCGTTCATGCGCCCACCTTACGGAGACTACAACAGCAACATCCAATCGGTCGCGGCTGCCCGGGGACAGAGTCTCGCGCTGTGGGACTGGGATACTGGTGATGCGGATGGAAATACCACAGCTCAGTCAGAGGCGGTGTACAATGATGTCGCAAACGCGAAGGTCCAAAATGCCTTGATTTTGGAGCACGAAACCGAAGGCGAGTTTATTAACTTTACATTCTCCGCCGATTTCCTGAGCGGATTTCTCAACCAGAGACAACGGCCAACACGCTGGTACCTTTCGCTATCAAACTTTTCCAGAGCAAGGGCTATAATGTAACTCAACGTTGTTTGGTCAAATAACACCTGTCTTGAGTGCATTTTCAGCTCGTGACTATGGCGCAATGTCTTGGTGTCGATCCTTATCAAGCCGTTGGAGTTCCTCAACAGCGATCTGTAGGCCTATCGCTTGCCTCATAGCTTCCTTTACCTCCCTAATCGTCTTCTATAGTCGTCTTGGACGTGCAACGGCACGCCTGACCCCGGTGAGGCCTGCGGCGGTTCCATCGCGTGCGAAACCGGTACACCCGTCTTTTCCTCTACCGCGACCTCTGGTCCCACCTCAACACCCAAGTCCTCTGGTCCCACCTCAACACCTACGTCCTCTAGTCCCACCTCGACACCCATGTCCTCTGGTCCTACCTCAACAACCACGTCCGCGGGGTCCACTCCTAGCGGTGGTGGATGCACGATAACATATATTGTTGTCAGCGGGGACACATGTTCAGCCATCGAGTCGAGGACTGGCGTCTCCGACGCCCAGCTGCACGCACTGAATCCGGTGATCAACAGTGGATGCACGAGTATGTTCCCCTTCCACCTTTTATGTCATTTTTTGTTGAATGTTCTTCCCTAGATCTTCAGATCGGTCAAAATCTTTGTCTCGGTACTGGTGGGGCTGGTGGCGGATGTGCGCAGACCTATGCTGTCGTGAGTGGAGACACATGCTCAGTCATCGAGTCGAGGACTGGCGTCTCCGATGCCCAGCTGCATGCACTGAATCCGGGGATTAATAGTGGTTGCACAAGTACGTTTCTCTTCCACCTTTTCGTGTCAATTTTTGCAGAGTCTTTTCGGTAGATCTTCAAGTCGGTCAAACCCTTTGCCTTCCTGGGGGTGCTGGTGGAGGTGGTGGCGGAGGTGGCGGATGCGCGCGGACATATACTGTCGTGAGCGGAGACACATGCTCAGCCATCGAGTCCAGGACTGGTGTCTCCGACGCTCAGCTGCACGCACTGAATCCGGCGATCAACAGTGGTTGCACGAGTACATTCATTCCCCGTCCATCTTTGCATGTCAATTTGTGTTCTAAGATTTTCCTAGATCTTCAAGTTGGTCAAAACCTTTGCCTCAGCGGGGGTGGTGGGGGATGTGCGCAGACATATACTGTCGTAAGCGGAGACACGTGCTCGGCCGTTGAATCAAAGACTGGCGTCTCCGACACCTGCACGCGTTGAATCCGGCAATTAACAGTGGTTGCACAAGTACGTTCCCTTTCTACCCTTCCATGTCAACATGTGCTGAGCATTTTTGCTAGACCTTCAGATCGGCCAAACTCTCTGTGTTTAAGTTTTGAGCTCGCGAGCTAGCGTGCATATCTACGTTCAGTGCCTGATTTTCATCGGCAGTAATGTCGATTGGGAATACGGTCCATGTAGCGGCGATAGCCACCTACATGTTGGTGTTATAGCTATTTCACAACTTTTTGAGACAAGCTTTTGCTCTTGCTCAACTTGCTATTGTGCTGACACCAGAACCCGGGGGAGCAATATATCGTCCCCTCTAGCTGAGGCGAAAATCCGATTAATGAAAGGCTCTGATTGGAAACCTCGCGATACATCGCGTTAGAACCCTTTCTCTTCTTTCAGTGACAGCTGCCGAGCCCATTGTGCACGACGAGTTCGTGGTCGTCATCGCCGTTCCCAGTGTCCACATTTGGGACACAACGATCAAAGTACTCTTGACGTCGTCTGCAACGATGAACACAGAAAAGGTCGATAAAATTCACGAAGAAAATTATGATTGAGGGGAATGTCGACTAGCATACATGGGACAAAGTATCTCCGGCAAAGGATGGAAAAAAATACTGCAAAACACGAATCAAGTGTCGCTGATGCCGCTGCCTGCATTAAGTCCTGTTCGGCTTGGCGGGTAAGAAAGCGTATCAGGCCGTATGGGCTGTAAACCACAATACAGCGGCGAGGGCGCCTTGTAAATCGTCAGCACGGCCGGTGCTGTTTACGTTCTCCTTCGATCCTTGAACGTGTCTGACGTGTATAATGTAGGTCAACCAGTTCCTGGAACCCTACCGTATTATTTAGACCCCAGTAAAAATTTTGGGGTTCTGGAAGTTGAGGCAAACGACTACACCGGGTGATTTGTGGTCGTTAAATCACCGGCCAAAGATATTTTCAATAGTACGGAAAAACCGCTCAGCTTTTTTCTGCCTCCCTCTGAAAAAAATTCTCTGGTTTAATGGTCTAACTAGGGAGACTATGTAAATGAAACAATCGGTGCTGCAGTAATTTGCGTCTCCTAGAATTTCCTTGACCGCGTTCCGCGCGAGACGAAGGCGCTGATTCACCATCATCAAGGTTCTGATGGTGTCTGGTTTCACGTTCGCTCATCGGAGAGAAATGGTGTCGTGCCCTCCTGAGGAAATGCGTTCAACAGCGACAGCAGATCCTGAAAACAACAGATATATGAAGTTAGCCGAAAGGGAGGAATCATGGGTCAAAACTCACCGGGAATGGTAAAAATGACACGCGCAAGACAATAGAGATTGGGAAACTGTGGCTTCCGAGCGAACCACCACTGAACCGGATCATAGGTCTCGAAGTCCTCGCGTGGAAGCGAGTAATAGTCGCGTAGCTCATCCATAGCTGCACGCAGTTACCTCCGAGTGAAATCCGTCTGCGGGTAGGACTGAATGTGCGATGTGGATTGAACTGGAGTGCTGGGGGCAGACTGGACTAGTGATGCTCCCAGCTTGGCTTCAAGCCACGAAGCCACGAAGCCACGAAGCCCAAGCCGCGGCTTGACAAGCCAAGCCAAGTCAAATCCACGGCTTCGGGCAGGCCTGGGCTTGGGCTTGGAGTGGCCAAAGCCCAAGCCAAGGGCTCAAGCCGCGGCTTGAAGGGGGGAAAATGACGGCACAATTCCGATGTTAAAATGTGACAAACTCGTTGGCGAAGGGCATCATAGATCAGGACAACAGTACCTGCTGTTTCGTAAGTCGGCTCTCGTGGACGACACTGGGTAGCACCGGGTGCGATGGCGCGGAGGATGCTGATGATGGTGGGAGGAGGGCGATGACAACCAGAAAATAGCGTCCTCTATGGTGTCCACCAAACACTGCGGCATAGGCATGGGTGGCAGAACGAGCAGGAGGAGAGTGCAGGGAACGTCTTGCCCGAGATGCCAAAGACGTCAAAGATAAATGCGCAGTTTTACTGATGCAAAACCCATCCGGCATCTACGGGTGCAAATGGAAGATGAACTAAATGGTACGACAATGCTCATGAGAGCCAATCTCGTGAGAATGAGAGAAAATATAAAACCGGGCCGTGCCCTAAGTTGCAAACAGCTGAGTTTCAATCTGAAATGCAACGTAACGGTAACAGTAGCCGATTTCAAACAGATTCGACAAGATAAGTACGCTGAGATCTAAACTACACCTCTGAACGTTGAAGTCGTCACCCACAGCGCACCGTGATGGTCGGAACCCAAGCCGCAGAACTCCTGTATTAAACAACAAACAAACCTCTGAATACTCGAAACAACTGGCGGCCCGTAACACTGAAGCGAGCTATCCGATCATCCTGATTCACCATTGGCATCTACCTCACTCTCGTGAGAAAACACAATGAGCGTCGAGAGTATGGGAACGCTCACTGAACCGATGTAACCAAATTATCTAGGCCCAGGGTCCCGAAATCGCTGACACCCGAAATTGGTAAAAGTAGGGTTACGGCTACAGACGATCCAGGCGGTCTAATATTCCCTCAGCAGCGGCTACACACAGAGAGAGAACGTTACATGAAGCTCGCCAAGCAGTCGTGAGGGTCTCTGTCCGGTTTAATGCTGGATATTTGACCGACCAGTCCCGGATCCGTGATAGGGGTCCACCTGCTCTGCGCCAGGTCCATGTGCAGACAAAACCCAGTAAAGTTTATGTCGGTGCACAACGTTCTGTGAGATTTGACACCGGACGGGTTGCAGATAGCGCGAGATACATACATGCCGCCTAACACACGTTTGGACACAGGCTAATCGGGTTTATTCAGCCCAATCAATGACAATGGAGGAGATAACTCACTCTTGCGTCAATGGCACAGGCTAATCGGGTTTATTCAGCCCAATCAATGACAATGGAGGAGATAACTCACTCTTGCGTCAATGGATACTGCGGCCAAAGCAGCTACAGAGATCAAGTGCTGGAAAGTCTTCATGATAGACTGTGTGTGGGCTGCATTTGACCGCGGTTTAATTTATAGTCCAACAAGCGCTCGCCGGCGCTTCGCGCCGGCTCCCACTTTATAAAAATAAGCGATGCCTGTCAGCAGACCGCAGACGTGTGAGAGCGGTCTACAAATGGAGATACGCTTCAGACAGACAGGGCGGCTTAATTTTATAAAGAGAGTGATTTCATGACAGGCACAGCAATGGCAGTGTTGATCGAAAGATCAGTTCGAGGTCTGATGGGACTGACTGACGGTACAATGTCAGAGTACTTCGCCGCTTCGGGTGTACAAGATCTACAGTCTTAAAAATGGCGATTTCGTCAAGGGTGTGCGTACTGGTAGTACATTTTCACATGCCAACGTACTATGTCGATGCAACTTGGCAGTGGCCGCATTCCGGACTGGGGTCTGGTTGGGCAGGTGTATTGCCCTGGGTCCTGTCCGGATGCTTGTCCTAAGCTAAGGGGTAATCCAGGAACTGATATGGAAGACCAATCTTCCATATCTGTATCAAGGTCTGACATGTGATGGACTTGAGAGCGTGGAAGAGACGCCGGCGTTGTCCTGACGCATCGACGTAGCGCGCAGAGTTACCAAACGGGCTTAATAATTATACAAGTGAAAATTTATTGAATTCCAGACCGCGCGGCGCGGCGGATGGCAACATGATGACACGGAAACCCCGGCTTCCGGAGCAGTGGAGACGTCCGGGGTATTCTGCGAAGGTGTACGATGAACTCAATCGTGGAAAGCGGCTCAATCAGAAGGAGAAAGACTGAGCTACAGATCCAGGAGCATGCAGGAAGAGCCAGAGGCAAGACTACCATGAGTTCAGATCTAAAACAAAAAGTCGCGAATAGATCACAAGTCAACTTCGTAATGATTGCAGCCACCAATGCAAATTATGAAAGTAGGACAAAGTTTCTTGACTGCACATCGAGAGGGAAAAATGGAACCAAGTATTCATGACCATGTGAGACAACACAAGGATTACAATTGTCAGACTCTAGTCGTCAGAGAATCCAGCTGGGAAGACGCGAGAGTGAGACTTAGACCTGAGTAAGGAGTAGTAGGCGAATCAAATGAGGCCAGGGTGGACAATGGGCAGACACATCCGGCGCGATCTGGAACACATCAAATCCCGGGTCAAATTAGATACAGGGGGACTGAAAATATTGGGGAGGATCCGGAGACAAGAGGGGAAGCGCAGGCACAGGGTAGGGTGGCAGATACAGCGAATTGAGGGCGGGGCGGGCGGTGATCCGCCAGCTACACTTGGTGTGAGGCCGATGCTTATTAAGAGCTTCTGTGGGCGAAATTACTCCGACCCTAAAACTTGTTCAACTGAAACCTGTCGGTCTGCAGTTGTTCGTTCCTCTGAATTTGAATGGCCCGATTATAGCCCTCCGAACAGCTCGCTGATTAGAACACACTACTTATCTAGGGAGCTGCTTCTGCATCTTTTTGAGAGGAATTTTTCGCACCCCTCTTGCTTCTGTCCCTGTAGGATAGAATGGTAATTCTGACGCGGATGAACAATCCGTTGGAAGGAAGAAAGGAAAGATATATTGCCGAGTACCAATAAGGAACATGCAGTACTGTACCAACACACAACACGTCAAAATTGTGCGTTCCAGTCGTCAACAGCCCGTTTGCTGTGTCTGGCTATCCAACCTACGAACATAATAACAGACATCTCACCAGGACTTGTAGATGGAGATGAGCCCAATTATCTGAACCCTAAATATGACAGGAAAGTGTCTTAGAATACAGAGCCTAAGATATGTACATTGCAAATACGGACCAGTGGCAGTAGGAACTTGTAATTCGGTATCATCTCAATACAACACTCTAACACCCATCTAGGGAGCTGCTTCTGCATCTTTTTGAGACAAATTGTTTGCACCCCTCTTGCCTCTGCCCCTGTAGAAAAGAATGGTAACTCTGACGCAGAAGAACAATCTATTGGAGAGAAGAAAGGATAAATATATTACTGCCAAGTCCCAATAAGGCGGGGCGGGCACACTGGGCGAACGTCTTGAGAAAATCCATCCTGAGTTCGAGAAGGCGTGGTTCCGAAGTGCAGTCACCTTGGCAGAACCTATATTAGTCGCATACAAGGTGAGTAGTATCTCGACCCAGATCTTCTTTAATGGCTCTGGCGTTCTGTATCTCACAAATACAGTTTCCGTCAGCTGCGTTCCAGGGGGCGCGGTGTTTACCTAACCCGAAATTCTCCTCATAAGCGACCTCTCGGGCTGAAGAGATCCTTAGTGGAAACCCAGCCTTCCATACATCGACTTTCACCACTCAATGCTTTGGCCAACTGTGCTGCTCGTTTGTGTATGCGTTATAAACACCATCCTCAACAAACTAATGCTGATACATTGACTGCAGTATCTTGCTACCACCAGCACGGCAGCGGCGGCCAATTCCAGTGCAGCCATCACCACTGCTGAGGTTGTCAACCCCAGCGCTTTTGCTGCGACTATCGGCGGCAGCGTTGGTGCTGTCTTCGGAGTTCAAACCGAAACAGGCGATACCCGTATCATTTATCAAGCTTTACCCAGCAACAATATTATGCAGCTTAGTGTCTCCGGTCCCTTCTCGAACACGACCTTCAGCACGGTCCCCTTCATACTCGTCCCTGGTTCCAATGTACTCACTGGGACGCCGATCAATGGCTTCATAGTCGGTCCCCAGTTCACCACGGTACGTGCTCTTGGATCTGAGTATAATAAAACCGTGCCCTCATATGAGTTCGCCCTTCAGTACGGATTCTACTACCTTGCGCCAAACCTCGTCGTCAGCGAGTGGTACTGGCTGTCTACCACTGGCATTCACTGGGGAACTGGTACTGAGTGCCCCGACTGTATCCAGAATTCTGGCTTCGTCGCATCGGTCAATACCATCGGCCTATACGCCATGGCGACTGTCAACGGTGGACGGCGAGTCGGGCTTCTCAGCTCAGATCAGAGTGGTATCGTGGAGGTGGACAGAGTATCGTTCGGGTCACCCTATGTTTTCGCACGGTTGCCCCCCACCAAACCAGGCACATAAGTGTTCACGAATAAGTGTTCACGATCAACTCTACTTTGGCTCCAAAGTTGGGACGAAGTAGCACGGTTATAGTTTGGTTCTGCGCAATTTGGTTGTTACCTTGGTTCAGATTATTGTTGTCCTGATATTCACAAATACGATTCGGGAACCCTTTCTGAGCGTTCACATATCAAGGAGTTATGGCATCCGCTCCACTCACTCTCCCGCATCCCAGCTAGAATTTTCTGAAATTAAAATGAACAGCGGAGGAACAAGGTTACGGAGCCAAACACAGACCCTGGTGGCCCTGCAGTTGCTGTGATGGCCCGGCGATTGTAACCTGCCACCCTAACCACCTATGGTAACAGGCTGTAAGGATATCACGGAGGATATTAAAGATGTAGGAAAAGGTTTAGGCAAGGGATGAGAGTCGGAGGTGCAACTACAGGCCGATGGCCCTGAGCAGGCACAAAGATCAGAGGAACCTGCAAAGAAAAGTGTTACACATGTAATGGCAACCTTAAGCTCAGCGTGGGGCGCAGAAACTAGTAGAGGAATCCCAAGTATAAATATGAGTACTAGAATATGGGAGCAGAAATACTATGCACCTATCGGGGGAGTCTGAAGAGAAGAAAGGATGGGGATTCCCATGCTAGGCGAAACCTTATATACTAATTGGTAACTACCCAGTAGCACGTTGTGGAGGGGTTGTATGGCCGACGTGTGCAAATCCAGCAACACATTGGTTTCAGCTTTACTCTGTAGTTATTTGTATTCTTGATTACATTATTGTTTGTAACGTAAATAGGGCCATATCATCATCTTTTGACCATGAACCTTCATCTATGCGACCAGTGCAGGGCTCTCACCCAGAAGGGATTCGGTGTCCCTTCGCCTCTTCCTCTAGCAAAGTCGCCAGTGGGCAGTTTAGCCACCAGCACCCCCAACTTTGCATCGCACAACCTCACCCTATTCACACGACAATTTGACACTTCTTTACTCTAACTTTTCGTCGTTTTCTTACTCTACGGCCCGGGACCCATTCCTATAGTAAATCCCAATCGTTCACTCGACCGCTACCCGGATCACTGACCCAAATCAAGAACCTATGCACCGGGACTTCTCCTCTTCCACAACGTGACCGGAGGTATCTACAGTGATCACAGGCCTGATTGCACAGCATGTGTCAGCAAGAGCGGATGGATGTCCCAGATGGTTGGACGGACGGATGGACGGGTGCAGGACCTCAGGTAGGTCGACGATATAACAATTCCAAACGATAGTAAGCCCGAAGCTTATTTCCCAAGTGCCGATGATGATAGCTGATGACGATGACGGTAGCTGACTCCAAAACACAATTTAATTCCCAGATGATAGATAGCCTCAATCACGTCCAAGACGTTTCCAATACCCTATTCCCTTATTCCAACTTAAGGTTTCCCGATGTTAAAGTCCAACGACAATACACACTGAGCCAACCCCAGAAATAGCCCAATTGCAAGTGTTCAGCCTACTAATACACGGGTGATTCTATACCCTACTCGAGATAATGTCCTGACTACTTATACAAACCCCAAAATCATATGCAAGTCCAAGAACGAAATATAAATTAATAAAATAGCCCGAGTTCCCCTTCCTCAGCCGTTTATCCGTCGGAAGGGCTCCCACGAGCGTATTGCCATTGGTTGGTGAACAGGGCGATCGTGATGTCTGCTCGAGCGGTGTTGGTCAGCCTAGGGGTTTGAAACCCTCAGTCTTTTGGCTGACTGATACCGAGTCGTCCATCCTATTTCCTGCTGTCCCTGGTCCTCTCCCGCCTTCGCTGACCATCGGGTAATGTTCCCCTGGTCTACAGCTCCTCGTAGATACCCCTAGTGAGACTTGTCCCAGAAAGGGTTCTTAGTTCCCCAACTCTGTCTGCTCGGAATAAGAACAATCCCATCAGATCTCCTTAGCCGACCTTCGCTAGTCCCGGAACTTCACCGGAACGTATATCCCCGGGCCCTGACGTCTGTCACATGGAAGTCGCACAGCCTATTGATGCAGAAATAAGACTATTCCCGCATGCCCTTGTTATCAGTATGTCCAGCTTATTCCATCGTGTGGGAATAATACCAGAAATAGTCTCCAAAGAGGTTTGTGGGCTACACATTCCTCTACAGTTTTTTAGGCGAGCACTGTCAGTCCGCAGGGTAGTTCCCTACCCCTTGTACTCGTTACTCTGTGATCACAACCCATCTTGCTATACCGAGACCGTATACCAGTCCTTAGAAATAAGCCTATACTGTAATCCGACTATTCCTGAAACGCGCAAAATGTGTGGTGTTTAGGTATAGACGGATTCCAGACAGTTCACCGGAGCACCGGATGGAAAAGCATCCAGGGCAGATCTGAAAGTGTTCGGAGCAGATCCAGAAGTGTCCGAGACGGATCCGTATGGAAAAGCGTCCGGAGTGGGGGTTCCCCTGACAACACACGCCAAAAGTGGAACACAAACACATACATTGCGGGAAACCAGCATCAAGAGCTTGGATGGGGGGACAGTCACAGGAGGTGAGTTAACAGTGTCAGAAAACAACTACAGAGGAAAAAGAGACATACGGTTCAGGGATGCTGGAAGCAAGCAGAAAGCAGGCAGAGGGAGAGGAGTTGCAACAGAAGAGATGCCACTCATGACCCAGAACAAGATCGAAAGGTAGCGATCCTTGATAGAGAGATTCACATTTGTGGCACTGCTAGAGCCCTTGCACGGCAGAGATAAGACACCAAGACACAGGCAACAGTAGGGCTCCAACCTGTCCATTAAACAGGATGGCCATCACAAAAACAGCCGTTTTTTGCGACAGGACAGGTATACCTGTCCCGTCAGAGGGTAGCTGAGGGCCCCAAGATGGGTGGGTTCCACCTGTCCCATCCGTAACAGCTGTTTTTGACGGGTGCTGGAGCACTATTTGTGCAAGTAAGTTTGATAAATTCTCAACAGTATGAAACTGAACTGGGAACTTACTAGGACATCTAAAGTCTCAAACACCCTGATATAGAACCAGACAAGTGTGTGCAAACAGTTAATCGGGATTTGATCGCAGATCAAATATCGGCAAGTCTCAGCAATGTCATCCAGGTGCTTGTGGCGGGTAGAAATTGATGTTTCAGCAAGGGAGTTTCTATGTATGGGTAGGTTTCACCTCAATTCTCGGAAATTGGATGAAATTCATCTACATTTGATGCAGATTTTCATCTAGGAAGGGTGACCCATCAAACCCCGTCAAACGGGCGGGAACGGGTACCCTGTCAACAGGTCAACCCATCCCATCCTGGTGCTGGCTTGAGGGCCCAGACGGGCGGGTAAAAGCCCGCTTGTCCCATCCAGTGACCTATCAAAAACGGCGACAGGTTGAAGCCCTAGGCAATAGATCTGGAAGACCGGATACCAGAGCTCAAGGCCAAGTCCCAGTCCAAGAACAGGAGTGGTTTCTCAAGGTCAGCGCAGAAGGTGGATGAGAGGGGCCAGTGGAGAAGGTAGCAGAGGGAGACATGGAGGAAGCAGAGAAAGAGCAGTCAAGAGACACCACATCACTTGGAGATAAATGACTGAGTCCAAAAAGCCGAAGTCTGGACTGAAAAGTTGTGCTTACGTGAATAATGCTGACGAAAATGTGATGCTCACTGGGCAATTAAAATGGGGTGCCCTAGAACCCTTACCTAAAGGTAGTGGGAATAATTTCAAGGTTTACAAGGACAGAAATAAACTATGGGTCTATCTATCAGTGCACATGATATGCACTTATGCCAATGGAGTGGTAGTTTACAGACCAAAACAGATCTCCAGATTTGAGATCAGGGTATTGTAAAAAGCAGTTGAACTCGGCAGTTCAAATAAGAATATGTGGGAGCTGTCTCTATTTTTCTACAATTATGTTGAGTGTGTTTTGAATGCTTTGAGATGCCCGAGATGCCTGAGTGGAAACCTTCGTCCAGAATTTGGTTGGTTCGGGGCACTGTAGGTTAGGTTTAGTAGCATACCAGGTAAGATTAAAGCTCACAAGCGGCTGCTTGGCTGCTTTGCGGCCTCGCATCCCCTTCCGAAATCCAATTTTTTAGATTAAACATTGAGTGAACGGCTCTTTTCTTATCAATTACGCTAAAAGGTAAACTGTATATTGAATAGTTTTACCGAGTTGGTGAGCAGAAGAACTGGAGACGGTGGGAATCTGGCATTGACGCGAGAGAGGATCCTCTTCCAAAATTCAATTCTCGATGAATGAATAGTTTAATGGCGACCAGAAAGGAAAAAAAAAGGTAAACCATGCATTTTGCGGGAGTATGAGCAGAGGTACAGGAGTTGACAGAGGCCACTTTGAATACGGCGTTGCCGCGATGCAGGCACAGCCAATCCATGGCCGCAGCATGAGACCAAGCCAGAGATGGACGAAAGGGGAAAGCTCGGCCGAAAGATGCTGTTGGTGGAGTTTGAAAAAGCTTCAGACGGACAGGCTTAATTTTATACAAGCGGCCCAGTATCCCCTCCCACATGGGCCGAATTTGGGGACACGAAACAGTTGCTGAGTGACAATGATAATGAACAGGTGATATTTACGGCGCTGCATAGAAAATCCTGCATAATTTACAAAAGCAGTTCTTCCCAGACAATATTGGTGGTACATGTAGACATATCATCTTCGTATTTGAGAATCAAAACATTTCAGAGTTAGGGACATGAGTCATTGTTGAGTAGAGTTGTCCATGGGAGAACACTTCAGATTCTGGAGTTCGGCTATGAAGGGGTTCACTCGTTCTAGCCCATTAAGCGTGCTATTGATCCAGGAATGCGGAATATCCATTTCCACGCCTTTTTGGAATATGGCCAAAGGGTCATGAATGAACCAATGGATCACATGCTGACCCTCGTGTGTGGGCAGCATATGGTGGTAAGTCCGTCCATCTGCCAAGGTCACAGCCGATGTGCCATCTGGGAATGTCGTAAACCTCATCGTAAACCCCAAGAGCTGTGAGGGAAAAAATGTTGTTCAAAATGCGTGAAAGGTGGGCGGTTTTTCGGCTATGAATGAAGCAGTCCCACTCCCCTGGATACGGCGGTAAGAGAGGTTGGTAGTGGGCGCCGTTGGGCCCGCAAACGAAACATCTGTCATGAATTCTGTTTTGTATATTGGAGAGCCTCAGAGATCATTGAAGGGATTTTGCGCACCTTGATACTACATACTTTACAGTTTCTATTCCACAGGAGGTCAAAAGGTTTGGCAGTCTGTGAGGTATTGAGATGGCAACGGCGAACGCGCTCCCACCACGGTGAATTTGAATCTATTCTTCGGGTGTTATTCATACAGTCTTGGTGATTAGCACAGCATGCGATATCCTCACGGTGATTCTGATGGTCATCGGACAGCGCAGAGCGTGAAAGTCTGCGAGCATGCGTGTCTTGCTTCCGGCGATCTTCACGCTCGGTGCTGTTCTCGTTCTTGCGGCGTTGTCTCTGAGCTTCATGTCTAAGGCGACGTTGTCATTCTGTTTCCGATTCGGCATCATCGCTGTCTGCGATGGTTCACAGCCGGGGCATAATAGCAGAGATGAGTGAAAAAACAGAGATGTTATTGCGCATCAAGCCGGCCGAACAAAAGGTACGCAGTAATGCCGCAGTCCGCTACTGTGGGAAATCACCATTTGAAGCTGCTTGCGTGTCCAGGCAGCTGGACAGAAACGCGTAGTAAAGTCGTAGCGCGCGCCTGCATGGAGACCCTATTTCGAGAGAAATGCTGTTGTTTCTTGATGTGGAGAGGCTATTCACTGCGTTCCAAAGGTCTGTAGACCAAGGGTTGGTCTACCCCCGTAGGTAGACATAGACCAACTTTGAGCTAGACTAACCTTGTATATATGTGTCGACACCCCTCGCTGGCGTTGCGGAGCCTGTGTTGAGCTGTGTCGATTTAAATGTTGCAGCTGATGCTGGAGGGGAAGCAAAGAAGTGTTGAATTACGGCAGATCAGATAACAACGTGACACATCATTGCGCAAGTGATGTTGTCTACGCTGATTTTGTCTAGTGTCAAAGGTATTCAGAGGTGGAGGGAGAGCATAGGATGTTGCAGAGGTCATCAAGATTTGTAGGGTCACAAATGCTGCCTGAGCCACGGCTGAGCTATGGCTCAGCTGCAAGCTGCCTGAGCCAGCCGTCCATAAGCGGCTTTAAGCGGTGATGGCTCCAGAGCCATCAAAAGCCGAGCCGAGCTACAAAGCACAGCAGGATGCCAGTGCAGGCAACAGAGGGCAGTGGGGAATCTCTGGGTGTAGGGGCAGTGGTAGACAGGCATGGTCTACCCTGGGTCGACAGACGTAGACCAGCCGTAAACCCAGGTAGACCAAAAATAGTCTACGTGGGATAGACAGACTCTGTTTACGTAGTCGACTGATGTAGACTGATGTCGGCTCACGTAAACCGGGTCCGTCTACGGGACCTCGGAATGCAGTGATTCACCAGCCGGCCAGAAACGCGTACTAATGCCGCGGTGCGCGCCGGAGAGAGGACCCCATTTCTAGAAAAGTGCTGTTATTTCTTGATGTGGAAAGCTGTTCATGTCGAGGGAAGTGGCAGAGATCGACAAAAAAAGGCAAGAAGCAGATCAGATCCGTTGATTGCGCAGTGGGCGGAGTTTGAAAAGGCTTCAGACATGCTTAATTTTATACAGAGAGAGAATTTTATAAAGAGAGAGACAAGCGGCTGCTCGGCCGCTTTGCGGCCTCGCATCCCCTCCCTGATGTGTGAGTTTTGGAGTTGCATGCTCCTTGCTATGAATCTTTCCGTGGTTTAAAGGTGGTTCGAAGTAAATAAATAAATTGCGGAAGATCTTCGGGTGACGAAGCCGATTGACAGATGGCGGAGTTTGAAAAGGCTTCAGACATGCTAATTTTATAAAGAGAGACACAAACGGCTGCTTGGCCGCTTCGCGGCCTCGCATCCACTTGTTCATGGCGAGAAATTAGTAACTTTGAGTGCTAAGATATCGGGTAGTTAGTAGTCCACCGAGTGCGCTAATTGACGGGCGCATCCAGAGTTTCGGGCCCATATGTCCCAGAGCAGAGTTTAAAGGCTTCGGACAGGCTTAATTTTATGAAGAGAGAGATGCTATATCAAGACAGAGTATTTTCATTAATTTACACTTCGATTTGAGCCATCCTCGCGGGCAGACCGCGCTGGCGGAACCAGTAAAGTTTGAACTTGAAAATTTTACCTGGTTTATTTTTAAGCGATGGACTCAACAGGTAAGCGGGAATTCCCGATCTCTTTGACAACTCCCCCGGATTAGGAAACACAGCCATATCGGTGACTTTTAGGCGGTAAAATGAGAAACTTTCAATTTGAAACATTTTTGACCAACAAAAGGTTCCGAAATTTCTCTACCCCCCCCCCCATTATCGTATCTTTTGGGTCTCCTGAGCCACTCAAAACGTTTTAATACTCCCAGCAAGCATTTAAAACGGATTAAATGTTTCGGTGATGGATGATACAAGCACCATCTGATTAATACGTGAAATTTACGCGACGCGAGACGCGTCGCTACCTTTTTCCTTCTTTCCACATTCTCGCTCGCTCTAAACTCATGAATCCATCCTACCATAACTCTCCAGTACCCCCACACCTCCCTGCCTTATTTCTCACGCTCCACTGCCCTCCGAAGACGTCAAGAAGGAAGATCTGACCGGCGCACGGACTATCATATGGCTTCCGCAGACGGCGGCGGCACCTCCTGCCCACATGCCACGTATGGAGGCTGGCAGAACCCTCTTCCTTCTATGCAGTCAAACTCAAGCCGCCCTTGAATTAATGTATTTCCGATGTTTAATGCGCAGGAGGACGACAATTCAATGGCTACAGGCGGGCTAGAAAACGCGCAGACAGTAGGCCGACGGTGGGATGTTGACGGTTACCGCTGACGGTATGTGGTCCGTGATCCGGACCCTCCCTCCCTCCCCTGCACAGCATGTCAAAACTTTTGGAGGTTGATGTCCGAAACTTTGATCCCGCCTACCTCATGGATGGACTTGAGTTCTCAGATCATTCAGAATCAAACAGCGTAGTTATCCACTCATGAAGAGAAAACAGATGGGTAGTGCATCTAAGTTCAAATGAAGATTGAAGTCAACCATCGGGCAAAGTGGAAAGTTTGTCTATCTTTTCTCCTTCCGTTCTGCAGATCCTGTCGCTTCTCCCAATTATTAGCTGCTCCAGCTGATGTACAGGAGTTTAGTCTCCGGCTTTGAGCCAGGAACCCAGGCTGAGGAGAGCCGAATAGGTGTCGTCGGAACCAGGGTAGCAAAGTCTCGGGCGTGAAACATAGTCTCGGCAAAGCAGCGGCCATGACTCGGATCATTGATCCCAGCACTCGCTTGAAGCGTGGTGCTCCGGCCTTCCATACATAGATGTGTCTGGTTTACGTTGCAAGTTGGTGACGGTGATGTCGGCTGTTGCATTTATGCGGAGCCAGGTGACCATCTCTGCCCTTTAACCAATCCATCTCCACAGAAATGGATCAGAGCAACTACAAGCAAACCAAGACTAAACGAGGGCTTACCTACTCGTACTTCTGCTCTCCCTCTGTGTCCAGCAAGCCCATTCTGTTCCTTTCACACGGCTTCCCTTCCGCCTCCTTCCTCTGGCGCAAACAGGTACCATTCTTCCAGCAGCTGGGCTATGGTCTCATAGTTCCCGATCACCTTGGATATGGCGGGACAGACAAGCCGACTGACCCTAAGCTCTATGTGGGCCGCGGGCTTGCAGCGGACATAGTCGACATCCTCGAGGCAGAGGGTGTTACGCAGGTCGTCGCCATTGGACACGACTGGTATGTTGCTCCATCTGCTTTCTATAATAAATGCTTAGATTGCGGTGGGATCTGTGAAGGGGCTCTTACCTCGTGTCCCGCATGCTGCACTACTGCCCCCAGCGCGTCTCGGCATGCGCGTTCTTCGCCGTGGGATACAAACCGGCAGAAGGGGATGTGAACCTGATAACCCGGACCGAACAGATAAAAAACGTGTTAGGGTACGACCTTCTCGCGTACCAGCGCTTCTTTGTCCAGCCAGATGCGCCCGCACTCATCGAGAGAAATGTATGCCATGTCATATAAGTGATCGCCTTTTTCTAATGACCATTCCCAGATCGACTCGTTCATCAACCTCCTATATCCCGAGACGCCAGAATTGTGGAAGAAGAACATGTCTGTTGATGGCGGGACGCGCGCATGGCTAGAAGGCAATACAATCACATCCCTCCCTTCGTATATGACTCCTGAGGTTAGTTTTTACTCACTCTGCGGAAAATAAAATTCACGCTCAACAGGACAAAGAGGTCCTCCGCAAATCCCTTCTCAGCGGTGGCCTCTCGGCTCCACTCTGCTGGTACAAGGCGCAGGTTGAAGAAGCGAACCTCGAGGAAGATGCAAGTGCGTGTTGATTTCTTCATATTCAGTTGGCTTATCATCTAATCTCAATCCTACTACAACCCAGAGCTTTCTCCTTCGGCGCGGGATATTTCTCAGCCCTTTCTTTATGTCGCATTTACCAAAGACTACCTTGCGTTGCCCATCTTGAGTGACCCTATTCATGGCAAGCACGTCAAAGGGCCAATGACGCGGAAAGAGATCGATGGCGATCACTGGGGGGTCATGTCGCATGCAGCGGAGCTAAACGAGATATTGCTTGAGTGGATGAGAAGCCTGGCTTCGGTGGGATCGTAGATGGATCGCGGAGATGGTCCACCGCATCAAGCCGTTGTTTAATTGTAAACCAAGTTGAATACACCTATGAGAATCGTTGTCAATGTAGATGTCCATTTTTTATATAAAATCCGGTCGAAGAGAGGGTGGTGGGCACCTGTCAAGTTGGAATTTGCATGCCATTCCCTTTGTGAAATGCGGTTCGATTCCGGGACGGGTGATTCACCCGATTTGATAGGTTGTTTCGAAATCTATGGAAACCTAAAATGGCTGAATTTATCCTGTCGTGCTCTGGAGGATAGCGGTGCGTGGTTTTCCGAGAGTGGTTCGAAAGCGCCGCACGACTATGTGGATCGGCGGGCGTATGTGGATACTGATCGACTCCTCCTTTCCAGCCCCTGGATCATGCAAAGTCTTGATACCGCAGTAAACGATATCGTTGGGGAAAAAGAAGTCAGAATGCGCATCACTTCTTGGCTCGCAGTGGTCGAGGTGAAAGCTGTGCCAATAAACCTAGAGAATTGATGATTATGATACTGGGGTAGAGAGACACAGGCGAGGTGACGGGTAGATTCGTTGAATTTTACCTCAGAATTGAACAAGAATGCCGAGACATGACGTGAGGTCAGCACTGTATGTTTAATTCGGGGTACTGCAGGGATTTGAGGAATGAGTACTAATCAGCTCGGAAATCAGTTGTTTACAGTACAGGAAACGAACCAATCATCGCAAACACTGTGTCAATCTTTCGCGAGGAAATCAAGGAAAAAATTGGATCCAAAATCTGGGGAATGGACGAAGAAGGGAAACTCAAACAATGTTATTGGCTGACAGGAGTGCCTGGACTGTGGTTTGCACCAGGGGCATTCCAACACTCGCAATTCTTCAGCAAACATGTGGTATGGACACAGTGACACTGCTACCCAAGGAGCATTCACCTGATTATTTTGTAGGCGAATCAGATACTAGCCGAGGAAATGAGGTTGAAGTTATAGAGCGGTAGGCCAAAGGATCTCTTATGGCTCCGATTACCCCAAGCTTGAGACCAGGCACATTGTATCCAGCCAACACGTATTGGCAACTCGAATTTTCTTCTTGACCTTTGACTTTCCCAAGACGACCTTATGTTAGACTTGAACCATTCTCAGAGGTGCGAGATCTCAGAGACAGTTGTTGATCACCTCACTGGAGAGACTGGAAGATAATCAATGGCGGCTTAGTGACATGGAGATTGCCCAGTGTCAGCAACGGCTTCTGAGTCAGCTAAAAAAGGAGTAACCCGGTGAGAACCCTAACCAGGATAAACCCAATAGACGTTAATAGCTGGTGTGTTCCCCAAGCAGTAGGACCAACTGTACGGCATCCTCTCTAGGAGGCTGTATGTCGTAGGTTGGGATGCGAGGTGGAACCCGGAACGAGTCGAAGAGGGTGTGATATCCACTCAGGTATACAACCCAGGGTGTGGATACAACCTGCAATACAATGTAGAGGAAACGGGGCAGGGTGGAGACAATGCCTATGTCAAGCCAAGGTAGAAGCCTGAGATTAGACCATGTAGAATCTACTGTACATGGAGATTCTACAGAGCTTATATAGGCTTCAAATAAATTAAAGCGATCACGGTCAATCACGATCAGTTTCTGTACCGCAGCATTAAAGAGTGTTCATGCTGATGCTTCTGGACTCCCCTGTGTCTGTTTCCATGTCTGAGGACTTGGGAGGCCCGAAATTCGGGTTTCCTAATCCTTAATGCCATTGTCTCCAGTGGTTCAAACCCTGATTGGTTTGCAACCAGTCATGTACTTCATGTACGCTTCTGTGTCAGCTGTGGCGTGTCTGGGGACTAGGATCCGTCTGTATGGGTTCCTAGTCCCTAACATCTTCTGTATCCTGTGGCGCAGACTACCCTGAGTCTGCGGCTTTTAGAATCTGTGGCTGAGTTTCAACTGTGAGAAGGTCATCATGAGAGTCCCATGCCGCTAAGACATGTCTGTATCCATACGGATGGGTCGTGTGAAAAAGTAGAACCCAGGTGATTCATGACACCCAGGACAAAAATTTCAGATAGTTAGTTGAAAAAAGTATTTTCTATCGTAAATCTGAGTATGCAGTTTCATAGCATCTCAAATTATAAGACCCTCCTCATTCTCCGAATTTAATAACCTTGATACCACTAAATCCACCCTTTGAAATCATTGCATTGGATGGATGGGTAACACAAACCATGCAGTCAACAAGAAGGAATTGATTTTGAATGTCAGTATACATCCATTGACATTGTTAACCATTAACATGCAATTTTATACTCTACAATTCAAGGCCCCCCTGAAAGCTACTGACTGAAGGTTCAGAGTCTGCCACTTGTGGCCTTATCCAACCTCATTTTTTTAGTTGCAGGGAAATTCATTGACTTGAGTACCCATGAAAATTCTCATTACATACTTATGAGTACCTGTCACGCCTGGTGATGGCCTTACCCCAAGTAACACTGGGCCAAAACACTGCAGGAATATATTTACTATGGATTCAAGGTCATCAAATGTTTCGGTTGCACTAGTATGTTCAATTGTTGAAAATCCTTCCAATGATTTGTAACTCCACCAGTGAAAGTGATCGGGAAGAGTGAAGCCTTCCATATAATGTCAATCCTAAACTCCGGCATCATTAGCATATTGAAGTCGGAAAAATCTATGAAAGGTCAACAACAATATACAAGCGGTATAATGATAGCATATACCTCATGAAAGCATTTTCCGGGCCTAGAGGTGGGGGATGTAAACACCCCAGTTTACATCAACAAATGTGTCTGGGGGCAAGGTTCGCAGGCTGGTGAAAGGAATGATAAGGAGGAAGAGGCGGGCGATGATGTAAAGTGGGATGAAGGTGACAAATGCAGCTTTGAAGAATTTTGTTTTAAAGCCGGGATATCTCTCTTGAAGGATGAACAGTATGAGGATTTCTAGCACTGCGATCAGAGGAACAGCAGTAACAAGTAAAGCACCCGACCGCCACATCCACTTTTCATAGGCAGACGGAAAGTGTGAGTTCCAGGCGGCACAGTGGATGGCGCCAAAAATGGCGCCAACAAAGGATGCCACAACAGAAGGGGTCCTGGCATGTACTCTGTAATTGTTGTCCAAATGGGATATGGAAAAAAATGAAGGTACTGAGTTGGATGAAAAGGGGTGGTACTTGCTAGAAGGGTCACCCAGCATGCTCCGGAATCTAACTGAGAATTTTGCAAGTGCAATTGGGTTGTCCAACGCATGAACAATAGGGTGATATGAACATAGAGCTGCAAACTCTTTCTCAGGTGTACCAAGCATGATTGGGTCCTGGACATCAAGGGGTTTCCCCCACCAGAGCAACCAAATGAAGATATTGATTACTGCAAATGCAAGTGTCGCAACTTCGAGTTCCGTCACAGGAAGGTGTTGCATTACCCGGGCTATACACTGGGTGATGAACCACAGTCCTTGGAACAGAGCCACAGCTTTGGAGAGAGCATCGCCTTTGCTCTTGTCCTTGATGGCCACCACTAGGATCTCCTTTATAGCGGAAGCGTATATGCGAAGTTGGTATCCGTCTACAATAGGATGTTTACTATGAGTGACGAAGCCGCCCATGGAAACACAGAACCCGTGTGTTTTCGAGATTTCGAATTCTGTACGCATTGATCAGCCATTCAACATAAAGCAGGAAGGTTGGGAAGCCCAACTCACCATTGGACCAGCAACAAGCTATAACAAACTGCCGAGCGGCAAACCCAACCATCACCTCTGGTGCGATGACTGCAACAAGCATCATCTTTAGCCTTCGCCAGAGCAGCGCTAGCCAGCTCTGGTTCGGCGGTGGCACATTTGGATGCACCAAAACCCAAGTTGCAGTGAAAATGGTGGTGGCGCAGCCCCAGACGGTATCGAAAAGTCTCCTACAGTTATTGATGTCGTCGCAGGAGTCGGTTGGGGCTCGAGAGCCGAGGATATAATCTTGTTTCGCTCCGACCCTCCTGGAGAGCAAGTGTATAAGAAAGAGGATGAAAATCATGGCGCATCCGAGTCGGGCTGAAAGGTGGGTGCAAGACACAGACAACACGTAGAGAGCGAGGAGAGGCGTGTTACTCGGGGGCAGAAGCTTTTGATTGTCGTGTTGGCAACGTGACAGCGCTAAAACGGTTACTCGCTGTGAGACCTGGCTGACGCGCACGCCTGCGCTCAGTGTTCTTCGGACGCAACTAGTCATTCGAAGCTTGAGCCTCAACGACGTCCTACTTACTATCACGCTCATCCATCCCTCCCTTCCTCCTTCGCATTCCACCCATGTGACTTGTACTCACCACTGGTTCGTTTGGATGCGATACAGCCTCTATCCGCGCACCAACACCAACACAAACCACTCGTCGCGCCTCCCCCGCCCACGAGCTTGACCCCAACTTCGGCGGCCATCCGCCGCGGCCCCGCTGACGCTTGCGGTGCTCTAGCGCATTACCCGTCCCTGCGCCGGCCGGCACCACCGACTACGTGCACGCCCCGCCACTCAGCCCCGTCATCCCACCCCGCGCGTTCCCCGTGACTCTCACCCGTACTGCCCATCCACACCGCTGCCGCACCCCCTCCCGTGTGCTGCCACGCCCGTCCCGTTCCGCATCCACATCGCCTTCGCGCCCTCCCCGCACGCCCCGTCTCCCCTCGCGTCTACACCGCTCCCCCCATGCACTGCCATGCCCATTCTGTCTCGTCTCCACCCGCGCTCTCGTCTCCTTCTCCACAATGCCCGTCCCAATCCGCGTCCACACCTGCACCTCTCGCCCGTATACTCCCCGCCCTCCCTCCGTGCACGCCCTCGTCCGATCCCCGCGCTGCCCCTCCGTGCACCCGTCTCTGTACCGGCACGCCAGTCCAGTCTTGCGTACGCACCGCTGCCCAACATACGAAGCAGCTACGATTAATCGTGGCCCCAATTTCTTGTGAGGCCTGATTAAATCCGGGCCCCAATTCTTGGGGCCGCTATTTCAAGGTTTAATCTTACTTCAATCCTGTCACATATGTGCAATACAATATATTTTACCCAGATGGTAGATTAATCCTAGATGCGATTACTCGCAGGCAGGTCCGATTATCTGGCTGCCGATTAAGCATTGCACGCTCGCGATTAATCTTGAGATAACACCAGTCGCAATACCTATCTAATAAACTTGCCCCAATTAATCCTAATGCACCAATTAATTCTAACGTCATTAGAGGGATTGATCCTACCCCGATTAATTCGAAGGTGCGGCGCACGTAAATCCTGGGTTAAACTTACGCCCACCACAATTAATCGAGGAATAATCCCGGCCGCCCTTCGCGATGGGGAAGACACGAAACTACGGGCTGTACAAGTGGCACTGTCGGCTACAAGCAAGTTCCTGGCGCAGCACACAGACCTGAATATGTATTAGTGGACAAGGAGAGGGACACGCATGCAGGAAGAGGCCACCAAACGCACTGAGGGTCGTTTCACCATATCCAAACCCCACTCCGGGTCCTCCGTGTCCCCCTTGTATTTCCATTTGCCGCCTACAGGTGCAATCCAAGCATTGACAGAGTGAAAGTGGCCTTCAGAGAATAGACTCGCTCTTCAGGGCTCAAGAGAACCCGGTTGCCACCTTGCCACCAAGAAAAAAAGAGAGAGAAAAGAACCTAGTTTTTGAGGATGGGTGGCCACTTGAACAAATTGGAAATGGGGGAGACGCCCGGCAAGCCATTCGACCGGGCAAAGAAGTGGGTGTTGAAGCAAAGTGATATTTGAAGAGAAATCTTGCGGGGAAGATGGCGGAGCAAAGAAAAGCGGACTCGTTTGCAAATGTTTGTGATTCTTCCATTGTTCGTTCAAGTTCATTCATTGTCATTCGGAGTTTGGATGACTTTACAGCTGCTGCGTCCTTCTTGCTTCCTTCCATGCCTCATCTACTCCTACGTTTTCAATTCCTGCCCTGTCTCCTATTCCTGAAACCACCTCTGAACTTCTCGAGAAGACACAACGACTTCACGGGAAGCCTCTGACTCACCTGTTGCCCTGAAGTTCCCGCAGAAAATACGGGTGGCATATGGGTGGTATCAGCTCGAATAGGGGGTGTCCGTTCTATCCACCTGTTTCGCTATCTAACACCAGCATACCCATCTTTCTCGGAGTTCATGCAGCACTCAACACCGCTAACTCCAGGGTGAGTTGACACTTATTCATTTCTTCTGCCCAGCGGCCCTGATTACAACTTCCTCTGTATAATCGACACCCAGATTAGTCGAGGATTAAATCAATTTAGCAGTAAGCCATTCAATGTCAGGGAGCTCAAACCTGATTAATCCCAGCGACTCCAGATTAATTCGCAGAAGATTGATGTTTAATCGCATTGCTGGATTAAACACAGCCTCTTGGAGGATCGAATCTGGTCATTGATGGTACGGATTCTGCGGTGGCTTTGGAGATTTAATCTCGTGGCTGGTTACATTGTCGAGATTAATTATATGTACCCACCATGGGATTAATCTATGTTGCTACAGGGAATTGATTGTGGCTTCGAGATTTAATCGCAGAGATGGTTGGGGTGTCTAGATTAATCCTACATACATACAGCTTGTACACTACAAGATTAATTACACGATTAATTGAGAAAAAATAGCGGCCCCAAAAATTGGGCTCAGGATTTAATCAGGCCCTCACGGCGATTTGGGGGCAGGATTAATCTGCCGAGCTGATATCACTGCGCTGCCGCGCCACCCTCCTGTGCGTTGCCCAGTCCATTCCGTCCCGCCTCCACCGCCCGCCTCTGCGCACCCGCCTGCGTGTGGGCACGCCCATCCCGCTCTTCATTCGCCCCGCGGCCGAGCCCCTATCCCGCACCATACTTGCGCCAACTTCCGTGTCGGCACGGGTGCCAGTTCTGCTTCAGGAACACAGCGCCGCAGCACCTGCACCTGCATCCCTTCTGCGGCGACACGCAAGTACCGCCTCCACTTCTGCGCCGGCTTTCCGCACCCGCCGCCGCGTCGACCATGACCACACGATGTCTGCATTCTTCTCCTGCAGCCCTACCCGCCCCTGCTGCTGCGCGCGCACCACCTCGCCTCCACCTCGCCTTGCCGCTATCCCGTCCCTGCGCATCTGGTGGACATCTACGCAACCCCATTCCCCGCACGCACGCCACGTCCCCTCCACGCCGTCTCCCTGCACGCGCTTCCGGATCGCATCCAACGCCGCTCCGTCCGTTCTCCCTCCCCACTACGCTGTAGTTGCCGCGCATCTCCCTCCCCTATTCTGCCTGCGGCCCCGCGCTCGGATCCACCACTGGTCAATCGGATTCACCCCGCTGGTGTTCTCCCTACCGCATCCCGCATCGTCTCCCTCCTCGGCCGCCCATCTCCATTCCCGCCGTGTGCAGACCCTCACCACCATCTTCCATCCCCTCCGTCCTCACTTTTCTTTCCACCGCGTCCTCGACCCTTCTCTCCACCCACATTATGTACCTTACCCCCCTATCTCTTTACGCTACGTCGCCGTCGCTGTAGTTTTATTCCTTGCTTACCCAGTACAAAACAATAGAACCAGCTTTTGCCTTACAACTGCTGTGAATAGTGACCACTCTGAGAGAATGCCGCACGGCCATTAATATTACTTCCTCCACAAACCCGCGCTTGATCTGCCATTTTGAATGTCCTCGCAGCAGCCCAAAATTGCCTGTATGTCTGTTCAGTGTTTTCATAAATCTCTTAACTCAAGTGCGTTGTCCTGAGGCTCGACTTCCTGTGCTTGATCCACCAGCCGTGCGAGGATGCCGCCCCTCGTTGTACTATTTTTTAGCCATAAAGGTGTGTGTGTGTGTTCCGTTCATTTCCTTGCTTCGCTCTCGGGTCTTTCCGCCCCACCCAGCTCGTTTGTGAATCAAAACAACCGCCTTGGGTTGGGCTCGACATCTTCTCAGCTTTGCACAAACAAATATCACGGTGGGTTTGCACTCTGCCTCTATTCTGTGTTTCGCTTTGATTTCTTTCTACTTCTCTCATGCACATTCATCTCGACCTGTGCGAGATCTTCACCCGACAATCACCCGATTTTCACGGTCTAGGCCCGGCGGCGAACCTATCATGCTTTCGTCTCTTGCTTTCGCCTAGGGCTTTTCACCGTACGTACCGTATACGGTACGGAGAGTGGGAACCTCGCACGGTACGGATACGGCTACGGTACGGCAATTTCGTGAAATTCCATCCGTAATACGGTACGGCACGGCTCAAGGCGACAGCTATCAATTTTGTCCAGTTCCCGGCTGTGACATGACAGAAATCACCTCGGTTCACTGCAGGAAGTCTTGCCTTGCCATCAACAAAGCCATCTTGAGGGTGAGGGCTGCCCACAGCACCCAGAAAGTTAGTGTCCCATGCCGATTCGCGGCTTACATTACCTATTATGGCAATAGTTGACGTGGGAAATCTCGCTTAACCCTACGGCGTATTACGGCCGTAACACCGTATACGGTACGGGAAAATACGGACTATCCGGAGGGCTTACGGTACGTGAAAAATCCGTACCGTACCGTACGTAACCGTATGCCTAGGGCTGCGGTTCTTTCGCCTTTGTCGACCGCTCCCTCTCCCTTCCCTTCAAGTTCGTTTTCTTCCTCGTGTTCTATTTATATATTTCAATCGTCCCTTCTCAGTCCCCTCCCTCTGCTTTCCACCTTTCTTCTCTCTGTCTGATTTAATCATCATCGCCCTTACACTAACATTCTAACGAGCTTCTAAATCCGCACCTCGAGCCGCCGCAAATTCCGGACTCAAGCCCGTGTGTTGCAATCTCAGTCGGGTATATTATTTTCTCTCTATGCAAGTACCCATGCACTCCCATCCAACTTGACCTTCAAGCCTACGCTTTCTCGATTTCTGGAGCAACTGTACTCAGGTATGTTCCACTTAAAGCATCCTGCCTTGATGCCTTTTTTTCAGCTGCATCCATGAGGCCTATACCTCAATGGTAAGCTTTGTTGTGATGCCCTGGTTCAAACACCGACAGGATGGCAGATTGCATTACAACTCTCGCTATCATGTGCGCATGTGAATATTAGTCCGTTTCCTTTCACTTACTGACTGGTCTAATTACACAATATTTCTGGAACTAGGCTGTCTGGGGCTCCATCCCTTGATTTATTCCCTCCAACCTTGCCATTTTAACGAGCTGTTACTCTGGACCAATGTGTCCACTCCCCTCTATCCACAAGTTGATTCATTACCTACCCTTAATTGTTAATGATGTGAGTTCCGCTCCACCAGCACACCCTACTCCGCCCGCGCTCCACCACCCCAAGGTGTGTTCCATTTTTTCTTAGCACAAACACTCAATAAAATTCATTTCGAGCCTCTGTGCTGAAGGTATGTATGCCTTTGTTTCATTCCATCAGCTTCTTTGCTTCCTATTAACATTGTACTCCCCTGAAGCCGTGACATTTGCTGAATCAAGTTCCCTTTTACTCTCCTCTGCCTCCTCACCGCTCACAAAGAACTCCAGACTTTCCCTCACCTTCGGACAAAATCCCATGCCCCTCATGCCATGGCTCGGATAACACCGCCATTGTCCTCACGGTCTCCTCCAACACCTGTTCACATTGCACGCTCTGTCGCCGTTATTCTGTGACACTCATTGGACAAACCCAGTTCAAGGTGGGCTTTTATTAAATAAAGCATTACTGACTTGATATTCTGAGATCATTCGCCGGATTTATTCCACCCAGGTCCTGTCATGGTGGAATCTGGCGGATGAAGTATGACCCGTCGACTCTTACAATGTCTTGGAATCTCCTGGATACTCTCTCTCTTCACTGAGAGTGGTCTCACTCCACCTCCCTCTCCCACATGTCTTGCCTGTGCCCCACCGTGCAAGCTCCCATGCAGCCGCTACTTTGTCTCTCGTGGTGCTTCCCTCCTCTATGCCATCCATTCTGCACACTGTCTTCCCATCTTCCCCCACCTCATGTATCTCTCATCTTGCTCCTGCAGTTTTTTGCTTTGTTTACTGCTATGCTCCACAATAATACAAGATCTTCTGCCCTGCACCGGTGTGAACTGACTACACTTACAATAACCTCCAAGACTTCACAACGTCAGAGCCGCTTGGAACTGTCTTCAACTGGCATCGCGTTTAGTCTCAATTTATCTATGATCTTTCATTCCCCTTCACTGGAACATATGCCTTTCTTCTGTTGAATCCTTTGTCCTCGAGCTTAAACTCAAAGTACTTCTAATTTACTATCCTTTCAATGCATTGCTGCCTCCGCTTTTCTCTAAATCAAACCTCCTCGTGCCCATTTCAATTAAAAGGGTGTGTTCCCTTTCACTTTCCCCACTTCTGTGCCTGGGTTCAATTGACCCAACCTACCTGAATTCAGTTGAATTCAACCGCACACCTCGAGCTCGACAGCTTGCCCTTTTTCTGAACCTAAGTGCCCAATCCAGACAAGATTGATGCAGTTCAATGTCAAGGTCAGTCAATGATCTTCCCTTTCCTTCTGTTCTGTGGCTTTCAAGTTTTTATACTGTTCTTCTGCCTTCTCCCTAATTCACGCTCATTGCTTTTTGCCTGCGTTTTGCGTGAATACGAGCTTTCTGAGATCCTCATATATTCCTCAAGGTCTCTGCTGCCTCTTTCAAGCCTACTGCACTCTCACCTCCTTCTTTCATCGCCTTCAGTCCAACTTTTCTTTCCTGCTGGGCATCTTTGGTGGTTCACTTCTTCCCATTGGACTGGTTCTTAACTTCTATCTACTCACGCAACCAATTTTTTTCCAATGTTTCTTCCCATCATCCATCTCGCACATGCCTTTTTGATTTCCTCCCACTGCCTTCCACTTCTCTTCCTCTCGCTCTTTTGGATGTCTGATTCAACCATCGTGTTCACACTAACATTCTGGTTGGTTTTCAATCTCACACCTCAAGCCGCTGCAATTCTGTGTGCAACAGTCCCGGTACACTGGAGGGCAGAAAGTACCGGGATTTTTTATATGACTTGTATTTGGTTCAAGACTTCAAAAATAGAATTTGGTGTGCTTGTAACAGATATTGAATCTGAGGTATAGGTCACATTAAAAATTCCAGTATTCTCAGCCAGGTTTTGGTGTTGCCTGCTCAGCTGTAACATGAGCTATATTTGTCCAATTGGGCTGATTCTTTGATACAATGAACTCACAGGTATACTGAAGGGCAGAAAATACTGGGATTTTTTTTATGTGACTTGTATTTGGCTCAAGACTTCAAAAATAGAATTGGGTGTGCTTGTAATGGATAATGAGCCTGAGGTATGGGTAACATTGAAAATTCTGGTATTTGCTGCCCTCTGGTATACCTGTGGGTTCACTGTATCAGAAAATTAACCCAATCAAACAAATATAGTTCATGTTTCAGCCGTCCTGCTCAAAGCCTGGATATTTTCCCAATCAGGCAATTTGATTCGCCATCGGAAAGTCTGAGGAGGCCATGCCCTCTGGAATGGAAATGCAAATTCAATGGTCATACTTTCAAGGGAAATGGTTGGGAATTGAGCTCAGAGCAGCCATCCTGGTGGTTGATAACAAATGAGCTGTGCCCTAAGTTCCGCAAAGAGCTGTAACAGTGCTGCAGGAAACAGCGAGGACGGCAACATGATGTTGGTATCGACTTGCGGGCACGGGATATGGGTCATCAGGAGCGCATTGACTTGCATGGCGGTGGGCTGGCTTAGACGAAGTTGGACAAACCTGGTGTATGAGAGAGACCCCGACTTTCTGGTTGTGGAACTTCATCGCCTCTTCTTCGGTGCAGTGACCGCGAATTGAGGCGGCAATCGTAGTGGCATCGGATATCGCATAGGTGAATGCGAGGTGAACTCCGGATGAGAATAGCGGATCAATCTGGACGTCGTCTTGGTTGTAAAAAGTCCTTTTGAAGGGCCCGGTCACTTACGAATGCTGTATTGACAGGTTAGTTTACTCCAGTACGCAGTCGAAATTCAAGTCTGACCTCCAGCATCTCCTACAAGGCGGATTCGGACCAGCATATTGATTATCACCGGTACAGTAACTGTAGTCTGCTGCTGATTTTATGTCACTGACCAATTCTGCATTGCCTAGGAGTTTAAGGAGTCCAGGAGTGAGCTGGAGCTGACTCAGGTAGAATTCTTTCAAGTCTGCGGCCTGTGCTTTTTGATCCGGTTGGAGGTTTCTGAAAGGACCACACCGACGGAAACGGCACACACCAGTGTGGAGCGGAATGAACCACATCCAACCGGTTTCGTCTGACGAAAATACATGAGTAAAAACAAACCAAAGTCAGTTGGATCCTGACCAGTGAGTGCCTCAAACCACGGGGCGTTCTGGGTTAGTTCCTGGCATATACTAGGTATTACCAAAAGTAACCGAGCATTGGCTGTATTGCCAGATAACCCAACTATTGCTAATTCTTATGGAAAGATTATGAATCTACGGTCAATTTAGCGTAGATTTCACCAGCCCACCTTAAGTTGACGAACCCTGTACATAGCAGAATATTGAATTTCGAAAATTCGAGTATTTCCGCATTTACGTCTTTTCAGATGACATTTTGCCCGGTCTTTAAACCTCCAAAATGGTGTTACCTATGCCAGAACACATACACAAAACCTCAGCAAATAGGGCCTAATCCATTGATCCATAGATGGAAATTAATCCCAATGGAAGTTACACGTCAAAGGGAAAAAATGAATTGTTCGCTGGGGACAAAAGGTAATCTCGGATTCTTTCTCTTGTGTATGAGTAAGGATAACTATGGGAGTTTTGAGGCACCAGCCCTCCCAGCAATTCATCCGCACTCGTCTAAAATTGGTGCAAAACAAAGTGCTCGGTTACTTTTGGTAATGTCGAGTATATACTCGCGCCCTTCCAATAGCCCCAAGACGCTATATTTTTCAAGGCCGGTTCTGGGTGAATTTCCTGTTCTTGAGATACCGCGTTGACATGATCCCGGTTCTCCCCGATGCATCGACAAGCCATGAAAACTTGATGTCCCCACTTCCATGATCCGACTTCCACTCGGCAGTCACAGACCGCTGTGCATTCTCTGCGGAAAATTTGATTTTGGTGACGCGGACGCCTTCATAAAGATCCTGGTCTAAATATGGACTGCCAAATTCGCACGAAAGATACGGGAGCAGAACAGGGACCGGGAGGGAGTAGATAAAGATCGGGAGGGAAACCCGAAGGGAATATACAAGGATCGGGAGGGAATACGCAGCGTTTCCAAATTCGGGAGTGGTGATTACTCGATGATTTTGTGGAGCGTCCCGCCGAAGCACCGACAGCAAGGCCCAACACAGGTCAACGACTCCACGAACGAGCGGGCCCCACGACCCACCTAAACTCCGAAAGTGGTTGCAATACACCCGGCTCCCGGCGAGTGAACGGTTCATTGAATGTGCCTAAAGTCCCGATAATTCAAAATGATGCGATTTGAATCAATGCTCGACATAATGTTTTAACCGTGTTCAAACCCGAAATAACTTGAAACCCATCCGACACAGAAAGTCAATGATAGTCAGGCCGAGTGCGGCTTGATGATTTGGTTGTGGGGGGCGGGGCGTGGTTGGTCCGATGGGATGTAGGGGCGACCTAAACCCACATCATTGGTCCGACAGCGCCAATCATTTAGTTTTCGTGTAGGGATCTGAGCACACAACACCAAAACGGCAACTAAACTGTTTAAATCCGTTTAAAACGGTTTTAGAACTCTATTTTCTATGGCCGTTAAAACTACTGAATCTGATTGGTCAACTAACCGCCTCACCCCATCTAAACCAACGGTGTTAACGGTGCATGGATGAAAATCAAAAAATCGTTTTCAGTAGACCAATTATTCCCTTACCTAAACTCGCGGGCGACCAAGGCCCCATCGAGGTCCAAATAGATTCCGGATTCGTTCCGAATTTATATTCTCGAAGGATCCGTGGCGTCGAGCGCCAATCCTTTCTTCGTCTGCGTTTACGTCAGAACCAATTGAACGATTTCTAATCCCAAACTCACACCATTAAAAAAGCCAATAATGGAGAGGTAAAATCGCGAATTGCTCACAATCCTGCCGACGAAGCCTTGATTTGCGGGACGCCCGCCAGTAACACCGGAGATTACTAAATTGTGGGACAGTCTGGGTGCTATGGATGCGGATAGTCGAATAGGATGTGCCCGTGACGTAACCCACCTTCTCTTGTCCACTCAGCTTACCCCGTGTGGATGTGTCTGTGACCGTGCCTACCCGTGCCGATCCGATGCGGATTTTGATCGGCAGGCTAGTGAATACGATACGCCAAATGGCGTGTCGTATTGAGTGCTCCGGGCCCGTATTGTATTTGTATTGTATTGTATTCATATCCACAAGTTTGAATATGAATATATTTTGAATACTAAATATATTTAGTCGTCATGAATCTTGATGAAATCCATGCAGTTTATGCGGCCAAGCCTCGACTTGAACCATTCCTTGGTAATAATATCTCCGGACGCCGCCTCCGCAGTCATGGATGACCGAAGCATCCGATAGCGTGTGCTTCAAACTCGAAAAAAGACTTTCAAAGCAATGCTTACACCAGGAATTGCAAGAATACCCTGCGCCACACGCGCCATGTATTTTAAAGTGCGCTCATTTACTTCGATAAATTGAGCACCGTATTCGAGGCAAAAAAGCGAAACTCACTTTCCACCATTTTCCCATTGTGAATTGAAGGTGAAGTCTTGACCTTCCGAATAGCAGGGGAATACAGGGGGTTTGGGATCAGCATTCTTGCTTAAGCCCGGGGAGAGATACTTCGCGAGAGGACCATCCCGTCGGCCAGTGAGACAAGAAGCAGGAAAACTAGTTATGGCCACGAAAAAATCTTCCTGTATGGAGGCCGTGGACATCTCCGAGGTGTTCATACAAAAGTGTTCTGTCGTGAGGTGTCCTGTCCACAGAAGCGTCCGGCTTTGATGCGATTCAGAGTCCGCTACTACCCACGCGAAAGATTGAAAGATTGGCGAGACTCCCGCGAGAGATTGGCGAAAGATGATGGTTTCTGATGGCCGAGACCGGAACTTCGGGTGGGTCACTGTATTCAAATATATCTGAATACACGCGGCCGTGTCCGCTACAATGCAGCAGCCCAATCCGAGGAACCTACGCGAAAGATTGAAAGATTGGCATGACTCCCGCGAGAGATTGGCGAAAGAGTACATATGCCATATGATTTTAGTGGGAGTGGAACAACCCAGTCCCACCAATCGCCTTCCAGTTCCACCAAGCTTCGAAGCAGTGGGATTTGCCTAGGGGAGTGGGGCTTGCCGCTTGATCACATCACCATCACGGCTACGAGCTGCGGGTCATTTTATCGAAGGGTCCCCGAACACGGTCAGATTAAGTGTAGTGCTGGGTTTCCTTCCAGACACTTGGTCTAGAATCACAATATATGCATCTGTCACGACCTCCCCGACAACTCCAATCTGACTTCTCCTTTTTCCAGAGTCCAGAAGCATATTTGACGACCCCATCCTGAAGTCAAATCGGTATGTTCATTCCTTTGTATCCAGGCACCCGTTCTGCAAGGTTCGACTTTGAAAACGAACGTGGGGCTATCTACAGTACAAATATGCTGCGTTTCATTTTCAATTCTCTAACTCAATTTTGTCTCACACCACCTAAATCTCTCCTCGAGTTAGCTTCACCCCAAGGTACTCACCTAGATGTACATTTTTCTGTGGAGTCATTTAATCAGAACTGATAGATCATGAAGCCCAACGTTAACGCCTCGCTCAGCTTAAATATTTCACAGCATCGATCTTCAGCACATCATCTCTGGTTCAACTCCACTGCGGAGTGTCTAGATTCTCACCATCTCTCATGTGCTATTACATGGCTCAGTTGAAGCCCACAAGTTCATGGTCAGCTCACATTCTCCACTTATTTTTGGCTTGAAGATTCAACCCGCTGCGGAGCACCGACGTTCAAATACTGGCCCAATTACAACCATGAAGTGTCTATGTGTTGAGGATCTTCTTCCCCTCTCGGGTTCCGGGGAGTTAAATACTTCCTAAAACGGATTGATGTCGCGACTCTCGCATCCATATCGAAATCGAATTTCTATCTCTGCTTAACACACTCATGTCGGCGAGTCACTTGGCACTGGCAGTTGGTTGAAATTTAATAGACCTATCTGTTTGGTCCGCCGAGAAACTCAGTTCTCAGTACTCAAATCAAATGAACCCACTCGAGACGGGCCACTGAACGCCCATCCATCACGGTTCAGCAACATTTGAAAGTTGAAACCATTTGCGGCATCTGGGGTTCAGCGGGACATTTCAAGTCTGAACAGATATTGATCGCGTATCAATCCCACTACTGATCAATTTGCGATCAGTTCCACATCGCAGATTCTCAGAAACATCCAGTCCCACTTATTTGGATGAATCCCGCCAATATAAGTACCTAAGTGGGACTGGACGAGTCCCACTCCCACTAAAATCGTTGTCACTCTTGGCAAAAGATGATGGTTTCTGATGGCCGAGACCGGAACTTCGGGTGGGTCACTGTATTCAAATATATCTGAATAACCTAGGGCTCTCCACCGTAACCGTAAGGGCACCCAGAAGCATCGTTACAGTTACGGTTGCGGCCGGTTAACACCCGTAAGAACCGTAAACATACGGTCCGTCTGCGGTATTTTACGACCGTAAATTTGTAGGTTCGGAGCAAGCCCGGCACACCGGGGGACCTGACGAAGGCCGTGTTGTGTTTGATCGATCATCCGGCATTTCCCGGCATCGTCAGAACGGGGCTTGTACCGAACATAAATTTGCCCAAGATGGTTCGATTTGAATCCATCGGCCGGCCGGAGCCGAAACGCGTGATGAGACTTCCTGTTATGCCGCCAGATTTGGCATAACATGAGATGTTCTTTCTCGGATCAGATTACCTTTTGTGTGTGTGTGTGAGCATATGTCGACTCGGCTCGACTTCGGCATTCATTTTGGGTTGCTGTCAAACATGGTGGGTGGAGTCGTCGCGTTCTCTTGGACGCTGCGCTCCGCCGTTCCAGGTGAAATGCTGAACTTCAACAGAGAGCTATTAAATACGCGTCCATGATTAATCTTTGCCTCCCATTTCTTATAGCGCCCTCATAATACGCTTCTTCTGCGCGGCTTTCCTGGTAACCGGGTGATTTCTTCATCTCTGGATATGCAGATTAAGGATCCTAAGTTTTGCCGGGCTCTGAAGTCGCCGTACAACATGTATTCTCCGGCGGAAGAGATGGCATCTCTATAGGTTGAAGCCGGAAACTATCCGGGCTTTGATGTCGCTGAAGTATCACCTTCGTTTGAAACGCAGAGGCACTGAGGACCTCTCCGGGCCATGCAGGAGGCATAGATATGTGTTTTCTATCTTGGTTTTAATTTTATTTCGTTCTGTGCGACCGTATACGGTCGTAATGTCCGTAAATGCACCGTACCGTAACCGTAAGAACCCCCAGAAGCATCGTTACGGTTACGGCCGGTTAGCACCCGTAAATAGCCGTAATCCTTACGGCCGTAACCGTATACGGTACGGTGGGGACCCCTACAAGCACCTCTCGGACGCCAAAAGTCCGAAGGCTCCAACCATTCAGTTTTCGTGTAGTTCTTGCGATCTGCAGCACGGAATTATACTTGAACAAATTTGGGCTCGCATATTTTCCCTATCCTTGTTGACTTTACGCTGAGGCACAGTTGGAGTGCCTAGATTGTCGGCGTGGTCATCCAATAATTACCATATCTGGTACACATTCTAGATGAGTGCGATTCGACCAGCACGCAAGTTTATGTGGGCGAGCAGATCTAAAAAAAACCATTGGGTTACATACCTGTTGAGTATTGGCTGGAAAAGCCGCGGGAAAAGATGTAAATATTGTAACTTTTAAACCGTTTACAAACGGGCTCTAAATAAACTGTCTGGATCTTCCCGCCAAACTAAATGGAAGCGAAAACGGTTTAAACTGTGTATGGACGTAACTGTTGGAGCCGTAACCCCTTTCTGCCCGGATCCGTCGAAAGTGATAGTGTTCCACCTCAACAAACACCTTGGTCGTCGCAACTCATAGTGGGTCACGAGCTATATAACAGACCAAGAACTACCTCTGCCCCTACCCTCCAAAGAAAGCCCCGCGCACCTATAAGAACGAAAAATGAATATCCTGCTTGCTTCAGCAGCCTCACTGATCTCGGTCATCGTCATCTACTTGATCGATTGGCGATCGAAATCCCCTCGAATTCCGGGCCCACCACCGCACCCCTTTGTCGGCCACACATTCCAGGTTCCAACAATCAAATCATGGAAGTACTTTGAAAAGCTCTGGCATCAGTATGGTGCGTTAGTATGCCATATTGAACCAAATTGTCGGTTCTGCTAATTTGAGTACAGGGTCTATCGTCAAAGTCACGCTCGCAGGAGACGATATGGTTATTTTGAGTAATCCATCGGATGCAGAAGAGCTTGCAAGTACCCACCATTCGAGTAGAGTTAACACTGATGGTTTAATTGCAGCTTGCGCGTCGCGCTCGTAATTACTCTTCACGGAGGCCTCTCATATATGCTGGAAAGTACGAATCGAACAATCTGCGACTATCCCTTCTACCCTATGGGGACATGCTGAAGAGGCAAAGAGCTGCTTTTCATCAGATGCTTCAACCACGAGGTCTGTTTTGGCGCTATACATACTCTATCTTACTCAGATTCCATCCAGCTATCGGGGGCTATGAAGAAATGCAACATCTGGAGTCCTTACGCCTGCTTGTGGACCTTGTTAAAACGCCGGCCATGTATTACAATCACGTCCAGCGCTTTCCAGCATCTCTCATCTTTAACCTCACCTTCGGACGACCCCTCAACGACGACGGCAAAGATCTTGCTACTGCTATAGAAATCTTCATTGGCTTTGTGAAAGATATAACTCCAGGCGCGCATCTTGTTGATACGTTTCCGATGTTGGATTTACTCCCCGACCTTTTATCCCCGTACATTCTCTCCCTTTCGGCTCCCCTTGAATCTAACGGACCTTAACCAGGTGGCGGGCAGAGGCAAAATTGAAGCACGAACGGGAATTTGAGGTGAGTTTCAAGTTTATCAAAACAACTGGAAATACAACCTTACTGTTGTTCAGCTTTATAGCCGGCTGTCCTTGGAGGTCAAAGCGAAAATGGAGAAAGATCCAGAAATAGAATGTTTTGCCGCCCGCTTATGGGAGCAACAAAAGAAACTGAACATACCTGACGAGGAACTTTTCTACAGTACCGTTTCATTCCATGCATCGTTAATTTGAACTCACCTTGGCCAATAGTCGCTGGGTCAGCATTTGTAGCGGGGACGGACACCAGCTCACTCACACTGCTCTGGTTTTTGATGGCTATGGCCCTCTATCCTGCCACGATGCAGAAAGCGCAAAAAGAGATCGATTCGGTCTTCAATTCGGATACACTCCCCAATTTCTCCGGAGTCCCAAATCTCCCTTACTGTGCTGCGCTGATCAAGGAGGTTCTCCGGTTTGCATTTTCCCCCGGCAGTTTAGTGGTATCAAATTGATTCATTTTTCAAAAGATGGGGGCCTGCAGCTCCTTTATCGCTTCCACATTACACTACCGCTGATGATGAGTACCTGGGGTATACAGTATGTATTCCACATGCTATTCTCCATCTCTATCCTCAACGAAGCTTGTCAGATTCGTAAGGGGACTATGGTCATTTCGTCCATCTGGAACATGGTAAGTCGACTGTGTTCGAGAAGATCCTAAGTTAACCTGATTGGTAGCACCACAACGAAGATGAATTTCCGAATTCGTATACATTCGATCCAGACAGATGGCTATCCAAAGAGCCCGGTGCCGGTGACACTGCCGACTCCCTCGGTCAAGGTCACTATGGCTTTGGTGTGTTTCTCAGGCTCACTGGTATCACCATTGACTCGATTCCCTTCAGGTTTCGGAAGGTGTGTTGTGCAGGATTACTGGTAGGTCTATTGACCCACTCTATACAGGAGAAAATGCCCGGGTCATCACTTGGCTACAAAAAGCACTTGGATTGCCGTAGTTCGGGTGCTCTGGGCATTCAACATTGAGCCTCGCAAGGATATCTCCGGCAAACCTATGAAGATTGATCCAGAAGATTGCACCTCCGGGCTCACTTCGTACGCATCTTTCTACACGCCAGCTCTCTCCTCGCTTATGACATTTCAGACGGCCGAGAGAATTTCCTGTGAATTTCCTTCCCCGGAGTGCTGCCCACGTCGAGACAATTATGTCCACTGAAGAACTTGCTTGACTTTCATGGCCAACCAACTGAGCAAATGGTTGAGGTGGAGGTGATCTAACGACCATACTTGCCCTTGAATAGAATATTTATCTAGTTACAACTTTGAAGATCACAATGGTCTCTGGAATCTTGTATTCACTCCCTTGTAGTACTCGATTTGGACGACCATCGGCTGTATATTTGAGGAATGGTTTTGCGGAGGGGTGGTCCTTCGGGAATGATCTGCGCTCCCGCGGATGACCCAAATTTACAGATCACCGCAACGGATGCTTACTAAGTGAAAATTTCGTCCCCGCATATCAATTGGATGTTCAAATTTCGGGTATCGGCATATTCAGCAGCCCGAATTCGTAACCAACCATGAATAGGCAGGCTTGCAGGTAGTACATTTTTCCGTGGCGCTTTCAAGAATTTGCCGTAATTTTCACTAGGGCATGAGAAGCTGGGACGCTTTCCCTCGAAGTCTCTCCCGCTACCTCCGAGCCCGCCGGGCCAGGGATGCCTTACGATTGTTCTCGCGGAAATTGACTACCAACGCTTCACCTAGAAGGGATTTTTAGTCAATAATTCCACAATCAATGACCGAGGGGTGAATTGAAACGGGTACAGTTGCATATCAGAGGAAGGGTTGTGTGGAAAAAGTTTTTTTGGGGGAACAAGCTACGTTCCCGCGGATGAGCCAAATTTACGGAAAACTGGAATGGATGCTTACTCTGTGAATCTTCACCTCCGCATAAAAATTGGCGGCGATAAGCTCAAATACCGGGTATCGGTGAATCCTGCAGACCGAATTGGTAACCAACCAAAGGTTGCAACTATCTACTCTTCTCTAAGAAGTAGACTATATTTGTATCATAATGCCGTGGGAAGCTGGGTAGATTTCCTTCGGATCTTCATCCGTTATCTCCGAAACTGTAGGGCCAACAGGGAACCCAACGGCTCATACCATACTCGCGAACACTCGGCCATAGCATGTTGCGACACAATAACTGCTCCACATTTTTTACTGCCATCCGCTAGAGCATTTCTTCCATCAGGGTTGGCCCACTGGACCCACTGATTTGGTCCAGTTATATTCTATGCTTTACAGGATTCGTGGGAATATTGGGACCGCACAGGCAATCCTCCTCCTCCTCCTCCAGCCTAGTTTCATATGGGAATCAAGACGACCGGAAAAAAGCGCGTGGACCATGAATAATGGGTTCTCACAATATTCATACTGGACAATTTCGTTCAAATCGACAGGTGGTGTGATGCGTGACCCATTTTACCTATTCGACATTTCGGCAGCGGCCGAATTTTTGTGTGACACCTCGAAATTTTCGGCATTTGAACCGAAATTTTGGCCTTTTTGGCCTTTTATTTTTATTTTTATAGGCAATTTCGGGCCTGTGTGACCACTAGGAGGTTCGACAAAGGCCCGAGTGACGCGTGACCTCGACCAAAGTTCGTGATCGACAGGGGGGTGCGTGACGCGTGACTGCCGATTTGAACGAAATTGTCCAGTAGTCTCGGCCAAGAAAAGAACCACTTCCATCCAATCTGACGCCAGCGTCAACATTTCGGTCCTCGGAATTACTCCTACTGTGCACAAGAGCATTCTAATTCTATGCTTTCGCAAGGCTTTCGCGGGTCATGTGTTTCGCATACAAGACATGGAGACACGTCGTTCGAAGGGACTGTTTTTTTGCTTACTTCACCGTGATCTGCAACTCGCACGACGAATGTTTTCAGCTCCTGTCCATTAATTCGGACCAGGAAGCTCGCGTGCGCTACGCTTTGCATAGGAATTGTGGCCGTTCAATCCCGGAGGCATGCGAGAAGACCAGACGCACAAGGTACTCTAAAAATGGTGGCTTGGAGTTTCCCTGCACAAGCTCGAGCGATTCGCGGAGCGCCGGTAAATCTCAAGTGGCATTCACCCCGGCGTCTGCCTACGCAAAGTTACAATCTCTAGCTTATCCAGCGCATCGGTTTGAGATATTTGTGGAATGTTCGTCGTCTCGAACGTGTAGCGGACGACTTCTGTCCGCTGCCTCGGTCGTGTTGCACTCTCCGGGCGTCCATGCTCCTCGAACCAAGTGTGCTCCGCTGTTACAATATTCAAATTTACTCCCAGGACAGATATCTTCTGTTTTTCCTTTTTTTTGGGGGCGAGGGGGGGGGAATGCGGGTATAAAATGAGAGTGGTCCTGAAGCAAAGTCTCCAGGACACTCGAGCCCTCTCCCCAGTCCCTCCCTCTTCCCAGACACTCCTCGGCGAATGACCTTTACCACTCTCTTCGCCGTTGTCGCACTTGTGACTGCCACCCATGCAGCCCCCTCCACCCCTGGTGCCGTCTGTGCGGATGGTACTCGAGTGGGTAACGCCGCCTGTTGCGCCTTCATTCCTGTAGGCTCTTCCATCCGGTCTCGCACGCCATCAGACCCACCCTCTTCCCTCCCCTTAGCTCGCCAAGGTCTTCAAGAGAAGGTCTTTCAGAATGAGTGCGGCAAGGACGCTCATGAAGTACTGCATCTGACCTTCCGTCAGTCCTCTATTCCCACTCTACATGTGCATCTGACGATCATGATTACATTTGATATATTGTTCGCCTGGCCCGTGTTTGCTGATGCTTTGTACATAGTGGCGGCGGCGCCGATGGAAGCATGCTGCTGTTTCCAACCGTGAGTGGTTTTCGTTTACAGCCATTGCATCCTCAGCCTCACATCATCCAAGATCGAACCAAATCTCCATGCAAACAACGGAAACGATGATAGCGTGAACAATCTCATCCCATTCCTGTCCAAGCACCGCGTCAGTGCTACAGATCTTGTTCAATTCGCTGGTGACTAGAATTTCTCATTTGTTTTTCTACATCCGGTACTTGAATCCTGGCAGGCGCGGTGGCTCTGAGTAACTTCCCAGTAAGTTCTTCGTTGCTTACATTTCCGATTCATCACTGACGCCGTCCGAACGCAGGGTGCTCCCCAGCTAGAGTTTATGGCAGGCCGCCCCAATACAACGATTCCTACCATCGACGTCTTAATCCCGGTACTACATATTATCTCTCACCCAACCATGTCTCTGATTGGCTATTTCAGAAACCACAAGACAATGTCACCTCAATCCTCGAGCGCTTTGCCAATGCTGGAAACCTCTTCACCTTTTGAAGTAATCAGTCTGCTAGCCGGCCACACCATTGCTTGGGCGGATAATGTAGATTTGGTGATCGACACCACACCTTTTGATTCAACTCTGTTCACCTTTGATACTCAGGTCTTCCTCGAGGTTTTATTTCATTTTGAACCTACACTAACTCTGCAAAAGAAATGTCACATGTATTTTTTGTGATTTCTAGGCTCCTACCGGACATCTTCGCCAAAATCAAGTACAGGTGGCTCAAGGAGGTCGAGGCCGACATTTTAACATCATTGATGGCATCAAATGCGATTGATGCGCCATCAGGTGGAGCAAAACAAGAAATCAGTGTTCTTCTGACTCAACAGGGGATTTTTTTTCAAAGAAATCTAAACCGCCCAGATCAAAGCCAAAGATGTCTGCACTCATCCTCCAATTTGAATTGTAGAAAAATATACAGGCAATAACGAGCTATGAGGCCTAGAAAACAGCTGTTTTGGCCCATTTTCCGTTATTTTGGCCTATTTTTGGCGTGAAATTCAGCGTGCCCTCCCACGCACCGAAAACCGTCCCGCTTCGTGTCTGTGGGTGGAATTAGAGGGTGTGGGGTGTATATTTTGAGGGCCTACCGTCCTGGTGTTCAGATTCCAGAGCATCACGTCCTAGCTGGAAGAAAAATGTGTCAGTAAAGGTGAGTGGCATGGACCGCACAATGGCACTGGGGGCAAGGGCCATGGGATTAGTTTCATGGCATAGGACCGACACTTGCCATGGCAGATCAAACCTAACAAGTGCCCTTTGTTCTATTTTGGTTTGATTCTGGATTTTTGTTCTCGGGACTATGGATCATCAGGCCCTTGTTTGAACAGAAGCTATAGACATCTGGTGCAATGGGAGTCTTACTATACTCCTGGTAAATGACGGTGGCACCGCTTACTTAGACCAAATTTTGTTTTGTAAATTTACAGCGGCAGAGCCAGAGATGACGGTTGACGGCCGCTTTTATGGAGGTCCCAGGCTGCCATTCTAAATTCAGAAAACTCCAAAAAACAACCGTCTGAGCCACCAAATGTACCTGTCTTTGAGCTAAAATAAAAAGTGACAGCCTTGGTTACAGAGAAGGGAAAATGATCTTTGTGTTATCCAGTGCAGATTTTTTTATCAGATGCAGAGATCAACATGCACCAACTTACAAAGCCAGAGAATGAAGCAGAACAAAGATCTAAAATAGAACAAAGAGAGATTGTGTCAGTATGCAAGCTCTGCCATGGCAAGTGTCGGTCATATGCTGTGAACCCTTGACCACGGCACTTGCCCCCAGTGTGGCAACAGAAATTGTTGGAAAATCCCTCCACAGAGGCCCAGGTTTGAGCCTTCCTGTGGAGAGAAAATCCAACGAAGAGTGTGTAAGAAAAGTAGAAGAAAATCTGGAACTCACCGAGACCAAGACATGTCTTAAAGAGGTGTTGGGTAGAGCACATTGAGCATGATGACATGCATACGGGGCTTCCAAGAGCACAAGCTGAATAAATCAAGCAAGCAACTCCCAGGGCAACCATAAGACGAAATATGTGCGAGTGGGTCAAACCATCCTCAGGGCTCAGGTGGTAGGGCAAGGTAGGAAATGGAGGTTATGAGGTATTGGCAGCAGAATGGCGAGCAGAGACAGGTGTGATGAAGAAATAAAAGAGTATGAGAGTGTGGATGACGAGGGACAAGGCGAGAGCGTGCATCGAGATGGCGACAAAGGGGTAAGGTGTCATACGAAATCTGGGGTGAAAGCAATGTATCAAATCTATTGAAACTAGAATACATGAGAAGTATATATAGTAAAAGTGTAATATAAGTAAAAGGAGAACACTCAAATAATTCCATTCTCGGAACATTCCAGCTGTGTGATCTACAGAATTAGTTACCAGGTACAGAACTCGGAAACAGAAGGGGTCTGGACACAAGAGAAAACAGTAACACAATGGGGAACTTGCTGTAGGGAAAGGGTCATAAGGAATGAGAATAGCGGCAGAAGAAGTAACTAGGTGATCGGACCAATTCTGTGATCAGTGCGGGATGCTGCTCATCAATGATCTTTGTTTATTGATCGCCGTTGGCAGCGTGTGAATGATGATCAATAGTCTCTCCCTCCTGCCTCAGAAATGTGTGTGTTTCTGAGACGTGTTTCCACACATGCCTAGCCTTTCACAGCAACGCAAAAAAAATCCTCTGGCCATGTTCAAATAAGCTGCAGTGTATGTGCACCTAGCAGGCAAATTGTGAAGATGACCCAGACCCTCACACTGAGCCGGGTGCAGATTTTGCAACAAGTGGACATTGCCACCTAAGCCAATTGCGGAGCAGGTCTTGTCAAGATTCTATAATATTCTTCTGGAGCTGACAATTTTATATTGCAAGGGATGAAGGATGACGCCTGAGGAACACCAGGCGCACCTGGCTCTGCAAGGCCTGCAGCAGACTCCAGACATTCCGGAGGATGTTGACCTGCCTGATTTTGCTCAAGACAATGATGTTCTGCACGGGCACACTGCCCTGGACATCAGCCATGCCGGAGAGTTGATTCCAGAGGATGAAGCAGACCAAGATGATGTAGATCTGCTGCAAGAGCTCAGAGAACACCATAAGTCTGATGTATGCTGATTTTTATCTTCTAGCCAACTCTTTGCCAGCCGCAGTCGACATCAGCAAGACTGTCGCACACAGCACAACCGCACGCAAATTATAGTTGACGTGTTTGCGGCACAGCTGGAGAAGATGACCGATGTGTATATGGATTGGAGCCTTGCCATGGTGGACAAGGGCCTGGGTGGAGACTACATGCAACCGGAAGGCTCTGTGGAGGAGGACAGGCACCCCGTGTGGGTGGTGGATTTGTTCAGTGAGTCATGTATCTTATTGCACTTGTTTTTGCGGTGCTCATTGACTGTGGCTTCTGCAGGTGCTTATTACCAGGCCATGCCCATCATCGACGCTAACATGTTCAGCACCTCAGTGTTTGTGTGGAACGGCCTGACGCCGTGCTCACCTCATGAACCCAGTGTCGTCGTGACAGTGCGTGTACTGGAGGTCTTCCACATGCTCCAGCTATGCTGCCCGCAGCTGGGGATGCAAGCCTTTGTCCATGGGACCTGTGACCTGCATGGTGTCGTGCCCATATCTCAGCCAACAATTCTCGGTTGCATACAATGTCTATCTGTCTATTTGTGTGGAGGTCGACAAACACGTGAAGGCCATGCTGAGACGAGACACCCCCAATTGGCGCCTCAAAAATGCTTGCCCCACATGTATGTACAAGCTCAAGGGGGAGGCACTGCTGAAGCTGCCTTTGATCACGACCCAGGTCGGCAACAACTCAATGAAGAGGTTCTGGTGTTGAGAGCGAGAGGAGGTATTCCCAGATGCCACCATGGCTCCTGGCACTGAAACGCCGTAACAAGAGCGTGCGGCATCTAGTGCTATCTTGCGATTTCCTAGGACCAGTATTTATACAACAGGAAAGCGCTAGCACTTCTGAAGTGTTATCACTAGCACTCAGGACTCTAGCTAAGTGATATAAAGGAGAACTGGAGTGAGCCCAAGCTGTCAGTTGTAGCATCAGATACAACTAGTGCGACACACTGAAACACCATAACAAGAGCGCGCGGCATCTAGTGCTATTTTGCGATTTCCTAGGACCAGGATTTATACAACGGGAAAGCACTAGCACTTCTGATGTGTTATTACTAGCACTCAGGACTCTAGCTAGGTGAAGCTCTACCTGTTCCTCCCCCGTCGGCCAGAGGCCGGTGGGGAGGGAGGCAGTGATGGCTTGAGATCCACTAAAACCTTGGGCACTCTCAGCCAGTCTTCTGACAGTTTGTCTTCGTCCTTGAGAGTGGAGCTCCATGTTTGTAGCACCAGGATGGAGTCTAAGGAATTCTGTTTCCCATATCGTACCTTGTTAGTCAGAAGGCGATCCAGGTCTTGACGTAAGTTCAACGCATGGAGCCATCTGTTTCGAATTTCAGATTCGGTTGGGGATTCACCCCCTCTACTAATTACACAGTCATTCCGGATTTTCCATATCTGGAAAAGGGACTCAGAGACTAGGATGTGGAATAGCCGTGTAGCGCCACTGAGTCGCCGTCCTCCTTCATCTTTTCCAGATTACAACTCTAAAGGCTTTCAAAGGTTCTTTCTCAAGAACCCTTTCTGGGAAACACCACAGAAATGGGTATCTACCAAAACCTACAAAGGATTATTATCATGTTCCACCCTTGTAACAGAGAGGAGAGCTGAGTTGAAGCAGAAACAGGTCGAATGAGTGCAGTGCCGATCTATCGGCGATCAACACACCCTCTGAATAATACAGGGGTGCTGCTGATAGGTTCCCATCTCGTAATTGGTAAGGGAATATGGCATGCTCACAGTTGGGAACCAATGAGAGGTGACGCTCGGAAGAACAACCGACGGAAACACAGTTACAGCCATTTGCATAATTCCGTGAACACACATTTTTTTTGTTTTTGCCGTCACGTGTTGATCTGAGACCTCGAGGCTTAAAAATGCAGGCCACAAGAGTTGGTCTGGGACAAGACTGGGCAGCAGTACATAGGAAGGATCCTCAAACGCTACCTGTAAAATTCTGACCGTCTCCAGTCAAGCTCTGCAGTTTCGGCGAACTCGGCATATGCACGTGATGGCGCGAAAAAAAAATTGCGTGTTCACGGAATTATGCAAACGGCTATAAAGAGGCGGATAAACAGACATTTGACGCATTGGGATTGTGTTTTGGGCTTTGTAATTGTGTCTTGGCAGTTGTATAAGTATCTGGAGGTGTTTCTACAGTGGACACAGCATCATCCCCCAAACTAGTAGGCTATACACTTGCGCATTGGGTTGATCTGGGATCCTCGGCAAATGCACTCTTATAGAGTAGCATTACTAGTTGAAATCTTATTTGTTTCTGAATCATATTACATTCCGGAAACGCACTTGGGCTCTGTCTGGAAACTGTTAAGAACTCTGAATCTGTTGGAACTGGGACTCTGTTGAAAGAAATGTTATTGTTGTTGTTTGCGGAGCGGGTTTCAGAAAGTACTGTCTAGGGAAAACTTTGGAAACGTGCCTGCTGTGCACTGCTCAGAAAGTACCTTTTTGGGAAAGCTCTGTGAATGCTCTTGGCCTATGAACTAGGGGCCTTACTTGAGTCTACAGGACTACTTTAAACTTGTTTCTCTGTTGCTTGGACACACACACACACACTGCAAAGCTAGTTTCCCAGAAAGGGTTCTTGAGAAAGAACCTTAGAACACCCTCAGAGTTGTGACCCGGATCCTCGGAATAGCCGACCACCTGTTTTAGTGTATCCACATTCAATGGAAACCGGTGACAGACCTGGTATTGAGGCACCCGGGCATTTATTCAAATCTGGTCAAGTTGCAACATGCTATAATGTACTTCATGACATTACGATGTCATCTCACAAGGGCTAATGCTGGCCTGAGCAGTTAGCTAAAAGGGATATAATGTGTCTCGAACCATTAAAAAGGCGCTGGACAACAATCCTGGTAAAGGGTTGACATGAGAAGTCGCTAATGGAGCAATCGTGGAAAGTGCCTTACCATCCTGGAAACAGATTGGGGCTACTGCACATCCCTGACCAAGGGCGTATTACGAGGGATTATCCTTCTGAACCAGAGGTATCATTGTGGGCATCATCTGATGTCTTCAGAACTGCCAAGAGAAGGCTGGACTTGGTCGATCTACCAATTGACTAAGAAACCATACTCAGGTACTGGGAAGCGACGGCTATTGTGGTTTTCAGACAAATCACTTAAGAGGGTCAAAGCAGGACCAATTGAAGCGAATGGTTACCAAGGAGGGTGATGGTGGGCTGACAAGGCAGCGGGCTAAAGTTGACATATCAACCATATCTCATCATGATCATTCCAAGCGATGTAGATCTTGACTCATCGTTAAGCTCGGCTCGTTGATGTTTCTTACAAATCTCTCTCAATTTTACTAATTGTCTGATATCCGACAGGAGTTCATCGGCTGGCTGCCATACCACTAGTCATATACCCTGAACCCTGCTGCACGTTTGTATCTGTATCGTTTATATTTAGAATCCTGTAAAGTATTTAAGTGGATGGTTATGGGTGGGACACAAGTGAATCTCACCCTACCTACTAGATGCGAAGTTACTAGACTTCACGCTTAACCGATTGAGTAGGCATTCATTCAGAGACACCCAGAAGCTATACCAAGTTTCGCTTGTTTTTCCTGTTGGAATATTATCTGTGTTTGATTTGGATCTTTATAATCGGCGCGTGGACATATTGGATAAACAGAATGGACACGTGGAATATAAGGAAACAGATCAGACTTGACAATTGGTTGTAATCTCGCAAGGATTAGCAATCGCTGATACTATTGGAATCGGTGAAACACCGTAACAAGAGCGCGTGGCATCTAGTGCTATTTTGCGATTTCCTAGGACCAGTATTTATACAACGGGAAAGCGCTAGCACTTCTGATGTGTTATTACTAGCACTCAGGACTCTAGCTAGGTGATATAAAGGAGAACTGGAGTGAGCCCAAGCTGCCGGTTGTAGCACTAGATACGACTAGTGTGATGCACTAGCACGGCCTGGAGGCACAAACCAAGGGGAAATAGCTATAAGCCTAAACAGTCAAGGTGCTAGCACCTAGGAAGCGAGACACAGGAGAGTGGTATTGCGAGAACGATAGCTGGAGGCACGAGCGGCGAGTCTGGGATCTGAAGGGTAGTAAACTATGCGCTAGCAGCCTTCTAGCAAGGGCACTAGTGTGCGGTACCCCTCTAGCGATCGACCCGAGACCTGAAACACAGATGCGAGCACATGACGGTCACGACGCTGTCGCAAGTCACAAACAGGGGCAAAGTAGACAGTAGAGGAATAGCTAGCAGGCTATTGGTGCGGATGCGCAGGTCACCACATATGCAGTAACGGATAAACGGGCTGCTAGCCGGTGCTCTGACTCGTGCTAGATGACTCCAGGCAGCGGATTCAACTCCGCTTCGTCAGGATAGCAATTCCAGCAGCTGATGGCAAGCTGAGGGATCACTCACGATACCCATAAATGGACGCTAGCGGATCAGTGTGGCTGTTCTGCTTGGCATAGACCCATCATAAAACCAAACGGCAGTCGTTTCATTGGCTGTCATATCTATCACATCATTTTCACTCATTTATATTATTCATTCTGTTTATCACATGTATCATGGACCTCAGTAGTATAAAGGGAGCACAGAGCAGGCTAGAACCTCAGATTATTACACCCCGACTTTGTACGAAGTTGGTGCAGGTGGTCTCAGGTTGCTAGTGGAGATTGTACACACACTTCACAAGTAGTAGCTTTATTGGAATCAATACTGTTGACTCTGGACACGTCGAGATCTTAAGTTGAGGTTCTAAGTTGTTGGCTCGCGGAGTCTTCACATATAAAACCAAGGGTGTTCTCTTCGAGAACCAGCTAGCAGTTGCGCTAGCAGCTTTGCCTTCACCCTGATATTCGTAGTGTGTTGGATCACCTGCTAGGTGATTGTGTGTTGACTCGAGCCCACTAAGAAGAAGACGGACTAGGTGCCCCCACCTCTAGACCGACTGTAACTTGTCAGTTACTTTGCCTTCACCCCAATATTGACAGAAGCGCTGTCGTGGTGTGTTGGGTCGCTAGCTGGACGCTTATAGTGTCTATTGCCAATACAAAGTGGAAACATTCCTGTTCTTGGTTAAGGAATAGGTCAGCGGCTTAAGGACTGCCTTGTCGCTTGAGGATTGAAGTCCCTTGTTGTTAGCCTCAATAGTCTTTGGGTACCCCATTGCGAGGATTTTCACAAACCTACATACTCTGCCCTGGTGCCCTCAATCTAGCAATCCAGCCACCTTGTATCCAACCCATAAACCCCTGCCCATCCCAGGTGCTAGCGGTATTGTTGTTGGCAGCTGCGTAGTGCTAGCGTGTTGTTGAACGGCTTTGTTGAAGTCTAGCAGTCAAATTGTGTTTGTTCCAAACCTGTTGGTCGCATACTACGGCCCAGACCCGAACTCACAAATAGAAGCACTTACATCTTTGGAGGAATAGATTGTTGTAGTGGTGGTTTTGTGGTTGTTTTGTGCAAGTCCGAATCTAAGCTATTTCTAGTCGTATATCAAGTGCACCGTTTCATCGGGATTCATAAAGAATCACTTGAGTTACACATCAGAGTACCATCTCCAATCCTAGACCCACATCATACAAAACCGTTGAACATAAAATCTTGTCAGTCTATCCGTGATTGCGCCTAGAACGGATTCGAGCAGTTTTATTCTATATGACTTGTAGACCTATAAAGTCTTGCTCCACAAAAAGAACTAGTGTTCAAATTGCCACAATCTATACTGGATTGGAGTCCCGAACTTGCACAAGGATTACAGTGTTTGAAATGTTGTAGTCACATTATTGAACCGCATATTCATTTACAAGGTTTGGTTTGTGGTTATTTCACCTCTAGCCCCATAGTCACTGTTTCACCGGCAACTCAAGCAACCGAAACACTCGTGATCCGACGCATCCCCTTAGTGTCTCAACACAACACAATACATTGCCTAACCCCCGTTCCTTTGACCCGTTTCCGTTGCTTAAGTGGATGTTGGAAACAAGTCAAACAAAGTTCCTTGACTTGTTAATCGGCTACACATTCCCTTACGGTTTTTCAGGGTGAGACTTGCCAATGGGTGTTTCTAATTACTTAGAACGCCCACCTGTTTCTCTGTGGTCTGCCCAACAGCTACCAGGAACCAGTACTGTTGCATAGAAACAACAGTTTCAGTAATGAGCACAATCAGAAACACACAAAATTACACGTATCTAACCATGGCCCAATTAATGGCTTATCAATGTGCAGATATTGCTGTTTGATTTGTTTGTTAGTTGTTGGAACAGTCTCTGGACTGTTTCTGTGCTGATTGCGAGTCAAGTGGGGTTATTCGTGTTTCTTATATAGGTTCTGAGCACATCAATCAATGGTGGTAGGTATAGGTTACAGGGAGATATGGAGGGGATGAGGTAGTGTGGTAGTAGGATGTCGTTGAAGATGGTTTGGCTGCTGTGAGTGACTAGTCATGTCTGAAGAACACTGAGTGCAGGTGCATGCATCAGCCAGGCCTCACAGCGAAGAAAAATGTTGTCAGACTACTGCAAGTGTTCACTAGGATGTTAATTCAAGTTTGCATGATAGTCAAGTGCAGAATAATTGAGTCCATTCCCAAATAGGCACAAGCTCGGATCAAGCCTCCTCCAGCCATCTCCGGATTCATCTCGAGCTCTCCTCTCCTTCAAGCAGCGTCCCTCCAAATGGTTCTGCTTTCACACCTGTAAAGCCCACCAGAGCACAGTAGTTAACATGGGATACATATGTGATATCCCATGGTAACTACTGATGTGGAAGGGTCGTACGGCCGGCATGTGGAAATCCATCCACATGCTGGTTTCATCTCTACCATCTTGCTACTTTTATTAGTTACATAATTGTTTGTACTGTAAATACGCTGAAACGGTGCACTTGATATATGACTAGAAATAGCTTAGATTCGGGCTTGCACAAAACAACCACAAAAACCACTACTACAACAATCTATTCCTCCAAAGATGTAAGTGCTTCTCTTTGTGAGTTTGGGTCGGGCCGTAGTATGCGACCAGCGGGTTTGGAACAAGCACAATTTGACTGCTAGACTTCAACAAAGCCATTCAACAACACGCTAGCACTACACAGCTGCCAACAACAATACCGCTAGCACCTGGGATGAGCAGGGGTTTATGGGTTGGATACAAGGTGGCTGGATTGCTAGATTGAGGGCACCAGGGCAGAGTATGTAGGTTTGTGAAAATCCTGGCAATGGGGTACCCAAAGACTAACTTGTCTCTATTTGTGACTCGTGACCGCGTCACGACCGTCACATGCTCGGAACTGTGTTTCAGGTCTCGGGTCGATCCCTAGCTGGGTACCGCATACTAACACCCTTGTTAGAAGGCTGCTAGCGCATAGTTTACTACCCTTCAGATTCCAGACTCATTGCTCGCACCGTCTGCTAGTGCCCTCGCTGTATCACTCTCCTGTGTCTCGCTTCCTAGGTGCTAGCACCTTGACTGTTTAGGCTTATGGTTATTTCCCCGTGGTTTGTGCCTCCAGACTGTGCTAGCGCGTCACACTAGTCGTATCTGGTGCTACAACCGGCAGCTTGGGCTTACTCCAGTTCTCCTTTATATCACCTAGCTAGAGTCCTGAGTGTGATAACACTACAGAAGTGCTAGCGCTTTCCCATTGTATAAATACTGGTCCTAGGAAATCGCAAAATAGCACTAGATGCCGCATGCTCTTGTTACAGTGTTTCAACGCACCAATAGTGCCAGCGCACAATTAATCTACATCTTACCCTCATCCATGCGAGGCAGTGTGGGCTAGCACCCAATTCCCATGTTATTACGTCTCCATTTGTCAACTACCAAATCACACAGTACGCACTTCGGCGTGCTAATCCTCATGCAACGTCGCTTTTACATCTTCGCACTCTCACAGCCATTTTTACGACAATAAATACCCTCTCATCTCCCCACTTTCTCAACCTACCCATACATCAATTTTCCGGCTCATAATCCTATTCACCTGCTATTACCGTTAGCTCATAGATATGATGTACAGTAGGTGATAACAGATGTGTTATCTTAGATGTGATTGCCATCATAGATATGTTGCCACCAGCGATGCGCCTGCCATCAGTGCCATCGAGATCCCACTGCCCTTGTCCCCACCACCTTCCAAAGTCCACATAAAATGGTGCAAAAATTAGGGTAGATACACCAGGCAGCTCTCACTCAATGCCATAAGCTTCACTTCGCACACACACACACACCGGATCATCCCCATAGTACAAATGCTAGCACAGCCACTGGTTACTTGGTGTAAAATCATGAAAAAATATTGCAATATTACCCCCCCCCCCCCCCCCCAGAGAAATACATGTGACAGGAGGTAAGGACATGCTCCACATCACGCCGCCTCCTCAGTGGTGCCCACATCGTGCACAATCTGTATGATGTTCTCAAAAGTGTCTGCAATGGCCTCAACATCCCTGTCCCCTTCTCCGTCCTTGTCATTGTCACCGCTAGTGCTTGGGGTGGAGCTGCATGCCCATTCGTCTGCAGTGTCTGCTAGGTCCGGTACATTGCGTGAGGGTACACATCTCTCCCACAACACACTGGTCCCGTGGGAGATAGACACTGTAAACCCATCCACCCAACTTCACAAGACAGCCCAGATGGACACCATTGAAGTGTGTGCGCTCCATGCAGTGCCAGGCTACCTGCAGAGCTAGCCCACCAAACCCCTCCTGCTGTAGATGTGCCTCTCATTGGACGAGGAAGTCCTCCTCATCAGCCATGAAGGTCACAAGGCGGGGAATCTCGACGTTAAGCCATGTGATCTCTTTGTCTGCACAGAGGATCTTGAAATGTTGGTCCATACCCAGTGAAAAGGGCCCAGGGCTCTGTGCAGATGTCTTCCCACCCTTACTGCAGGAGTTCGAACTCTGTGAGAAAGGCGTAGCCCACCACCTCGTCCCATGCCAGCAGCCGTTTCGGCAGGGTCATTACAGAGGCCACCATGCTGTAGTGTTCAAATATGGTCCTCATGGATTTCAAGTGCGCCTGCAGCACCTTTGCAATATGTTTGTGCAATTTGTACCCTTGCATACCCAACTCAGTGAACATCCCATCTTGCACTAAAAACTCACTGGTGCCCAACATGTTGACTTTTGACAGCTCAAACATCCGGGCCACCACAAGCCCCTGCAGCTGGTCCAGCTGGTAGCGGCAGCTGCTGGTCATCTTTGCTGCCTTCACCCACACCTTGCTCCCCAGCTCCCAATGTGTTATGATCCCAAGCTTGAGCTCTAGCTCCTGCACCACACCCAGACTCTTGGTGGCGACCTTGAATGTGTGACGACACTTTGTTTCTACGCGATGGGTTTCCTTGGTGGCTTTGGCATAGGATACATTGGCAGGTGCTGAGAGGAATGGCATTGCAAGGTCTCACATCTCACAGACACAGTGTCTAAACAAACCAAGGATGAGTTGGAGAAAGATAACCTGATCTCTGTACGTACTCATAGTCCTGCCAGTTTACCAGCTTCTGGTAATATTCCATCTCCAGAGTCTCCTCCACCGGTTCTTTCGACCAGGAGCATAGTAATGCTTCTCCTTTGCAAGCCACGTCTCAAAGATGTTGTGCAATCTGACATTGAGACCTCACATGGTGTCTTGTAATGCAGGCAAGCTGGCCTTGATCTTGAGAGCCCAACAGTACTTGTTGCCAATGACGACCCTGTAAGCAACCGGCATTACTACTGAAGTTTCTTGACTGTGTACTCAAACCCTGATACGTGTCGCAGGTGTTGGCATGCTGAATATACGTCGCGATGGCCTGATGCCTATGGAACACGATGGAGTACTGTGTTGTCGACACGAGGGCATTTGACTTTGAGAACCAACTCTTGCAGCCCTCGCAGTCCTCCAAACCCATCCCCTCCATATATGTTGCCAAATTAAGGACTTGGCAGAGGTAGCCATGGAAGGACCCAATGAGACATCTAAAGTGTTGTCAAAGGCCAGCTGTGAGAGTCGAGGGTGTGCCTTGACCATTTGCCCGTCTTGCATCCAATGTCGACACCCACGGCAACCTCACCTAGTATGTGGATGAGATGGTTGATAACTGCAAGGCCGTATTTTGTCCTGAAAAAGCAGTGAGCATGTAGATGTGCGGCAGGGAACAAGAATTGCTTATAACTCCCACTTTTCACCATATCGACAATCACAAGCATAAAACCATGCCTGCAGAGAACAGTGAAGATCTCTGTCTTGTCGTACATCCCATATACGCACACCGTGATGTCCTCCTTCATATTCTCCCACCGCTTGTCGCACCCAGCCCCTATGTCCTGCTCCATGCCCTCCTCAAAGTCACGTATTGACACATCCATCCACTCGTTCCCCCACTCATTCACATCTTCACAGGGCAAGAAAAAATCCCCTGGCACAACACAATTGTCCTTGCACTCTTTGGATGCGCTGAAACGGTGCACTTGATATACGACTTGAAATAGCTTAGATTCGGGCTTGCACAAAACAACCACAAAACCACCACTACAATAATCTATTCCTCCAAAGATGTGAGTGCTTCTCTTTGTGAGTTTGGGTCCGGGCCGTAGTATGCGACCAACGGGTTTGGAACAAACACAATTTGACTGCTAGACTTCAACAAAGCCGTTCAACAACACGCTAGCACTACGCAGCTGCCAACAACAATACCGCTGATCAATGTGCTCTGAACCTATCAAGAAAACACCAACCAAAACCAAACCTACACACAGAAGTGTGTCAGAACGGAAACAGAAGTGCTCGAGAGGTGCACAGACGAGTATCAGACCCTTGTACAGGGCCTTATGAAAGGTTGCAGGGAATGCTATAGACCTCGGAAATGAGGAGAGAGCGTAGTATTGTTTATAGAAGTCCTTGGAACAAAGTCCAAGTACTTGAGCCTTGATCTGAGTGAACCGGAATGGAACCGGAACAGACAGGAAAGCTAGTAGAACGCAACTAGAGTGTCGGTGCTAATGGAACCCTTGCTATGCAAGTGTTCAGGCTAGATCTGAGTGAACGAGGGTAGACCCGAACAGACAGGAAGCACAGAGCGCGATGATGTAAAGCTTCTCGGCTATGAAAACAAACGAGAACGGGGTGCTGGGGTTCTCCAAAGCGAGGTGGATGCCGATTCAAAGCGTCAAACAGTAACAACAGTAGTGGGTTCCGATCCCAAGCGCTCCAGACAGTGGTGGGTTCCGATCCCAAGCTCTTTAACTGGAGTGGGTTCCGATCCCAAGCTCTTCAACAGTAGTGGGTTCCGATCCCAAGCTCTTCACAACACAATCCAAACAACCAAGTGCATACTCAGCACAATCCCAACAGTCCCAGTCACTTTCAGACTATTCCAGACAAACGGCAAAGTTGGATCCCAAGGATACCGATCACAAAAGAAAAGATTCTAAGCCAAGATGAATTCTAAGAGACACCTTGTTTGAACTCCCCGGTATCTGCCCAATTCGCAAGTGTTTCCGCCTACTAGCCGTGGGGTGATTCCGTGAAGTCGCCCAAGATGCCCCTGCTACTAAATACAAAGACCTGAAACACATGGAAACGTCCGAGAATAAGGAAGTATGAGTAAAATAGTCCGTTGATCCGTCCGACTTCCGTGTATCCATCGTAAGAATGGGTATCTGAGTCCTTCCATTGGCTGCCCATGTCGAGCACGCCATCCTGGTGCGATCCTGTGCACATGTACGATCGGTCAGACTGTGCCTAAGCCATCACAACCGATCCCCTATGTCAATCCTGACTGTATATGCTGTTCCTCCCAATGCCCGTGCCTTCCTGTCTACCGGAACATCTGGAACAGAAGCCCCTAGTCCGTAGCTCTTCAGGGATACCGCATTCAAAGTACTTCCCAGTATGGGTACTCGTTCCAAGAGCCGACGAGTGTAGGTCCAAGTGATCGGACCCTCGCTTAGTGACCATCCCTTATCCGGAATGCCCAGGACGGCATGGAACCATCAAGATGTGATGTTCCCAGCCCCTTCCAGTGATCATCTGATCAGAATGTGTTACGCGTCCCATGTCCAACACACCACAACAGGATTCCAGTCCGTCCCGTCTAGTTCCGTGAGCGGGAATAGAGTAGACTTCACGTTCCACTTGATCGTTGGGCTACACATCTCCTACAGGTTTCGGAGCGAGCACATGCCAATGGTTCCAGAGTATTCCTCCCCGTTCCCATCCGTTACTCAGTGGTTCCTACCCTGTCAGCTACTTGGGAACCTCAGTACTGACACTTCTGGAGCATAGCCCGGCACATGTCTTGTCATGAAAACGCGAAGAAGCGAAGATTTCATGGGTGGACAAATCCCGTGCTTATCACCGCTAGCACCTGGGATGGTCTGGGGTTTATGAGTTGGATACAAGGTAACTGGATCGCTAGATCGAGGGCACCAGGGCAGAGTATGTAGGTTTGTGAAAATCCTCACAATGGGGTACCCAAAGACTATTGAGGCTAACAACAAGGGACTTCAATCCTCAAGCGACAAGGCAGTCCTTAAGCCGCTGACCTATTCCTTAACCAAGAACAGGAATGTTTCCACTTTGTATTGGCAATAGACACTATAAGCGTCCAGCTAGCGACCCAACACACCACGACAGCGCTTCTGTCAATATTGGGGTGAAGGCAAAGTAACTGACAAGTTACAGTCGGTCTAGAGGTGGGGGCACCTAGTCCGTCTTCTTCTTAGTGGGCTCGAGTCAACACACAATCACCTAGCAGGTGATCCAACACACTACGAATATATCAGGGTGAAGGCAAAGCTGCTAGCGCAACTGCTAGCTGGTTCTCGAAGAGAACACCCTTGGTTTTATATGTGAAGACTCCGCGAGCCAACAACTTAGAACCTCAACTTAAGATCTCGACGTGTCCAGAGTCAACAGTATTGATTCCAATAAAGCTACTACTTGTGAAGTGTGTGTACAATCTCCACTAGCAACCTGAGACCACCTGCACCAACTTCGTACAAAGTCGGGGTGTAATAATCTGAGGTTCTAGCCTGCTCTGTGCTCCCTTTATACTACTGAGGTCCATGATACATGTGATAAACAGAATGAATAATATAAATGAGTGAAAATGATGTGATAGATATGACAGCCAATGAAACGACTGCCGTTTGGTTTTATGATGGGTCTATGCCAAGCAGAACAGCCACACTGATCCGCTAGCGTCCATTTATGGGTATCGTGAGTGATCCCTCAGCTTGCCATCAGCTGCTGGAATTGCTATCCTGACGAAGCGGAGTTGAATCCGCTGCCTGGAGTCATCTAGCACGAGTCAGAGCACCGGCTAGCAGCCCGTTTATCCGTTACTGCATATGTGGTGACCTGCGCATCCGCACCAATAGCCTGCTAGCTATTCCTCTACTGTCTACTTTGCCCCTGTTTGTGACTTGCGACAGCGTCGTGACCGTCATGTGCTCGCATCTGTGTTTCAGGTCTCGGGTCGATCGCTAGAGGGGTACCGCACACTAGTGCCCTTGCTAGAAGGCTGCTAGCGCATAGTTTACTACCCTTCAGATCCCAGACTCGCCGCTCGTGCCTCCAGCTATCGTTCTCGCAATACCACTCTCCTGTGTCTCGCTTCCTAGGTGCTAGCACCTTGACTGTTTAGGCTTATAGCTATTTCCCCTTGGTTTGTGCCTCCAGGCCGTGCTAGTGCATCACACTAGTCGTATCTAGTGCTACAACCGGCAGCTTGGGCTCACTCCAGTTCTCCTTTATATCACCTAGCTAGAGTCCTGAGTGCTAGTAATAACACATCAGAAGTGCTAGCGCTTTCCCGTTGTATAAATACTGGTCCTAGGAAATCGCAAAATAGCACTAGATGCCACGCGCTCTTGTTACGGTGTTTCACCGATTCCAATAGTATCAGCGATTGCTAATCCTTGCGAGATTACAACCAATTGTCAAGTCTGATCTGTTTCCTTATATTCCACGTGTCCATTCTGTTTATCCAATATGTCCACGCGCCGATTATAAAGATCCAAATCAAACACAGATAATATTCCAACAGGAAAAACAAGCGAAACTTGGTATAGCTTCTGGGTGTCTCTGAATGAATGCCTACTCAATCGGTTAAGCGTGAAGTCTAGTAACTTCGCATCTAGTAGGTAGGGTGAGATTCACTTGTGTCCCACCCATAACCATCCACTTAAATACTTTACAGGATTCTAAATATAAACGATACAGATACAAACGTGCAGCAGGGTTCAGGGTATATGACTAGTGGTATGGCAGCCAGCCGATGAACTCCTGTCGGATATCAGACAATTAGTAAAATTGAGAGAGATTTGTAAGAAACATCAACGAGCCGAGCTTAACGATGAGTCAAGATCTACATCGCTTGGAATGATCATGATGAGATATGGTTGATATGTCAACTTTAGCCCGCTGCCTTGTCAGCCCACCATCACCCTCCTTGGTAACCATTCGCTTCAATTGGTCCTGCTTTGACCCTCTTAAGTGATTTGTCTGAAAACCACAATAGCCGTCGCTTCCCAGTACCTGAGTATGGTTTCTTAGTCAATTGGTAGATCGACCAAGTCCAGCCTTCTCTTGGCAGTTCTGAAGACATCAGATGATGCCCACAATGATACCTCTGGTTCAGAAGGATAATCCCTCGTAATACGCCCTTGGTCAGGGATGTGCAGTAGCCCCAATCTGTTTCCAGGATGGTAAGGCACTTTCCACGATTGCTCCATTAGCGACTTCTCATGTCAACCCTTTACCAGGATTGTTGTCCAGCGCCTTTTTAATGGTTCGAGACACATTATATCCCTTTTAGCTAACTGCTCAGGCCAGCATTAGCCCTTGTGAGATGACATCGTAATGTCATGAAGTACATTATAGCATGTTGCAACTTGACCAGATTTGAATAAATGCCCGGGTGCCTCAATACCAGGTCTGTCACCGGTTTCCATTGAATGTGGATACACTAAAACAGGTGGTCGGCTATTCCGAGGATCCGGGTCACAACTCTGAGGGTGTTCTAAGGTTCTTTCTCAAGAACCCTTTCTGGGAAACTAGCTTTGCAGTGTGTGTGTGTGTGTCCAAGCAACAGAGAAACAAGTTTAAAGTAGTCCTGTAGACTCAAGTAAGGCCCCTAGTTCATAGGCCAAGAGCATTCACAGAGCTTTCCCAAAAAGGTACTTTCTGAGCAGTGCACAGCAGGCACGTTTCCAAAGTTTTCCCTAGACAGTACTTTCTGAAACCCGCTCCGCAAACAACAACAATAACATTTCTTTCAACAGAGTCCCAGTTCCAACAGATTCAGAGTTCTTAACAGTTTCCAGACAGAGCCCAAGTGCGTTTCCGGAATGTAATATGATTCAGAAACAAATAAGATTTCAACTAGTAATGCTACTCTATAAGAGTGCATTTGCCGAGGATCCCAGATCAACCCAATGCGCAAGTGTATAGCCTACTAGTTTGGGGGATGATGCTGTGTCCACTGTAGAAACACCTCCAGATACTTATACAACTGCCAAGACACAATTACAAAGCCCAAAACACAATCCCAATGCGTCAAATGTCTGTTTATCCGCCTCTTTATAGCCGTTTGCATAATTCCGTGAACACGCAATTTTTTTTTCGCGCCATCACGTGCATATGCCGAGTTCGCCGAAACTGCAGAGCTTGACTGGAGACGGTCAGAATTTTACAGGTAGCGTTTGAGGATCCTTCCTATGTACTGCTGCCCAGTCTTGTCCCAGACCAACTCTTGTGGCCTGCATTTTTAAGCCTCGAGGTCTCAGATCAACACGTGACGGCAAAAACAAAAAAAATGTGTGTTCACGGAATTATGCAAATGGCTGTAACTGTGTTTCCGTCGGTTGTTCTTCCGAGCGTCACCTCTCATTGGTTCCCAACTGTGAGCATGCCATATTCCCTTACCAATTACGAGATGGGAACCTATCAGCAGCACCCCTGTATTATTCAGAGGGTGTGTTGATCGCCGATAGATCGGCACTGCACTCATTCGACCTGTTTCTGCTTCAACTCAGCTCTCCTCTCTGTTACAAGGGTGGAACATGATAATAATCCTTTGTAGGTTTTGGTAGATACCCATTTCTGTGGTGTTTCCCAGAAAGGGTTCTTGAGAAAGAACCTTTGAAAGCCTTTAGAGTTGTAATCTGGAAAAGATGAAGGAGGACGGCGACTCAGTGGCGCTACACGGCTATTCCACATCCTAGTCTCTGAGTCCCTTTTCCAGATATGGAAAATCCGGAATGACTGTGTAATTAGTAGAGGGGGTGAATCCCCAACCGAATCTGAAATTCGAAACAGATGGCTCCATGCGTTGAACTTACGTCTAGACCTGGATCGCCTTCTGACTAACAAGGTACGATATGGGAAACAGAATTCCTTAGACTCCATCCTGGTGCTACAAACATGGAGCTCCACTCTCAAGGACGAAGACAAACTGTCAGAAGACTGGCTGAGAGTGCCCAAGGTTTTAGTGGATCTCAAGCCATCACTGCCTCCCTCCCCACCGGCCTCTGGCCGACGGGGGAGGAACAGGTAGAGCTTGAATCCCCACACTGTTGCAAGTCGCAGCGTGCAGTTATGCATTCCCTTGGGCAGTGGGTGTTGTTGTCACTTTCTCATGGAGGTCCATTTCCCTCTGTTTCTTACACAGTGCAGTGCTGGAGGCTAGCCAATTGTTGGTTGTCCAGTTACTGACCGTACTACCAAAAAAAAAAAAAAAAAAACAGAGTTGTGATCTGGATCCTCAGAATAGCTGACCACCTGTTTCAGTGTATCTGCATTCAATGAAAACCGGCAATATCAGCAACCGAAAAACTTGTGGCCCAACGCGTCCTCTTAGCATCTGAACACAACACAACACAATGCACAACTCCCATTCCTTTGTCCTGTTTCCGTTGTTTAAGTGGATGTTGGAAACAAGTCAAACAAAGTTCTTCACCTTGTTAATTGGCTGCACGTTCCCTTACGGTTTTCAGGGCAAGACTAGCCAATGGATGTTCTAATTCCCTAGAATGCTCACCCGTTTCTCTGTGGTTCACCCAACAGCTACCAGGAACCAGTACTGTTGCATAGAAACAATATTTTCAGCAATGGGCACAATCAGAAACACACAAAATGATGTGTATCTAACTATGACCCAATTATTGGCTTATTACCGTGATGCAGGCCACGTCACCATTGCTACCCCCTCCATTGTCACCCCCACCAGCCCATGCTCTTCTGGCGCTCATATGTCGTTGAGGCTTGCATGCTCCTCCTCTGCCCCTCTCACACATCCAAGACCCCCCTCCGCCTTGCCGAGCGGGCCTTCCATCCCTCGTTCCGCGCCTCGTCCAAATCCAAAAGCTGCGGCGCCAGCGCTAACAACGTGCTCGCTCGCGAATCGAGCGCGTACGAGTGCCCCGTGAAATGCAGCGCCTCCCTCTCCGCTGCCCACATTCCTTCCTTCCTCTCCCCGTCCCGCACCGCGCCCCGCACCCATGAGCGCCACTCCGGCAAAGTGAAAGGGAGCGACGCAACGGCCGTGCCCCACCGGCGTGCGCGGTCCACGCATCTTCGCACCCGCATCCCATGTCCCGCACACCGCATCCCGCACCCCGTGTCCCGCGACGTCGAGACACCAAATCGAGCGCATGGGGAACACGAAGGAATGAACGAAGGCGGGCGCCGTGCCGTTCCTCCCCTGGAACGTCCCACGTCCTACGGCGGTACAGCGTCATCGTACGGGGTGGAGTAGCAGCGCTCGTCGATGAGGTCGGGCGGGATACACACTGCGGTGGGCGTGGAGCGCATGTCTGCTGTGGCTGAGGCCGACATGTGGTCCAGTATAGTACAACGCGGGCCTTGAAGAAATGAGACTAATCGCTTTCAGAAGGAGGTGGACGTACAAGAGCAGCTCGCCTTAGAAGTGAAATACAGGCGAAGAAGATCCGGAGAGGGAGATAGCCTAACCCAGCCTACAATGCGCATCAGCCACACGAAATATCAAGAATAGAGCAGACGGATGTGCTCACGAATGAGGTACGAGCACTACGGCAGACGCGGCTGCAGCTTGGTCCTAGGTGCCGTCGAGCGCGCCTGGTGTGCCCCCAGGCGGGTGCTGGCAACGAGGCACGTTCGAGGGGATCTTCTGCAATCGTAATCTGTCGCATGCCACGGTCCGCAAGGATTCAGGAAACGCACGACGAGACGTGCGGGGCGGGACGCGTATGCCTGCCCCAACTCCTTTGCGCTGACCCGTCCTCCCTCCCTCCTCGCGGCCCTCCCTCGCATCGAGCCCGCGTGTGACGTGCGCATCACACCAGCTCCCGCAGTGGAGGGTGGAGAAAAGGCCGCGCGGCGACTGTTTCGCAGGGCAGGCGGGCGAAACAAAACAACGAGACTCAGCGATGGATGAAGGGACGGCAGGAGGGAAGGGGCTGGGGACCACGCCGCGGGATCGCCAATTGGAATACATCCCCGGTGCGTCGCGGCGCGTCCTCCCTACACAGCCGGCACCGTAAAACCCATCACGTCCTCCCACCCTTTCGGCAGCCACGCGGGACACGGCGCTCCCTCCCCTCCTCTTCAAGCCCCGCGTCCGACCATCAAGCGCGCGCGCGTGCCGGGGTGGAGCGAAGAAGCCGTGCCCCCTCTCTCCCTCCCCGCTCCCCATCCCCATCTCTGTCCTTAGAACGCCGGCGCCGTGCTCGTCCATCCGCGGTGCGCAGCGCAGCGCGTGATGATGAGCGCTGGACGCGTCAGCTAGCTCTACCCGCGATTGTACGCTCGCCAGAGGAGGCAGGTCCGAGGGTGGAGGCAGGAACAGCGTCAAATCGCCGACCTTCCCCACCCGCGTTCGCGTCGTACAACAGAAGCTTGCTTCCTTTCCCCGCGTGTGGACGTAGGAATACATAGCCGGGCGGAGGAGTCGACGCCGCGCGCGCGCGAGCACCAGAAGAGCATGAGGCCGATGGAGAGGGCGGCGATGACGCGTGGTGCGTATAAGTGACACGAGGTGGGGAGGGAAATAAGAGGAGTGGATGGATGAGAGAGTGCAGTACAGCGCCTCGCCTTGGAGTGATTTGGCCGCCGCTGGACGTGGCTTGATCAGGCAGCGACCAGTCCGAGGAACACCGAGCGCCGAGTGCAGGTGTGAGCCAGTCCTCGCAGCAAAGAGGAAGAGTGCTGTGCAGCAGAGGACGGGACGGGTGTGGTGGTGGTGGCTGCTGCAACGCCCTCTCGCGTCCCTGCATCCAAGACCGCACGGCGCTTCGTCTCGCAGTCCTTCCTTCCCCTGTTCCATGTCTCGCGCATATCATCCGAAAACTCCGACGCCGACGAGGCACGTCTGCGTCTGCGTGTGGAACTACTCGTGCCTGCGTGCTCGAGGTAGCGCGCGGCGGGAACGTGGAGGGGATGGGGTGCTATGCATGCCCCCGCGGCGGGCATCAGCACGAGCGAGCGCCCCGTGCATTGTCGCCCGCGCGCGGTCCACACACCCCACGCCCCGCAGCACATGAGGGCCATGCCCCACATCCCATGAGCGCGCCCCGCACTCCACTCACGCCACACCGGCAAGGCGAAAGCAAGCAAGCAACGGGGCCACCCGCACACGGCCCACCTCCCGCATCCCGAATCCCACACCTCGCACCCCACCCTTCGCACACCCTGCACCACGCCCACATCCCGCGACGTCGGTCCACCCTCGCCCGCTAAATCGAGCGCGTGTAAGGGGACGAAAGAAGGAGCGCGCCGTGTGTGCCCTCCCCTACCTCTTCCCGGACCGTCCTGGGTCCTACGGCGGTACAGCACCATCGTATGTACAGAGCGGAGGCGAGGCGCGCGCCGGCAAGGGCGAGGTACGGACGCATTAATACTATAGCCGCAGTCAACATGCGGTCAAGTACAGCACCGTGGGCTAGCGCTGCGGACATGTTCGTCAAAGAGTTGGCGACTGTAAGTAGGAAAGGGAGGTAGAGAGGGACGTACAAGCCGAGATCTCTACATAGTAGCGCACGCCGTGGAGGCGAAGATCCAGAGAGAAGAGAACAGCCTACAACGCGCGTCAGTCGCACGAAATACCGAGATGGACGGTTTTACATTACATACTCACGAATTGCAAGACAGACGCGGCTGCCGGCAGATGTCGACGCAGCTGCAGCCTGGTCCTGGGCGTCCGTCGTTCGCGTCGTGGGATCTTGTGCAATTTGAATTATGTTTTCGCATGCTACGAGGATTCGAGAAAACGCACGACGGGATGTGTGTGGCGTGGCACTATGAGGTCAAAGGAGATGCGCATTGCGGCTCGGTGCTTCCATTCACAGTAGCGGAGGAAAGAGCAGGTAGAACTAGGGAGAGAGCCTCCAACTCATGACCGGCGGGCAGTTCCGCAGTACGACGCGATTCATATGTTAGATTGGCGTCAAGAACACCCTCGTTACATGTTCCTTCAAGTGCATGATCGTCAACGGCGCAGCATCTGCCCTGACGAGTAGCTCACGGTGCAGAGTCCCATGGCCCAAGACGGTGCGGAGACGATGCACTCAGACGGCGGAAGGCCGAGTGTCGATTCCAAGAATTGCCAGTGAGAGCGCTGCGTTACGAGAGCGGAGTTTAAAACACGATCACGTGCATCAAACGCGTCTGCGAGCACGCTTTCAGCTGATGCACGGGCCTCTGTCCTCGTTCTGAATGCCTAGGTGCTCCTATATTCCCGACGCACGTTTAAAGAGGTTGGTGTATTTTTTATTCGCGCGGTTTGGTCGCCTCCTCCGTTCAGTATGATTGAAGTGGATGCAAATTTGACCAATTCTACCCAGTCCCATTAGGAATCACCATGCTCCTCGGCTTTCCCCTGACCACCCCGTGTTAATTATCTGTGCATCTGACCCTAAAATGAGCCATAAAATGTAACCGGAAATGAGGGCAAAGAAGTACTGGATTGCAGATGTTCCTTGACAAAGGAATCATGCGAATACAAAGCTCGAGTGAAAAACAAGATGGGATCAATTGACGAGAGACGACCTATTCCAAAGGGGTCGGACGCCTACTTCACAGTTGGCTCGACCCAATACAGTCGGACGGTTGCACCCCAGGGCCCAGACCAAGTGCAAGCCTTCATGATGAATATATTTGCTGACACTTCCAGGCTGCTCCGCGCCGTGTGTCTGAAGGAATCCGAGCTGGGTCCACTGCCAAGCGGATGGTAATGATCTGCCGAGCCTGGAGTCAGTCTGGAACGCGTAGCAAATATGCCTGCGTACCTCATCCGAAGAGCGGGGACATATGTGCTACGAACCAAATCCACTCGGCCGATCGGCGAAGAATTGAAGACCGTCATGATGTTCCTTCTATCTCTGTCTCTCGCGCCGGGTTTCACGGATGAAGAATGGTCTTGGCCTCGATCTATTATAAGGGCGAACTCTCGAGCCCTGGCTTTCCATCGGTCCCCAGCATGTTCAACGCTCAATCTCTCATCAGCGCTGCTCTCATTGCCGCAACAACGGTCACCACAGTGTGGGGGAAGGCCCAAGCCGTCCTCTATTTTACGGACAACTGCATCAGCTCGCACTCAAGCACCATCGGAATGTCCACCGGCGTCTGCCATAGTGGGTTCCCCATTGAAATACATAAATAGGTCCCGCACGGACAGCTGAACATTAACACAGGCACCTTCTTCAGCATCGTCAATCCCGGAGGCGCCTCCGCTGCGGGCTACGCAAGCTCAGTGCAATTCTACACCGACGGCGCGGTGGAGGACTACTTGTACTGTGAGTCGTACCATTGCTGCCTCGAAGATTTCTTCAGTCTAATTTGTTTTAGATTCTGACACGGATTGTAACGACGTGATTCAGGAATCGCTTGGCCCCTCGGTCTGCGTCCTTTTAGCAAATGGTGTGAAGAGCTTCAAAAAGAAGGTCTGAGAGATAATACGCGAAAATCATACGGAGAGAAAACGCGCGGAGATCGTAATCCATGGTCGGAGTAATACACTGCAAAGAAATATAAGGTAATATGGAACCCACAACATGCCTGTAATTCTCCGTTGCAATTTTCAAAGACACAAACTTGAACAATGGATTTAAAAATTCAACACTTTAAATACAGCATCCAACTTTCGAGCACTCCCGCACATAGTTCTATTCGATAATGACCATAGTGTGAACATGCGTAATTTTGGCGATGCGATGGCAGTATGTGGAAGCTGAATGGATGTTGAATCGTTTTAAGAAGCCAGAGGAGTCAGAACTTTTGACGACATACCTCGATGTTTTATTGCGCAGCGCTAAAGCTAAGGTCGAGTAGAAACTACTATCAGACCAATGAATCGAGGAAGAAAGGCAACATGTCACCTTCGCGCCGGCAGCTCGTATCTGGGTGTCGGTCTCTGCGTTGCCGAGATGAATCTATGAGTTCTGAATGAGCGCGCGTGTGGATGCAGATGCTTGAAATGCGGATCATGAGTAGAGCATGAGCGCTGTAGTAGAACCTGAGCATCATTCTGTCCATGGCTTGAATTGCAAAGGTGCAGAGTGGCTGCGTAGCCATACTATATTCGATCGAGGATCGATTTCGCAAGGAAGCGGCGGGTAAAAAATTTGGAAAGAGAGGTTGTATCGATTCGCACGTTTTGCAAGGATACAGGGGTTTCTTGACACCAAAGCGTGGAGGTATTGATTCACTTGTCTGGCTGGAATGGATGATATCAATGCCAATGCGAATGGGGACGCAGCCCAGAGGTAAAGTCTGAAGAAAAGAAAAGCAAAACAAGTTATGCTCGCGATGATGGCGTAGAAAGTGACAGAGTCGGACTCGAAGTCCGCGTAATGGGAGGTAGCGGGAACGTCGAGCGGTATTTTCCATTTACAATTCAAGTCAAGACTTGAACTCATCCTTGACTTTGACGAGCGCAGCTTTTGACGCAACAGAGACCGTCCTTCTCGCGCGCCCATGCGATGTGCACTCGATCCTCAAACGCGCGATGTAGGCGCTCATCCGGCTCCTGGGGTACGGACAGAACGAGCGCAAGAATGTCTCAGCCGCTAACTTACGCGCACTGGTTCGCGCTAGCAAGCAGCTCACAGCACTCTGGATGCAGACCACGTCGCCGTACTCACCCGACTTGATGGTATGCGCGTCTGCGGCGGTGCGAGCAGGGGCAGCGGCAGTCGACGCTGTCGCTGGAGTCACTGCCCCTGCGCCGTCATGCACCGCGGCCCACCCGCTGCGGTCCATCAAGGCGCATCAGAAACTCATACACGAGTCGGGGATCGCGGATGACTATATCTGGGATCCTCTGTGTGGGTTCCAAGTACTCATCGAGGCAGATTGGGGTGCAGAGGGCTACTGCTATTATGCGTGTGTGGAGCGCCAGCGTGAAGTATGGTCCAACAGGCGCGAGAAGACTTGAGATAACTTGAACATCTGGTTCGGTCTTGCCTGAGGCGCCGCGTCCTGGCGAAGAGTAGGTTGCTTGGCCCGGCTGTTTCTTTCAAGTGCTCTGAATATTTTACTCACAGTGTTATACTGGCAAAAGCTCCAACGATTAACTAACATCTATCTTTCGCTGGCATTGACTTTCGACTCAAGTTGACCTGGCACTCACCTACTCTTTTGTCATCCTATTTATTTTCTTCCTATACTGGGGCTGTTCTTTAATGTAAATTGGCCTATACACGATATAGAACTCTGCCGCCGATTAGCCAAGTCCTGCAAGTTGAAGAACCGGAAAGTATCCGAGTTGATTCAATTTTGATTCAATTCCAGGTCAGTTTCTTTCGCCAAACTCAGAACGTTCATTACTGTACCGCTGGGTTCGCCGACACCGGAATAATGCTCTCCGAGTGCGACGCCATCTGGTCCCTGGGGTAAATATCTTCGGTCTTCGCCGGAAATTACCTCATTTCTGCATATGTCAAGTTAGGGTCCTTTGACGCCTTTCACGCCAAGAACATAATATGCCGGCAACCACCCAGTAGCGCTGTGTTGTAAATTATTTTGGTCATGCTATGCTATGCTATAAATTCCGGGCCTGGGAGGTCGTAGCAAACACATGTTAATAACAATTTATAACAAATAAATAGCAAAATTTTTGATTTTCGCTCCCGGCCCTCTATTTTCTTGTCTGGTGGTGTTTTGGTGATGCTTTCCTTCCTCTTGTTGTCTGTTACTGCTAGATTGAGCTGTGTGTGTGAGCAGGACGAAATTTCTGTATTCACAGCACATCAGCATTTAACGGCATGCAAGTTGGGACAACACGGTAGATTCCGACCCAATGACAATATGATCCAGCTCAGATTTGTCTTATTTTCGTAGCAGAGGTTCAGCAGGCTGCATACTGACCACCTGGCGGCTCAGAATCAGCAGGAACTAGCGATCCTGCAGGAAAAATGGCTGGAATATATAGCAATAAATAGCATGGGGTTTCCAGAGGGTCCTTGCTATGAGTGTTAATAACATGTTATTAACGTGCTATTTATTAAATGTTATAAACATTTGAGTTTGCAACACAGCACTACTGGCACCCAGTTTTACGCGACTCGCACCGATCCGCTTGAAACAGAATCTGTCACCGGCTGAGTCCTCAGACACAAGCTTGAAAAGATAACAGGTGGAAGGCCGTTTTGGGTATGGGAGCTTCCTGGGCCTCAGCCAGGGATGTAAGCTATACCTGGGATAACCCCTGGAAACCGGTGTTCGCTAGTGCCTTATAGAGAGATCAGTTAGGACCGTGCCGTGAAATATTACCTACCTGTCAGGAGAGATCAGCCAAGACACCGCACCACATGGGGTTCACTCTCGGGACAGTCATACTTCCAGAAACTGGTCAAAATACTGTACTTTTTCGTTCAAATCGACAGGGGGTGTGACGCGTGACCCGTTTTAAACAATTCGGCAGCCGCCGAATTTTTGCGTGACACCTCAAAAATTTCGACATTTCGTGACGTCGACCAAAGTTCGTGATCGACAGGGGGGTGCGTGACGCGTGACTGCCGATTTGAACGAAAAAGTACAGTATTGAGCCCATTTCCTAAGTGAACGAAGGCTCAAGTTCTCGCGTGGAGGAGAAATTTGTGCGGCGGACACTCGCGATTACAGCTGGGGCCAAATGACAACGGCAATCCCTGTGGCGTTTCCAATTCCGCGTCGGGCGGCACGTCTGCCATGTCCCCAATAAGTCAAACCCATCCTATAAATAAGGGACGAGGACGTGGTGTCGCATCCCTCGCATGTTCTCCCAACCGACAAGTGCTGAGACAACAGTTCTTGGTGGATGGGTCTGCTAGATTGTATATGTTGGCTGTAATGGCTGACAATTGTTCTCAGGATCTCACAATATATGCGGCTTTGTTTCTTCAAGGCGTTTTCTGTGCACAATTTGCTCAATATACGAATCTGAACAAGCGCGACTCGGTGTGGCTGAAACTCTTCGTGGCGGGTCTCGCGCTGTTGACTATGTTGAAAACGCTACAAGTCTTGTATGCTTTCTCCTCTCAACTCCCAAAATCTTGCTTACACTTTGGCTCTCCTAGAGCTGTAAATTGGTTGCAAAATGCCACTCCGGCCGGAAATACAGGAGTGGCTTGCAGTCTGTGGGTGAGAAATTGGGGTGCCCAAGCTTAACCCGATCTTTGATACCTTGATCGGGATCGTTCAATATTTCGTTTGTCGACGTCTCTGGGTGGGTGTTTGCATTTTTCCAAAGGACCATAGACTCATTCCTTTCACAAGCAATATCCCGCAACATATACATCGTCATCGCTTGCATGGCTTCGTTTACGCTCGCGCTTGTTTCGGGGGGTGTTGCGGTATGGTTCACAGAGGATGCTTGACTTGACACTGAGTCACATGGACAGGCGGCCATCTTGTTAACAATGAATAGCTTCTCGCACCCGAAGCCCATTTGGCGTATGTATTTGACCTTCTCGCAATCGGGTGGTCCGTCATGCCATTCTGATTCAGTGTCCGCCCATCTGGTGGCCGCAATGTGCAGAGACCTTTTACCGGAAGCACAGCATTCTACTTGCTGGTACGTTCTCACTCTCCCTAATTTTCAGTTGTGTAATCCACGTGTTCAGCGACACCGTACAACCGTCCTCCCGCGCGGCCCGACCGCACCCATCCGATGACTGAGGTGATCGGAGCGTGGTCCGCTTACTCGAGGGTTAGCCAGACGGTTAAAAGGGATGTAGAATCTTACGGCAGTTCCGGCGTTGTAGCAAGAGACAACCTCTGTTGGGTTGTGAGGACGAGGTACATCAACTCAACCCTCACGAAGCCAGTGCTCGCTTGGGGGGCAATCCAGTGCCGTTGCCGTAGACTAAAAGCAGAAGCAAGCAGATGGCGTATCCCAAATGAGTACGACAACTAGGAGGCAAAAATGTTGGACTGTACACTCTCCGGCTTTCATATTTCAACGGTGGCTGGAATAAGCCCTCATTTTCCACGATAACCCACGCTATGATGATTCTGGTCCATGTCGGAGGTACCGGGAGTGGCTGATACGTTATCTCATGTGCTAGACGGTGCGCTTCCCCTTTTATTCACTGTGAATCTTTCCTCACGAGTTTTTCGTGCCTCAGTTCACAATCGTTCTACGTGATTCGCGAGTATTTTTAATTAACGCCTCAAGGTCAAAATTGACCTTTGGCCTTTGGTGCGATTTTTATGTCTTCGTTGTGCGCTCAAACACTCTCTTTCAACGTCTGCGTCAATCGCCGCCACCGCCCGGGATATCTCAAAAAGGTAGGCACGGTTTCAAATGTCCCAGATTCAAGTCCCCGACGTCCTCAGCGGATGAAGTCTCCAAGCGCTTGCCTTGCGGCTTCATACTTATGTTCAGTCCCTTCAATACGATACAGAACGGGCACTGGTATCAAGGTCTGGGCCATTAATATATGTATTTTCATCCCATTGCATGTCAGACTCGGAAACATCAAAATTTAACTCGCAATATCTTTGGTCGATAACTCTCATCGCCGGAGCGAAGCGGAGGTGCGTCTTGTTTAGTACAATATAAACCCAAATGCAACTGTTTTACACATCATGCAGCGATTTGATTATAACCCAGATTGAGGCAAGAGAATCATGCCTTTAATTTAGACAGCATACACCAGCTCGCTGTTCCGAGGAAGCTTTTGGACCGCACCGAGGGATGTTAATCTGTCCTGCCTACTCCGAAGACCCATCATAGGCTTATCCGTTCGGCCGTGGTTATTATGGTCCGATGTTTCGGAGTCAGACGTGCCCTGTAGTTCTGGATGCAGAGTGTACCGGCCATTGTCTGCCGCGAGATTTATATCTTCGCGAGAGTTGAGTGTCCACATCGCGGACCAAGCATACAGCTGTGGAAGCACTGTGTTTGAACCGCCACCGATCGTTGCCGAGACTGGGATTGCTGTCCGCCCGTTCAGCAGGACGACAGCAACGAAGTTGATGAAGGCGCAAAGTGCTGCAGGGGCTGCGGACTTGGGTCCCATGGTTAGCAGAATGTTTCTGGCATGGAAAAGGTTTCACTTGCTTGGATTGTCACTCGGAGTAGCGAGTTGAGAATGGGTGCGGTTGGGCCTCGAGGGAGGACGGTTTTCGAATGTCGCTGGAGATTGGTGTCAAAGGACAGAACCCAGCGCAAAGTGAAGACCTACCAGCAAGTAAAACGCAGTACTCCCGGTCAGAAGAAGGTCTGCGCACAACGCGGCTCCCAAATGGATGGACACTAAATTGGAACTCAATGAGCAACCGTTAGGGTACGATCGGTTTGGAGATGTACTCCAGGTGCTGTACTTTGGCGAAGACATCTGTGTGAATGTGAAGAAAACCTGTTCATATTCTCAGCGTCAATTGATGCTCGCCCACATGAACCATACCGCAACGATTCCCGAAACAAGCGCAAAAGCGAAGGCAATCATGCAAAGAATAACGATATATATATTGCCTGATATCGTCTGGACGTGAAACATCACCAGACTGGAAGGTGGGCCGGATTAATTGCTCACCCGAAGTCGGCGACAAAAGAAGCCCTGAACATAAACCGCGATCAAGGCTTCAAGGAGCGGGGAAAGCTTTGGCACCCAATGCGTTGCCCACAGACTGAAAACTGCCCCCGGATCTTCAAACAGAGTGACATTTTGTATCCACATAACCCCTCTACAGTGAATGTTAAATCAAGGGCCTCAGGAAAGCGGAGAGGCGCACAGGACTTGCACCGTTTTCAGCGTCGTCAGCAGCGCAAGACCCGTCACGAAGAGCTTCAGCCATAAACCGTCGCGCGTATTCACATTCGTGTAGTGAGCAAATTGTGCGCATAGGACGCCCTGGAGAAAGACGGCCGCGGATATTGCGAGATCCTGAAAGCAATTGTCAGTCTTTCTGTTGCAACATGAGATTCGGTATACCAATCCACCGAGAACTGCTGTCCCAGTACTCATCCGTGGAGAGGGCATGTTAGTCCTCGTCACCAACTCGTCACCTTATGTGTATGTGTAACTTGTCTTGGCCAGCCGACAGCGGAATCAACAACGCCACAGGGCAGGCGGAGCAAGTGTGGGAAACATAGGATGCCGCCACCGTCACGGTGAAGCTTCTCGGTGTCATTACAACAAGCTGTCGTTCGGGGGCCGCGTCCAGCTAGCCCAACGATTTCATCCCTTCCCTTACGTTCAGTCTCCCTCACTCGTACACCAGACAGCTCTTTAAGACTATCGTCGTCCCGCGAATGGAGTACGCCCTTCTCGTGTAGTGCGATGAGGGCAGAAGGAAAGGGACGGTTTGGGTTACTAGGGCAGCAAGGTGCAACGGCAGGCGTGTAAACGATCACCGGCGCTCTTCGCACGACGGCCACGGACACCCTTGACTTCCATGCCCACATCCTCGCATCCACATCCGCAACCGCTCCGCTTTCAATGCCTCGTCACCCTCCCACCCTTCAACCTCATCCATCATGTCGTGCGGCGCTGCCACTACGTCCCCCGTTACCATCGCTCGCCCATCCACCGTCTCGAGCAATCGACCCGTGCGTATCTTTTGGCCTACTCCTGTTACTAAAGTATCTCGCAGATGACCCTCTGCCTCTCTTTCCCTCCCGCATCCCGCATCCCGTACCTCGCACCCCACCCTTCGCACACCCTGCACCACGCCCACATCCCGCGACGTCGGCCCACCCTCACCCGCTAAATCGAGCGCGTGTAAGGGAACGAAGGAAGGAGCGCGCCGTGTGTGCCCTCCCCTTCCTCCTCCCGGACCGTCCTGCGTCCTACGGCGGTACAGCGCCATCGTATGTACAGAGCGGAGTAGGGTGCGCCATCGAGAGCGAGGTACGGACGGACACATGGATACTATAGCCGCAGTGGGCATGCGGTCAAATACAGCACCGCGGGCCAGCGCTGCGGACATGTTCGTCAAAGAGTTGGCGACCGTAAGTAGGAGAGGGAGGTGGAGAGGGACGTACAAGCCGAGATCTCTACATAGTAGCGCACGCCGTGGAGGCGAAGATCCAGAGAGAAGAGAATAGCCTACAACGCGTGCTAGTCGCACGAAATACCGAGATGGACGGTTTTACATATTCACGAATCGCAAGACAGACGCGGCTGCTGCAATTTGAATTATGTTTTCGCATGCTACGAGGATTCGAGAAAACGCACGACAGGATGTGTGGCGTGGCACTACGAGGTCGAAGGAGATGCGTGGTGCTTCCATTCACAATAGCGGAGGGAAGAGCAGTGTAGAACAAGGGAGAGAGCCTCCATAGCCGTCTGAAGGTTCGATAGCGGCTTGCAGTGCCTGCAGTGCCCGCGATAAGGTAGTACGACGCGTCAAGAACACCCCGTAATTGCCCCGGGGCCCCAAGTTCCCTAGTTACCTAGAAGTGTGCAAAGTGCCGAAACACCCTGGGGTTGTCGAGGCCAATGCGGAAGAAATGAGGTGGAAGTCGGAAAACGGGGCGATGTGGTGGTTTGTTGACAATTTGATCGTCGATCTCTTTTCATCTTGCCGTTCCCCTTGTGCTTATTGGCGCTGTCTCGGCGTGTGCCTCATCTGTCTGCCCTAGCCCCAATTTTCCATTAGTCTTGATCTTGAGAAAGACGCAGCCGACCAAAACCCGACACTTGCCGGTGGGATTTCGACACTTTGTGCGACTCGGTGTACTTCGTCAGGTGAGCCCTGGTAATTGAAGTTTTCTCTGGCGGTATATGACGTTGTCCTTGTTCTATAACAGCATGTTTCAGTCGGATTTCACTACTGCTCGTCCGACTTGTTTGCAAAGCGATAAAAGCATGTCCGAGATCGTACCGCCCATTCGACGTGTCCCCGCCGAAGTTCTCTGCGTCATATTCCTTTTGACCCTGCCACACACAAGACGTGTTGACGGCAAAAATATGCCGATAGCTCCCTGGCGGCTGGGTTTTGTCTGCCGGCGCTGGCGCGAATCCGCGCTCGCATATGCGGCGTTGTGGTCCTTCATCAATATCGATGGCACCGTCGCCGACACACAGAGCTCCGCTTACGCTGCTTTGATCTCGGAGTACTACCCTTTGGCCGCGCTGGAGAGCCAGATCGCGCGCTCCGGTGACGCTGCGCTGAAGGTTTCCCTGCTTTGGCCGGTATACACCGCTGACGCCAGCCATTTGGACACGCTCCTGGAGCCTGTGATGTGCGAAAGCGATCGCTGGATTACTGCGAGAATTGAGGGAGACAACGTCGAAGATAAATGGTTCCGTTCCCTGGCCCCGATCCGAGGGAGGATTAACCGTCTGGAGAGGCTGGAATTCGTCACAACGGGTCTTAATAAATGCGATCTATTCGCAGTGGCGCCGCGCTTGCGAGAAATTGTGCTTACGGATGACAGTTATCACTGTGTATCCCTCCCCGTTGTCGCCCCCTGGTCACAAATAACACACCTACGCGCGACGTGGAAGCTAGAAATTCTGCTCAAGGTCATAAACGCTACGCCCAACCTTGTGAGCTGCGGTCTCAACCTGTGGTTGCCGCCTTACGACACTCTCCCCACGCCGGTCCGACCTACGGTCCTTCCTCGGCTCCGCACCCTCTACATCGGCGACTACCGACTATTTGACCTCCTCGAGACGCCAGATCTTCACCACCTCTTCGTCGGCGGGGTTGGGCTTATGCACTCCGCCCCCGCGTTCCTTCGCCGCTCCGGATGCCACTTGACCAGCCTGACCGCACAGAACCCCCAAGCCGCCTTGTTCATCCCTCTCCTCGATACGCTCCCGACGCTCCGCGCCCTCCACGTGTCCTTCCAGGCGTGGAACTCGACCGCGGACCGGCAGCGCTTCGTCGCAGGCATGACGGTCGCCGCGCCTACCCCCGTGCGCTGCCCCAACCTCGCGTCTCTGCGTATCGGCTGGGACGCCAGAGGCGACTATACCGCTATCCTCGTGATGGTGGAGTCCCGCTGGCACGGAGCCGGCGCGTCTAAATTGCGGTCTGTGCGTATACTCGATTTCGGTGGGAAGATCGACGTTAGCAGCGTTCCCGCACGGTTCCAGGAGTTGAGGGAGGAGGGCCTTGACGTGGTGGTTGCGAATGGCTATAGTCGTGATCTGCTACTCTGCACACAGGATCCTGATATGATCCCTTCTTAGGTACGTGCCATTTATCGGCGATGACCAGACCTGACGGGGGCCGCGCTAGATTGCCCTGTACTTACAATTGCCATATTTTCGCCAATCTATCTTTTGGTCGCATATATGAGATGTGTTTGGGGGACACTGACTGTTCGCACGTGTAGTTCCACTCCGTTCTGAAAATTTTCAGGCAAGCAAGACAGTTGAATGCTCGTCGCTTTGCGATTAATTCATGATTTCTTAAATCTCCTGGTGGTTATTTTTTGCGCTCAATTTCAATCATGCAGTTACAAACGCGTTTAGTAAGAACGACAACAACATCGCTTCCGCTCTATGTATTCTCCCGGTAACTCGCCTTGTATCCGAAGCAGTACATATATCATCACTGACTGACGCCTAGGAACGTTGACGCTGAAAATATCAGAACAGCGAGCGTGGCGTCCGCGCCGCGGTGGCACAATTTACGTCTTCATTGGGTATCATGTGCACCGTGAAAGCTATAAAATCGCCAAAAATACCTATCTCATCAGTTTTTTGAAACACTGCTGTCAGGGAAGAGGGTCGCCCAGCCGATGTAGTGGGTGCCCGTGGGCACGGGTGGGTGCTTGTGGTGCGCTGGTATGTCTAAACGCCGGAGGACGCGCTTACCTAAAAGGGATGGTCAATTTTCAGGGCGGCATTTCACAGCTCAATTACCTCTACTACCATGCCAGACCCAGAGAGGATGAGTCTCTCTGAGAAAGGTGCCGTCTCGTAGAATTTACTATTCAGCGAGCCTAACGACTACCTTAGCCCTGGACCCCAGCGAAGAAGCAGCGGCGTCAAAGCTTTGGGCGGTATATGTTTGGGCGCTGAAAAATATGAGAAGTCGTTGGTAGAGAGCTAGAAATGTGATATGCAGGGACTGCTTATCTTCGTGCGTGTGCCCTCTAAATGTCCTGAATAAATCTAAAGATTTTATTCAAGGCGGGTTTTTTCTCGGCTAGTCTCACAAGCATGCAATGCGCCCAAAGGACAAAAGAAAAAGACAATCCGCCTTGTCAGTCCGGATGCGGGGAGTTGAACCCCGTACTGCCAGTTACACACTTTTGAATTGAATAAAATAGAAATCCGGGTTATGTTTCGTACACTAAATCCGATTGTCTGACTTGTTGATCCTTTCATGAAGTCGCGGAGAAAGCGACGGGTTGTGGGCAGAACTCACCCAACAACGCTCACGGTCACCTGTTGAACGCGGCCTAGATACGGTATATATCGGGTGCTCGATAGATTAGGTGAACCACGCTAGAAATGAGGAGGATAAGGCGAAGAGTGAAAAAAGAAAAAGGAGTCTGCCTCCTCTCGTCCAAGTCGGACGCGGGGAGGAAAATAAACGCTTCATTCGGACACGGGGAGTCGAACCTGCATTGTCAGAAACCCCAATGTTGAATGGAGGATGAAAGTTAGCTGTGGTCCTTGTACCTTGCTTGATTTCTTCACTATATCTAACTGCAGTAAGTCCAATATTGAGCCAGATCGACGTAGCCATTGGCAGCAGAGTCGTCCTGTCCGTTGACTTTCGGAGAGACATCAGGCAGCCCCGCCGCCCAGAATTAGCGTCAAGGGCAATATTGACGAGGAGAAGATGGTGCAGTTTTGAGAATTAGCTTCGACGAAGGCAAAGCGAGCGGCACAGAGATCAAGGAAGAGGAGAAGAGACGCGTTTACTTGTTCATGTTGACGTCAGCACTGCCACCATCAAATTATTTCTCTCGATCCCGCCAGAGGTGCGACTCTCCCCGAATCCTTGCAAGTCTGGATCACAATGCGCGCCGCTGTCCCTTCTCGTACGCGTGCCCGTGCGCGGGGTTCTACACGACGTGTGCTCTGATTGTGCGGGCGCGCCACGAACGATGTCGATGGCGCTGCCGAGGTGACTATCCCCGAACCCCAGCTCCAACTCCGACGCTGCGTCGAGGGAAGGGGGTTCCGGCGGAAGAGTGTGCGCCTACATTTATCCTCTGCGCCAGAGTCGTGTCGGAAGACGGGATTGCAATTGCATTCCTGGGCAAGACGCGGGTGCCATTCGCGAGGCGCCGCGCCGTCCATTCCACTACAGAGTGATATTGGGTACGGGGAGGATTTGGATTTGGATAGTGATGAGTCGTCTGACGGAAGAGGGGTGATCCTGAGCGTCATCGTTGTCCATGTCGGCTGGGTATGTACCATCCTCGTACTCATAACCTAGCCTTGGCTTAGTTGGCGCAAAATCCACCGTCTCCGCGCAAGCTCACCCTCAGATATTCTGGCATACCCCTTGCTTCTCATGGCCCCGCTTCCCGTCTTGTTCGGTACCACAACATTATATACACGCATCCTTCAATGTTACAGTCCAACTCCACGTCCCCCTTTCCACTCGCAGCTCGGCCTCTCCCTGCCTTGTGGGCCTCTCAATCTTTTACCCTCACGCCCTTCCTATCTTCCGCGACTCCGATCGCGCATGCAATATTTATTCCAGCATCCCCGACCCGCCTCATCCTCATACGCGCGCGCGTCCGCCTCCAGTGTCGCGTCGACGGATGGCTTGCGGCCGCGGTTGATGGGTCGCAGCTGGGCCTCGCAAAAGCGCGACCGCTGTAGACAGGCATCTTTCCTGAAGATCGCGCTGCCCATACCGTCTGCGCCAATCCTCCCCGCGCGGCATTGCGATACTCCTCCCTGATCACCGTAAGGACATACGATTGCACCCAGTTGGTAATGCCCCGGGGGACGAGCGTTGGGTGCACGCCGTGGTTCCATTGTGGTAAGTTATCCCAGTCGTTTCCCGACACTGACGAGGACAGTGCGCGTATACCAAGGGCGAGCCGCGCAAGCCACGGCCCCTCACGTACTCGACGCACTTGCAAAGGCGAACGAGCCTAGAGTAGAGACTTACCAATCCTCCTCATATAGCTCTCAACCCATCTCATTTTTTCCAGTTGAAGAAAAAGAAACCACTTCATTCAAAGGATCGAGTTATGCTACAGTAGGTTAAATTAGGAAAGTAGCGGGCGAATTTACTGGTTGTCGAGCCAGTAGCCAGACCTCTTCCCCGCGACACGAGAGCTGATGTAGCGCTTCGCGGGTGCGTCCCTCGCAGCCTTCCCGGCACCGCCAAGTCCGGAAAACAGGCCCGCGAGACCGCCCTTGGTTCCCTCAGTAGCTCCAGTGGCAGCCGTTCCTGCGGTAGCACCGGTCGCAGCAGTTCCAGCGGTCGCGCCCGTGGCAGCGGTTCCATCGGTCGCGCCCGTGCTGGCTCCAGTTTCCTCAGTGGCTCCAGTGTCAGCCGCTCCTGCGGTCGCGCCGGTCGCAGCAGTTCCAGCGGTCTCGCCTGTGGCAGCAGTACCGGCGGTTGCGTTACCAGCAACAGCATCAGCCGTTCCTGCGGTCGCGCCGGTCGCAGCCGTTCCAGCGGTCGCGCCTGTGGCCGCAGTTCCGGCGGTCGCGCCTGTGGCAGCAGTTCCGGCGGTAGCGTTACCAGCAGCAGTGTCAGCGCTATGCAAGCCAAGTCAGAAGATATAGAATAAGGTGAGCGGGCACTTACGTGGCAGTTGTGTTTCCGGCAGCAGCACCACCCTGTGCGACAGCGACGCACGAGCCAAAGGGACCTACAGGGTTGCGGCATCGCATAATGCAGGCGTCTCCGTTAGGGCCAGCGGTGCAGGCCATCCCGCTGCATGGAACGAACTCAGTCAAAATGGATAGCGTTCGCGGAGAAAGAAAAATGCGTACGCAGGCACCTGGGCGGTAAGAGCGAAGTCCGTGGCTTTCGCTTTCGATCGCCCATTCTTTCCGGGAACCTGCTGGGTGACGGTAGCCGCCTTGAATGTGTTGCCTCCATCGCCGGAAACGTCGCAGGTGTAAGGTCTGAATGAAAGATAAGAAAAAGAAAAGAGACGACTAAAGGAATGAGAGACGAACCCTGCGCCGTCCCCGTTTATCTGGTGGAGTGTCATGGTGACCGAACCATCGGCAGCTGCTGTAGGAAGGCCGGCTTGGGATGCCGCTGCGAAAATTCGTTAAGAGTGGATTGAAGAGGAAACAAGAAGTGAAAACAAACAGGCAAGTTGTGTGGCAACGTCGTTGTTTCCACCAGCAGCGGTGCGTCCGCAGACGCCGGTCTTCCCCGAAGCTATTTCCTTGTCCTTGATGACACTTGTGTCCTGCTGGAACGGTTTGCGGGTAGTTCCATCTCGGGGAGTTGAGGCAATAATTCCTGGAAAAACTCGTCAGAAGGCGAGTGTGAAGCGGTGGAAACGATCATACCGAAACCGGCAGCCTGTACACCATTGGCACCAGTCACTCCGGTGATTGTCCCTGCACAGAGAGTTAGGCGACCGATAGACGGCAGCGAAAGGGGGGGAAAATGTACCGTGTGCTTGTACATTGAGGAGGGCGGATGAGGAGACGGCAGCGAAAACGATAAGAGTGTTAAAGAACATGGCGACTCGCACGAGAAGAAGGGTGAGGGAGCGAAGAGGAGTGGCTTTCTGAATGGGAGTGACTAGCACAAATGCGGGGAAGAGGGTCCTGCCTAAGAGGAAAAGAGTTAGGACAGGATGATGGAATGGAGGTAAGAGACGAGAATGTACTCGAGAAGAAAAGTAGAGAAGGGTCTGTGCCCAGTGTGTGAAGTGAAGAGAGGTGGTTGGAGAAAAATAGGCGTCATGCATGGCCTTTTGTACCTCGAGGAGGATACCTAAAGGCTCAAGAAATTGATCGAAGAACAAGGAGAATATTGAAGAAGTCGCGGTTGGGCCTCGAGTCCTTGATTGAGGAAGACAGAGAATATTGACAGAAGTTGCGGTTGGGTAGGTTTCCAGGGTGGACAGGACCCCTGAAGGTCCGAATGAATGGTGAACTTAAGTTACAAGGACGAAGAAGATCGTCAATATTGAGGTGTGCACAGCCGGTTGGCTTGATCGAGGAAGACAGAGAATGTTGATAGAAGCCGCGGTTGAGTGGGTTTCCAGGGTGGACAGGACTCTGAAAGCTCGAATGAATGGTGAATTTAAGTTACGAGGGCGAAGAAGATCGTCTATTGAGGCGTGCACAGCCTGGTTACCGTCTCACAGCATTCTTACCGGTTGTGTTTCCAAGGTACCGTAATATCTTGACCAAATGTTCATTGGGTGCCACCTGTCACACGTTCATTTTGCAAGACCAGCATGGGTCCGTGTAAAATTGTGCATGAGCAAGCATGCATGCACAGGTTTGATATCTCTGAATACACCAAACTCTCGTTCTGCTCCCGCTCTGAACATGTGTAGTATTTCGACCAAATGTCAGGTGATAGGTGACAGAGGGTCAAGTTTTTGCCTAGGTAACGGTGATTTTTCAATTTTGTGGAAACTGCCTTGTATGGTAATTTCCCCATGATTGCCAAGAAATGAACGTCTGGCGCGAAAAGCCGAGTGACGCGCACCATGGATCATAGCTAAATTGAACCCGGCACAGCGGTTGTTCAAGTTGGTTCCAGCCCTCCAGGCGTACACAGCCACTTACGCTTCAGGCTTACTTCAAGTAACTCGACTCGGGCCTTGCCAGACGCCAAGACGCGCCTTCAAGACGAGACGGGTCTCTGCTTTAATTAAAATTCCACCCAAAACTCGTTGGGATCAGCTCCCCGCCAACCACTCTATAAAGCGATAGGGCTGACGGGCGGCAAGTCACTGCTTCCGAGTGGCATTACTTTTACTGCCTTCCCCGTCTTCCAAACTGTCCCTGCTGCCACTAGAAATTTCATTTCATCCTTTTTACTCAATGCAATGTAGCACTCATGTAGGCCAACCATAGATTACTGTACCTGGGGATATAATTAAATGCAAATACTTTCGAAGGGGCGAGCAATGGCTCTGAGGTGTGATGTCAGTTTTATTCAGTAGAAGTTCGAGGTAGTAGAAGCAACTTCTACTTCCCGCCGTCGCCCATATGTGATGCACAATGCACGAGCTTTCTCAATGCAACGTTTCAATACGGCGTACTTCACGGGAGCCGGGAACGGCGGGGTGCGGGGAGCGGAGCGGTGCGGTGGTGGGTGCCAGGTGGGTGCCGTTGACGCCGAGATGGGGACATAGTGGGCCGCGCAGAGGAGAGGTGGGTCGCGGCATCGGCAGGGAGGCGCGGTTGGGGCGGGCCGGGTGTGGTACTGGGCAGCGGTACGGTGCGGTGAATGGGTGCGCTTGACGCCGAGGCGGGGTCGGGTGGGGTCGCTGGGGTGCGCCAGCGGTGGTGGTCGTTTGGGAAGGGCGACGTGGTGCGTTCATGGCGGCGTTGATAGGTCGGCTTTATTCGGCGTTATCCGTGCCGAGTGCGGCGCCGGGTGTGCCGAAGTGGGGGGCCAGGTGGGGGAGGTGGGGAGGTAGGGAGCAGAGGCCGTTTTAGTATGGCGGGACGTGATTCAAACAAAGAAAAGTGGGTGACGTAACTTAAAGAAAAGAGTTTTGACAGCTGCGGCCCACTCCGCTGGGGTCTGGCGATCAAACGCGGTCAAAGCGCCAAATATTGACCCAGTTCGGGTAACCGGAAATTCATTACATGGTGAATAGGAAAGGTAAAAATATGAAAGTCATGTATTCTGAAAGCTCAGAATCAAGGCATTCACATGGCGTATGAATTCCAAAATGAAGTAAACACATACTGAGAAGGTGGCCCTTCTGGGGTAATTTTGGGGAATTTCAGACAAGACAGCTTTCCACAGTTGGATCACAACCAATACTAGGTAGGTTGAAGTCAAAATTTGGTAGAACCTCCGTCCCAAGTCCCAAAATCAGATTGGCCTACTCGGAATCATGAAAAACGGATCAGAACATATGTCTTTGGACCGAAGAACCATGTTGGCCTCAAGTTCATTACACTACCCAGTGAATTTTACGTGGTCCCCCCCGCAGATTTTTTTCTGAAAGACTGGTTGCCCGTGGTATCCTGGGGTGTAAACTTCGAAAAGGTGTCGGAAACTTCCCAAAAAGACCTCTTTTACGCCTTGTTTACACTTTAATGATCGGAGTATCCCACGGTATCGCCGTGAATATTGCAATTCGGTCCCGGATCAATGGGGCTCATATTACTAGTTGAAACTTCAGGAAAGTCCATAGATATAGATATATATTTGCAGTAGAAAGTCCGAGGGACATGTGCAGGATACATCTGTACTACGCCTTGAACGCTGCAGCAAGTAACTTATCAAAGAGCGGAGTGCCGACACCGCCTGCGATCAGAATATTAGCCGTAGTAAGTGATCGTGTCGGGAACACTCACTGAGCGGATCCCATCCAGTCGTGGCGTCGAAGGCAGCGGTGGAGGCAGGGCAAACAAGGCCCGAGTTGTGACCGGCAGTGATGTCAGTGAACGCAGACTGGGACGCGTAAAGGAACGGGTTCAAAAAGCCCAGCACCGGCTTGCCAGCCGCGATGAGGCGATCGTTGATGAGTGCAATGATACTGGCGAAGGCCGGGGTAGAGGCCGACGTCCCCGTAACCGCCATAGTCACGTTGTTGTTCACGATCTCGTAGTTGAACCCTTGCATCGCAACATCGGGGATTGCACGCCCAGTCTTGTTGAACGTCCCGGAGAAGTTCCTTGGGAGCGCGTGGAGGAAACTCGAAACGGCCGTCTTCTGGTACTCTGGCGTCTATTGCCACAATTCAGAGCGTGTCATATCAAGTTAATCGCACCACGCACCGGAAAGAAGACGGAAAACCCTCCGCCGCTGAAGTTGGCAGCCTTTTCGGGAATTCCGACGGTAGCACCCACTGCGGTGACCCAAGGACAGGCGGCGGGAAATTCGGGCAGGACTAGCATTGCATGGTCAGCGAGGGGTGGAGAGGAAGCGCTAAACTGGGCGCTCACAATTGTTCTGTGAGCAGGGATCGGTGGCTAAGGGCGAATGAATGTGAGTTGAATTCAAAGAGAATGATATGAACACCCACCATCTTGGTTCACGGTGGCACCACGAGCACCTGCCTACAATCTGAGTCAGAGAGTGTTGCTGATGTTGAAAAATAGTCAGCTCACGTCTCCCGAGGCCGCAAGGACTGACACCCCGCGCGCTGTGAGTCCTTGTAAAGCGTCGCAGATTTTGCTGCGGATCACCCGCGCTTCAGCAAGCGCAACACTGAACTTTAAAAAGTGTACTGACGTTGCAAACGCCCGGCCAAAGTCGTCTTCTCTGGATCCGTACGATATGCTCACCACCGTCGGAGGGTCCTCAGCACCTTCCAGGAAGGTGATCGTGTCGAGTGCATCCTGCACAAAGTCCTCGAAGGTGGTGTTATGCACCCCAGCTGACAAGAACTGGATGGGCACGCCGGTGGCGATTCCTGCAAAGGCTCGCATCAGTGACACCGCCAGATTAAGACGATGATAAATCGTACCCAGTGTGTACTGGATATCCAAGTTAGCTTCGACGCCGCCATCGCCCGCTCCTTGCGGGTTTTCCCCGTTATCTACGCTCAACAGGGAGAATGTGGTGTTCGATGCGATGTCGGGGCGGAATTGTTTGAGGAAGGACTAGGACACGCATACCCATTAGAAGCCGTTCCGGGTAGATCTATGAGAAGGGAGCCTTACTGAAAGATCAGCCGTCTCCGCGAATAGGTTGGAGAATCCAGTCACGAGAAGCGAGTTGTTGCGTTGAGTCGCCGGGGTTGAAGGAATGCCGTACAGGTCTTGCAGACACGCAGGTGTAATGCGACCACTGCCGACGCTGGTGTCACACGACTTGGTGGAGGGCGGACGCCCCTTGAGGGTCTGGATGCTCCCGAGGCGGGGGCTGGTATGGACGAAATCGGTCGAAGGGTGAATCACGTCGACATGGCCCACCAGCTCAGAGGGCAGCGAGACCGAGAGCGTTCGAACCAGGTTCGACTTGATGTCGGGATGGGTGAAGACCTCGAACTTGGCGGCGAACAGGGTGTTTGCCTTGCTAACGGGCACAGAAATGGAAACCCAGTCGCCGTGCGGCGAGGTCGCACCGGGAGTGATGCCGTTTGCCGATGCCCAAGTGTTGAAGGCAGCGACGGTCTCGGCAGAAGGTTGGACGTAGGATGTCACCTTGATGAGGCGTCAGCAGAGAGTAAGCGGAGAGAAGGGCACCAACTTCATCCTTGGACAACCACTGTCGAAACTCGGAGCTCCCCGGCGTGGAGACGGAAACCAACTTCTGCTGCAGACCCGCAAGGTTGTTGGAGGCCAAGGCAAGACGGATGCTGAGTATCTCTGTCGCCGGCGCCGCACCCTGACTGACGAAGCCGGCGGGGGCGGATAGACGGCTGTGTTGAACAACCATGCGCTCGGATGCCACCGAGAGCCCGGATGCCACCGAGAGAATCGAGAGAAAGGCCAAGAGTGCTCGGAAGCTCATGGTGGTGAATTAGATTAGTGGAAGAGGCGAATGCCATTCCATCGGCGGGCACGTTCACCTAAGTAAGTATAGCAATGCGCAGTATCCGTGCGCAGTATCCGTGCGAAGCTGGTGAAATTGAATGCGTTGCCACCGAACCAATCTGAGCGTTGCAACTGCGGGCAGCTACAATCAAGCAGGAAAGAGAATGCCCTCACCGATCGAGAAGTCGCGAATTCAAGGTCACAACGACGAAACTCCTGAGCATGGAACACAGCGTGAGAATCGAGCCTCGAAGACGGACCGATGGCGACAGCACCTTGGTGGCGCTGCGGCGGGCTGTGCCGCCTGGCCGGTGCAAATTTCAGCCATGGCGGCAATGAGACCGATTAGATCAGAATTATGTAACGTTCAAGTCTACAACTTTTCCTTTGCATCACGTCCAACGCTGCAACTTCTCGGCCACCTTTTAAAAGTTTTCTTTCCCCTCTGACTCCCGATTAATTAACGGTTCTTTAAGATTTTGCTCGTTTGGCTGTGCTACTTCCCCATGCAGGACTGTCTCTGTTGGCTTTGCCTCTGCTCTAATCCTGCTAGTCCTGTACAAGATGCGCCTCCGCTTCGCTCCGGCAGGCAGGAAACCGATCTTATTCACACTTGAATCTCACAATAAGCTACGGCGCTCTGGCGCCGGAAGTTGTGGTAAATAAATATTATTGCAGAGGAGTAAAACAAAATTACAGTGTAGCAAGAAGAACAGTTTGTGTTCGCGGAAGTGTCTGGCAATTTGGCTGTTGCCTTGCTGGCGACGGACACATCTGGATGCACAAAAGATGAAGATGCAGAACTGGTGACTTTCAAGTACATACTGTCATTTCCAGCAAGATTTTCTTTGTATCTTATCTCGAGTCGCTCGGTTTGGGGTAGTGCTGCCATCGAGGTAATCCGGCGGGTGGGCTCATAGAATGAATCATTAAGTATGTCATCCAAAAATCGACTGGGTCCGAAAGCTGCAGGAGTTTGGTATCTAATCGTCCGCTCAGATGGGCTATACACCAGGCTTAATGACAGTGGGAAGGCACATTGAGTTTCTGTTTCCCTGGAACATGAAGATCTACAATCCAAGCCAGCCGAAAATCCCAGACAAAAAATCATCACACAGCGAAACATCAGAGAAGGAATAGTCAACAGATGTTTATCTTCTCCTATTGAGATGTTGCGCGCAGTCATCATAGCCCAGATGCACAGGAAGCGATGGCAAGGTCTCGTAGAGCTGGATAAATATGCTGAGCGTCGCATGTGGCCGACATAGGAATGGTGGTCAGACTTGAAGGACAACGTTGAGGGATTGAAATCCAGAGAGAGCTTGAGGTGAAAGGGACCGTGCAAGGAGGCTGCGAAGGAATGGAGGATTATGGCTGCTTATAAGGACAATCCTACGTGGCCGCAGGACGACCAACGTGCGCTGCAGTGGGACAGTTGTGCCCAAATCGGGTGTTTTATGGAGAGCTATGAATTCACGAGACTCGTCTCTACAGCCCCAAGGACCCAATTCGGAATGTATTTGTTGGTTCGCAGTAGTTCGCAGTTCGAAAAGAACGGAAATTACGGGCGCAGCACTTGGCTCACAGTTGCTTCAACATGTAGAAAACCCGGAAAAGGAAGGTGAAGCGGAACGGAACAGAGAGTGCACAGTCCGAGGGCGTAATGCGTAGTTGATCATGGGTTCAATTTTCTTGAACGCTGGGGAAAGTAGGACGGACCAAAAGGAGTTAGAGGTGGAAGGAGAGCACAGAAGGCGCAAAGGAGCACGGATATATGGGGATTTGACACAGGTTTCGTACCATCTCGTTAAAGAACGGTTAATCCTGCCCCATTTGCACATCAAAGCTATCCCGGTGATGTTTGACAGGCATCTCTCAGCTGACCTCAATAATTACCGCAGTCTGCAGATGCACGCAGCTTCTCGCAGCAAAATTCTCACTGTGCCGCGGTTATGCCTGTCTAAAAATTCACACAGCGCTGCAATTTTCTCACTCAGACCGTATCACCGAAGCATCTATAAAATATCTGTCTCCTAGCGGCAACGATGACTACTTGTGTCCTCCCATGAACATCTGTTTGGATTTCCAGAGCTGGTTTGGCTGTGTTCACGCGTGTCCCTTCTGCTTCGAACTCAACTATAATATCCATATCTTCGTCAATGTTGCCGCAACGTTTCGGTCGGCTCCAGCATATTGTTCTGCACGTCAAGTCGGGGCATTGAATTCCAGCAAATTTATTTCTCTCGTTGTGGATGTACGGTCGATCTTTCTGCGCTCTCGCTAGCCCTCAAAATACAAACGAGGGAACGGGGTAGTTGAGTGGTTAACAGAGGGAACGTGGTGGTCAGAGAACAAGGAAGGCTGATGACTGCAATGGCCACATGCTTCATGTGAACAAATATCTTGAACTGACGAACTTTTGCAGCGGGGAATCTGCCAAACTGACGAAAATTCACTGCTGACAGTCTCAAGTGACGAAGAATACCTTAAATGTGCCTAATTTACATGGGGTGATTAACTTTCGCGAAAGTAGCCGAAGTGACGAAGTGACGAGGGTGGTATAGACTCGTTCAAGTTGGATCGCACTGCCCCAAGTCGAGTCCAGATCGACGCTCCGCAGGCACGTCAAACGCGTCATACTGTGCGCCTCTTCGAGTTCTCCTTCGTTACCACAGTATCGCCCCGTTCTCCCCGTCTACACCCGTTTCCGGATTGCTCTTTGTAATGTAAACAATGGGCTGTTTTCACTCTTGACGGACTCCTCCGCCACCATGCCATCAAACCACTCTTTGCTGACCCACATTCTCCGACATCCGCCAAGGCTCTGTACCTCGTCCAATCTAACCCCGACCTCGAGTCCCTTGGTGCCACCGTCCATATCTTCCCCATCTAAGCACCGCACCGTTGCAAAACGTCGCCGTGGCCTTTTCCCGATTGACCACGTTCACCGCCTACAACGCTCCGCGTCTCCTATTCTCAACGATGACGTCCTCCGCCCTCCATCCGTCATGAATCAAGTACAACCCAAACTCAATCACGAGCGCCGGCGCCGGCGCAGGATTTCTACGCCCGCCCGGACATACCAACTCGTCCGCCTAAGCCCCGTAAAAACGACCATCAAGATAACCCGACGGGTGGAATAATTACAATCGCAACTCTCCTTCAATACTCAAACCTCAAATCCTTGACTCATCTCCAATAACTCAGGCCCGAACCTGATCACCAAGACTCCTGTCCTTCAGTAGTGTGATGAGATTCACGGCCACGAACTAGACGTGAGCCTGGGCCCGTGACAAGAACTCAAGTCATTCAACACCTGCATTGAGCCCTGCGCTCTGATGAGAAACGAAATACTGTCGGCAATGATAGCACGTAGATAATACATCACCATTGATCGACACGGCATGTCCCTGATTTGGCTGTCCTCTCGAACAATATTGCGTGTGAAAGCTGCCGCCAGGAATGTCTTGGTTTCGAGCCTGAACCCGCCTGGGATCTCTTTAAACGGACTCTCGCCGATTAACCGTCCTGTGGAGACTGCTGTGAGCTCCCCTCTCCTTGCCCACAACCAGTGTTCACCTTTGGCAGTTATTTCGGCGCTCGTACGTGCTTCCGGACGACAGGTTTTAGACATTTTCTTACCCCCCACCACTAGTACTACGCCGTCCCACGATGTCGAGACCCTCCCCTTGGTTCTTCCATCCACGGCTCCTCGGTTCCCAGAAAATCCACGCAAGTTCGCACTGCGCCTCATCTATCGCCATAACTATAGCCTCGGGGTGTCGCTAACAAACTTTTATCATGATGGCGAGCTCGCGTCAGGGTCGGACTGAGGTAGGTGCCATACCGCTTTTCTGATGGTAATTGTTAATCCTGTCTGATCTGATCTGGTGCACCAGCTGGAAAGGGTAGATGCAAATCCGGACATTGCGCTTCTGTGCATAAACGACGATCTCCCCCAGTCCTCTGTCGAGCCTGCCGGTGCAGTCCTTCGCAGCTGATTTGAGCACAGATGGCCAGACAAGATAGAATGCGAATTGTAATGCACAGTACAAGGACTCACTTCTGGAACGGGGACCTAAAAAGAATGGGAAGACACGACGGTAAAGAGAGGTACACCAATACGAATCAGATGTGCCAGATGGAAAGATGCAGTGATATCCAGAATCGATGGCAGTAGACAATGGGCGATAGGCGGCTGAAACTCGCGCATGAATTGAAAGCTCTGGAGAATGGGGTTTCGTAGCTGGGATCCCTTGAGATAAAGAGGAGCTCAGCGTGCGGAGTGTGTAGATCATGCATCCACCGAAACTTGGATGCAAAATGAAAAATTACGGCCGTCAGACAAGCCAATTCAAAACAGAAGGGAGAAATAATTTGGAAGAAAGATGGAGGTTACTCGGACGCGCCGATAGTTTCGAAGCTTGGCTGGCAGCAGATGAGACGTAGAACCGCGATTGCCGGTTGTAAGAATGGGCAGAAAGGAAAATCACCTCTCATTAACCTGGTATTCAGAGAAATTCAAATGCACCACCCAGTTTCAAGCCTGGGGATTGGGTCAGTCGAGACGTTTCGTGAACTAAGAAACCGACATGAAAGAAAACTCGACGTGGAAGGAGGAGGGACAGGATACGGCTTCAGAGTACAGCAGAACATCTAAATGAAATTCATGAATGCGACTTCTTCGAGGAAAGAGAGCTCACGGGAAGACAATGCGGGTTCGGCAAAGAGTGCAAGAGCGGTCACGGCCGTTTTTCTCAAAGAAATTAACTACATGCAGCATGCGCACGAAGCGTGGAAAGGCGGAAGGCCAACGCAGAACAAAGAAAAACGAGTGATCTGAGTTGGATCGCGACTCGATGAATACAGCAGGTAACGATTCACGGGCTTCTCGGTCGACCAAGGGAGCGGAAAAGATGGCGCACAAGAACAACCCCCAGTGGACAGAGCCCAGATCTGAGAGGGAGTGTCTCGCTGAATGCGGCAGAAACCAGTCTTGAACGCGATGGAGAAAACCAGAAGATAATAACGAAAGAGAAATCGTGTAATCTAGCACAGGAATGCGCTACTGGTGTTCCTCCGTAATTGAAAAAGAGGCCCACACAAATAGCTGCGTCAAGTTCCTATTGGACTACAATCTGTCAGAGACTCGGAGAAACGAAGCGTGCATGAGCAGAAGAGAGCGGCAGTTTGGACTTGTTAAACGCAGTGGCTGGCGAAATGGCATCAATGGATGCAAAATGGATGCTTGCGCTGCATGCGACGCGGTGATCCTGGAATCATCGGCAAACAGCAATTTACAGGATGGGGGGTCCAATTAGTACACCACAGAGGACGGGGACGGAGTGGATTTGACAGGCAGAATCCCTGAACGCGTACGATTCAACCGAGGCCGATGAGAGGTGAAGGAAAGCACTGAGAGAGCTGATGCCATCAACACAGCCATGAATTTCTCCGCGAACGCAATCCGATTCACATTTCGCCCGCTCCAGGAAATTCGCCCGCTCCAGGAAATTCGCCCGCTCCAGGAAATTCGGGAATTGGCGAAACCGGCAAAGTCACCGGCGGCATCATCGGCAGCATCTGATCGGAGCTTGAATTACCTTTTGGCAGCTCAGAACAAGACATGCTCGCCGCTGACCCGCCGCGTGCAGATACATCGCTGTTGTCGACCGAGCGCCCGTTTGCCGTGAGCATACATCGGCGAAGCATTTTAACTCCCCACTTGGTCTTGATTTAGCCGTTGCGCGTGCAGCTGAGCTCTCGCTGAACACGCTGCGGTGGACTCAAGTGTAGCGGAATCAAGACATAAGTAGTATGCATTATTGCTATTGGCGCTCGTTGCGCATCTTCCCCGCCGCCGCTTCAAAATATCTCGGGTTTTTTCAACTCATTTCATTTCACTCCTATCGCAGTGGTGTGTGCGGGCCCTTGGCCCCGTAGCCCTTTGCTAATTACGAGGAGATAAGGGGAGGGCGGCGAGTGTGCTGTGAAGTTTGGCTGGGCGGCTGTATGTAGCACGAAACCAACACAAAATTAATGCGAGTAAATATACATACGCCTCAGGGGCTTGATGAATTGAACTCCGACATGACATAAACAAGGCCGGCGGTTAACCGCCGGCCACTTTTGATGCCGGTTTCACCAATTCCCGAAAGCTCTCGCCCGCTCGGCGCGCCTAACCCACCCCGTTCGCTCTCATATGGATTTAGATGGCTAGGGTTCCCAGCCAAAGGCTTGAAGGATGACTTAGGTGCGTTCATCCTCAATTTAGTTGTTGTCTCGAGCCTGTCTTCTTTCAATGCAACGTTTCCCCGATGTCGTTTTGGATCGGTTTTACTGCAGTGTCATTGAAGCCCAAAACGCGTTCCGATGTCGACAACCATCGAGCTCGTAGTTCCTTGTGGACTCGTTGCTGTGGGGCTCTGATCTTCCGATATGCCCCTCCCCGTCCTTTATTCATTCGTCGACTTTAAGCTTCCGTTCTAATGCTGATATGTCCAAAACCAGGCCTGGATCTCCTTTAAGTCGGCGCCCTCCACGAGTGTACGACCTCCGAGCGTCGCCGTCCCTGTCCGTTAGCAGCCTTTCATGTTGTGGACGTTCTATACGGAGTACTCGCATGGGTAACAGATACGGTACGCCCTCACATCTTTGTCGCTCCATTCATGAAAAACTCACTCCTGCCTTCCCTACAGCTGCCTCTATTGCCGGGTCCGAAGCCAGGGAAAATATACGCGGACAGGGTACGGCTCAATCCGTGCATTTCGCAAGCCTAAGTTTTCGCTTTCGCGAGCGTACCTGGCAGCTTATTTAAACGGCTTGTTCCTGCTCCCGTCGCTACTTCGCCCAGTGTCTCCCCCGCCTCAGGTGTAAGCCCAGCGCCGGCCCATCCTGGACATTCCGCTGCACAGACACAAGTCACGCTCCGACGGCGCGCTGCGATATCCCCTTCGTCGCTGACTCACGGCGCTGGCCATGTACCCATGAGCGCGGTCGTCCCGTTCCGCGGACGCTGTCCCGACGCATCGTCGTGCCCCATGGAACCGGACGGCCTCATCGTTTGATGGTCACTTCCTCCTTTGTCGATTGCGCGCTCGGCGCCGTGCGTCTTCCCAGCGGATGCAGGGCTCTACGGCTGCTAGTCGTCCAAACTACCCTTGCCACGCGACGACTCTCGACCTCGACGCGCATGCCAGTCGCGCCGCTCCAGGTATCGAAGCGCACTCCATCGCTTGACACCACACCGGATGCTATCCAAGTGCTCCTACGTACTTTCATGCGCTGTGACGTTGACTGGTGAACGGTAAATCTCGCTCTTACATATCGGCGTCGTCGTCGTGGCTCACCTCCCTCTGCAGACAATAACGGTTCTGCGACCAGACGACCAGTGCGTGCGCTGGGCACCTCGACGCGCACGTCGAGTGCTTTTTCTTTTCGGTCGGCGTGGAGAGTGCGAGTACGCCGGGGGAGCCATCCCGGCTCTTCGGGCAGCGGCAACGCACTGCGCAATCGACCAACAGACTGTTCTCCCGGCGGGGGCCGCGGCGCGCCTGCTCACCCTTGTTTGTCTGCCTCTCTCGGCGTGCGTCTTCGCATCCTCATCCACCGCGAACTCCCGCAGACAGTAACGACCTTGCTACCAGACGACCATTGCGTGCGCTGGGCACGACCTCGACCTCGACGCCCAGGTCGTGTCCATTCGCCTTTCGCCCGTCGTGGAGAGAGTGCGCGCATGGCGGGGGAGCTCATCCCGGCTTTTCGGCAGCGGCAATGGACTCCGCAAGCGACCAACGGGCTGTTCCCCAAGCGGGGGCAGCGGCGCGCCAGCCCGATCTCGTTTCTCTGCCTCTCTCGATGTACGTCTTCCTGTCCTCGTCCCCATGAAAACTCCTGACCCACATTTCGCCATCTCCCATACAGCACAAATTCGACCCACGGACCGCATGCTCCTTGGGCTTCCCCGGCTCTCCTGAGTCCCAATTGCGCCGTACTCCCCGGAGTATGGCCACCCGCCTTAGCTTTTGCTAAGCTCATATCCATCCAAACCGCCGTTTCTCTCTCCCAGTCATCTCCTATCGCCCTCGTCTCCCGCCTCCGACTCACGGCCCGCATGCCGCTCGGGCCTCCCCAATTCCTCCTGGGGCTCGATAACGCTGTAAATCCCCACATTGTCGACAGGAAAATTTCGCCTTTGCTTGCGCGAAGAGATTACGTAATCATATTGTTTCCTGATTGGGAAAATGTGAGATGGCACACGAAGACTATGGTCCTGGGCGGAGTGCTATCTGTCTTACTTGTGGAAAGTCTCTTCCATTCATATTCTCGTGGGCTTCACCACCGCTTCCCATTTATTCTGCCCATTTCGTGAGGAAGGAAGGAAGGAAGTAACTGCAGCGGTCCTAATAAGGAACAAGCAAGTACTGTACCTATGTACAACATGTCATAATTGTGTGCTACAGCATTCAGCCGCCCAATTGCTGTATTCACCTATCTACCCGTACAAAGAGCAGTAGTGTCTCATGATTAAATCTTGGAAGACAGGGTGCAAACCAAGTATACATCGTAGAGGCTCGTCTATCTAGGTACAGGACCCGTATGTTCCTTGGCAGGACCACCGCGGTTATACACCTTCCTTCCCTTCTTCCTTCTGATGAGAGCCCATTTGCGTCTCCTCCCTCATAGATCTAACACACAAAACACCCTTCACCCAGAGCAGCTTTTGTCGTAGCTCGTCCACAATATGCATGTGCTCAAGCACACACCGGGTTATGGGCTGGAACTTCACCCACCTCAACCCTGGCTCAAATGGCGATAGAAATTCAGCCAGGGCACCAACATCCACCGCAAAGTCTCTGACGACGACCAGGGACGTAACACATTGAATTTCGAGCCCCACCGGTGGTGGCGGGGTGAGTGTGATCCAGGCGCCGGGGATGCGCAGGCACACACCTGGAGCTTTGACCCAAGTGGTGTTGCCCAATAAATGGAGCAGCACCATGAATTCTGCCGTACGGGCGACGGGGATTGACGCAGGTGCAAAGAGGATGAGGTCAACAAGTGTCTTGGGGAAGCTGTTCGGGCCCTGGGCATGGTGCAGATGGAGAAAATGTGCGGGGATTGTGGGGAGGTGCATTAAATGTCAGAGGGATGTGAGGGAAAATCCCAGAAACTCGCTATTATTATGGGGAGATAGCTGTGAGAGATACTCAAGTCGCTCGACATTCTTATGGCGAGCGAGGAAGGCGTCCAATTCTGCCGTGCCAATGTCGTGCAATTCAGGCTGAGCAGCGTACACTGTCTCCAGCCCCATGGTCAATTTTCATAGACTGGGAAGATTGAGCAGTGGAAGAATGAGGGACCAGTCCGTGGCAGTGAGCACAGGTGTGAGGTTTAAACACTCGATGGAGTAGGTGTTGAGCACCACCACCGCCCATTCTTCAGGCAAGAGGGCATATCTGGTGTGGAAAGAATGTAGCATATTGAGGACCAGCGAATCACGATATGTAGTTCCGTGAATTTCGCTTATGGTGTTCAGAACAATGTTCATTCTGGCCGATTCCCGCTCCTTTACCGTCCCAGCCACCTTGCAAACTTTTGCACGGATTCCATGAGGAGGTGCAAAAATTGGCTGGACGATATGCCACAGGCCCCCATGGGCTGCACCTGAAAAGAGTAACCTGTCCGGAGTAATAACTGGTGTCTTCCCAGCAGGGGTGACACAATTGAGCAATCAACAGACCTCCCTCTGCATGATTCACCGTGTAGTCTCCTTCTTCTTCATCGTCGGCCCATACAAGGGCCCATATCCCAAGAAGAGATCCCATGGATAAAACATGAGATGTACTTCTTCCAGCGTGGTCTGCTGAGATAGGAACAGACCCAGATAGTGTATGATCTTAGACTGGAATGCATTGCGCTCGAACATGGCACAACTGAGTTTGCAAACCAGAGGCAGGAAGAAGGCCATTTGAAGGACAGAGAAAATGTCCTCCCTTCCTGGGATGATGAATGTTCCAGAGTAAAGGTTGGCAAGTGACATCCCATGACAAGCGAGGTAGATTGGGATAGCATGAGCATTGAATGCACGACTGACGTGCGAGACGGCCACTAATTCAGCGTCGTCCGAGAGCATTCAAAAGATCTCAGACCATAGTTCATGGGGTAGTGCCAGAGGCTGAGGTTCGTGCTGAGGATTCCGCAACCAACGGGATGATATACGTAAGAAAGGATGAAGTGCTGCAAGGCATAGAGTGGTCATGGGGGGAATGAAAGAGTCGATACAGCTTCGACCAACCAGTGCAAGCTGCCATTCAAACTGTCAACACCAATGATAACTGCAAGATAACTGGGTGTCACTGGACAAAAAGACCAGGCTACATGGATATGTTATGGATGCGCACACGTGACCACATGTGGCCATACATGAAGATGCGTGAGCATCCATGGGCATCCATGAAACACGAATGTTTGTGTGTGTACCACCCGTGCTGCATGTTTGGGTGAGTTTCCCTGGATCTGTGTTACACCCATGCTCACGCATGACCAGATTAATGATGAGTAACAACGATTTTAGTGGGAGTGGGACTCGCTCAGTGCCACTCAAGGGGCGATCACTGTCACTATTGGGTAAATCGACCCATGTTTGTATTTTTGTATTTGCATTCTGTATGTTTGTATTGTACTAGAAAGATTTGGATTTTTAGTCCAGGTGGAAGATACATAATGCGATGTGGTACATAGGCAAAGCTGATTGAAGACTTGTGTTCCATCAGCAAACAAAGGTAAGAATGAAATAGATTAATTATATTCATGGTGGCATACAATTGGAGACTCTGAGAGGTATGGGCAGGAGGGGGGAGAGGGCAGGGGGTGGTGTGGAACAGATGTGCGGGAAAGGACAGGAGAGGTGGAGTTAAAGCTGGACTCGAGACATTTGTGGGCCATTGTCGTCGATAACAGCGGGTGAGGAGCGGCACCATGGCAGTGGGTGAGGGAGGGAGAGTAAGTAAGGGCAGGGCAGCGAACGAGGAGGGAAGGATGTGAAGGAGAGGAGGAGATGAAGATGGCTGGGGCTGGCATCTGCATGGGCATCGTGTGCGCACGGTCATAGGTCCGAGCTTGAGGCAGATGCAGGTGTGTGGCTCGAGTCGGGAGTCAGCTGCAAGTAATATACATGTGGAGTCGGGGGATCCCAAGTGGGATGTATCTGTCGGGCAGATGGCGCGCGCTATCTGCCGGAGCTTGTCGGGTCGGCTCGAGGGGTGCTGTGCGAGGTGTGCCTGTATGGGGTGCGGCCAATCACATCATGTTGAAACAGCGCACTTGATATACGACTACAAATAGCTTAGATTCGGGATTGCACTAACAACCACAAAACCACCACTACAACAATCTATTCCTCCAAAGATGTAAGTGCTTCTCTTTGTGATTTCAGGTCCGGGCCATAGTATGCGACCAACGGGTCTGGAACAAACACAATTCGACTGCTAGACTTCAACAAAGCTGTTCAACAACACGCTAGCACTACGCAGCTGCCAACAACAATACCGCTAGCACCTGGGATGGGCAGGGGTTTATGGGTTGGATACAAGGTGGCTGGATCACTAGATCGAGGGCACCAGGGCAGAGTATGTAGGTTTGTGAAAATCCTCGCAATGGGGTACCCAAAGACTATTGAGGCTAACAACAAGGGACTTCAATCCTCAAGCAACAAGGCAGTCCTTAAGCCGCTGACCTATTCCTTAACCAAGAACAGGAACATTTCCACTTTGTATTGGCAATAGACACTATAAGTGTCCAGCTAGCAACCCAACACACTACGACAGCACTTCTGTCAATATCAGGGTGAAGGCAAACTAACTGACAAGTTACAGTCGGTCTAAAGGTGGAGGCACCTAGTCCGTCTTCTTCTTAGTAGGCTCGAGACAACACACAACTACCTAGCAGGTGATCCAACACACTACGACAGCACTTCTGTCAATATCAGGGTGAAGGCAAAGCTGCTAGCACAACTGCTAGCTGGTCCTCGAAGAGAACACCCTTTGTTTTATACGTGAAGACTCCTCGAGTCAACAACTAGAACCTCAACTTAAGATCTTGACATGTCCAGAGTCAACAGTATTGATTCCAATAAAGCTACTACTTGTGAAGTGTGTTGCAATCTCCACTAGCAACCTGAGACCACCTGCACCAACTTTGTACAAAGTTGGGGTGTAATAATCTGAGGTTCTAGCCTGCTCTGTGCTCCCTTTTATACTACTGAGGTCCATGATACATGTGATACACAGAATGAATAATAGAAATGAGTGAAAATGATGTGATTGATACAGCAGCCAATGAAACAACTGCTGTTTAGTTTTATGATAGGTCTACGCCAAGCAGAACAGCCACACTGATCCGCTAGCATCCATTTATGGGTATCATGAGTGATTCCTCAGCCTGCCATCAGCTGCTGGAACCTCTATCCTGACGAAACGGAGTTGAATCCACTGCCTGGAGTAATCTAGCACAGGTCAGAGCACCGGATAGCAGTCTGTTTATCCATTACTACATTTGTGGTGACCCATATATCTGCACCAATAGCCTGCTAGCTATTCCTCTACTGTCTACTTGTCTCTGTTTGTGACCTGTGACCGCATCGTGACAGTCATGTGCTCGCATCTGCGTTTCAGGTCTCGGTTTGATCACTAGCTGGGTACCGTGTACTAGCGCCTCTGTTAGAAGGCTGCTAGCACATAGTTTACTACCCTTCAGATTCCAGACTCGTCGCTCACATTGTCTGTTAGTGCCCTCGCAGTATCACCCCCCTGTGTCTCGCTTCCTAGGTGCTAGCACCTTGACTGTTTGGGCTTATGGTTATTTCCCCGTGGTTTGTGCCTCCAGACCGTGCTAGCGCATCACACTAGTCGTATCTGGTGCTACAACTGGCAGCTTGGGCTCACTCCAGTTCTCCTTTATATCACCTAGCTAGAGTCCTGAGTGTGATAACACTTCAGAAGTGCTAGCGCTTTCCTGTTGTATAAATACTGATCTTAAGAAATCGCAAAATTGCACTAGATGCCGCACGCTCTTGTTACGGTGTTTCAGCGTGCGGGGGCGTACAGTCAAGCCTAGGACTGAGGTGACCATTTGAGTTGGTGGAGACATTCAGAGTCGAGCAGCGCAGGGCGGGAAAAGGGGGGAGAGCAGAAGACAAAGGCAAGATGGAGAGAGCTTATGTGTGCCTGGTGCTCTGGATGATGCACAGAGCGTATAGCGCGTGCCGGCAGGTCTGGAAGTACAGCCGTGCAAGAGTTTGCACGAGCAGCACGGGAGTGTTCGATGGATTGGCGTGGTTGCGCGATGGATCGGCCACGAACGGTGAGACGGGGAGACGGGGTGGGGAGGGAGGGTGAGAAAGGGAAGGGGAAGGAAGAAGCGAAACTGTATTACGGTGTTGTACGGTTGGGGGGCATGAACTTCCCGCTAAATCAGATTTGGCCATTAGCCTCTGAGTCTGGCGCCATCAAGTCAACAAAAATGTACTCGAAAGTGAGCACCATCTAGTCGCCCTTCATGTCTTGCTTTGTGAGAATTTTGTTCTGGGGAGAGGACATAACAGCCATAATGAGCGACGGTAAGCGGGAGTACTGTAGATGAGATGGGATAAATGTAACTAGAAGATACAGAGCAGCGAGGGTTGGAGTCGGCATCTGCATATAAAACGAGGATAGAGTGAAGGATGGAGAGCCATTCCCGAATCGCGACATATCACCGCGGTCAAAAAACCTTGGCGCCGTTCTAGTCGATACAACGCTCTGGGTCAGATGCTCCTTACCAATCAGCGGCTCGATAAACTCGCCGCCGCGCGCAGATTTTGTCCAACGAGGAATGCTTGATCCCAGCCACATCCCCCCTCCCTCTTCAGACAAGGACTGCGACAACGAGGACGATGACGGCGGCGAAATAAACGACGAACGAGTAGAAGGAAACGTCAGGCTTGCACGCCGCCGTGGTAAGAGCAATTATATGACTTGTGTACCTCACTAATAGCTTTATTCAGAACGCGCATATTCCTCATCAATTCCCGCTCTGGCAGCTCATATTGGCGTCCTCTCTTTCCCGAATCTCCTCCAAGTGTTCCTTCATGACCACCTATATCCCGACTCCTCATCAGAGTCCGCCGCTTCGTCTTCCGAGCTTGACAACATTGAAATTGATTCGCCGCTGCATGTCTTCCATTCAGCCATCGCCACGTCCTATTCGCCGAGCGACCCATCCGGGATTCATGACATGCGTCGGGAGCGCATCCGCTAGACGCCAAGATGGCGCAAGACAGGTCCGTGGCGCGATTGCGCCTTTGTTGTGGTACTTACGGAGGATCAGAACACTGATGGCTTTCGAGCTATGAGCGTCGTACGGGTGAAATTATTATTTTCCTTCGTTTTAGATGGCATCCAGTATCCCTGCGCACTCATCGAGTGGTTTAAAAAAATTGGGAGACGTCCAGATCAGGATACGGGGATGTGGATGGTCGAACCGGAGGTGTGACGCACTCGGCGCCAAGAACCGTTGATGTCTGTAGTTCATCTTGATTCGTTCTTACGGGGTGCGCATCTTATACCTGTATTTGGGTCTCGCTTTCTGCAGCCTGGCTTTCGTCATACTTGGTCTCTCGACGCTTTCGGAGCCTTTTTTGTCAACAAATATATGGATGATCATGCAAATGAAATAGCATTTTAATTTATTACCCGAAAAGTTTCGGGACATGTGTCTCTTAGGCTGTAACTTGTGAAATTATTGTGGCGAGAGTCAGAAAATGGCCGGGCATGGTGGTCTGGATGAATGAAGCACTGCCACCCACAGACAAGCCATACCCGGCCAGACAACCAGATGGGCTAGACGCGAAACATTTTCCTGATGCAGCCTCCGAGAACATCGCCATTCCAGTGAATGCATATGCTACATAGCTATCCCCTCCCGGCTTTGTCGAAACCATGTTCACGGTTCTTCCATTACGCCGATGTCAGCGCCCAAATGATTCCAGCAGTCTACGTAGATATATTGGGCAGGCTCAACGAAAGAATGTATTAGATGTATGCGGACCTGCCCCGAGGCCGTAGGAACACTAAACCCGCGGAGTGACGAAGCCCCGGACCCTTACACTCCCCTTCTTTCCACTTGTTAGGATAGATTTTTCTGAGCTTCCACGGCGCTCATTTCAATGCTGACTATGCTCAGAAAAATGCTACGCGCAGCCCGTAGGGCGGCGTACGCCGCCGTCGCCATGAGCGTTGCAGATCGTGCCATATGGCGCGCGCATTCTCGTCACCCGCTGGGCGACCCCGTCACAGGTAGCATACCGGTAGGCCGAATGGCCTAGGAGTCTGCGCGACATGAGATACGCTGAAAAGACATGGAAGATGGATATGGCTCGTAGACTTTAGTGTTGTAAGGATCGGACCTGGGTTTGGAGGCAATTTTCCAAACCCCCCAACTCTGGTGAGTTATTCAGTCGCAATAGTACTTTGTGAAGTCACAAACAACATCTAAAACTCCCAAGGAATCTTTTAAATCACTTTAAACGTCCAGGGTTAAAACCCTATTCGTTTACTTTCAGTCCAAACGGAGGCAATTCGAGTGGTGGTGACTTGACTGTATCATTCCCGCTTCATTCTTCATTCAATGACCTTCGTGCCTTGTTTATAGCTTACCTACGTCGCCGTATACGGTCTGCTGTATGCTGGTCCGATCTCATTGGCTCAAATTGACATTGCAGATTCTTCTCTTTCACTTCGCTGCCGACACCTGCAGTAAGTTCTCGACTTGCAAGTTACTTCTGAAATGATTCGAGGTAATGTGCGAATCGCTCAGCGTATTAGGAAAGAGGAGGTATCCGGACGTGCGGCAGCCAGCAACAAATGAGGAAATGGGAAGCGTCGTCAGGCTCAAGGGCCCATGTTCGTCGGACCATGCCTCCTTCTTTTGTATTGATGAGGATGGTTAAGAATCTACTCCTATGACGTCGGAGTCGAGGTGAAGGCGAAATGGAACTCGACCTCTGACTACTTCCGACGTGAAGCACTCTAACACCGTGACACCCGCGGTGGGCGGCATCAATTGAGACTCAAGATGAAGTCTAAACAGAACCCGACAAACATCCTGGCGCTTTGTTGTGCCCATGTGTAGTTCTTTGCGCGTGCACCTCGAATGTTCTTCCTGTCCAAGAGCAGCGCAACATTCGTTATGTCTGTCGGCGCACTACACGGAGAATGAATGAACCTAAGTTCCCACTGGCAAGTATGGGCGTTAAAAAAATGTATAAAAGCATGGGGGGAGCTACTCACCAACCTCAGTTCACTCAAGCTAACTACTCCAATGTTCAACTCCAAGGCTCTCCTCGCTAGCACTCTTGCAACCCTCTTCTGCTTCGCGTCGGCGACCCCCGTCAAGCCAGGCACTGTACGTGCACGGCTGCTTCACTCAACATTTTACTGTATCTGACTATATGTACTCTAATTCAGGATGCCAGTGCGACCATCCAGGTCTGCACCTCAGTCGGCACCGGATGCGTGAACCTCCCGGTGGTGTCCGACGATTGCATCAACCTGACCGGCGGGCTCAGCTTCTTGAACAAGGAGATCAGCACCGCCACGGTGCCTGGTGGATTCATCTGCACGTTCTTCCAGTGAGGCGCTCCTGAATACATATCCAATATCCAGTGAGCTAACGGAAATGCGCCCGCAGGGACTTTGGGTGCACCGCGTCTGGAGTCGTAAACGCCGGCACCGACAGCGAGATTGTTTTGCAGCAGGGGAACTGGCACCTCACCAACGTGCCGGGGCTCAGCGGACCCACCAACTTTGAAGATTTGACGAGCTCGATCGTCTGCTCGCCTCTCTAGTTACTGCGGCTTTCTGAATTCTGTACTTCGAAGGGCTGAGGGATTGGGCAGTCGTTGACAATTTCTATACTTGGGGTTGATATCAATTTCACCGATGGCCAATATTCTAAGTGAATGAAAGGTGCATGTTTCTGTGTCCACCCATTGCACAATGGGGCTCGCTGCGGGAGACAGATTGTGGAGGCGGCGATTGAGAGATTTCCCATAAATATGTAGGAGTGAATTTGACCCTGCTCTGAAGCGCGCCGTTCACCACTGGCCGCCCCGAGGACAGGCAATCACAAAGTAATATGAATTTTGGATCTAACGATGATTTATCTGCTCCTATTGCCGATATGTCTGCACCGGTACTCAAGGGTCAAGATTCTTGTCGAATTGGTTAACGAAACAGGAAAAAGAGAGCAGTTACCCGAAAATGATGTACTGACATTTCCACAATTTGCGGCCAAGACCTTCAACATCAGTTGAACATCCATTGAATACACAGCTATGAAACCTTAAAAGTCGGGAGTCGGCCGCAAGCAATATGCATGCGGAGTCGGGGGATCCCAAGCGGGATGTATGTGTCGGGCAGACGGCGCGCGCTATCCACCGGAGCTTATCGGGTCGGCTCGGGGGTCCAGGGGCGCTGTACGAGGCATGTCTGTATGGAGCGCGGAAAATCGCGTCGCGCGCGGGGGGGTACAGTTGAGCTTAGGGCTGAGGTGGGAGTAAGGCCGCGCAATAGTCTAAGTCTGCACGGGCAGCGCGGGAGGCGAGAAGGTGTACAGCCGCCGGCGTTGATGGATCGGCGCAGTTGCGCGGTGGGGTGGCAACTAACTGTGAGACTGGGCGGGGAGGGGGAAGAAGCGAATCCGTATTACGGTGTTGTACGGTTACGGTGGGGGGCACGAACTTCCTGCTAAATTAGATTTGGCCATTAGCCTCCGAGTCTGGCGCCGTCGAGTCAAAGAAAACGTACTCGAAAGTGAGCACCACCCGGTCGCCCTTCGGATCTTGCTTTCTGGGGATGTTGTTCTGGGGAGAGGACGTAACGGCCATAATGAGCGACGGTAAGCGGGAGTACTGTAGATGAGATGGGATAGATGTAAGCAGAAGATACAGAGCAGCGAGGGTTGGAGTCGGCATCTGCATATAAAACGAGGATGGAGTGCAGGATGGAGCGAGCTTCGGGAGAAGACGAGACGAGACGGAGAGGCACCAGAGAGACCAAGAGATATTAGGCAGAATCCAAAGAAAGAAAGAAAGAAAAAGATAGAAACGGCATCAGCGGCGGGTTATTTCGCATTTCTCCTTAGCTCCGAGGTTCGCCGAATTGGATTTTCCTGTCACTATGTCGAAGCACCTTGTTCCTTCGTTGCGTGCGTGCTCGACAGGAAGCCCAAAGGATTTCAAGTTGTTGATGCGTTCGTTGAAGAATGCATTGCATTGCCGAACGAAGCGGGGTTGAAGCCGACGCTGCAACCAATGCGAGGACACGCATGAAGCCCGGCGTTCGCGTCTGAGGTGGAAGGTGCGATAACTTGACAAGAACAAGATGCAGTACTGGTAGGACTTGATCATATGCGGTGTGCATATAAGTCGATAGATAGATGGCTTCCTTGCTTGAGAGAACCGTCGGGATTTTTCATCCAAGCAAGAGTGGATGGATACAGAATAATTAAGTCGAACTTGAAGCTTGAAGGCCAAAGCGGCAGAAATCCAGCGCCAGAGGACAACCAAAGTTGAGGATTGAGGCAATGTTGAAGAGAGCAGATTTGGGGCGATAAATCCTGAGGACCGTGAATAGGATAGCATCTACGTAGAGTGGAGTGAGAATGGATCCGGCATTGGCAGCTCGTCGCGTGTCCGAGAAATAACAGCTAAGAGACAAATACATATATCTCGATAAGCCTCCGCTAAGCTTCGTGGCAAGAGCAGTTCGAGGGAAAGCACTTCATACATCTACTAGCCAAAACAGAGCGAGTTTAAGACAAGATTCAAGATAAGTAGAGCGGTTGCCTGATTCCAGAATTTTGATTGAAGCAGAGACCCTTCTCGTCTCGAAGGCGCGTCTTGGCGTCCGACCTGGCCCGAGTCAAGTTAATTGAAGTCAGGCTGCGTACGCCTGGAGGCTCGAACCAAGGAAGATGGTCAGGAGCAAGTCCGGAGATGGCCGGAGACGAGTTGATCCAAGCTTGTGTATGTTTGGCAACGGACTCAATCGTTCTGCTATGCGCGACTTGAAGGAACATCCTAGTCGAACACTTCGAGCCGTTAGTCTGCGTTAGGGACTTCTCCGGCCCTCAGTAACGTCAAGTTGGCCATCGTAGATCGTCTGTGGCAACGCAAATCTCGTTTATGGCCACTTTACACACTTCTGGACAACTCGGGCGGTTACGAACCTAAAGGGTTCTGTGCGCCAATACACTTACCGCGCACTGACCTTGTGCAGCTCGTGTCGTGTCTCCCCGCAGGCGCTCCAAGCCGCTGTCGAATCTTCGGGCGGCTACCAGGCCTCGCAGCAGGCCGTGCGTCTGCTTCGTATCTTTTGCCTACTCCTGCTACTCAAGTATCTCGCAGATGACCCTCTACTTTGGTCAGTACTCGGCGGACGCGTCCTAGCGCATAACCACCGCGTATTCTCGTGCCCCGGAGCTTGCGCATAGACTAGCAACGCGTCAGAGCCGCTGCTCTTTCCTCCACGTCGATGCACCCGATACCGTGAATGGATGGGATGGGTGCACCTCCTTTTATTACATACGAGCCTCCTCGGGCTCAGCTACGCGCCGCGTCCCTACATTCCGTCGTGCGTCTTTTTGAATCCTGGTGGCATGCGCCCTAATTCAAATTGCGATCGATCCCCACGAGCCTGTCTCGAGTTGTTACCGGCACTCGGACGCGCTCGATGACGCCCAGGAAGCCACAGCTGCGTCGAGTCTGCGTAGCGTATCTCGTGAGTACACCCGTCTACTCTACGCTTGGTATTTCTTGCGACTGACGCGCGGTGTAGCTAGGCTATCCCCTCCCCGTCTCTCTGGATCTTCGCCTCCAAGGCCTGCGCCACTTCAAGTGTATGTGCCCATCCCAACGACTTGCTGCTGTACGTCCCCCTCCTTCCCCTTCTCCTACCTACGATCGCTAACTCTTCGAAAGCGACTGGTCGCATTTCCGCAGAACCGGTCCCATGCGACATGTGCTCCTCTTCCATCACTGCATCCCTCACGTCTGGTAGATTGGGTGGGTGAGGGTGTCCTGATGTCGCGGGATGCAGGATGTGGGTGCGGAGTGTAGGGAGCGGGATGTGGGGTGGGGCAAGCATAACATCCCATCCCATCCATCCACGTCCCCGCGCGCGCTGCCCGCCTCCGCTTCCCGCGTGCTTCCCGGCATCTCGAGAGCATGAGCACGAGCACGCACTGCTCGTCTCCGAGCGTGAGTTCCACACGCGGACGGAGAGGCAGCGTATGATGTCGGTATTGGAGCTTTTGGACGATATGCGCGAAGCACGGAACGAGTAAGGCGGAAGGCGGAAGGCGGGGGGACGGTACGGAGCGCGGTGCGGTCTTGGCTTGGATGTGGGACGCAAGAGGGCGTGTCGCGTGTCTTGCGGCTCGTTCCTACCCCGACATGAGCGCACGATCCCGCCGGCGTCCGTGTCGACTAGCGCCTCCGGATGGGGATGGGCGAGGATAGCATTCTGAGGATGGGGAAGGGGCAGGAGAGAGGGGGAGAGTAGGTGCAGCGCACGCACGCGCGCTCGATGCCATCCACATCCTTCTCCTTCTCTCCCCCTCCAGTCGCGAACTCTTGGATATCTACAGCCAAGCGACCGTCCGTGTTTCGCCTTTCACGTGTACGGCCCTGTGTAGGGTCCGCATTCAGTCAAGCTGCGCGTTGGCCACAACCCACTCCAGCACCGGCACCGGCACCGGCGCCGCAGCTGGGAGTGCACCCACCTGGCCTCAAGCTCAATTGTCGTGATCGACACCGCTGGACCAGAACGCCCGTAGCGAGGTACAGGAGCTTGCGCCCACCGATCTCGGTCGGCAAGAGTCAGAGGGGGCGCGGGTTTGGCATATATCCTGTTCGTCTGTTTCTCTCTGTGTCCCTAAAGAATGGCTCCCCTTTGTACTTCCTCACCGCGCGGCCCCAGGCGCGAATGACACCGCGAATATTTTCAACGCTGAGTTTCTGGTCTCAGCTGACCGTGATATATATACCAGCCAATCGCCGCCAACGTGCTATCTTGTCACTCACTATGTCCTTCCCCATTCCTATCTGGTTCCTCTTTGTCCTGTGGGCGGCTTACTTCTGCCTCGTGGCCCTTCCTAGGCGCCGCCGTGCCTCCAGGAGGCTTCCTCCTGGTCCACCACGCGAATATTTCATCGGGAATCTACGGCAGATGCCTACAGAGAAGGCTCCGCTTGTGTTCCACGAATGGGCGAGGAAATATGGTAATTATGCTGCTCCAATTCTTATATCCTCATTCAATGATTCGTGCTTAATTCCGATCCTAGGGGACATACTGTATCTTGAACTCCCCGGCCAATCGATAGTCGTACTCGATTCCCTCCAGGCCGCCGAGGACCTGCTGGACATGAGAAGCGCGATTTACAGCGACCGACCGAAATTCCGGTTATATGAGCTGTGGGTTCTCTGTGTACCTCCTCGTATACCCATCGCTAATACAAGCTCCTCACCAGATTCGGCTGGACGTCCTCGCTCACGGGTCTCCCGTATGGGAAGAAGCTCGCGAAACACCGCCAGATGCACCAATCCTATCTGACCCGCCAAAAGTGTGTCGATTATATGCCAATGCAGCTCCAAGAGGCCCGAGATCTCGTGAGAAATCTGGTGAGCTCGGAACCAGCGGGATATGAAACCTGTTTGAGCAGGTTTGTACTAGTACTCCATGTCTTCTGGTAATCGATTGATCTTTGTCTTCCATCTCTTGCAGATTCGCCACTGGAATAATCACACAGATCGTGTCAGGGCACAAGATCGAGTCGGACGATGATCCCTACCTGCGTATTTCGAAGATGGCTCTGGAATCGCTCGTTCGTGCGGAGGGGACGCCCGGGGGGACTACGATGGATTTTTTCCCATTTCGTAAGTGGGAATGATGATGCTATCCTGTATTCAATTGCTGTGTTGCTCACTCCCGCGTTTTGAAGTGCAATACTTTCCACGCTGGTTCCCGGGCACGCATTACGCTACAGTTGCAAACCGCTGGCGGCCCACTGTAAGGGAGCTGTACAATTATTCCGTCCAGAGCGTAAAAGACAAGCGGGTACGAGGCAACGATAAAATCATATATACGTCTCACTGGCTCAGGGGTATCGTCGCAGGACTCAGGAGATGCAACCCCATCTTTCATCCTCAGCCAACTCAACGAAATGGAAACGTGTGACAAGGAGACGGAGGAAGATGAGGAGGATCTCAAGGGCACCGCCGGATCCATGTTTGCCGCGGGCGAGTCTACGGTGAGACGCGTACTTAGAATAATGCTCACTGGACACGGCAAATAACCATAGCTTTGGCTTGCAGACATGGAGCGCACTGTCTGTATTCGTTCTAGCAATGGTGCTCCATCCGGAATATCAACTCAAGGCGCAGGAGGAGCTCGATAAGGTGATTGGGACCGCGCGGTTGCCCGAGTTTGCGGATCGCGAGAGCTTGCCGTACGTGGAGTGCGTGTACCAAGAAGTATTCAGGTGCGTTGCTAGAGAATTACCATCATTGGGGTGAAGTCATAATTGAATTCCCCCACAGATGGGCGCCTGGTGTCCCTCTAGGTACTTGCCATGCCCAAATGTCAGATCATCCTTGATTTACGAGACCTAATTTTGACCAGGTGTGCCGCATCGGTGCATGGAGGACAACATTTATCGCGGAACGATGATTCCTGCCGGGTCCATCGTGTATGCCAATATCAAGTATGTGATTCACGCATCACATTTACGGTGCTAGATATATGAAAAGAGGGATGTGTCTGGATGAAAACACTTACTGGAATCCAACCGCCTTTTCCCCCCAGCGATATCTGCCGAAACCCAATGGGAGAGGCGAGCCGTACTTTCCAGCCAAATTTGGATTCGGACGAAGGTATGTACGCGGGCGCCATTCACAAATCATATACATGTGTGCCGTCGCTGATGCGCGAATGGGTTCAGGGTTTGCACGGGCCAATACCTCGCCGACAACAGCATCTGGATCGCCGTCGCAACCCTCCTAGCGGCGTGTACGATCATCAACGCGGTCGATGCGGACGGGAAGGTAATCGTCCCAGACGGGAGCATGAGCTACGGGCTCATGAGGTGCGTGGTAAGGCTTTCGCTCTATAACGTTCACACGGATGAAACAGCCACCCCAATGAATATCGGTGTGTGGTGAAACCGCAGACTGCTCAGATCGAACGGATGATGATGGATCGGGATGCGCTTTGATTTGGGGCTTCGAGATGCCCGATCAATTCGAATGCTGTGCGTCTGCTTTTTTGTTTTGTTCGCGGACAGTAGAGAGGAGTGATTGTATCCAGTTGACGCCTACTAGCAAGTGCTTGCCCGTATTATCCGCCTGCGTAGGTGATGAGGCGCTTCACCATCTGACTGTCGCTCGCTCACTTACCCGAAAATGTTGACCGTTTCCCGCTATAAAGTGCAACTCATTTCTTCGAAGTCTCGGAAAATCTCGTTCAAAAATTTAGATTGAAGCAGTTTCCTAGTACATGTCACCATCCTGTATAAACAACCCGACCAAATTATGCATCCTTTATTTCAATGATTGATTGCGCCGGTGGCGAATTTAGTTGCTCGGCTGGAACCTCAGGCAGACGCCCACGTTGGGATCCACCTGAAACGGAGTTTCGATGCTGATGGGCGCTTACCGATGGGCACTACGTGGTGGCGACGACGGCAGCGAGTACAACGAGTTGAGAGAACTAAAAGGGGGCACAAGTTAATGAATGGTAAAACATTATGGCAAAAAGATGTCACACCATTGCAATTAAGGTGGAAGGCGGAAGAGAATATGGAAGTGGAGGAGCTGTAGAGTCGGCGAAGTGACTGACGGACTCTCAAGAAACTTCATGCCATTTATACCGTACGCCTCGTAAGGTGATCATATTGTGTTATTTTCAACATAGACCAATGGAACCCGCAACGTTTTCAGCTGACCTAAGCTCAACTCAATCCCAGGTAGCCTTAGACAGTGAAAGATGATTTACGTGCTGTACGGAGCCAAAAAGGGCGGTTTTGACCTTGGTTGAAATTCGCTCACATATCATGGACGGCTGTAATGTATCCGAAGACAACGGTTTCTCTGAACGAAAAAACAAAGCTAGAATATTGATAGAAGCTGTGAATCCACGAGACTGATTGAGTGTATGCGACTCACCAAGTACCCTGTTCAACCCGGGCCAGCCCACGCCCGGATGTTCAATTTCTCTGCTTGAACGAAGAAACTAGAAAGCGTTTGTTAAACAAAAAACACCAGGGCCTTGTAGTCGCACTCTAAAGACTGGGGATTCTCGAGGTCAATCGCTCAGTCGCTTTTCGACTCCACAGTTCATTGAGCTTAACGTCTATACGCACTCTCGTTGATCCCAACGCCGGGATCTGTTCCATGTTTACCAACGGAAATTAGGGCTGCTCATATCCCAGACGTCTTGTTGGTAAGGAAGCACAAAGTAGGCAGTGTTTTTTTAGTAAAAAGGTTCTCACTGAATGTATTGTTGGTCGGTCGCATTTGCGCGAGTACGGTATAAGAGGTGGCGGTCCGCACGAGTTTGGTGACGATCAGTTCCAGGCGCTCCACCGGGAAAGTCAGCCTGCATCCCTACATCCTCCCTCAACAACGTCTCCAGCTCTGCCGTCCATCCAAATCAGCGTTCTCCTCTTCTTTTCAAATATATAGCTAGGCATATGCCTGCTAACTTCCCAAAGAACTGCTCCCTCGACGCACTCAGCGTATGCTTCGCCATCCAGGCCTCAATGTCGGTCATGGCCTCGATCTGCGTCCGCACGCCGCGTTGCGGGTGCTCGGCGGGGATTCCGCCGAGGTGACGGATTAATATAGGACGGTAATGCGCGATGTTGGTGCGGAACGGTTGTATTCACTGCGTCACGTCCGCTAGCGCTGGGGCCTCGGCTTCCATCCGCGCGATCTCGACTGCCGACGGGGGGCGCAGTTCCATGAGGAGTGAACGAGACCTATAAGAAAAATGCATGATCAATGCATTGACTTGGGCGGGAAGAGGTGTGGAGGTGAGGATATATGCAGCCATATGTTTCGCAATATCTCTCCGCCATTATGAAGAATGAGGAATGATAATTGAACCCGCTATCTATCAAGGAAATTCATGCGACACACCTCTTCTGCACCCTTGCCCTAATACATTGCCGCCGTAACCCTGCGATCTATTTTGGTGGAATTTCCAAACGCAGTCTCTGAACACTCACGACGCCCGAATAATCTTCCATGTTACGGTGAAGTACGAACCCGAGAAGACTCAAGACGCCATAGATGAATTAAGCTTCGCCGGTCTGCCGTGGTTCGATTAAACCACCGAGGCGGTACTACTGAATGATTCACGAGCTGGTCCTATCCAGGGTTGTCCACGGGCGAGGAATATGCATCGGTATGTTGTTCGTCCCCCATCGTTGGTGGCGGAGTCGTTACGCGCCGGCATGACAGCTTGCTGTAAGAAGCAAGGGCCCAAAATAAATAGATCTGCGAAAATACAGCTTCCAAGCGCCATAGAATTGCCATTTGGAAGCGAAGCGAGGATGGGCAGTGGTGCGCGGCAATCCTATGCTACGCTTCGATCCTGGAAACAGCGACAGGGTGGGTTTGAGTTCGGGTTGGAAAATTCGAAGTTCGAAATGATGCTCGCTGCCTTCTGAGTAGGGCTTCCGCCCGTTGCCGTTGTCAAGGGTCAACGGCACCCGTCGAACGGGTGCCGTGCCCGTTCCGTCAGTGATTTTTTGTGCTCGCCGACGGCACGGTCACGGCACGGGCTCGACCCGGTTTCACGTGTCGCAACGGGTAGCACCAAACCACGCAAAATCTCACGAGAGCACATAGTTGACGTTGCCTGCTCGGTATAGTTGCAGCCAAAACTTCATGACAAGCCGCAATTTTGACTCAGGGCCTTCTAGATTCAGGATTAGGCATGAAAGTAGGTATAGTTTGTGTGTAAAATTTCGTTTCAAAAAAATTGGGGTGTCTCATAGCGTGGGAAAAAAAAACGCAAAATCTGGAGCGAAAATTTCGAAATTTAGTGTACATATTTAGCCTTCTGCTTGCCTTTGCCCTTGACCAAAACCACCCCTCGTGACATTGTCTCTGCCCTGGCCTGTTTGGGCGACCCACGGCATAGTGTGAAACAGGAGGAAGACCTGAAGCGCGATTGATGGAGGAGCACAGCCACCGGTTATGACCGGCCCGAACCGAAAACGCAAAATCTCGGTGGGAAAATATATATTTTCACTTTTTGAACTTTCAGTCGGGGGGATCTGTAGTGGACCTTCTTATAGTGCTATTCACACAATAACTTGATGCCTGAGCTAAAACTAGAGGAACAGTAGCAATTCCCAAATTGGGACAAAAGTTTGTCATGAAGTTCCGTCTGCAACCATACCTGGTCCGATCTTGGCTCAGATCGGACAAGCGCGGGTGTCCGGAAAAAGCCGATTTTTTACCGCCGTTGATCTAATCACTCCACACTTTGCGATGTCCTATGGCTTTCCTGAGTGCCCAGTTCTTCACTGCCTGACTCCTTGTGGTTCTCTGGTTCTCTGAAAGATGCTCAAATTTGCGCTCCCTCTAGATCTGCAAATTTATATCTGTATTTCTCAAGGCTCTACAATTAATATTGTTTGTGATCGCCGCCTGAAATTACTGATTTTGTGCCTCAAACTGGCCTCGACCCTGAGCAATCTCACCTGTCTGACTGCACCATGACCGCGCCATGACCGCCTCACTGTCGGCTACTGCTCCAACGAAGCTCATTGGTCGCGCCCATGCATTTCTTTGGGGCATTATCCCCCCCGTGCGGAGCAATTTAAGACCCTGTGCGCATCGCTCGAGCTCAGGGTGGTTGCGAAATATGTAGCCGATCTGCAATGCCGACCCAAACCGCTGGTGAAGTTCGTCGATGGCCATGTTTGGAGACTGGCGGTCAATCATTCGTGACCTCCCGAATAGGATTTCCAACACGTCGTCGCCAAAGAGACAGAGGGAAACCTTCAGTAGAGGATTCGACACCTTCGAGTGTGCGACCTTGAAGATGGCATTTTTAGCCATGGACTGGAGGTCGCCGTAGAGCTGATGGGAAAGGAAGTCGCCATCATGCTTGACAAAAAGAGCACATGCGAGGTGGGCGAATTTTAACCGAGAAACTATCTGGTCAGAAAGTGAGAGCGCGGGGTTAATGAATGGTTCAAGCAGTGCGTCGAACATCTCGCCGAGAATGCAAAAGGCACGGTGAGTGTTGCGCTCGGAGAGCAAGAAGTCGGAAGTGTCGATGTGACGCAAATCTGCGACCAGACAAAGGAGTTTTACGGCGCGGGTAACGTCTTGTGCGTCCTTGGGATTTAGCAATGCGTGGATACTTGCGAACAGATTCAAGGTCAGTCCCCATCTTGAATGTCTCCAGCGCGGAAACGGCGTGTTCGCATAAGCCAGCGATTTCGTCAGTTTCATCCAAGTAGCAGAGCCGCCCGTCACCCGCGATCTCGTCTTGTGAAAGGGTAATCCCGACGCGCTTATGTTCGCCGATCTCGATATCATTCTTAAACAACATCTCGGTGTTTTCGAGAATGGCGGACATAGTAACATTGCCCATGGTGATTCGAAGAGAGTGATGTCGGCGAGTATCGGCGATGGTATGCCGACTAGGGAGCATAATTGGAGCTTTATTCAGAGCATAAAGAGCCCCGCCGCCGCCTAACTCGTAAACCAAAATCGCGAGGTCTTTGTCGAAGTCGGTACAGTGGTGTGGGTGGCATTTTCCCTTTACCGCCAACATGATCATGTCAGAAGTCTTGGAAATGCTCCAGCCTTCTTTGGCAGAATTGGAAAGAAGACGCGAGAGGCCGGGGACGTCGTTGGTGGAGACAATGTCGAAAATCGCTTGTAGCTGGCAATCTTTTTCCGAGCGCGGGTCAGAGATTTTACACAATCAGCTCGCTATGAAAGGGTAAAATGAATGGTTTGATTAAAGTTCTCGTTAAAATGTTACCTTTGTCTGGTCGCTTTTCAGCTGGTTGTGCATAGAAGCAAGCCTTTCCGCTAATTGATCGTGGCTGAGGCGGGCGCAGGACTTTTTCTCAGCACTTTGCTTTGCTCAATCCCGTACCACCTCGATAGAAGGTTCGAGGCCGAGGCATGATACACAACTCCCATTTTAGGAACTGATACCACGCCGTGACAGCGCTTGGCGTGAACACGAATAATTGATGCCACAGCGTCGACAAAGAGAATGCTGTAGCCGGGGTTATGACGCGGATCCGGACCGTGGATGGTGAATGGGTATGAATCAAAAATATAGCCGAGATCGTTCCAAGAGAATTGCGAGCCCTGCCAGGACACGGATAGGTGTACCCCTGTATGGGGTGGTATGTATACGAAGGGAATGGGTTGCTCCCAGAAGGAGAATTATTTACACCTGCCCAAATGTGAGCTCAGTCGCACTAACGAAAGAGATTAACGCACTGATTGTCGGTCGGCATTTTGGGCTTCTCTGATGCGATATCATGGGTGACGGCCCGAAATCGTAGATCCAGTTTAAGCAGTTTGAGCATTGGACCTCTCTCGTCCCTTCCTTAGCATTCCCCCTTTCAAGAAGTCGTTGATTGACGCGGCTGTCGCGCGACGCGTTCCAAGAAGGTGTATCTGCAATATGCGCATTATGTACCGGCGGTGAATGTACGGTATGTACAGGATCAATCCTCCATACCGATTGCAGAGTTGGCGTGTTAAAAACGCGAGAAAAACGGTGTTATACGACGCGTATGGAACGCGTCGGTGGTGGGCAGTCGGGAAGCGAGTTCAAGCGAGACGCGCTGATGGGACATGCCGTTGATCGCCGGCGTTTGCCCCAGCCATTCCTTTTCTGAGGGGGTGGGTGGTCGTGGGAACGCTTGCCAAGATCCGGAGATCGTGCACCCCTTGTTTGAGGAGAGCTATGGTGCAGGTCACCTAGTCACCGCTACCAAAATTTAGCCGCCAAATCGGCTGGAGAAATTTTTTTGAGTTAAGTGTACCTCTGGAGGGAGTTGAGGCCTACATTTGAATATATTATGGACTTTAATTTGGCCACCGTCGCGCCCCCGAGAGGCTGGTGGATGATTAGGAAATCTGTAGCGTCAATTTGCAACTATTTACCGCTCTGACAGAACTTTCTTTCAATATAATACATGTATGCCGCCAAATCGGCAGGCAACTTTTTTTTTGCTCACTCAGTTTTGCAGTAAATAAAAATCCGTCTTACAGATCTTCTTGGACGTCGAAACGGAGCACATTTGTAAGAGGATAAGAAATCAGATCAAATTTGAAGCTGCAAAATTTCAAACATTGGCATGCGGTGACTAGGTGACCTGCACCATATATTAAGTACTGGAGGTCCTTCTGGCGGGCGATGTTTTCGTTACCGATCGGATGGCTTGTCATGATGGTGACATGCCGTCTGATCGGTTGATCTAGGGGGCAGGCAGGTGCACCGGCTGGCACTCTCTGCTGTCACGACGTCGCTTTGATTTTTGCCCTCCCGGGTTCGGCTGTTGCAATGGAACCAGAGTGGGGCACGTGTTTTTGGGTGGGTATGACACGATTGGGTTGCGCCGTGCAAGTCTGGAGGCGGAAACTATCAAGGCTCTGATGTTTGTGAAGGCGAGGTGGTGGTTAGCGAGGAGGGCCATCCGAGTCATATAGGCATTGACCTTCGGCAACTGAATTTGACTATAACCCCATGAGGAGCGTAAATCCTAGGTCATGACGCGGACGAAAATCACCGGGTTCGGATTTTCTGGGAGAAAAATGTCGAAACAGATGTCATCTTGCCGGATCGAGAGAGAAACGCGCGAAATCGAGGACAAAAACTTGGACTTTTAGGGCAGTGGCAGCCGAAAATTACCGCTTTGGATGCTGACATAATTATCGGCTAGGTCGGACGCGGACAAAAACGACCTCAATGGGGCAAAATCAGCGCGGACATTGGTTGGCTGTTTCAGAAAAAAATTGACTTAGCTACCTCCCGCTCCACGACGGAGAACTGAACCGTACCGTAACAAAATTACGGCCTAATTGTTACCGCCGTGGCCATATTACGGGTGCAAGCTTTACTCAAAAGGTGCCTCACCTCTTCTTCCCTTCTGAAGCCTGCTGAAAACATGTCGGCCCAGAATCCCACCCCCGAAACCACGATTGCGGGCCACGATGAGCAATACGCATCGAACAGCCTTGAAAAGAAGCAAGATGGTGTTACAGCCGAGCATGCTGGCGATGAGCCCCAGTACGCGACTGGCTTGCGGTTGGCCGCCATTATGTGCACCATCTTTTTGTGCACTCTCCTCACAGCCTTGGATATTGTCAGTGCTTGATCACCTAGTAGATCTTTCTAATAGGTCGGTTCACAGGGCATCGTCGCCACGGCAATTCCTAGTATCACAGACGATTTCCGGCGCCTCGATGATGTCGGATGGTATGGAAGCGCCTGTTTCCTCCTCATCGGCACTTCCTCGCCGATGTGGGGCAAGCTGTACAAATACTTTTCGGCCAGGCTCGTTTATCTGGTCGCTGTCGCATTGTTCTTGATTGGGAGCATTGTGGCCGCAGCTGCACCCAATAGCGCCGCCTTGATCGTCGCCCGAGCCATTCAGGGCTTGGGATGTTCCGGCACTCTCGGCGGCTCCCTTCTCATGATCATTTACGTCACAGAGCCCAAGATACGCCCCATGCTGATCGGCCTCTGGATGGCCGTCTTCATGTTCTCGACCATTGTTGGTCCTGTGATTGGTGGCGCCTTTACAAGCGAGGTTACTTGGCGATGGTGTTTTTGGATCAACCTGCCGGTCGGAGGTCTCGTTGTCGTCCTGCTGTTGCTCTTTTTCCACGTGCCGAAGCATATCACGTCCGTCCCGGCGACGCGGAAAGAGATTCTACTGCAGCTTGATCTCCCGGGATTCAGTTTGCTGCTCGCTTCGCTCGTTTGCTTCACGTTGGCTCTGCAATGGGGCGGCCAGACCAAACCATGGAATGACGGCTCTGTTATCGCCACCTTGGTCATGTGGGTTGTCTTGACCATTGCTTTCTTCATCGTCGAGTGGCTTCAGGGCGCTTACGCCATGGTACCCTTGAGTCTGTTGAAACCACGCATAGCATGGGCCAACGCCTTGTACGGTTACGTGTGAGTAGTCATTCGATGTATCTCGAACGCAGCTAACCACCGGTCCCTCGTGAAGCACCAATCTCGCCGACTTCCAGATCATGTTTTATCTCCCCATCTACTTCCAGTCCATCCACGGCCAGTCCGCTATTACGAGCGGCGTCAACAATCTCCCGTTTTTAGCCATGTTTGCTACGGGGGCCATGTTCAGTGGTTTCCTCGTTGGGAAAACGCGCCTCCTGCAGCCCTACGAGCTGATCAGTGGGTTGCTGGCCACGGCTGGTGCGGCCCTACTATATACATTGGACGTACACTCTTCCAAAGCTCGGTACATCGGCTCTCAAGTTCTTGTCGGGTTCGGCATCGGCCTCGGCAATCAGATTCCGATGACGGCGCTCCAGAGTTTCTCCAGGCCTGAAGACGTGGCATCAACCACTGGTATCATGCTCAGTAAGTACAGAGGAACGCATCTTCATACATCTGTTGTTTCGGCTAACCCTGGGACCAGTGTGCAATTCCATTAGTGGTGCCTACTTCGTTACGGCGGCACAATCTATCTTCGCCAACCGACTGCTGCAGACACTTGCTAGCACTGCCCCCAATATTGACGCGGCCAGGGTCCTGGCCACTGGAGCATCTGAGATTCAGCGTGTCTTCAGCGGTGAAGAGCTGGCCGCTGTGCTCAATGCTTACATGGTTGGAATCAAAGACGTCTTCGCTTTTTCTCTGGCCGGTGCAGCATTCACTGTCGTCGTGGCCCTTGTGATCCCCTTCAAGAAGCTGCCTGCTCATGACAAAGCGAAGACGGAGACGGAGTAGACATTCCTGTTGGCAGCAATAGACGACGAGGGCGAGGATAGAAGAGAGGAACGAATATTATGCAAAGTAACGACGAGCTTTTACACTACAGAATAATGTCTATAATATTATAACACGTTAATGAGTGCTTACTAAGTGGTACCTCGGGCTTAGTGATTGGTATATTCTCCAACAATTCCGTCAAAACGGCGGCGATGAAGGACATCCGTAGTATACAGATTATGTATGTACCACGGCTACCTGTTTCAATTCTCGAACCTCCGCATGGTTTGCATAAATATCTGCCCACGCCGCCCGAAAATGGAAGCGCCTATAAATCCGAGTATACATTGTATTTCAGGGCCAGGTCGGCAGACCTTGACGACCGTTGCCGACCTTAGCCGGCACCCGCCCACGCTTCCTGAAAATGGAAGCGCCTATAAATCTGAATTCTATGCGCTGCATTTCAGGGTCAGGTCGTCAAAGGTCGTCAAAGTGTGCCGATCTGGCCCTGAAATGCAATGACAGCTTCGTCTCTTTTGTTCATCAACCAATCGTCTCTGAGGCTTCCCCAGACATTCTCATATGGAGGCGAGTTTGTGGATGCATGGCCTCGCCTCCACATTCGAAGCTGAAACCTTTCGTGATTACTGAACGTTCTCAATTTTCTATATGATGATGTGCTCGCGTTGCTCAAGAGCAGCCAGGTCTGCAATAGGGTTGCCCACCGTCCCCGTCTTTACGGGTATGACGGATGCCGCCCACGGTCGCTCGATGAATTTTACGGGACGAGTGCAGTACGGCTCTTTTGCCGGCTGTCCCGTCAATGGGCAGCCGTCGACGGCCGTCTACGGTTTAGACGTGAATTTCACGCCTTGTTCTAATAAATTCAAGTCAGTCACTCGACATATCGTTGCACAGAAATATTTAACCACACTGGTCGATATATGCACCACAACATACCTTCGGTACAGCCTGCGCAATTGATGTTCGGTTGCGGCAACTCGCGTGAACCTGAACTGCCCGGTTTCAATTGATCTGGTTCGCACCAATCAGCAAAATGAAATTGGATGGGGGACGTCTCTAGTGCAGAAGATACGCAGGATTAGAACTTGTAGTGCCCCATCTCAGGTACGTCGAATGACGGCTGACGGCCGTCTTTTCATCACCTTCGTAGATTGACGGCCGTCCTCGTTGATCCATCCTCTCAGATGAATCCAAAATCATGCAAATCGGATAAGACTTGAGGGAGTTCGACGGCGTCCAAGTTGGGGCGACAATCCGTTGAAGCAAAATATTAGTGGGATACTCTAGAACTTTCGGAATTACCCGCTTTCCAATACCGCCAAAACCAAGCTGAATGCATTGAGAATTAAGAGAGAAATGGCCCCGGCAATCGTGAACCGCGAGCGAAGTTTCAAGTCTTAGCGTAAACTTGTGCTGGCTTTCACCTTCTCTCGGAATCCCCCAGTGCATGTCGTTCAATTCATCGTATATCTCACTAATCCGCAAAAGTACTTCCTAAAATTCCATTCCATGCATCATTGGATTCGAACTGTACTCTAGAGCTATCCCCCAAGGGCTTCTTACTTCCTTCAATTTTTATCGTGTCAAGCTGAAGAACCCTTTCACATACATAATCGATATGTTCTTTGTGACGCGGGAATCGTGATCCCGCTCCTGGTCACAGGTGCAGCATATCTTTCCGCCCGATACGAGAGTTATATGGTAGATTTTGGGACAGCGTTGACACCCTTCCGTCTGTCTGTACACTGAACCAATTGCGCACCATTCTTTCTCATTGCTGATCGAGAATCAAGAGTATCGCCACCGTTCCCTGCAATTCCAAGCAATCGACACTTTCCCAAGGCAGCGTCTGAGAGTCCAAAAGTTTACGTTTAGCTTATCGCCACTCACCCTACGCCAGCTAGATCGCTCTCATGCGCCTTCGACTTCACTTCCTTGACGTATTTGCGGGGTTGGACTTGGTTTTACAATAAACTTGCGCGACTGTTCAGCGCCTCAGTGTCGGCCTATTCCTGCACTCGAATGAATATCCTGACCGTGCTTCGACCCGAGTGTCCTCAAAAAATGCTACATCCAATATTTATACATTCTCTGGACATTATGAATGATTCGTCTGTGATCTTTGGGGACTGGGTGTTGACTGGGTTACAATAGGTGTTGAGATTTCTTTCGCAGCCCAGCATTCATGGGTGAATGACTATGCAAAGGGTGGAGCACTATACTATACTCGTATCCTTAGATGTCTGGAGCAGTGAACATTCGGCGCCGAGCTGCCTGTTGAATTGACATCGACGAACGGATATGTGGCGCCAGGCTTGTGTATATAAACTCGAAAAGATGTGAGCAGACCTCACTCATCACTCAGAGTAACTCGTGCGGCGCGACATGAGGAGATGCACGAGGATGAGTTGGATATTACGCAGCAGTAACGACGACCCTGAACGCCGGATACTCCTTGAGCTCCTTGGTGACGATCCCGACAACCCGGAATGTTGCTGACGTTCTGGTACGCGCCAGGAAGCCGCGATGGATGTGTACCAGCTCGACGATGCCGGGCGACTCAAACGGGACGAGGAGGAACTTGGCGCCTGTCGTTCGTTCGTTCAGTTACGTGATGTCGTTCGTTCATTCGTTTCATTAGTGATGAGAGTGAGTGAGCGAAGGGCCGGGGCAGGAAAGGAGTAGAGAAGAACTGGAACTTGAGCCCACGTACCCGTGTCTGTGTCCTTGAGGCTGAACCTCCGGACTCCCGCGGAAGACAACGACGATCTCGAGCCGCGCGGGGTCCCGCGCGATGAAGCCCTGCGTGTGGCCGATTTCGAACTACACACGGCGGTTAGCATTATACTCCGAGTCGTCACACGAATAGGACAGCAGACGCATGACACCGATAGGCAGGGGGAAAATACGACCATGGCCGTGAAGACAAGAAGAGGCGATCGAAAAGAGAAGAGAGCAGACGACACGGCACGTACAGCACGCACGAGCGTCCGCCCCATGGGCCTTGGGCGGAACGGCTGATTCGCGGCGGACGAGTATTTGGTGTACAGCACGAAGCCGTCGTCGAACGCGGAGGAGATGGGGTTGGGGGCGGTGATGGGGATGGGAAGGGGGAGGAGGCCGACAGAAGACGAGTCGGAGTTGGGAATACCAGCGGGGTTGAGGACAGCAGCGGACGCGGACGCGGGTCCGGTGGTAACGACAGGCGAGGCAAGCGGGGTCGGGAGGAGCAGGCACGGAGTGAGGACGAGCACGTTCATCATCGTCGCTGCGCATCGACAAGTTGGAGGCAAGACCGCAAGACCGGAGAAAGGTCGACTGGATGCGTGAGGAAACTGAGCGTCGTCGATATGGGGCGGCCCAGACCCAGCGCGCATGTGTGCGCGCGCGATTCGGTGTCGGTGTCGCTGTTCAGAATATTTCAGAATAATTCAGGGGAGGCGGTACAGTCGACGAGCACTCGAAGGAAGCGCAGACGAGTGCAGAATTTCCTCTTTCCTGTATATTCAAACAAGAGAAGGTGGCGGTTAAAAAAGCGTCGATAAGTCGAGGTACTCGATTCCCTATAATATTTCCAGTAATTCAGGTTCGACATATCAATCATGCCTCACATGGTTCATGGTTTGAATTCTGTGCTTCGTCGAGGGCCGCGAGGGTGGCCTTTGCAACGACAGCTTCGGGGTCGGGACTTCGCCAGCGCTGGGACCGAAGTGACGTGTATCCTGGAGGGCAAGATGCGAGAGAAACAAGACACATCCACTGAAAAAAAAAAGATATCAGTCCCGAGTTGAAATGTGCAGCCAGCTCCGCACGCAAAAAGTATGCTATATCTTGAGAGCAATTTCGAGAAGAAAATTGGCGAGGTCCCTCGGCCCTCTGATGTCAACTCGATCGACTCGAAAAGAAGGGGGTGAGCTTGGTGATGCACATTGGCATATACATGTAATGCTTTTAACATCGAGGTTCGCGCGCCTTGTGAGCTTTTCGGAAGGCGTCGGCGGAAAAACTGCGGGACGTAGCTAGATATTAGTCGTTGGTTCGCGGTCGAAATAAAATGCCCGGACCCCCCTTTCGGCGGGGTGGACTGAGTACTGTCTGTAATTTTTCGCATCGAGGCTGACTTGCAGCACGTCGATCATCGAGAACCCGAAGAGAAGAGAAGGCCGAGGCGATGGATGTGATTCTAGAAAGTGCTAGGGGCGAATATTAATTCGGCTTAATGCAGACTCCGCCCCCGAGCTCGCGTCGCGAGTTTGGTCGCAGGAAGCTCCCGCACCTCAGCAAGGGACGGAAAGGTGGGGGCAGGCGGAACGGCGACGCCGGAAACTGCAAGAGCTGTACGAGTAGAGAGTAAGTATCCTTGGCTGTGAGCTGGAGAATCAATCACGAAGCTTTACACACACATCAAATCCGCCTAACCCAAGTCGCAATCGCGAACGAAGAGCATTGAATGCATGCATAGGTTCACTTCTGAGGTCTCTCTTCGCTGTTCAACGCAATCCGAAGTAGTGTTGAGTACAGAGTCATCTAGCCCAGGCTCTCCGACCGTATTTGATTTTATTCTTGACGCGGAGAAGTGAGTTTAATGTGTGTAGGATGTGGAGGATGATATAGACGACTTACCACCGTAGCTGACAAGGGCCTCGCCGCAGGCGTATCCTACGAGATAGCTTGTTACGTCGGATATAGATGCAGTTATGATGGTGTCCTCTTTGAACGTGGCGGGCGCGGGGCCGAAAGAAGGAAGTTGCGATGTGGTTTGAACTCCAATGACAATGCGATGCATTTCCGAGTCGAGTGTGCTTCGTGGAGGAAGGAAGGACGGAGGGCAAGTGATTGGGTGAGTGAGCAGGTAATCGAAAAGAAAGTGAAAGTCGGTGCAAGACGTATCCGTACTATCCTTCCATCAACTATAATTATATCGCGTTCGCGAAGACAACCACGACACGAATCCGGATAATCGGCGGGGTGAAGGTACGGTCTTGGCCGGTCGGTGGAGGACCTCGACACGAGACGAGACGCGTCGGGCTGTGCTCGAGATCGAGGGCGGGCAATATTGTACATCCATTCACGATGATCGAAACAATCCAAGTTTTCGTATTATCGTCAACAAACCGAAAACCTCAGTGCACCTGTACGTGGTACGTGGGCGGTCTTCATCTCCATCGTCACCATCGTTCGGCGTAGGAACGGGCATAGCGATAAGTACCGCGAGCGTCAGCGGGGCCGCGGCGGATGGGAGCGGATGGCCGCCGAAGTTGGGGTCAAGCTCGTATGTGGGCGTGGGCGGGGGAGGCGCGACGAGTGGTTCGTGTTGATGTTCGTGCGCGGATAGAGGCTGTATCGCATCCAACGAATCAGAGTTCAACCGCAGGACGAAAGGGCCGCACGCACCATGACCTCGGGCCACACCTCCCTATCCGCACCCCCATCCAAATAACGACGATGGAGAGGGCGGCGATGACGGCGTAGCCTGCGTCACGGTGATGAGTACAGGTTACACGCGTGGAATGCGAAGGAAGAAGGAGTGTAGTAGTAGGACGTCGTTGAAGATGGTTTGGCTGCTGCTCGACATGGCTCAAGCTCCGAGTGACTAGTGGCGTCCGGAGAGCACTGAGCGCAGGCGCGCACGTCATCCAGACCTCCCAGCGAAGAAAGATGTCGTCAGACTCGCGCAAGTGTTCACTAGGGTGTTAATTCAAGTTCGCATGATAGTCGAGTGCAGGACGGTCGAGTCCGTTGCCAAATAGGCACAAGCTCGGATCAAGCCTCCTCCGGTCATCTCCGGACATCAGGAAAAATTCCACTGACTACATAGTGCAATATAATCAACATACTTGGTCCCCGTAGCGCTTTTGACAACCCCCTGTTATATAGGTCGCTCTAGCAGCACCCGACAGCTCTGTAGATTTAGTTTCATATTCCTGTAGCACCGTACTTACCCGAATGGCCACTTTGTAAATGGTCAAGTAGGGGCACTGTCATAAGTACACAGACTTGGACGAGCGGCGAAGACAAATTCAAGTGTAAATTAAATAGAAACATCTTCGAACTTGTTGGAACGCGTTAGCTTCAAAAGAAAAATACTTATAGTCTGTATTCACAGCGGACTCGTTCTCCGTACTTGCTAAAATATGTACAACTTTCTCCGAACACAGTAGTAAGTACTCGATCCTGGGATTTCGATTCTGAACTGGTTTTGCGGCTGCACATAGGACGCGACGGCGACTACGAGTCTGACGGTGTATTCAAGCACAAAACAAACGAAAATTTTGACAGAGATTGGAACCTTGCAGCTTACGATGGATCCAAAGACATACGATGGGAAACAGACGGCTTTACGATTAAGTGCTCAAACTCTAAACAGTATAGTGACATGCTTGTCCTCTTCAAACCGTGATTTATGATTACTCATAGGCACAGATCAAAGTTTAAACCAGCCCGTCCTCCTCACTTTGTCCCCGGCCCACCTTCATTTTCATCCCATAACCATAATCCGCTGGCCCTTCCGGCTTCCTCGGTCCAATAAGCCGCCCCGGATGCTCGAGGTTGGTAACCACAATGGCGAGCGCGACCATCCCCCCATCGAGGATGTTGAAGTAGAGCTCGTTCAGCATGAAGGTGCTGTGCCAGCCCGTCGCGAGCTCGATGATGCGGTAGATGGAGCTGCAGTGAGTGTCAGAAAAGTGCATTTTCTTTCGAGGCAAGAAAGTGTAGGGAAAGCACGTGGGAACGTACCGAATAAAGAGAACCAGCGTCGAGAAGGCGAGCGCATAGATCATGCGTTTCGTCCCAGGCAGCAGGACGCCCCGGGTACTCGGATTACTATTGAGCTTCACAGGCCGATCGCCGGCGTAGCGCATGAGAAAATCGCCTGCGAGGCAGCAGTACGTTATCATCGCGACTGCAAAAAAATCAAAAATGAATGTCTAATTAGATACAGGAATAGGACACGCAATGCTCACCGAATTGGAAAAGAATTCCGCCGAGCATAATGTGCGCACCCTGGGAATGCGAACCGATTAGTGTTTTGGATACTTTTTGGCAAGACGAGCAGACTGACCACTTGGGCACGAGTATGATCACTCGCCGCTCCTGCAATTGAACCACCAGCGGCCTGGACGAGCAGCGCAATAATGTCCTACATTATCGTTAGTCTGGCCCTCGGGCTCCGAAGGTATCAATATATACACGCACACTGGAGAGAAAAATGACCGTGTCTATGAACAGTTTAATTTAGACAGGGAACTGATAGCGAATTCAGAAAGATCGCGTACACCACCTCGGGCTCAGCCAAGAGTAGCGCGGTCCCAGCTGGATAACGATCCAAGACAGGAGGACGAAGTTAACTGCGATGAGCGGCGTCGGCGAAACCACCAAGGAAACGATTCTGGATTTAAGTTTAAATCTTCGTTTGACGGTGACAAATAAGAAGCACGCACTGCATCATGAATGGTTTATGAAGGTCGGGGGAAAACGAAGACCAGAGTCGACCGCCCCATCCGATAACCTCGCCGATACCGCAAAGGCAGGCAGTCGGGAAGAGCCACCACATGCGGTAGTATGTTGCCTGTCCAATGTGAAGGACTGTAAAAGATTTGAGGCGGAGAACAAATATTTTTTGGGTATGGAAATCACTGGTGCTCATTCCAAAGACAACAAGGAAGATGACTGCGACATATTCATGCGGGGTGTAGCCATATTGCGATGGCGGTATGAATGTTGGAGGGCCTGTGGGGGTGATTGATGACATTTGAGGGAGCGCGTTTGTTGAGGCTTGGACAGGTCGAGTCCTCCCTTTTATTACTGTGACGGGGCTGCGCTTATATCTACGCAGTAGATTGTACATCATGCTTCGCAACCCTTCACGCTGTTTGAACCAGGATGATTTGTCAATTGGTGTTCGTAACTCAATGCCATTCTCCCGCGGAGGGGATGAGTCATTTGTTGATCGTAATTCGTCCGCTCACCTGCCGATTGATGGCGCGAGCTTTTGCTACATCCCACATAGCGGTGCATGGAAAGAGAAAGAATGGAAGGACTTTGGGCCGGAGTCGACGAGATTTGCATCAAGTTTATGAAAGGACTGTACTTTTTCGTTCAAATCGACAGGGGGTGTGACGTGTGACCCATTTTACCTATTCGAAATTTCGGCTCAAAAATTTCGGCATTTGAACCGAAGATTTTGTCTTTTTTGCCTTTTTTTTTTTTTGTTTAGGCAATTTGGGGCCTGTGTGTGGAGATTCAACAGAGGCCCGAGTGACACGTGACCTCGACCAAAGTTCGTGATCGACAGGAGGGGCTCTGAGTCTTTTACGTCTTCTACCCTCTATCCCATCCTCTTCGTCCCAGCCAACTTGCATCTGGCCGCTGCGGGTCATCACCAAAAGCGGGAAGTAATTGTAACAGTATGCATACCATTGCAGACCCGCACAATCATCAAAATCCGTTGCAGACCCAAATGAGCTCGGTGATGTTCAGCACCCGTATGCCTATGCGTCGTTCCTTATGTAGCTGTTCCGTGTCCCTCGGGACAGCAAAGTGTAGATAGGCAAGTTTGTAGAATGCCGAGTGTCTGACGGGTCCCCAACTACCAAATACAATATTTTTCTCTGCTCATACTTGCCATCACTGGCACCGCGAAGTATCTGGAAAACACAGATCTGTGTTATGGGAAGTCACCCATTACAAGAGTGTCCATATACTCAAACCGAGAGATTACGCTATGCCCGAAAGATTACGCTATGTCTGCCAAATTGATCTCCCAACTACGAAAATGATGACTAGAAATTTCCTGCTGCCTGTCGACCACTGTGTAGTATATAGGGAGCCGGCAATCAGAAGATTCTGAATTAGACATGTTACCTAGAACTCGGACGACCACCTCCGAAAAACCGATGTCGTTTGCCAATCCTTACTTGTTTCCTTTGAAGTAAAAACTGAAACCGGGGTGAAAGACGAATACCTATCTAGGTCAGCCTGAGCCCAAACCTTGTGGATAAAATGATGTTCATGAATTTCGCTTAGGTGTCCGAGTTCTAAGGGGGGGATAGTATGGGGCACGTTGACAGCAGAAGAGGACGAAGATTCGAATGTGTGGTTGATTCGAAGTTTCGAGGTGGATGGACAGTCAAAACGATTCAGGGCGCCTCGGATTTTGCGTGGACTTCACGACCAAACAGCAGAAGTAGCACGAATAGCGAAGAGAATCCGGGACGGAAATGGACATGAAGGCAAGAGATAGAAGGATGTGATGATAAAAAACTACGGCGAATACAAACTCAGCCCACAGCTGACCTTTACCAACTTTAACTCGGTCTTTTAATTACAGATCTACTACTTAGCTCCTGTTCTCCGGATATTCGACTATCCGTTATCATCGACACTCGATAGTCCTTAGCCATTATTCGCCTCAGATTCAATTCTGCACTTCGATTCTACCCAATCTTATTACCAACAATTCATACACATCGACAAAATATTCATCTCATCCACTCCCGTTTCAGAGCGCAACGCCACGGTAAGTGGACATCTGGCCCTTCAGGCGCGTGATCTGACCAGCCGTGAACTGAGTGTAGCACGAGTCAACGGTGTAGTCCATATAGTTATCTGCACGGGAAGCTAAGTCAAATCGGTGCAGTGGTTGCATTCATCTGGGAACGCACGGATGGGGTCGACACCGGTGCTTGTGCAGGTGTCGCGGCCGGTGGGGCAGCCGGAGGCCGGGCTGGCCTCGGCGGGGGTGTCGGAGACCATGTCGCCAGTTCCGCTGCAGCCGCCCTGGTCGTAAATTAGTTGTAGTTTAGGACGTTGAATTATGAACGTAGGCTACCTGGAAAGTGTGATACAAGCCAACCTTTTCAAGAGAAAATCAATTTGTAAAAAATAAGTAGAAACGAAAGGAATAGGCGTACCCAGTGTCCGGCCTCGTGGATGAGAGTTCCACCACTGTAGAAAGAGGTCAGAGACGCATGGCACATGCGCTTCACATGAATGAACCAACAGATTGAAGTCTGCGGTGGTTCCACCCGGAACGGACGAGTACAGCATGACGACTCCATCATCCTTGGGGGCTCCGCTGTACGACGAAGGGAATGTGGAGTACCCGAGAAGCCCAGCGCCGGACCCAGAGACAAATCCGACGGCTATGAGATTTGTTCAGCCGGTTCTTACTTTTTTCAAGTCAATGCAGTGACTTACTGTACACGTTCAGGTCGGCGACGCCACCGGTCCGCAGAGCGGTCTTCATGGCAGTCTGCACAGAAGTACTGGGTCCCGCGGTGTTGAACCAGGCGGCATTGACCGTGCGGGTGGTGCCACCGAGGACCCATGTGATTCCAGTACCAGCATACGCCTTGTTCATGGCCGTAACTTGCGCGGTGAGCTGTGAATCGCTGCAAAAAGATGAGCAATATTTATCGAATTGAGAGGGTACAACGTACGGAACGTTTCCCCCAGCAAGAGTCGAGTCTTTGCTGACCACGTGGAAGAAAATCTGGAATGCGGTCAGCGACTGGTCACAAAATCTGTTAGAGTTGCGATTACCTTCAACGTCGCAACCAAAGGCTCCAATGTCTCAGTGTGGACGACCTTGTTTGCGGCGAAATGGGCTTCAGCTGCGATGAGGGCGTCGTCGGTGATATTGGTCCCGCAATATCTTCGCGCGCCAACAGGTAAGACACTTGTGAGCCGCAAGATTATTCGAGACACACCTGGCGCGAGGAGCTACATCCGGGGAGATAGCGAAGACGGACGATATAGCGAGCAGGACGGTAGCGGGGATAGCGAAGAACATGGTCGACCGGTCATTAAGACCATCCTGTGCCAACCTTTATACTTGAACACCAAATACCCAACATATGGCGGCCTTGAGATAAGACCCGCCAAGTGAACAGATCCCCGCCAAGGGAACAAATGATACATACGGCCCGACGTGATTGCAATGCGGCAAATACAACAACATCATCTTGGCGCATCTTCGGTGCCACATAGAATCGCCTGGATTAGGCTGAAGCCGTCGGAGCAGATGTCCTCACGCACATTTTTTGTTCAGATTCATGTGCAGTTGCACCGGTAAATCCCCTTTAAAATGCTGTCGACGGATAAGAGACTTCTTCCATACGAGATCATGGAGTAACATGTACGATATTCCTGGGCGTCTGTTCCCGTGGACGATTGCCAAGAAAAAAGAGGGAGGAATCCGCAAGGTAAGTTGCGGAGATCGTGGATCGCAGCGATGTTGCAAGTCCCTCGATAGCATCGAAATCTAGTGCACAGAGAAGTCAGATCTGAAGAAGAGACCTATTTGAGAACAATCGCCAACGTGGGGGTTAACTTCGTTTGCTAAGGTGGTGCGAGAAGAAGAGCGGCGCAGATTATGCGCATCCATTGCTCAAGATGTTCAGACAGAAAATCGGTGATATAATGCCCAGAAATCCAAGGAGAGGGATCCACGCGAACATTTGGCCTACGGACCGTTTCAGAATACTTACACTGTAAAAAGATTTTTAGTGGGAGAGCGAACGAATTTCGAGGTGCATGGACAGTATGAATGCATCAAGTTGGCTTGAATTTTTTTAGTCCGCAAACTCAAACAGCAGACACAGCGCAAGTCGCGAGGCGCCAAAGAGCATTCCGGATGGGAAGTGGCAGGAGACCGGGCATCAAACCGTTCGTTTTACGCCCTTGGGCGTAAGAAATACGGATAAGTTCCTTATGCGGGTACAGCCGTCCATCAAGGTTCCAAACGAGATGGTCGGTTTACGCCGTATTTACGGTCTTGGCAAGCTGATCTGGATATGAGTGCGAGCTTGAGTTCAGCCCAAATTCACGTTGTTTTGGCCGTGAGAAAGACAGAAAGAACTATGTAAAAAGGTGGCGAGAATCACCGATCGGGCACGCTCGGCAATGCCCACCGCACCGGGGCGGCTGGCAACTTGCGAGTTGCTGGGGAACTGATAACGGCGACGCAGTGGCTCTCGGCATCATCGCCGATCGGTATGCTCACTTTTGGCTGCCGTCTTTTACACGTAAACGGCCGGTTACGGGGACCGTAAACGGCTTCACCCGTACCGTCACCGTGCCGTTGGAGCCTCGGTTTGATGCCCTAACATAGGAAGGTTTGCGGCGTTCACAACGACCCCTACTTCCTTCTGCGCTCCTCAACCCCTGTCGTACACGACACCGCCGCCGTTGTCTTCGATGCCACTGCGCCGGCGCCACCACCGTGACCTTCGATGCTCACATCCGCATGACTCACATGAGCCATGAACCCACCCTCTTCGCTCTCTTGCTTGGCTCCACCCCATTCCACTCTACCACCCTCTACCTCAGTCGCAGGACCCTCACCGCTGGTCGCCCTTCCAAAACGAGTCGCCCGCTCACATTCCCCCACAATAAACTCAGGCCTCTGCTTTGTCCCGATTCCGACCCCAAGCACAATGCAACAACGTTTCCTAACACCATATTTGGCATGGGTACGACAGATGGAGCGCATTTAGGACGAAACCGCACGGGTTTCTGCCGGGATGGTGTGTGTTACATTTCATCTATCCATTCCGGCCTCTCCCTTTCTTGCCCATGTCGCCCTCTAATCTTTCTCCCTACCCCACAGAGCCTCTCGAACGCCCCTCTTCGTATAGGGTTTGGGCTACCCTATACACCTCGCCGTACTGCGTCGTCTGCGCCGTCGGATTCACAATACCACCGTCCCTGTGCAGTGCGCACGCAACCGACTTGCAGGCGCATCCAATCGCCGTAGCCCTTCGCACGACGTCGCGACGAAGCCCGGCGGCCCCACCTCCCTTGTCTCCCCGCTCGCATAACCTCGCCATCCGAGTCGCCCGCACCGGCACCTACACGATCCCCGAGGTCCCGCACCATGGTCGAAATATTGCGCACTCTTATACCTTGCTCCCTCTTCTTTCTTTGCGCACCCTTCTCCCAGATCTCTTTGGTGCTGACCCATTTCCATTCACGGGGTTCACCCATATCTGCCTTCGCGCCCCCTCCCCCCCGCCATGCATTCTCGCTGACGAGACGCTCCGGTGCCGCAGAGATCGCAGCCCACCGTCAAATGCATAACACCTCCCCTGCTTCGGCGACGACACTGATGAGACCGTGCCCAGCTGCGCGCGACCATGCCCTCCCACCCATCGATCTTTCACCCCGGCCCACCGTCCAGGCTCGCTCGTCACCCAAACTTTACGCGTGACATCCCCACGAGCACCAGTGCCGCTCGCCGCGCAAGCCGCCGTGCGACTCTCACGCCTTCTCACCACCTACAGACGCCGTACCACCTGCTCGAGCGACTATGACGCCGATAGGCGCGCGCCCGACGTGCTATGCAACTGCGGCTACGTCCAAGTCGCCGCACCCATCTGCAATAGTATTCCCGACCCTGGACTAATACGCTACCCCCAATGCCGCCTACTCCACTTCCACCACCACTTAATTCGCTCGCCCCCGCCGCAAATCCCAAGGCGCTCATTCTGTGCCACGCGCAGCTTCCGCTGCGTGCTTGCGTCGGGGACGTTATCGTCGTCGGTGAGGACGTACTGCGCGTTCGTGTGCGAGCAACTCCTCCTTGTCCTCCGCCGTGAGCGCGGGCTCGAAGGTGCTGGTTCGAGGACTGGCTGCTGACGCGGGCGTGGGCGTGGACGTTGTCTTTATTGTCGTGGGGATTGAAGTCGTGATATGCAGCGCTAACGCATCCCCTCCCATTCCTGTTCCTGTTTCCATTCCCCTCCCTCCATCCTTCGCCTCCCTCGCGTGGCTTGAAGCCGACGTAAACGCAGGATGCGGTGCCCTCTGGGATCTCAAAGCACGCCGCGTGGCGCCGCGCCCACACCCCCGCTCGCGTTGCCAGCCAGCCCACTACCACTACCATTACCATTGCCACTGGCGTGCGCGTTGCCCGCCCGCCGCGGTGCATTACCGCCGCCGCCCGTAGAGTTCGGTGCGAGCTTGCGCTTCTGCGCACGGTCGACGCTGGTGCACGCCCTCTTGTGCTCCCGCTCCCGCTCGCATCGGCGTTGCACGCCGTTCCGCCCCCATTCTCTCTTGTACTCGCGCTGTACAAGTGCTAATCCACGCCCTCGCTCTCCCTGCGGCGCTGATACCCGTCGTCCGTGGTCTCGTTCTTGCTGTGGTCTGTATTTATGATCGGAGCGCAATGCAGCCAGGGGTGCTGAATCTGCGGACGGCTGAGGCCGAGTGGGTGCCGACGATGGATGGGTTGATGTCGATAAGCAAGTTATATTGGACATTAGATACCGAACTTCCCTGAGATTTAACTGGTATATTTTCAGCCTTGATTGAAGCTGAAGCGGCGACGCGAAGGTGTATAAGTAGAAGCTAATAAGAAATGGATCTAGGGAGTCGATCGAAGCCATGCGGACACGAGGACCAAGCACTTATGACATTTGGTTGGGCCTTTCGGACCGAGGGTTCACCATGTCCGCAGGTAAAAATCTGAGATGAGTTGAGTCAGTCCGGGTCAGTGTATTGAGTGTTAGATAGTGAACACGCCAAAACCACCATTACCTCGGTGTTCATCCACGGTGGAGCGGTGAAGCACAAATGATAGCTTCAGCGTTTTCAAGACGGACATCTTATGGGGCTAGCAACGAGCATCTGTGGAATCTTAGCATAGATCGTACGAGCGCTAAAATCATCACGAGAATGTAAAGGTATGTATGTCAAGTTGCCGTTGCAGGCTCCTGAGCGAAAACGTCGGCACGAGCAAAGCGAGAGGAAATAAAGGAGCAAACAGCCCACTTGAGGTTGGTCAGACTGCAGGGACGTCAATGCCTGTCATTGGAGGGCGCCAGTAAAGCCACGCACAAGACCCGAGATCTGGGCGTATTTTTGGGTTTTCTCCCTGCAGAATGGGAGCGTACCCGCACGCTTGTGCACTAGAGCGGCGTGGAGACCCTGATTCAGTCGATCGTTCCCAGGTCCCCGAAAACAGTACACGGTGGGGAGAACTTTAGAAGGGTGATATTTTGTGGAACAACAAATGGTATCATAGAAGCAGAGTGAAAAATTCAGAATACTTCACGCTCCGGACAGTGAGTCTATATGGGAATGTAACAGAATGTGATAATCAAAGGTAGAAGCGTTTGAATTCCCCAGGCTGGAGACCTTTCGACAGATGGTCAAGACAACGTCCACCCGAACAGGCTTGAACACTTACCCAGCTTGCGCAAGATCCCACGCATTTGCTCCTCTCTGGCCGAATCGCCTTTCATCTGCTGTCTTGGTAGAGAAACCTCGTCGATGCCATCAGGGTTACCGTGCTCCCAAATCCCCCTCTCCAACTGCGTGGCGGCCAAGAAGTCGTACCAAGGGGCGTCACAACCACGCCGAGGGGTTCACCTTCCACCTCTGTCAAAATTCGCTCAAGCTCTACGCGCACACTCGCATCCTCGCGGTGATCCTTGGGAAGTTCTCTGCCGTACGTCTGCTCGAACCAGCGAACGCCCTCCTCATTCGGGATATGGATGCCACCAACCATTTGGTAGTGGGTACGTCTGGTGGCAGAGGGCAGCGAATTGTGCGAGGGCGGCACCTCCTTGCTTTCGAGAGGAGGAGAATTGTGAGCGCCGTGGGCGCTAGGCAAGTTGGTAATTGACATAAGTGATATCGAGACGGTCAAACGTCAGCAGCGGTCTTCGTAAGCCTTGGAACTGGCACGTGACCAACGCGCGTCGCGTACCGAAACCAAACAGCGACAACATGCAAACAACATGTTGGCGCCAACGTGAATAACATTTGTAGCGCGCTTTGCGGTACCGCCAACTAGCCTCACAACTGCAGATAGTGAGCAAAGTTTAAGGGACTGTGAACAGTAGTAAGAGGGAACAGTACTGTACTTTTTTGTTCAAATAGACAGGGGGTGTGATGCGTCCCATTTTATCTACATTTCAGCCACCGAATTTTGCGTGACACCTCGAAAATTTCGACATTCGACCCGAAAATTTCATCTTTTTTTACACTTGTTGGGCAGTTTAGGGACCTCTGTGACCACCTGGAAGTTCAACAGAGGCCCTGACATGTGACTACCAATTTGAAGGAAAAAGTACAGTACAACCAAGGTGCACAAGGCATTAGAGAGCTTGTGGTAAGCCACCACAAGCCATCTGTTGGCTTTTCTGGCATGTGCATCCGGGTGGCTTTGGGGCGCCGTTGGCTTTGTGAGGTCATGGATTAATGATATATGTGCTCCACTGTTGACCTCTCCCACACCGACTATGCCCCCTCAAATGCGTGCCCACGCGCGCTGTGCCCCACCTGAGACCTTACCATTGTCAACAATGTGTACAACCGAGTCCCCAGCACCTATGAAAGAAAACGAATGAGATGCAGACTTTGTAGCAGAGAGTCGAAGTGAAGCTGATGAGGATGATGAGAGCAGTGAGGATAAAGGAGAAGCGGATTCGGTCTCGGAAATGACCTTAGCAACTGTGTAAAGCGCAGTCTAGACTCGAGGATGGCTCTCTGCATGGTTAGTGGTGTGAGGGTGGTCTATAGTACGACATGAGGCTGCCAGGAGGCTATTCTTGAAGCCACCCAAAAGCCACCCAAATCCGGAAGCCACCCGGATGCACATGCCGGAAAAGCCATCAGATGGCTCGTGGTGGCTTACCACAACCTCTCTATTACAAGAGGGTGAAACCTTTCATCTCTGAATTTGAAAATCTCAATGTGTATGATGAGGGCTATAATGTCTTTGGCTCCGGCATCTCTGTCTACTCGACGAAAATTGGTTATTCAAGGAAAGGGTGCAGAGGCCCCAGTTTTCTTGGACCTTTTCTCCCCTTTCGTGGAACCTTGCATTACCTGCTCTTCCTTCTATATGGAGCATTGGGATGGTCTCCCAATCGGCTTAATGCAGCGGAGGAAAAATTCAGTAAAGCCCACCGCACAAGATTTCTTATGAATGCGGAACAGATGTCTTGTTTTTCCTCAATTAACTGGTGACGACGAGCTGACCAAGATCACTGAATATAATTGGATTGGATTGCAGCGATGCTAATGCTTGACCGGGACCGAGACCGAGAGGAAGAGCCTGGAACATATCCTGAAATGAGCAGTCGATTAGATCCACGTCCTACTGTAGACGAGGAGAGTTAACGGACAGACACAAAGTAAGTGCCGAGTCGGGCACATATTACTACCACCAGCACGAAGATTGTGTACTAAAAAATTGTGCAGAAAAAGCGGCAGCAGTAGTTATGTAGGTGAGCTAATTTCGATCATGACGACGGTGTCAGAGGTGGGATTAGAAGGAGAAGTTATGCATATGTGGGTGGCGGCGGTAGTACAGTAGTTGACACGATCTGGGGGAAATTGGATCGAGATGTCGATACAAGAGAATTGGTGCACGAGATGTGTATGAGTTGCAAGATACAGAAGCGTCGCCCGCAAGATACATATGGGTGCGGACATCACCTCGTGACAAGTTTGTGTCCAAATTTGGTAACCCTCACTATGTGCTCGGAAAACCTTTGGTCATCCATTTGAGAGTGTAAATAGCACAGTAGGAAGGCCCTTTAGATATTTGATGGAGCAGAACTTGCAAAATCCGGGTTTTTTTTTTGGCAGACAGGTTTCGCCGTTTGGTGGCTGTGCTGTGGCTGTGTTCAGGTCTATTGGCTGGCTGCCACAGGACCAATTGCCGAGTTTGCAGTCAAACAGTATTGTTCCCACCGTGGAGTTAAAGTGAGGGACTTGGATATTGCCAGGGCTGAGTAGGAGAAACGAAAGGCAAAGGTTCACACTTATAGAAAGACGGCCATGGCGGCGAGTTAGGTACACTAACTTTGCAAAATTTTGTCCAAAATTTCGCCATTTTCAACCCTAAACTAGGGTTACCCCAATGTTCCTGAAATGAAAATTTTGAAGGTGAACCAACCCTATGTTCCTGCTAAATCTCGAAGATCTAGGGGTTTTGCTTAAAATTGCAATTTGACATGAAGTGATGTCTGCAACCATACAAGTTGTGTGCGCAACTTTTTTGGTCGCTGGCAAAACTTTTGTTCGCAAACCCCCGCAATAGACATGTATGAGTTCGCTATAGCACCACCTTCGTGGCGTACACCAATGGGAATAAATGGTTATGTTGCTCTCGCCAGAGGTTCCTCTACATACCAAAAATGGAGGTGGACTAGCCGAACACATCGGGTCTGGGGAGTCGAACCCCCGGCTGCGGCGTAAGTGTCGTGAAGGGTTCTGGAGCTGACACCGCCGAGCACGACGCTCTACACCCAATTTATTGGCCTGTTTACATTCTAGACAAGTAGGTTGGTTTTTAGCTGTGGCTGTTGTAAACAAGGAAAAAAGTACACTGGCAGTGACACATCGGTGTGGGGAGTCGAGCCCCGGTTTGCGACTTGATTGCGCTGTTACGGCTTTGTAACTGACAGCCCCTGAGCACCATGCTCTACACCCGATTTATTGGTCTGTTTGGATGTGCGTAAAAATAACTTGGGCTATACTGTAGCATTTTATTCAGTTCGTACGTCACGCGTCACAGGACTTCAAAAATACGAAAATTTTCGTACATGTCACGGGTCACTGGGGTCGAGTACGAAAACCACCAGAATGTCACGAAATTGCTGAAAATCACCTAAAAAATCGAAATTTCGGCTTACACGGTTGCGCACGCACGATGGCATTCACACGAGTGGCCATTGTTGACAGCAGAACCAATTCAGCGATCCCACGGCTGCACCTTTCCTCTTTGCACTCAACCCATCTCACAGTCTCTGGATTCTGGCCAAATTGCTACACAACTCTCATTTAAATATCACAAAATTTACACCCTGCTACTTCTTGTCTGTCTTCTTGCCCGCCTTCTTGCCTGCCTTTTAGAATTTTCCTGGCGCTTTCCGACGAGAGTACGAAAATTTTGGGGATGTCACGGTCTCCAAGGCCAAGTACGAAAACTGACTTTCATACTTTTGGGTCACAGGTCACAGGCCGGTACGAACTGAATAAAATGCTACAGTAATAGAGAGCGTCGTTTAAACTTGACAAAGGAAAAGACCGGTGTACAATTGTGGGACACACCGGTGCGGGGAGTCGAACCCCAGTCGCCACTTGAACGCGTTGGTAATGGACTTTGTAACTGGGTTCTGAAGCTGGGTCGGAACATACATCACAGCGCCCTTGACATACGGTGTTCCTGTGGGTTGGGGCATAAAACCGGGCGCCGAGGAAGTTTGAATGAATCCAGCACTCAGGCTCTCCGTAGCTCGATATTGGTTTGAATAACGATGACTAGCAGTAACCCGTGCTTCGCTACGGGGAGATTTTCATCAAGTTCTACAATTATGTGAGGACAGCATGGGTAATTAAATTTGAAAGTAGTACATTGAATGAATATATTGAGTCAGATTTAGTGAGTTGAAGTACGACGGAAAGATGGCAGAGATTGCCTAAGATACGGAACACCCAGGCGCCGGGTCCATGTCTATTGACCGATTCATCGTCATTTACACCGAGGATGTGAAAGCCGACGCTGCATTGTATCAGGTGATATGCTCCCGAAATTCCTGCACTTGCGTGTCGCGTCCCAGGAACAATCGGTGGAGAGGCTCGGGAGGAGCCTTCAATTTATTGAGTGCGACCTTCCCGTGGTTACAGCAAATGCCGTACGGGGATCGGGCATTTTTTGGCGGTGTAACGACTTTCTCCTCCTCCCAATGGAGAGCTTTGCAGCTGGGACAAACATCTTCCATCGGCCCGAAATCATGACGGGACTCTGGGTCACAATATTCGCGGCATGCAACCATGAGGAGTTGTCGTGTCACAGCTTGCCGCACCCGACGACCTCCTGTAATTACTATAAGGAAATCAAGCCGCAGTTTCAGGCAAATATCTTACGTGGAGCGTGATTTACTGCTGAATTGTCTCGGTTGGGAGGTGGAATCTGGTCTGGTCCAAGTGTTAGAGCAAGAGAAGGGATGCAGAAATCGATAATCAAACCATTGTTCCTGGTTACAGCCAATTGTTGGGTTGGTGGAGGAGTCAAAATCCCGTTCGCAAGAGCCTATTGAATTGAATAATGATTAATCAAAGTGAGCACCGGGTGAAGGTAGTCCAGTTTTTTCTACCTGTAATATTCGGGAGGGCCCATGTGCCCCTGCCTGTTCGGAACGGTAGTCCCGGGCTCTTCGTGACACATTAGCACACACACAATTACTTAAAAATAATCACGTACCATCGACATCCATTTGCGCAGACTGTGCCTCTTTTTCCGCACATCTGCACGCTGCTTGTGCTTGTGATTTGTTCGTGGGTGGAGGTGTCTGAGGTGGTTGGGGCCGATTTTCTATCTCCAGCTGATGCCTCCGACGTTGGCTGAGAGAGCGCGCACTTGGTTCCGCCAGCGTGCGCGTGCCGGGTACATTTTCATCATGGTTACGCACCGGAATACGACGTCGACGCGGACTGCCGAGATTCACGTGTGTCGCATTGAAGCCGACGCCGGCGTCTTTGAGGGCTCTGAGGCGTGTTCGGTGGTGTGATATTCCTATGCCTCCTGGTCAGCAAGTGACAGCGGCAAGAAGTATTGAATGTTACATCATCAAAGTATTCATGTTTCTGCCTTCGGTTAGACTGGAAGAAAAGTGAAAGAATAGATATTACAGACAATAGTACATCAGGAAAATGTAATCTGTCTGGGACTAGGTGGCGGATGATTGCAGATCTGGCTTGATGGCCGGTATGGCACCAGATCGCCAGACCTGCCAGAATTTTGCCAGAATGTACCTATCAGCAAAAGCAAGCCTTTTGCTCTGGGGCTTACAGAGTAGGTGTTTCTATGTCCTGGCTTGCCCACACCGTCTTGAGGGCCACCAGTGTACCCGGTCCAAAGGCTGAAAGTCAATTGAAAAACAGTCAAGTGCCTTGGCGATGATGCCATCACTGTGTCAGGTCCGTGCGCATCATCTATTACGGCTCAGTTTTCGCTGGCACTGATGGCCCTCTTTTCTTCTCCCCCCATCTTTCACCACCCTCGCCGCTTCCTCTGGTCCTTCCCCCACATCTTCTGGATACCGGAGCATCAATATCGACACAAGATGCCTCCAAGCCGGCTTTTTACCCCCCAAACTCAGCTCCCAGTGCTCTTTGGCCTCGCACATAATTACCGGCGGCAGTGGCAACAGCCCATCCAAGTCCCCAAGATATTTCCACAAAAGCTCGTCCCCTTGTTGTCCTCCCACCCCCTTGGTCCTCCCCAGCTGTCTCATGCCCCTTTGGACCTGCGCGGCATGTTAGCCCTCAAGATTGTCAATCAACTCAAGCATCAATGGATCCCAGTGTTCAGAATTCCAAGTTCCCGTCTTCATCTTCAAGGTTTCTTGTGTTCAACATGGGCCTTATTCGGATTCAAGCATGCCGCAAGTGGGTCGCCGAGCAAGGTATGGACATCAGCCTCATCTACTGGGAATCAAAAACAACGGTACATCAATGCCAACCTCGCCTCATTGTGTCCATGACCAGGCTTGAGAGCCAGGGGCCGGTATGTCCCAGATTATTCAAACCGCTGCTACGGTTTCTGTGGTTTCTGTACCTGTACTTGTACACGCCCACACTACCTTGAATAACAATGTGATTTTGGGAGGAATAAATTGATACATTTAAAATACTGGAACGGAATGGCACAGAACTGGCAGATCTCCTGGGATCAGTAAGTATAATGGCGCCAGAATATATTCTGGCAGATTGTGGCATTATGAAGCCAAAAATGTACCCACATGACCTTCTGGCGTGATGGCGGCGTTGGCCGGTCTGGCGCCAGACACGCCAGACCGAAAACATTTTCCTGATGTACGCTACTCGGAGCGCCACTCTAGGTGGAGCTGTGTGGAGAGGATGGGAAAGGAAATGTCATGGCTGTGAGAGTGATCTCCGAACGACCGAAGGTGGGGCTAGTGGGAAAATATATGACGTTACTCGGAAATTCTCGGATCAAGTTTGTCTCGAGACAAGTTGTTCAATTGTAATATAGATGTTTGGCCTAGAATCTTTTTAGCAAAAGATCGACGGCCATGCCGAATTCGTAACAACTCAGGGTACGACAGGAATTTGATCATGAGAAATTGGATGATTGCACTCGATTGCTGCACCTCTCACTGCGTTCCCACCCCATGTAGCCGAACCACGTAAACTCACGTAAAATCAGGTCCACGTGGTTCGGCTACATGGGGTGGGAACGCAGTGGGTAATGGAACGCGCAGAACATTTGACAGAATGGCGAAGGGGAATTGAGGATTGCCCTCGATTGATTTTGGTTTCACCAACCGCACGGGGACAAGCCTTAAGGATTGGATATGTCACTGAGTTGATAGTTCCCGTCCGCAAGAATTACGAGTCACCTGGGTTTGCGATAACATGTGTTGGTGCGCCAGAATCAAATTATGGAGTGCTCTTGAATGCAGCTTGAAGGCGCAAGAGGGGTTGTAGAAGTAAAAGATGTACTTGAGGCCAAGATACGGAAGCTTGAGTCAGAAGGCTTGAAGCTGAGGAGGCAAGCTCAGAGAGCGAGACGTCTTGAGCCAATATTTGTTTGCAGCTGGCTTGGGGTCCTGAAACGGAGGAGTACTTGAAGGATTGGAGCAGCACTTGAGGGCTTGAAGTTGCTTGATGTAGACAAGGACGAGAGACAAGAGTAGGAGGAGGCGGGGAGGGAGACAGGTTGTTGTCGAGAGCAAGGGACGCCGTCAACCAACCATCAAAATGTCACAAGATGTGATGATGCGCGCACGGACCCATGCACGTGTTGATGACATTAAGAATTTGTTACGAGTATATACAACCACAAGTTCCATTTTTTCAGAACACATGAGCTGAGGTCTCCATATTGGTTGATGTCTTTACATTGTGACCCAAATTACAGAGCTTTCCGGATCTCCGGGATGAGGAGCGAAAATCAACCCGATTTTAGGTTGATCTCGACGGTAGGTTGATTTGACGCCCGGATGCAGGCGGTGTGAAATCATCAGGCTGCAGGGTGAAATTTATAGGTGGGGTTTCAACCTATATAATAGGATGAAAAAAATCAACCTAAAATCACCCGATCATAGGTTGAACAGCGAAAATCAGCCTATCGTTGGTTGAAAATCCACCTTCGCCAGCTCCATAGTGCAGTTGCAACCAAGTCCCCGGAATTTTGCACCACACAGCTCTTAGCAGAGTGGGCAAGGTGGGTTTCAAGATCACTCTCGACCGGCGAATAGGGCTTGCAGCCGTGCCGTAAAATTACGGAGACACGGGCCGTAAATACGGTTACGGACCCGTACCGTCAAGCACCATTTTATACGGGAGGGGGACGGTACGGGTTCGGCCGTATACGGTGAGCCGTAACCGTCCGTTTACGGCTTTACGGCTTTGGCTCACTGGTGCCTCAAAAATGGGAGAAATTTCCTGTGAATGAGGCTGGCAAGGTTGCCGACGGCATCCCATTGATTAAGTTCCTAATCATTGACCCAAGGAGCAAGATTCGGCACATCCAGGAGGCATCGGCTCATGAAGAGTCCATCACAGAATGTTCCGAGATGTTCAACTTGCATGACGAATGTGGTTGCCCTGGTTGAATTGAGATATTTACACGTTCAACTTGACTCCAGAGCATAGCAGGTCATTTACCATGCAATAGATATATTTTGGATGAAGAAATGCAATATTTTCAAACGTGTTGAAGTGCGATGACAGGTGGCACCGTAATTACGCCGTAACGGGCGGCACGGGCGGCACCCGTGCCGTTCGAGCATCTGCGCAATGGTCTTACGGACGGCTAAGCCGTACCGTAAGAAAATTACGCCGTAATTCTTACGGCCGTGGCCGTAACACGGGCGGGTGTAAGCCCTACCGGCGAATGCTGTTTCCAATCGAGGCTGATAGATCGACATGGGCGGCAAGAAAGTTTCAGATACCAATTACCTGCCGCCGCGCACTTCCTACCAACCACCATGACCTAAAAACGAGGAAACGCAGTAACGCCCAGATGCAAAGGGATATATAACCCATGCACAAAAGGGATACCTGTCGTACTCTGAACGGTCTCATTCATCGCACTTTCATCGCACTCCGGCCGTCCAATGCCCGTCGCACACGATAGGGGTTCGCGAGGTGTTTTTTCGTCTCATTCTCCTCCCCTCCCGCCGCATTGCTGGACGTTGTAGACAGTGGCATTCCATTCCCTCCGTGGCGCCTCGCTGGTATATCGGTTTAAGCTCCGGAGATATTTCCACCCCCCCCTGTTTCTTTGGGATGTTCAGGACAACATTGCGGTACCTCCGGTTCAACCTGTGTGCACGACAACATACAGCACATTGGGATAATACCAGTAAATCTCGTTCCCTCATACTCAATTCTGGACACCAGGCCGCCCTGGGGCTCTGAATGCATCTCAATTGACCCACCGGTATTTTCTCTCTCTTTATTACCGATCTAGCTGGGGAGGTGTTTGACGGGGTACTCAGGTTGTGAAATGGTAAAAGGAAGAGAGTATCCGTAGCATACAAATGACACATGTATGTAGTACGGGCCCCGGCTGTTTCTTAACGGGACCGCGCCGGTATACATCCTCCTCCTCCTCCAAAACGGTAACCGAACAAGTAATTTGGCGAAGCAACCGATACATCATGTACACAAAAAAGGGAGAGCACGGTGAAGGCTAATAAAACGAGAGTGAATCAGAATATAGATCACGCCGGACCCTCGAACTGGACAGATGGGCAGGACTGTCCGCCATCTGCGCAGTGTGGAATGAGCGTCTCCTTAGCACCGCCTGAGAGCGCACGATTCAGTGGGGGAGGGATACACAGTAGAATAGGAAGAGCTCACGGTCTGTGGTAAGGGAGGGGAAGGGCAAGCTATTGCAAGTCAGCTCGAGGTCCCTCGCACTCTTGGTAGCCGGGAAGCTAAACCGAGCTTAAATCAAAGTGTACGTCCTCCTTTAATGGTTACTCACCTTGCAGGCTTGACCGGGATCTTCACAGTCGCTGGCACAACGTCGGAGCAGTCTATGAGGTTGGCGCGGCTGTGTCCCAAGACTGCAAGCTTGGCCATGGCCGCCTTGAAGCTAGAGGCCATGAACTCCTGTTTGTCTCGTATGGCAAGTTAGACTCTCATGAGGGCAGGGTCGACCATAGTGCGGGACTCACTGACAAAGCCTTGCCAGATGCAGGCGGTCCGCTCATCGCGTGCAAGGGCAAAGTCAGACTGGAGGCGCATCTCTCCGGTGTCGTTGCCACTGCTGATGGGCAGCGGGGACAACACTTCTCCGGTATTATTGTTACTTCCCGGGAAGCCGACCCCCTTGAGAAGGACCTCGAGGAAGACCTGAGTATCGAAGGTGAACGGAGTCGAATCAAATGGTGCGGCGTCGATCGTCAAATCTACTTTATCCGCCCGGGCAACGGTGTGGCTGGCTAGCAGACTGATTACTTCAAAAGGCGAGAAGTTTCCAGCATCGGCAAAGCGCTCGAGGATCGAGGAGACATTGTCTTGTGGTTCCTAAAATAGCCGATCAGAGACATGTTTGGGTGAGAGATAATATCTAGTACCGGGATTAAGCCATCGATGGCAGGAATCGTTGTGTTGGGGCGGCCCGCCATAAACTCTAGTTGGGGAGCACCCTGCGTTCGGACGGTGTCAGTGATGAATCGGAAATGTGAGCAACGAAGAACTCACTGGGCAGTTACTCAGAGCCACCGCGCCTGCCAGAATTTAAGTACCGGATGTAGAAAAACAAATGAGAAATTCTAGTCACCAGCGAATTGAACAAGATCTGCAGCACTGACACGGTGCTTGGACAGGAATGGGATGAGATTGTTCACGCTATCATCGATTCCGTTGTTTGCATGGAAATTTGGTTCGATCTTGGATGATGTGAGGCTGAAGACGCAATGGCTGTAAACAAAAACCACTCACGGTTGGGAACAGCAGCATGCTTCCATCGGCGCCGCCGCCACTAGATACAAAGTATCAGCAAACACGGACCAGGCGAACGATACATCAGATACGAACGCCTTCGGGCCTAGTTTTTGACTGATTGCGATCGCGTCGTCTGTATGTAATTATGGTCGTCAGATGCACATGTAGAGTGGGAATAAAGGACTGACGGAAGGTCAGACGCAGTACTTCATGAGCGTCCTCGCCGCACTCGTTCTGGAAGACGTTCTCTTGAAGATCTTGGGCGAGCTAAGGGGAGGGAAGAGGGTGTGTCCGACGGCGTGCGAGACTGGATAGAAGAGCCTACAGGAATGAAGGCGCAACAGGCGGCGTTACCCACTCGAGTACCATCCGCACAGACGGCACCAGGGGCGGAGGGGGCTGCATGGGCGGCAGTCACAAGTGCGACAACGGCGAAGAGAGCGGTAAGGGTCATTGGCCGAGGAATGTCCGGGTAGAGGGAAGGAGAGGGCTCGAGTGTCCTGGAGACTTTGTTCCAGGACCACCCTCATTTTATACCCGCATCCCCCCCTGAAAAAAAGGAAAAACAGAAGATATCTGCCCTGGAAGTAAATTTGAATATTGTAGCAGATGAGCACACTCGGTTCGAGGAGCGTGGCCGCCCGGAGAGTGCAACACGACCGAGGCAGCGGACAGAATTTGTCCGCTACACGTTCGAGACGACGAATATTCCACAAATATCTCAGATCGATCAGCTGGATAAACTAGAGATTGCAATTTTGCGTAGGCGGAGGCCGGGGTGAATGGCGCTTGAGATTTACCGGCGCTTCCGAGGATCGCTCGAGCTTGTGCAGGGAAGATTCAAGCCACCAATTATAGAGTACCTGGTGCGTCGGGTCTTCTCGCATGCCTTCGGCCAGGATTGAACGGCCACAATTCCCATGCAAAGCGTAGCGCACGCGAGCTTCCTGGTCCGAATTAATGGACAGGAGCTGAAAACATTCGTCGTGAGAGTTGCAGATCACGGTGAAGTAAGCAAAACAACAGTCCCTTCGAACGACGGGTTTCCATGTCTTGTATGCGAAACACATGACCCGCGAAAGCCTTGCGAAAGCGTAGAAACAGAATGCTCTCGTGCACAGTAGGAGTAATCCCGAGGACCGAAATGTTGACGCTGGCGTCAGATTGGATGGAAGTGGATCTTTTCTTGGCCGAGACTATGAATATCGTGAGAACCCATTATTCATGGTCCACGCGCTTTTTTCCGGTCGTCTTGATTCCCACATGAAACTAGGCTGGTATTCCCAGGAATCGTGTAAAGCATAGAATATAACTGGACCAAAATCAGTGGGTCCAGTGGGCCAACCCTGAAGGAAGAAATGCTCTAGCGGATGACAGTAAAGGGTGTGTCGCAACATTTATGGCCGAGTGTTCGTGAGTATGGTATAAGCCGTTGGGTTCCCTGCTGGCCCTACAGTTTCGGAGATAAGGATGGAGATCCGAAGGAAAATTTCCCAGCTTCCTACAGCATTATGATACAAATATAGTCTGCTTCGTAGAGAAGAGTAGATAGTTGCGACCTTTGGTTGGTTACCAATTCGGTCTGCAGGATTCGCCGATATCCGGTATTTGAGCTTATCGCGACCAATTCTTATGCGGAGATGAAGATTCACAGAGTAAGCATCCATTCCAGCATTCCGTAAATTTGGCTCACCCGCGGGAACGTAGCTTGTTCCCCAAAAAAAAGCCTTTTCCACGCAACCCTTCCTCTGATATGCAACTTGTACCCGTTTCAATCCACCCCTCGGTCGTTGATTGTGAAATTATTGACAAAAAATCCCCTCTAGGTGAAGCGTTGACTGTCAAATTTCCGCGAGAATAATCGTAAGGCATCCCTGGCCCGGCGGGTTCGGAGGTAGTGGGAGAGACTTCCAAGGAAAAGCGTCCCAGCTTCTCATGCCCTAGTTAAAGTTACGGCAAATTCTTGAAAGCGCCACGGAAAAAATGTGCTACCTGCAAGCCTGCCTATTCATGGTTGGTTACCAATTCGGGCTGCTGAATATGCCGATACCCGACATTTGAACTTCCAATTGATATGCGGGGACGAAAATTTCACTGAGTAAGCATCCGTTGCGGTGATCTGTAGATTTGGGTCATCCGCGGGAGCGCAGTTCATTCCCGAAGGACCACCCCTCCGCGAAACCCATCCTCAAATATACAGCCGATGGCCGTCCAAGTCGAGTACTACAAAGGAGTGCCTGAAGATCCGCCTTTGAGGTGCTCAGAGCACGCCCCTCGCACGCCTATTTCGCCAAAAGACTCCGGCGGGAGTGCCTTGGTCACTCCGGAAGCGGACCCAGCATACACCTCTGGAATGATTTGGGAGCAGAGTTCTCCTATACACAATGACCGTTTAAATGAGACAGTGTGTATGTCTACATCCACAATCTTTTCACACATCGGACCAGAATATCATGTAAAGTTGTAACCAGATAGCTATTCTATTCAAGGGTAATTACGGTCGTTTGATCACCTCCACCTCAACCATTTGCTCAGTTGGTTGGCCATGAAATTCAAGCAAGTTCTTCGGTGGACATAATTGTCTCGACGTGGGCGGCACTCCGGGGAACGAAATTCACAGGAAATTCTCTCGGACGTCTGAAATGTCATAAGCGAAGAGACAGCTGCCGTGTAGAAAGATGCGTACGAAGTGAGCCCGGAGGTGCAATCTTCTGGATCAATCTTCATAGGTTTGCCGGAGATGTCCTTGCGAGGCTCAATGTTGAATGCCCAGAGCACCCGAACTACGGCAATCCAAGTGCTTTTTGTAGCCAAGTGATGACCCGGGCATTTTCTCCTGTATAGAGTGGGTCAATAGACTTACCAGTAATCCTGCACAACACACCTTCCGAAACCTGAAGGCAATCGAGTCAATGGTGATACCAGTAAGCCTGAAAAACACACCAAAGCCATAGTGACCTTGACCGAGGGATTCAGCAGTGTCACCCGCGCCAGGCTCTTTGGATAGCCATCTGTCTGGATCGAATGTATACGAATTCGGAAATTCGTTTTCGTTGTGGTGCTACCAATCAGGTTAACTTAGGATCTTCTCGAACACAGTTGGCTTACCATGTTCCAGATGGACGAAATGACCATAGTCCCTTTACGAATCTGACAAGCTTCGCTGAGGATAGAGATGGAGAATAGCATGTGGAATGCATACCGTATACCCCTGGTACTCATCATCAGCGGTGGTGTAATGCGGAAGCGATAGAGGAGCTGCAGGCCCCCATCTTTTGAAAAATGAATCAATTTGATACAACTATACTGCAGGGGGAAATGCAAACCGGAGAACCTCCTTGATCAACGCAGCACAGTAAGGAAGATTTGGAATTCCGGAGAAATTGGGGAGCGTATCCGAATTGAAGACTGAATCGATCTCTTTTTGCGCTTTCTGCATCGTGGCAGGATAGAGGGCCATAGCCATCAAAAACCAGAGCAGTGTAAGTGAGCTGGTGTCCGTCCCCGCTACAAAAGCTGACCCAGCGACTATCGGCCAAGGTGAGCTCAAATCAACGATGCATGGAATGAAAGGGTACTGTAGAAAAGTTCCTCGTCAGGTATATTCAGTTTCTTTTGTTGCTCCCATAAGCGGGCGGCAAAACACTCCATTTCTGGATCTTTCTCCATTTTCGCTTTGACCTCCAAGGACAGGCGGCTATAAAGCTGAACAACAGTAAGGTTGCATTTCCAGTTGTTTTGATAAACTTGAAACTCACCTCAAATTCCCGTTCGTGCTTCAATTTTGCCTCTGCCCGCCACCTGGTTAAGGTCCGTTAGATTCAGGGGGAGCCGAAAGGGAGAGAATGTACGGGGATAAAAGGTCGGGGAGTAAATCTAACATCGGAAACGTATCAACAAGATGCGCGCCCGGAGTTATATCTTTCACAAAGCCAATGAAAATTTCTATAGCGGTATTAAGATCTTTGCCGTCGTCGTTGAGTGGTCGACCGAAGGTGAGGTTGAAGATGAGAGATGCTGGAAAGCGCTGGACGTGATTGTAATACATGGCCGGCGCTTTAACAAGGTCCACAAGCAGGCGTAAGGACTCCAGATGTTGCATCTCTTCATAGCCCCCAATAGCTGGATGGAATCTGAGTAGGGTAGAGTATGTATAGCGCCAACACAGACCTCGTGGCTGAAGCATCTGATGAAAAGCAGCTCTTTGCCTCTTCAGCATGTCTCCATAGGGTAGCAGGGATAGTCGCAGATTGTTCGATTCATACTTTCCAGCATATATGAGAGGTCTCCGTGAAGAGTAATTGCGAGCACGACGCGCAAGCTGTAATTAAACCATAAGCGTTAACTTTAATCCAATGGTGGGTACTTGCAAGCTCTTCTGCATCCGATGGATTACTCAAAATAATCATATCGTCTCCTGCGAGCGTGACTTTGACGATCGACCCTGAACTCAGATTAGCAGAACCGACAACCTAGTTCAATGTGGCATAGAAACGCACCATACTGATGCCAGAGCTTTTCAAAATACTTCCATGATTTGATTGTTGGAACCTGGAATGTGTGGCCCACAAAGGGGTGCGGTAGTGGACCCGGAACTCGAGGGGATTTCGATCGCCAATTAATCGAGTAGATGACGATGACCGAGATCAGAGAGGCTGCTGAAACAAGCAGGATACCCATTTTTCGTTGTTATAGGTGCACAGGGCTTTCTTTGGAGAGTGGAGGCAGAGGTAGTTCTTGGTCTGTTATATACCTCGTGATCCACTATGAGTTGCGACGATGTCGAAGACCCCAACAGTTACGGCCATACACAGGTTAAACTGTTTTTGCTTCCATTTATTTCGGCGGGAAGGTCCGGACAGTCTAAATAAAAACCGTTTGTAAACGGTCTAAAAGGGTACAGTATATATATATTTTCCTGCGGTTTTTCCAGCCAATATTAGGACCCCTGACATTCCCTTTGGACCCTAGGGCCCGCGCCGGACAAAATTTTGAGAGGCCCCAGCCGGACAAAAATGAGGGGTTGGAACCGGGGTACCTAGGCCAGGTGTCCGGACAAAACCGTCAGCACAGGTCGGTCTTGAGGTCAATACACGGCTTCCCTGGTGCAGTTGAATTGCCTCGCTTTCGCCCCGGTAGATCAGCTTTTTTGTCGTGTTGCTGGGCGCCATTTTCTTTTAATTTTCTCACTACCACATTGAAGGTTTAGGTCATAATACATCATCCTTTTTCGCATCACCCTGTACGGGCTACGGGGACTTAATTCCACCGGAATTGAGTCGCTTCAACACACTTGCCGGGAGTCTGGAAAATTTCAAGGAGGCAATTAAACTGTTTCGGAGGAGGAAAAAAAAAAGCAGCTGCGGGAGGGGAGTCGGGCGATGATGATGGCGAGGATTCGGAGTAAGTATATCTCACACATTTCTAGATGCTTCGAACAGCACAAAAATGCGATCCATGGCATGCCGCAGGCCCCTAGAAGCCATATCCACGTCTTGGAATAGAAAAAGCAGAAAAAAACGAATTTCTGTAAGCTAGGTCCTGTCCGGACAAAAATCGGGCCTCGACAACGAAATTTATCCGGACAAAAATCGGCCGATCGGGTTCCGGTGGGCCCTAGCTTCCAAAGGGAATATCCGGGGTCCTCCAATATTCAACAGATATGTAACCCAATGGAGTTTTTTTACCCTGCTCGCCCACATAAACTTCCGTGGTGGTCGAATCGCACTCATCCATCGGAATGTAATTATTAGATGACCACGCCGACAATCTAGGCACTCCAACTGTGCCTCAGCGTAAAGTCAACAAGGACAGAATATACGGGCCCAAATTTGTGCAAGTATAATTCCGTGTCTGCAAATTGCAAGCTGTTATTTGGGTAAGCATTGCTGTCGAATTAGAACCGTTCTACCCATGCCTCGGGGGGCACGATTTCTGGATACCGGGTTTTAATTTCCGCCCATGTACGGTTAACACTGAATTTAGAAAATAAATACCTGGTGGCCCATGAGACGGCATTTCGGCGGGAACGGGGGGGCATGGCGTCCAAGAGAACGCGACGAATCCCTCCACCGTGTTTGACAGCAACCCACAATGGATGCCGAAGTTGAGCCGAGTGGAACCCACAAAAGGTAATTTAATCCGAGAAGAACATCTTATGTTATGCCAAATCTGGCGGCATCTACCGTTTCTTTAACGAAATTGACGAGGTTTTGTGTACATATGTTTGCCCTGTCTCCTTATAGTGCATCTCCATTTTGTCCTCGCTCCTCTACTATAGTACTATCACCTGTCCTCAATCCTATGCTCAGTTGCCCATCCAAATATCTCCATTCACCAGCGTCTAGCTTCTCTCTCTTATTCCCACTGTGCTCGAGCTCGGAGGTTTACACCGTTATCGACAGCTGTGTACTGCGAGTCTTGCCTAAATCGGGACCGCGGAGGAGAACAGGCATGGCCGGTGGGTGCTGTGCTACCGTACTCAAAGATTTCTCACTGCGGCGCAGGCAGCGCACACATTTATTGAGCTGCGGCCACGTATTCCTTCCGTCAGATATAAAAATCCAGCATCTCATCCATGATCCTAATTCCTCTCCCCTTCTTCGGGCTCATTGTGGCGCAGGGCTTCCTGGTCTCCCAAGTTCTCTTAGAGGCTTACGAGCGAAGAACATCTTTCTTTGGCTGTCACCGTCTGTTACTAATTAAACGTGATTTCAAGCGGAATCCAGCCGTCTCTTTCCGTTTTCGCTCAAGCTTGAAGCAGCGGACCTCCTGGCCATCAAGTGCTCAATTTTATCTGACAACTCGGATCGGTGACCACAGCTCAAGAATGCAAGTCTGCCCAGATCCCTACACCTAAACTGAATGGTTGGAGCCTTCGGACTTCTGGGGTGCCTTTAGGGGTCTAACCTTAACAATGCTTCTGGGGGCTCTCGCAGTTAAGATACGGTGCATTTACGGACATTACGACCATATACGGTCGTACAGAAGGAAATAAACTTAGAACCAAGATAGAAATCACGTATCTACGCCTCCTGCATGGCCCGGAGAAGGTCCTCAATGCCTCTGCGTTTCAAACGAAGGTGATACTTCAGCAACATCAAAGCCCGGATAGTTTCCGGCTTCAACCTACAGAGATGGCATCTCTTCCGCCAGAGAATACACGTTGCACGGCGACTTCAGAGCCCGGCAAAACTCAAGAGTATTGATCTGCATATCCAGAGATGAAGAAATCACCCGGGTACCAGGAAAGCCGTGCAGAAGAAGTGTATTATTAGGGTGCTATAAGAAATGGGAGGCAAATATTAATCATGGTTGTGTATTTAATAGCTCTCTGTTGGCGTTCAGCATTTCAGCGGGAACGGTGGAGCACAGCGTCCAAGGGAACGCGACGAATCCACCCACCGTGTGCAACCCAAAATGAATGCCGAAGTCGAGCCGAGTGGACATAGTATGCTCGCCTCGGCACCCACAATTTGATCCGAGAAAGAACATGTTATGCCAAATCTGGCAACAAGAAGCCTCAATATATTTGAATACAGTGACCCACCCGAAGTTCCGGTCTCGGCCATCAGAAACCATCATCTTTCGCCAAAGTCTCGCTAATCTTTCAATCTTCCGCGTGGGCTCCCCGGATCAGGCGGCTGCATAGTAGCGGACACGGGGCCGGGCGTATTCAGATATATTTGAATACAGTGACCCACCTGAAATTCCAGTATCTTTCGCCAATCTCTCGCGGGCGCCAATCTTTCAATTTTTCGCCCATAGTAAGTAGCGGACTCTGAATTGCATCAAAACCGGACGTTTCTGTGGACAGGACACCTCAGAACTTTTGTATGGACACATTGGAGATGTCCATACAGGAAGATTTGGACAAGTATCTTGCGGCCATAAACAGTCTCCCTGCTTCGTGTCTCACGGGCCGACGGGATGGTCCTCTCGCGAAGTATCTTTCTTCCCAAGGAATGGTTGAAGTCGGGGCTTGGCCAGGGCATAAACTACATGGATTTCATCAAGATTCACGACAGGATGTGATTTTCATCCATGCACCGTTAACATTGTGAATTGCAGTAACAGCCAGAATAAATACTTGCTGACCAATCAGATTCAGTAGTTTTAACGGCCATAGAAAATACAGTTTTAAAACCGTTTTAAACGGGTTTAAACAGTTTAGTTGCCGTTTTGGTGTTGTGTGCTCAGATTCCTACGCGAAAACTAAATGATTGGCGCCGTCGGACCAATGATGTGGGTTGAGGTCGCCTTTACATCCTATCGGACTAACCACTTCCCGCCTCCCACAACTAAATTATCAAGCCGTGTGCGGCCTGACTATCATTGACATTCTGTGTTGGGTTTCAATTTATTTCGGGTCTGAACACGGTTAAACATTATGTCGAGCATTGATTCAAATCGCATCATTTTGAATTATCGGGACTTTAGGCACATTCAATGAACCGTTCGCCCGCCGGGAGCCGAGGGTATTCCAACCCCTTTCGGAGTTTAGGTGGGTTATGGGGCCCGTTCCTTCGTGGAGGTCGTTGACTTGTGTGGGCCTTGCTGTCGGTGCTTCGGCGGGATGCTCCACAAAATCATGGAGTAATCACCACTCTCGAATTTGGAAACGCTGCGTGTTCCCACTCGATCCTTGTGTGTTCCCTCCGGGCTTCCTTCTCGATCTTTATCTATTCCCTCCCGATCTTCGTTCTGCTCCCGTGACTTTCGTGCGAACTTGGTAATCCATATTTGAGACCAAGATCTTTACCTGGGTGTTTATGGAAGCCCCGCCCGTGTTTCGGAGGAAGGAGGGTAACAACAGACACGGAGGCCGTGGTGGATACCATACTGCCTGGCATATTGACGCCTGCAAATAGTATAATACCATCACGCTGAGACCAGAGCGTTTCCTATAAATCCAGCTGAGCTTGAGCAGGTCAGGCAGTATTCAAGAACAAAATGTCCCACATGTCCACTGTCGTAGGTGCCATCGTACATGAATTATTTCAACGACTTACATTGGACAGCCACCGTCTTCGACCCAAATCCTCGTCATTGGAGGAGGCCCGTCCGGCGCATATACAGCCGCAGCCTTGGCCAGAGGTTGGTAGAGACCGTAACTGTGCCGTTCATTTCGCTTACGACGTGTGCAGAGGGCTTCCAGGTCACTCTACTCGAGAAAGACCATTTCCCAAGATATCACATCGGAGAGACCATGCTGTATTCCTTCCGAATGTTCCTGAGATTTATCGAAGCAGAGGAGAAAGTAAAGAACTATGGCTTTGCTGTAAAGGTCTGTCTCCTCTTTTTTTCTGCAATAATGAATTGTAGGTGACGCAGAAATGAATCAGGTTGGGGCAGCTGTAAAGTTGAACCAGCACAAACGCGAAGGATGTCTGTATTGATCAATCTTCGGCCCGCTTGCTCCTTTGACTCGTTTGTCAGATACGGACTTTACCCTTGGAGGGACAGCCCCCGAGAGGGCATCTTGGAGCGTGGTCAGTATATTCCTTCAACCTTTGAGCAGATAAACTCATTCTTGAAGACCCGAGCGGATTTCGACGACCTCCTCCTTAAACATGCGGCAGAAAGTGGCGCATCGGTCTATGAAGGCGTCCGCGTCACCGAAATCAAATTTTCCGCAGAGAATCCCCGGCAGCCTGTGGCCGCCGAGTGGAAGTCGGACCAGGGAAGTGGGGAGATCAAGTTTTCATACCTAGTCGATGGATCGGGGAGAACCGGGATCATGTCAACGCGGTATCTCAAGAACAGGAAATTCACCCAGAACCCGGCCTTGAAAAACATAGCGTCTTGGGGCTATTGGAAGGGCGCGGGTATATACATGCCAGGAACTAACCGGGAGAACGCCCCGTGGTTTGAGGCACTCACTGGTCAGGATCCAAATGAATTTGTTTTGTTTTTACTCATGCATTTTCGTCAGACGAAACCGGTTGGGTGTGGTTCATTCCGCTCCACACTGGTGTCGTTTCCGTCGGTTTGGTCCTTTCAGAAACCTCCAACAAGACCAAAAAAGCACAGGCAGCAGACTTGAAAGCATTCTACCTGAGTCAGCTCCAGCTCACTCCTGGACTCCTTAAACTCCTGGAAAACGCAGAGTTGGTCAGTGACATAAAATCAGCAGCAGACTACAGTTACTCTACCGGTGACAATCAATACGCTGGTCCGAATTTCCGTCTTGTAGGAGATGCTGGAGGTCAGACTTAAATTTCGACTGCGTACTGGAGTAAACTAACCTGTCAATACAGCATTCGTAAGTGACCGGAGCCTTCAGAAGGACTTTGTATAACCAAGACGACGTCCAGATTGATCCACTATTCTCATCCGGAGTTCACCTCGCATTCACCTATGCGCTATCCGGTGCCACCACGATTGCCGCCTCAATTCGCGGCCATTGTACCGAAGAAGAGGCGATCAAGTTCCACAACCAGAAAGTCGGGGTCTCATACACCAGGTTTGTCCAGCTTCGTCTAGGCCAAGTCTGGTTTTTTCACGGCGCTAAAATGTCCGTGGCCAGGTTTTTGATTGTCGTTCTCGGAATATACAAGCAGATACACGCACAAGGGTCGGACGTGCTCTCTGACATCCACGAGGACAACTTTGATCGCGCATTCGACTTTATAAGGCCCGGTGCGTACCCGTCAGGTCGTGCAACTAGAACCGCCTTTGTACTGACGCTTTTCTTGGTCTCAAGTTATCCAGGGGGATGCTGATACACCCTGGGAGACACAGATTCAAAAGGCAATCGATTTCCTCGGTACGACCCCGGGTGTGGTTGGAATGGACCCCGCGATATCGGAAAGGCTGAGCAAGCGGGTGGACGCATCCTTGCTGTCAGACAACGGGCCCTTCTTGCCGGCCCAGGCCCTCGCAGAGGCCAGTGGAGACGACCCAGAGGCCAAGGAACTGTTGGAGAGGATGAATTCGCGAAAAGCCATCACCGGGATGTACGGTTGGGCCGAAAACGTCGAGGGGGACAACTTGAGCGGTTTTGCCATGGTGTTGAAAACGGGATCGTTGGGCCTTAAACGCGAATAGGTTTCTTAGAACAGGAATATTTAGACTAGAGAGTTGTTCAATACGACTTATCCATGCGTAACCATATAGTGCCGAATAAAGTTCAACGTTGTTTGTCGAGATTTCGGCTGACTGGGATGTAAGGAAGTCGCACATCGACCCGGATATCTACCCCGCCAATTATCCGTCAGTCAAGTCTGAGCTGTACGGTTCGGCTATCGTCGATTCACCGGACCACGCCTTCCCGATATGGTTACCATGTCGAATCCGTGTGCTGTCTCCCACCTAATGTCCAGCCCAAACTCAGCTGTCGATCGGCCACCATCAGAGCTCAGAAAGTATCATATTGCCATTAGTCTCAGACTAGAGCACACCTCGCAAAACACAATGAAGTACGGACCAGGGACAGGACTGAGATGGTACGTAACAGCTGCCTCGTATTGTGAGAGCATTGGATCCGTTGGGAAATTTTCCACCGTAGAGTCCGCGTAGAATGTCGGGTAGAATGGATGCGAGAGTGCGGGGCAATGTGTTGAGCATTGCAGCTAGCTCGAGATTCAGTGTGGTTGTTTTAATTCGTAAAAGAAAGAGGGAGAGGGGCAGTGAGCTGCATAATCCCACAAGTACAAGTTGCCGTACGATTCAATGTGCAGGATTTGAAAGACGGCGAGACCGGTTTCTCCGAGGCTTCAAAGTACATAGGGTGAGCGGTTGACGGGGTATTCGTGTCGCGATCCTTCCTCGCCGAGCTCGTCTACCACAAGTGGAAGGCAGAGGGAGGGGATTGAGAAGGGACGATATGAAGTATATGAACACGAGGAAGAAAAAGAACTTGAAGGGAGAGGGAGCGGTCGACAAAGGTGAAAGCAAGAGATGAAAGCATACGCCAGGCATAGACCACGAAAATCGGGTGAAGATCTCGCACAGGTCGGAATCGATCTCCCCAAAATCGAAATCGACACGAATGTGCGTGCATGAGAGAAGTAGAACGAAACCAAAGCGAAATTTAAACGCAGAATAGAGAGAGGCAGAGTGCAACCCCACCGTGATATTTGTTTGTGCGAAGCTGAGAAGATGTCGAGCCCAAGGCGGTTGTTTTGATTCACAGCCGACGCTGGGTGGAACGAATAGACAGAGAGCGAAGCAAGAAAATGAACGGAACACACCTTTGCGATTGAAAGAATATTACAATGAGGGGAGGGGCAGCGTCCTCGCACGGCTGGTGGATCAAGCACTGGAACTTGAGCCTCAGGCCCACAATGCACCTGAGAGATTTATGAAAAACCAGACATACATACAAGCAAGTTCGGGCTGCTGCGAGGACCTTCAAAATGGCAGATCAAGTGCGGGTTTGTGTACCGTGCGGCATTCTCTCGGAGTCGTGACTATTCGCAGCAGTGGTAAGGCAAAAGTTGGTTCTATTGTTTTGTACTGGGTAAGCAACATATAGAAGTACAGGGACGGCGACGTAGCGTAAAAAGATAGGGGGGGGTAAGGTACATAATGTGGGTACAGAGAAGGGTCGAGGACGCAGTGGAAAGAGAGGAGTGAAAACGGAGGGGATGGGAGATGGCGCAAGGGCGGGGTGGGGGGTCTGCATACTGCGGGAATGGAGATGGGCGGGCGGGGAGGGGGAGGATGCGGGATGCGGTGGTGAGAACACCAGCGGGGTGGATCCGAGTGACCAGGGCAGTGCCGTGGTGGATCCGAGCGCGGGGCTGCAGGCGGAATAGTGGAGGGAGATGCGCAGCAACTATAGCGCGGGGGGTAGGGAGAATGGACGGAGCGGCGTTGGATGCGATCCGAAAGGGGGGGCAGGGAGCGGCGTCAAGGGGACGTGGCGTGCGGGGAACGGGTCGCGTAGCTGTCCACCAGATGTGTGAGGACGGGACAGCGGCGAGGCGAGACGGAGGCGAGGTGGTGCGCGCGCAGCAACAGGGGCGGGTAGGGCTGCAGAAGAGGGACGCAGACATCGTGTGGTAGCGGTCGACGCGGCGGCGGGTGCGGACAGACGGCGCAGAAGTGGAGGCGGGAATCGCGTGTCGCCGCAGAAGGGACGCAGGTGTGGGTGCTGCGGCACCGTGCTCCTGAGCAGAACTGGCACCCGTGCCGACGCGGAAGTTGGCGTGAGTATGGGTGCGGGAGAGGGGCTCGGCCGCGAGGCGAATGAAGAGCGGGATGGGCGTGCCCACACGCAGGCGGGTGCGTAGAGACGGGCGCAGCTGGAAGCGGGACAGAATGGGCGGGGTAACGCACAGGAGGGTGGCGCGGCGGCGGTGCGTATGTAGGACTGGACTGGCGTGCCGGTACAGAGACGGGTGAGTGGAGGGGAGCGCAGGGACCGGGGCGGGCGTGCACGGAGGGAGGGCGGGGAGTACACGGCGAGAGGTGCAGGTGCAGGTGCGGACGCGGATCGGGACGGGCGTGTGGAGATAGAGACGAGAGCGCGGGTGGAGGCGGGACAGAACGGGCGTAGCAGCGCATGGGGGGAGCGAGAGGGCGTGGGGGGAGGGCGCGAGGGCGAGGTGGATGCGAGACTGGACGGGCGTGGCAGCACACGGGAGGGGTGCGGCAGCGGTGTGGACGTGGGGCAGTATGGGTGAGGGTCAGCGGCGGGGCGGACGGCAGACGCGCGGGGCGGGATGACGGGGCTGAGTGGTGGGGCGTGTGCGTAGTCGCCGGCGCTGGCCGGCGCAGGGACGGGCAACGCGCTAGAGCACCGTGAGCGTCAGCCGGGCTGCGGCGGATGGGAGCGTATGGCTGCCGAAGTTTCGTGGTTGGGGGAGGCGCGACGAGTGGTTCGTGTTGGTGTTCGTGCGCGGATAGATGTATCGCATCCAAACGAGTCAGAGTTTAACCGCAGGACGAAAGGGCCGCACGCACCATGACCTCGTGCCACCCCCGTCCAAATAACGACGATGGAGAGGGCGGCAATGACAACGTAGCCTGTGTCACGGTGGTGAGTACAAGTTACACGGGTGGAATGCGAAGGAAGAAGGGTTCTGAGTGCAGAACGATCGAGTCCGTGGCCAAATAGGCACAAGCTCGGATCAAGCCTCCTCCGGCCGTCTCCGGACTCATCTCGTGATATGTAGAATGGCGTGGTTGCCCGTTTATTAATACGGCGTTTAAACCAAGAGGTGATTGATCTCTGGATCGGCCAATATCGTTGGGTAAGCTAATGATCACTCGGTGGACGCCGAAAAGCGTTCGAACATATTCGCAGTCGTTGCTCAAGGTTTCTAGTCTGATATCAATCACGGTCCGATTGTTCGGCGACCGACTGATTACGCAATATGGTGGCTGTGCCAGCCGACGGCCAGTTCGCCTGTATTGCAGCGATGGGCCTCGTCAAAATTCCGGAAATATTTGTAAAGACTCCTGGAGCAAACTCAAACATTCTATCTCGCAAGAATCTCTCGATTCAGCCAGTCACTTCTCCAGAACAGGATCAGGCCAAAAAGCTGCTTATGTAAAATGCTTCAGAAAACTCAGCTTATATCGCGACAACGAATGAAGGAAATTCTTAGGTTCAAGGGAGAGGCCTCTGAATTGGAAGTAGATCTGTATGTTCAAATATTCTCAGATTTATCAGCGCGTTGAAGCGGAGGCAAAACACGAGAAGGAATTTGATCGGTGGGCCAACAAGATGGTCGTGTTTACTAACAGACCCTATATTGATACTTACTTGTTCGTCATCAATATAGGATATCTGTTACAGAGACTACAAGGTTTCCGTTTCGTTCATAGCAATTTTAGCTGCCTTACATGTATTCCTACGGACAGTTAGAGCTTACACAGAGCATGAAAGTTTGGAAAAGTGGAAGTGATGAGCTGATGAGATTGATGCCAACTGATGAAATTTCCTTTTTCTGGGGAGGGGGGGCGTGAGAAGCTTATCTAACGGTATTGGCTGATCTAGAGATCAATCGCCTCTTGGTTTAAACGGCAAAACGGTGTTTTGGCACTGCGGTGTCACATACGATGCGTGTCAACACGATAATCAAAAGTCTGACAGCCTTCTGCACCCGAGTAACATGCCCAAAACACGCCTTTTCTCCTTGCTCTCTCCACGTGTTGTCTGTGTCTTGTACCCACCTTTCAGCGGCAGACAGATCTATCCACCGAATCGGCAGACATTGACTCGGATGCGCCATGATTTTCATCCTCTTTCTTGTACACTTGCTCTCCAGGGGCGTCGGAACGGAACAAGATTATATCCTCGGCTCTCGAGCCCCAACCGACTCCTGCAATGACATCAATAACTGTAGGAGACTTTTCCAGATCATCGGATCCATGGGAGGGTCGGGTCGGGTCTGGGTCGGGTCCAACCCGACCCACTGACCAATGCTGTGGCGATCCGACTCGCAGTTGCGGCTCAAGTAGTTTGATCTCAGCACCATAATGCATTGATGCCAACAAACTGGTGCCGCTACGAGCCGCTTGTCAGTCTAGCGCTGTGTAAGAAAGTCAATGTTAAATGCCCCCTTTTCTAACACTGTTATTAACAGGCAAATTATGTTTCTATTAAATTCTTTCTTGATAGACAAGCTTGTCGTCTCGCTCGACCTCTCTCCCTCTTCCACCTCCCGGTCTACCTTGTCTTCTTCCAATTTACAGGGAAGCAACTCTACAAATAGCCAGACCCGACATTCGCCTTCCTCTCCAAGAGCGGCATCCTCGCGGAGCTCAGGCTCACCGAGGACTAGTTCCTCAATGTTGTGCAGGGACATTGAAGAGACAAAAGGCTAGCGTATTAGTGATCATGATCAGCAGGACAACAGCGGCGCAGCATGGCAGTGTCTTACTTACAGCCAGACAAAAGGGCCGCCATCTGATGGACACTGTCATTGTTATCTGATTGATCTTATCTGCACTGCCCAGCACTGCCCCAGAGAGTCAGGCTGGGTCGGACTCAATCCGACCCTCCTATGCCTCGGACGCTCTTGACTTTTCGATATCGTCTGGGGCTGTGCCACTACCATTTTCGCTGTGACTTGGGTCTCGGTGCATCTGAATGTGCCACCACCGAACCAGAGCTGGCTAGCACTGCTCTGGCAAAGGCTAAAGATGATCCTTGTTGCGGTCATCGCACCAGAGGTGATGGTTGGGTTTGCTGCTCGGCAGTTTGTTATGGCTCGTTACTGGTCCAATGGTGAGTTGGGCTTCTCTAAGTTCCAGCTTTATGTTGAATGGCCAATCAATGTGTACAGAATTTGAGATCTCGAAAACACCAGCTTTATGTTGAATGGCCAATCAATGCGTACAGAATTCGAGATCTCGAAAACACACGGGTTCTTTGTTTGCATGGGTGGCTTTGTCACTCATGGTAAACATCCTATTGTAGACCGACTCCAACTTCACATATACGCTTCCACTATAAAGGAGATCCAACTGGGGGCCATCAAGGACAAGAGCAAAGGCGATGCTCTCTCCAAAGCCGTGGCTCTATTCCAAGGACTGTGGTTCATCACCCAGTGTATAGCCCGGGCAACACAACACCTTCCTGTGACGGAACTAGAAGTTGCGACACTTGCGTTTGCAGTAGTCAACATCTTCATTTGGTTGCTCTGGTGGGGGAAACCCTTTGATGTCCAGGACCCGATCATGCTTGGTACACCTGTGGAAGAGTTGGCAGCTCAACATTCAGATTTCCCTGCTGTTCACACATTGGGCGATCCAATTGCGCTTGCGAAATTCTCAGTCAGATTCCGGAGCATGCTGGGTGACCCTTTTACTAAATACCACCCCTTTTCATCCAACTCAGTACCTTCATTTTTTTCTGTATCCTATTGGGACAACAATTACAAAGAACACACCAGGATCCCTTCTGTTGTGGCATCCTTTGTTGGCACCATTTTTGGTGCCATCCACTGTGCTGCCTGGGACTCACACTTCCCATCCTCCGATGAAAAGTGGATGTGGTGGTCGGGTGCTCTACTCATTACTGCCATTCCTCTGATCGCAGTGCTAGAAATCCTCATACTGTCCATCCTTAAAGAGAGAAAATACCACCCTGAAACAAAATACTTCAAAGTCACATTTGTCACCTTCATCCCACTTTACATCATCGCCCGCCTCTTCCTCCTTATCATTCCTTTCACCAGCCTGTGAACCTTGCACCCAGACGCATTTGTCGATGTAAACTGGAGTGTGTACATCCCCCACCTCTAGGCCTGGAAAATCCTTTTGTGAGGTATATGCTATCATTATACTGCTTGTGTATTGTTGTTGACCTTTCATAGATTTTCTGACTTCAATGTGTTAATGATGTCGGAGTTTAGGATTGATGTTATATGGAAGGCTCCACCCTTTCCAATCACTTTCACTGGTGGAGTTACAAATCATTGGAAGGATTTTCAACAATTGAACCATACTAGTGCAACTGGTTGGATGACCTTGAATCCGTAGTAAATATATTCCTGCAGTATTTTCACCCAGCATTACTTGGAGTAAGGCCATCACAGGATGTGACAGGTACTTGTAAGTATGAATAGGAATTTTCATGGGTACTCAACTGAATGAATTTAAAAAAGATGAGGTCAGATAAGGCCGCAAGTAGCAGATTCCGAACCTTTAGTTAGTAGGTTTCAGGGGGCCTTGAATTGTAGAGTATAAAATTACATGTTAATGGTTAACAATGTCAACGGATGTATATTGACATTCAAAATCAATTCCTTCTTGTTGACTGCATGGTATGTGTTAACCACTGGTTGGGAAATTCAAATTTTTCTGTTGAATTCTTAGTGAAAAATGTCATTTGTTTTCCATCAATTTTCAGCCAGAAACTAGGTGAAAAACCCAAAACATTTTCACTGCTTTTCCAGTTTGAGGTGAAAAACTCAAGAGAAAGTTGAAAAGGGTGTCAGGGGAACCCCTGCCTCAGTCCCTGTTTCCCTCATCCCCACCTCCGCTCCTCTCCTCCTCAGCTCGACCCCCAACACTCACAATGGCATATAGCCTGTGACCAGGCCCGGGACTACTGCCGATTGATCCGATCATTGTGGCTGTGAGATGGCATGACACAGCATTCCCCTGCTTCCACCAATGATGTCATAGCCTGATCCCCAGAGTTTGGACACGTGCTGCTTGCTAGTTTAGTTTTTAGAGCTGCACCTGGCATGGGAATCCTCATCCTTTCTTCTCTTTGGATTCCCCTGCTAAAACTCACCTACAAGAAATCTGGCCTCAACTTCATGGCAGATTGACAAATCTGCCCCAATTGCTGTGGAAGAAGATTGGCTGCATACCTTGGCATCAAAATCAGGTGGTGAGGAGGAGGACGCAATCTGGAAGGAGGTTTTGGATAGCTTAGACTTTGCCGACACTGTGTTTCCTGAAATGCCTGAGGAGATATGATGCATACTGATATGAATTACTTCACTTAAATTTAGATTTTCAATCTCATGTGTGTAATCGAGTGGTGTTTCATCATCTTGTGGTTGTCATTAGTTGATTGTGGATGATCAGAATGCAAGCAGCTCAGCAACATAATTATATTTGGGATGGGGGGAGTGACCGCAATCGGATCTAGGAATTTGTGTCTCTCAAACATTATCCTAAGGCCTACTGGGGTAATCAGGAAGAAAACTCCATTGACTTCACTGACTAAGTCGACCTGAAGTCAACTTGAGTCAATTCAGTTCGACTTGACTTGGGAGGTTGAGTCAAGTTGAGTGACTTGTGTTGACTTGACTCTAAGATGACTCAACTTTGGAGTCGCGGCAAGATTACACTCGAGTTCCTGTGATGCACGGAAAGGAGAGAATATGAGGAAATGAGGGAAAGAGAGGTATGCGGAGCTTCGGCTGTCTGACATGAATTGGGCTTCATTACCTGTTTTCAGTTGTCCATTGCAGCTGATCGGTACAGAAAACCTTGCGGCAAAATATGTGGTGGCTTGAGAAATCCATGGCGTCTAAATCTTGCGCATCCTGGTTTTGAGGGGGTTAGGGAAGTTGGCAAGGAGGCAGATAATAACAGTGTTGAATGTGCCCCTGAGCGGAGTCCTGGGTCTTGATCATTGCGATGCCTTGGGGGACTTTGATTGATGCAAGACGCGAAAACGGTGCTCAACTATCTCTCGAAGTTGAAGGGACAGCCCCCATAACGGAATTGATACAGAGCCAATCAGAGGTAAATTAAGCTTCAGAAGAGGTTTGAGGCTTGGTTTATAGGACAGTAATGGCAAGAGAAATTTGTTGCAGTTTTCGTGTTGCCAGTTCACCATGACCGGCCTTAGGATGGGCAAGAACAGGCCCCAGCGCTGGATGGTTGGGGATGCTGCGGCTTTGAGGCAAAAACTGAGCATATAATTTCGAGCGAGAGCGAAAAATGTGGAGGAATGGTTGGACGATAAATGGGGAAAGCTCGAAGGAAGGTCGGTACAGCAGTGAGGTTCTTTCGAGCGGCCCTTGAACGCCGGAAAGTAGGCCGCATGGATGGATCGGCACGCAAGAAGCAGACCCGGCAGAGCTAAATCGTGATTCTGTGAAGGTCTAGAGATAAGCATGGGATAAAACTGACCAAAGACGGTGGGCTCAGAGCCAACAGCTTCTGAAGGAGAGATGGTGGTTGAGAAGAAGATGGCAAATCGAGGTGATGGCAAACATGCGTACACTGATGCGAGGCATCTGCTTAACACACGAGGTATCGTGTCCAATGACGGCCGCCGGATGAAATTACTGCGGTGGTTTAAAAACCGGAGGCGCCGCTTTTTACTCCACCCCCCACTTACCCACTTCACCCCGCCGCGCCGCGTATTCGTCCACGATGCCTGGAGGTACTGTTATGCTCGGAACGACCGATACGTCGCGGATTGAAGCTCCGGTGACGATTAAGACCTACTTCATGTGTGTCTTCGCCGCCTTCGGTGGTATCTTCCTCGGATACGACACTGGTTGGATGGGGGGTGTCCTCGGCATGCCCTACTTCGTCCGGATGTACACCCACAAGCCTTTCCCCATCGGTTTGTTTAACGCCTCCAACCTACCTGCTGGCTTTGCGCTACCTGCTTGGGAAAAGTCTCTCATGACCTCTATCTTTTCTGCGGGTACTTTCTTCGGCGCGCTCATTGCCGTAAATCACATTCAGACTCGGTGAAGTAAATTAAATAATGTTTAAATTTCAGGGTGACATCGCTGACTCGGTCGGCCGTCGTCCGACGATTGTTATGGGCTGTGTGGTCTTCGCCGTTGGTTGTGTTCTCGAAATCGCCCCCATGGATGTCCTTACTTGCTTCGTCATTGGCCGTCTCGTCGCAGGCGCTGGTATCGGCTTCATCTCCGCCATCATCATCTTGTACATATCCGAGATCGCACCCAAGAAGGTTAGTTAATTCATATCATTTCACCAAACCAGCTTATTGATTTAAAATATAGGTCCGTGGCGCCCTTCTTTCGGGTTACCAGTTCTGCATCACCATTGGCATTCTTATTGCCAACTCTGTCGTCTACGCCACCCAAGACCGGCTCGACACCGGCTCATACCGCATTCCCATCGGTGTCCAATTCCTCTGGGCCATCATTCTTGGCGGCGGTCTCTTATTCCTCCCCGAGTCCCCTCGTTTCTGGGCAAACAAGGGCGACATTGAGAAGGCCACTGTGGCTCTTGCCAGAGTTCGCAATCAGCCCTGCGACTCTGAATACGTTCAGGACGAGCTTGCGGAGATAGTTGCCAATCTTGAGTACGAGAAATCCTACGTTCCCCAGACCAACTATGTCGGCAGCTGGCTCGCGTGCTTCGAGGGCTCCCTGTTTGAGGGTTCCTCCAACGTTCGGCGCACCATGGTTGGAACAGGTGTGTCTTTTCTTCGTCTTGTCTCTTGCTCACATTCAATTTTTTTCCTTGCAGGTCTCCAGTGCGCGCAGCAATTCACCGGTATCAACTTTATCCTGTACTTTGGCACATCCTTCTTCCAGACGCTCGGCACCATCAACAACCCCTTCTTGATCACCCTCGTCACCACGCTCGTCAACGTCCTCTCCACGCCGTTCTCATTCTACATTATCGAGCGCTTCGGACGTCGTCGTATTCTGCTCATTGGCGGCTCGTGCATGGTCGTCTGCCAGTACATCGTCGCCATTATTGGCACGGCTGCTCCCCATGCAACTTTGCCTGGAGGTAACCCCCCGGCAGTCAAGGCCGAGATCGCGTTCATCTGCCTGAACATCGCCGCGTTCGCCACGACCTGGGGTCCCGCCGCTTGTGTCGTCGTCGGCGAGATGTTCCCGCTCCCCATTCGCTCGCGTGGTGTCGGCATGTCCATTGCGTCCAACTGGTATGTCTTCCTCTCCTACTCTTTTTCTCTCTGCTAATATACCCCCACTCAGGTTCTGGAACTGCATCATCGGCGTCATCACCCCGTACCTCGTGTCCGCCGACAAGCTCAACCTCGGCCCCAAGGTGTTCTTCATCTGGGGCTCGACCGCCGCGCTCTCGGTCACCTTCGCATACTTCTTCGTCTCCGAGACGAAGGGGCTCTCCCTTGAGCAAGTTGACCAGATGCTCGCGGAGACCTCGCCGCGTACGTCGCACGGATGGAAGCCGCACACCACCTGGGCCGCCGAGCAGGGCAAGGTGCATGGGAACGAGAAGGCTATTGATGAGAAGTCTACCAAAGTGGCTTAATTCACTGCTTTCAAGGACCAACCAGCCCAGGGACGGAGAAGCCGTAAAAAAGGTGAAGTCAATGTGCCGCATTGAAGAAACTGCGAAATTGAGGTACCTCAAAAATCAGCCTATGGTAAAAGAGCACCAATTGAACCCAGGACATGGTTTTTTTCTTGTTGGTAGGGGCAGTGGAGAGCAGTAATGTGAGCCGTTTAGGTATGCATATGAGTCTGAGGACTCAATCCAATGATACGTGTTGTAACAGCAAAATGCAGAAATTACACATTCATTGTGTGTGCCCCCCCCGTACGAAGCAGAAGCCGGGCGGGCATAGTTCCTAGGTTGATAGAGAAGAAGAAGTCTCAGTGCCACAATTCTGTCCTTCCAATAATCCGAGAGTTTGCAAACTGAAAAAACGAATGGAACTTACTCTTTGATGTTTCTGCCGTGATGTCATTTCATACAACCGTTCTGATACTCCGGAGTGATATAAATGCCCCCAAACCACGTAGATACACTCAATGCGATGTTGTAAACCAGGTTTAATCGAAATTCTTTGGTGGAAGGAAGTTTGAGGGTCTGAACATTGGATGAGCCTAAAACTGGTATGAACCTCATTATGGAATTCAGTGTGGTTTCAGTTTTAGAATGGACGTTGGTTTGGAACTTTTTTATCGCAGCACTAGGGTACTTCAACCTATATATTTTCGGAATCGGTTCGACTCCCTAACCTCCCCTGTAATGGGTAATGAACCAAACCATGATTTTTTGAGCTCAATCAGTGCCATTTTGTAATAGGCTGATTTTTTGCATACCTTGTTTGGGGTATTTTTTGTTATCATTGAGTTTTTTTTAGTAATTATAAGACTTACTGGGGTGTTGGATGTCATTTCCAGTGCTGCGCGACGTTGAACTAGATATTTATCACCAAAATGTACATTGCTTTGAAAGCCATCTATCAAAAACCTTCGGAAACTCGATCTATACATTCTCGGAACCGGTTCGACTCCCTGACCTTTCGTGCAACGGACGGCGGCGCGCGTAACAATTTCCTCGGCTCCATTGGCGCCAGTGTGTGGTAGGCTGATTTCGTGTACTCGGAGGCGAGGTGGTGCGTGCGCAGCAGCAGGGGCGGGTAGGGCTGCAGGAGAGGGATGCAGACATCGTGTGGTCGTGGTCGACGCGGCGGACAGACGGCGCAGAAGTGGAGGCGCGATTCGATGAGCGTGTCGCCGCAGAGGGACGCAGGTGTGGATGCTACGGCGCCGTGCTCCTGAGCAGAACTGGCACCCGTGCCGACGCACAAGTTAGCACGCGTATGGGTGCGGGATAGAGGCTCGGCCGCGGGGCGAATGCGGAGCGGGATGGGCGTGGCCACACGCAGGCGGGTGCGCAGAGGCGGGCGCAGCTGGAGGCGGGACGGAATGGGCGGGGCAGCGCACAGGAGGGCGGCGCGGCAGCGGTGCGTACGCAGGACTGGACTGGCATGCCGGTATAGAGACGGGTGCGCGGAGGGGCAGCGTGCACGGAGGGAGGGAGGGGAGTACACGGGCGAGAGGTACAAGTGTGGATACGGATCGGGACGGGCGTTGTGGAGACAGAGACGAGAGTGCGGGCGGAGGCGGGACAGAACGGGCGTGGCAGCGCATGGGGCGAGTGTGGACACGGAGCGAGACGGGCGTGCGGGGAGGGCGCGAGGACGAGGTGGATGCGGGACGGGACGGGCATGGCAGCACACGGGAGGGGGTGCGGCAGCGGTGTGGACGGGCAGTACGGGTGAGAGTCACGGCGAACGCGCGGGGCGGGACGACGGGGCCGAGTGGCGGGGCGTGCACGTAGTCGGTGGTGCCGGCCGGCGCAGGGACGGGAAATGCGCTAGAGTACTGCGAGCGTCAGCGGGGCTGTGGCGGATGGCCGCCTAAATTGGGGTCATGCTCGTGCTTGAGCGTGGGCGGGGAAGGCGCAACAAGTGGTTCGTGTTGGTTTTCGTGCGCGGATAGAGGCTGTATCGCATCCAAATGAATCAGAGTTCAACCGCAGGACGAAAGGGCCGCACGCACCATGGCCTCGTGCCACACCTCCCTATCGACGATGGAGAGGGCGGCGATGACGAACTAGCCTGCATCACGGTGGTGAGTACAAGTTACACGGTGGAATGCGAAGGAGGAAGGGAAGGATGGATGAGGGAGTAAGGTAGTAAGTAGGACGTCGTTGAGGCTCAAGCTTCGAGTGACTAGTCGCGTCCGAAGAACACTGAGCGCAGGCCTCACAGCGAAGAAGGACGTCGTCAGGCTAGCGCAAGTGTTCATTAGGGTGTTAATTGAAGTTCTGAGTGCAGAACGATCGAGTCCGTGGCCAAATAGGTACAAGCTCGGATCAAGCCTCCTCCGGCCATCTCCGGACTCGTCTCGTGATAGAATGGCGTGCTTGCCCGTTTTGGCGCTGTGTTGTCACGTACGATGCGTGCGACAAATATGTTTTGTATTCCGGTGCCCGGATACGTAAGGGGGAGCTTGCTAATACAGAGTTTTTGTTTTTGTTTTTCACAATTGGAGATTTCGAATATTCACAGCTAATCCTCATTAAATACATACTCTCTAAGATCCATACCATAAATATTCAATTCAAAGCCAAATGCAGTCCTACTGTGCAGTGTCATATTCTAGCATTTTCATTGATCCGGTAATGGGCCTTTGCAACTGGCCCTACCCCCAGAATTTCCGGAAAGCTATACCACACAGTGTTTTGACTCGAGAAATTGCAACAAATGAAAGGCCTGAGGAAAAATCCTTGTTGCCAATATCAATTGTTGCTTTGTCAAGAGTACTAGTAATTCCCTAACTCTTGTTGATTGTAATAGCCCATGCAAGGGTAAGTGGTAATTGAGCTCTTCCCAACTCCGTCATCCCACCTTGAGGTCACAGGAACAATTGGAATCCAGGATAGATCAATTCCCTCATAACCTGGTGTGGGAGGACCTGTTTAATTCCTGAATATCTGTTGCACTGAACAAACACAACTGGTAGAAGATTGATGTACACATTGCGAGTAATCATGATTTTTCCCTCTTCACCCAGGAGAATCTCCTTCTGCAAGCCTTCTGCATCCTCATCTGAGCATTTTTTTTTGCCTGAGGACTATGGTGTTTAGCCAGACATCTAACAACAGGCTTTCCAAGCATGCTGTATTAGGCAGAGTTTGATCCCTATTTTCAAAGTCAATCTGTGAATGAGAATCAGAAGGGCAAGGAAGACATGCATTCCAACAGAGCCAAGAAAAGTAAGGTCAAGGTTAAAGAAACCACGCAGTGACAAGATCAGAAAGAGCATATAGGGGCTAATCACAATGTGCATCAAAGCTGTTAAAACAGAGTGAGTTTGGCGTAATAAAATATAAAATACAACTGAAAAGAGCAGAAAGTACTTGAAGGATGGTAGAGGTAAGCAAGGAGGAATACAGGTTCTGCATACTTGCCTTGAGGATTTCAATTGACTGATTTATTCTGAGTTATCGGGGATTACACGAATTTCGGCCAAAACGAACTCGTGTGCCATCGTGGGAATCGACTCGTGACTTTATCACATGATAAATGTCAGTGGATTTTCACGTGACACGCAAATCGGATCCCCTTGATAGATCGGGGTCGCAAGCTCCCCCAATCAAAAGTCTGACAGCCTTCTGTTTCCGAGTAACACGCCTTTTCTCCTCGCTCTCTACGTGTTGTCTGTGTCTTGTACCCACCTTTCAGCAGCAGACAGATCCATCCACCGAATCGGCAGACATCGACGCTTCACCCGACTCGGACGCGCCATGATTTTCATCCTCTTTCTTGTACACTTGCTCTCCAGGGGGGTTGGAGCGGAACAAGGTTATATCCTCGGCTCTCGAGCCCCAACCGACTCCTGCGACGACATCAACAACTGCAGGAGACTTTTCGATATCGTCTGGGGCTGCGCCACCACCATTTTCGCCGCGACTTGGGTCTCGGTGCATCCAAATGTGCCACCGCCGAACCAGAGCTGGCTGGCGCTGCTCTGGCGAAGGCTAAAGATGATGCTTGTTGCGGTCATCGCACCAGAGGTGATGGTTGGGTTTGCTGCTTGGCAGTTTGTTATGGCTTGTTACTGGTCCAATGGTGAGTTGGGTTCCCTAAGTTCCAGCTTTATGTTGAATGACCAATCAATGCGTCCAGAATTCGAGATCTTGAAAACACACGGGTTTTTTGTTTGCATGGGTGGCTTTGTCACTCATGGTAAACATCCTATTGTAGAGCGAAGCCAACTTCGCATATACGCTTCCGCTATAAAGGAGATCCAAGTGGGGGCCATCAAGGACAAGAGCAAAGGCGATGCTCTCTCCAAAGCTGTGGCTCTGTTCCAAGGACTGTGGTTCATCACCCAGTGTATAGCTCGGGCAACGCAACACCTTCCTGTGACGGAACTCGAAGTTGCGACACTTGCGTTTGCAGTAGTCAACATCTTCATTTGGTTGCTCTGGTGGGGGAAACCTCTTGATGTCCAGGACCCGATCATCCTTGGTACATCTGAGGAAGGGTTTGCAGCTCAAGATTCTTATTACCCTTCGGGCTACCCAATTGCACTTGTGAAATTTATATTTAGACTCCGGAGCATGCTGGGTGACCCTACTAGCGACTACCCTGTCCATCCAACTCAGTACATTCATTTTTTTCCGTATCCTGTTGGGACATCAATTACAAAGAACACATCAGGATCCCTTCTGTCGTGGCATCCTTTGTTGGTGCCATTTTCGGTGCCATCCACTGTGCTGCCTGGAACTCACACTTCCTGTCTGCCAATGAAAAGTGGATGTGGTGGTTGGGCGCTCTACTTGTTACTGCCATTCCTCTGATCGCAGTGCTAGAAATCCTTGTACTGTCCATCTTTGATGAGAGAACCTACTTCATTGAAACAAAATCAAGATTCTTCAAAGCTGCATTTGCCGCCTTCATCCCACTTTACATCATCGCCCGCCTCTTCCTCCTTATTATCCTTTCACCAGCCTGCGAACCTTGCCTCCAGATACATTTGTTGATGTAAACTGGAGTGTTTACATCCCCCACCTCTAGGCCTGGAAAATCCTTTCGTGAGGTATATGCTATCATTATACTGCTTGTATATTGTTGTTGACCTTTCATAGATTTTGCCGACTTCAATGTGTTAATGATGCCGGAGTTTAGGATTGATGTTATATGGAAGGCTCTACCCGTTCTAATCACTTTCACTGGTGGAGTCACAAATCATGGGAAGGATTTTCAACCATTAAACCATACTAGTGCAACCGGGACATTCAATGACCTTGAATCTGTAGTAAATATATTGCTGCAGTATTTTTGCCCAGCATTACCTGGGGTAAGGCTGTCACAGGGCATGCCAGGTACTCATAAGTATGTAATGGGAGTTTTCATGGTTCTTCAAGTGAATGAATTTCCCTGCAACTAAAAAAAATGAGGTTGGATAAGGCTGCAAGTGGCAGATTCTGAACCTTCAGTCAGTTGGTGTCACTGCAGCCTGCGGTCTGTGCAAACCATCGTCCTCAGCCTGTCATGCCAAAAGCTCAACGTGTATTGTTCAATATTCGCACTAGCACCGGTGCAACATCTCTCTTTGACGCTCCCATTCTATCACATTGTTGTCACTGCAGTGGCTGGCCTGCAGCCTGTGCAAACCTCACCAAGACCGTTGTCCTCAGCCCATCATGCCAAAAGCTCAAGACAGCACAGTCTAATGCTTCCCAGATGTGGGCTAGATCGACTGCGCTTCACAGGCGTAGTTCCGGCCACCCCATGTGGTTATTGTTTTTTGATTCTCACCGTGCCCTGTGGAACGACAGAGAAGTTGAAGGTGTGCATGCACTTTCGGCATACAGAAATAATTCTTTGCGGAGTTCAAGGTGAAGTAGGCATTCCCACGAAAGTGGACCGCAATATTCCCCAACTCATAAGGGAATGTGTGGGTGCCAGAACAGTGTCTGCCATTAACATTCAATCAGAACGTAATCTCAAGGGTGTGGAATGTCATAATCACTGTGTTCAGGCAGCCCGTAGGCAGAGGCTCTGCCTACCCCTGGTGCAGAGTTAGGCGGATCCAGGGGTAGGCAGACTATGCCTACCTCTGCCCAACTCCCCTGGCATCAGATTCTTGTCTCCATGGGTCACAGACTAAGTATGAACCTCACAATAATGATTGTGGGAGTTGTGGGAATGTTCTCTGTTGCTTCTTTGCTTTTAACCAAAATTTTGCTCTGCCTGTTGCAAATGGTGCTTGGTCACCCTTTTCTACAGAAATGACATTGTGATTCAAAATAATGTGGCCTGCAGCAAACCAGGTTGTTGATCAGCAAGGGCAGGGTTGTCGGTAATCAAAAACAAGTCATGCTACTGCTCCACTCTGGTCTTGATGGCAGGTCGTAAGATGATATAAAAGCAGATATTGTTCCAGGCGTGAAGTCAGTAGAATATGATGATATAGAGAAGAAATGAGTTTCTGTAGAGTGCCTTGCCTTGCTTGATGGATCGATTTTGGAGAAGTCACAGTCAGGAAGTCCATGACACTGCGATGGTGCGAATGAGATGACTTGAGAATTGACAGGGACATTCAGAGCCAGTGAACTGACAGTACATATTATGTTTGCACAATGTTGTGATACCTGGGATCTCAGGTACAATTGGAGCACAGGACTCGAAAATATTGTGATTTGAACTGGGTTGACACAGTGAAAGAGACAATGGAGGGAATTGCTAGAATTGGTGCACCAGTGGACAGGCCAGAAATGCCAACTGATTACAAAAACCATAGTCTGAGCAGTACATCCACAGAAATAGAGAAACAGTTGCAGAAGATATTCAAAAGGAGAGAAGTGAGTGAATACCGGCAGGAGATGTGCTTTATTTATGGATGGAGAATTCTCGGGGATGTACGTGGCTGCAGGCACATTATCAAGTCGAAAAATTGTGCCGCAGTGCATATCTACTGTGATAAACTGTGAATGGTTGCGGATCACAGTACAGAAGGATCAGCTGGTTGATTTTGGCTCCAAGCTGGTGTCGTTTGCGCAGGCCACAATGGTAGAAAAAGACAGTCGAAGAGATCTGCCAGTGCAAATGGGGAAATAAAGTCTGCGGCGACGATTCCACAGTGTGTAGTTCCATTAATGAGAATGGTTTTGAATGCAAATGAAGATGGAAAATGTTAATTTCAAGAATGAGAAGAGAGAAAGGCAAGATGGAGAGAAACTGAGATAAACCTTCATGGGACAATCGCACTGCCGACGAGGTGTTCGCTTAAAGAAAAATTAATAATAACACTAGGAAATCAGTTGTATTGAAGAAAATAACACACTACTTATATTGGGGCTCTTAGAGGTAGAGAACTAGAGGATGGGAACACTAGGAGAGCCTGGCAAGATATGGTGTTGTGCTAGGTAAGCAGAGGGAGGCAGGGTCTGTTGCCATGACCGAGGCACAGGGTGATCAAGGGAGGCAGACCTGTGCCGATATAGTGTCGGCAAGGTCGGTCTCGGCACCTCGGCACAGGGCCACCCAGGGTGGCAAAAACTCGGGGTTGCGAAGCGCAATGGATGCCTCAGTTCTACTGCTGAAAAGTGATAATCTGCCAGTTGACAGCAAATATTAATCTTGTTGCAAACTCCTGACCATCTGGGTCCGGGTTTTCAACCGACTCTATAGCAACACTGCCATTGGATGCAGATCCAGCACACCACAAACGGAACTGCCTAGGGAGGAGCATCTCAGAGTATTCCGGTATAGCTGCTGTATAACAGACAACAGATGTGTACCATATCCTAACAGAAATTCTTATTCTCGTTTTGGACTCAGCGTTCATTTCTCGGCAATTACGAAAAAGTTACCATACATGGAAGTCCGGCACATGCCTGACTCAAAATTTTTGCATTTCTTACTCATTTTGAGCCCCAAAATCGCGCTGTGAACTGAACATTTTTGTTATGGGTGATGGCGACTTTTCAATTTTGTTGCTCAAATATGTAGGCCGAAAAGTGCCAAAATTTTTAGTTCAGCATTCGCCGGAATACCATATAGGGACTGATTGCCGAGAAATGAACACCAAGTTCAGTGACGGGTGACATGGTGTGAACATTCGGCCGAAACGTTACAGGAGCTGGCGTGGTAACAAAAGGACTAACGCGTAGCGCGGATCGAGAAATCCGACCCTTACATAAAGCTCGAAGCCGCCTTGAAAGTGGCTTCCATGTGACTACCGGCGCTTGCCGACATCATGGGGCCTTGGCAGCTTTTGACGCATTCGGTGATGTCACGCTAGTACCTGCTTTTGCCCATCATGTCTGAGACCACTTCCCTACAACGAGCAGAGGATTTGTGGTTCTCTCCCGACGTCGTCGTACTGCGGGCGGGCACTCGCTTATTCCGCGTCTTTACAGCATTCCTCAAGGCCCAATCGTCTGTTTTTGCGGACATGTTTGCCTTCCCTGAGCCTGCTTCGGCGGAGATCGAAACCATGGATGGATTCCCCGTCGTCAAGCTCAAGGATGACCCAGATGAGGTTGAGGGCTTCCTAAAGGCGATGTTTTACTCCAGGTGAGTTTATTCTCGAAACGAACCGCCAGGAATTGAGATGATTCAATTTGTTTCAGCTTTTTCCTAGCTCCTTGGGCACAGCCTGAGCTCAAAGATGTCGTCGGAACCCTCCGCCTCTCACACAAGTACGACGCACCTCCTTTGCGTCGCCGTGCTCTTGAGCACATGGAATTAATATATCCTACGACTCTGCCCGATTACGACATACGAAGGGACCACGACAGCGATTCCATCCCAAAGCTCCCTGATACGCTGATCGCACTTAAAGTGGCTACCGAAGTCGGTGCGCTTTGGCTTCTCCCATCAATTTATTACATCTTGTGCAAAAGTTCGGTATCGGAGATCATGTCCGAGCCAGGATGGAATGCTTTGGGAGAAAAGGAGCGGGCGCCGTGCCTTGTAGGCCACTCGGAGCAGACAGAATACTTCCCCACAAGCGTCGCCTTCCTTTCTAGCCCCTCCGTCCGCACATCTGACTGGGAGGCATGCAGCCTCACTCGCCATCACATCGCTCGTGACAATCTACAGAAGGTGCCGATGAGAGCGCCACTCGAGACCAGCCACGAGATCTTGACTGAAATGAAATTTATGGGGATTTGTGACGCGTGCATGGAAGCGGCCAGCGCCGTGTGCCAAGCCGATAGGCAGGGTTTTTGGGATGGGCTACCGCAGATGTTTGGGCTCCCGCCGTGGGCCGAGCTGGAGGAACTGCGACGAGTTGCGCTGTCGACATCGTGACACAGTATTCCCCTTGAATTTTTGTAGCGCAGTGCACATTGTACACGTTTTGTTGCACCACGATCAATGAACCATTCTATCCTCAGCCTGCAACCCGGCCTAATACACCTTCACGCCCATTTCAAACCTGAAGTGCGCGACTTGTATGCGTTTCTAAATGAGAATATCCAGGTATATGCCCTCGCACTCCCACGTATCCTGGCCAAAAACAAATGACTCGCTGCAGTAGAAGCTCTATGGTGCTATTCCGAGCGTGATCCTGTCGGCAGACACGTCTTTGCGGCAATAACCCATGTCATTCTTGCATCTGTAAAGCTCCCGCCTCGTTGGCCATCTTGTCATCCTGCGCCCCTTCCGTATAGTACTCGTTTCCAGTCAACTGAATGAGTCGAGTTGGTAGTAGTTAAAATTGAGCACTGGAACTTTGCACTTGCATAACTCTTCCTCTGATTCTCTCCAGTGATGCGGCCTGTGTTGGGAGGTCCACAAGTAGATTTTAGGTCAGTTCAACTCCATTTGTGGGCCCTGTTGGCGGGTATATTATACTCGCGCGGTCCACAGGCTGATGTTTGTGGACCAGAGGATCAGTGGGTTACGAGATACTATTCGTACGCAGGCCTGTCAATTTTTTTGTGGTGTACAAGGTGCCTGAGAAGTAACTGAGTCAGTGACCTGACCTCACAATTGAACGTGACCGTGCCCAAGTGGAACATCAGTGTTCATAGCTTTAACGCGGGGATCCGACGGAGCCACCGTCCACTTCTCTTCCCATCAATCGCCTTCATCCACTATGTCTCGGCTGGTGGATGGGGCACCGGAAGCTGAGCCTCAGGACAATGCACTTGAGAGATTTATGAAAAACCAGACATACAGGCAAATTCGGGCTGTTAAGAGAACGTTCAAAATGGCAGATCAAGCGCGGGTTTGTGGAGGAAGTAATGGCCGTGCGGCATTCTCACAGAGTCGTCACTATTCACAGCAGTTGTAAGGCAAAAAGCTGGTTCTATTGTTTTGTACTGGGTAAGCAAGGAGTAGAAGTACAGGGACGGCGACGTAGCGTAAAGAGATAGGTGGGTAAAGTATGTGGGTGGAGAGAAGGATCGAGGACGCGGTGGAAAGAAAAGCGAAGACAGAGGGGATGGGGGATGACGGGGGTGGGGGTCTGCATACGGCGGGAATGGAGAGATGGGTGGGCGAGGAGGGGGAAGATGCAGGATGTAGTAGTGAGAACACCAGCGGGGTGGATCCGATTGACCAGGCAGTGCCGTGATGGATCCGAGGGCGGGGCTGCAGGCGGAGTAGGGGAGGGAGACGTGCAGCAACGGAGGGAGAACGGACGGAACGGTGTTGGATGCGATCCGGAAGTGCGTGCAGGGAGACGGCGTCAAGGGGACGTGGCGTGCGGGGAACGGCGTTGCGTAGGTGTCCACCAGATGCGCGGGGACGGGATAGCGGCGAGGCGAGACGGAGGCGAGGTGGTGCGTGCGCAGCAGCAGGGGCGGGTAGGGCAGCAGGAGAGGGACGCAGACATCGTGTGGTCGCGGTCCACGCGGCCGCGGGTGCGGACACGGGCGTGACAGCGCAGGGGGAAAGCAGTGTGGACACGGAGCGAGACGGGCGTGCGGGGAGGGCGCAGGGCGAGGTGGATGCGGGACGGGACGGGCGTGGCAGTACACGGGAGGGGGGTGCGGCAGCAGTGTGGACGTGGGGCCGGGGTCAGCGGCGGAGCGGAGGGTGGACGCGCGGGGCGGATGACGGGGCTGAGTGGCGGGGCGTGTGCGTAGTCGCCGGCGCTGGCCGGCGCAGGGACGGGTAATGCGCTAGAGCACCGCGAGCGTCAGCGGGGCTGCGGCGGATGGGAGCGGATGGCCGCCGAAATTGGGGTTAAGCTCGTGTTTGGGCGTGGGCGGGGGAGGCGCGACGAGTGCTTCGTGTTGGTGTTCGGCTGTATCGCATCCAAACGAATCAGAGTTCAACCGCAGGACGAAAGGGCCGCACGCACCATGGCCTCGTGCCACACCTCCCTACCCGCACCCGTTCAAATAACGACAACGGAGAGGGCGGCGATGACGACGTAGCCTGCGTCACGGTTGTCATTACAAGTTACACGGGTGGAATGCGAAGGAGGAAGGGAGGATGGATGAGGGAGTGCGGTAGTGGGACGTCTGAGGACGGTTTGGTTGCCGCGAGTCCGAAGAGCACTGAGCGCAGGTGCGTGCGTCAATCTGGCCTCGCAGCGAAGAAGGACGTCGTCAGACTAGCGCAAGTGTTCACTAGGGTGTGAATTCAAGTTCTGAGTGCAGCCGTTGCCAAATAGGCACAAGCTCGGATCAGGCCTCCTCCGGCCATCTCCGGACTCATCTCGAGCCCTCCTCTCCTTCAAGCAGCGTCCTTCCAAACGGTTCTCCTTTCATGAACTTTAAAAACACCGTGAAGTGCCGGCTAGGCGCGCGTAGTCAAGCTGGCTCCAAGTTACTCAATTCGGTCCTGGTCGGACATCAAATTTGAAGACCCGCCTTCGAGACGAGAAGCGAAAGGCGCTAATTACTCGAGATCTCGCCTTGGATGTGCTAAGTAACTCGCAGATGACGCTCTGTCTTCGCTCTGTCTTTGCCAATACTCGGCGGATGCGTCCGAACACGTACCCGCCGCGCCAAGAATGGTGTATGCTCGTGCCTCGGAGCTCGCGCACAGAACTAGCAATGCGTGTCTGGCATTTTCTGAGATCGAGGTTGTCACCCTTGTTGTACGGCTCTCTTTGCTCACCGGTCGATGCACGCGATATTGTGATTGGATGGGACGCATCTCCCCCATCCCCATCCGCGTCTCCGCTGGTACACCTACGTGCCGCACCACTCGTGCGTTTCCTCAAATCCTTGTGGCACGCCACCTCACAATTAAAATTAAAATTGCAGACGATCCGCACGAACCCGCCTCCGAGTCGTTACCGGCGCCCGATGCGCCAGGACCAAGCTGCAGCTGCGTCGAGATCGATTCGACATCTGCCAGCCGCGTCTGCCTTAGCGTACCTCATTCGTGAGTACACCCGTCCACTCTGGTATTTCGCGCGTACGACTAACGCGCGTTGCAGGGTAGGCTATGGGCTATCCCCCAAGTTCTCGCGCGCTGCCGAGGCGCCCGGGGTGGTGTGCGGGAAAGAGCACGCGTGCGGCAATCGAGCGCGTCGCGCGCTTTGCCGGAGTGGCTCTCATGGGGCGTGGGGTGTGGGGAGGGACGGAAGGGGTCTGGGTGCCCAGTGGAGAAGGGAGCGAGCAGCATCTCACGGCGCTCGTAAATGCATTTGTCGCTGCGCCACGCCTGCCGCCGGCCCCGGGGCACTCAACCATCCCATCTCAGCCCCTGCCATCCACGCCTCCTGCCACGCGCCCGCTTCCCTCCACCTCGAGAACACGAGAACGCTCGCGAGTGTGGACTGAGGGGCGTGTGATCCCGGCGTTGGAGTTGCGCGAAGCACGGAACGAGGGACGGAAGGAAGGCCCGCGAGGTGGAGCGCGGTGCTGGTGTGGGGACGCGAGAGCGCTTTGAAGGACGTGTCTTGCAGAGCGTCGACGATTCGGCGCACGTTTTGGGTCTTGTTCTCATACATCCGCCCCCTCCGACCGAGCGTGGCGCATTCGCCCACGATCCCAGCTGGAGCGGCACCTCCAGCGCGAGGCGGTGCTAGTCGACGCGTCATTCCCATCTCGCGGCGCCCACACCCACGGCGCAGGGATGATACTGCGTGCGCCAGGAGTCCTACTCCCTCCTTCCTCCCATCCCTCCATCGCTGACTGGGACTCGCCCAGCACACCTATGCGGCCCTTTCTCTTCCCTCTACCGCGAGGTCTGGTGCGAAGGGCTGTCGCCCCGACGTCATTTCAAGGGCCCGACGGCGAGTGGGGAAACTGAAGGGAGGAGTGGGAAGGCCGTGGGGGCTGTGAGCGGCACGAGCCAGCGCGATGGGGTTGGTGCGGAAGGGGGGGCGGGCAGACGAGATGATGCTGGCGACGCGGAATATCGACAGCGATGCCCGTCGCGCGACATCCCACAACAACCCGCCCCGCGCTGTCTTCGTATCTGCTCTTCCGTCATTCTCTGTATGCCACCACCACTCGCTCCGCAGCCCGGATGACACCCATCCCCTTGAAGCGGTGCGCACCCACCTCGGCCTCGAAGACGTCCCCCTCGACCTCGAAGCTCGTCTTCATCGACACCGCTCGACGCCGACGTCCGCGCAGTACCTGCGCACTCCCGTGTCTCCCTCTCGACCCCATCCAGGCGCGGCCGTTTTCTATGCATGTGTTCTTGCGCGCTGACGCTACAGACTCGGGAGCTGCATGCGCGCCGTAGGACCGCTCAGGAGGAGGAAATCGCTCTATCTTCGGCCGGTGGGGACTGGATGAGGAGCGGCGGGGACATCCGACGGGGAGAAGATTCATCTCCATCCCGGTGCGCGATGGGCGCGCTCGATTTGTCGGGGGCGCACGTTGTCTTGGCCCGTGGACGCAGCGCGCGGGGCGGGGCGGGAACGCGCGTCTATGGGGGTTTTACAGAGCGGAGGATATAAGAGTGGAGGGAGCGAGTGGGCGGCGTGCGACAACGATGGGGACGGATGGGGGGCACGCTCGTCGGCAGTCGCTTTGTCTAAGCGGCACGAGACCTTGGCCCCTTGGGCGTGGGATGGGGAGTGTGGGGGGGGGGGGGGATGCGGGACAGTGGAGAGGGAAGGAGTGGATGGCGCTGCGCATCGCACGTTTGAGGCCTCAGACGCGGCAGCGCCGGTGTGTGCCCCCCGCTGCACTTTACAGTCCTTGTAGGTGTCCCTACCTCCTTGCATCTGCCTGCCGCTGGCGCCGGCCCGCAGAACGAGCATCCCATCCACGCCCCCCTGCTTCTCTCTACCTCGGGAACACGCCTCAAGCCGACTCCGAGCGCGAGCTTCATGCGCAGACGCATACGGTGGAGTGAGACCGCTCCTTTAAAATGGAGCGGGGAGCAGCGAAGTGGAAAGGAGGCAGTCCCGTGGAGCCTTTGGGAAACATGTAGCTGGCGGATCACCGCCCGCCCCACCCTCATTCGCTGTATTTGCCGCCCTACCCGCGCCCGTGCTTCCCTCTTGTCTCCGGATCCCCCCCAACATTTTCAGTCCCCCTGTATCTAATCTGACCCGGAATTTGATGTCTTCCAGATCGCGCCGGATGTGTCCGCCCATCGTCCGCCCTGCCCTCATTTGGTTCGCCTACTACTCCTTGCTCGGGTCTAATTCTCCCTCTCGCGCCTTCCCAGCTGGATTCTCTGACGACTAGAGTCTGACAATCGTAATCCTAGTGTTGTCTCACATGGTCACGGATACTTGGTTCCATTTTTCCCTCTCGATGTGCAGCCAAGAAACTTTGTCCTACTTCCATAATTTTCATTGGCGGCTGCAATCATTAAGAAGTTGACTTGTGATCTGTTCGCGACTTTTTGTTTTAGATCTGTCGCTAAACACATCGTGGTCTTGCCTCTGGTTCTTCCTGCATGCTCCTGGACCTGTAGCTCAGTCTTTATCCTTCTGATTGAGCCGTTTTCCGCGATTGAGTTCATCGTACACCTTCGCAGAATACCCCGGATGTCTCAACTGCTCAACACGCGGAAGCCGGGCTGTTGTTCTTTCAAAAGGGGTTTCCGTGTCATCATGTTGCCATCCGCCGCGCCGCGCGGTCTGGAATTCATAAAATTTTAACTTGTATAATTATTAAGCCAGTTTGGTAACTCTGCGCGCTACGTCGATTCGTCAGGACAACGCCGGTGTCTCTTCCACGCTCTCAAGTCCATCACATGTCGGACCTTGATACCCTTGGCTTAGGACAAGCATCCGGACAGGACCCACTGCCAAGTTGTATCGACGTAGTATGTTGGTATGTGAAAATGTACTACCAGTACGCACACCCTTGACGAAATCGCCATTTTTAACACTGTAAATCTTGTACACCCGAAGCGGCGAAGTACTCTGACATTGTACCGTCAGTCAGTCCGAAAGCAGAGGTCCCATCAGACCTCGAACTGATCTTTCGATCAACACTGCCATTGCTGTGCCTGTCATGAAATCACTAAAACTAACACCGGGGGCAAAAGCCGAAGCACCTAGATTCCAGGTGCCTCCGGGGCATGTTCTCCGCAGGTCGTGAGCTGGCTCACACCATTGACAAGTAAGGGTAGGTAGTGAATCAGCTTTGGATAGAGGGGAGTGGAGCATCATTCGATACTGCATAGACAAGGGTTAGCGTGCAGTAGATAAATGGTTGGAATAGGGGCAGCGTACACAATGGTCCGGAGTAATGGCTCATTGAAATGGCAAGGCTGGAGGGAATAAATCAAGGGATGAAGTTGAATCAGTACACAAATTTATGACAACTGAGCAATCCACCTTGATTCAGGAGTGAGGGTTCAGCCTCAGACAGCCTAGTTTGAGAAATATTGTGTAATTAGACCAGTCAGTAAGTGAAAGAAAACGGACTAATATTCACGTGCACATGGTAGCAAGAGTTATAATGCAATCTGCCATCCTATCGGCGTCCGAACCAGGGTATCACAACAAAGCTTACCATTGAGGTGCAGGTCTCATGGATGCAGATCTTTGAGGCTGAAAAAAGGTGTCAAGACAGGATGCCTCAAGTGGAACATACCTGAGGTACGGTTGCTCCAGAAACCGAGAAAGCGTAGGCTTAAAGGTCAAGTTGTATGGGAGTGCATGGGTGCTTGCATAGAGAGAAAAGAATAACACGACTGAGATTGTAACATGCGGGTTAGAGTCCGGAATTTGCGGCAGCTCGAGGTGTGGGTTCAGAAACCTGTTTGAATGTTAGTGTAAGGGCAATGAGTAAATCAGACAGAGAGAAGAAAAGTGGAAGGGAAAGGGAGGGGATTAAGAAGGGACGATTAACAGGAGGAAGAAAATGAACTTGAAGGGAGAAGGAGCGGTGGAAAAAGGTGAAAGCAAGAGATGAAAGCACAATAGGTTCGATGCCAGGCCTAGACCACGAAAATTGGGTGATGATCTCGCGCAGGTCGGATCTAAGTACCCTAAATAGACACAAATGTGTGTGTATGAGAGAAGTAGAGGGAAATCAAAGCGAAATTTAAATGCAGAATAGAGAGAGGCAGAGTTCAAGCTCACCGTGATATTTGTTTGTGCATGCAAAGCTGAGAAGATGTCGAGCCCAATGCAGTGGTTTTGATTCCCAGACAGCGCTGGGTGGAACACATAGACCAGAGAGCGACGCAAGAAAATGAATGGAACAGACACACCTTTATGCGAGTAAAAAAATATTACAACCAGGGGCGGTGTCCTCGCAGCTGGTGGATCATGCACTGGAGGTTGAGCCTCAGGACAACGTACTTGAGAGATTTATAAAAAAAAACAGACATACAGGCAAGTTCGGACTGCTGAGAGGACATTCAAAATGGCAGATCAAGCACAGGTTTGTGGAAGAAGTAATGAGCGTGCGGGATTCCCTTCGAGTTGTCACTATTCACAGCAGTTGTAAGGCAAAAGTTGGTTCTATTGTTTTGTACTGGGTAAGCAAGGAATAAAAGTACAGGGACGGCGGCATGGCATAAGATAGGTGGGTAAGGTATGTGGGTGGACAGAAGGGTTGAGGACGCGGTGGAAAGAAAAGAAAAGTGAGGACGAAGGGATAGGAGATAATGTAAGGGCGGGGTGAGGGTCTGCACACGGTGGGAATGGAGAGATGGGCGGATGAGAAGGGGACGATGGGAGATGCGGTAGTGAAAACACCAGCAGGGTGGATCCGATTGACCAGGGCAGTGCCATGGTGGATCCGAGCGAGGGGCTGCAGGCGCAATAGGGGGGGTGTTATATCCGTGTCGGGAAGGGCCAGAGAACGACGGAAGGCCGGAAGGACAGAGATGGCCGGAAGTGATACCACGAAGGTGAGCGGGTACACCAACTAAGTTGGCTCGAAGACGGAAAGACGGAATCGGACCACGGAGCGATGCGGAGGCAAAGCACGTTAATTTTCAACTAAAGATACAGTAGAACATAATACGTATTTATACTAAATACGGAGATAAGTCTAATGCGGAAAGAAGTAAGTAAAAGACAATAAGTACAGTGAAAGACAATAAGGACAATAAGAGAGAAGCATGGTGGCATAAGTCATATGTTGATTTGGGGAGCGCTCAGAAGACCTTCATTGCGAAAACCCCAAAGGTTGTGCATCAACGGAACTAGCCGGATGCAACGGGATGATGGTTGAGGCGGAATGGCCGTAAAGGCCGTAACCGGAATTGGCCGGAAACGACCGGAAAGGATCGGAAAGTGCATGGTCGTAACAGGGGGGAAATGCACAGCAACTACAGTGCGGTGGGGAGGGAGAACAGACGGAGAGGTGTTGGATGTAATCCAGAGGCACATGCAGGGAGACACCATTGAGGGGACGTGGTGTGCGGGGAATGGGGCTGCGTAGATGTCCACCAGAGGTGTGGGGACGGGACAGTGGCGAGGCGAGGTTGTGTGCACACAGCAGCAGAAGCGGGTAGGGCTGCAGGAGAGGGACACAGACATCGTGTGGTCATGGTCGACACAGCCGTGGGTGCAGACACAGGCGGGACAGCACATGGGGAGAGTGGTGTGGATGCGGAGCGAGATGGGTGTGCGGGGAGGGTGCAGGGGTGAGGTGGATGCAGGACGGGACGGGCCTGGCAGTACACAGGAGGGGGTGCGGCAGCAGTGTGGACATGGGGCAGTACAAATGAGGGTCAGCAGTGGAGCAGACGGTGGGTGTGTGGGGTGGGATGATGGGGCTGAGTGGCGGGGCGTGTGCGTCACTAGATCCAGTAGGTATTTTGCAAAAAACATGAAAATTAGCAGTAGGGGCTTTTGCAAAAGCCCCTACTAATAAGTGAATATCCCCAAAAGGGCTATCTTGCCCTTATATTTCTCTGCCATCCAGGAGGCATCATTCCAGCTTTTCTCGGCTTGGTCTGGCACCTCTCGGACATCTTGAGCAAGACTTTTCTGAGCCAGAAATAGCCATATTTCACTTAAAATGCTTGAAACTGATGATTACCTGTATTGGGGTGGGATTGATGGGCCCTAGCCATTGCCTTAAGATTTATAGGTGTTCATATTGGGTTTTACAGCTGCTCTACCATTGATGGCTGCCCATACTGGGGTTGGAATTGATGGAATACTGGACAAAAGCTGAAAAAAGTGCCTGTTATATCTGTGTCAGAAAAAGGACGGAAGGACGGAAGGCCGGAAGATGTAAAGCCGGAACTCGGATATGGCCGTAAGTGATACCACATAGGTGAACGGGTACACCAACTAACTTGGCTCGAGGACGGAAGGACGGAAGTCAGACCACGGAGCTATGCAGAAGCAAAGCACGTTAATTTTCAACTCAAGATACAGTAGAACATAATACATATTTATACTAAATACGGAGATAAGTCTAATGCGGAAAGAAGTATTTAAAAGACAATAAGTACAATAAGAACAATAAGAGAAACATAGCTGCATAAGTCATATGATTGATTTGGGAACACTCAGAAGACCTTCATTGCGAAAGCCCCAAAGGTTGTGCATCAATAGAACTAGCCGGACGCAACAGGATGTTGGTTAAGATGTAACGGCTGTAAAGGCCGTAACCGGAATAGGCCGTAAACGGCCGGAAAGGAACCAGAAGTGCATGGTCGTAACAGTGCCACGTCTCAGAAAGTATTTTGCATTTTGCAGGCCAACGAGACTACTGACCACAAAATGGTATAGGTGACTCTTGTAGCCCTGGATGAGCTACAATCCAAGCATAATTTTCCTTTTTTGGACACTAAACACCTTTTGACCAAAAAGGAAATTTTCTACATTGGCCCTTCCCTGGCTCATTGTAACGCCTCGCTCCCACCTTATTTCTTTCCTACTTATTTCCCTCACGCGATATTTACTTATTTCTCGCTTACACGGATCTACCTATCTAGCCGGCTATGCCGAGATCCACTACGGATTATTCACCTCCCCTTTCCTTCCATCACTATACTCCTGTCTGTCCTAACGACGTATATAAACCTGTTTGTAGTAGTTAGTTCTTTAGTCAATCTTACTCTTACGCCACTTACTTGCCGCTGGTCTGACTACCCAGCAATCTCTGCATCAACTCTCTCTCTCGTGCGCCGGAACCCTCTGTCGACCTCCAGCCGACTCAGCTCTGTCACACTCATAATCCAACTGTTTTGGATGATCTAACCATTTAGGGATGTTATTCTAAGTTCTTTGAAGCTGACTGGGCCAAATTAGAGCTCATTATAGTGTAATAGTATGGTGAAAATAGCGAATTTGATAAATTGTGTTCCTGGTCACTGGTCATGATGGATACAGCAATATAAATACCTGCTGACTGTATTAATTTGTTCTCCTAGGCTTTGAAGGTGACTAGGCCAAATTGGAGCACATTATAGTGCAATAATGGGGTGAAAATAGCGGACTTTCCCTTTTGGAAACCAACACCTAGCACCCAAAAAAGGAAATTCCCTACATCAGTCTCTCCCTGGCTCATAATTCAACCGATTTGGATGATCTAACCATATAGGAATGCTGTTCTAAGCTCTCTGAAGCTGACTAGAACACAGTGGAGCCCATTATAGTGCAATGATAGGGTGAAAATAGTGAATTTGATAGATTGTGTTCCTGGCCATAATATCTTGGGGATACAGTGATATAGATACCTCCTGACTGTGTCACTTTGTTCTTCTAGGCTATAAAACCACCCTGCAAGCAATCAATTATGTGATTATCATCAAAAACATCGCATTTCGACTACACAAGGAAAGTCCATTTTCACCCTATTCTGGGCCTCCCCATTGTGTGGCATATCCCAACACACATGTTTTGGACTTAGGTGATGTATATATCTTGGAAAGGAGAACAGCTGACACCAAGGTTATCCCACACCCCATGGTTTGAAGTGATCATGTGCTATAATGTTGTTCACCCCATTCAGCATGCCACAGGGTCATAGGGGATCCTTCTGAGCAATTCAAGCAGATATTCTAGTCCATATGAAGAGTTCCCAGCCAAAATGCAGGTTAATATGGGATCATAAACTCGAAATATGTCAGATGACATTTCTTGGTTGTTTTATGAGTAGGGCACCAAGGAGACCAGTGAGTGCAAAATAGACACTGAGAATAGTATGACTGACTCAGATTGAGCTTTATTTGAAGTGTTTTGGTGAAATTCTGGCCAGATGGTGTTTTGAACCATGGCCAGTATATGCAACCAAAGTTGTACTCCAACCTATATGGGCAGCAACAGTATTCAGCCAAAACTCGACCAAAACACTTCAAATAAAGCTCAATCTGAGTCATTTACACTCTCTCTTCCCTTTCCCAGTGTCTATTTCGCACTCACTGGTCTCCTTGATGCCCTATTCATAAAACAACCAAGAAATGTCATCTGACATATTTCGAGTTTATGATCCCATATTAACCTGCTTTTTGGCTGGGAACTCTTCACATGGACTAGAATATCTGTTTGAATTGCTCAGAAGTATCCCTATGACCCTGTGGCATACTGAATTGGGTGAAAGGCAATATAACACATGATTACCTCAATCATGGAGTATGGATGTCCTTGATGTCAACTGTGCACCTTTCTAGTATATATACACAGGAAAGATCCACAGGAGGTGTGCTGGGATATCTTGCATCATGGAGAGGTCCAGAATGGGGCGAAAATGTAATTTCCTGATATGGCCAAAATGCAATGCTTTGGGTGCAAGGTGCTAGTGTCCAAAAAGGGAAAGTTCGCTATTTTCGCCCTATTATTGCACTGTAATGGGTTGCAATTTGACCCAATGACCTTCAAAGCCTAGGGAAACAAAGTAATACACTCAGGAGGTATTTATACTGCTGTATCCCCAAGACATCATGGCCAGGAAGACAATTCATCAAATTTGCTATTTTCACCATATTATTACACTGTGATGGATTGCAATTTGGCCTAGTCACCCTAAAACCTAGGGGAACAAAGTAATACAGCCAGGAAGTATTTATATTGCTGTCTCCCCAGGATATCATAACCAGGAACACAATTTATCAAATTCGCTATTTTCACCCTATCATTGCACTATAATAGGCTCTAATGTGCCCTGGTCACCTTCAAAGAACCTAGAATAACATCTCTATATGGTTAGATCCTCCAAAATGGTTGAACTATGAGCCAGAGAAGGGCTGATGTTGGAAATTTCCTTTTTGGGCAAAATGAGTTAATGTCTAAAAAAAAGGAAAGTTATGCTCAAGTCGTAGAGCTCGTTGAGGGCTACAAGAGTCACCTATACCACTTTCCCATCAGAAGCCCTGTTAGCCCTAAGGGGCGATCACTATCACTTCCGCGGAAATCGACTCCTGCAGTATGTTCGTGTTTGCAACGGCATTGATGCAGTATGTCGATGTTTGTCTGAACCACTGATCTCGCCAGAACTTCTCCGGAACACGTTGAAGCACGTTAGTTAGACACGCGACTGCATGTATGAGACACGCGACTGGGCTCGTCATGATTTGGGGATCCCAGATAAAGGCTGAGGATCCTTCCATTGAGTTGCTATCCACCTTCCTTCCCCCCCAACATGGCACCTCGAGCACTGCCTGAAACCAAGCCTGTAACTCTTCAACTAGTTGGCAACGTAAAGTTTTTGACCTCGATTGATGCTGGAGGAGTTCATCACGCTACTTGTGACATTTGTGGCAGTGATATAAAACTTACAACAACAGCAAATCCGTACAGATTGCAGTCACATCGGACAGCTTGTCTCAAACTCGCGGAGAAGAAGCAGCTGAAAACACTGGTGGGTGAATGATTGTAGCAATGATACCTGCATATTAATTTTATTCTCAGCATCCACTGAATACTCTGGAAGTTCCAATAAGCAGTAGCAGTCAGCCAAGACTAGGATTGGACATTCCAGACAATGAAGCCGGTGAAACTACTCCAACAAGGTCAAGCACACCCATCCTTCCTGAACCAAGTACTCCGACCAATCCCCGTCAGAATCGAAGACCTGGCCCTGGCCCTGCTCGCCCAGGAAGACATGTTCGAACTGAGTCTCTAGTGCAAATAACAGACTTTATGGCTAGCTTGAACACAGATTCTCCTGTCCTGCCAGACTTACTCTCTGGCCCACCTAGTTGTCCAGGTTTAGAAATTCCCTGGATGGCAGGATCCATGTGGGGAACATATCCGTATGGACTTCATGAAGCAAAGGATGTTGGATGGGAGCCCATTTGTTTCAATTCGCAACAAAACAGTATATCCTTTCGTTCTGAAGACTGTCTTGCCCGAGAAGGAGATGCTAATGGAACTACATGCGCAAATTGTCAGCGACTTCCTCGTACGGCGGCATTTTTTAAAGTACAGGCCCGTGCTATAGAGGTCAAAGAGCACACACCTTGGCAGTACTTGACTGCAACACAACAGCGGGCCCTTGTCTCAAAGCTTACAAAGACATGCAACGACTTACGGACCGAGGTCAGTTTGTAAATAGCAGTGAACACACCTGTATTGAATCTTTTTCAGTTGAGCAACAGATCAAGGGCCAATGTGAGATTACGGCGCCAAAATACAGACTACAGGAGAATCATGATGCTGTTATCTCAGAATGAGATTCCAGGTCTTCGCCGGCTACTCACAGGTCTAATTAAACGTGGAGCAAGTCCCCAAATGGTCCTTGCTCTCCTTGAGCGAGCAATTCAAGGATTATATCGTGCCCGGGGTGGCTTCAACAAGCGCGAGCTTGACATTTCCTTTCTTGTCAAGGCGATGGGTGGACCCAAACTTCTCTATGCTCTTCAGAAATCACATGGCCTGGCATCTGTCTCAACAGTCCACCGAAGCCAGCCAATTCTACATCTTCTTCCATCTATTGGTGTTCCTTCTCGGGCAGAGATTGACCATAATATTGGCAGCTTCTTTGATCCTGAGATCAAGCCAGTGAAATTGTATCCAGAATGCAATGGTCTTCCAGGAAATATTCTCATGTTCGACGGTATTGCAATTGAGACAAAATGCCGATACTGTCCTCGCAGAAATGCAATCTTAGGCTTATGCGGAGAACATGCTAGCCGTGTAAACATACATGTTGACTCATTGGAGTCAGTGGAAAAAGTTCGACTAGCCCTAGCTGAGACAGACTCAAAGTCAAAAACCAAAGTCTGCTTTGGTAGTGATGCAACTGTCGTTGCGATAGCTCCTTATGCCGACGAAGACCAATGTACTGCAGTCCCAATAGTTGTTTCGCCTTCGGACAAGAAAGAAACAGGTGAAGGGCTTGAGAAGTGGCTCAGAACAGTACTTAAAGCATGGAAAGAACATCCTCAAGGAGAAGCACTGCATGGACCTATCTGGGCTATAGGAAGTGATGGTGACAGTGTCTATCGTCTTGCCAAGTTCTTGTTGTGCATGGTGAAGAAAATTGAACCTGACTCGGATCTGGGAAAAATTCTCATGCCATTACTGGGCTTGAATCTCTACACATCTGTTACCGGTATTGTGTTAACTTCAGATATGAAGCACATTACAAAACGTGAGTGTGTACTCAACAGTTATCTAAAATCATGTCCTGATTTCAATAGGTTTTGCAACACTTATGCGGAGCACACAAGGTCTGGTGATAAATGACACTTTGATCAGGGCACCGGATATCGTCGACAATCTGTCTATATTGGAGACCCTGAGCAAGGAGAAAGCAGCAGGTCTTCTTGATCCAGGAGACAAGCAGAATGTGCCTAAGGCAATTTTATTGATACAGGAGCTTTCCAACTTGAAAAACCTTTCAATGCCTCTAAATCCCATACAGAGGTAAAATCGAAAAACAATCAACTTCTTCTCTGAAACTCTCGACTTTTTTGTTTTGCCTTTCATCTCAGTCCACATGAGCCTTTCAGAACAGGTTCAATCTCTTTCTACCTATGCACATCTCATAGCAGCCCTTTATCTCAAGCATGGTACTGCTTGCTTGACTACTGCCTTATATGCAGACTCCCAAGCCGTTGTCAAGAACATCATTATTACAATTGCTCGGATGCAGCTTCTTAATCCAAATCTCAAATTTTATATTCTTTTGGAAGGAACAGATCGGTTGGAAGTTGTCTTCGGGGATACTAGAACTCTTGATCATGCTCGTAATTTTGATATTGAGCAACTAGGACAAAAGCTCAGGCTTGGTACCTTGATAAATGCTGCACTCCAGCGCAATCCAGATCTGGACAGGGGTCACCGGCGGTTGAAACTTGATGGTGCACTGGGTATTGACCATGCAAACCCCAAATCTTGGATTGGGGACGTTCGGGTTGGTAATGTGAACCTTCTCATATGTTGGAATCTTGGCCAAGAGGCGGCAAACAAGATTCTGGTCAAATTCTTTGGACCTGATGCTTGCATCAATTTTACCCAGATATTTTCTGAGGATAAGCGAGATCTTCTTCGTCCTGATGGAGAGTATGTTGGTACCTCATTCTGTGAAGATGACCAGCGATCGGAGATGGATAATGAAAATTTCCCAACCCCTGATATTCCTGTGATGCCCATGGCGACAGCTGTTGCAGCCAATACTATTATCCCAGATCCAGATGACAGTGACAATGATGAAAACGATGAGACTGAGCTGGGCTTGGACTTTGATGATTTTTTGCCTAATACCCTAGAAGAACTGGACCAGGAACAGGAACCCTTGATATTCTCGAAATCTCTTGTAGCCGAAGATGGAAAAGAGTATATGAAGTCATCTATTGTTGCCACTCTGAGTTCTAACCGGAGCCGAAAAGCTACTACACGTACACTTCGTGTTTGAGGGGTTGCATTGGAGGATCTTCGTCAAAAAAAGCTGGATCTGGGTATTGACTTTGATCCAATGGAGAATACTATGTCTTGAAAAATGGGGATTGGGTTGCAACTTTACTCCGAGTGAACAATCAATTTTGTCTTGGAGTCATTTCTGTCAAAGGATTCAGAATTGGATCAGAAAAAGCACTGAAAACATTTATGGAGATGGAGAAGATCAATAGTTGTGATTCAGGGGTTAAGATAGTTGGACAGCTCATGGAAATAAAGCTTGATTCGATCTCCGGTTGTTGGCAGTGGACGGGGAATTACTACCTTCGGATTGACTCCAGCACTAAAGATGCTTATGCTACACACAAGCACTTCATTCTGGAGGTTCCATCCATTATTCTCCAGCCCCTGGGTTCCACTCTAGGTAAAATTCCAACCAGTGAATTGGTAGATATTATGGACTTGGCTTGGCAAATGCTTGATCCAGAAAGTGAACAAGTCCTTGCAAACATTGAAATGCTTCCACAAGTTACAAATCCCTCACTTCCTTATCATGACTCTTCTGGTAAATCTCCAATTATTAGGACGTGATTGGTTCTGAATCAGTTGTGTACAGGAAACATTTCCCTCCATATTTCTAATGTACCACCACATTTGACTCCAAAGGTGAAACTGAGTGGTCAAGATGTGATTACTTGTTACATTTGCGAGGCAAAGATGAAACTATCAACTATGCGCAATCATGTAGGCCATCACATTTTGCTAGCTTTGCATCAACTGGCAGATCGAAAGGCCAAAATTCCAGTGGAGGCTGATCCTTGTGGATTCTGTGGTCGTGATGGCTGTCATACTCAACTCGTCGGAACAAAGACTACTTCAGATTGTGATTATCACTATGCAAACATGATCTATAAAGCTGCCAAAAATTGTACAAAGGCCAGCCCATGTACCAATGTTCCCATTCATTAGGGGTCTTCAAAGTAAACGACGCTTTTTCACTTTTCAGCGCTTTTTCACTTTTCGGATGCTTTTTCGCTAAGCGTTGTTTCGGGTGAGAAATCGGCGAACTTCGGCACTACAACTGATGTGATGCGAGATCACAGGCCGCTAAATTTTTGAGTGTCGGTTGCGTCGTTACCTTCCCTCCCACCTTGATCGGCTTGCCTCTCTAATGCCCAAAGATGACCCCCGTCGCCGTTCGCCGCGGAAGCACGGTCAAGCGAAGAAGAAGCCTGCCAAAGTCAAAAAGCAAGCGGAGGAGCCGCTCCCTCGGATCGATTGGGATGCGGATAAGTCTGCAGCGACGTATGACCTCATTGCGCAAATGGAGGTCAAAGAGAACCGTCTGGTACTGTTCGGGAAACAGGGCGATGAGGTGCGTCCACAAAACCGGTCTCTGACTGTACTTTGACTAACCTTGATGTACAGAATACGTCGGGAGAGAGTAAAATCGCTGTCTACAAGCGTATCGGCAGCAAGATCTTCCCAGCTATGTATTCGACGAGCCCCAATGCCCTCGGGAAGCGAGTCAAAGGCAAAGCCGACAGGTGAGTTCACACGAATTAAACACCGAATTTGCTCAACATTGTCCTAACAGTCTTGTTACCACCTATAAGAAGCACGCCAAAAAGCTCCAGGTGACTGGTGGTGGACTTCGCAAGGACGACGAGGACGACAGTGGGGACGTGCATGAGTTCCTCGAGTGCTACATATCGTCCGAGGGCCCCGACCACGACACCACTGTGAAGTCAAAGAACCTGTGGGGTATGTGCCCAAACTCTGCTTGTATTCTCATCGCTGATTTCTTTTCTTGCAGACGAGATCAAGGAAGAGTTTGAATTCTTCCCTCACCTGCACCGATTCCTTGCAGCGCGGTCCAACATCGTTCCACCGATGATTGCGACGGGTGTCGGCCCAGAAGGCCGCAAAGTTGTGCATCTTCAGCCGCCGGCGGGCTCGAAAATCGATCCCGATGCTAATATCGATCCCACTCTCATGTCGACTCCTCATCGGTCACGCCAGGACAGTCCTTCCTCACCGATTGAGGTTGATTCTTCGCCGTTGGCTCCGGTCAGCAAGCATTCTCGGGGAAGGACAGCTGCCAGACCTTCCACCTTTCAGGGTGCAGCTGAGGTGAAGTCTTCAAAATATCGCACAAGAAAGAGTTTTGAGGAGAGTATTGTCGATATTCAAACGTAAAATCTGTTCCTTTTCTTGTTCTTGATGTGCGGCTTATTCTTCAACAGTAAAATGATGCGTTCTGCAAATAATCGCGAAAATTTGAAGGTGGAGAACGACCGTGCTCGCCTTCGCCTCGATGAGAACAACCAGCTTCTTGCTCTCTTCAACGCTGGTATACTCGACAAGGACGCTCTCCGGAAACGACTTGACATTGTTGAGGCACGCTACGCTGATCCTCCCAAGCGAGGGGCCAGCTCTCCTGTGGCGGGGCCAAGCAAACAAGCTCGCACCCGTTCAAGGAGCTCTTCATCTTCGTCTTCTTCCTCATCAGATGCTCAAGTTCAGGTTGGGACTTCCAGCGGCTGGGATCGTAATGGCCATTCCCCGGCACCTGGCTCCGACCGGAGCCTTGGTTACCGTTAATTAGTTTCCAATGTTCCCATCGTATTGAATCTAATTAATTGTTATTCCTGCGTGCATGGTATGCCAACAGCTCCTCTGTCAACCTCCTCCGTTTCACTACACCATCATCATCCCCACCTCTTGGTTCATCCTGGCCACCGCGATCCTCTTCTTCATCACGTGAACTGTGCCGGTGTGCAAATGCAGCACCAGAGCCCACACCTTCGAACTCGATAACTGCATTGTGCAGAATAATTGCCACTGTTATCCACCGTAACGCCTCCCAGTGATCCTCGTTTGAATTGATGTTAACACGGAGTCCACGCAGAGACTGGAATCGACCCTTCAGTGCCCCCATACAGTGCTCAGAACGCACTCGGATGTGGGCAACTGCAGCGTCAAAGGTCGCATTGTCGGGTAGGAGGGATGCAGGACGTTTGTGAACAGGAATTACACGGGAGCTCAGGGTGTATGCTGAATCACCCCAAGCAAATTCCTCGCCCTCGAATAACCAGTCCGGGTGCTTGAATGCAGCAGTCCCTTCGAATGCTGCAGAGTCATGGGCTGAACCGGTGGGCCCAAGGCAATAGTCCACAATTCGGAGGGTGGATGGGACATTTCCAATCTGAAACAGTGCTGAGTATTGAATATAGCGAGATAAATCAACTTACCTGGACATTTAGACCGTAATTGGCCTTTCGAGTGTAATAGCCCTGGCCATTCAGGCCAGGCTTAGCGAAAAGAACCACAATTGTCCCATCATACATCAGCCAGCCTTCTCGCCACAACCCTTTGAACCCGAGATGCTCATCCATCCAAATCTTCTCAGCCTCCTTTTCCTCGGGTGTCAAGGGCCGGACAAAGGTATCATGCAAAGATTCAATTGCAGTGAAGACCCGATCGGTGAAGTTGACGACAGAGCCTTCGCTGCAGCCTGCCACCCGTGCAACATCTTCCACCGATGCCGCGTTGCCATATCTGCCCAACCGATACAACGCAACTGCAAGCTGTTGATCAACAGGAGTCTGCGGCACATTTGAGTTGTTGGTGAAGACTTTGTGGTCCTTGATGAGGTCCAGAATGGCGCTGAAAACATAGGGAGAGACACGAAGCATGTTGGTGAATCGATTGTGATCCTTGGGGTCTCCAGCATAAACCCATGCAAGATGAATGTTGCCAGACTTTGCAACAGGGTCACGCGGGCTGAGATAGCGTGTCTCTCGAATCGCTTTGAGAGTCTGAATATCGGTAGCCAGCTTGTCTACCAGGGTCATGAAGTCCAGGCTCTCCGGGGGAATAATTAGATCCCGCATAACCATGTGTGTCAAATATGTCCGAGTAACGGTGGAATGGCGTGTCTTTCGAGTCATCTTAGTGGGCCAGGAGGGAAGAAAGAGGATCTGCACAGAACCTCCCTCTGTCTGCCTTTAAATCACGGCCAAGGGCGCCCTTATCGATGAGAATTCACGCCATCTAGTCAAGTGATAGGGGGTATCCCAAAAGGGTAAATCACATCTCGCATCACATCAGTTGTAGTGCCGAAGTTCGCCGATTTCTCACCCGAAACACCGCTTAGCGAAAAAGCGTCCGAAAAGTGAAAAAGCGCCGAAAAGTGAAAAAGCGTCGTTTACTTTGAACACCCCTATTGTCCACTCTGCCCTCGGTCAGCTTCTGGAAATCCACGAACTATCTGGAAATACAATGCTATCTATCATCTTGTTAGCGAGCACACTGAGAACAATGAGCAGTTACCAGTCATTCCTGCACAGCTCACAATTGATACATTTATTCGGCGTCAAGAGGAAGCATGGATGGGAATCAAACCACAGGAAACTATGAATTACAGGGAAATGAATCACATACCAGACAGTGATGCTATTGAGATGATGTTGGCAGAGGGCACAAAGCGGGAGAGGTCAGATACACAATCAACTAGTGGATCAACGGAGCCCCTGCATAAACAAAGTAGAGTAGAGTAGATAGCTTTCATCAATGAAACTCTAGAACATCTTCCAAAACTTTAGCTATGTCCTCTTTACTACTATTAATGAGAGCTATAGCCTGTGCAAGAACAGTCACGGAAGACCGGGCAGCATTTTCCAGATCTATGATTCGCAACCTTTGACGTTGGAATGCATTTCTGGTGTCACGGAGCTCAAAGAGTGTCCTATCCAGTTTTTCTTCAGCTCGCAAACACCGGTCACGTAGTTCTTCATAACTTAGTGGTTCTTCCGACATTTCCCGTTCTAATTTATCATAGGTAATGGTTCCAATACTGGTGTATCAACTCACTAGGCAGAGCAGGTTGAGAATCAAAGGCATCAGTTCCCATTTCTGGGGACCCAACAAGATTCTCAATGTACTCTTGGGAGGTAGTTTGAGAGTCTAGTGCACCACCGGGTTGAAAGGGACTGTTTGGATGAGTTTTGGAACTAATTTATAACTGTAATGGTTTACATGCTTGTTCTTTCCCTTGCTTGAGCAGCTGACAGCCGGGGAGCAGTTCTTCTGGAGCTCACCAGTGACTGCTCTTGCTGTGCTTCAGCTCGATGTCTTCGCCGGGTTTCAGTTCGGTATATCTCATGGGCTTGAGACTGGAGTTGCTCATAATCAGAGCCGGCCTCTGAGGAGGGGATCAAAAACCTGGCATAGCTATCATCCTCATCCTGGCTGGTCATGGTTATGAAGAGAGCACTGTGTATTGCGCCTCATTGTGTACACGAGGCAAATGCGAGGCTTAATTACAGTGTACGGAAGTCCATCAGTGGTTCAGACAAATATCAACATACTGCATCAATGCCGTTGCAAACACGAACATACTGCAGGAGTCGATTTCCACGGAAGTGATAGTGAACACCCCTTGGTTAGCCCACAAAATGCAGAATACTTTCTGAGACGCAGCACTTTTTTGTGGCATTCCATCAATTTCAGCCCCAGTATGGGCAGCCATCAATCATAGAGCAGCTGTAAACCCCAATACAAACACCCATCAATGTTTAGGCAATGCCCAGGGCCCATCAATCTCACCCCAATATTGGCAGCCATCAGTTTTCAGCATTTTAAGTGAAATGTGTATATTTTCAGCTCATATATGTCTTGCCCAAGATGCCCGAGAGGTTGGGCCGGAAGCCAGCCCAAGCTGAGACAAGCCGGAACTTATTAGTAGGGGTTTTTGCAAAAGCCCCTACTGCTAATGTCCATGGTTTTTTTTTAAAGTTCTTACCGTACCAGCTGTGCTCGTAGTCTACGGCGCTGGCCCACGCAGGGACAGGCAATGCGCTAGAGCACTGCGAGTGTCGGCAGGGCCGTGGCGGATGGGAGTGGATGGCCGCCGAAATTGGGGGTGAGCTCGTGTTTGGGCATGGGCAGGGGAGGCGCGAGTGGTTCGTGTTGGTGTTTGTGCGCAGATAGAGGTTGTATCACATCCAAACGAATCAGAGTTCGACTGCAGGACAAAAGGGCTGCATACACCATGACCTCGTGCCACACCTCCCTACCTGCATCCCCATCCAAATACGTGTCATATGGCTGCGGCCTCAGCAGAAGCTTGTGTCCTGGGTCAGGGTGTGTGTGGATAGAGGCATGGTGGGCGTGTCGCGCGTTTACGGCTTCTTCCTGTTCCTGCATCCGCCCTCAGGCTGAGCTTGCCACAATCCCAGCTGGAGCAATGAGTGGGGGAAACGTGTGGAGGTGGATGTGCACGGACGAGCGGGCAAAGGGCAAGGATGTGAGCGGGAAGGCTTGAAACCATAGCGATGAGGGACGTGGGCTACGAGATGGCAGCGGAGAAGACCTGAGGATGCGCATCGCGCATTTTACGATGTAGCAGGCTCTGGAAACGGCGCAGAGCTATAGCTCCCAGAGTCCTCGTGCGTGTCTCCGTCCTCCTTACCTCCGCATATCATTGACTTTCCTCTTCCTCCGCCGCAGACAGTCACCAACTAGGTCCTCAGCTGCCTCCGCCTCAAAAGCCCGACCACGCAACCCCCGAGCCACATCCGGTCTACCGCGAGTATGCTTTCCGTCCCAAGCATCCTCGTTGGCTGGACGAATTGCAGGGAGTAAATGCAAAGGTATGGGATTAGAGGCTAGCGTGACGGCAAGTAGTTATTTAGACGTACATACATCACGTATTGTACCGTATGCTTGCTGCAGGTAATTTATCTGGTTATCGCACCATCACTGGCGTCAGGTGAATAAATGCTCACTCCGCTAAATTGATTGTTTTGGTAAGGCTGAAAATGTCACTGATTTCCTCTGTTCCAGCGAAAGTATAACTGTTACTCGGACTGAAGGTTTTGGTTGCAATTTTGCACCAACTGGAATCGCAAGTACAGTTCGCGTCATCACTTTCTTGCGACCCTTGCCAAGACTGATCGGGTAGGAATTAGACCTTGAAACCAAAATTTTACCCATGAAACCAGTGAAAAGAATGCGAATGGCGTATAGAACCATATTTCTTACGTAATCGGTCACTTTTTCCGCTCTGGAAAGCACTTTTTCGTCAATTTTTCGACCTTTTCTCAACACCTGGTGGATCAGACAGTGCTCAAATCTATGCCAAACTGTGCAATACCTCTGTTTTGGGCCGGCCCGAGCCTCTAGGCGTCGGTTGGCTAGCCAGTGGCTGTGCATCGGTCACTTTTTTTGGGTCCGAACAATGAAAACTTACGCTACATCTTAGCCGTTTATGATTCAAATAGCTGTGATCAAACCAAGTCGTTTCCCACTGTTTTAAACAAAAAATAGGTTTTTTTCTGACCTGTGAATCATTTACAAATTTGCCATCAATCTACACCAAAAGCGGTAGTCGGGAGGTGGTGACGCAAACTGTATGAGGTCTCCTGATATCTTCTAATTCAGAGCGACTGATACGGCTGCTCATATTGCCGGATCATCCGAGCCGTCCCGGCCGGGCCGGGCCGCCATGGTATCAGCCACGGAAATGCCGGTTTGATACTGTTCACAAAGAACTTGTTCTGTATGTGCCTATGGTTTCAAAGGGGGGAGGACCGAGAATGTCGCTTTTCATCACATGACTTGCATTCATTACCATTTGAGAACACATCTGATGGCTTCTATTTAATCTTCCGGTCCAAAGTTACACAACCTCGATGTGAGCTGGTCGGTGCTTGCACGCCGACCGAGCGAACATTGAGCCTTATGTCTGCAAATTCAACAAAACTCTGTCTTATATTTCTGTTTCTGTTTGTGACCTGCTGCTCGCCGGCCTCTTGCCATCATACTATTCATTCAATCCGTACATGCACGTGACTTTTAATTTTCCAACATATCTCCAAAATCCGCTAGAATTATAAGGGCTATATACTGTAAAATAATTCATAGAAACACATCTTAAAAAACACACAACCTAGATCAAGAAAATACACACCGTGAAACACCGACACAAAAAAAGCACAACTCACAAAGTGGTTGTTCATGTTTGCTATGACATCCTGATGCCAACAAAAAATGACACACTTGCTCTCAACCACTTCAAACTCGCGACACAACTGAAATAGAAACGAAAAACGACACAACTTGGACTTAGGCCTCTCAGCAATGAACCTGTATTTCAAATTGTCAGACTTTCAATCCAATTCAAGTGGGAAACAGCGGAGATAATTCTGAAGTTAGTAGTAGTATTCTTACGCGTGCCATGCAGTTTCACCATCATTTAGGCTGCATATGGTGTGAAGGGGGGTGATTACAAGGGCAAGGGAAAAGCGAGGGACCAGGTACGCTTGCATCATATCGATGAACTGAATGCTGATGGGTCATAGTCGCAATTCTTCTTGTTTGAAGACAATCATTTTAACACCGCCATAGCCCATGCGGTATTCTCCCAGGTGTTTCCCAGATCGTGCAGCAGGCCAGCTCTACCCAGATCTAACTGATAGGAAGGGTGGCTGCGACCGGTGGTATTCAGAGGAATATGGCTGCGTGCAGGTGGGAGTGGATGGTCTAAGAAGTGCTCCAACAGCTGTATGAGGCCGTTCACGTGGGCCACTAGCCCAATGATCGTCTCTGGGGCTGAGTGGGGGTCGTCTAATTCATCAAGATGGTGTGTATGGCACCAAGCTGGTGCAGAGCCTGTTCCACTACAGGTTGTTCAGCGTTGGGAAGTGAGTCCACAATGAACTGTGCCTCTTGCGAGATGCGGTGAGCCTCCATGAGGAAATTGTGGCCATCATCAGGACACATGGTGTAAGTACAGAGAAACAGTCGGAATTCATATGATTCAGATGATCAGTGACTGTGCAATGATCAGAATAGACTTGTCAGCATCGAGATATATTTCTCAGACTGTTTAATAGTCTCAGATCATTTCCAGTTGCGCCACAGCAACGCAGTGCAGACGCTCCTGTCATCTCTGCTGCCGAGGCTGTGGACGATTCTGCAGATATTGGGCCAGGGAAAAAATCAAAGAAGGTAAAGAAGGCACCAAAAGAGAACAATTCCCAGAAGGCTCCGGCAACTGGGAAAAAGGTTTGCAGACAGCAGGGATTGTCCAGCTAAGTAAATCAGTGGAAAGCTTGGTCAGTCTACTAAGCACGACTCCGCACTCCCAAATGCAGTCTCATACAATGAGGCCACAAAGCAAAAAGTGTTCAAAGTTAGGATGTGTTTGAATGTCATGATTCTGCCGAAGAAGCATCTGTGGGAATGATGTTTTGCAGTGAGCCTTTCTGAACCACTCTGAAGTTGTGTCTTTTTTTGTCGCAGTTCAGGTTGTGATTTTTTCCCTCCTTGTGCCAGGTTATGCCTTTTTTTCTTGGGTAGAACATGTGCGATTTTTCAACCAGTTTCCCCTGTGCTCCCGAAAGACGGGGGCGCCGTGGATGCAGCAAGCTTTTATGACCATCTTTTGCCAGGTGGTGTGTTTTTCACTGTTTTCAGCTGAACTTGCGTCTTTTTTGGCCCTTTTTGTGCGGTTGTGCCACAATTTTTTTTTTTTACAGTATATGTGCCATAGAATTAAGAAAAATTATTGTAGGGGTTTTCAGAAATTGGGTGTGATGCGTGACATATGAATTGAACGAAATAGTACAGTACTCTCCAAAAAACTAACCCTGAAATGGTTAGTTTATCTGGAACAACACAATTTCCAGAGTGCCTGGAGAAGACCACTGAGCCGAAGATGTGTGACCCAGGTCCTGCAGGTGTTCAAACCGGTCAATTAGATTCTTGTATATTTTTCTCTTGCATCAGTCTGTTTCGCAATTGTGTGGGTAGATTTGAGGTGCGTAAACAGGAAATGGGTGTTATAGGCTTATAGCGACTTTAACTGTGCTCTCTGCCTGAGTATATGTTTTTGGCCGCACAAGGCTGCTGCCTTCATGTCAGATCTACTTGTTCACTTATATCTGCAATTTGGTTTAACTGCTTTCTAAAGCGCAACTGGGATCTATGGCCATAAGGGTTAGTTTCTCCAAGACAAAAACAGAGACTTTGGTGAAATGGTCACCAGATCTTTGCCACTATCCTAACGGAGTGATGACCCAATATGGGTTGAGTCTGTTCTTGCAAAGATAGTTTTGCCATGAGAAATGGATTTGATATCCTTAAACCTTCTTAGGCCATAGATGTTAGTCAATTATGGAATAGAAATAGTGTGTCTGCGCTTCTTCGGGGGTGCAACATCTTTGTCATCCTCCTCGTCCTTCTCTTCCTTGCCCTCCTGGTTGAGTGCTTCCATTGGGGGCAGTGTAAATGACTTGTGGGACAAGCACAGCTTGATCAGGAGTCACCTGTCTTTGTCAAAGGTCTGGAAGAGGGTGAGAAAAGGGAAAAAGAGAAGAAGAAAATAGAGATGCACACTAGCAGGAGGGGGTTACACGGGAGATGCGCCCCTGTGAGTGGTTTTCCGGGCTCATGCAGCAGATCAAGCAGGGCTGTGCTAAAATAGGCCAAGAGGTCAGGTGGTAAACAGAAGAGGAGAATAGCATGTACAACAGTCCTGGGGCCATCTGCGGAAGGTCTCTTTCCCAAATCAGCTTGCAATGAGAGGATGTTGAAACTTGATGAGGTAATCACGGAAGGTCCTAACAGAGTGGAAGGTGTCATTGGGCTTGGAATAAGTGTTTAGGCATGTAGGGCAGGGAATAGGTCCCCGCGTGCAAACTCGAAAAGGAAGGAGAATGAGGGGTCGGCTCCTTGCCCTGTTTGGTGTGCTCCTCCTGTAGCCTCCTCTGCCAGTACCACATAGGATCATGAGCAGTCATATCCATGACTGGATACAGTTTTGACAATAAGTCCTCATAGGGACCATGGAGAATAGTGAAAGAGGGGGACAGAAAGTGGCCAGACTGTAAAAATAGATTAGTTAGGTATCTATCGTGGATAAAAAGGGGGCACTCACATATTCTGGAGCCTCCAGGAGGAAGCTACGGGACCAGGCCGCATTGCACAGCTCAGAAGGCAAGTGGGTAATAAGGGAGTGAGTGGAGTTGAAGAAGTAGTGGGCAACTTCAGGGGAAAGTCGCCCCGCTTGAAACTCATCAGCCAACATTTCCTGGGATAGGGTTTAATCTGCAGCAACCACGGATGAGATACTAGGCTTATGAAAATGGGGTACTTGGGGTTTATGGCTTCGTTCAGAAGCATGATGGCGAGGTCTGGCCCTTCAGACCCACCAATGCAGTCCCTTGTCAGGAAAGATGTGAAAATGCACAGGCTAGGGCAAGCAATGAGCAAAAGAGTGGAATGGTCAGTGCAGACAGGAGGTTGCACAACGGTTGATCTTGCAGGAACTCCTCAGTACCAGGGAAGACCCAACTAAGGGGCAGAGGGTACTAGGGATAGACTAAGCGAAGAGAAGACTACAAATGAATTAGGGAGCATGAACCGTGTCCCAATTCGGGAAAGTCACGGAACCCCAGGAGTGAGGAAAGCTGTCCATTGTGAAAATGCACAGGGATGACCAGAGCAACTGCGGAAACCAGCCTATTAAGGCCAGCCAGCAGAGTCATCTGTTCCCTGACGTGTGGGATGAACACGTAGGAGCATTGAACTGTTTCCTGTTCAATCGTGATTAGTCAGAGGTGGCTCCTTACACTTGAGTAAGACTCATGAAGACAGGGAAAGCTTGGTCAAGAATGGTCACCAAGTACCCTGGGTCCATATGAGCAATACATGTGGGAACCCGGATGAAAGGCAATAATCTGTAAATGGCGGGATGGGCGAGGAAGTAGGAAGACAACCACAGTTGGGTGTCTATCTGAATGGTGGAGAAGCCATGCTTGGCCGGGTACACAGCCAGATAGGAATTGGAGCAACATTGGCATCAGTAAGGTGGTATGGGGGAATACTGAAGTTGAACATGTCGGGGTCATCAGAGATTGCACCGGTACCCACGGAAGAGTCACTGGGGGTGCTGAAAAGGACAAATGGGATGTTGTGGACAGAGCATCCAGAAGCAGAGATGATGGAACAGAAAAAGTGTTGTGTGAAAAATTTCCATAATGCATGTGCTTGTTTATAACAGCATGCACGGGTGTTGGATTCACACCGGGCTCAAATATCAAACAGAGGAGCTGGGTCTATAACCACGATCGAGGTTTGGAGTTTCTGAGCAGCATTCGCAATTGCTCAAGTAAAATAATAAATATTCCACTTTCGTGGAGTAGCAAACACAGAAGTGCATGCCGAGTCTGAGCTGCAGTTCAAGCTGTAGGATCAAAGGCTTAAAGCTACCAGGGCTGTCTTAGGAAGACTATGAAGTATCATATCCAAATTAGGATACAACCCACAATCTTCAGGGGTTATAGGACCTGTGATAGAAGTTGACAGGCACAAATCACTTTGCTGATGAGATGGGATTTCATCATGCTCAGAAAAGGTCAATAGCCAGTTGAGTGGGGACACTCAAGATTTATGAAAAGGGGAGATGGCAGACCTGGTACTGGGGCACCCGGGTATTTATTCATAATTGTTCAGATTGCAACTTATTATAATGTGCTATGCTACATTAAGACATCATCTCACAAGGGCTAATGCTGGCCTGGGCAGTTAGCTAAAAGGGATATAATGTGTCTCAGACCATTAGAAGGGCACTGGACAACAATCCTAGTAAAGGGTTGACATGAGAAGTTGCTAATGGAGCAACCACAGAAAGTGCCCAACTATCCTGGAAATGGATTGGGGCTACTACAAATCCCTGACGAAGGGCATATTACAAGGGATATCCTTCTGAACAAGAGTGCTTACTGTGTCAACATCATCTGGTGTTCTTGGGGACCGCCAAGAGAAAGGCAAAGCTCAGTCAATCACTTGATTGACTAAGAAACCATACTTGGGTATTGTGAAGCAGCTATCACAATATTCAGACAAATCAATCAAGCAGTTCGAGGAGGAACCAGATGAGGTGGATGGCTATCAAAGCAGGTAACAGTGGGCTGACAGGGAACTTGGCTAAATTGACACATCAATTATATCTAATGTTGCCGCGACTTGCGACTTAGGGGTCTGAAGTTGACTTGTGAAGTCGGTTTTGACCGAGTCAAGTCGAGTCACAAGTGTGACTTGATTCGACTTGCAAGTCACACCAAGTCGACTCAAAGCCACTTCAAGTCGCTTGAGTTGATAAAAAAAATGCAATTTTGTTCTGTGATTCTAATGGAATCAGCGGCCAGGAGAATGCCTCAGGAGCCTTTCCACATTGCGCATATTTTTTTTCTCTCAAGCTACAGGTAAATTTGTGTAGTTATTTGCAATTTCCACTTGTTCTACAGCCCAACTGCTGCACAGAAGACTTCCAGGCTCGTTCATGCCACTCAATCTCTCTGTGCAAGGGTTTCGGTGCCGGTCTATGTGAATTGGGTCAAGCAATTGTGTATAAGCACAGTTAATGACCCACATCTGTTTCTTCTGACGGCTGGTTCTTCTGGGCGGCCTGCACAGCAGCCTGCACCACCAAATTAGCAAGATGAGCGAGGCATCTCACACCGTGACTCGATGTCCATTGAGCGGGAGACACCTGAATCTGGTGTGATTCATTATCAATGATCTAGGCGGTAATAAAGCTTTCCCCGCTCTAATGAAAATAAGTCGGGTGTGTGGCCTGGGTGGTTTAAATGATTATACCGCTGTTTTGGCCCTGTGGACGGTATGTCGGATTGGCTGTGGGTACATATTAGACAATGTAATACCTGGTTGCTCAGAACATACATGGAAAGCATCTGCACCGATGTCCAGCTATCAGCACTGAAATTGACAGTGCCAAGTCCTTGCTGGTTTTCATGCTGGTTTAAGTCAGGGTTCTGTTCAGGTCCTTCAGGCATGGCTTGAATTCGGATGTGTCCATACCCCGGCATTTAATGAGAGAGCCCCGGGGGAACCCAAACAACGCTACTGACACGCTAAATATGATTTTCCCAGTCGTCTGCCACTAAGATGATGCCTGTCATGGGTGAGGGAAATCTGGAGCTTGTAATTGGTCAGAAAAACCACCAAGACGCTTGCGGTGGCTGGTGATAATTCTTCAGGAGTACAACAATAAGTTTCCTGCAATTCTTCAACCCCAACATGACTGAGATTAATTGTTGAACAACACGGTTCAGCAAACATCTATCTCTTGATTTCCTTTCTCGCACCTCCTCTGCTATGCCTATTGGCTTAGGAGAGACGAGCTCACCCCGAAATAGCCAAGATTTTGTTGGTCAAAAGATTTACCACGGTTCAACAAACTTCTATCTCTGATTTCATTTCTTGTATTTATCTACCATGCTCATTGGCTTTCGAGAGTGCGTCCCATTAATCAACTTGTGCTCACGTCACAACTCATCTGTCCAGTGGTGAGATTTGCTCTCGTGATATTTCTCCTAAATGAACTTCCATCTCACATCTTTCAAGCTATATTTGCTATATCATTCAGTTGTGACTTTGCTCTTGCGCCGCTCCGGCAATTACAACAGACTTAAAAGCCTCCATCAAGAAGGCGAGCCATTACCTCTTGCGCAATGGCTCCTCGACGACCTGCCACAAACTCTGCACCGTCTCAACCTCCAGTTGATCCACCTCACAATGCCCCTCGTACCACCAGAAGCAGCCGCACCACTGCTGCCCAACAAGAGCCTTCGAATGCGGCCAGGGGGTCGTCCCGCTCAACTAGGGGCAATTCAGACACAACTACAGCTCAAGATGCTAGCCAGCGTTATCCAGGTCATGGTTTTGCACCACTTACAGGTAATTACTGGTGCTCACTTTACAATCTGTTAAGCTAATTTTTCCGCTCAATACAGCGTTAAATACGCACCAAGGTTCACGGGCGGGAAGCCAGAGTATTTGTATTTCTTGGGCTGTGGATCAGGTTGCTGATAGGACTTAGGTCGCACCGTTACACCTGCTGCTCCATCTGTTCAAACCTTGCAACCTGTTCCTCAGACGGTAAGTGACTTCAGCTTCATGTGTGATTAAATATACTGATGACATTATCCACCCCTTAGCCCCCTCGTCAAACACCCCGCAATCAACACGTCTTTGAACCACAGACTCGTGGTCGTGCCGTGGCAAACCGCCTTCTTTCCCACCTCAACACCCAGATTTCGATGGCTAGTCCTGGCCCACAACTCCGTGACCAAGGTGATAGTGAATCAGAGGATGATGATCCGGTAGGCAGCCATTTCTTCTTCACTGTACCCCGAGTTGAGATTTGTTTGTCAGGAGTATATTAATCTTGAGATGGAAACGAAGCCAGCTACCTCCCCTCCCCCTCGGCATCCCGGCCCCAGTCGTAGGAGCCCTCGCATTCAGCCTTTCACACAGGCAAACGAGGCTGGCGTGCCCCAGCAGCGGGGCCACTCTGGCAGCAACCTTGATCAGTGGAATGGCTACGATATTGATGACAAAATTTTTGCTTGGGCGAGTGACGCTGTTCTGAAAGCAAACACCAGATCTCCGGACAGCCAGGAATTTTTTGGGGAGCACATTGAGCATCGAAGTTTTAAATGCAAGCTTTGTCCGTACATGTACCTCCTTCTGCCCGTAACATCTGCTTACCTCGCCTTTTGAGACAAATCTATGCGGCTGCAAGCAGTCTCAGTACCCATCGAACTCACCTCGGGAACCTCCACGAGCCTGAATATCTTGTGTTCATCCAGGCACAAAATTTGCCAAACAAGCTCCCGGCAGCAACACTGCGGCAACGAGAGGAGAAGCGTGCCAAGGATGCGGCTCGTACATTGTTCTCAGTTAAGGCCTTCGAGGATCAACTGGTGACAGTAATTGTCTTGAATGACCTGGTGATCTCTACTTCATCGAGCCGTCCAGGCACTGACTTCCATTCAGTCAATCCACCTGATCGATAGCCGCGATTTTCGTGACCTGTTGCTCATGCTCCGGGAATCATTGCAAGAGAGCGACATTCCTCACCGTACAAAACTTCGCCAACGAATCATTGAAGCCTGGATTCAATACTATAAAGAACTGAAGTCCGAGTTGGAGGTAAGCACCCGAACAAAGAAATGGAACTCTCATTCATGTTGGTGTAGCAATCCCTGGGAAAAATTTCGTTTACTGTCGACGTGTGGAGCAGCAAAGCCATGCAGTCATACTTGTCTATCACCATTCATTGGCTGGGTCCAAAGGCAGATCAAGTTGTGTTGCGCCAGGCTCTTCTTGCCTTCTGACGGGTTCATGGCTCTCACAGCGGTGAGAGACTTGCTCGGATCATCTTCGACATATGCGAACAGGCTGGGATCATCCGAAAGGTTACACAGATCATGTCATTTGAACCTATTTACTGACTTGGCACCCTTAAGATCGGTCACTTCACAATGGACAATGCCTCGAATAATTCCACCTTCATGCACCATTTCTCCCTCCTCCTCGCAGAGCATGCTGGGATCGATGATTTTGATCCTGAGCATAATTACATCAGATGCGTTGCTCATATCGTTAATCTCTGTGCGCAGGCAACAATCAAGGCGATGGAGAAAGCTGATAGCCGCGACGTATATCCTGAGACTGACTCCGACTCAGAGTCCGATGAAGAGGGGCAGGTTGTTCGTGCTACATGCAGGGTGGGCCCCATCCGCCGTTCACACAAAACAGTCGCTTGTATCCGGAAATCTGGCCAACGTCGTGATGAGCTGTTGAACATCATTGAACGGGGTAACGAGGGCGAATTATGGACCGAGTTTGGTGGGAATGAGCCGAATGGAAGACAGGTTATTTCTCTTTTGGTGGTAACTGTTCTCCCCGATGTCAAGACTCAGTGGGACTCGGTATTCTACATGCTTCGATGCCTTCGATATCTTCAGCAGGTCAGCAGTACACCATGTGGCTCAGTCAATTACTGACGCGCTCGCCATAAGCCAATCATCAGACTTTTTGCCCTGGTTCGCGATGCTCAAACTTTCAGCCATCCTCTGGAGACCTGAGATTGGCATCGGCTCGAGATCCTCAAATTGATTCTACAGGTATGTAATCTGTCAACTTCCTTGACGTCTATGGGATTATTAACTGTGTGTTTAGCAGCCGCATACGGTGCAGACAATCATGTCCTCGGAAAACACCCCCATCCTTGCTGCAACTGTCCCGGTGATAAGCACGGGATTTGTCCACCCATGAAATCTTCGCTTTTTCGTGTTTTCATGACAAGACATGTGCCGGGATATGCTCCAGAAGCGTCAGTACTGAGGTTCCCAAGTAGCTGACAGGGCAGGAACCACTGAGTAACGGATGGGAACGGGGAGGAATACTCTGGAACCATCGGCATGTGCTCGCTCCGAAACCTGTAGGAGATGTGTAGCCCAACGATCAAGTGGAACGTGAAGTCTACTCTATTCCTGCTCACGGGACTAGACAGGACGGACTGGAATCCTGTTGTGGTGTGTTGGACATGGGATGTGTAACACGTTCTGATCAGATGATCACTGGAAGGGGCTGGGAACATCACATCTTGATGGTTCCACGCTGTCCCGGGCATTCCGGATAAGGGATGGTCACTAAGCGAGGGTCCGATCACTTGGACCTACACTCATCGGCTCTTGGAACGAGTACCCATACTGGGAAGTACTTCGAATGCGGTGAAACAGTGCACTTGATATACGACTAGAAATAGCTTAGATTCGGGATTGCACAAAACAACCACAAAACCACCACTACAACAATCTATTCCTCCAAAGATGTAAGTGCTTCTCTTTGTGAGTTCGGGTCCAGGCTGTAGTATGCGACCAGCAGGTTTGAAACAAACACAATTCGACTGCTAGACTTCAACAAAGCCGTTCAACAACACGCTAGCACTACGCAGCTGCCAACAACAATACCGCTAGCACCTGGGATGGGCAGGGGTTTATGAGTTGGATACAAGGTGGCTGGATCGCTAGATTGAGGGCACCAGGGCAGAGTATGTAGGTTTGTGAAAATCCTCGCAATGGGGTACCCAAAGACTATTGAGGCTAACAACAAGGGACTTCAATCCTCAAGCGACAAGGCAGTCCTTAAGCCGCTGACCTATTCCTTAACCAAGAACATTTCCACTTTGTATTGGCAATAGACACTATAAGCGTCCAGCTAGCGACCCAACACACTATGACAGCACTTCCGTCAATATCGGGGTGAAGGCGAAGTAACTGACAAGTTACAGTCGGTCTAGAGGTGGGGGCACCTATTCCGTCTTCTTCTTAGTGGGCTCGGGGCAACACACAATTACCTAGTAGGCGATCCAACACACTACGACAGCGCTTCCATCAATATCGGGGTGAAGGCAAAGCTGCTAGCGCAACTGCTAGCTGGGTCTCAAAGAGAACACCCTTGGTTTTATACGTGAAGACTCCTCGAGTCAACAACTAGAACCTCAACTTAAGATCTCGATGTGTCCAGAGTCAACAGTATTGATTCCAATAAAGCTACTACTTGTGAAGTGTGTTACAATCTCCACTAGCAACCTGAGACCACCTGCACCAACTTTGTACAAAGTCGGGGTGTAATAATCTGAGGTTCTAGCCTGCTCTGTGCCCCCTTTATACTACTAGGGTCCATGATACATGTATTATATACAGAATGAATAATAGAAATGAGTGAAAATGATGTGATTGATACAGCAGCCAATGAAACGACTGCCGTTTGGTTTTATGATGGGTCTATGCCAAGCAGAACAGCCACACTGATCCGCTAGCATCCATTTATGGGTATCGTGAGTGATCCCTCAGCTTGCCATCAGCTGCTGGAGTCGCTATCCTGACGAAGCGGAGTTGAATCCGTTGCCTGGAGTCATCTAGCCCGAGTCAGAGCACCGGCTAGCAGTCTGTTTACCCGTTACTGTATATGTGGTGACCCGCGCATCCACACCAATAGCCTGCTAGCTATTCCTCTACTGTCTACTTTGCCCCTGTTTGTGACTCGCAACCACATCGCGACTGTCACGTGCTCGCATCTGTGTTTCGGGTCTCGGGTTGATCGCTAGAGGGGTACCGCACACTAGTGCCCTTGCTAGAAGGCTGCTAGCACATAGTTTACTACCCTTCAGATTCCAGACTCGCCGCTCGTGCCTCCAGCTATTGTGCTCGCAATACCACTCTCCTGTGTCTCGCTTCCTAGGTGCTAGCACTTTGACTGTTTAGGCTTATGGTTATTTCCCCTTGGTTTGTGCCTCCAGGCCGTGCTAGCGTGTCACACTAGTCGTATCTGGTGCTACAACCGGCAGCTTGGGCTCACTCCAGCTCTCCTTTATATCACCTAGCTAGAGTCCTGAGTGCTAGTAATAACACATCAGAAGTGCTAGCGCTTTCCCGATGTATAAATACTGGTCCTAGGAAATCGCAAAATAGCACTAGATGCCGCGCGCTCTTGTTACGGTGTTTCAGCAGTATCCCTGAAGAGCTACGGACTAGGGGCTTCTGTTCCAGATGTTCCGGTAGACGGGAAGGCACGGGCATTGGGAGGAACAGCATATACAGTCTGGATCGACATAGGGGATCGGTTGTGATGGCTTAGGCACAGTCTGACCGATCGTACATGTGCACAGGATCGCACCAGGATGGCGTGCTCGACATGGGCAGCCAATGGAAGGACTCAGATACCCATTCTTACGATGGATACACGGAAGTCGGACAGATAAACAGACTATTTTACTCATACTTACTTATTCTCAGACATTTCCATGTGTTTCAGGTCTTTGTATTTAGTAGCAGGGGCATCTTGGGCGACTTCATGGAATCACCCCATGGCTAGTAGGCGGAAACACTTGCAAATTGGGCAGATACCGGGGAGTTCGAACAAGGTGTCTCTTAGAATTCATCTTGGCTTGGAATCTTTTCTTTTGTGATCGGTATCCTTGGGATCCGACTTTGCCGTTTGTCTGGAATAGTCTGAAAGTGACTGGGACTGTTGGGATTGTGCTGAGTATGCACTTGGTTGTTTGGGTTGTGTTGTAAAGAGCTTGGGATCGGAACCCACTACTGTTAAAGAGCTTGGGATTGGAACCCACCACTGTTAAAGAGCTTGGGATCAGAACCCACCCCTGTTTGGAGCGCTGGGGATTGGAACCCACTACTGTTGTTACTGTTTCATGCTTGGAATCGGCATCCACCTCGCTTTGGAGAACCCCAGCACCCCGTTCTCGTTTGTTTTCATAGCTGAGAAGCTTTACATCATTGCGCTCTGTACTTCCTGTCTGTTTGGGTCTACTCTCGTTCACTCAGATCTAGCCTGAACACTTGCATAGCAAGGGTTCCATTCACACCGACACTCTCATTGCGTTCTACTAGCTTTCCTGTCTGTTCCGGTTCCATTCCGGTTCACTCAGCTCAAGGCTCAAGTACTTGGACTTCGTTCCAAGGGCTTCTATAAACAATACAATGCTCTCTCCTCGTTTCCGAGGTCTATACCATTCACTGCAACCTTTTATAAGGCCTGTACCAGGGTCTGATACTCGTCTGTGCATGTCTTGAGCACTTCCGTTCCTTTCCGACGCACTTCTGTGTGTAGGTTTGGTTTTGGTTGGTGTTTTCTTGATAGGTTCAGAGCACATTGATCACTGGCCTTTGAGCTCTTTGTGTCTGCCTGGGAGACGATGACCGCAGACCCCGTTCTCGCACTAGAGGATGTTGCATCCATCATCTCACCAGGCTTGAATATCGCAAAGAATTACTACAGGAAGCTCGATGACTCAGATGCATATGTCATTTCAATGTGTGCGTGCAGCTGCTGGTCTCATATGTGCTCTACTGACCTAACCAAGTCATCAACCCCTTGATTCACATGGAATAGATCAAGAGGAACTGGTCACGGGCCGATCAGAGCAAAGCACGAAAGGTTATTTTGGAAAAGGTACCCCACCCATCCCGGATAAATGCATCTATATTCATATTTTCAAACAGCTCGAGTTCTACCAAGACTGACACAATGTTTCGAGTCCAATTTCACGTTCCAGCAGCCCAGTGTCCCAGGGTTCACGTAACTCCTCCCGATCTCGGGGACCAGCGGTTCTGACAATGCTTGCCAATGCGGCCAAAAAATACCGCAATGTTCAGCAGGCTCTTGACTTCTCCTCTGGGACTGCTTCTGATCCCAGCTCTTGGACGGTGGAATAAGAGATGGATAGCTACATCCGGAGTCTGATTTCTCCGCTGCAAACAACTGATATGATTGGCTATTGGATTGTGAGAGATTTATTCCACCTCCAGTTGTGCTTGCATCGCTCAGTACTGAACACTGATTAGAATCACGGAAAAACAACTTGGCCCACAATCTATCAGCTTTTCACCGATTATGCACCAATTCAGGCTACATCTGTTCCGTCTGAATGGGTTTTCTCTTCATCAGCAGAGACAGATACAAAACGGTGAAACCGAATTAGTCCCCTTCTCATGGAAGCGTTACAGATTCTGAAGTTTAACTACAAGAAATCTCGCTTGAACTTCATGGCAGAATGGCAGTCGCCTCCGATCGCGTCCGAAGATGAAGATTGGCTGCGACAACTTGATGCAACCAATGAGCAAGACTGTGGTGCCGCAATCAAGGCGGTTACAGAGCTCTTTGGGATGGCTGACAATCTTCAGATGCCGGAGGACGACATTGGTGCATAGTGGGATAGGGAAATTGAAGTGGAATAGGACAAAAATCAATTGTAGTAATAAATTATGTATGTGTCCGAGTGTGGCTATCGGAATTAAATGTTACATGCTCTACTATTTATTTCCCACTGCGACTCAAGGCTGCATGCCAAAATCCCTCAAAAAAACCCCGACTCCATTGACTCGAGTCGACTTCAAGTCGACTTGATCCGATCAAGTCAAGTCAAGTCAAGCCAAGTCAAATCCATTGCGAAGTCAACTTATCAAGTTGCGACTCGACTTTTGGAGCTGCGGCAACATTAATTTTATCCCATCACAATTGTTCTAAGCGATGTAGATCTTTACTCATCACAATGTTCAGCTCGTTAATGATCCTTATAAATCTGTCTTGTATTTACTAATCTCTGATATCCGACAGGCGTTCTTTGGCTAGCTGTCATACCACTAGTCATATACCCTGAACTCTGCGTGTTTTGTATCTGTCTCGGTTATATTTTGATTCCTGTAGAGTATTTAAGTGGATGGTTATGGGAAGGAAGCCAGTGAAATGTACCCCACCTGTTGGACGTGAAGCTACTAGGCTTTTGTGCTTAACCGGTCAAGTAATAATTCATTCAGAGACACCCCAAAGCTATACCAAGTTTTGTTTGTATTCCCTTGAAATATTATCAGTATTGGATTTGGATCTTTATAAACTACATGTGGACATGTTGGAAAAACGGAACGGACGTGTGGAATATAAGGAAACAGATTGGACTCGACAATTGGTGTGTAATCTCACAAGGATTAGCAACCGTGGACACTATTAAGAATCAGAAAATCATAAGAATCCCTTGCATTTCACATCAGAGCACAATCTCCAAACCCAGACCCACATCACACAAAACCATTGAACATAAAATCTTGTCTGACTATCTGTGATTGTGCCTAGAACAGTCTCGAGCAATTTATCTATACAACTTGTGGACCTATAAGTCTTGCTTTTGATAAAAGAGAACTAAAGTTCCAATTGCCATAATCTATACTGGATTGGAACCCTGAACTTGCACGAGGATTACAGTGTTTTCAAGTTGATATATTACATTCTTGAACCGTGTATTAAATTACAAGGTTTAGCTTGTGGGTATTTCATCGCTAGACCCGTTGAAACGGTGCACTAGGGTGTGGCCGTGAAATCTAATGGATTGACTAGTGAGAAAAGCGAACTAGTCACTCTACTCAAACCAACCAAAACCAAAACAAATCACTAATCCTGATCCTAATACTCGTGTGTGTGTGTTCGGGGAGGTAGGGTACGTATCACCCGTCAAAAGGGTGTGCAAGGTTGGGATAAGGCTTTGCTTCAATAGCGACTATGCGGTTTAAGCACGGTTATGCTAGGGTAGCAGGGACTTCACATCAACAGGATATCAAGACTCAAGTAAACTTTAGACTATTCAGAGCTTTCAGTTTCTTTGTGAGCGGCAGAACCTAGCACTACTGGCAGCTAGCCAAGCAGCAGAAGGTAGGGCAGACTATCAACAGACAGACGCTACTTCAATATCAACCAACACTGCACGAATGGCGGCGGTTTCAACGAAACGGGGCGGTTGCACAGAAGGTGGACGCTGGGCTAAGGCGCGGACAGTTACACTGAAGGCGGCGGTTTCACTTCTACTAGCACAAACTAGACTTTAGTCCTGGAGGCCTAAAGCGCTGCTACAGGAGACAAGAGAGCGTCGATTTACACAACAAGTCTTAGTCCTGGAGGCCTAAAGCGCTGCTACAGGAGACAAGTTGGTGCAGGTTGAATGGGGGCTCTTATATCAATGCGATTGGTAGTCTTTTCGACGTCCCGTATCTCTTAATCTTTTCTGTGCGTCTGCAAATATATCTGATGTCTTGTCACAAATCTAGAGTCTACTATATTGCCCGTATATCTGGGGGATAGTTTACTGGCTAATACAGAGTACACAACTGGCTTTTATACATTTCAGAGAGAGGTAAAGGAGATAGACGGAATGAATAGGAACAATAAAGGGTGGGAGCCCAAGTAGTGAATGGCCAATGGCGTAGAAGACATTCTCAACCATGGGTATTATGACCTGCTACCGGGGCTAGTCCGCATGTATTTCTCTAGCACGCCATAAGACGTGCTTAGTTGTCTTGGTTTCCATCTTTCTGACTGAGCAAGTCTGTCATTGCTGACTAGTCAAGTCAGTCTTAGTCAAGTTCTATTCAATTTCTCTATCAGTCCACACTTCACAGGTTCAGTGGAACGCATAGTAAATATCAAGCGGATTGAAAAGCATAGCGCGGCGCTATACTGGCAGACCAGTATAGTGACTGGAAAAGCATAGCACGGCGCTATTCTATCGTGTCGATCCTCATCAATCATATCAGTAAATCCTTGATGCGAGGCCCGCATCTTTCTAACGGTCAGATCTGCCCGAGTAACCACAGTGATGATTAACTCGGTAACAAGTCTTCATCCTAATCTAATCAGTTGGTCTTATACACAAAATGGCGCGGCGCTATAGCCCTGCCGGCCCTAATGTGGTTGTACCAATCCTGACTTCGTATATCTTGTTTTAATAGTCATCAGACTATTCAGAGGCCGTTGAGATGGCGAGTCAATAATTCTGAGTAGTTCCCTGATGTTTCACCTCCAGCGCATAAGATAATGGCTTACCGCCACCCTCTATAGCTCAGTGTAGAATATCATAGTCAGGACATAACAGCCTTTTGGACTGCCTTGTCAAGTCTACTCAATCCTTCATAGTTGGTTTGTTACACTGACTTTCGGCCATCAATAGTGTAGCCTACCACCCCAGGGCGGGTGTACGCTCATAATCTAATGCCTCACTTCTGCCCGCTAATAGGTTCAAAATGAAATAAAAACGGGTGTTTTCATGCATGTTTTGGTACACGCCCTATCACCGTAGTCACCGTTTCAGTGTTACTGCTCATATTTGAAAGACTTGGGTTACATTTGGATAATAATTGGGTTGTTTGGGTTTAGTTCAGAGCACATTGTTCAACGTGACTTTTAATTTTTCTGACAAATCTCCACAATCTGCTAAAATTGAGAAAAAATTATTGCAGGACTTTTCAGAATTGGGTGTGACATGTGATATATCAATTGAGCAATATACTACAGTACTCCGGAAAAGTGTTGTTAGGATTAGTAAGGTACTCCACCTCTTTCTGGCCATGAATACACATTAAAAATGCATCAAAAGTGTATCAGACATGCTTCAAAAACAGGGTAACACACAACTGGGACATACATACACTGGTTGGAAAATTCAAAAATTTCTGCTGAATTCCCAGTGAGAAATCTTGTTTTTTTTTTCCATCAATTTTCAGCCAGAAATGAGGTGGAAAGCCCAGAAAAAAATTCACCACTTTTCCGGTTTGAGGTGAAAAACTCAAAAGAAAGTTGAAAAGGGGTGAAAAAACTTTGAAAATCTCACCATTTTTTTCAGTGAAAAATGTCTGAAAAACAAACAACATTTTTCACTGTAAATTGTGCTGAAAATTTTGAATCTGCCAACCAGTGATATGTGGATATCCAGTCCATCAATGGGGAAGTGTTTATGGCCGAGATCAATGACCAGGAGGAGTGTCATACCACTGTGAAGGCCAGGACCCCCACTAAAGTAGTTGTGTAACTCTTCCTCATTTTTCTGATCTCATCTTAACCATCCATCTCTGTTCCTTCAGTCCAAAATGTCCAAGAGCAAAGCTGGGAGGGCTGAAACAGTATGCATTCTTTCATACAAACTCCTTTGTTGGGGCTGACCCCATTCCACAGGGTATGTTTGTCCAACAAGATTAACCATGCCCTTGGGCAGGTCCGCCTACTGATCCGCCCATCCATTCAGCTGTGATCAGGGCTATTATCAACCAGGCCTCCAAGCTTATTCAAGAAGGCCAGGGTCATATCTCCAACGAAGCCCTTATCTGCCAGGAGTATGAGAATTGTTCTGAGTACAATGTCACCGTCCACCGCCTCAAGCACCACTTGACCATTGCCAAACTCTTATACACTCAGCAGGAATGCCTCGTGGCCCTTATGCAAGAGTGTAAGGTTTCTCCAGTGGCCAAACTGCTGTTGGTTTAGTAGGTAAAATCCCTCAGTCATCAATATCCTCATTGCTGATTTTGAAGCCAGTGACAAGGACCTTTCGCCTCCCTGGCTTCTCTCAGAAGACAATATTGATGCTCTTCCTTCTGCTACTGCATTCAAGTGTGAAGACACTTTCCCCATTTGCGGCACTCAGGCTACCACTATTTGATCCCCTTTAGGTCTATTTTTTATAGTGACTTAATGTACCTAAAGGGGGGTAAAACTAGGTGGATGTCCCATGGGGGATGGGATGTCCCATGTTATGCGGGATATGACCCTGGGATGTCCCACACTTGTTCTGGTGGGACATCCCACCCTCTGTAGGTGGGCCCAAAAAAATATCTAGAGATATCCCACTGGCCCAGTTTTCAGCCAGAACCCCTGGCACCTGCCCAGGAGAAAAATCGCATTTTCAGGCTCATTTCTCCACTGCTTTCCATGCTTGTGGGTGATTATTAAAGCCCTCTCTCGGGGCTTTCATTTGAGGTATATACCACATGGATGGGAGCACATTTATTTCTGCCTATTACCCAGCATTCTGCCTAATACCCAGCATCCAGTAGTTCATCACACCATGTCATGGCTACCCATCCATTATCCAGCAGTCCATACTTCTTAAAGCCCTCTCTTGGGGCTTTCATACTAGATATATACCACATGGATGGGAGCACATTTATTTCTACCCATGACCCAGCACAGCCACCGATTTGGACTGTGCAACTTGGTAGCTCAGAAGGTGTGCAATCTCTGGATGCCGGTCCTTGATCTGGTTATGTATGGTGTTGATGGATGCTGGCATTGTCTGCTTGAGCAAGATATTCAGAAATTAACTTGGGTTAAGGACTCATGCACTGAAAATACAGCAGGCAAAGAGGTACAAGGTCTAGGTGTGCTTGAATATACATAGTGCAAGGTAGTTGAGGGGTAGTATACAAACTCATCAGTCATAGTTACATACCTACCTTCGTCAGTTTGATGATAATTTTCATCAGTTTGATGGTGATCTTTGTCAGTCCTGGATAGACAAGCTTTTTTCCTTCAATGTAAGGCTGGGCAGGTTTTTTTTTAATATGATACCTTATCTAACACTAACCACTAACCAGCTAACCTCTAACCTCTAACCCCTAACCACCTAACCACCTAATCCCTAACCACCTAACTGCTAACCAACTAACCACCTAACCCAAGCCCATATCTTGTCAACTGAGCTGATTGCCACCAATATGTTGACAGAATGATGAAGATCGCCATCAAACTGATGAAGGTAGGTACGTAACTGTGACTGAAAAGTTTGTAAATGTCCTGTAGTTGAGTGCAGTGTTTTTGATCCTCAACTGCCAAGCCAATGCTGTTTACCAAATATTTCCTTATTCATGGGGCAGAGCCCTCATGGGAAATTTTCCATTATCTAGAGATCAAACACCTCTTATGGTAGCTGGCAAAATGGCCCACCATTCTGAAGAACAATGTAGGATGTCCCATGTACAACACACATACTGTACCGACCTGTATGGTAGCAATGTAACACATAACACTGCCCTCAAAATGTTGCCTATTTCCCGCTGTGTAACGCATAACAAAGGCTTCGTTGCTAGCTCTAAAAATGTTTTTAATTTAATATTTTTTTACATCAAAACGGCCAGAAAAAATGGCCAAAAATTGTTATTATTGTGCTACGAAGTGCCCATAATATCAGCTAAGTTTCCTTTGGTCCACGGTACACCATTATCATTGTACACCCAGATATTTTCAATATCCCCGCCACCCCTCAGGCCCCCATTCTCCCCGGAAACAACAGTCTCCGATGGAACACAAAATGCGCCAGTCATGGTGGGGAGATCGGCTGGAGCAATGTTGAGCTGAAGAGCATCCTGTACGACACAGTGTAAGGGAACATCAGTGTCGTCATCTTCCTCATTGAGCACATCATCTTCATCTCCCATATCAGCTATGGATTGTGCTTCGATGGCAGCTGCCAATGCCACAGCCTCGTCATCAAGTCCAAGAACATTGCCGATTTTATCTTTGATCTCCTTGCGGAAATCAGGATTGTTGCGGAGATATTCACGGTAGGCAGCCTTTGACTTCTTCGATGTAAGGCATTCGACCCCCAAGTTGTATTCACCGACAGTGCACTTCTCCCAAGCCTAGATACACAAGAAATGAGCCAAAGGGAGGCAAGGAAGAATCTCGAACATACCTGTCTGATCAGCGCCATACCAGATGGGCCCTCGCCCATTTTACAAAGTCAACAAGCGGTTTGACAGATGCATCACGAAGGACTGGAAGGGAGGTTGTGAACTTCACTTGTTCGGCAGTGAGACCTGACTTGAGCTACTCCGTATGAGCAGCTACCATCCACTCAAGGTACGCCTGCTTGATGTGATGCTTCAGAACACGCTGGATCCCAATGTCTGCAGGCTGAAAGACGGGTGTACCTGCCAATGGCAGTCAGCAGCTGATAAAAATCCTGTCGGCTGGCAAAGACTTACAGTTCTGAGGGACAAAGATCAGGAATATGTTGGGAAATTCCTTCAGAATGAAGGTTTGGAATTCAATGCCAGTGTGGACGGGATAGAAGTCAATGAATAAAATGGACTTCTGGTCGTCATTAAGGCCGAGAAGCTCGATCATTTGTAAAATGTAGGGAATGAGAACGAGACTTATCCACTCCTTCATCGTCTTGAAGGCGCTGAAGTGGCTCAACTTCTTCTTGCTTTGAGCGAATGCAAAATGAAACCCCAAGATCTTTTGCATCAGCCATGCCAGGGGTGTTATCCTTCGGCAAGGATAGTTTCGATGTGCCAGACCAGATCTGCTGTGGCAGAAGCAGTTTTCCCTTTGGGGTACTTGCCATGCAGACTGTGTAAGCTCGCTTCTCGTCGTGACCGTGAATATCAACTTGGTGTGCGCCTTTGGGATTGAATGTCTTGTTGTTCGCAATCAACAACATGATGCCGGTCTGATCCATGTTGACGATGAGCTCCAGACGAATGTTGTAAAAATTGATGAGGTGAACGAGGTGGAAGAATGTATGCTCGCAAACTTCATTAACATTGGCCGGAAAGTGAGCAGCAGCATGAGTCCCGTGGTGAAGAGACCAATCCATGACACTCTGGAGAAAGTTGCTAACATAGGTTTCACTGCATTTGAATTTTTCACGATGTCTGGAGATCATTAAGTTTGGTTTTAATTGCCTCGACAATCTCAGGATACCGGGCAAGAACTCCGACCTGCCCAGACCCGGCCAGCGCATGACGATGGGCAACATTCTCCTTCGTTTTCTTTGACCACCCATTCTTCTTCTTCAATATCCACTTCTGCACCGTGCCCTTGTTGAGTCGACCATACAGGAGTGGGTTTTGTCGCTGCAACACCTTCACAATCATTGTGGGTGACCATCCAACCCTTGGGGCAATCACATCGATCACTGAGAATAAGAACGGGTGGTACCAGTTCACCTGCTCATGGCGCTTCTGAACCACCCCATTCTTCTTCCCCGTCTGCTGACCCTTCCACTTCATCCCATCTGGCCGTGACGTTGAAACACTGTAACAGGAGCGCACGGCATCTAGTGCTATTTTGCGATTTCCTAGGACCAGTATTTATACAACGGGAAAGCGCTAGCACTTCTGATGTGTTATTAAAAGCACTCAGGACTCTAGCTAGGTGATATAAAGGAGAACTGGAGTGAGCCCAAGCTGCTGGTTGTAGCATCAGATACAACTAGTGTGACGTGCTAGTATGGTCTAGAGGCATAAACCACGGGGAAATAACCATAAGCCTAAACAGTCAAGGTGCTAGCACCTAGGAAGCAAGACACAGGAGAGTGGAACTGCAAGTGCGCTAGCAGGCGGTGCGAGTGGAGAGTCTGGGATCTGAAGGGTAATAAACTATGTGCTAGTGTCACGTGCCGTGACTTCACATCCTTTTCGGACGCCATCGGAATCCGACGATCTCCGATCCCGATTATATCCGACACTGCCTTTCTGCAATTACCCTTGTTCTATTGGTTCGTACTACATATGATTCCTTCTGACTCCTAGGTTACGCTTTATGCTTCTCCATGTTGGAATTAATAATGCAGCTCAGCCTTCGGGCATGGATTGATAAGATTATTACTAATAGACAGTTCAAGTAGATACATGGAGAACCTTCTAGATACATATTCTGTAGTATATAAGCCCACTGTAAAATCCTGCTAGAGCATCTGATTGCTCTAAAGCAGCCTTCCAACCAACAGTGCAATTGCAATCTTACACTACTTCTTCCACCTAATCCGCCCTCCTCGCTATTATTACAACACTCCATCACGGAGCCCTCGGAGTACCGATGATATCCGAGTCAGCTTGACTCTACTTGACTCATAACGATTCGTTTCCATCACGGACCCACTCGGAACTCCGAAGCTCCGATACTTACATTATATCCCCACTAATACTTTACTCTCGTATAAATACAAGCCATGTCGGTAGCTAGACTTCAGTTTGAATATCGACTTAGTCTGCCCTATACTCTTCCTCTCGGACTTCCATCCTCCTCCGAGTCCCTCCTCCGAAATTGGGCACCAGGCGTAGAGAGGGGCGCAGCGCACGAGCTGAAGCCAAGCCCTTCACTTCCAGTATACGGGTTCGGTCCTCTGTTCAAATTCCGATAACTTCCCTCTACATCTCAGCCACTTCGTCTTGCTTATACGCACTTCATTCCTCAGGCATATCTCGGACCTCCATCGGATCCCGATCGGGAACCGGTACTTGACAGCTAGCGGCCTTCTACTAAGGGTGTTAGTATGCGATACCCAGCTAGTGATTGACCCGAGACCTGAAACACAGATGCGAGCACGTGACGGTCGCGACTCGGTTGCGAGTCACAAACAGAGACAAGTAGACAGTAGAGGAATAGCTAGCAAGCTATTGGTGCGGATGTGCGGGTCACCCACAAATGCAGTAACGGATAAACGGACTGCTAGCCGGTGCTCTGACCTGTGCTAGATGACTCTAGGCGGCAGATTCAGCTCCATTTTGTCGGGATAGAGGTTCTGGCAGCTGATGGCAGGCTGAGGGATCACTCATGATACCCATAAATGGACGCTAGCAGATCAGTGTGGCTGTTCTGCGTGGCATAGACCCATCGTAAAACCAAACGGCAGTCGTTTCATTGGCTGCTGTATCAATCACATCATTTTCACTCATTTCTATTATTCATTCTGTATATCACATGTATCATGGACCTCAGTAGTATAAAGGGGGCGCGGAGCGAGCTGGGACCTCAGATTATTACACCCCGACTTTGTGTGAAGTTGGTGCAGGTGGTCTCAGGTTGCTAGTGGAGATTGCAACACACTCCACAAGTAGTAGCTTTATTGGAATCAATACTGTTGACTCTGGACACGTCAAGATCTTAAGTTGAGGTTCTAGTTGTTGACTCAAGGAGTCTTCGCGTATAAAACAAAGGGTGTTCTCTTCAAGCACCAGCTAGCAGTTGCGCTAGCAGCTTTGCCTTCACCCTGATATTGACAGAGATGTTTAGTGCAATCCCCAAATCTAAGCTATTTCTAGTTGTATATCAAGTGCACCGTTTCAATGTCTCCGCCACAATCAGATCGTTGGCTATGGTCCTTTTCACACCACCAAGGATGGCCAACTTCACCTTCTTGCCAGTGCTATCCCCCGTGGCCTTCTTTTGGTCAAGAAATCTCTGCTGCCATTCTCGCATCAACTCTCTCTTCCGATCAGCTGTGTGCTCCTTCTGCCGCTTCTCCTGCTCTGTGGCAGCCAGGCATCTCACCTTAGCCTCAGTTGAATGTTTTTTCTGCTGGGATTTGAGCTCCGCTGGCGAGAGCTTCTTGGTCCCAAACTGGAACAATTTGCGCTGCTGCAATCCGGGGCACAGAGCAGCTGAAGCAGTGGCATTTGTCGCAGGTTTAGGAGGGGGTGTCATCGAGGGAAGACGTGGAGAAGCAGCGGAAGCGGACAGCATAGAAGTGGAAACAGGGGGTGTAGATGTTGAGGATGGAGAAGTGGTAGAAACGGCAGGAACAGAAGGTGAGGCGGAGTCATCTTCCTAGGTTAAATGAATGGTCTCTGAGCTTTTCAGGGCTTTCCTAGGCTGACATTGGATGGTTTCCGAGGTTTTGCGAGGCAAGTCGTCGTCAGAATCAATGTCTAAACACCTGTGAAGCATGTTAGAAAATATTCTATTTGCAGAGTTGGGTGGCAAACCTCTTCGGTGGAATTTTAGCTCCTGAGTCGCTCGCTGCGGTTATCAGCCTCTCAACCCAGCGATTCTGATGCCCTCGTGCGTCTGGAAGGCTATTCTTCTTGATGTTCTGCTTCAGAAACAACTTGAGGGTGCCCAGTCGTTTGCCACACTCCTTGAATACGAGCTTGGCCCCATGAAGTTTATGGGTTTGGAAGGTCACTTCAAGCCTACAATTAAATGCATACATTTCCCCTTCATCAGCAACATCCTCTGGGTCGAGGAAGAAGTGGTAGGTGGAATTGTCATCAGGTGGATCCAATGGAACTGATGCTGGAAGGTGTTTCAGAAGCTTGAAAAGATGTCGAGCACGAGAGTCAAGGTTACAAGGAATGCCGATAGGCAGCTTAGGAGCCAGAGTTTGCGATGAAGACATGATGATGGTCAGCAGAGAAACATTGGGAATTGGGAGGACAGAAAATGTAATCTAAAGCGCAGATAGATTGTTTAGGGCACCCGAATACATTGTGGACAGAGAATTTCCAATTCAAGTAAGTTATTGACTTCACTGGCCTATTTTTCAGAGTGGCTCAGCGTCATATTCTGTGAGTTGCCTAAATGGGCAAACATAACGCATAACTTGCGCTCGGTTGCTAAGTCGTAACTCAATTTTTTCGTAACGCCTCTGGCGCGGTTGCTAGCATACAAATCAGTACAGTATACTAAAGTCTCTAGGGGTTGTGAATTAAGTACAGTATCAAAGAGCAACAGACAAGATTAATGCGAAATAAATGCAGGGGTATATGAACGTAGAGGAGGTGATTGGGAACCCGAAGATGGGGAAACCAATCGAAACCATTTGAGATCCTAAAACAGTTTCCTGGTTCAATTGATCAGATAGTTGATCTGATCAATGATCGGGTTGTTCAGGTTGTTCGGGTTCTGGAAGTAAAATGAAAAGACGGTTCATGACATTACCCCCCCTCTAGGTAAAACCCGCCTTGGGTTTCACCATTGACATTGCCTCTTATTCCACAAGTCCTGCCCAGTGATGACCCACTTCCATCTGTGTGCGGTCTCCTTCAGAGCCGTCGGGTATTTTTCGTAATATTATTTGGGCACTCAGTAGAATCACCCAAGTGTTCCAGTGGTTCCCAGGTATTTTCCTCAGGTCCATAACCCTCCCATCACATGAGGTACTGCAAGCACTTCTGTCATTTATTGAGGCATATCTTCAGTACCTCTGCAATTTCATAGAGGTCAACCTGATCCACTATGTCTGGGGGAGGAGGGTCATCATGGTGCTGATGGGCAGCTACAGGTGGAACATAGGGACAAAGGAATACGGTGTTGAAGACCAGTGAACCTTCCAGGAGTCGGGAATTTTAAGCTCGTAAGAAATAGCTCCAACTTTACAAACAACCGTAAAGGGACCATAACATCGGTCTTTGAATTTCTTCGTGGGGCGGTGAGTGACCAAGTTCACTCCAGATAGGTACACCTCATCACCAGGTTTATAGTTGGGATCTACCTGCCACTTGGCATCATAGAACCTCTTCATTGTCTCTTGTGCCACTCACATAGCGGCCCCTGCTTCTTCTTGAACTTTTGACATCCAGGTTGCAAATTTCGCTACATCCTCCATCAGCACCTCTAGGCACGGTTCAGTTCTTTTTCGCAGGTGGAACCCTGTGGTCACAAAGAAAGGACTGAAACCTGTGGTTTGCTGACTTGGTTGTTGTGGTTGAATTCTGCAAGAGTCAACTAGTCCACCCAATCATCTTGCAAGAAATTGGTGAAAACCCGGGGACACTGTTCGATATTCTGGTTGACATGTTCGGTCTGCCCATCAGTCTGAGGGTGATATGCTGTTGAGGTGTTCGACTTTATGCCCAGAAGCTTCAACAAGTCTCGCATGAAGTGTCCCTCAATCACTGATCACGACTTTGGGCAACCCAAAGTCCTTCTATACGTAATCATGGTAGATGTGCACTATCCCCTCTCCTCCCAAGTGTTCGGTGCAAGGCACCACCTGGATTCCTTTCCCCAATTGATCCACTATCACTGTAATAGAGTTGTACCTGTTATTGATGGGTAGTTTGGTGACCAAGTCCACCGAAACATTCTGTCACACCCTCTCTGGAACCATGTTAGGGTGTAGGGGTCCACAGAGTTTGGAGGGAAAGAGTTTCGTCCTCTGGCACATGGGATATGCCGAAAAATATTGTTTAGCATCCGACAATAGAGAGGGCCAGTAGTAGTTTTGGGGTACTAATTCCACTGTTTGGAATTATCCTGGGTGTCCTGAGATATAGTTGTTGTGGTGCGACTGCAGAATCCGGTGTCATAGATCCCCAGTTGGAGGGATGTAGACTGTTTGATACTGGGTTACAAACCCATCTTTGTGTTTCTCCCAGCCCCTCTGCCTTCTCTTCTATCGCCTTCTTCACAACATCTTCCCAATCAGCTTTTCCAGCTTTAATGTCCTCCATGAATTGATCACCCGCCGTGTTGCCCAAGTCCACCAGCATGGCTTTCAAAAATTCCTCGCCATTCATCCTTTGGAAGTACTGTTTGGGTAGCAGCACAAGATTGGAATTATCCTGCACCCCCTTCTCATGGCCACTTCGTCTCGGAAGTGTGTTGGTTTTCGCATGCTGTTTCCTGGGTTTGTGGATGAGTGTGAAGTCATATTCACTGAGCTCCAGAGACCACCAGGCCTGTTGTCTATTCAGTTTCTTCGTGGTGGTAAAGTATTCCAGGTTCTTGTGGTTGGTCCAGATCTCAAACTTCAGTTGACTGTCCTGCAGGTAGTGCTGCCATTCATAAAGGGCCTGCATAATAGCCAGCATCTCCTTGTCGTGAATGTTGTAGTTCCACTTGGTGTTGTTTAGTCCCTTGGACATGAACACAATTGGAACCCACACCCCATTGATTGATGTGCTCAGAACCTGTATAAGAAACACACAAATAACCCCACTTGACTCGAGAGTGGTACAGAAACAGTCCCGAGACTGTCCCAACAACCAACCAACAAATCAAACTGCAATATCTGCACGTTTCCAGAGATCCCGACGAGTTACAGCCCCTAGTACAGGGCCTTGTAAAGGTTGTAGGGAGAGGTTTCATATCTCAAAGAGACAAAGGGCAAACTGTGTGGAACACGTTTCTAGACACAGTGGAAACGTAGTTTCCAAACAAAGTAGATTTATAGCTTCACAGTGTGTGTGTGTGTGTCCAAGCGACAGAGAAACAAGTTTAAAGTTGTCCAGTAGACTCGAGTAGGGCCCTAGTTTATAGGCCAAGAGCGTTCACAGAGCTTTCCCTAAAAGGTACTTTCTGAGCAGAGCACAGCAGTCATGTTTCCAAAGTTTTCCCTAGATGGTACTTTCTGAAACCCACTCCACAAACAACAACAATAATGTTTCTTTCAACAGAGTCCCAGTTCAAACAGATTCACAGAGTTCTTAACAGTTTCCAGGCAGAGCCCGAGTGCATTTCCAGAATAATACATGATTCAGAAACAAATAAGATTTCAACTAATAATGCTACTCTATAAGAGTGTGCTCGCTGAGGATCCCAGATCAACCCAATGCGCAAGCGTATAGCCTACTAGTTCGGGGGATGATGCTGTGCCCATCATAGAAACACCCTCGGATAATTATACAGCTGCCAAGACACAATTACAAAGCCCAAAACACAATCCCAGTGAGTCAAATGTCTGTTTATCTGCCTCTTTAACTGTGTTTCTGTTGGTTGTTCTTCTGAGCGTCACCTCCCATTGGTTCCCAGCTGTGAGCACACCATGTTCTCTTGCCAATTATGAGGCAGGAACCCATCAGCAGCACCCCTGGATTATTCAGAGGGTGTGTTGATCACCGATAGATCGGCACTGCGCTCATTCGACCTGTTTCTGCTTCAACTCAACTCTCCCCTCTGTTCCAAGTCCAGAACTTGATAATACTCCTTTGTAGGTTTTGGTAGATACCCATTTCTGTGGTGTTTTCCAGAAAGGGTTCTTCAGAAAGAACCTTAGAATGCCTTTAGAGTTGTGATCTGGATCCTCGGAATAGCCGACCACCTGTTTCGGTGTATCCGCATTCAATGGAAACCGGCAACTCTAGCAACCGAAACACTCATGACCCAGCGTGTCCCTTTAGTGTCTCAACACAACACAACACATTGCCCAACTCCCGTTCCTTTGACCCATTTCTGTTGTTTAAGTGGATGTTGGAAACAAGTCAAATGAAGTTCCTTGACTTGTTAATTGGCTACACGTTTCCCTTACGGTTTTCAGGGTGAAACTAGCTAATGGATGTTCTAATTCCTTAGAACATCCACCCGTTTCTCTGTGGTTTTCCGAACAGCTACCAGGAACCAGTACTGTTGCATAGAAACAACAGTTTCAGCAATGGGCACAATCAGAAACACACAAAATTACATGTATCTAACCATGGCCCAATTACTGGCTTATCACCGTTCTGGCACTGTGTCAAGCATGCCCCTGCTGCATAATCCGAAGAGTCTGCCTCCACTCACCATTCTCCAATGTCCATTGGAAAGTGTAGAATAAGTTCTAACATTACAGCCAATATCAATTAATTGAACACCTTCTGCTCCAACTCTCCCACCTCCACTTGTAGTCATTCCAGGTGAGGCAAGTTAAAGGTTTCGCATATTCTCCAAATCCTTTGATGAAGCGCCAATAGAAATTGAGGAACCCAAGGAAGCTCTGTACCTCCTTTATATTCCTTGTGATTGCCCATTGCCGAACACCCTCAACCTTTATAGGATTCATTCAAATTTTGCTGTCCCCAATGATGACCCCCAGGCATTCAACCTCTCTCTGTTTGAACTTGCACTTCTCTGGTTTCAGGAACAATTCATTCTCCTGGAGAATCTGCAAGACTTCTTTAATGGTGGCACAATGTTTTTCCAGCTGTTCCGAGTAGATGAGAATATTGTCCAGATAAATGATAACCTGTCCTTCCGCAATGAAATCTGCAAAGATGTTGTTCATCATGGATTGTAAAGTGGCTGGCAAATTTGTGAGACCAAAGAACATAACAAGTGGTTCCCACAGCCCTTGGTTTGTGATGAACACGGCTTTCTCTTCATCCCCTTCCTTGATCCGAATGCCCATTGAACATCCAGTTTAGTGAACCAGGTTGCCTTTCGGAGCATGTGCATGATCTCCGAGATCAACAGAAGCGGATATCGGTTCTTGATGGTAAGAGAATTCAACTTCTGATAATCCTGGACGAGCCGCAATTTCCCATCCTTCTTTTTTACGAAGAAGAACGGGGATGCCCAGGGCAATTTCGAGGGTCAAACACATCCAGTTTCCACATGTTCCTTGATGATCATGTCCAATTCTGCCTGTTCGGGGACTGATAAGGGAATGCTTCACCCTTTCACAAGTTCTTCCCCAGGTTTCAATTTGATTGTGTGGTCCCATTTTCGTTGTTCTGGTAATTTGTCAAAGTCCTTCTCGAAGACACCTCGAAATTCCGCCAAGTAATGAGCAGGAACACTCTACTCCGAGGTCTTGACACCTTTAGTTTCATGAGCCATGGCCGCCAGTTTGGTGGCCACACTACCCATTGTGCGGAGGTGTTCTGCATCTTGTTCGTCCAAGATGTCTTTGGGATACATCTTTGTATGAAGATGTGGTCCCCTCTTCCACCTCTGTGTTGTCTTCTTCCTCTCATTCTTCCCATAATTGGGCCCGTTTGCAAGCCGCAGGACACCTGGAGAATTGAATGGTTTGTTTCTGCCCGTCAATCTCCAGGTTGTGTTGCTTCAACCAACTAAACCCAATTATCATGTCGCTCTTCCCAATATCAGTTACCACAAATAAGAAAACTTTGGCATGGTCCTGCATTCGGAGACGCAGCTCATATACTCAGGATATTGCAAAGATTTTTAGGCAAAGCTCACAGACTTAATGCACAATCTTGGGGGAGTGCCCACATAGCCACAGTGCTTACATATAGCAGTCTTCGACCGTTGTAGAAGATCTCGTCATCAGTTGCATTGATGCTTGAAGGTGTTTCTGCTACTGTCGGAGCTTGAAATCCCTGTCGCAGTCATGTGTCCAAATTCTCAGGCAAAAAATTGATTTTTACACCATTTTGGAGCGATTTTACCAGTCGTTGTTGGTCTCCCCATGACTCATACATTCTGCGCTATGCACTACTACCTCCCTTCCCGCCCTTTGGCCTGCTATTGGCCCAAGACATTGGCCCCTCCTCCCTGGGCCCCTATTTGTGATTTCGCACCTCCTGCTACTCCTCACCTTCCATATCCGCATCTGGGTCCTCTTCCATCTTGTCCAACTCCTCCTGTGTCAACCCCTCTGTCCCCAAGCATGTGGTGCCATTGCTGAATCGCCCCTGGCCGGCTTTTCCCAAATGCACTCCCCCTGCTGTTCCAGAGGGGCCGGGGCAGCAGCGGATGGTGTGGACAAGCACCTGTTAGTACCCGCAGATTCCTGTGGTGTTCCGGTTTCCGAATATGGTCACCCAGAAGATTTGGCATTAGAAGTGTGGAATCTCCCCAGAACATAATGCATTGACTTGAGCTTATGAGGTGGTGCGTATCCCACCCACCTCATCGACGTGCACTCCTACTCCACCCTGCACAATGATGCTGTACTGCCATAGGATGTGGGACATTCCAGGGGAGAAACAGCACAACACCTGCCTTCATTCATTCTTTTGTGTTCCCCCGCACTCAATTTGGCAGGTGAGGGTGTCTTGACGTCACAGGATGCGGGGTGTAGGATGTGTGTGTGGGGTGTGGGACATGGGATGCGGGTGCAAAAATGCATGCACCGCATGCACCGATGGAGTACAGCCATTGCATCACTCACTTTACTTTGCTGGAGTGGTGCTCATGGGTGCAGGGCTCAGGGCAGGGCAGGGAGAGAAAGGAAGGAGGCACTGCATTTCACAGAGCACTTGTACTTGTATGTGCTTGATTCATGAGCAAGCATATTGTCGGCGCTGGCATCACAGCTTTTGGATTTGAATGAGGCATGGAATGAGGGATAGAAGGCACACTCAACAAGGTAGAGGTGGGTCTTGAATGTGGGACGCAAGAGGGTGTGGCACACATTTACGGCTTCTTCCCGGTTCCTGCATCTGCCCTCGGGCTAAGCTTGCCACAATCCCAGCTAGAGCAATGAGTGGGGGAAGTGTGTGGAGATGGATGTGCATAGGACATGCTAAAGGATGAGTGAGTGAACAAGGAGGTGAGTGGGAGGGTTTGAAACCATAGTGTTGAGGGACTTGGGCTACAAGATGGCAGCAGGGAAAACCTGGGGATGCGCATCGCACAGTTTACAATGTAGCAAGCTCTGGACACGGTGCAGTGCTATAGCTCACAGAGTCCTGTTACATGTCTCTGTCCTCCGTACCTCTGCATCTCATTGACTTTCCTCTTCCTCCACCACAGACAGTCACCAACTAGGTCCTCGGCTGCCTCTACCTCGAAAGCTCAACCATGCACCCCCCGAGCTACATCTGGTCTACTGCAAGAGTACTCTCCCTCCCAATTATCCTGGTTGGCTGGACAAATTGCAGGGAGTAAATGCAAAGGTACAGGATTAGAGGCTAGCATGATGACAAGTGGTTATTGAGACATGTATTGTACTGTATGCTTGCTGTAGGTAATTTACCTGGCTATCATACCATCACTGGCATCAGGTGAATAAATTTTGGAGAAGACTTGCTGAGACAAAGATGTGTGACTCAGGTCCTGCAGGTGTTCAAACCGGTCAATTAGATTGTTGTGTATTTTTCTCTTGTATCAGTCCATTTTGCTATCATGTGGATAGATTTGAGGTGTGGCTGACGTGAATAAAAGGCTTTGTCTGTGACAGCCAGATTTGTAACTCACGCCAGGGAAAGCAAAGTCTTGACCTAGGTCAAGAGGGTAAGCAATAATAGTTGATTCAGAAGGAAAAAAAAAAAGAATATACTTGATGTCTTGATGTAATATGATGCCAACCCCAGAAGAGTGACTGGCAAACACCCTATTGGGAATAAATTTTACTCTTAGTGTTAGCAAAGTATGAAAGGACTGCTGAGAGGTGAACTATTGGAAGCTCAATCAGAGAGAAAGAGACAGTATGTATTCAAACTGCTGAAAGATGCACCGAAACAACTTGTTTTGGTGATGTTTTCAGCTATCTTGAGAAAAAGAGTTTCATCAATTTTCTTTGTTTTTAAGATGAAACTCTTTGTTTCAAGACAGCTGAAAGCATTGTCGAAACAAGTCGTTTCTGCACGTCTTTTAGCAGTTTGAATACACACTGTGTCTTTCTCTCTGACTGAGGGTTCACCTCTCAGCAGTCCTTTCATACTTCACTAACACCAAGACTATAATTTCTTCCCAATAGGGTGTTTGACACTTGCTCTTTTGGGGTTGATTTCATACAACATCAAGACATCAGGTATATTCTTTTTTTCATTTACTGAATCAACCACTATTGCTTGCCCTCTTGACCTAGGTCAAGAGATTGCTTTCCTTGGTGTGACTGTACTGTAAATGCTTAATTTATCTTTGGATTCTCCCCTGCCAGGACTGTTGAGTTATTCTCAGGCCACCAGGTTGCCCTTACACCACACAAGTCAAGTCAAATCTGGTTCAATCTGAACTCAAGTCCACTCCTTGAGGTGTAACAACATTATATGTGTTGCAGAATTTTCTAACAGATGCATCAACCTGTTCTCAATGCTGCTTGAACTGTGATGTGAAATAATATCTTTTTTTATTTATTGGGAATCAAAGTGGCCATATATGCCTAAACATGGACTTGGAGTATACAGCTCAGACAAACAATATCAATAGTGGTGGGAGGGGTCTACTCGCTAGTTCCAACTACAGTCTAATTTTTTATAATGCATAACCTCATAATGCATACCAGCCAATAATTCTCCTAATGCATCGGATTTCAGATCCACCAAAATGCATTTTACCACTGTAGAGACAAACTCATAATGCATAAATAGTCATAATGCATAGACTTGGGGCAAATGCTGCTCATTTGACAGGGGACAAACCTTATGCATTATGAGCTATCCTACTGTACACCAAACCCTGTTCAGACCTCTGTATAACACTTCACCCAATGCTCTCCGTGTACAAAACAACCAAGATGTAGTGTGGAAAGACCATGAGGACCAATAAGCCAACAGTTCCACAGTGGAAGAGGAAACTCAGTGCGAAGCCAATCGGGGACCCAGAAGATAAGATGTGAAGAGGCATCCATTACCCATCCATTTGTGAATTGAGGCCGTATAGTTGACAGGGTTTGTACCTGTTAAAGTGAGGTACATTCAAAGATAAATAAAGAATGCTTACAATCTGATCAGGTGGGCCAAAAATCCTGTGAATGGGTAAGAAGGCAATTGAAGATTGTTTTGGACCTCGATCATACCCTTCAACTGGCTGAGGAGCATCAGAGGCTTTGGGGGAATGCCAGGAAATTCTGTGATCCAGAGAGGCAGGTACCACATGCTCTTTGGCTTCAGCATGGACACTCCAGATTTTCCCTGTTTGATATGAGCCAGAGACAATGTAGGTTCCATCTGGTGAGAAGGCAACTGAGGAAACCCCAGATGTATGCCCCCCAAGAGGTTCTCCAATGGCTGCTCCAGTGTGGGCATCCCAGATTCGCACTGTTTGATCATAAGAGCCAGAGACAATGTGGTTTCCATCTGGTGAGAAGGCAACTGAGGAAACCCAAGATGTATGCCCCTCAAGAGGTTCTCCAACAGCTGCTCCAGTGTAGGCATCCCAGATTCGCACTGTTTGATCATAAGAGCCAGAGACAATGTGGTTTCCATCTGGTGAGAAGGCAACTGAGGAAACCCAAGATGTATGCCCCTCAAGAGGTTCTCCAACAGCTGCTCCAGTGTAGGCATCCCAGATTCGCACTGTTTGATCATAAGAGCCAGAGACAATGTGGTTTCCATCTGGTGAGAAGGCAACTGAGGAAACCCCACGTGTATGCCCCTCAAGAGGTTCTCCAACAGCTGCTCCAGTGTGGGCATCCCAGATTCGCACTGTTTGATCATCTGAGCCAGAGACAATGTGGTTTCCATCTGGTGAGAAGGCAACTGAGTAAACCCAAGATGTATGCCCCTCAAGAGGTTCTCCAACAGCTGCTCCAGTGTAGGCATCCCAGATTCGCACTGTTTGATCATAAGAGCCAGAGACAATGTGGTTTCCATCTGGTGAGAAGGCAACTGAGGAAACCCTAGATGTATGCCCCTCAAGAGGTTCTCCAACAGCTGCTCCAGTGTGGGCATCCCAGATTCGCACTGTTTGATCATAAGAGCCAGAGACAATGTGGTTTCCATCTGGTGAGAAGGCAACTGAGGAAACCCTAGATGTATGCCCCTCAAGAGGTTCTCCAACAGCTGCTCCAGTGTGGGCATCCCAGATTCGCACTGTTTGATCAGAAGAGCCAGAGACAATGTGGTTTCCATCTGGTGAGAAGGCAACTGAGGAAACCCCACGTGTATGCCCCTCAAGAGGTTCTCCAACAGCTGCTCCAGTGTGGGCATCCCAGATTCGCACTGTTTGATCATAAGAGCCAGAGACAATGTGGTTTCCATCTGGTGAGAAGGCAACTGAGGAAACCCAAGATGTATGCCCCTCAAGAGGTTCTCCAACAGCTGCTCCAGTGTGGGCATCCCAGATTCGCACTGTTTGATCAGAAGAGCCAGAGACAATGTGGTTTCCATCTGGTGAGAAGGCAACTGAGGAAACCCCACGTGTATGCCCCTCAAGAGGTTCTCCAACAGCTGCTCCAGTGTGGGCATCCCAGATTCGCACTGTTTGATCATAAGAGCCAGAGACAATGTGGTTTCCATCTGGTGAGAAGGCAACTGAGGAAACCCCAGATGTATGCCCCTCAAGAGGTTCTCCAACAGCTGCTCCAGTGTGGGCATCCCAGATTCGCACTGTTTGATCATAAGAGCCAGAGACAATGTGGTTTCCATCTGGTGAGAAGGCAACTGAGAAAACCCTAGATGTATGCCCCTCAAGAGGTTCTCCAACAGCTGCTCCAGTGTGGGGATCCCAGATTCGCACTGTTTGATCATAAGAGCCAGAGACAATGTGGTTTCCATCTGGTGAGAAGGCAACTGAGTAAACCCAAGATGTATGCCCCTCAAGAGGTTCTCCAACAGCTGCTCCAGTGTAGGCATCCCAGATTCGCACTGTTTGATCATAAGAGCCAGAGACAATGTGGTTTCCATCTGGTGAGAAGGCAACTGAGGAAACCCTAGATGTATGCCCCTCAAGAGGTTCTCCAACAGCTGCTCCAGTGTGGGCATCCCAGATTCGCACTGTTTGATCATAAGAGCCAGAGACAATGTGGTTTCCATCTGGTGAGAAGGCAACTGAGGAAACCCTAGATGTATGCCCCTCAAGAGGTTCTCCAACAGCTGCTCCAGTGTGGGCATCCCAGATTCGCACTGTTTGATCATCTGAGCCAGAGACAATGTGGTTTCCATCTGGTGAGAAGGCAACTGAGGAAACCCCAGATGTATGCCCCTCAAGAGGTTCTCCAACAGCTGCTCCAGTGTGGGCATCCCAGATTCGCACTGTTTGATCATAAGAGCCAGAGACAATGTGGTTTCCATCTGGTGAGAAGACAACTGAGGAAACCCCAGATGTATGCCCCTCAAGAGGTTCTCCAACAGCTGCTCCAGTGTGGGCATCCCAGATTCGCACTGTTTGATCAGAAGAGCCAGAGACAATGTGGTTCCCATCTGGTGAGAAGGCAACTGAGGAAACCCCACGTGTATGCCCCTCAAGAGGTTCTCCAACAGCTGCTCCAGTGTGGGGATCCCAGATTCGCACTGTTTGATCATAAGAGCCAGAGACAATGTGGTTTCCATCTGGTGAGAAGGCAACTGAGGAAACCCCATATGTATGCCCCTCAAGAGGTTCTCCAACAGCTGCTCCAGTGTGGGCATCCCAGATTCGCACTGTTTGATCAGAAGAGCCAGAGACAATGTGGTTTCCATCTGGTGAGAAGGCAACTGAGAAAACCCTAGATGTATGCCCCTCAAGAGGTTCTCCAACAGCTGCTCCAGTGTGGGCATCCCAGATTCGCACTGTTTGATCATAAGAGCCAGAGACAATGTGGTTTCCATCTGGTGAGAAGGCAACTGAGTAAACCGCAGATGTATGCCCCTCAAGAGGTTCTCCAACAGCTGCTCCAGTGTGGGCATCCCAGATTCGCACTGTTTGATCATAAGAGCCAGAGACAATGTGGTTTCCATCTGGTGAGAAGGCAACTGAGGAAACCCTAGATGTATGCCCCTCAAGAGGTTCTCCAACAGCTGCTCCAGTGTGGGCATCCCAGATTCGCACTGTTTGATCATCTGAGCCAGAGACAATGTGGTTTCCATCTGGTGAGAAGGCAACTGAGTAAACCCAAGATGTATGCCCCTCAAGAGGTTCTCCAACAGCTGCTCCAGTGTAGGCATCCCAGATTCGCACTGTTTGATCATAAGAGCCAGAGACAATGTGGTTTCCGTCTGGTGAGAAGGCAACTGAATTCACCATGCCTAGGTGCCCTGAAAGAATCTTTTGCAATGCTGCCCAATCATCTCCTAACTTTGAGTCAAAATGTCCTATATTCCTGAAGCTTGATTTAAACTTGCTTCGAACCAGAGACTTTTCCGGGGAAAATGCAAGGGCAGAAAGATAAATATGTGGAGCACTTTGCACCATTACAGATCCAAAACCCAAAATAAATCTGAGTGCATCTTTCAGAAACTCATCCAGTTCTGTATCCCTTCCCTAAACAATCATATAAACATATATCTTTGGAACTCATCACAAGTAGAACTCACCTGTAAACGACTAAATGCTTGGGATAAACTCCTATTTGCACTGCTCACTTGTCCTGAAAGGCTGAGCACCTCCAGCCAATAAAGAAACCGGGTGAATGTGAATTCCTTGACAGCATTCAAAATTGTGTTCTCTGAGTCAGCATTTTTAATATGGGCACCCCAGAATCTTGAAGCATAGTCTAGATCAGAGGAGATACATTCCTGAATCTTCCCAGACAGGTTTGGAACCTCAGTATTCCTCAGATATGAGGTTTTCAGATCACATATGTTGAATTTGAGCTTGGTATTGAGTATTTTCAGACATTTGAGAGCTAGAACTCCATTCCAAAATCTGGTATCAATATGCCAAGCATGCTTCCCAGAGCGGTTATAAGTCAATAGATAGTCACTAAATGATGCATGCAGTGGATGAGGGGGATTTCCAGGAGTCCATTGGAAAACACAAGCAAGCTTGGTTAGGATTTTGGCAGATGTACCAGACTTGAGTTCCAACAATAAATCCATCTCTTTATCATTGAGTGGATTCTCCCTCAAAGTGACTAAAGCAAGAACCAAACAAGCATCTTTGCAAAAGTCATGATCATCCCACTGTGCACCATTCAGTGCAACAGTGTAAAGATTATCCAAGCTTTTAGATATAGTACTCCCAGAGTTGAGCAAAAGCTCAAGTTTCTTTTCTGGGTTGTATTGATTGATAAATCTGGATGCTGTGGCTGCCCAAATGAAAAGATTCCCAGAAAGCTGAGTTAGCATCTGGATTGTAGTATCACCAGGCCAGTTTGGGTCAAGAGCATGGCTTTGTTGGATCTCCTGCAAACCAGCACAAAAGTACCTCTCAATATCAGACTCTGTGTTATCAGAAACAGGGTATAGGTTTCGAGTAGTTATATGTGTTTTTTTTTGAAAATGATTTTGAATATCAGAGTCAGGTCGGCTTGTAACAAGCAACTGGAAGACCAATGGGAGTTTGGAGAACTCCTCTGATGAAATCCATCTAGCAAGTGTAACACGTGAATTGGAGTCCAAGCATTCATCCAAGGCATCCAAGATTATAACCACTGGCCCACAGATCTGTGTGCAAGCAGCTTTAAGAGGTTCGTGTAAAAGTTTTTGAACTTGGACAGAGAAATGAGCGGTCACAAGTGATGGATCGGCATCAAGAGCAGCACAGAGAGCAGATTCAAAGTATGCATTGAATTTGGCTAACCAATATGCAATACTGTGCACAACCACAGCCAGAATATTTCCAAGAGGAGCAGATCTATCAAAGTAGATGTACACCCCAAGCCGCTGAAGGTTTCGGAAGTGTTGAGCAACAGAATTAGCAATTGTGCTCTTTCCAGAGCCAGCAACACCCGAAAGCCAGTAGACATTGGTTTTAGGATGAACTGTGCTGAGATGCTCTGTAACTGTTGCAAGAATCTCACTTCGTGTGCCAGTGAGACATGTTGCACGCTGAATAGCATCAAATTTGTGATAGGTGAGTTGCTGAAGCAGGTTGGATTTCACTCAGATAATGTCAGCTGTAGAAAATACAATAAAGACCAAGAAATACCTAGGGTTTCAACATCCTTAACAATCTTTGCTGAGAAGAAAAGTGTCTGTATGTCAGTCCCGTGCTCAAATTGCTGCTTGAGCTGCTTCAAACACTGAGAGAACTTCACAATCTTCTCTGAGACATCAGTGAAAGTAGCTCGACCCAGGGTGCCTATCAACATCAATAAATACCATCCAAAAAGCTTAAGTAGAACACACACCGAGAAATCCATGTCCGGTGTATTCACGGATGAAGAAACTACACTCGACGGTTTGAATTACAATTCGGAGGATAGCATCTTCAAGAAGCTTGTTTGGGGCTTCAAGAAAGCCTACGTCATTGGTAAAAGAGTAAACTTCAGCCATGGTCTCGGCAAGTTCAATTATCTTCTGGTCAGCTTCAAGCTTTGCATCAAGGGCCTAGTGCTTTTGTGACTGATGGGTTAAATCTGAGGGGATGAATACTTGCCTTGTACACAGATGTAATGACCGACCAAGCAAGGTTGACATAAGGATGAATCTGGCCGGAAATAAGTCCACTAGATATATACCCAGAAATACAGCCTTACTTTGGCAATTTTGTCACCCATTTCAACGAGTGGTTTCAGCCGCGAAGCAACTTTGAGCAATGCGGATCCGAGATCTTTGTTCTCCTTGATGACACCGACAACCATCGTAGTAGCACCAGCGACACGAGAGACAGTGGATGCCGAGCTAATTTCTGCGATGCCCTGCTGTGTTTCGAGGAGCCCATGATTAGCAGCTTCTCTCAATTGGTCCACAGTATTCGCTTTCAGAAGAACACAAAGCATTCCCACCACTGAACCACGAGCCTGAATATCCAACTCAACAGCTACGAGTGTCAGGTTTCATCTGCAGACATGAAATCACGACGAGATACGTACGAGCATCATTGTGTGTGGTACAACGCTGTACAAGTTCACCGATTGTGGTGGTCAACTGGCCGACTACTTTCTTTACCATCGTTTTGTGGCACAAACCGAAAGTAATGTTGGCGGATGCAGAGAATAACGAGCTACATGAGCTGAGCATCTTCGGTTGTGAAATCAAGCTCATTTCACCCACATAGTTTGTGCAAAGTCCCACTTGGGAGCGAGAGAGCCTTCGGCAACCGGGGTCTTGTACTTGCAGTGGATCCCTCCTTCATCGATGTCGATCTTGACGTAGAGATTTTTGCCCAAGTGCAGGCCTGGAACATTCGGAATGCTTCCACTTTGGACTGAAGGAAAGTTCAACGCCAATTTCGATGGAGGGGCCGACGCACTAGACTCACCGAGTAACGAGTATGTCTGGGACATAGTGGGATGAGTCAATGAGGGTGGACACGTGTATTGCGGCATACTCAGCTACCGGCTCTCACGGCGATGCATCTTGGACAGCAGCCACGATTCTATCACTCATATTCTGGGCGTTATCGATGGATATAATCTCTCCATGAATAGTCGGACTCATTCTAGGAAAAACAAATTCGATTGCGGAACGGAAAGGGCAAGCCTGACATAGCGGAAGAACTTTCTAGAGGAGTAACAAGAAGGGTGGGACTGGGACTCGTCCAATCCCATTCTGATGGCAATGAGTCCCATTTTCTCAGCTTGTCAGTGGGACTCAAGAGATCACAGTGGGACTCGGAGGAAGTGGAACGCGCAGCCGACGCACAGCCGAATGATCATATGATTGACAGTTTGATTTATCTATCGGCAGTAAATAACAAATTGAAGTTCATCAGCTGGCCACAAAACGTACAAGTGAACTCGTTGCGAGCGGAAATAAACATGTAAATCAACTATAAACAACTCAATTTGGACCTGCTCTGCGCGTTTGGAGTGCCTCGTGTATCGTTTTCGGCCAGGTCATGGCTACACGAGTTAGTTTATCTTTTGAACCCAGGTTTCCATATTTGGGACTTGGAACGGTATAAAAACAGCTGGCAAAGCGACACATTTCTACATCTTCTATAGCCACTTCTCGTGTCCGGTGCTCCCTCCCCCCATTTTCTCCGCCTTTCTCGACAAAAAATGACATCCAATACTGCCGGTGGGTTGCGGTGTTGTTGCATTGCCAATTTCTGACCATGTACTTTAAATTACGCGTTGTTTAATGCTGCCGCCGACTTCGCGACTGGCGAGGTCGTGGAATACCGATGAGTTGTAGGTTCCAAATTGCTTGAATCAATGCTACTCTAATTCCTGTGTTACAGATGTTTCCGCCGTTGTCCTGAGACCACCGCCACTCCGCAAGAGACCGTTACGTCGATGGAACCACGAGCTCGATGCGAACGAGCGCGAGGCCGTCTCACCAGAGGCAATATTGTCTCGGTAATGTGTTGCTTGTACGCATCCGCTCGTTGTGCTGAACATTACTCCAGCTTTTATACTTGCGTCATTAGCTCAAAGTGCAAGACCGAGTGCGATGGTGTCCCCGTCATGATACTCCTAAAAAATGCCCAAATGAAGCCGTCCCGCTTCCTCGTGCGCCCGAATCCCATCCACCTTACAGTTCAATGCCGTTCATTGAGGTTTAAGAGAGCCTCTTAAAATAAATATTTTTTTATAAGATTAATTACGGTTCAATGTCGTGGCGCAAACACAGAGGGGCGAGTGCGGCGCAAGGGCACGGGGGCGTGGGGACGCAGGCAGAAATGTGTGGGTGGCACGGCAAGGGTCAGCACGGTGATGGCCGATCACACAAAGCAGATGCACACCAATCCCACTCGCTGCCCGAATCCCACTGCGGAGGGCAAAATAAGGGGATTCACCATCAAAAATGGGACTGGGCGAGTCCCAGTCCCATTATTCTAGTATATACTCAACTTTCTATGAGGTCCCAAAGTTATGAAAAAGCAAGCCTCTACGCCCGAGACGGGAGTATGTCGACACGTCGGCTGGTCCAGATGCATGCGGCATACTCAGCTGCCGGCTCTCACGGCGATGCATCCTGGACAGCGGCCACGATTCGATCACTCATATTTTGGGCCTTGGTACGTCGTATGACCACGTAGAACCGCCGGCGCCTATCGATGGATATCGTAATCTCTCCATGAATAGTCGGACTCATTCTGACGAAAGGGAGGAAAAACAAATTCGATTGCGGAGCGGAAAGGGCATGACATAGCGGAAGAACTTTATATGAGCTATACGAGGTCCCAAAGTAATGGAAAAGCAAGAGTTTACGCCCGGGGCCGAGACGGGAGTATGTCGGCCGGTCCAGATGCATGCACACTCGAGGAGCGGAAGGCGGTGACGCACCTGAGGTAGGCTCGTTTCAGCCTCTCTAGTCTACCGGGCGAAGATAGTCGTTCAGATCACTACTACACCTCGTTAGACGAGTTGATCCGGGGTTGTGTATATTTGGCAACCCACTCGATCGTTCTGCACCAGAGACTCCTTCGGCCCTCATCAACGTCTCTGTGACAATGCAAATGTAGTCTCGGCACTTTGCACACTTCTGGGGTAACTTGGGGCAATTATAGGTGTTCTTGACGCCAATCTAACACATGAATCGCGTCGTACTGCAAGCCGCTATCGAATCTTGAGACGGCTATGGAGTCTCTCCCTTGTTCTACGCTGCTCTTTCCTCCTCTGCTGTGAATGGAAGCACCAAGCCGCAATGCGCATCCACGGCGTGCGCTACTATATCGATCTCGGCTTGTACGTCCCTCTCTCCTTCCCTCTCCTACTACAGTCGCCAACTCTTTGACGAACATGTCCGCAGCGCTGGCCCGCGGTGCTGTACTTGACCTCATGTCGATTGCGGCTATAGTATCCATGCGTCCGTCTGTACCTCGCCCTCGCCGGCGCGCGCTCCGCCTCCACTCTGTAGATACGATGGCGCTGTACCGCCGTGGGACGCAGGACGGTCCGGGAGGAGGAAGGGGAGGGCACACACGGCGCGCTCCTTCGTTCCCTTACACGTGCTCGATTTAGCGGGTGAGGGTGGGCCGACGTCGCGGGATGTGGGTGTGGTGCAGGGTGTGCGAAGGGTGAGGTGCAAGGTGCGGGATGCGGAATGCGGGAGGAGGGCCGTGTGCGGGTGGCCCCGTCGCTTGCTTGCTTTCGCCTTGCCGGTGTGGCGTGAGTGGGGTGCGGGGCGCGCTCATGGGATGTGGGGCGTGGGGTGTGTGGACCGCGAGCGGGCGACAACGCACGGGGCGCTCGCTCGTACATACATGTGTCACCGCGCCTGCGCCTGCCGCTGACGCCCGCCGCGAGGGGCACGCATAGCACCCCACCCCATCCACGCCCCCACGCGCGCCACCTCGAGCACGCAGGCACGCGTAGGTCCACACGCAGACGCAGACCTGGGCGGCGGGCCTCGTCGGCGTTGGAGTTTTCGGACGATATGCGCGAGACATGGAACAGGAGAAGGAGGGACCGCGAGGCGAAGCGCCGTGCGGTCTTGGATGCGGGGACGCGAGAGGGCGTTGCCGCAGCCACCACCACACCCGTCCCGTCCTCTGATGCACAGCACTCTTCCTCTTTGCTGCGAGGACTGGCTCACGCCTGCACTCGGCGCTCGGTGTTCTTCGGACCCGTCGCTGCCTGATCAAGCCACGTCTAGCGGCAGCCAAATCACTCCAAGGCGAGGCGCTATACCGCACTCCCTCATCCATCCACCCTCTTATTTCCCTCCCCACTTCGTGTCACTTATACGTACGAACCACGCGTCGTCGCCGCCCTCTCTATCGGCCTCATGCTCTTCTGGTGCTCGCGCGCGCGTCGTCGACTCCTCCGCCCGGCTATGTATTCCTCCATCCACACGCGGGGAAAGGAAGCAAGCTCCCGCCGCACGACGCGGATGCGGATGCGGGTGGGGAAGTGTCGGCAACTCGGTGCTGTTCCTGCCTCCACCCCCCGGACCTGCCTCCACCCTCGGGCCTCCTCTGGCGAGCGTACAATCGCGGGTAGAGCTAGCCGCCGCGTCCAGTGCTCGTCACCACGGACTGCGCTGCGCACCGCGGATGGGCGAGGACGGCGCCGGCGTTCTAAGGATGGGGAGATGGGGAGCGGGGAGGGAGGGAGGGGGCGCGGCTTCTTCGCTCCACCCCGGCACGCGCGCGCGTGCTTGATGGTCGGACGCGGGGCTCGAAGAGGAGGAGAGGGAGCGCCGTGTCCCGCGTGGCTGCGGAAAGGGTGGGAGGACGTGATGGGTGTTACGGTGCCGGGTGTGTAGGAAGGACGCGACGCGACGCACCGGGGATGCATTCCAATTTGCGGTCTCACGGTGTGGTCCCCAGCCCCTTTCCTCCTGCCGTCCCTTCAAGTTCATCCATCGCCGAGTCTCGTTGTTTTGTTTCGCCCGCCTGCCCTGCAAAACGATCCCCGCGCGGCCTTTTCTCCACCCTCCACTGCGGGAGCTGGTGATGTGCACGTCACACGCGGACTCGATGCGAGGGAGGGCCGTGAGGAGGGAGGAAGGGCGGGTCAGCACAAAAGAGCTGGGGCAGGCATACGCGTCCCGCCCCGCACGTCTCGTCGTGTGTTTCCTCGAATCCTTGTGGGCCGTGGCATGCGACCAGATTAAGATTGCAGAAGATCCCCTCGAACGTGCCTCGTTGCCAGCACCCGCCTGGGGGCACACCGGGCGCGCTCGACAGCACCTAGGACCAAGCTGCAGCCCCGGCGACATCTTCCAGCAGCCGCGTCTGCCGTAGCGCGCGTCCGTGATCGTGAACGCCTCCGTCTGCTCTGATATTTCGTGCGGCTAATGCGCATTGTAGGCTGGGCTAGGCTATCTCCCTCTCCGGATCTTCTTCGCCTGTCTTTCACTTCCAAGATGAGCTGCTCTTGTACGTCCACCTCCTTCTCCTGAAAGCGACTAGTCTCATTTCTTCAAGGCCCGCGTTGTACTATACTGGACCACGTGTCGGCCTCAGCCACAGCTGACATGTGCTCCACCCCCACCGCAGTGCGTATCCCGCCCGACCTCGTCGACGCGCGCTCCTGCTCCACCCTGTACGATGACGCAGTACCGCCGTGGGACGTGGGACGTTCCAGGGGCGGAACGGCACGGCGCCCTCCTTCGTTCATTTCTTCGTATTCCCCCACGCGCTCGATTTGGCGGGTGAGGGTGTCTCGACGTCGCGGACGCGGGGGTGCGGGATGTATGTGGGGTGCGGGACATAGGGTGCGGGCGCAAAGCCGTGTGGACCGCGCGCCGATGGGGCACGGCCGTCGCGTCGCTTGCTTTCACTTTGCCGGAGTGGCGCTCATGGGTGCGGGGCGCGGGGCGGGGCGGGGAGAGGAAGGAAGGAGGCGCTGCATTTCACGGGCCACTCGTACACGCTTGATTCGCGAGCGAGCACGTTGTTGGCGCTGGCGCCGCAGCTTTTGGATTTGGACGAGGCACGGAACGAGGGATGGAAGGCCCGCTCGGCGAGGTGGAGGGGAGTCTTGGATGTGGGACGTGAGAGGGCGTGTCGCGCGTTTACGGCTTCTTCCTGTTCCTGCATCCGCCCTCGGGCCGAGCTTGCCACAATCCCAGCTGGAGCAATGGGTGGGGGAAGCATGTGGAGGTGGATGTGCACGGACGAGCGGGCGAAGGGCAAGGATGTGAGCGGGAGGGCTTGAAACCATAGCGATGAGGGACGTGGGCTACGAGATGGCAGCGGAGAAGACCTGGGGACTCGGATGCGCATTGCGCGTTTTACGATGTAGCAGGCTCTGGACACGGCGCAGAGCTATAGTTCCCAGAGTCCTCGTACGTGTCTCCGTCCTCCTCATATCACTGACTTTCCTCTTTCTCCGCCGCAGACAGTCACCAACTAGGTCCTCGGCTGCCTCCGCCTCAAAAGCCCGACCACGCACCCCCAAGCCACATCTGGTCTCCCGCGAGTAGACTGCTTTCCCTCCCAAGTATCCTCGTTTGCTGGACGAATTGCAGGGAGTAAATGCAAAGGTATGGGATTAAAGGCTGGCGTAACGACAAGTGGTTATTCAGACGTACATCACGTATTGTACCGTACGCTCGCTGTAGGTAATTTACCTGGCTATCGCACCATCACTGGCGTCTGGTGAATAAATACCTACTCCGCCAAATTGATTGTTTTGATAAGGCCGAAAATTTCACTGATTTCCTCTGTTCCAGCCAAAGTATAACTGCTACTTAGACTGAGGGTTTTGGTTGCAATTTTGTACCAACTGAAACCGGAAGTATGAGGTCTCCTGATATCTTCTAATTCAGAGCGACTGATACGGTCATATTGCCGGATCATCCGAGCCGGCCCGGCCGCTCCGGGCCGCCGTGATGTCAGCCACGGAAATACCGGTTTGATACTCTCCAAAAACTAACCCTGAAATGGTTAGTTTATCTGGAACAACACAATTTCCGGAGTGCCTGGAGAAGACCGCCGAGCCGAAGATGTGTGATCCAGGTCCTGCAGGTGTTCAAACCGGTCAATTAGATTGTTGTATATTTTTCTCTTGCATCAGTCCGTTTCGCGATCGCGTGGATAGATTTGAGGCGCGTAAACGGGAATGGGCGTTATAGCGACTTGAACTGTGCTCTCTGCCTGAATATATGTTTTTGGCGGCACAAGGCTGCCGCCTTCATGTCAGATCTACTTGTCCGCTTATATCCGCGATTTGGTTTTAACCGCTTTCTAAAGCGCAACCGCGTTCTATAGCCATAAGGGTTAGTTTCTCCAAGACGAAGACGGAGACTTCGGTGAAATGGCCGCCGGATCTTCCCCACCAGCCTAACGGACTGATGACTCCGGATCCGTCCGTTCTTACAAAGATAGTTTCGCCGCTGAGAAATGGATTCGATATCCTTTAACCTTCTTGGGCCATGGATGTTGATTCATTATAGAATAGAAATGGGGGTAAAAGGTACACAGTAAGAGATAGATTCATTGTACATAATCCATTCGTCCCTTCATCCATCATGATCCATGCATTATGCACGACCCTCAGCATGACCAGCAGCCCGGATTAGGTCCACGGCCTGCTGTGATCTCGGCTGAATCGAGCACTTGAACGGTAGTGGGGCGCTACATGTCCGATCAGTGGCGAATAACGGCAGCCCAGAACCTGTTGTGCCACCTACTTGATGAACCCAGAATCAAACTCGTACGACGGCTCGATCTCTCGTCCGTTTTCGTCCAATGCCTTGGCGATGTCGAAGGTTGCGAGCACGGAGGCGACGGTGATCCAGAGCGATGCGTTTGCCATGTGTCGCCCGGGGCAGAGTCTGCGCCGGAAATGCTCAACGAGGGGAACATTGAATAGCGCTCGGGCAGCTCACCGCCGTCCGTAACCGAATGCGGGTTCCGGACTTGGCACCTCTGGGTTTGGCGTCCCATCCTCTCGCAGGAAGCGCTCCGGTTTAAACGCATATGGGTCGGGATACACGGTCTGTGAACTCGGGTAAATTTGGCGCTTATTGGTGGTTAGTATTATGGGCCAACGAACCTCATCGTGGAGAATCGCCCTGCTGTGATTCAGACAGCTGGAACCATGCACACAAAAGAAACCCACCAGGTGTTTCCGATGACTATCGAGTTCGCGGGAATCCGGTATCCTAGGTACTCATCTTCCACTGCCACATAATGCGGGATGGCTGTGACTCGTTCAAGAATGAGGTATCCGGCTCGCAGTGAACTTCGGACACGCACCCATCGGTCCAACGTTCTTCCATCGGAGAGTCTCCTTGACAATAGCATCCAGGTAGGGCATTGCATCCCGGTCCGCGAAGTCAGGTAGACACTTTCCCAGAGTGACCGAGTCTATTTCTGCTTGCGCTCGGCGCTGAGCTGCAGGGTTGGCGAGCATTCCGAGAACAAAACTTCCGAGAGCTGATACAGTGGTGTCCGCACCACCAACGTACATCGTGCCAGCGGTAGCCCTGACTGTGTTCTCAGTGTAGTATTTATTTTTATCCTCCAAGTATTTGAGCGCATTGAGGCTATCGGCCGTAAAGGAGGGTCGTGCGATGCCACGCTCCTGGGTTACGGTAATTCATGCGAATTATGAGCAGACAGAAGATATTTTCCGTAAAACACACCATCTGCCGTTTGGTCTCCTCAAGTGGCATAGCTGCTAGTCGTTGCGAAAGATTTTTCCACTCTTTGGCGTCCCGTTTGAACTTGGCACCGGGGAACCACGATGGTACATATTTCAAGATGGGAAGCGCGTCCTGGATGTGGACGTTTAGCGGCTTTCGGACTTCACAACAACTAACTTACCACGAGGTATCGGCCAGGAACTCCTGCATAAGACAAGGTCTCGACCGCTTCATAGGCCAACGAGACGTACGGGTCCTCGGACGGGAGCACATCGATTCCATAGGCGATTGACATGATGATCTCGCTCGCCCATCTGTGCGCTGATAATCAGTGATCCTCTAAGCGAAATAAAGCGCTTCGTACTGGCGGAAATGCCCCATGAAGTCGTCTGGAGCGTGCAAAAAGCGACGGAGAAGCTCGTGGGTCGCGGTTAGCTGCTGGGGCTGATATTGAAGAGATGCTTTGGCCGTGAATCCCTGATTGAACAACCGTCGGTGGGCACGCCTGGTAATTGTTTGTGAAGCCTTTCAAGATTCCGAGTCGACTATGTGTGCTTACCATTCGTTCCCGTACTTCATCATTGCTAGAACACTTCAGTTCGGTGTCGGGAGTGAGTGAGAATACCGACGCTTACCGACGTTGAAGTCCCAGCCCATCAACTCGAACAGCATCGGAAGCCGCGGCCTGGCGAACTTTTATTGCGGATCATCTCAAAGAAATAGCAGTTACCTGTCTGAATACATTGACGAGCGTTTCTCAAGTAGAGCCTCCGCTATCTTGGCCGAGGACAAGACGATCAGCGAAGTACCCGCCAGATCCAAGTGGAGAATATCGGTGTCTAGAATATAACGTCGGACGAGAGACCCCTGTGAGTGTCGGACTCACTGTACTCCTTGCTCCACGCCATATACGTCTCCCATGGGTGGGTAGGCGGAATATCGAACACATTCCCCACAAGCGGAAGTTTCTTCGGGCCCGGGGGTAGCGGTAATCCAGATCGACTTCTTCGCGAGTAGAGGCCGTAGGCCACGGCCCCGAGTCCTAAGCAGGCGATACCGATGGCGATGTGGTCCGATGAGGACATCCTTGGGCAAGTGAGGTGAGCGCGCGAGCTGACCCACCGACTTTTCTATAGCAAAGGAGAGAACTAATCTCCGCGGTCGCATCAGCATTGGTCAGGTATCCTAGTCCATTCTTGCAGTCCTTTCCGCAAGCTGCCGAGATTTCGGCGGTGTCTATGCCACAAGCCGCCGAGAATTTGAAATTGACACTATAAATATTCAGGACGCCGCTATCAGCCAGCTAATCCGATTGAGGGAACTTTCGTGAGAATAGTACAGCGGAGTCATGTTTTCTGCGCTTCAGCTACGAGATCGCCGGAGGGTGTTGTGCTCTCATGGCCTAGAACAGGTAACAGGTAACGGAAATCTGATGTGATCCGGGAGAGACCGCTTTGAAGCGAGACTGTTGAGCCATAGGTTATGGCAACATGGACTGGACAGCTTCGCTTCTGCGCCTCGGCAGTACGGCAAGCGTGATTGGCGGTAGGATTTGCCCATTGGGGGTTCGAGGACCCCAGATACACGTTATTAATTGCTATTTGAGGTATTCGGAAGAACAGGCGCCGAGACAAAAGTGTGGCCTCAGAATGCGGTTATATCAAAATAATCATTTATATTTGGGTCTTTTAACACACCATTCGGCGCCAGACGTCTAAAACGCAAGAAAGGTCGAGTGAGGGTTGGCGGAGCGGAGGGCAATGATGGGATCAGCACAGCCACGCCCGTTTTGAGAAAGTGGTGGTTTTTTGTTCAACTATGTATGCGCTCGCTGATTTGAATTTATTCAAGCTCTCTGGCTATTGCAAATAATGCCGACATCACGCACCAGCTTGACCTCACCACAGTTCTTGTTCGATTCGCGCACCACCTTTCCAAATCCAATGGTGGCAATCACACAGTTGATTTTTAGTTTGATTATAGGCAAGTTCTGTTGGGGACCGACTTGCCTGAGCCTTTCTTTTCGAACTAATGGATTGCACCACCGGTCTCACTGGGTTTGTGGCATGGCTGAACTATGGTTGCATGGTTGAATGCTCTTCAGATGAGCTATCATCTTTCACTTATTGATCTGTCTTCTTGTGCAGATGCATTCAATCACAACAATACCCGTACACTTCCCTTCAATTCAGTGTCTACCAGCTGATTCCTGTGTTAGGTCAGGTCAACCTTAGTGGAAGAAATTACTTGCCAAATATACACAGACTTGTGCCGTGCATTTGGATTTTGGGTGGAATTTCCGACTTGAATGAGAAAGTGAACTGACATTGGGTCTCGATGATAGCCACAGCCTCACCTACTCAATTGCTGCTTACTTCAGTGTGCCTACTCTAATCTTTCAATCTGATGTCTGATTTCATTCTTGATTTGACAACCATGATGTCCAGATGGCTACTGCCACATTGAACCAGGTCCGCCTCGTTCAACCCTTACTCCCGATTATTTTTGACACACTGACTTTGATTCAGAATTTGCTCGACACCCCTGCAGACTGTGCCCTCGAGATCATGGTACATTCAACCTTTTGATACATACCCGGACATCAACTGACTTGATTTAGGGCTTAATCTTTGGATTATAGCTGCTATGCTTCTGGTTGAACAGTTGGTGTGTTCCTTTGCCGTTCCCTTGTCATCTGAGAGGAGACTAGGTTCAAGGGGTGTCCCTCAATTCAGTATTCAGTTGAGATCCTGATGCTTATGTTCTCTGAAGTGCCACTTTCCGAGCTGGGGAAAAGCTGGAGGCACCAAAACCTTGCTGCATGATATTCCAATCTTTTCACCGGGCTCACACTTGCATGATGCATTAAACTTGTTTACTTTTTCGGTCTTCACTGCGATGCACTGGACGTACCTATGATTCATTTAATTCTTGCCAACATCTGTTCTATCCTGAATTTATCTGCACTTAGACACCATCTGGGTTGCATGAGGTATGTCCACTTAGTCAACTGCAATGAGTTTGGTTCAGTTCACTTGACCTTGGTCTGCTCTTTGAGTGTTCTGTGATCTCTGTCAAAGTATTGAAACACAAGAGTCTCAGTTTGAACTCTACCTCAATTCATTGAATGTTGAACATCTGTGATTCATTTTATTTCCGCTCTCACTTCCTCAAGTCAGTTCTGAAGCCTGCAATAACTCGGTGGTGGATGGTATGTGTCTGCACAATGGGTGCTCAGAAGATGTGGAGTACATAAAAACTGCCCATTTGACTCAGGCCCCCCAGTCTTTCAAACAATTTTGACATCTTGTTTTTGTTAATGTTTTCTCTGCCTTTCTGCTGTCCAACAGGGCAGTACAATTTTCAAGTTTAAACCAGATGTCAAAGCAAGTTCAAACTACGCAGAATCCCAATGCTGTTCTGGAAAAATTTATGGCAAGGCGAACTACATTGTGGGTGTGTTGCGGAACCTATGATTGTGCAAATTTCAAATCATCTCATGTCTAGACACCACCTGTTTGACTTGGGCCAGTCATACAGGTTGCTATGTGTTTTGGTTTTTCGAGTTTCCACTGAAAGGCTACACTGGACCTCCAGTACTACAGTGAACCAAGCGCCTCTCCCTCCATCCTTCCGATGCTCACTTGCACCGACCCAGACAGATGTTCAACTTACTGGCATGCGGAACATCAGTGAGTCTCCCTTATTGTGAACCTTTCTTTTTAGCATCTCTCTCTCTCTCTCTCCCTGCTGGTTTAGACTTTTCTCTTACATCAAATTATTCTGCGGGGTCCAGCGGTTGGACCAGCAAAGAATGGTTTACTATGCCACTCATTATTGAGCTGATATTGTTTCACTACCGGGGGGAATCGCTCTCAGCCATCTCCCTTGGCTTTTTTACCTGCACCAGTTACCATTCTTACTTGTAACTCAATTTTCGGAATGTGTGGAATGAACCAATGTACATTGAACACAACCACTTTCCCAAAGGGTATGTGGCTGTGCCGATCTCATCATCTCCTGCCAGCACGACCTTTCATGAGTTTTTGAGACTGCGGGGATTCAATGTTTCGCAAAAACACCAAAATCTTGATTATTGATCCCAGAGAAGCGGGGTTTTTCGGCCACAATTTTGGCCGGGAGTCCAGCCCTCACAAATACCCAAATACCCCAAGCGACATGTATCTGGGGTCCTCACATCCCAAAGGGTCAAATACAATCGCCAATCACGCTTATCAGACTGCCGAGGCGCAGATCTGAAGCTGTCCAGTCCATGTTGCCATAATAGGTAGCCATGTAGCGAAAACCGTCCTGATCAAGCCAAATCCTCGGAGAGAGCTCAGTATCTGTCGGTTCCTTTCCGAAGACGCGGCATCCAAGACTTTGAGCATGTGAAATTCTTGGGATGTTCCCGGCGAAGGCCACTTTGCGCCACGGAGCCCCATGCGTAGGAGGACAGAGCAAACCCGTTCAATGGTTGCTTGGCCGGCAGAGTGGTCCAATCGAAAGTGGAATCTACATGATCATGAATGGTAAATGAAGAGGAGCGTGTCACCGGATCATTTTCTGATGGATCACGAATTTGAACCGCTTTGGAACCGGTTGAGATTGAGCGCGAAGGAAGTTCGTTAGCCTGACCATGCGGCTCACCGGAGCTCCGTAGAAGCCGTTTGAGCTCACGAAGTTGAAAACGTACGCGAGGAGCAATTACTTGACTTGTGATGGCGCTGAGGCACAGCTGAACAAAACTTGACGTGAACCGTGAGTTAGACTCAGCACCAGTCTGTATATCAACATTTGCAATGGTGGATGGAGTGTCGTATATAGGTAGAAGAAACTCGAACTTGAGATATATACTCAAGATACATACATCCAAGAAAAACTGAAAAACCGAAATACGCAAGCAGCAGGATTTAGAAGTCGTACTTGAACTTGAGCCCCTCTTCGACCAGTTCGATAAGCCTTCCCATCACCTTGCGATGAACCGCGGGCGTCGATGCGTGCGCCTCTGTGCGGCGGGTCGATATCCATCCCCCCGTGAATGGCGTCTTCCGCCAGCGCGACTCTAGCATCCGCAACATCACCGACTCGGAGAAGTGCTGCTCGCGGTCACAGAGCGCAAGCCTTTCGAGGTTCGGCAGCACTGGATTGCGCTGCTTGTTGTATGTGAGGAAAGCCAGGAAGTCGTCGGTGGTGTGTGGATACTCATGCGGAGCTCGAGCGATGTGAGGGACGGCATGTCGCGCAAGAACGCGGAGAAGCGCGGGATGGCGATGTGGAAGAACACGAGGGTGAGCCCGCGGAGCAGGAAGGACGCGTGTTCGCGTAAGCAGTAGAGGATCTCCTGGCATCCTTCGCGCATCTCAAGCGAGAATAGATGCGGGAGGATGAGCCGGTCAAATATGGACACACCGTCCATGTCGAGCCCCACCCAGTTGATTTCAGCGAGTTGCGGCAGGCGCACGCGGGGGATAGCTGGCATGGAGAAACCCATTGAGCCGTCGGTTGCGAAACCCAGGTACTCGGCGCGAGTGAACTGCGGGAGCAAGTATGCGATGTCAAAGACGCTGAGTGCCACGAACTCGAGGTTGATGTTCGTTAAATTTCCCCAGGTCAGCGGGAGCATGTGGGAATCGAGGTTGGTGTATCCACAGGTGTGGATCTTGATGCTCCGGAGTCGCGGCAAGTCTTCGAAGCAGGTGATGGGAGCAAGAAAATTCTGCCAGAGAACGTCACCGTCGGATTCACCTCCGAATCCCGAGTCGTCGCAAAACCATTCATGTCGCGAAACACCATACGAGGAATCGTATATGGTATTCGACTTCGCAATGACGATCATGCTCAACTTCTCGAGCACTGGGAATGTCCCAGCAGACGCTTGAAGGAAGCGATGGAAGTGGGAAGCGGGAAGGTTAAGAGAGAGCTCGCGGATACGGGAGGCATGCGCAAACAAAAGATCAACGATGGGATTCTGAGCACGGGGATAGCAGCTGCGAATGATGATCGAAAGCGTTCGAGGGTAACTCCGCGTCGCCCATTCGTCGAAAAGCTTCTGAAGACGGCAGTAGTGCCGCTTGGAATGGAAGTTTAACGGTATATGCGTCCAGAGTTCGCAGGTGCCATGTGCAATGTCGCGCCAGCGGCTGCAGACCTGCGACACTGCAAGGAGGTGGGCCAACGACGGTGCAAACTCGTGAAGAGCATCATCGCGAAAATGTATGAAGATCTTGGCGAGAAGCTCGAATGGAACGAACGGGAGCGGCCCGCGAGACGGAACCGAGGTTTTACCGCGTAATTCGTGGGGAGTAGCGGGGAGGGCGTCACAGAACCGTCGAGCAGCCGAAACGATGTCCCCATCCTTCTTAGCTTTGAAGAACGTTTTCGCTCCCAAGAGAAATGTTTTCGGTTTGAATTGGTGAGGCGCAGTTGGCACGAGCTCCTTTGTTTCGAGACAATCATGAATCCAACGGATAGACACGATGATGGGCGTGAATCCATTGGGATCGCAATCGCATGCGGTGGACTCGACAACGAGGTGGGTAACCTCGCTAGTGAGTCCCGGAAGGCACTGGCCGCCGTATTTCGTCACGGACTTGCGAACGAAATCTGCGCGAACGTCCGGTAGCTGATATCAAGTTAGATGCGAAGTGAAAGCAGTCGACCCTGACACATCCCAACCGTTGAAACGACGGTGGACGAAAAAAAGAGCTTGGGATCGGGAGTGCTATTGCGATCTGACGGATAATGAGCACAGATCCTGCAAGCCAGGGCATCGCTTACGGCCTTTTTACACCGCATTGTAGAGAGCTGTATACCCACTCGGCCTAGACGAAGATGGGCTCAGACTTTTCGCAGGCTGTGGAAAGCGAACATACGGCGACGATAGCGGCAGTCGATTTCAGATGCTGGAATTTGCTGTAATTCTGAGGGTCAACAATAATTCGAGTGGCATCCTTTGGTGCATTCGCTTCTTTGGCACCATTCTGCTCCAACAGCCGACGAATCAGGTGCGGTTCGTCCGAACCGGGGCTAATGTGGTAGACCACTCCGTCGAAAATCGAGGCGGTTTCAGGAGCCATCCATGGGCAGCTGCGGGGAGACGGTCGGGGAGGGAATGAAAGATAAAAAGTTTACGTGTGTGGAGGATGGAAGGCTTCGGGATGGTTCCCAAGCACGTGAAGTTGTCCAAGTCGAGAATTCGTCAGTTGCAGCCTAATATTTATGTAAAAGACCAATTCCGCTGCTTTGAGCCAAGCACATGCATCGTTCGTGAGTCTTGGATTGCTCCCGCCGACATTGAAAAGCACAATCATTGAGGAGAGAAAGAAATTCCAGTCTCGGAGGGTGAACCGGGAAACTTTCAAAGACTAGAGAAACCTAGAGAAACTTGGGGAGCGCCAGGATACTCAAGGTGTTGGAAATAGGATCGTCGCGCGCGACGTCGCCCGGTTACCTTACCTACCCCCCTATCCGTTGCACAGCTTCCTCCTTATATTTGGCCTATATTCGTATATTTCAGTAGCCCTTTGTATCCCCCGCGCTCGTGTTCCCGCGCTCCGAATGCATTTCCCTGTGGCTCACCTTTGAGTGCAACTTCGACTTTCACAGGTTATGGGCCCCGGCCCTGGCCTCTGCCTGCTGCTGCTTCGAACTTCCCCCCTCGCGCGACCTCGTACCCCGAAGCCCTCGTTGTGAGGCATCTCCAGTGCTCGACTGGACGGACGAACTTCCCCGTACCGCACATACTCGTCATCGACCGATACCCGTGCCGCGAAACCGAACCGTAACCCGGAGCGCCTGTGTTGCTTGCCGCTGCCGACCGAACCGTAACTGAACCGAGTGCCGAACGCTAGCTCCAGGATGGGGTTAGTGTTGTCCGACTCACCGCGACGAGTGCCGAATGCAGCCATGGTGGCTGTATTGTCCGACTCGAGCCCGAACGAACCGACTGCCGCCGAGGCACCCTGCGAACCGACGCTGACTGCGCGTACTCCAGAATGAAGGCTGTCATGCCAGCTGGAGGAGAATGATGGAGATGGATGGATGGATGGAATGAGATTTAGTTTGGTGTGTTGTTTCTTTGGATGGAACTCGATGACGCCGTCGTGCCAGTGGGAGTTTGTCGGCTTGTCGCGCGCAACGCTCAGTGGGAGTGTTGGAAATAGGATCGTCGCGCGCGACGTCGCCCGGTTACCTTACCTACCCCCTATCCGTTGCACAGCTTCCTCCTTATATTCGGCCTATATTCGTATATTTCAGTAGCCCTTTGTATCCCCCGCGCTCGTGTTCCCGCGCTCCGAATGCATTTCCCTGTGGCTCACCTTTGAGTGCAACTTCGACTTTCACACAAGGGGTTCCGTTTTCTCGCTCGAAAGAGTCTTGAAATAGAGAGAAAGACAGAATAGAAAGATCTGCCAAGTCAGTTCGCAGGGAATCCCAGTTAATCGCTCATCCAAGAGCTAACTAGAGGTGGGAGCAGGCACCGATCGATCGATGACGTGGATTGCCGGCCGGCCGGGAAGTGCCGGGTGTTGATTTCGAACATCCCGTTTGCCTAAAAATGTAACATGGTCCTGGCCCGGCAATACTTCCGACCAAGAACGTGACAATGCTGGAGAATCAACACTCTCACGGATTTGATCCACGAAATTACTTGTTTGTAGCTCGAACCTTGACAAAGAGACAACACTACGATCCGTACCGGCTACAGAGAGCTCAGGAATTCATGCACATGGGTTAAAACCCTGGGGACATTAATCCAGTGGAACAATGAATCTGATAAGCTGTCGCATTTTAATGATAATGTTCCAGGCTTCGCTGTCGGCTGGGTCTTCTGGGGCTACGCAGTAAACAATTTACTAAACATGTGACTCGCCTGACTGGGGCTGCGCGTCGATTTGTGGCCAAGCTCAAGGGAAACGAGGACATTCCAAGAACGAAATGATAGATCATCTCCGAGCACCGAGAAACCGTCTCCGAGGACCAAGAAGCCGAAATGCCGGCCGACGCAGGAAGCGGCGCAGGCAGAGTTCGCGATAGCATCAGTTTACCCAGGACATGGCGAAGACAGACCGTTGCGACTCCGGAGGAAGTTCACAAACAAAAGGATTCAACCACTGACTCCACGTTACTTCCTCCCAATTTGGTTCAAGGCGTGCAAACAAGCGATATTGGATATTATATTCCTTTACATTTGATTCCTATTTAATACTGCGAACATTCTGGGAGCACAATCAGTCTGACGGTAAGATATTCAGGTCAAGGGCTCACCTTAGGCAAACCGAGGCACAACCTCCTTCTGTATAAATTCCTCCACCGTCCCGAATTTGACGCCGAGAGCCACGAGATCCGGGTTTGGAATAAGCGTATCATTGTACATCCCGATTTTCGCTTGGTAGAGAAACTGGGTCGACGAATTAGCGGGAGTAAAAGAAGAGAACAGGTTGAAATTCGAACGAAGAATGGCGAACATACCATCTCGTCAAACTCCACCAGTCCAGCCGTTTCGAGCGCTACGAATTTCACTTCTTTCTTGATCGCTGCGAGGATGTCAGCCACCTGATGCAACGATAGAGTAAGCAACGCCACGGAAAAGAACTACGCACCTTTGGCAATGGCCTCGGCAAACTGAGGGTATGTGGGACGGAAGCTAACGACGGGGTAGGATTTGCCCAGCACACCCTTGCTTGCGTCGGTGTAGTTGATCAGCAGCGCCACGGCGGCTTGTCCGAGGTCGTGTGCGACCCAGGTCATGGACTGCGTGTCCTCGGGAGAAAACTTAGCAATGGGGATGGTGTAGCCTGTATCGCTCTTTTGGAGAGCGCCAATCCTGCCGCGAAGCTCAGCAGGTACGAAACTGAAAACCTATAGGAAAGACGCACTTGTACAGGTTTTCGGCGAACCAGCCAGTAAGCAGCACCGCGAAAGGGACACCTGACGTCCGGAGGTAATCCTCAATTACGGCTTTGTCTGCAGGTCTGGTTAGTGTCAATTCGATGAATTAATGGGTAAGAAGACGCACTGTCTACATGGTAGATGTGCTTGTAGAGCCCGTTGGACTCCTTTGTCGCGTTCGGAAGGGAGCTGGCAAGAGATGAAAACTGGAAAAATTTCCATGGATCGCAAAACCAGACCTCCAAATGAAAAACTTCACTCCAACTTCCTTCGCCGCATCGACAAGATTCTTTCCCTGTGTGATTTCCCCGGCACCCTTGGGGTCTGCGGGGAAGACTTCAGGGTCCCAGAAGTTCGTGTTCTGATCGCAACGTGAGTTAATGAAACGCCATAAAGATCCTCCATGATGTAGATGCGCACCCCGAAAACCACCTCGCTTCCACGGATCGCGGTCTTGAGAGATTCCTTATCCCAAAGATTCCCTACGACGACCTCGATACCTTTCGCGATGAGCGCTTTGCTCCCCGCGGAGTCAAGGCTTCGCGAAACAGCACGCGGTGTGTAATTCCCGTTGGCAAGTACCGCGTCAAGGACAGCGGCTCCTACGTGAAGCTTGCGTGAACAATGCGATACGAGCAGACCATAATCTCCACCCACCTTGGGTCCCATTCGCACCAAAAATTGTGATGATGGGCATGTTTAATACGGTAGTTGTGGGGTGTTTTGAGTCAGGAGAGGTTTCTGGATGTTCGCTGGGAGAGAAGCAGCCTGTATTTTATACCTGCGTTCGCTCGCTCGGCGCGGTTATTATCTTCCTGATTGGCGGAGGTGGAGAGATGAGTAAGGCAACATAAGAGGTCCAGCTGGAACGGAACACCGCGAGCGCCGATATGGAACCCCATCAGCAGAAGAAGAAGAAGCAAGCGAGGCGGCGAAAAGGAGATCTGACAATTTTTTTCACGATCGCTGATCGCCGGCGGTGTTCCGCGATTGTTTGTGAAAAGGGCCCGTTGGCATGGTCACGAGAGGGGCGGTGATGCGCGAAGTGACTCGTAAAGGCTGACATCGCGCGTTAACAAAGATCCAAATTCAACAGATGTGATTCATGTTGAAAAAAAAATCAATTTCCCCCCCCCACAATTTTGAATTTGGTCTGCACTCGCTTTTCTTCAGGAAAACGTTCACGCATCTCCTGCCCAGAGAGTTCAGAGAGCTCTTCGTCTTCGAGCAGGCGACCGCCGATGGAGTGGGGCCTTCTCCCTTGTGATGGCGTTATCCACGAAAGAACGTGTTTTTGTTTGGAAAGTTGGTGGAACCACTGCAGCTCCTGGCGCGCTCCACGTAGATTGAGCTGAATGCGCGGGGGATGAAGAGCACAGAGTGATCGAAATTAATCGGAAAGGCAAGGAACGAAGGAGAGAGCGTACCGTCGCATTGACAGTCGGGCGTATGTAGTTGAGAAGACAAACATTGAAGATTTGGTGAACCATTACAACCTTTAGGTGCTCGATTCGATAATCAAGACTTCAGCTAATGGTTGGGCTCAGGGAATTATCCGTGGGGCCTAAAATGCTTCAGACAGACGGACGGCGACACTTTATAACGAGGGTAAGGTCAAGGTAACAAAGGAAATAATATCGGCCCTGTATTCTGAATCCCGAGCAGCAAAAACGAAAGTGTCGGTCTTGACCAGATCTGCGCGATGCACTTGCCAGTCTGCCACACGAGCTTGATAAATAGACAATAAATAGACTCATAGCGTCGGTATAATTAGACGACTACAACACATGTTAACATGATGTTAATAAATTCGATACGTATCTTCAACAGGTCGGCCAACCAAAGAACGCGCCCAGCCGGGCCCCTCCCGTTCCCCATCTCTCATGCAGCATGCTCGCGTCCCTGATCGCCATCCTCGTCAGCCCGAACTAGTCCTCCATTCCGCCATACGGATTCGGCAACGGCGAAATCGGGGACACCGCAGTCCTCGTGCTCATCGTGCTTGGCGTCCGCAAGAGGTGGCCCTGCTGCTGCTGCTGTTGCTGCGGCTGTTGTTGGTCAAACGGATTCGGAAACGGCGTCGGCGTAATGGGCATCTCCGTCGGACTCGCGAGGTTTGCCGGGGTAGGCTGCGCGGAGAGGGGCGATACGGCGTAGTGCGGCAAGTACAGCGCCGGGAGCGGCTGGGGTTGGGGTTGCAGGCCCGGGTAGATGTCTCCGACCGCGACGGACGGGGCCGCCGACTGCAAGTTGTTGTTGTTGCCATAGCGCTGCTGGCCCTGCACCCGCGCGCGCGCAGGCTGCACGATCTGCGGCGCCGCGACGACCCCGCGCACAGCAAGCCCCATGACCGCGGGCGTCTCCCTCTCCCTCTCCCGATACGCCGGCGCCGGCGTAGGAGCGGGGTCCCGGTCGTAGGCGTAAAACGCGGGTTGCTGCTGGGGCGGGAGCGGGAGCGGCTGTGCGTAGTACATCCCATGCGACCCGCTCGCCTCACTCGATACACTATCCTTCCGCGGCGCGCTGCCGCTTGAAGCACCTCTCGGATCGGTACTGCGCCACTCCTCCGCAGCTCGGGTGCGCTGCACTGTCTCGCGGAACGACGCGTCCATCTCGCGATCGAGCTGCTGCTGCCGCGCCCTCCGCCGGCGGCGGCTGCTGCGTCTGACGAGGCAGGTGATGAAGCTTGCGAGCAGGAGGAGGAGGACGGCGCCGCCGGCGAATACGCCGATTACGACTGGTTTGTTGTGGAAGAAGTTATGTATTATGCGTAGACCGCGGTTAGCGTTGCAGGCACCGAGGGGAAAGGGCAGGCGACGCACGATGCGCCGAAGGTCGCTGCCTCGGCTGTACCACTCGACGTGCTGGACGCGCTCGTTGAGTGGGTTCTCGTCGGCGTGTGGGACGCGCTGTTCGAGCTCGGGGGCGTAATGGATGCCGACGTAGAAGATGATGATGATGCCGCCGCAGACGAAGATGATGATGCCGGAGCAGATGGTGATAATGTTCCAAAGAGATCTGAGACAGTCGTTGGACTTTGAAGCCCGCATGAGAGACGAACAAAGACGAGCGGAAAACGCAGCGCTACCCACCTCGCTAGCCCGACTCCCGTGAAAAGAGCCATAATCCCGCAAGAAAAAACGCGGACCTGCCCGTGAGCGTAAGAAAAGAAAAGGCGCTAGGGATGGGCTTGAGACGCGTGCATGAAAAGCTGAAATGGATGGGGACGACGCACTGTGTAATTCCCTGCACGAAAGTGAAAGTACAGGAAACTGAAAAGAGAAAGCGCACAGCGCGGAAAATTGGGGCGGAAGAAGAGCCGCTCAGAGCTGGCTGTGTCAGTCACGCATGGTGGGCTGGCATCAGATCTCTTTCGGCTAGCTGGTCGCGGCGTGCAAAGATGCGGGTTATTTATAACCACGAGGTTCGATAGATCTCTTGTCTTTGGAAAGACGGGAAGAGACGAGAGGATGCGCGTGAGTCCCCCGAGGTACGAGGTATAAGGTCCGTGAAGTAACTCTAGTCTGAATGATGTGGGAAGGTTGAACTTGAATGCAGAGGTCCACAGTCTACCTTGGACAACCGAGGTCAAGAGAGCGGGACCCAAGACGGAGGGAGGGTATCCAACGTTTCGGCCAACGTCGAAACACCGGGTGTCGTAGATGGAAGCAAGCGGAGGGACGTGTTGATGACAGCAAGACAGCAGTGCCACCGCATCGCCATTGGATGCCGGGCGGTGCCGTTGACTTCGGTTCCAGACAACGATGATCAGGAACGCGTCGCGACGCGTCCACACATACAAACAGCACTGCCCTTGTCCTGCTATGATTTGCAGTTTCTGATTTCTATCCTCCCTCTCCACTCGAGAAATATGAGGGCTAGGGTAGTTAATTCCGCGGCTCAGAGTCTAAACGCTTCTGCTTGTCAACCCTTCGTCAGATTGTTCCTTCTTGCGATCCATCATCATACGGCGAGCCCATATCATACTAATTCTGACACTGCTCCTATGCTTTGATCTAGACTTTGTGTATCATATTCTCCAAGCCACAGCTGCAGACACCCCCGGCCTAGCCTATCAATTTTGGACCTTCGAAGAGAAAACCTTCTCCGCAATGGGGGGTAGTATTGACGATGCGTGCCTTTGAATTATTCTTCATCTGTCAGATGAGAACTGGGATGACATGCCGCAGACCTATGAAACATAAATGCCGGCCATGGAATGGTAAATTGATGTGAAGTTGAGTCCACCTATGTAACTTATGTCCTCAGCGTCAACCGAGCGGAATGGGACCATTTTCATGGACGTGGACCCAAGTAAGTTAAGGTTTCAACTGAAGGCCAAACATCGGAACTTTAGCGAACGTTCCGGACTTGGGACACCAGGAGCCTGGTATGAGTTGGCCGGCAAGTATCTTGTTCATTCGATTCGGAAGATTCCAGACAACGGGATCGCAGCAGAGAGGGCAACTGTTGGACTGTCATTGGCTGAGGATGATTCCGGAGCTGTCACCTACCGAGCGAAACCGAGGAACTCGTTGCGCGCGCGGTGGAAGTCAAGATCCCGTTTATGAATCCTATCACTTACGTTCTACTAATTCTATAGGCTCGTTGAGCCTCCCTCTGTTCTTTGTCGATCTTTGACTTGTCCATTCTTTCAGGGGCGACAGCGCATTCGGACACAACTTGAAAGACGGTGTGTGCATCAAACTCCAAGGCGTCGTGAGTGGCCCCGGCGCGCGGATATTTAGGCCGAGAGACTTTAGGCTCGGAGTCGGTGTCAAGCGCCTGCGGGAGCTTGTGGTGTAGAAGTAAAACCAAAATACAATTCTGGTTCGAAATTTCTTGTCTATAGTGTTGACGCTGTTTCGGTGTCTCACGAATGAATACTTGAACCGATAGTAATCGATGCCACCAAGGAAACAATAGTTTGCGGGAGAGGAAAACTTTCAACCAGGGTCAACTTTGTTCTGCCAAAATCATGAACTCCTTCGAGGTTTTGGAAAGGTCAACAAGCAGATTCTCAACTTCAGACACCTAGTACTCCACAAGCTGTTCTCTATGCGGCCTAAAGCGCATCTTCCGGGCACTTCTTGAATAGCCTACAATCGAAAAGCCGAAACTAAAATAAAATTGGGGCGGTGAATTTCAATCCGGCTGAACGAAAATATTTGAACCCTGAACCACAACTGTCAGGCACGGTTTGGATCGGGTTCAGGCTCAAGAGAGGTTTTGAACTGGATTCCGTCAACACAGATTTCGAGCAACGAGTCACTCACTCGAGGTCGTCGGCATGCTGGCAAATTTGGATGGTATATCGAGAGGGCAGGTCCTGACTCCTGTGCCTCCCCACGGATTCTTTCTCCACTCAGTTTAATCATTTCCAGTAAGACCTGTCGATCCTGACAGTTATTGCACAAGTATGGAGTAATTAAAAATCCCAGGGGCCTCAACTGTTCCTGAGTGGACACCGCTCACTCCAACACAGCCTCCATCAACGAGTTTATAAGATTTAGAGTTTAGACTGCTTGCTCCCCTATCTCAAAACGCCCCGCCAGCCTATTATGCAAAACTAGTTGCGATGCTTATTCTCTATACTCGTGCCAGCCTAAAGTGTTCCGGTTGAACAGTCTGTAATGGAAAAGCTGAAATGATAGTGGTAAAAGCAGAATCAATGATAATGATTGGAGAAATGAGGCCCAATGAGGTTGGTCAACAAAAATAAGAGACAACTCTTCGGGGAGGACAACAATCCTGGTCTAACGATTGCAGCTAATGTATCAGTTCAATGTATCTACTTGGGGAAAAGGCACAGGTCAAGTTATCAGCTCAGCTCAACTAGCACATAGCTGCTCATGTGTATATAAAAGGGTAGCATCTCAGCTCGATGTTCATCACTCCCAAGATGTCTCCCCGTCATAGCCCCTATGAGCCCCGCTTGAATGCCGCCACAACATGGTTGACTCCAGCAATAGTACTCCTGAATGATTTGCATGACGGTTTTGGCACACCATTCCTGCAAACCATTTCCGGCACATCTCTGTCTTTGATAAATGCGGTGCAGGTAAGGAGGCCAGTTCAAACAATGTACTCATTTGACACAGATGACAGACTATGAAGAGAAATCAAGATGACTGCATTGAGCTTATTGACAAAATCCCCAAAATCCTCTATGGAATTGTGGATCTGCATTTAACCTCTGAAGTGAAGGGAGTCTTATCACCGGCAGCTTTGGACAATGTCGGAAATTTCAACAGGTATGTTTGAACTGGTCTCAGTTCTTGTTTGCCACAACTGAACTGGGACCTCCAGCACACTTCAAAAGATACTTGTATTTACTGAGGCACAGCAAGATGGAAACAAAATCAAACATTCTTTTCGTCAAGCTCAGCTGGCTAGATTGCTGAAGGACTGCAAAGCTGGACTACAGCATGCTGCTGATGCCTTTAGGGTGAGGATTTTGTACCCGGCATGAAACTGATTTGAATTCCTTCCCAGATTGAGCCTGGAATTATCAATTTCAATAGCATCAATGAGATGAAAAGACAATCGGAAATCATGCAAACCGAGATCATGGGGTTGATCTCTACATTTTCTGAGCACACAATTTCTGATAGCTCCTCGGTATGTACAGACATTTTATCCTTGAACCACCAATTAATTTGATTTAGATATACCAGAGGGCCGATGAATCACAAGTCAGGTATATTTGTGTCTTCATAGCTTCACAGTCAATCTTATTACGTGTTTTAGCTCACATTCACTCTCTCTGTTGCCTTCAAGGCCAAAGATTTTCCATGGCCGTGAATTAGAGTTGCAGGAGATTGCAACAAATCTTACAGTGGGGTTGGCCAGGATTGCAATATTGGGGGCAGGTGGAATTGGAAAAACAAGCCTGGCCCGGGCTGCTCTCCATCATCCAGAAGTCACAGCTAAATATGCACACCAAATCTTTGTTGCTGCAGATTCAGTCACTGACAAAGTTGGATTGGTCACACTCATTGCATCCCACATAGGACTGCAGCCAACACCTTACCTGACAAAACAAGTTGTCCAGTATTTTTCTGAGTGTTCATCCGTGTTATTAGTTTTGGACAATCTAGAGACTGCATGGGAGCCAACAAATTCCCGTGGTGAGGTTGAAGGCTTTCTATCACTTCTCACAGATGTTGGACACCTTGCATTGGTTGTGAGTATCTCATCACTTGTTTTCATGTGACCAGCTTATAAAGGCATTAGATCACAATGCGTGGAGCACAACGACCTGCCCAAGTTTGCTGGACCCATCCATTCCTGTTGCCCTTGAAACCAATATCAGACCATGCTGCCTGGCAAACTTTCACTGATATCACAGATAATTCTTATAACAGCGAGGACGTTACTCGGCTCCTTTCCCTTAAAAATAACATACCTCTAGCTGTGGATCTCGTGGCTCATCTGGTGGATTATGAAGGCTGCAGTGCCATTCTAACCCGCTGGGAGACAGAAAAAACATCTATTCTCTCGAGTGGCCATGGCAAAAGTTCCAATTTAGATGCCTCTATCAGTGTTTTACTCTTGAGCCCTCGTATGACAGCCTCCCCTGGTGCAAGAGAATTACTGGCTTTGCTTGCAATCCTGCCTGACGGGCTCTCAGATGTTGATATCATCCAAAGCCAAATACCTGCTAAAGACATTTTGGCCTGCAAATCTGTCTTGCTTAGTACCTCTTTGGCATATACTCATGATGCTTGCCTGAAGGTACTGGTGCCAATCCGTGAATATATGCAGCAGCACTACCTTGCATCTCAAACTTTCATCGGATCAGTTAGAACACAATTTGAAGACCTTCTGAGCATTATGTGTAAGTATCATAGTCACTAATTAGGTGTTACCATCCATAAACAGACTGCTTCAAATCTGGCAAACATGCAAAGTGTATTTGCATTGGAACTCTACTCGAATAATCCAAGGCTAAAGGACATTACCTGGTCAATTGTAACCCTACATATGTGATTTCCGAAGAGCCATGGGGTATGGCCCGAGCCATGGATAGTAGACTATATTGCAAAATACTATTCCTACCCCAGCAACCCAAGGCTGGAAGTACATATGATTGTAATGTTGCTAGGGGTGCTGGGAGGGTGTGTTCTTCCAAATGCTGAACATTTGCTGAGCCAGGCTGAGAAGAAGTCGGATTCTTTTGGCGACCCAGTGGTGAAATGTGAGCTCCAAAACCCATCTTACACTACATTTGCTGACTGGAACATCTATAGGCAGATTTTATAGTCATTTCGGAGAGTATTTCCGCCGTCAGGATGACATTCTGCGAGCTAGGCAATTTTTACACACTGCACTTGAGTTGGCAGTGGCCTCAAAAAAGAACTATCTGGAGTGTTATGTAGTACACTGTATAGCCCTTTGCAAATTGGAGGCCAGAAATTACCTTGCAGCACAAAGCAATGCACAAAGATCCCGGAAGCTGGCAAGGTTAGTGGGTAACATGCGCCATGAATCACATGCACTTGAAACGGTGATAGGGTGTGTACCAAAACATGCATGAAAACACCAGTTTTTATTTCATTTTGAACCTATTAGTGGGCAGAAGTGAGGCATTAGATTATGAGCGTAAACCCTCCCTGGGGTGGTAGGCTACATCATTGATGGCCAAAAGTCAATGTAACAAATCAACTATGAAGGATTGAGTAGACTTGACAAAGCAGCCCAAAAGGCTGTTGAGTCCTGACTATAATATTCTACACTGAGCTATAGACGGTGGTGGTAAACCATTATCTTATGTGCTGGAGGTGAAATATTGGGGGAATTATTGACTTGCTGCTTCCACAGCCTCTGAATAGTCTGATGACTATTAAAACATGATATGCGAAGTCAAGATTGGTACAACCACATTATGGCCGGCAGAGATATAGTGCCGCACCATTTTGTGTATAAGTCCAACTGATTAGACTGGGATGAAGACATGTTACTGAGTTAACCATCACTGTGGTTACTCGAGCAGATCTGACCATTAGAAAGATGCGGGCCTCGCATCAAGGATTGACTGATATGATTGATGAGGATCAACACTATAGAATAGTGCTGCACTATATTTCTCTGGTCACCATACTGGTCCACCAGTATAGCACCGCGCTATATTGTCAATCCACTTGATATTTACTATGAGTTCCACTGAGCTTGTGAAGTGCGGGACTGATACAGAAGTTGAATAGGAATTGAGTAAGACTGACTTGACCAGTCAGCAATGACTAAGACTGACTTGCTCAGTCAGAAAGATGGAAACCAAGACAACTAAGCACACCTTATGGTGTGCTAGAAAAATACATATGGACTAGCCCTGGTAGTAGGTCATAATACCCATGGCTGAGAATGCCTTCTACACCATTGGCCATTCACTACTCAGGCTCCCACCCTTTATTGTTCCTATTCATTCTGCCTATCTCCTTTACTTCTCTCTGAAATGTATAAAATCCAGCTGTGTACTCTGTATTAGCCAGTAAACTATCCCCCAGATTGTGACGGATGCGAGAAGCATTGAGGTCCGGCACATGCTGAAGAAGAGATGAGTGGTCTGTTTGTGGACCGAGAGGAGCCAAGGTCGTGCAGGTGACACCGCCGAGTCGTACATCAGCAAACACCTCAGATGGCGCAACAGGATTGAACTAGGCCCGAAGTAGTGAGCACAATGAATATAGCTGAAAACTTAGCTTGATTGAAAGTTGGTTTGACTTAGAATGGCTTGCAGATACTCGGGAAAGTGTGTATAGGTGGTAGTGGGGTGGTGGCGAGAAGGTGGAGGTAAAGAAAAAAGAGAAAGGTGCCGTAAGATGTCCACAAATAAGTACGCTGAGTCAGAACTATGTATGTAAGAGTGGCTATAGTAGCAAAGCAAAGCCGCAGCTAAAATCGAACCTCACCCAGCAATCCAGGTACTACGCAAAGACATATAGGGAGATATTTGCTGTCCCACTCAGCACCAAAGGTGGGTGACTAGACCATTTCGGAATCAATCCCTGGCGTAGCCCGAGATGCCCGAGCTCTGGTTCAACTCGTCGCGTTGGCGGTACATAAAGAGAAAAAAAACGAAATATTGACTGTAGATCATATGAGTGGATGTAGGAGTACAAGGTTCAAGTCCAGATGTAAAGAAACACATAGCACAAGATTTATATGGTGGGTGAAAAGCAGGTGTTTGAGTCGCAGATGAACCAGTCCTGATACAAAATGTATGATATTGTTCTTGTGGAACCGTATCCGAAATAATGCTGGAATTCCTGGGGTGTGTGGCCAATTGGCTCGGGATGGGAAATTGACATGCGAGGCATGTTGCACTTCCACAACGTTTAGATGGGAAGTCACTCTGGGAGAACTGGCGTAAGTGGTAGATTGACCAAAGAGTGTAACTACTGACAACTAGCTATATATACTGAGGAGAAAGCGGCAGTGCATATCTGATGGAAAATATGTGGAGTGTGCGGCGGTGATACGGTGCACTTCTTATATAACTAGGAATAGCTAATTGATAGGTATTGCGAACAAACACCCAAAACAACCAACCACAACCAATCTACCTCCAAAGATCTAAGTGCTTCTCTTTGTGAGTTTGGGTCCGGGCTGTAGTATGCGACCAGTAGGTTTGAACAAACACAAGTTTGATTGATAGGCTTCTAACAACACACTCTACAACGTACTAGCAATATGCAACCACCAACAACAACACTGCTAGGAACCTAGGGATGGTCCGGGGGTGTGTTTATATGGGGTGGATACAAGATGGCTGGACCGCTAGGTTGAGAACACCAGGGTTTGTAGGTTTGTGAAAGTCCTCGCCTTAGGCAACCTAAAGACTACTGAGGCTAACTCCAAATGACTTTAAGTCTCAAACGGCAAGACTTTCCTTGACTGCCAACCTATTCCTTAGCCAAGAACAGGAACCTTTTCGCTTTTATCGGCACTAGCTCACTACAAGTGTCCAGCTAGCGACCTAACACACTATGACAGAGCTTCCATCTTTATCGGGGTGAAGGTGAAGTAACTGACAAGTTATAGCCAAACTAGAGGTGGGAGAGCCTAGTCCGTCTTCTTCCTAGTGGGCTCAAACCATCACACAATTGTAAGGCTGCTGCTCCAACCTTACTACTTTCTTCTGCACTGTCCAACCTCTCCCTTCCAGGAGTGGTTCAGCCTTTGTTGTCTGCATTGTACTGCCAGTGTTCTGTGCTATCTGCACTGCACCACTGCTGTCCATGCCGTCCTCATTGTATTGCTATTGGTCCCCTTCAGCCTTGGTTTAGCACACCAATGCCTCAGTCCTTATTGCTCCTTGCAATCCTGCATTGATCTTCACTGCTACCATTATTTTTCCTTATCATTGACTCGCCCATATCCCTCCTCAATGATCACCTATACCACTCTTCGATATCCTAACTTTTACTTTACCATTGTTGACTCCTTACCTTACATTCTGATTTATATCTTATGTTACATTCTGTTGCTGTTACATATCTGTTGACACATTGATTGTGACTCCATACTTTACTGATAGGATCTTCTCTTCTTGGTCTTGACCACCATGTACCTTTCCTAGTGGCTGCTCTTGAATGACCACACTATTGTTCTGTCATTCTTGGCTCCTCTTAGTTCTGTCTGGCCAACCCCTCTAGTGTTGACTGCCTCCACAATACGGCAGCCTTCCAACAATCCACCTAGCAAGTGATCCAACACACTGCTTCCATCTTGTCGGGGTGAAGGCAAAGTCACTACCGCAAACTGCAGCTGGGTCTCAAAGAGAACACCCTTGGTTTATATGTGGAGGTCTAGGACCAACAACACGAAACCCTTAACTTTGTCACTTGATGTTTCCAGAGTCCACAGTTACTGATTCCAATATAAAGACTACTACAAGTGAAGTTCAGTATCAACCTCCGCTAACAGCCTGAGTCCACTAGCACTAGCTTCGTCCAAAGTCTGGGGCATAATGTTCTTAGACCCTAGTCTTTCATGCGCTCCCTTTTATACTACTAGGTTCGAGTTACATGTGAAAGTGAGCTGAATAATACAATAAGCAATATTAGATGATAAGAAATACGGTCAGCCAATGAGACGACTGCTGTTTGGTTTTGGGACTGGTTTGGTATATGCCAGGTCAGCCTCGCTGACTGGCTAGTGTTCAACCATGGGTATATTGACTGATCCTCAGCCCTCCGTCTATGCCGAGCACCACTTCTGGACCAACCGGCCATATAGCCGGTTGTCCAGGTCATCTCTACTCTGTCAGAGTGTTGATCTATTACATCTAGGCGACGCAGTGTTGCGACCAACATCAAATGGTCATAGTCCGTTGGTCAGAACGTCAATCCGACCTCCAGTCATCGGTACAGTCTGTATGATTGTGCCTAGCTCTGTTCCAATAGCCTGCTTGCTATTCTGTTCCAATAGCCTGCTTGCTATTCCCCTTTGCCCTAGCTGCCCAGATCGGGCACTAGCCTTGTCTTGCCTCATCTTATGTCGTGGTATGTCTTTGTCAAAGCCTTAGCCAGTTGCTAGTCGGGTTGTTCCGCCTATTGCCGTCTAGTCGCTTATCTAGAGATTAGATAGTCCCACCGGTTACCACACTGAGCTTCCTAGCTCAAGGTGTAGTCCCCTAGCTGCACTTCTATCATAGATATCTGTCTGCTAGACCCTTGCTAGCTCTATCACAAGTCATCTCTGGACTACTAGAGTCTCCTAGGTCATGTCTCATGAATGTATAGGCGGTGGTTTAATCCCTGGTTGTTTGTACACTCCGCTAGCAGCTAGTGTGTCACACTAGTGTAGCCTCATGCTACAGTCAGCAGTTAGGGCTTGCTCTGACTCTCCTTTATATCACCTAACAAGTGGTCTGCATACTAGCTAGTATGCTAGTAATAACAGAAGTGCTAGTTGCTTCCCGTTGAATAAATACTGGTCATAGGAAATCGCAAAATTAGCCCTAGATGCCACGCATTTATGTTACGCTGTTTCAGTGGCACGGCATAAAGACATACAAGATCAGCAAAAGGTAAGCATAAAATAATAAGCAGGCACCCCTCGGGCCGCACAAATGAATATTTCTGTTACACAGATATATGGGCAATATAGTAGACTCTAGATTTGTGAAAGATATCAGATAGACTTGCAGATGCACAGAAAAGATTAAGAGATATGGGACATCCAAAAGACTACCAATTGCATTGATATAAAGAACCCCCATTCAACCTGTACCAACTCGTCTCCTGTAGCAATACTTTAGGCCTCCAAGACTAAGACTTGTTGTGTAAATAGAAGTGAAACTGCCGCCTTCAGTGTAACTGTCCATGCCCTAGCCCAGTGTCCACCTTCTGTGTAACTGCCCCTGTTTCACTGATACTGCCGCCATTTGTGCAGCATTGGTTGATATTGAAGTAGCATCTGTCTGTTGATAGTCTGCCCTACCTGCTGCTTCTTGGCTAGTTGCCAGTAGTGTTAGGTTCTGCTGCTCACAAAGAAACTGAAGACTTGAACAGTTGAAGGTCTACTTGAGTCTTGATATTCTGTTGGTGTGAAGTCCCTGCTACCCCAGCATAACCATGCTTAAACCGCATAGTTTTCTTATAAAACCTGTGCACACCCTCTTGACGGGTGATACGTACCCTACTTCCCTGAACATACAGACACAAGCATTAGGATCAGATTAGTGTTTTGTTTTGATTTTGGTTGGATTGTGATTAGTGACTAGCTCGCTTCACTCTCTAGTTGATTTCATTAGATTACACGGCCGTACCCTAGTGCACCATTTCAACGGAAGCCGTGGTGTACCAGAACATTAGGGCCAAGAAGACCATTGCACTTTGCACTGAGGCATGGGAACTTCTCTGCCAGTGTGGGCAGAAGGGATCTGATATAGATTACATCCTCCTGTCTATCATGGGTGAGACTTATTATCTGAAATCTGAATATAGTGAGGCTCAGGAGATCCATACATCAGCAAAAATCCCAGTGCATATGTAGTTCTATGTAGCAATTATAGCCGGTGTAGCACTGTTGACAACCCCCCTTTATGTAGTGCGCTGTAGCTGCCCACCAAGCATATATATCGCTACATCACTCAATATAGTTACCAGCCAAGTCGACATAGCGTCATATTTCCGTAGCTCTGTAGGTTACATTGCACAATGTGGTACTACAGCCAGCACATGTCCTTTCCATACTGCTTAGATTCATATTGTGCATGGAATGATTCGATGGCATTTCATTGCTATATATACAGGGGCACTAATTTAGATTATGAGCACCTACCGGCATATACACCATGAAGTCAGCAGATACACGAACAGCACTGAGGATGTACCTAGGAATGCACCGCCCCTGAACGATCAATGTAAACACACTATGTGGACGGTAGCGGTTGAAGCAGTAGCTTTATTGGAATCAATACTGTTGACTCTGGACATGTCGAGATCTTAAGTTGAGGTTCTAAGTTGTTGACTCGAGGAGTCTTCACGTATAAAACCAAGGGTGTTCTCCAGCTAGCAGTTGCGCTAGCAGCTTTGCCTTCACCCTGATATTGTTGTAGTGTGTTGGATTGCCTGCTAGGTGGTTGTTTGTTGACTTGAGCCCACTAAGAAGAAGACAGACTAGGTGCCCCCACCTTTAGACTGACTCAGTTACTTCGCCTTCACCCCGATATTGACGGAAGCACTGTTGTAGTGTGTTGGGTCACTAGCTGGATGCTTATAGTGTCTATTGCCAGTACAAAGTGGAAACATTCCTGTTCTTGGTTAAGGAATAAGTCAGCGGCTTAAGGACTGCTTTGTCGTATGAGGATTGAAGTCCCTTGTTGTTAGCCTCAATAGTCTTTGGGTTCCCATTGAGAGGATTTTCACAAACCTACATACTCTGCCCTGGTGCCCTCGATCTAGTGATCCAGCCACCTTGTATCCAACTCATAAACCCCTGCCCATCCCAGGTGCTAGCAGTATTGTTGTTGGCAGCTGTGTAGTGCTAGCGTATTTTTGAATGGCTTGGTTAAAGTCTAGCAGTCGAATTGTGTTTGTTCCAAACCCACTGGTCACATACTACGGTGATTGATGTGCTCAGAACCTATATAAGAAACACACAAATAACCCCACTTGACTCGAGAGTGGCACAGAAACAGTCCTGAGACTGTTCCAACAACCAACCAACAAATCAAATGGCAATATATGCACATTTCCAGGCCTTGTAAAGGTTGTAGGGAGAGGTTTCGTATCTCAAAGAGACAGTAGAGCAAACTGCGTAGAACATGTTTCTAGACACAGTGGAAACATTGTTTCCAAACAGAGTAGATTTATAGCTTCGCAGTGTGTGTGTGTGTGCGTGTCCAAGCGACAGAGAGACAAGTTTAAAGTACCGTAGACTCGAGTAAGGCCCTAGTTTATAGGCCAAGAGCGTTCACAGAGCTTTCCCCAAAAAGGTACTTTCTGAGCAGCGCCAGCAGTCGCGTTTCCAAAGTTTTCCCTAGACGGTACTTTCTGAAACCTGCTCCGCAAACAACAACAATAACATTTCTTTCAACAGAGTCCCAGTTCCAACAGATTCACAGAGTTTCTAACAGTTTCCAGGCAGAGCCCAAGTGTGTTTCCAGAATAATATATGATTCAGAAACAATTAAGATTTCGACTAATAGTGCTACTCTATAAGAGTGCATTTGCCGAGGATCCCAGATCAACCCAATGCACAAGCATATAGCCTACTAGTTCAGGGGAAGATGCTGTGTCCATCGTAGAAACACCCTCAGATACTTATACAACTACCAAGACACTGTTACAAAGCCCAAAACACAATCCCAATGAGTCAAATGTCTGTTTATCCGCCTCTTTAACCATGTTTCCGTCGGTTGTTCTTCCGAGCTTCACCTCCCATTGGTTCCCCACTGCAAGCACACCATGTTCCCTTGCCAATTACGAGGCAGGAACTGGTCAGCACCTCTGTATTATTCAGAGGGTGTGTTGATCACCGATAGATCAGCACTGCATCTCGTTTGACCTGTTTCTGCTTCAACTCAACTCTCCCCTTGGTTCCAGGCGTGGAACTTGATAATACTGCTTTGTAGGTCTCGGTAGATACCTGTTTCTCTAGGGTTTCCCAGAAAGGGTTCTTGACGAAGAACCTTAGAACACCTTTAGAGTTGTGATCTGGATCCTCGGAATAGCCGACCACCTGTTTCGGTGTATCCGCATTCGATGGAATCCGGTGAAACGCCGTAACAAGAGCGAGCGGCATCTAGTGCTATTTTGCGATTTCCTAGGACCAGTATTTATACAACGGGAAAGCGCTAGCACTTCTGAAGTGTTATCACTAGCACTCAGGACTCTGGCTAGGTGATATAAAGGAGAACTGGAGTGAGCCCAAGCTGCCGGTTTTAGCATCAGATACGACTAGGGTGACACGCTAGTGCGATCTGCGAGCACAAACCACGGGGAAATAACCATAAGCCTAAACAGTCAAGGTGCTAGCACCTAGGAAGCGAGACACAAGAGAGTTGAACTGCGAGGACGCTAGCCGGAGGTGCAAGCGGCGAGACTGGGATCTGAAGGGTAGTAAACTATGAGCTAGCGGCCTTCTAGCAAGGGTGTTAGTGTGCGGTGCCCCTCTAGTGATCGACCGGAGACCTGAAACACAGATGTGAGCACGTGATGGTCGCGATGCGGTCGCGAGTCACAAACAGAGACAAAGTAGACAGTAGAGGAATAGCTAGCAGGCTATTGGTGCGGATGCGCGGGTCACCACATATGCAGTAACGGATAAACGGGCTGCTAGCCGGTGCTCTGACTCGTGCTAGATGACTCCAGGCAGCGGATTCAACTCCACTTCGTCAGGATAACGATTCCAGTAGCTGATGGCAAGCTGAGGGATCACTCACAATACCCATAAATGGACGCTAGCGGATCAGTGTGGCTGTTCTGCTTGGCATAGACCCATCATAAAACCAAACGGCAGTCATTTCATTGGCTGTTGTATCTATCACATCATTTTCACTCATTTATATTACTCATTCTGTTTATCACATGTACCATGGACCTCAGTAGTATAAAGGGAGCACAGAGCAGGCTAGAACCTCAGATTATTACACCACAACTTTGTATGAAGTTGGTGCAGGTGGTCCCAGGTTGCTAGTGGAGATTGTACACACACTTCACAAATAGTAGCTTTATTGGAATCAATACTGTTGACTCTGGACACGTCGAGATCTTAAGTTGAGGTTCCTGTTGTTGACTCGAGGAGTCTTCACGTATAAAACCAAGGGTGCTCTCTTCGAGAACCAGCTAGCAGTTGCGCTAGCAGCTTTGCCTTCACCCCGATATTGACGGAAGCGCTGTCGTAGTGTGTTGGATCGCCTGCTAGGTGATTGTGTGTTGACTCGAGCCCACTAAGAAGAAGATGGACTAGGTGCCTCCACCTCTAGACCGACTGTAACTTGTCAGTCACTTCGCCTTCACCCCGATATTGACGGAAGCGCTGTCGTAGTGTGTTGGGTCACTAGCTGGACGCTTATAGTGTCTATTGCCGATACAAAGTGGAAACGTTCCTGTTCTTGGTTAAGGAATAGGTCAGTGGCTTAAGGACTGCCTTGTCGCTTGAGGATTGAAGTCCCCTTGTTGTTAGCCTCAATAGTCTTTGGGTACCCCATTGCGAGGATTTTCACAAACCTACATACTCTGCCCTGGTGCCCTCGATCTAACGATCCAGCCACCTTGTATCCACCTCATAAACCCCTGCTCATCCCAGGTGCTAGCAGTATTGTTGTTGGCAGCTGCGTAGTGCTAGTGTATTGTTGAACGGCTTTGTTGAAGTCTAGCAGTCGAATTGTGTTTGTTCCAAACCCGCTTGTCGCATACTACGGCCCGGACCCGAACTCACAAAGAGAAGCACTTACATCTTTGGAGGAATAGATTGCTGTAGTGGTGGTTTTGTGGTTGTTTTGTGCAATCCCGAATCTAAGCTATTTCTAGTCGTATATCAAGTGCACCGTTTCACCGGCAACTCTGGCAACCAAAACACTCATGACCCAACGCGTCTCCCCAGTGTCTCAACACAACACAACACATTGCCCAACTCCCGTTCCCTTGACCCGTTTCCATTGCTTAAGTGGATGTTGGAAACAAGTCAAAAGAAGTTCCTTGATTTAATAATTGGCTGCACGTTTCCCTTACGGTTTTCAGGGCAAGACTAGCCAATGGATGTTCTAATTCCTTAGAATGTCCACCCGTTTCTCTGTGGTTCGCCCAGGAACCAGTACTTTTGCATAGAAACAACAGTTTCAGCAATGAGCACGATCAGAAACACGCAAAATTACGTGTATCTAACCATGGCCCAATTACTGGCTTATCAATGGCCCGGACCCGAACTCACAATGAGAAGCATTTACATCTTTGGAGGAATAGATTGTTGTAGTGGTGGTTCTGTGGTTGTTTTGTGCAAGCCCGAATCTAAGCTATCTCTAGTTGTATATCAAGTGCACCATTTCAACAGATTTGGGAGCAGTGCTTCTGTGTCGTGCAAGAGACGGTCCCAGCTGAATCTCTATGCTGAAGCATGCACATTGACTCGAACACTCCTGCATCTCCATCACCACCGTGCCAGGGTCAATCCTAGCTATGGGTAAGATCGTGTGTCTTCACTTGGCTTCGTGTTTGTCCCGCATCTCTTCCCTCCCAATACTTCCCTTCCGTCGAATCCTTTTCGCCTAACTTTTACCACCCATATTTTCCCTTCTTCCCACCCGGCCTCCTCCGTTCCATTCCGTTGCTTTCCGGAACTCGATGCTGATATTTCATTTGTGCGGGGTATTAGACGATCCGCGCTACAGTGGTCGATGGTCTGGCGTCTCGTGCCCAGCATGAAATTTGTCGCCTCCACGTCCACACCTACATTCGCCTCCACCTCCGTTTCGGTTCGGCGTTCGGACGCGGTTCGAACGTCGAACCCGTCAAATTTTCTTCCCTGTTGCAAGACAATAGAGAGCTTGAGCCCAAGCAGCATGCCGCTTTTAGGTTGTGCAAAAAGCAGCATGCCGCTTTTTTTACAACTTTTGTGTGCACCTCAAATTCACACATCCTGATGCTATTGTACCTTGTTAATGCCCTTTAGAGGAAAAAAAGAAAAAAGCAGCATGCCGCTTGGGCTCAAGCTCTCTAATACAATTTGGGCGCCACAAAGTCAGTTACATAAGTATGTATCTAGTAAGTTTCCAGTTATAAATCGCCATCCTCCGCCTCATCCTCGGTGGAATACCCAAAGTCTGCGTCAAGTTCTGCAATGAGGGCGTCTATGTGCTTGGCCGAAATGGTGCTAGTACTGATATGGCCATTGCGGTACGCACTTTTGAGCAGTTGAAGCGCACCAAACAGATTGGTACTCAGGGAATTTCGCAGCTTTGTATCAGTGAGGCTGCCACTTGAAAATGCACGTTCCGCTGGGGTGGCAGACCCTTGGATGGCCAGGTAGTCTCGAGCCATTCGACGTAGGGTCGGATGCGAAGTGTTGTGCTCATTATAGACCGAGATCAACAATGGAATATTCGACAAAAAGTATCACTTACACCTCATTGCCAGTAGTGCAAGATATTGTCCGTCTTCTCAAGTGGCGAAGAAACTTCAAGAAAGATAGCCTTGTGGTGCTCCGCAGAGGCCGGTCGGTGGTGTAGCGGAGGATGAAGTCGCCTGCGAGGCAGCAGTAGGCGAGGAGCGCGGCTAGACCGCACGTCAAGAGTCAGCTTAACCGTTGGTTGGGAGTAATATATATATTGCCTTACCGAATTGGAAGACGATACCAGCCAGCATGATATGCGTACCATGGAAATAATTCAGTTGATGTGGAAACGGGAACAAAGTCGAAGTTAGTTACCACTCGAGCACCGGGTCGAGTGGTGGCGCCAGCGGCATTGGAGCCCACAGCGGCTTGGATGTGTCAGTCTTAGTTCCACGAGGACGAGAGTTGTGCATATGAAGAGGATGGTATCTACTGATAGGTTAGTTAATATATATATGTGTAGTAGGACGAATTACATGTTCTTGGCGACAGATGGGCATAGCACGGGCCCAGCTGGGAGATAGTCCAGGAGAGGAGAACAAAATTAACTGCGAGGAGGGACGTCGGCGAGACAACGGTACAGATGATTCTGATTTACAGACGAGACGAGCCATTTAGATCAGGATTAATAAAAACCCTACTGAATCGTGAAGGGTTTGGAGACTCGGCGAGAAAGACGACCAGAGACGCGCACTCCAGCCGATTAGCTCGTCAACGCCGCAAAGACAAACGGTGGGCAATAGCCACAACATGCGGAGGTACGTTGCTTGCCCAATATGCAGAACTGACGAAAGTGAGATGGAAGTAAATTGGGGTGAGGATGAACGCACTTGTACTGCTGAGCCCAAACAATGCGATGAAGAGCATAGCAACATATTCATGTGGGACTTAACCGTATTGCGAGTCCGCGATGGAAATCGAGCCCGAGCGGGAGTTCAATTGGGTGATCGTGAATCGATGTAGGAGATGAATTTCATGACGGAACTCACGCATAGCGAAGAAATTGAATGTGGAAAGGACTGTGTTGAGACTTCAGTGTGTTCCAGCCCTCCTTTTATTGGATCCCGAAACTTGTCTTCAAACTCTACTACAGCGGCGGATGTCGATGCGTGCCAAATTCTGCCGTAGTGCGCAGCGCTTGTCATTGGGTCGCAGTCCTTCGGCGAAATACAACGCCAAAAGTTAGTCATCTTGGATTACGCAACCAATGCCATTCAGCCGCGATAATTTCATAGTAGAAATACAGTGGACGTATACATTGCGTGGTATACTGTAAGCCGTGTGTATAAAACATGAAAGTACCAACCAAGTAGACTCCATAACAATCCCTCCACCTTAAGGTTGACTCCACTCAAACAGATATCCACCAAAGACTTGCTGCACTACCCGGAATGCAGTTCATTCGCATGTTCTCTGTCTTGTTCTTCGCCATCGGTGGATTGGCCTGTGGTCAGCCGCATGTGCATGATGAACACGAAGTGGTGGTGCGAGACTCGGTCAAGCTTAAAATCGCACCCGGCCCCAGTGATCCACAGGTCCAATTTGCGCCTCTTCCCAACGTCGTGGACTCGGTCGCGATTGACCCCACGCTCGGCTACTTTGTTGGAAACCTCGGCGGCGGCGTGTATTGGGTAACGGATGGCTCGTACAACAACATGTTCATGGTGAGCACACATGGGGTCATCGTGGTTGAGTGAGTCCTGCCACACCAGTTTGACAGTTGCGCAATGTCTAACGTCCAGTCCCCTTTCCAGCGCGCCGCCAACAATTGGGCACAAGCTGCTATATGCCATTGGCAACACGACGTGCCTCCCCGTCACCCACCTCGTGTACTCGCACCTGCATACAGACCACATCGGCGGCGCGTCGCTCTTCAACGCCTCGCACCCGACCATCATCGCCCACGCAGAGACGCGCAACAGGCTCGCGACGCTGTCCCCGCTCGACCCACTGCGCCCGCTGCCGAACGTCACGTTCGAGGGTGACTACACCGTGTCCGTAGGCAACCAGACGCTCGAGCTATCGTACCATGGCCCCAACCACACGCCGGGAAACCTCTTCATGTATGCACCGGCACAGCGCGTCGCGGTGCTTGTCGACGTCATCTTCCCCGGCTGGGCGCCCTTCACAGAGCTCGGGGTAGCGGACTTTGTCCCTGGTCTGATCGCCGCGCATGATGTGCTGCTCACGTTCGATTTTGACGTGCTCGTGGCTGGCCACGTCGCCCAACTCGGTACCAAGCATGATGTCTTGCAGCAGAAGAAATGTGAGTCCTCGATCCCAGCAATGGTCCACATATTTATGTCCACTGCCTATAGACATTGAGGATCTGCGCGACTCGTGCGCGTCCGCGCTTAACGGCGATATGACGGACGCGATTGGGCCAACCGCCGCGGCGAACCCAGGGAACGTCTGGGCCACGCCAAAGGCGCTCTTTCGTGTCGCCGCGCAGATCTGTGCGGATAACACTACCTCACGCTGGCTCGGCGTACTCGGCGCCGTGGATGTGTTTGCGTTCGAGAATGCGTACCGCATGATCAACTCGCTGCTCATCGAGTACGATGTGCCTGGGCCGTTCAGCGTGGCATAGGGCCATAGGCGTGGATGTAAACCCATTCGCCTCATAGAAAACCTGCCGTATATTTTTCGAACAATCTACTCATCTTTTGCGTCGCGTGCGGTAGCCGGAATTCCCATCGTAGTTAGAATAGTATGACAAATCTGACTACATTTACAACAACTTTCGTATGTATGCCTGCTGCCTTCTTTCGTTGGCGCCACTCACCTGGCTCGCGGATCCTGTAATTCAACATACGGAGAATCCTTAGCTTTCGGAGGATTAAATTAGCTCTAGAAACTAAGAAATTGGATCAAGTACAGTGCCAAAACCCGGATCCGAAAAAAAAAGCCCACCCCGTGTGATACAACCACAGATGCGAACCACATCCCAGGACCACATCAGGGCACACCACACACCCAGAAGCCCATGCACAAACACCTTCAGGATTTTTAGCTGGGTCGTTGTGTTGCATGGTGCCATCACTTATTTGCCCAGTTTGAAATCCCTCTGCACTCTGTGGTCAGCACAGACACTTTCAAACCTCTAGGTGCATCCCACGGCCATGTTTCTGGAATTTTCCGGTGGGGAAGAACCCCGGACGGACTGATAGACTGAAGAATCCAATTCACCTAGAAAATGCGGCACCAAAGAGGTGGCGCTTTTATTTCGGGCCCCCAACCTGACTTAGAATAGCCAAAAGCATTGTAATAGCAAATGAATGCCGTCCAAATCATCACAGATGTGAATGGATCATTGCTTTCCTTAGAATTTACAATTCTTGGCAACAACGGGATTTAGCCATTTTTAGCCATCATTTTTGCTCACCCGCCATCGGTTCAATGTCAAGTCTCGATGCACTACACTACTTATACACCTCATAGGGACTCCATGGAAAAAATCCAAGCCCAAAGAGCTCCGTGTTCTGACACAAAACAGATTTTTTTCGCATCCGGACGCGCGCGCGCCATCGAAACCGAGGGGGCATTTTTCGCATCTGGGTTTTGACACTGTATATTGAAGAATATATATGAAGTTTTCTTAAACACTTCCCATCTCAACGCAAAATCCTACTTAACCACTGATTCTTCGAACAGACGGCACCGAGACCCACCACTGATGAATTGGTCATTTCTTCGTGCCGACGACGGTGACGAGTCGGGGGGGATGTGTCAACGACGCCACACCCACACTCAGACTCGTCGGCTATCGTAGGTGAGTTGCGCCAGTGTGGCGTGAGTGTTGTGCGAGTGTGGCGCAAGTTGAACGAGAAGCGCCAATCTCGCTTACACGTGAGATACTCCGTTGTGGGCTGAGGATCACCAAACATCGATCTGATCCCAAATTTTTGCTTCTTTCCTTCCACGTCCACCAGCCGCCATGGACGACCACGTCCAGCTTCTTGCAAGCGTCATGGCTGGCGACCTGCTGACATTCCGAGCCTCGGTGCGTGACTGTGCTGCTCTCCCTTCGCTCGACTGACCATTTCTTCGCCGGTGAAAGCAATTCCACACGGCGAAAATCCAATACGACAGCAGCGGGGGGGCATCCCATGGTTCCAGACATCGTCCTCGGGACGCGTGCTTTCTCCTCGACGCACCACGCAGATAGGCACATCGTCTGTTCTCCCTGTAGCTTCTGTCGCGCCTGACATCCAACGGGATTTTCCTCCTGCTGCAGCCACGATCTCAGGGTTCCCATTGGTCGCTCTCCCCTCCTATCTGTTGATTTCGCGCTCCCGTTCCACTGCGGTGATGACTTACCGTGGCCCGAAAACCTCGAGTTCATGTCTGAGATCTCCCAGCCCCCCCGATGCTTCTCTCGACGACATCTTACTCGGGAACGCGGTGGAAAATCAGAATTTCGGGTATGCAGACTTCCAGCTCGGTAGTAACACCGAGTTTGATTGGTTTTCTGCAAGCATTTCCACGGCGCTGGTGATTTTTCCACCCCCTCTGCCGAGTACGACTTGGAAGACTGGAATGGCAGGGAGGCCCGGGCCGCTTCTTTCGGCGTCGTCTTTGCAGGGTCCGGAGGAATTGGCTTTCGACATATGATCTATGATCTAAGGAGTTTTTTCTACTGAACCCGAGCTTCCTATTGTATCTCCCCTACCTGTATCGTCACCATATTCACACCTCCTCTGGATTGAAGTCTTAAACACCAAAGTCAATAGACACAATATTGTACTGTTCACTCTGTGCGCACTCCACATTGCGTGTAAGAGAGCATCGGATCTGTGGTTCAAAGCAAGACCAAAAAAGCGAGGAATAAGCAGGTGATTTTGTGTTCCATTTCCATCGTGCGTCTGACTTTTCCTGACTTTTCGGTAATGTACACTTCGGTTCCGCGTACGTAGTACTTCTTTGTACGTGGATCAGTGATTGACCTTCTACCCCCGGATGTATTTGAATAAAATAAATGGATAGAGAGTTTGGACTTGTCACTTCGTGTGGAGAGCAGAAAACAAGCAAGCAACGTCACTGCGAAAGAAATGTTTGAGAATGGCGTAGGCTGCGTGTATGTGTGCCACACTCGCACAACACGCACGCCACAGTGGCGCAACTCGTCCACGCTAGCCGATGAGTCTGAGTGTGAGTGTGGCGTTGTTGGTTGATCCCCCGAGTCGGGTGTTTAATCGGCGATTCTGGACCATGATTAGGAAAACACCGTTCAAAACGACAGCGAGCAACGGGACAATATCGGTTGATTAACAAAATAGTCTCAAAATTGATCAGCAAGGTGGCTTCAATTACCAGCTGCCATGGGCAGAGGGTGGCAGATTAACAAAACAGTGTTTAACAGATCCCGAAGGAGACCCCTTGTGGATTACGGACAAAAAAGAGAGGGTTTCTCCATGCACTGCATCTGGATTCACAAGCCGGGCCAATGAGAGCCAGTTGAAGAGCGGGTTACGGCGGATGCAATGCCACAGGTCTAGTACGCCTTTCGGGAACATGAGCAATACTCGAGAATTATGAGAGAAAGAGTTACAGAATGAGGTCAGCATGGCTGCGGGGATGCTCAAGCAGAGGTGAGGAATTCTTGCTGCAATGAGAGTGGCGCACGCGAAGAGTGTTGGACTCAGATGATCATGATAGGAATGAGTGGGTCACTGAAGAAATAAGCGAGCATGCATGGCTCACCGTTGATATCGAAGCATTGTGGAAATAAAACAGCGAGATAGACAGCATGGCACAAATGATCGAGAAGATTGACAGAAAGGAAAGGAGATAGAAAGAGAAAAGAAAGACTTTGTGTTGCATGACTCGACGTAGAACCGGTGTTGTTGAACTTGCTGGTGGACTGGACGGGCCTGCGAACATTCTTTGGAAGGTGAATCCGTTAGTCCATTGTGTTTTGCTGAATGTCAATGTGATCGTAGTCTCTTATAAACAGATGCTAAAACAATATCCACTCGTACCTCGTGTGTTGTTTTTATCGTTCGGGCGGATATATTTCCTGAAGGGAGAATCTCTGGGCTCGCGTCGTGGCTATCATGATTGCACTTGTGCTTATCAGATATCACTGCCCGTTCCATGCTTTTCAGCTGACGACATGCGACGTCCCAGCTCGCACTGATGCAATCCCTGGCTGTGATAATCATTGTCTCTCTGTTTGCCATCTCACTAGTTGTGTCTAAACTCAAGAACTTCAAGTTCAAAGGTCTGCAAAAACTCATCTTTGTCTACATAACGGTGCTGGTACACAAGTCGACCTTATGTTTGGCCTGAAGCTGATAGAAGAGTGGGGAATGGCGGCCTGCGCCGTTGAAAACCTCCACACAGAGACCGATTTTTCGCAAGAACTTGTCGAGGATGTTTGATTTTCGGCGTCGCCGGCGGCAATCACGATGCCAGCTTGACAATGATAGGCGCCTAATCTTGACTGCGGACCACCACCAAGCCATCTACTGGTCCTCTAGGTTTGTATTCTGTTAACTATGGTCCTCAGTTTTAACTCTAGGTTCGAAGGACCTTTGAATTGGCCCTCATGCCAAACCTTCCAAATGACTTGGAGCGCGAAATTTTCAAAATTTCAGCCGTCTCTCGACCTTTGTGTATACCGACGTTGATGCTGGTGGCTTGGCGGGTCAAAGTCTGGTCTGTAAAATCTCTGGATTTTTCGTTCTTGACTTGACATCTACATAGGGTGGAGCCTACCTTATATCGGACTATCGTAATATGGCAATCTGCGCGTTTTGCGCCTACACCTACGCCGATAGAGGGACATCCAACGTTCTATCGGAAGACTCTCATTCCGATAATTAAATCAAAACCTCTCCCATTCTTCCGCGACTCAGTCCGACATTTACTTATTCACCAGATCCCTGAGGAGGACACCCAGGGCCAATTCATTCTGTCCGCCTGTTCTGGCCTCGAAGACCTCTGTGTCTTCGAGCTTCATCCCCTTTCTTCCCATTCTCAGCATTTTCCGTTGAAGCGGCTTTATTGAGGCTTATACTACCTCCTTACCTCCAATCAAATCGATTTCACCCATCGCCTGTTCTCTCGCCTCACACATCTCGAGGTGATCGATTCTCGGCCGGAAATGAATCTGGAGACGTGGTCTGGACTGGCGCTCATTCCAAATAACTCATTGGCCTTTAAATGTCTCTATTTCCTTTCTTTGGCGCCATTCTTACTGCGTCTTCTTGTCTCGTTGTGCGCCGAACTGGACGAGGCTGCGGCACGGATTGCAGCCTATGAGAATGCCGCCGAGCTGTTGCGAGACCTTCGCTTTGTTGTAATGGATTGCGGGGAGTTTGAACTGGACTGGCAGACGGGAGCGCATACGGGTGAGGATTATTGGGTGCGCGCGGAGGCATTCGCGAACAGGCAGAGATCGGGAGAAATCGATGGTATGTCGGGTGCCCCTCCTCCCTTGTGTTGCACCCTGATATTTCGGTTTAGCTCTTGAATTCAAGACCAAGGTGGATGCCAGTATAGATATCGCGGTGCAAAAGCAGAGAGGCGAGCAGTATTGAAAGAGACGAAGGTTGAGCCCGGAGGTTGAGACATGGCCGAGGGCATGGCTCTTGGCTGATTGAATTTGTTGTTTGACCGGTGTAGAGGACGAAGACGCGGGTGTAGCGTACGACACTAAGGTCTCCCGTCCGTCGTTGATTATCTGTTGTGGGAATGCAATCAGCAGACAATACAGACACGCAGGCTAATTAGCACTCCCGAGGAGAGCCATTAAGCGGGGGTGGTGGGCAACATCGCTGCTTTATGTAACTTCTTACTGCATAAAAGCTGGCCGCCTGAGGTCAGATATCTTGCAGGATGAATATCCAAGTCAGAGCCGGTGCTGGCTCAGCTATGGAACGAGCATGCAAGAGTACAGGAAAGAGGAAGGAAAGAGGATGGGATTAGAGGATACAGTTTGGATGCGCAAGCAAGGTTGAAGCGAAAGACATGTACAAGCGAGGTATATTGAAGATTCAGCTTCCTTAGGTTGGAGCGGGAAACATAGGAGCGGTGACATTCCTTTTACATCTAGCGGAGAGGACATGCTCGGAACCGTGATGCACTCGATCAATACCACGGTCGCCCCGCCATCACCTGCCCCATACGCGTCGCCTCCGAATCCGCAGGCCACAAGCCCGTCGTGGGGCGCTGGTCTGCCGGATATGCAAGATGCCCGCACACAGGTGCGTGCGTGTACAAATCATCCTCGTCCGCACTGAGGTTTCCGCCCCGTGGTTCCTGCGCCTCATAGGCGAGCGGCCAGGCGGTGCAGAGCGCCAGCCCATCGAGCGCCGCTGAAGCCTCACCCGCGCCCTCGGCCAGAAGCTCGCGCAGCTGCTTAGTATCGAGCCGGTTTCCGACGGGCGCCCAATCATAGCGCGCGTCGAGCAGTGCAGCGCTGAGCGAGCGCAAGCGCGGCGGCCCTGGATTGGTGGTGAGGTACGCGCCGAGCGCGGGCCACCCGTCTTCCTCGAGCGAGATCTCGGCGCCGTGGTCGAGGATGAGGTGCTGCAGGCTTGATACCTTGCCGGATGCGAGGAGCGCGGTGATGTCCGGGACGCGGGGACTCCAATGCGTGAGGTCAAGGAGCTCAAGCGCGGGGAGGGTAGGGAAAGCCGCGACGTTGATGGATAGTGCGGAGAAGGGCTTGCGGGTCGTGGACTGGGGGAGCGAGATGCGGAGGCGTTTGAGGGATTTGGCGTGCGTGGCGAGCAGCGCCATGAGCTCGGCGTAGAATTGGGCGAAGGCGGGGATGAGGGTGTCGTCGAGGATATGCCCCCATTGGGACATGAGGAGGATGGTCATTGGGAGGTATCCGCGCAAGACCTGGATGCACACAAGTCAGTCGACTCGCACGGAATAATACTTGATCTGACACGTACCCATTGGACGCAAAACGACTGCAAATTCTCAATTTCCTTCAAACAACCCAGTAAATTGAGCGGCGCCGCAATCCCTCCGGTCGGCAGGATGAGCTCGACGTGCCGCAACGTGCTTTTATTTGCGGCCACAATGTCGTGAAACGCCGACGTTGCGCGTGAGATCCAGTCTTCGCGCTCTGTGCGAAGGTCGTCCCCTATGTAGACCTCTAGCGCCAGAAGCCCCGAAGGCTCCTCGTAGTGAGATTCCTCCTCCATGTTTCGTTCCTGTCTCAGAGCGCTGTAGCGCTGCAAAAAACGGTCAGGCGGATCCTGAGGAAAAGGCACATTGAAGATCAGTGAGGAGAGTGTCCTTGGAGCGGGAACGTCGAGGGGGAGAAGCGTCTCGAGGATGTAGGTGTTCATGATGCAAGGTAATGAGGTCCTTGGAGGAAATCGAATGGGGGTGTAATAAGAGGGGGAGTGCGACGGGCTTCCCGGCGATACGCCAATTGGAGGGGTATTTTGAGCGGAAGGCGATGTCTTTGCGGTGTTGACGCATCGCGTTGGTAGGCTTGGCACAAGAGGTTGATGTGTGTTGGTGTGTTTGTATCAACGCCTCTCTGCGATACGAACGCCGAAATTCTCTCAGTTGCTGTTTGCATCTCATGCTCTCGCGGCGATGGCCAGCCACAGCCACGGCCATCGCTGACACTCATTTTCGGATCCCCACGGGCTTATAAGCTTGGCGTCGGGCGACACCTTTGTATCCACCTATCTACTCGGGTCTCCGAGTTTCTAAATGCAGGAGGTGAAACAATTATTCGAAGAGACGGTATGCGCGGCTCGTCGTCATTCGCGAGAGGGTCTACTAATTCAGATATTTAAAGTCAACTCGAAGGTAATGTGGGCGCTACCTGGGTCCAAATGGGTTTTCCAACTCAGATCCAAGAAGTCAATGTACGTGAAGAATCAGAGGTTCCTTGCGTTTCCCGCTACCCTGGACTGCTCAGTCAACTGCGACACTATTGACTCAATGGGGATCTGCAGCTGCCTTAGATCATCCTCGTTGCTGTGCGCAGATCATCAAAAGATTAACGAGACTGGACCATAGCCCGGTCCGCCCATATTAGCGACGTTGAAACAGATTACTCCGCCCGGAGTTCAAGAGAATGTAGTCACAGTATATATATTGCACTCCCACCGTCGTCGACCCTCAGTGGATCTTTCTACTCCTTTCTTCCTTTCCTTCTCGTGCTGGACACCCGTTCTTCTCTTCTTCATTGCACACCCATTTCCATCTTCATTCACTCACTATGCATTTCCTAATCATTGCCGCCACGACTCTCATTTCCAGCGGCCTCGTTGTCCGAGGCTCGCCGTTACCGCCATCCACGCTAGAGCAGCGCGCGGCGGTCAAATTTCATGTTCTAACTGACGCAGAGGGGGCAGCGGAGGGCTGCAGCAAAGATCAGATCGCCCAAATCAAGGAAGGCATCGCAGATGCAAAGAAGCTCGCCGATGTTGCCATTAGTGTTCTACAAGTTCCGAAGATGGAACAAAGCAACGGTTTCTTCTTGCTGTTCGGTGTGTCCGATTGATTCCCCTTCGCCGATTTCTGCTCATGATTTTCGTCAACCGCCGCAGGAGGTTCGCAGAATGCTAAGCCCAACGAGATTATCAAACGTTTCCAGTTCGTCAAAAAGCTGGCAACGCCAGATGAAGTCGCCTCCACGGATGCCTTCGAGAACAGCAAGACGGATGTCACCTTTACTTGCGTTCCAGCCACCGACCCCAAAGCAAGCGAGGCGAATGCGAACGTGGCCAACATTGGACGCGCCACGGGTGGAGGAGCAGCCCCAACGGTCAACCTCATCCGGCTTACGCCTACTGGGCTCGGGGTACGTCTGCGACGCCTCCTTCCCTTCCAACTCCTATACCATTCTCACGATCCGCAGAACACAGCGACCTTTACCGAGGCAGCCGCAAAGCTCACCGCATCCGGTAAAATCCAAGATGCCTTCCTGCTAGGCAAAGCACCGAACGGCAAGAGGGTCGCCATGCCCTTTATGGCTTTCACCCTCGTCCACGAGATCCAGCACGTCGACGCGATGATGGATAACCCTACCATCGACCACTTCGTCGATGAGAAGACGGGGTTGGGCGAGACCGCGACCGGACTGCAGCAGGTCCAGCTCCAGCTGAGCGACTCAAAGAAGAAGCGGAACCCGCAGAACTATTCTTTCTTTGCGTTATATGTACGCGTTTCTCTCATTTCCATTCCCATTCCCGGAAGATGTACTTACCGATATTCCATAGGCCAAGTCAAATCCCGAGTTCTTCAGCCCGGAGTGCTTCATCGGCACTACACCTCCCCTCGGCGCGAAGGCTCGACGCTCGCTCGGGCTCCGCATCCGCGAACTCTTCGAGCGCGTGACGAAGGCGAAGGCCAAGGCTGCAGTCAAGGCCAAGCCCGCTGCGAAGCCTGTCGCGGCCAAGCCTGTGGCGAAGAAGCCTGTTGCGGCCAAACCTGTGGCGAAGAAGCCTGTCGCGGCTAAACCAGTGGCGAAACCGGTTGCGAAAGCGCCTGTGGTTAAGAAGCCCGTGGCTGCGAAGCCTGCTGCGAAACCAGTGGCTAAGAAGCCTGCCGCGAAACCAGTGGCGAAGCCAGTGACGAAAGCGCCAGCGGCTGCTAAGCCGGTGGCGAAACCTGTCGCCGCCAAACCCATCGCGAAAGCGCCTGTGGCTAAGAAGCCTACCGCCGTGAAGCCTGTCGCCAAACCGGTCACGAAAGCGCCCGTGGCGAAGAAGCCTGTGGCAGCTAAACCAGTTGCGGCCAAACCGGGTACGAAGGTGCCCCCTGCAAAGCCCCCCGTCTCGGGGAAGAAGGTGGTGCCATCGAAGGCGAAGGCGGTCTCGTCTGCGAAACCGTCCGCCAGTGCGGCGGCCACCTGCAAGAGCAAGACCTGCGCGTCGTGCGCCAAGATCAAGAAGGGGATTCCGGGGGACGTTCAGAATCTGTTGGGATTCGATTGAACGGTGGGAATCGATTGACTAGTGTGAAGAAATGTGTGGAACTTAAATTTAGTAAATGTACTACGTCGGACGTCAACATGTCATGTTTTATTAGTTTCAGTGCTTGAAGGTTAACACATGCGCGCGTTTAGTCGTGGTAGGTAAACAGTAAGGGCCGCGATACATATGGGGTCCGAAGGAAAAATCTCTGGCGACGAGTGCGAACCTGGTCTCCCGTAGTCAAACTCCACTAGTTTTACGACGATCAATGAAATGGTAGATGGAAGCGTGAATGGTTTATGGGCATAGTGCAACCTCACTAAAATGTGCCATATATACCCCCATACTTTGCGTACCCGCTACTCGTTGCTTTCACTGTCGCTTCCATCCGCGTAATTGTGGTTGCATTGCTCCATAGCTGTTATTTGGTTCTTCCAGAACTCGATCACTTGAAGCGGTGGTTGAGGGAAGGTCTACCAAACAAACGAGTCAGTTGCGACACCTTGGTTTGTAAGATATTTATTGCTTGAAGCCAGTCCACAACGCAGAAAAGTTCGTGTCCACCGAGTATATTCTGAGGAAAGTCTTCGTGTACCTGGCCGTCACATATCTGGTCGCAAATCTTTGAGAGATCCAGGGTCGCCAGCTCGTCGAGTATTTTTAAACTGGGTCCGCAGTACTCCATGATTTGGAGCAGGTCTCTACGAGTATAATCTCGTTTAAATGCGATATCTGGCTAGAGCAAGAGTGATACCCACGCACAAGGCTTGAAATCCCCAGCAACCATGAATTCCCTTGCTCGAGCAATCCACCGAAGCACTAGAATCTCTGCGATGGATCGAGGCTCCATGTATAGTCGCCCTGCTCTACATGGATCCGCTATAAAATCCAGAGGCGAGTCTCCCGCCGGGAAAGGGAAATCCAGATGCTCCCGGAACTGAAAAAAGGGTTCAAAAATTCTGTAGGAGACGTCGAACAGTCTGAGAATGGAATGAGGTTCCTCGGGGGGTAAAATGGCTTGAGCGCTCAGAACAGAAACAAGGTCCGACTGTCCAAAGAGAATCTCCGTGTAGAGGAATTGTATTTGAAGGTCGGGAAACACTCCTGCTCGCTGAACTTGAGATTTTGGATGAGGTGCAGACAAATTGATGACGCTCCCACAGTTGGATTAGGTCGGTCGGGTACTCCGAGCCTTTCTGATTGAGGGGAATGTTCGGTGGTCCATGGCGAGGCTGATCCTCGGTGAGCTGGGATTGAAATGAACCCACAGGCTTGTTCGAATGTCAACTGTATCCAAGTAAGTATATGAATTAGGGCATACAACCGTCCCGTAAAATTACGGAATGACGGGCCGTAAAAACGGTTACGCCCCCGTACCGTCGGCGAGATTGGTTCAACCTTCAACGGCACGGTGACGGCACGGGTCCCAGTCAGTAACCGGCCGTTTACGCGTGAAATACGGGTATGCAAAATCAACCGGAAAACTCGACATGCCAACGATGCCGACAGCCTGTCTGGGTGCCATCTCAGGAACATCACAAGTTGCGGGTTGCACCTCGGCAGCAGCGCAGACTCGTTGCCGACATGGTCTATGAGTGATTTCAAACCGGGCCGGCGTTCCATTTGGTCCAGGTTGTGGCCGCTTTGCTATTTCTTACAAACTTTTTTCACACTGGATGCTGGCAGTATTTGTATTTTCTTCTCACAACCTTCTCAAGGTCAAAAATACAATGAATTTAGGCTCAACTTATGGGGGAATCCATATCAGCTTCCCAAAGCCGTGAATACGGCGTAAACGGACGGTACGCACGCCGGGACCCGTCCCGTTTGGCTCAACAGATGAGACCTCGACGGCCGGCTTCCGCCATGGCATAAGAAAAATACGGCGTATTTCTTACGCCCGTGGGCGTAAAACAGACGGCCTGATGCCCTACTTAATATGAACAAGACTTGCCTTCGCTTCGCTCCGGCAGTTTGTGAGAGATTCTGATGTTGGGTGGTATCTTTGCAATACTGTACAATTTCGTTCAATTCGGCGGTCACGCGTCACGCACCCCCCTGTGCCGCGATGAATTTTGGTTTCGGTCACGGGTCACGGCACCCAGTGCCGAATGTGAAATGCGTGACATCAGGGCCAAATTTCCCTCGGACGTGCAAAAAAGGCAGAATTTTCGAAAATCTCCGTCTTGAATGCCGAATTTTTGGAGGTGTCACACCAAACTTCGTTGGTTGCCGAAGTGCCGAATTGGTATTTTGGGTCACTGGTCACAACCCGTGCCGAATTGAACGAAATTGCACAGTAAATGGAAGGATTGATAGTGTAAAATAACGGAGTTGTGGATACATGGTGATATTGAATAAAATATATACGTAGATAGGTGGGTTTGTCTGAGAGTAGAACTGAATGTACTGTATCAATATGTAGGGGAGCAACCGACCGAAGACCGTGACATACCCGTTGCCTCTTTTTCAGGCAACGGAGGCCGCCGTGAGCGTGACCGTTGCCTCAGAAGGCAACAAGATAATTTTTTTTTCCCGCAGAAACAGACCAAATACGGGATTTCTAGCACTTATCTAGTGCTTCCCAAAGACAGATACTGGTTTCGTGACTTTCCCGACCTATTCCTAAGGCCAGGAATTTTTTCCGGATTTTTTTTCGTCAATGTCACGATTTTTTCGAAGCAACCGAGCTCACCGTTACCGTGACAAAGGCAACGCAACGGACGGTCCGTTACCATGACCGTTGCTCCCCTACACATAGAGACAGTATGCACAAAATAGATCACGGGGCAGAGGCGGAACACTGTGCAAGATCTCGTGGGATTGGTTGAGCCGGGTGTAAAGTAAAAGGTACAGTCATGAGGGGTCAGACCGGACATGAGTATGTAAGCATGTGGATGTGAAACATCCAAATCCTTCTTTGGGCAGTTGCGACTGAAGTGACTTCCATGTCCTAGCGAGCGAAGAAGGCGAGGGGTTCAGTACTAGAGTGGATTACCGGGGCCCGGGAGACGAATCACCCCTCAAGCATCATGCATGGTGGCTCCATGAGAACATTGAAAGCTGGAGTGAAACAGTTTTAGAATACAAAGTCAATTATCGAGCGGGTCACCCACCGAGAAGGGCCGGGAAACTAACCATGTTACCATGTCACCAATCAGTGGTTGCAATGTGGTTCATTGAAGAATGTCTGAAGGACTGGGTGGGAACTTGAGGTTGGGGGGCAAAAGGCAAAGGAACACGCACCGTTTCTCAAGCGGTTGTCCAGTCTGCCCTGCGAGAAAATCAAATGGGAGGAGTAAATACATGGAATGGAAACCGACGAAGCCTTTGGTGCTTACACCAACATGTTGTTTCGAATCCACAATCACTGACAGTGGATACGGTGACTTTGGGGGCGCGTCGAGGGGACTTGAGGCATGGTAAGCTTGCAGCTAGGATGGATTGAGAGCGCTGGTTGAGTTGATGGCACTTGAGAAGGCTTGGGTTGATGAAAATTGAGGTATTAACGACCATTTGAATTACTTTTAATGCTCGTTGACCGCAGCATGGTATTTGCTAACCATACCAGAGAGATTGAACAGAGCCTTGGCTGGAGGTACCTTGAACATGGTTTGAATGTTTGAGTGACTTGATGTTGGACAGGTAGTGCGAGGATGTGATTAACGAGCAGGAATGAGACTGCGAGAAGATGGGGGTGGAAAGATGAAGGACGTGTGGGCAATCTGCCGTCCTGCCTTTTGAACAGGTATTGTGTGGCTGATCGGTGATCTCTGATTCCCCTAGCGCCCGGGCGCATAACTTAATCTTTGATTCAGAGGGTCAGCTGCCCGAGTAATAATCCATATGCAGCGCCAGTGCAACCAATGTGTGAGGCCGAATGAGAATTAGAGACTTCATTGAGTGTTGTCTGGTCAGTTGGCAATTCACGAGACTTGGCTCGACTGCCCCATTGTCCCAATTGGGTTGTAGTGGGGACTGGCATGGATCGTTAGATCAATCTGACCTTTGTAGTTGTTTGCTCTCGCTAATCCATCAGTTCCAAAAACAAGGCCAAAACAAACCGTCTCCAGCAACATCCAGACTAGGAGTTGCTCTGAGCTCAGGTCTTGGAATATTATTTCAGATGTTCAGCTTTCACAATTTCGGCGTAGATTTTTTAAATTTCTTTTTTGTTTGAAGACACACGCTAAAACATGTCAAGAGTGGACTGCGATTCCGAATTTTTAATGAGAAAAAAAAATTGTGGCCTGAAATTCGGGATGCCAGTATGATTTTCTACAACTTTCCTGTGCAAGGTCAGTCGCGAATTGGCCGTGATTCCATGGTGGAGATTGGACAAACCACAGGATCGGGTTAAGGTCAAAGTGTCCATGTGAAAGCCGACCTGGAGCCCCTATCCCAATTTTTCTGTCGGTCTTCACCTCCTCGACAGAACCCTGGTCAGTCATGGTGTGTCCTTCTGTCGCACAGAAGGCCCAAAGGGCAGCTGCATTGTCCAAATCAGTTCTCCGGCCTAGGGATCGTCACCGTACCCGTCCAGGACGGTTGGATGGACGGACGGACGGACAACCGTCCCGTCCCGTCCCTGAGCTCCTGTCTCCCCAGCATGTTGTACCGTCGCCGGACGGCAGTGAGGATGGCCGTCCCGTCCACCGGAAGACGGAAGAAGGACGGATGGGACGGATGATTCTGGCCGTAATTAATCTGCTGGTGGCTCAGGGTTAGTCAATTCCAAAGAAAAAACTCAGAAGAAAAATGAAAGCTTGTACTTACATACTATGTGGTTGGTGTGAAGTCCATGACTTGGGAGTAAAATGCTTAGGTGCTTGTAGCATGCATAAACAGATTTCAAAGAAAAGACTTGCCTCTTACATCTGGAACTCGAGGAGCCCCACCTAAATTAGATATGGAGGGAAGACTGTGGACGAGCACATCCCCATCCAAAAAAAACCTACGCAGCGGTTCTGGGGACATGAAATGTAAAATCAACTCTCTTGAGTCTCGAAACATGTTGTGGACACGAGCAAGGCGGAGTCAGTGCAGCGTAATGTTATGTGTCTAAGGCTAACTTAAAATGTCTGAGGTCGCTGGCGCAATGTTGGAGCAACAACAAGGTGGGGATAATTGAACGTGAGATAGCACACGAGACCTACTTCTAGCTCAAACCCTCGCTCGATGGGGCGCCAAAAAACAAACCAAATGTCAAGGCTTCGGCGAAATACCGGGAACCTGTCCGAGGGGGTGAGTGCAATGATTGTGCAGTTGAAACTGTTGAATGTACGGCGGGGCATTTCCGAGACTCATTCGACACAGCCAGAATATGGGAAAAAAGATCATGGAAGAGTGAACATTCAACTCACTCGCTCAGCGGAACACCAACAATTGGTTCGTTCGGAGTACTGGGTGTGGCGCGACGCATCGAGCATGTGTCCTACGGTTGCGGATGCATCAGATACGAGCTTGGGTGGGGTCTTGGAGCACATGCAATCTGGGAATACAGCTGCAAAGCTGACTCGTGAGACCGCGAAGTCTGAATTGGAGCCTGAACGTCGTGTTGGGACCTTATTGCGTGTACTTACAATCAAATTCTGATAGCTGCTTTCTATACGTGTTTTACCGAGTTCCATCTGACCGTCCACCGTCAGACGGCCGTCCCGTCCACCGTCCCGTCATGATACGTGAGCCTCTGCTACCGTACCGTCTCCGGACCGTCCACTGGACGGCCGTCTTTGGCACCGTCTGTCCGCCGGGACGGACGGTGACAATCCATACTCCGGCCCACAACCTCCCAGAATCTGCCACCCCAACCAACGGCTGTTTCTAGAAAGACTCGAGCGAAATCTGCTGTATACCAGCTTAACCAGACTATCTCTGATCTACAGGCAGCCCTGGAGACCTCGAATGCGCACATCTTACGTTTGGACACGGAAATTGCCGACTTGCAGGCTCAGAACACTTCTTTAGCTTCAATGGTTACAGCTCTGGCAAAGACATCTGATTCTTTGTCTTTACGACTGAAAGCTTCAGAAAAAGCTCACTCTGATTCCACTTCCGACCTGGCTGCCGAACAATGTGCACTCCAGAAGTCCCGGAAGCGTGTCAAGCACTTGGAGCACGACAAGAAGAAAGCCTCTCTAGCTCGGAAGACAGACCAACGATCTCATTCAGCTGCTATCTCTGCGCTCAACATCGAGCTCTATAACCATTTGTTGCAACTTTCTTCCCTTACCACGGAGCGCAACACATTGCAGGCCAATATACTGTCCCATCACCAGAGCACTGCTGCTGCTGCCGACACCAGCAACAAGCTTAGAAAGGAGCGAAAGCTCTTCCGAATGCAGGTAAACATAACAAGGAGGTGGCGGAGCAGCTTCGCACACAGTTGACGGAGATCTCCACCTGGAATGCCAAGTCTGGGCGGATGTATTCGATGGAGACGCGCCGCCTCGTTCTCCGTATCGCAAAGGCCGGTGCAGCGGAGGATAAAGTCCGGGATGTCATCATTTGGTGTGCGGAAGTGTTTGGTGTCCACGTCCTCAATCTTGGCCTCAGTGCACGAATCGTCGGGCGGATGAAAAAGGAAGGAGGCTATATCTCACTCATTCAAATTGGGCGGGAGATTACGACAATGTACGGTGCGTAAGATCGTCTTTCTTCATCGTCCTGGAATTCAATGCCTATTAGGTTTCACTGAATCATCTGATGGAACGTCCTACCGAAAAACCAATCTCGAGTGCCAAAGCATATCCGGCATGGTTCCTACGTACACCCACGGTGTTGACGACTCTGATCCCACGACTTGGAAGCCAGAGACCCGTTTTCTCGAGGTTGCCCCATCCCTCCGACATACCGCGCAGGCTCAGGTCGATGGGACCAAGCTTCTGGCCACGAAAATTGCTAAGGCTGTCACAAACTCTCCATCTGCTGTCGCTGAGGGACTCACAATGGACTACAAGGACTGGTTTCGAAAACAAATTGGTCAAATGGCGGATCATGCCGCAGACCAGCGCCTCAAGTTCGAGATTGTCGGTGAAATCAAGCACGAGATTCTGATTGAAGACTTGGGTGCTGAGGAAACGAGTACATGGGCTCCAGACGAGCTCATAGAAGCGCTGCTAGCAATTTCAAAGGAGGAAGTGGAGTCCATCGCGGGGAAACCGTGCGACGAACTGTAAGCTCTTTTATTCTCTGGATAAATTTACTTACCATTGTTTCAGAAACGACGAGGAGTGGCGTTCGATTGCGAGACAGCTAGTTGATGCACAGCTCGGTGAAGATACGTACGACCAATTATCCGACGACATGCAGGCACTCACTGACTTCCTAATCTCCGGAGGTTGCTGTGGGCACAAGGATATGAAAGCATTCAGAGGTGGATGCAAGCGTATGGCAGGAACGTGGTTACCAGGCCAGGAGCCAGTTCTGCTTGCTAACAAGGCGAACAGCAGCACAATACGCCTTGGAGACAAGGACAGCGCCGCGGTACGCGCGGCTGAGGATGCGAGCACACGAGGGGTTGTCAAAGCCACCGCTCTCCTTGGATCTCTGCTCCGCAACAAAGATGAGGATAAGGGTTATCAGGACAAATATCTGATGTTCATGCAGGAAATCCTCTTTGCATTGTGCGGAGAGACAGACGTCCGAAGATTTCCAGCCACATCCCAAACGCGGTACGGTTCTCATGGCCGCGCGGCAGCAGTTGTTACCAAGCACCATTCCTTGATCTCCGAGCTCATCACCAATATTTGCGATGGAAAAACCAAGGCTGGGGCGAACCATGTCGAGGAGTCGTACCTCAAAGCGCTGGCTTGTCCAAGGACTATGGCTGAGACGGTCGCAGCTGCGCTCTACAGCTTGTCTGTCTCCTGGCCGTATATGCAGATTGTTCGAAAACGGGACAAGAATGGGATGCTACCCAACCTTTGGATCTTGTCGAAATCCATCGGAAGATACCCCGCTTCTGTGAATCCGTTGCCGCGAATCCATCCCTGCTATTGGACCCTTCGACACAACTTACCTTGGACGGCGAGCCTTTCCACGACCGCAATGTCCATCTAGCAGCACTCGTTCTCGCTCCCGACCTGCCTGACCTGGAGCGAATGATTTCCGCTATGTTTTCTGGAGCGGCAGAGACCTGGATTCGCTTTACGCTGGAGTTTGCTGTCGGCGGCCCCATCGACTTGATTCCTGCCGAAATTCGACCAAAGCTATACATTCCGTCAACAAACGACCACAACGAGGGTGGCCTTGGGAGCTTCCGTGTCCATATTCGCTATCACCCACACAATACCCCACACAGTTTCTCTGCTCTGGAAAGATATCATCGAAACAATACCGAGGCTTTCGCCAAGAAATATCTCACGGCAGAGGACCTGTTGTATGTCATGCGGGAGGTGCGGATCGAAGACGCCAGCGGCTCGCATGCTGCATTTCGAAAGGCGGTGGTAGAAGAGTTGGAACGGGAGGCGGAGGAACATCGGACCAAGGTCGCGGAAACAAAGGCGAAGAAAACCAAGAAGGAAGCTGCCCTCCGCGCTGTCGGTGTTGAAAAAGACAAGGAAGTACTTCACCGCATGACCGTTGTTCAGCTGAAGGAGCAATTCGACATTTGCAAGCTGCTCATCAGGGATCCTATCATACTGAAAACCATGCTGGTTTCCATTCCGAAGCGGGCTGACAAGTTGAATGCTGTCTTGGCTGCTTTGGACCGGTATGAGAAGTTGGTTTTCCGTTTGCTTCTTCGGAAATCCCGGCTGATTCGGCGGAATCATAGACGCTTCATCCAGTTTAGCCCCAGCTTCGGAAGCGACACCAAGCGCAGGCGATGCCGAGGCGGATGTTCACATGGCTGATGCAGAGAAGGATGACTTCGCAAATGAAGAGGATGAGGAGGAATTGTATCATTAGGCTGACGAAAACAAATGTATTTTTATCGCATCGCATTTTCTGTATTTTGTTCTCAAAAGCGCTTGATTAGAGTCGGACAAACCACCAAGTTGACAATAGGGGACTTCACGGTAGGGCTGAATATCTCGTTTGAGAATAAAAATAATGGACTGATGGGACGAATATTTTCCCAAAATAAAAATATTCCACAAACGAGATTTAATCTCGTTTGTGGAATAAACATTTTTTGGGGAATATATACCAGCTTTCATAAGGCACCCGTGACTGCCTTGACCATTGCCGCCATGGCCGAGAAGACTGTCCCGAGGACGAGATTATGAAGCAGCTCCATGGAGGGGCCTTCGGTGGCCAACAGAAGGTTGCTGCTACTCGGCCCAAAGTTCATTCCTTGCATCGGCAGTCCACTGGCAGTAGATTCTTTCAGTGGCATTGTTGAGAGAAGGATTGTGTTAGCTAGTGTAGGGAGGGGTCTGTCCAGTGACTAGGTGGTGCAGATAAGGTGTTATTGAATAGCATGTGAGGGTGTGTGCCTGGTGTGTTGAATTAATAGTAGAAATATATCCTCGAATTTATTCAAACGGGGTGATCACGGATTTATTCCACAAATGACAATTTTATTCGTCCCATCAATAAAATATATATATTCACAAACGAGATAATACACCCTACCGTGAAGTCCCCTAATCATCTATGTGTTTGAATTTATGCCGCTTCATTTGGAGTGGTCAACATACCCTGAAAAAAATCCAGATGGTTGATTAACATAGGACGAATGCACGGCTATTTTTTGGAAGCAAGTCATCGCGAATTCGTGTCGCAATGAGGGTCTAGAAAATGGGCATCAGTTAGATCAAACACACCTGATGGCCTGCGAAGACTTAATTCACGGCAATGGAGCCCCAAATAAAATTCAAATCTCGCAAATGGATAGATACTGCTACTTATAACATTTTTTCAAGCCACATCTAAATATAATATGGACCCATTGAAGCTCTGCCAAGCAGGAACCAGTCCGAAATCGATGTTGGCAGTGAACAAACAACTACAAAGGTCAGATTGATCTAACGATCCATGCCGGTCCCCAGTTGTAGTTGACAGTTCGCAGTTGTTGCGCAGAACTGCGTAGTGGGTCATGAGTTGAATATCTCCAGGCAGTGCGGGAAACCACGAAAAATGGAAGGAGTTAACCATTGAAGAGAGCCAGAGAGGAGAAAGGAGATGGGTATATGGGGATCTTGCACAGGTTTCATAGGATTTCGTTAAAGAACGGTTAATGATGGGGAAACAATTTGACAACATTCAGGAAACATTGCCCCCCCACCTGCGTTGCTGAACATATAATTGTCATCACACCCCGCGTCCATTGCGCGGCACCCCTCCAGCAACTGCCTGCCATTCGCGACCCGTGGGAACTTGGTTTTCGGCCTAGTCCAAAGCAGATAGTAATCTAATCCCAGGCGCGTGATGCGGCGGGGATCGCCGGGCGCGCTTACCACGCAGTCTTTTACAGCTTTCTGTCCTCCCATCACCACCACCAGCTCTCCCCGGCGTCCTTCTTCGCCGCGACTCGATCACCAAAAGCGGAAAAAGGTTGCCTGGTATTGCAATGTACAGAATGGTACGGAATGGTACGGAATGTCTGAAATCATTCCGAACTTTCAACCCCAATTGGAACGCTGTCTCATTTCCGGAATGATGGGAATGTTGGGGCAGTTGGGAACACTCGACATGAATATGCGGCCTTGCAATGCATTGGCTGCTCTCTGCCAGATGCCTGACCTCCACAAACATTGTGTAGTATGGCTCAATTCTATTCACTGATCATCGTTGCTTGCTTCTCGAAGCTGCTCAAATTTTGGAAATGCTCGCAGAAAAATAGAATAAAAATATATTAAATGACATCAAAGACTATACAGTGCCCAAACCAGACGCCGAAGCTTCCATCCTAGCTTTCTTGGCCGCGCGCAGTGTCTCGTAAGCCTCGAGCTCGTCCTCACCCTCGCTGGTCTCCTCCCCGGCTGCCGGGACGTTGGTGGTGAGATGGCCGCTAACATCGCCGAAGACATGGCTGAACGAGCATCAGCATTTGCCATAACACAAAAATGCGCGACTTACTGATTGAACTTCTCAAGGATGTCGGCATTGTCGCCATCATCAAACAAACTTACTATCATCCAGTAGAATTGTTCGTAGTCAAAATTGCCGTCAACTTGCTGCCAAGTCTCGAGCGATGAGATGGAAAATACAGCCTGGACGTAATCCATCAACGATAAAGTTGGTAGACGAAATTGAAACATATACCTGGAAGCCGAAGTAGCCCATAAGACGTGGAGTGATGTGGCGAGCACCGATTTTGGCGGCATTGCCACGATTACCACGGTGAGCGCCGGGAGCTTTGAGGGCCTGACTGGGCCCTTGCATAATGCATTTTGCAATCTGATGTTTGTCAGTATAGAAGGCGGAACAGCGACTAGCATGTACCCGAACCATGAAATGACCCTCAAAGAGGCGCTCCATGAGACCCCCTTCTTCATACACCCAGTCATCCGGATAGAAGAAGCGCAGAAACATTCGACCTGTTACTTTGATGATCCCGTTCAGGATCGCTTCGCAGGTCCTGTAAAAGTTAAGCCACTGGTATGCGGAATGCTGAGAAGCGTACTCATTGGTGGGTGATTTCTTGGCAGGACACAAAAGGCGGGCGGTAACCGGGTGGTGATAGCCACGGGAAACCTTACTGCTTTTCGATATCGGAGGATCGAGCGCCACACCAGGATCGGCATTGATGAAGTCGGGCACAAACTTCTTCAATGTGTTGGCGTCTTCGCCTCGGGATCCAGACATCCCGGAGCCGATCTGCAGGACATGTAATGGAACGACAGTGTATAAGACTCAAGAGACGACTTACGGCAGCACAGAGGCGTCGACGAAGCTTCCGATTCTTCTTAAGGGTGATCATCTGCTCACGAAAGGACTGGCCGATCATGCGCCACAAAATCTCCCAACTCATAGTCTTGTAGTCGAAGATCTTGCGCTCCCTGACAATAATATGTGAGTCTCTTGTGTAGCCAGAAGAGGCGGAAACACTCGACTTTTTGGACATCTTGGGGTAATCAATCTCCTCTGTCGTCTCGATGAAGATGCCGTGCTGTACAATGTCACCGAGGGGTGTAAAGGGATCCCCTAGCCTGAGGAATGCACGACCGTAATCTTTGAGGCTGCCGGAAACGTCAGGGTCTTCATCCTCATCATCGTTGTTCTTCCTACAAGCGAGTCAGCAGAAGAACATGATAATAATACTGCGTGGCACCTTTTCTTTCCACCTGCTGCCAGAGACTCTGCGGCCAGCTGTTCTGGACTCAAGGCATTCTCCGGCGGGGGGTTGGAAGACGGCAGGGGATCAGAAGACGGTGTAGACATTCACAGGGAGGAAGAGGGAGAGGGGAAAAAATGCGGTGCTTGCTTGAGTCACGGAAGATATATGCCGGCGCGACCGTGTTTCAGAGCATCACATGAGCGTTATCAATAGCAGGCCCATGTGTGTGTAGATCTGCGGTGCGCACAGGCCATTTGATGGATACTGTGCATGCTGATCCCGGGAGCCTACTTCCTTCCCACCACAGTGTCGACTTGGTAAGTATTTTCGAGTCTTTAGTCCAACATACACTTGAGAGATAATCGATGATCGAGAAACCGAAGATGCACAAGCTATAAAGTATGAAGAACTTTATCGCTTGTGCGTCATCGGTTTCCCATCCGCGACTCAGATGACAGCTCAGTATCCACATCACATCAGATCCTCGTGTGATTGTGATCCCCGTTGATGTCGAGCCTACGGCCGATGTCCTGGCTCACTGCCGCCGCGAACTGATGCATGCCGTTTGGGCCAAAATCTTGGACAAAGATTTTATGGAAGCGTACGAACATGGGATAGTCATCCAGTGCCATGATGGCGTCTTCCGTCGGTTCTATCCCCGGACTTTCTCTTATTCCGCAGACTACCCGGAAAAGTAAGTCCTTAGACGTTAATACCCCTGCGAAGATATTCAATTTTCATCCAGGGTTTTACTTGCCGGAGTGCGAAATCTTGGGAGCTGCCCATGTCCGCACTGCACGATCCCGAAAGAGAAGATCTCGGGCCTTGGGACCAAAAACGACGACAAGGCTCGCACTCGCGATGAACGAAAGGACGACGCAAGCTACCGCACGAAAATTGAGACAGCCCGACGATGGATCTATGACCTTGGCAGGGGAATCAAGAGCGCTGGAGTTGAGCGCCTCTTGAAACCTCAATCTCTTCTACCTACCCTGGTGAGTTCCATTGCTCCCATTCGTTTTCGGTATTAAATATGGTAGCAGAATACCTTTTCGGAACGCCTCTCAAAGTTTGGATTCAACTTTTACAAGATGCTTGCGCCCGACTTGCTCCACGAGTTTGAGTTGGGTGTCTTCAAGGCTGTATTTACTCACCTCATCCGGATTCTCGTTGCCTCGGGGGGTTCAGCTATCCAAACTTTGAATGCACGGTACGCGACCTGAATACCTCACCTTTCTTATATGAATTTGCGTACAGATATCGGATGGTTCCGCCATTTGGACGGGCCGTAATCCGTCGATTCGGGGCCAACGCTTCCGCTATGAAGAAGATGGCCGCACGGAATTTTGAGGATCTGCTTCAGGTAAGGGAAGCACATTTCTTAAACCACGTCAAGTTGACAAAAATTAGTGTGCAATGCCGGTTTTTGAAAAATTGCTCCCGGAGCCCCATAACAAGACGGTTCTGGACCTCCTCTTCTCCTTGGCCGATTGGCATGCAGCCGCTAAGCTGTGAATGCACACCACCCCTCTTGTCGCGCGCCTGTCTGAGTGCACCACCAGTCTTGGCCGCCAACTTCGTTCTTTTGTTGCAAACAAGTGCCCTCTGTTTGATACCAGAGAACTTCCTAAGGAGGAGGCAGCTCGCGGTCGCCGGAAAGCGCGCAAAGCGAAATCAAAGCCCACTCCGGTCCGCCAGCTGCCACGGAAGGATGCCTCCAACAAGAAGACGATGAGCCTGGATACATATAAATTACACTCTCTTGGGTACTACGCCCGCTACATTCTTTACCTTGGTACCAGTGACTCCTATTCGACACAAACAGTGAGTATTGCTTCGAAGTATACCTGTCTGGTGCCTAATATATGTCTTCCAGGGCAAGCTGGAGCATCGCCGGGTCAAGCGCTACTACGCTAGGACCAACAAAAATACTGCAGTCCGCCAAATGACTGTCTTGGAGCGACGCGAGCAGGCGCTCAGGCGGATTGCACGCACTCTCCACAAGGTTTTACCACCGCCACCTGTTCATACGGCGCCGGCGGACTCGCAAAAGAAGCTCAAGCGGAAACGGAAGAACCCTGGACTCTGGGTCGACTTTGCCGAAAACGAGTCTCTTCCATACACCTCGCCCGAGCAGCACCACCACATGTCGCACTCTCGCAACTTCTATCTGAATATTTCCCATTTCCTTTCCGAAAACCAAGGCGACCCCGCAATTAATGTACGTCTCTGAATAACACCCTTCATCCAAACTGAGTGCCAGCCATAGGAATTTCTGCCGAAACTGAAGGACCACCTTCTCAGCCGTCTTACCCATCCTGACTGGTCAGGCGATGGGAATGAATTCACAGCTGAGCAGCACCGCACACTATTGATCTCCAATGACCGTGTTTATCGCCACAAAGTCTTCCGAGTCAATTATACCACTTATGATGTACGCCAGGGTCAAGACTCGATGAACCCCCAGACACGCGCCGATATCATGACCCTCGCGCTTGAGGATGATACCTCACATCCATTTTCCTACTTCCGCATTCTCGGCGTCTTCCACGTTGACGTTGTGCACAATATTCCAGATGCTACAAAGGTCCCCACCTCGATTGAGGTTCTGTGGGTCCGTCGCTTATGCCGGGACACCACGTACCGTGCTGGCTTCAAGGCCAAACGTCTCCACCGTCTTCAGTTCGTCCCCGGGGACGATCCCACGGCGTTCGGCTTCCTGAACCCGGACGAGGTAATACGCGCACTGGGGTTGTCAAAGTGCGTGAATTTCATGTGTCTCAATTACCTGAAATCACCGTGTTTTTCATCATCAAGGTTGCTGAATTTCATGCAAGTTCCATTAAATTCACTGAAATAAATTTATTATAAAAGATAGTGAATTTCTAGGAGAAAAAGTTAGATTCCACTATCACAATTCACAGTCTTTATACATGAATCTCAGATCAAAAGACAGAGTCATCTGCACTCAGATGCATTATCTCTGTTGTAATTCATTTAGAAAGTGAGTGAAATGTACAATCATTTGTGATGAATTTCATCAGTCTATAATTCAAAAGACTATTCCCCATTTTGGGGCTCTGTACGGACCAGCTCCGATGAAGACTTGCTTGTCTTGTTATATTACTGGCTGGTTTACACATTACTGGCTGGTTTACACATATATATATTCAATATAACTACTTCTGACAAACTACTGAGAATTATTGTACGAAAACACCAAGTTATCAGTGAATCCCACAATGAAAGGACACCACCTGAGTTATGTACCGTGTTCGGTGCACCGGGTTTCCATATTTCCCCCCAACTTTGGCCACTTTGACTTGAAACTTCGACTCTTTTGATGTTTCTGGAATACTGTGTGCAAAATTGAATCTATTTGCAGGAACATTGATATATCGAAACCGGGGTGTATAGCCCTGTAAATTCATGCAAATTTCTAGTGAAAATATACATCCTGTAAGATAGTGAATTTCATGTGCATGGGACACCATCTCTGTAGATCCATTAATCGGGACATGAATCCTCCAGTGCATGAAATCAATTTCATGTGTATTTGTGGTGAATCATGAAATTCATGACCCGGGATAATGAAAATCACGCACTTTGACAACCCCAGTGGCGGCGTCCATCTAATCCCCGCCTTTGCCCATGGCCGAACTCACGAGCTGCTCACGCGTTCCCTTAATTCCGACGACCGGGACTCCTCCTCGGATGTGTTTGAATTTGAAGACGAAGAGGACCAGCTTGAGTGGCGGTCTTTGGCTCTTGCCCATGAGGAGAAGCACGACGACGGGGAATGGCGGTACCATTATGTGAATATGTATGTCCCATTTTGTTGACACATCTAAAACAGTTCTGATTAATATCTGCAGGTTTGCTGATCGAGATATGTACATGCGCTACGTGGGGGGTGGTGTGGGGCATTATAAGGTGGAGATTGCGGAGGAGCCCGACTTACCCGAGGACTCGGAGCAGGTAAACACAGACGCACCGGAGCCGGATTTGAACGAGGATGTGGTCCAGCCCGAGCCTGTCATCCAGGACATGCCAGGTGACGATAATCTTCCAGAGCCGGACTCTGGCTCGGACTCGGATGACAGCACTGGGGAGTCGTCCAACGAGGGTGGTGTCGTGGGAGAGGGTGAGGAAAGTGGATCTGACAACTCGGAAGATGACTTGGGTCCGGAGGATGGCGAAGACCTTGTTGGTGACGAGGACGAGAACTTAGAATATGCACCGTTGTAATTTATTAGATTGTATGTGGATATATCTTGACTGCCGCCTCAGGGCTAGCAGGGATGGCAATCGGTTGGAAAGCATCGACAGGATGGCCGGCCCACGGAAGGATTGCGACCGCTTCGCAATCATGGTGATCGCATTGCCTAGTGGTCGGAATGATTCCCATCACATTGCAATCAGCTGGCTGCATGCTAATATTCACCGGCCATCAGAATGATTTTCCGGTTTTGGTGATTCGGAGGACTGGCTGACGCGCGCGCCTGCACTCGGGAACCCCGGCGCTCATTCTCCTTCGGACGCGATTTGGATCGCTCGGAAATCATCGCTGCTTGAGCCATGTCCAGCGGCAGCCAAACCATGTTCAACGACTCAAAGGCGCTCTACTGTACCATTTCGTTCAATTCGTAAATGCACGTGATCAAAAGTTGTTCCGACAAATCTCCAAATTCCGCTAAAATCGAAAGAAAATTATTGCCGGGGTCCCCAGAAATCGGGTGTGACGCGTGACATACGAATTGAACGAAATAGTACAGTACCGTGCGTCCTACTACCACACTCCTTCATCTAACCTTCCCTTCCACCTCCATATCTCGTCCGTCTAACTTATACTCACTGCTCCCCGCAGGCTACGTCGTCATCGCCGCGCTCTCCATCGTCGTCTTCATCGGCTTCATGCTCTTCTGGCGCTCGCGCATCGTCGAGGCCCGCATGCGCCTTCTCCGCCCAGCCATTCCTCTATCCCCACGCGCCGACCCGGAACGCAAGCTCCCGCCCCGGCCGCGGCTGTATGACGCGTATTTAGATTGGGATTGGGGTGCGCGCGCGGGTGTGGGCGGAGAGGTGTGGCGCGAGGTTATGGTGGGTGCGACCTCTTCATCCATGCGCTGAACTCTGATTCGTGCGGGTGCGATACAGCCTCTATGTGCACATCAATACCAACACGAACCATTCGTCGGGCCTCCCACGCCCAAACACTGCCCCGACCCCGACTTCGGCGCCCATCTACGCTCATCCGCCGCGGCTCCGCTGACGCTCGCGGTGCTTATCGCCATGCCCGTTCCTACACCCCTTACCACTCAATCGCGGGAGGACAGGGAAGACGATGACCGTCTCCCCCCGTATGTCGAGTTCGGGATGGCGGGGCACGTACAGGTGCACTGAGGCTTCTGGGCTGGTGATAGTACGAACAGAATATCTCGCTTATGGTGAATGGATGTATGATATTACCTGCACATCTCGATCTGGATCGCGAGCTCAACTCCACAGCGCGATGCGTCTGCGCCTGATCTCGTTCCGAGGTTCTGCGCCGACCGACTGACGCCGGTGCTCCCCCAGATATGTGATATAGTCAATTCAACCCGTCGAAACAGGAGTCCAATTCGAGCATTTCATTTCAACCGGCGGACCAACAAATCAAGTAACGTCAAGCCAGTTTTCCGCCCAAAATCACAGCACGTTATAATCACGGCCCCGACGCTTTCACTCTTCTTTTCAGGTCCACCGAAGAGTGCCAACCGCGAATTGTCTTGCTTTCGGTGCCGATTTTCGAAATTCATCTCCGGATACCCTGTGCGATGTCAACCAAATCCGTTTTTGTCAGCGGAGGCGTCATGTGTCTTGACTCCGGCAGATCGGCGGCACTTCGGTCCCGGGTGGGCGAACCTCGAAGTTCCTGCTGCAGAGGCAACCCTCGTGGCCTCGGGGCAGCAGGGAATTCGAACCAGGTGTGACTGACTGACACGCAACGCGCGACATGTTAACCCTGAATTACTTGGAACGGGAAATCCAGTATCTCGACTGGTCTACTCGTGTTTAACATTTAACCGTCAGCGCGTCAGCTTCTAATGTTTGAATATACAGGAAAGAGGAAAATTCAAACTCGGCTCCGCTGGTCTTCTACTGTTCCGCCTCTCCTGAATTATTGGCAAAATTTCTGGATACCGACACCGAATCCCGCGCGTTGGGTCTGGGCTGCGCCATATTTATCTCAGACCAGTTTCCTTAAAATTCGACCACGTTCGCCCGCATCCAGTCGGCCTTTTCCCCGGTCTTGCCTCCCTCCAACTGATCGATACAATGATGAATGCGCTCTTCCTTCCCTGCCTCGTCCGCCTGAATTACTGGGATCAAGACATCCAGTATCTCAACTTGTCGACGCTTCTTTAACGTTTAACCGTCAGCGCGTCTGCTTCTAATGTTTGAATATATAGAAAAGAGGAATTCCGCTGGTCTTCTACTGTCCCCTCCCCTTAATTATTCGCAAACCTTCCGGATACCGACACCGAATCCCGCGCGCTGGGTCTGGGCCGCCCAATACTTATCTCAGGCCAGTTTCCTTAAAGTCGACCACGTTTTCCCGCATCCAGTCGGCCTTTTCCCTGGTCTTGCCTCCCTCCAACTTATTGATACGATGAATGTGCGCTTCCTCTTGCCCTGCCTCGTTCTAGCCCTGTTCCTGTCAGCCTCGCTCGCGTCGCCTGTTGTTGTCTCCAAATCCGCGTCCGCCGTCGTCGCCAACCCTGCGTCAGCGGCGCCTGCCGTCCTCAACCACGCTTCCGCTCTCACTGCTGTCCCAGACTCCAAGTCGTCTTCTGTCGACCTCCTCCCCCTCCCCCTCCCCATCCCGATCACCGCTCCCAACCCCATTTCACCCGCGCTCTACGACGACTTCGTGCTATACACCAAGTACTCCTCCGCCGCGTACCAGCCGTTCTGCGCGCGGCCCGTGGGGCGAGTGCTCGTTCGTGCTGTGCGTGTTGTGTGCTCACTTCTTCTATCTCTTTTCTCTGTCTGGCCATATTCGCATCATGCGTCTGCTGTCCTATTCGTGTTGCGATTCGGAGTATTGTGCTAACCGTGATGCGCAGTTCGAAATCGGCCACACGCAGGGGTTCATCGCGTGGGACCCCGCGCGGCTCGAGATCGTCGTCGTCTTCCGCGGGACGTTCAGCCTCAAGGACGCGATCACGGGTGCGTTATTCACGTTCCAGTTTCAGTTCTTTCCCTTCACCTTCTCACCCTTATCCCCACCCCGCTCCTTCCCCGTATCGCTCAATCCGCCACTTGTCGACGAACCGAACGAATGAACGACAGACGCGAAGTTCCTCCTCGTCCCGTTCGAGTTGCCGGGCATCGTTGAGCTCGTGCACGTTCACCGTGGCTTCCTCGGCGCGTACCAGAACGTCGGCGACCAGGTCGTGGGCATCGTCAGCAAGGAGCTCAAAGAGTATCCGAAATTCCGCGTCGTTGTTACTGGTAGGTGATATTCATCTCATCCTCGTTCATCCCATCATCGTTTGCACAGGGAGCACGGGACCTGCGCACCTGAAATTCAGGTGCCTCCGAGGCACCCAGCTCGCACGTAAATTTCTAGTGCGCTGGTGCCTCTTCTTGACCACATGGCCTGTCAACGTCTCCTGCTGATCGGGTGGATATATTATAGACGATCTGTTTTGATCACCGGGGGAGCGATAATTAAAGATTCATCCTCCTCGGCGACGTTCTTCGTGTCTTGTGAAATATTCAGGACTTGGGAGAACTTGACTCTTCCTTGTCTCAGAAACCAGCTGCTGGCCTGGAAAGACAGTTGCCATGTCGCCCATCACATGTATGACCATTCCGTCGTACCAACTTGATGAACCAAATTCAAAGACTCACTCGAAAGAGGTATAGCATGCTCCCAAAAAAACACCCCCAGATTAGAATAGCAGATACGACCTGGGAAGCAATCACAGTCGATTTCCATGTACATGAGAGACCGAGAGCGAGCGCGGCAGCAACAAGACTGAAGATACAAGCCCGCAAGGCCCCTCCCGCACTCTCAAGCTATCACACCTTGCGGCACGGTGGCACCACAATGGCTTCTTTGAACCATCCCTAATTGTGAGTTAAAAACCATCGCAAATAGTGTGGTCGGGTTGGATATTGGTTTATAATCGGCCATCAAACAGGAATCAAACAGTAATCTGACCTACACGCCGACATTGCATGACATACCACGCGGCCAAGGGCAGGCACCAGTACACTGGAAATTTAGGTGCGAGACGGGTGCCTTGGAGGCACCTGAGTTTCAGGTGCACAGTGTCGAAATCAAGGTAACCGCGGTCTCGACTCCGGATAAAGCAGGGAATCCTCGCAAACTCGCAAGGGATTCAATCGCTACTACGAGGTAGATATACAATAATTGTAAGGAAAAATTAGGCTAACTGGGGAAAGGATAGCTAAAGGCGGCGTAAGTAAGGAACGGATGTAAGGTGAATGACACAGTAAATGCAAGGAACCAGAGCGTTAGGAACAGTAACTGAGGCCCCCATTTTACCAGTCAGTTCAGACGGCGGCGCACTGACGGCGAGCTTGGACTCGAAATTCCAACACGCAGGTCCTGTGCCCCCTGTGTTGGTGTAAGCCACAGCCTCGGCGGCGCGATCGCGTCCCTCGCCGCGCCCTCGATCAAGGTCGCTCTGCCCGACGCGGTGGTGAAGCTGTACACGTTCGGTGGGTCGCAATTCATTCTATGTTCAATTATTTTCTAAAATTCAGCTCAAATTACTTCGCAACACAGGCCAACCCCGCGCGGGCAACGCCGAGCTCGCGCGCTACGTCGAGCGCATGGTGGGCGAGGAGAATATCCACCGGGATGCATTCTCCTTCCACTACTCGTCTATTCAAAGTATCCGACTGATTTGCTTTCTGACGCCGCAGCGGTTCACACCTTCGACGGCGTGCCCACAATGGTCCCGCGCATCTTCGGCTCGAGCATTTGTGCGTTTGCGTCCTCTCCTCTTGCCTTGTTTTATTCTCTAACCAAACGATCTGCTTATTTCCTTCCTTCCCCTCCTCCCGTTAACGAATGCCCCTCAGCGCAACCGAATACCGGCAATTCCGCGACCCCCTCGCCAGCCCGTTCGCACTGCTCGCGCCGCACGAGACGGTGACAAAGTGTGGGGGTAACGAAGACAAGAAGTGTAGTGTGCAGTTTCGTAAGTGGTGTTTCTTGGTCTCTTGTCGTTCCTTTGCTCGTTCCCGCTCCTGTTCTCGTGCTGGTTCCCGTTCTTGTCCTTCTGGATCGGGTGGTGATTACTTCATTCCATTTCGTTCGGTCCTTCCTTCTTTTTTATTCGGTTGAGCTGTCTTTTTTCGTTCGGATCTTTTGTCGATGTTTCAACTTACTGATTCCATTCCTTTCGCAGGGTCGGGCGGCATCAACCCGTTCCACACGTTTTATTTCGGGGAGGGTTCGTTTCTAACTTTCTCCTCCTACTCCTCTCCGTTTTCCCTCCCATAATCCTTTCCGACGAACGACTCGAACACTTGACAGTGATGGCCGTGAACTCGCTGCTCTGCATCTGATCTGAATCCGAACGAATAAACCCGCCCTTGCAAATTGCGTCTGCCTTCTGAATCGTCTGTAGAATGTGTAGAATAGGAGAATGTCGTTGCCGTTGTTTTCTTTTTTTGGTACCAAGTAGCGAATACGTATACTTTGTCTGCATTATTAGTATGCATAGATGTGTGTTTTTGAACTCGGCTGCATACTTATCTGTACAGTTGGAGAGACGTACCTGAATGCTACATGCCGTGGCTTCCGGAAATCCGGCATATCTTATTGTAGGGCGGCCATCAGCTGTCTTCGAACGGTACGATGTGCCGCTGGCTTCGGCGGCCATGCCGAACATGCCGCAGGGAATTTTTGCTTGTAGTTTTGCTCAGAGCTACTTTCTTGCTCAACTCCAACATTTCAAATCATCATTCAAATATCAACTAAGGTAGCGGACAGACAAGTACGGTTGCCCCACGTGATGCATTAGCCTTATTGGGAAGATTGTTAAAGATTCACTGTAATCGACCTGTTCTCAGATTGAATTAAAAATTCTGGCTCAACAGTTCTGTGTGAATGTATAAGAAGACTGCTCCTAAATATTTTGAGGAATTTTGGTTAAGAAATGGGGGACGAGTTCCTAAATTGATGTGGCTGGGAAGCGCCATCAATGTGGGCGGAGAATACCATCAATGTCTGATCATTTGGGAACTCGTCCTCCATTTCTCAACCGAAATTTCTCAAAATATTTAGGAACAGTCTTCTTATACATTCACACAGAACTGTTGAGCCAGAATTTTTAATTTAATCTGAGAACAGGTCGATTACAGTGAATCTTTAACAATCTTCCCAATAAGGCTAATGCATCACGTGGGGCAACCGCACTTGTCTGTCCGCTACCTTATGGCCTAAGGACAACCATCCTAGTCTAATAACTACAACTAATATATCAATTCAATGTATCTACTTCGGGAAAAAAAACAGTTAAAGTTATCCGCTCAGCTCAACTAGCACATAGCTGCTAGGGTGGATATAAAAGTGTAGCACCGTAAATTGCTGTGGATCACTCCCAAGATGTCTCCCCGTCATAGCGCCGTTGAACCCCGCTTGAATGCCGTCACAGCTTGGTTGACTCCAGCCCTTGCCCCGGCTCCCCATCCCACTTACCCACGAACTGAACGAATAAACGACAGACGCGAAGTTCCTTCTCGTCCCGTTCGAGTCGCCGGGCATTCCCTCGCCGCACCCTCGATCCCGACGCAGTGGTGAAGCTGTACACGTTCGGTGGGTCCATTCCATGTTCGATCCTCCAAATCCTGACTCGCTCCCACTCTCGACTTATTTCGCCTCCAACTCAACTTCATCTTCAATTTCACAGCTCTGACTCGATCCCAAATTTTTTCACAACGCGACACAGGCCAGCCCCCCGCCGGGAACACCAAGTTCGCGCGGATGGTGGACGAGGGGAATATCCATCGAGGTGCGTCCTCCTTCCTTTTTTCTCACTCCTTCTTGCTCTTTTCCCCTCCGTCTCTCGTCGCCTCGGTGCTGATTATTCCATTAATGCGATGCTGCAGCGGTCCACACACTTGACGGCGTGCCCACGATGGTCCCGCGCATCTTCGGCTACGACGGTGATAAAATGCGAGGGTAACGACGACAAGAAGTGTAGTGTGCAGTTTTGCAAATCGTTTTCCTCCCCTTTCTTACTATTTGGGTGCTTTTGTGCGAGTTCGGCTGTGGATTCGGGGGTGGTTCAATCTTCCTTGGTTCTTCGATTCTTCGGTCTATGTTATTCGGTTTTCTCGTAGAGGTTGACATTGGATTTTTATCTTGATGTTTTGTCGAAGTGATCTTCACCTCATTGATTCACTCCCTCTCGCAGCGTCGGGAGGCATCAACCCGTTCCACACGTTTTATTTCGGGCAGGGTGCGTTCCTTCTTCTCCTCATTTTCCCACCCATTCCCATTTTAACGAACGAACGCTCGACAGTGATGGCCGTGAACCCACTGCTCTGCATCTGACCCGCCCTTGCCTTCTGAATCCGAACCCGCCCTTGCACATCACATCTGCTTTCTGAATCGTCTGTAGAATGGGAGAACGTCGTTGCAGTTGTTTTCTTTTTTTTGGTACGAAGTGGCGAATACGTATACTTTGTCTGCATAATGAATATGAACAGACACATATGTGACATATTCCCGAATTTGGCTGCATTCTTGTCTGTACAGTTGGAGAGACGCGCCTGAGTGTTGCATGCTGCGAGCTCCGGATTCCGGCATATGTTCTGGTGCGACGGCCATCGGCTGGCTTTGAACGGTGCGATGCGCCGATCAACTCGGCCGGCATGCCGAACATGCCCCAGAGTAATTTTACCTGTAGTTTTGCTCAGAACTATGTTCTTGCTGGCGAGAACAAAAGAAGAATAATCAAGTAGCCGAACTACATTCGCAATGCCAGTTCGTCCCCTAAGAATCAAATATCAATGCATTCGGCGCGTTGGCTCAACAGTCACTGTTCAACTCCAACTTTTCAAATCATCATTCAAATATCAACTATCATAAAACATAACTGGTTCTTTCAAAAGCATACATCGCCAATCGATAGCCACAAGCGGGAGCTTTTCCCGGGACTGATTCGAATGTTGGCCTGGCTCCTCAGGCCCAGGACACACCCCCGAAGACCGAGGTGTCCGCGTCCTTCAGGCCGAGGTCGTTGGTCGAGTACTTGAAGGCTGATGGTATGCGAGCAGTGAGCACCGATTATCTGAGCCCAGACAAATAAGACCTACGAATGAACTAGAAAATCAGGCGCAACATGAAATCAAGTAAGTCAACTCAGCTTAGATCACGGGCCGGAGAATACGCACGTAGGCCGTAAAATCGGTCGCTATGTAATCGTTGTTGTAGAAAACGACACGATCGTCGTTCCAGCTCGCGTAAATACCTTTCCCGAGCTTGGTGATGTCCTTGAAATAAATATTGCCCTTCACGTCTTCATGTTGCGGCGTTGATCATTTCAATGTTTTTCAACGCCGAGGAGTCGACACTCACCGACGGATTTGCCGTGGAGGTACCCGGAGGTGTCCTTGATGGTGGCGGTCTTGTGGATGGTGCCGACGGTGACGGTGATAGTGGTCTCGTCGTCGTACTTGCGGATCATCGCGGTGCCGCAGCAGATGTCGAGGTCTCTCCAGCTGCCATGGAAAGTGTAGCCGTCCATGCCCATGGCGGCGACGCTGCCGGTCTGCGAGAGTGAAGTGTAAGTAAGCTACGCATACCAGTGTCAGATAACTAAAACACTCACGGGATCCTCGGCGAGGAACTGCGGGTGCGCCGTCAGTCAGGCTAATTGTGTATGGAGAGAGGTCACAAACCTCAGCATGGCACTCCTGCACGGTCTGGTGGTAGAACTTGATGTTGACAAGCGGGACAGCACCAGGGCCCTGGTCGACCTTCACAACCTTGTAGTTGACGTTCTTGCGCGAGGTGTCGAAGCTGTCCAGGTTGTTGTAGTAGAGGGTGCCCTCAGGGTCTGAAGGTAAGTCAATAATGCGGAAGGAAATCTCGCAAGGGAATCCCGACCACGCCCTACGTAATTGCTGTCGGAGAACTCCTTGCCGAGGTCGGGGACCTCGACGCGGAGGGCCTTGTTATAGCGGTTCGAAAACAAAAGCGCCGAGGCGGCGACGTTGTACTTGTAGTTGTTCTGGAGGGTGGAGAATTTGGTGGCCATAGTTGCACTGAATGGGTTCAAGAGATGTGAGGTACTCTGAGATGCAGGTGAGTTCTGCTCATATCTTTTCGAGTTTATCTATTATACACAAGCCTGGCGCCACATATCCGTTCGTCGATTCAACACACTATACAATGCAGACAGGCGGCTCGGCGCCGAATTTTCCTTCCTCCCGACATCCAAGGATACGAGTATAGTATAGTGCTCCACCATTTGAAAAGTACTTCGGATATGAATGCTGACCGCTGAGCTGCCAAAGAAAATTCAACACACTGTCCGCAACGATCGCAACGATACTAATCATTCAAAACGTCAGAAACTGGGGCTCCTAGTATTCACTCTGTCCAGGGAATGTCCCAAATATTCGGCGTAGCATCTCTTGAGAGCAGACGTTTTGGCACATGACACAGGCATATGAGTAGGATGGACCGGTATTTTCATTTCTGCGGAGGAAGACTGCAGAGATTTCCCTTTTGGCTCAGAGCTGACATCCGCATTTTCTCCTCAGTAATTCTGGACGAAACGGGAACGGAAGGTATGCGTTCTTGTCCTCGGTTGCATCTATATGCGTACTGATTTTGGCTTTTCGTGCAAAAGCCCGATGTATGGCTCGGGAACAACGGACAGGCCCGTGGATGATGGCTACTTCGCATCGCAATCCCACTTTGCCGATTCATCGCCGATACATCCTTTTTCCTCATCTACGCAGTACACAATAGTACATGAGTAAAATACGATATTATCTTCACTGTTCTTGCTCCCTCTGAGCTGCGTGCAAGTCACACCGCAATTGGGCCTGCCTCTGGCTGATTTAAACCGTGTGGGTCCACAGGCAATTCAAGTTCGCCCTCGACTTCGGAGAGATTCGGCACCATGACACCATATTTGCACTCGTAAAGATCGAGCAGGAGATGTGTCACCATTGCCACGGACATGCTATAATTGGATGGTGGGTCCCGTGCAGCGTAGAAGGGCATCAGTTGTCGTACCATGTCGCAAAAGTAGCCAGAGACCCGGGGAGCAGCCGCTGAGACTAGTTAGTGCGCAGATACGATTACAAAATTTGTTGCGGCGTACTCCGTTGATCTGCCGGCGTAAGTTATTCGGTGAGCGCCAACCACAACTTAGAAATGCAACGCACGAAAAAGGTGGTGATATTCGCAAGATTGGCGAAAGCCATCGCGCTGCGGAGTCATAGTCTGAGGTGTTATCTCGGAAGGAAACATCGAGCGCTCACGCGAAATACATAGCACCTTGGGGGGTTTTGGGCAGTCGGTCGTTTAATTCGCCAATAAAACGGATAAACGCACCGTTTCGCATCATCAACCGGTGGATGGGCATCGCCTGATCAGGACCGACGGCTCGACGAGTCAAATACCCGTTGTAGACCGTGAGGCCGAAAATACTAGTTAGGGTTCAAGTCGCGTCAGGGTGGTCCGGATTAGACACAGGCGCGACGCACATAGAGTCGAATGCGAACAAAAACTCACAGGCGATGGCCAGATCTGAAGAACATGACTTTTGAAGGGAGAATCAGGCAAAGGTTTACAGATGATATGAGCTGTGTAGATTGTCAGCCGAGACGGCGACGGATAGGGTTGGTCTGGGCTTACGCGGATCGAAAAATGAATAAATGGCATCCTGATAATACGGCGATGGGATGTCCATGTTGGCCGACCCCTACGCCCCACTGAAGAACGATAAATCTTGCGAGATCGAGAGATTGCTTGCACACATACCACAGTAAGACCTGTTAGACATGTCGCGATTCCAATCAGCCACCACAAAACACGCGCACTGCGTCCATAGAGAGCGTAGACTCGAATAATCATGACCACCGAATGCGAGTGAGAATTAGCTGCTGGGACGTGGGATTGCGGACCTGAGACTGCAAGTTCGGTGGCTAGCATGAACACTTGATGCACGACGGCGGAGTTAAAGCATCTGAGAGCAACATTCAAAGGACAGCGTTGACGACTAAATTGTTCACCCACACCTGTAGACGATAAGTAGGACTTCGTTGAAGTTTAGAAGACTCACTTTGGGAGAAGGCTTACGAACGAGAAAACACCAATAGGAAGGTTGATCATAAGTACACCATAGCGGAGTGCCAAGAACCAGTAAGCGCTTGGTGGTTTAGGGCGCCTCCAGACGAGGTCAATTTCCTTGCCTTTCAAAAGCAGATGTGGATCGAGAGATGCTTGAAAGGGCAGAAGTACCGAGAATTATGATCTAGCAAGAGCGTCAAAAAATGCATTTCCAAAACACCACCTAGCTGACCTGGTCATAAACGAGAAAGCCTGAGACAAAATGTTACGAGTACTTTACGTAGTAAAGTGATCGTTCTTTTCATAATCGAGACCAGGTTTTTGAGTTCGCAAAACTTTATCAGTGCGTTTTGACGATGTAAAGAAATAGTGGCGGTGTCCATTAGCTTTTTGAAGTCTTTTTAAGACCTCGATCTAATGAATTTAGTGGTGACGTAAAAAAGGCGGATGGGGCTGGTTCGAAACTGCCGGTTCGATTAGTTTTTTATTTTATCATCCATCCCTTTTTCGACTTTTCCGCCTGGCATCGCTCGATAAGCGTGTATGTTTTACTTGTGATGTTCGATTTAGTATTCAAGTGCAAGGTGTTACACTAATTGATCGTCCACATGAGTCGACATTTCGCCTACTCAGCTATGATGTTCGTATAAATTATATTTTTCTTGCTCTGTCTTATGTTTTTTGTACGGAGTACAATATTTTCCCTTCAAGATATGGATGCGCTTGCGTTCGTTCATGGATCTAGAGACTGTCAGATGGGCGACCAAAAATGATTTCATACATAAGCCGTCCGGGAAGAAATTGCCGGACGAGACATTCGGAGTTTTAAGATAGATGTCGTATTTGTTTGTGGTGTTCAGGAAGGTGCTACTTGTCAAGGTGAAGTGCTGTAAACCCAATAAGATTCCATCGCTGTATCGGGCGCGGATGATCGCAGTACCCACAACAATATTAGTAGATAGCTCCGTCTGAAAGTTAGCCTTACACACGTGTATGGCTGTCTAACGCTTGAGATGTTCCCACACCATTTGCACAGCGTATCGTTGTTTAAGCGCTGGGTATATGGCTTAACTTATATATCGCCTAGATGTTTGTCCGGATCATTGTGATTGATGCGCAATCAAGAGCCGGTGGCTTGTGTTGGAATCCCGTTGCTTTCTACTTTGGGGTATGCATCACTGCCGTTCTAGACGAATCTGGTGTTGTGTCGAGTAACTATGGTGCAATAAAATTGGTGCAATAAACTCCTTTGTTTCATAGTTCCGGGAATCAGGTCCAAAAGTTCACTAATCACCTTAAATTGCTTATAGGCCCTTATTTCCAACTACGCCCGATATCAGTGCCCGGTCGGAACACGAGCAGTTTAAACACAACGAACCTGCTCCTGTCCCGCTGATTGCACAGTCTGACAATGTTCCTTTCGTGTGGACACGATGTGTCTGGTGGACTATAGCCCAGGTTGGATCATTGCATATTGGATGCGTCTGTCGGACTTATGTCTCGTGAACCCGAATCTCTCCCTCACCGATGCATATGTTCGTGATGGCGATACTGCCTGTTTCCTTAAGGGGCGATCATAATTCTTACGGACCCCTTTCTGCCAGCGTTATGCGAATTCGGATCATGTAAGAACACATCATTTACACTCCTCCCTTTGTAAAAGGCGTAGTTTGAAATGCGCGTAAGTTCCGTTTTCCGCTCCGTTGAGTCGGATGCTGATCTGGAAATTTGGAATTGGGTGCCCGCTGGCCGTCGATGTAGTTCCTTGACCTCTTTTGAGCATTTCAATAGCCTCATACATGTTGTCTACTTTGACTGGCTGTTAGGTCGTCTTCTGCTATAAAAAGGGACCGGCAGTATCTAGTCAACAAAGGTTGGTCGTTTATGTGCAGGCCGATGATTGTTGGTTGTCAGGTATGAGGACACGTCCGATCGATTTATTTATATCGGTTTCAGTACCCCAAACGTGTTTGTTACTGCCGCCCCACTGTTGTTGCACTTGACTTTATCGACAACGTCCTATGTGAAACCTTCGTGTGCAAATGGCTCTATTATTTAAAATAAACCTACCGAGTTTCTTATTCGATTGGAATGATGAGTGGGCCTGTGCTGCTAACCGAAGCAGACGCATGAACAAGCCTCGTTCGCCTTGCAGTGCAATAATCGTTCTTATGATCAGCGATCAATTCTGTCGGGATCATCCGATGTCTTGCGCACGTAGGACAAGCACAGCCACTGCATTCAACTCTATTGTTGCTTATCTACTACATTGGGGCTTTGCCGCCCCTATTGCGTGTTTTATGTCCCCTTTTTCGTTCGAACTCCTGAACGAGGTGTTACCAGCCCCTGTGGCATCATTCAATAATGTCGACGTGAGTCTTGCTTTTAGAGTCTTAACCGCTGATTGGACCGGGTGATGCATTTATTCGTCGCGGGTTACGTTGTAACTGCAGCTGAAACTCTCGCCATTTTTTTCCATATCACATTGTAGCTCGTGCGCGTTCGCGGACGCTGTCAGAATCTTTATTACATGCGGTTTGATTTAATTGGATCTTTTATTTTTTTCCAACAGGAAGATCGCAATCTCGATCCGCTGGATTGATGTTGCGTGTAGCCTTGGCATATGAATTTGCTGTGGATAGACCCTGGTTCCAGTCGATCACTTTTAACTTCGTTGCATTTGGTCATGTGTCGCTCTAAGAGTATCTCAGATTGCTCGGCTACCCGGGGTGCAACACACTCGGCCTCTTAATGGCTAACATATGTGCGCCCAGTATCCTCGAGCTGCACCTCTCCTTGGGAAAGGGGGACATGCAGATCGCACTTCGATGTGCCAGTTTATTCAACACCGCCATCGACCTGCGCGTTACTTGCGCCGACGTGACAAAAGCCGATGTCAGGGTGTTGTACGCCATGACACCTGTGGTGAGCACGCTCGATATTGTGTTCGCGTCGCTCCACTTTCTTCACGGGTTGCACGACCAAGATGTGCTGCCTGGACTACGCGCTCTGGTCCACCACGAAACCTGGTTTGAGGTGCTACATAATTTGGCTAAACGGCGACCCGACTTAAGCCGCTTGGTGTTGTACCGGCCGGAAGATTTCATAAGTATCCCGATCAAAATGACCCCAGATGAAACTGCGGTTATGTTGGGATTGATTGACCGCTTGGAGTATGTGTCTGTATTGCCAAAAATTTGGTACATGTAACCGGCCATGACGGCGACAGATGAATAGGGTACCACAGCATGTCAGCGAAGAGTCTAGCAATCATCATTTGAAACCCAAATATATATTGTTCACCGAACGGTAGTGTGCTCATAAATGAAACGGTGATTTAAAAATTGTTTTAGGAGAGTCTCGAGACTAGGGAGGGAGCCGTTGCAGAGCGAACATTCGATTTATTTGGTGGTGTACAATGACCGGTTTTGTGTCGAAAATACATCATAAGTGGGCCCACGGTATACAACGCGATATATACAGGTACAATGCAACGCAACTACCCAAAATGTCTAACAAATGTACTTGATAATCGTGGTAAGGCCCCGCAAAGCGATCCAGCGTAAAAATTCGTTATGCATCCCCTGTTCCCCTCCTACGGACAAGTAATCCACCCACTCTGTGTGCCGCTTATGGCAAGAGCATACGGTGCCCGGCCTACGCGCAAAGCGGGTCTCATCTTGCAGACTTGCACCAGGTGTTCTGTAAACGGGTTAGACGGATTGGAAATAAGTATGAGAAGTATGGGACTCACCAGTCAATTTACGCTCGGATGTGGTGTAAACTATAACCTTAACCTAAAACCTCATCTGCGCCCGATTCAGATGTGCGAAGACTAAGAAAGACAAAACTCGCTGGATGGGTCGTGGTGGTTGATACTTGAAAGCGAAGTTGTTAAGCGCCCGTCAAGTCGACTTATTTATAGGAACTGTTTTATGAATATTTTGGCCAGATAATACGAGTATGCTACCGCTTCTCGTATAATGCGCTTCGACCGCCCAATTCGGTTGTATCGGAAATCACCGGTGATGAACTGATCCCGATCAGTTCCATTGATATATGGTTTTATCTGCGCTGGATAACTACGAACAGACGGCACTTGATAACACCATAATTATTTGTTTAAAGGCTTTTGCATTTATAATTATGCTAACCAACCACCAAAAACAAGAGTATAGTAAATAAAAAAAGTACGAGTTATGCCGTGCGAAGCATCGGCCTCCCCCCAAGTTAGACGTTACTCTACCTGCGCTGTGGAAGGTACAGCTTACAGACGGGAAACCGATCACAATAATTCTAGAGATATCTGCGGAATATATTGTCAGCCGGTGTATAAGATCGCAAACCCAGTGATCCTCACATCGTTTGGGGGTCAGAGTCGCCGCTCGTAGCGCTGAAATTGTTCATATCACGAATGGAGGATCAAGGTATGAATGTTACAGGCGGAGGGCATGTTCATTTACCACTAGGACGAACAGTTTAGTGAGTTTAAAATTACTTATCGTAACTGATGCGCGTTTCCCGCTCCCATCCGAAGCAGAATAGCATGTGCAAGGGATGACAGAGATTCCCAACTTCCGCGGCCGGTGACTGGTCGGTGGTCAGGTGTGAGAGTCGGCGATGGCATTTAGCAATAAGCCGCGGAACGATAAGCCCTCAGAAGATCAAAATTGGAGCGGTATGAGTGATCTGTAAAGGCTAATTAATGACGCCGATGAGCCTGAGATGTAAGCATGCGGCACCGTATGATAGACCGGTTACCGGCCAACGAGCGGAGTTGGAAGGGATAAATCCAGAATGAGTGGGGACTTGCTGGAGGAGGAGTAGAACGTGGATTGAATTGCATGACATTGCATGCACAGTCCAGGTAGCATCGCGAGACACCAGGGCGACTATCACAGAACGAATGGCAACCAACGAGAGAGCCGACGATCCTGGTGTCGGTCGTAGCAAATTCGATAAATGAGGTGATCATGAGGATAGCGCACGAAGAGGCCTAGAATAGCAGATGAGTGAAAAAAGAAAAAGAGAATTCGATCATAATACACCCTACCGTGAAGTCCCCTATTGATCATCATAGATGCAAATATTGATTGTTGATGACCAAGATCGGCAGCCAGGTTGATAAGTCGTTGAACTTCACCAGTGTTCTGATTTAATTCTCCACGGAGGTAATTTCCTCATAAGTGGCCGTAACGACTGGAGATACTGAATCGCGGAAACAAGTACGGTCACGGTAGTCACGGTAATCATGACGAGCATTACGAAATGGCACTAGTTAGAACTTGAGGGAAGAAATGCCATTCGGAAACGAGCACCGAGAGAGTGGTCGGAGACTAAGGACTTTGTGAAGTGAGGAATCTCAGGGCATATTTGGGAAGCCCAGGAGATGAAGAGTGAGGAGAAAATGCGGGTGTCAGCTCTGAGCCAAAAAAAGAAAATCTCTGCAGTCTTCCTCCGCAGAAATGAAAATGCCGGTCTATTCTACTCATATGCCTGTGTCATGCGCCGACGTTTCTGCTCGCAAGAGATGATACGCCGAATATTTAGACATTCTCTAGACAGAGTGAATACTACGAGCCCCAGTTTCTGACGTTATGAATGATTAGTACGGTTGCGATCGTTCCGGACAGTGTTGAATTTTCTTCGGCAGCTCAGCGCTCAGCATTCATATCCGAACCGCCATATAAATGGTGGAGCACTATACTATACTCGTATCCTTGGATGCCGGGAGGAGGGAACATTCGGCGCCGAGCCGCCTGTCTGCATTGTATAGCGTGTTGAATCGACGAACGGATATGTGGCGCCAGGTTTGTGTATATAAACTCGAAAAGATATGAGCAGAACTCACTCACATCTCAGAGTACCACACATCTCTTGAGCCCATTCAGTACAACTATGGCCACCAAATTCTCCACCCTCCAGAACAACTACAAGTACAACGTCGCCGCCTCGGCACTTTTGTTTTCGAACCCCTACAACAAGGCCCTCCGCGTCGAGGTCCCCGACCTCGGCAAGGAGTTCTCCGACAGCAAATTCATAGGGCATGGTCGGGATTCCCTTGCGAGATTTCTTTCCGCATTATTGACTTGCCTTCAGACCCTGAGGGCACCCTCTACTACAACGACTTGGACAGCTTCGACACCTCACGCAAGAACGTCAACTACAAGGTTGAGAAGGTCGACCAGGGCCCTGGTGCTGCCCCGCTTGTCAACATCAAGTTCTACCACCAGACCGTGCAGGAGTGCCATGCTGAGGTCTGTGACCCTCTCTATCCATACACAATTAGCCTGACTGACGGCGCACCGCAGTTCCTCGCCGAGGATCCCGTGAGTGTTTTATTCATGTAACACTGGTATGAGTAGCTTGCTTATACCTCACTCTCGCAGACCGGCAGCGTCACCGCCATGGGCATGGACGGCTACACCTACCATGGCAGCTGGAGCGATCTCGACATCTGCTGCGGCACCGCGATGATCCGCAAGTACGACGACGAGACCACTATCACCGTCACCGTCGGCACCATCCACAAGACCGCCACCATCAAGGACACCTCCGGGTACCTCCACGGCAAATCCGTCGGTGAGTGTCGACTCCTCGGAGTTGAGAAACACTGAAATGACCAACGCCGCGACATGAAGACGTGAAGGGCAACCTTTATTTCAAGGACCTCGCCAAGCTCGGGGATGGTAAGTACGCAAGCTGGAATGATGATCGTGTCGTTTTCTACAACAACAACATGTACAGCACCGATTTCACGGCCTACGTGCGTATTTTCCTCAAGCTGTCTGTGTTATCATTGCCAAGTTGACTTGCTTGATTTCATGTCGCACCTCGTGATTTTCTAGTTCATTCGTAAGTGCTCTCCTCTGCGGTTCGGGTACAAGTGCTCACAAGATACTACTAGCCTTCAAGTACTCGACCAACGATCTCGGCATCAAGGACGCGGACACTTCGATCTTCACTAGTGTGTCCTGGGCCTGAGGAGCCAGGTCAACATCCGAATCCGTCCCGGGCAAAGTTCCCGCTTGTAACCAGCGATGTATGCTATTGAAATAACCAGTTGCGTTTTGTGATAGTTGATATTTGAATGATGAATTGAAAACTTTGAGTTGAAAAGTTGTGTTGAGCCACAACAGTCGAATGCATTGAATTTGGATGGGACAGTTCAACTGAGTAATTCTAGCGTCATTTTTTTACCCTTCTGTAGTCTCTACTAGACCTTTATATGGATGACGATCAAGATGTATACCTTGTTTGGTTTTGCTTCAGAAAGGAAGTAGCTCTGAGCAAAACCACAAGCCAAACTCATCTGCGGGATGTTCGGCATTCCCGCCATGATCGGCACAGCGGCCCTATTCAAAGCCAGCTGATGGCCCCCGCACAGGAACATACTGTTTGCCGGAATCCCGGAACCAACGGCATGTAATTTTATAGGTCAGGCGCGTCTCTCCAACTGTCCAGACAAGTAGGCAGTCAAACATACATTCATTCATACCATTACGCAGACAAAGTATTCCCGACCACAAAAGCAGTCTGGTACCAAAAAAGTACTTGAAAGAAAACAACTTCAACGACATTCTCTCATTCTACGCGACTCGGAAAACAGATCTAATTTGCAAATGCAGGTTCGGTCGAATTCACCTGCAGAGCAGCGGATTCACGGCCATCACTGCTTCAAAGGTTCGTTCGTCAGAGTGCCACCATGGGAGAGGAAGTGAGGAGCAGGAGGAACGCACCCTGCCCGAAATAAAACGTGTGGAATGGATTGATGCCGCCCGAGGCTGCGGAGGGGAGGGAGTCAGCAGGTTCAAAAAAAGCTTAAGAACACTCCAGCCGAAGAACAAGGAAAGTAAGAAAGAAAAACTCATCCAATCGAACGAAGAACCGAGCGGAATAAGAAAGGAAAAAACAACACGTACGGAACTGAACACTACACTTCTTGTCTTCGTTACCCTCACACTTTGTCACCGTCTCGTGCGGCGCCACCAGCGCGAACGGTCCCGGGAGGGGATCGCGGAATTGCCAGTATTCAGTTGCGCTGTAAGTTGGTTGGTTTTTGAGGTGATCGATTAGAAATAAGAAAACAAGCAGATTAATTAGATTGGAGGGTAAAGCAAGGTGAGACGAGAGGACGCACAAATGCTCGTAGCCAAAAATACGCGGGACCATCGTGGGCACGCCGTCGAGTGTGTGGACCGCTGTGGGCATCGTAAGATGAGTACATGAATAAATCACCAACGAGGTGAAGAGAAGGAAGGAGAAGGGAAGGAAACTGAAAGAGGAAGGCAAGGGGACGACGCACCCCGGTGGATATTCTCCGCACCCACCATGCGCTCGACGTAGCGCGCGAACTTGGCGTTGCCTGCGCGGGGCTGGCCTGTGCAGGTGAAGTGGAATCAGTATAAAGAGGGCTCGAGTGCAGTAGAATCGAAGGCTGCAGAATCGACTCGATAGAATCGAAAACTGTAGAATAAACTCAGTAGAATCGGCAAGGAGCAGCATGCGGAGTCGATGCGAACAGCAGGGATGCGATTCGAAAATTTAGAACTGGAAAGAAGATGGACGCACCGAACGTGTACAGCTTCACCACCGCGTCAGGCAGCGCGGCCTTGATCGAGGGCGCGGCGAGAGACGCGATCGCGCCGCCGAGGCTGTGTCCTACAGCGAACAAATCACGTTCATACTCGTCAGAAATAATCGAGCCGTACAAGGCTGAATACGATACAGCAGATATGGATACTACACACCAGTAACGACAACCCGGAACTCCGGATACTCCTTGAGCTCCTTGGCGACGATGCCCACGACCTGGTCGCTGACGTTCTGGTACGCGCCGAGGAAGCCGCGGTGTACGTGCACGAGCTCGACGATGCCCGGCGACTCGAACGGGACGAGAAGGAACTTCGCGTCTGTCGTTCATTCGTTCAGTTCGTGAGCAAGTGGCGGATTGAGCGGTACGGGGAAGGAGCGGGGTGGGGATGGGGGTGAGAAGGTGAAGGGGAAGCACTGAAACTGGAACGCGAACCACGTACCCGTGACCGCGTCCTTGAGGCTGAACGTCCCGCGGAAGACGACGACGATCTCGAGCCGCGCGGGGTCGCGCGCGATGAAACCCTGTGTGTGGCCGATTTCGAACTGCGCATCACAATTAGCACAATACTCCGAATCGCAACACGAATAGGACAGCAGGCGCATGATGCGAATACGGCCGGACAGAGAAAAGAAATAGAAGAAGTGAGCACACAATACGCACAGCACGAACGAGCACCCGCCCCACGGGCCGCGCACAGAACGGCTGGTACGCGGCGGAAGAGTACTTGGTGTACAGCACGAAGTCTTCGTAGAGCGCGAGCGAGATGGGGTTGGGGGCGGCGATGGGGATTGGGAGGGGCAGGAGGCCGACAGAAGAAGACAATTCGGAGTTAGGGACAGCAGGGGAAAGCTTCGAAGCGGAGTTGAGGACGGCAGGCGAGGCCGACGCAGGGTTGGCTGCGGCGGCGGACGCGGATTCGGAGACAACGACAGGCGACGCGAGCGAGGCTGACAGGAACAGGGCCAGGACGAGGCAGGGCAGGAAGAGCGCATTCATCATCGTATCGACAAGTTGGAGGGAGGCAAGACCAGGGAAAAGGCCGACTGGATGCGGGTGAACGTGGTCGACTTTTAAGGAAACTGGCCTGAGATAAGTATGGGGCGGCCCAGACCCAGCGCGCGGGATTCGGTATCGGTATCCAGAAGGTTTGCGAATAATTCAGGGGAGGTGACAGTAGAAGACCAGCGGAATTCCTCTTTCCTGTATATTCAAACATTAGAAGCCGACGAACTGACGGTTAAATGTTAAAGAAGCGTAGACCAGTCGAGATACTGAATTTCCGGATCCAAGTAATTCAGGTTTAACACGTCGCGCGTCGCGTGTCAGTCACGCCTGGTTCGAATTCTCTGCTTCCCCGAGGCCACGAGGGTTGTCTCTGCAACAGGAAATTCGGGGTTCGCCAGCCCGGGCGCGAAGTGCCGGTCCTGGAGCGCAAAATGCGAGACAGTTTCCGCTGAAAAAAACGGATGTTAGTCTTTGGCTGAATTAACTCGCCGCACAGGGAGTATGCCATATCTTGAGAGGGATTCCCAAAATCGACCGGTCCATCATCCGATGCCATTGTCGACGCGTTTAACGTTCCGCTTTGTCAACCCGAAAAGAAGGGTGTCAATCCGGACTTGGAGGCTGATTAATTGAGTTGCACATACATATGTAATTCTTAACACCGAGACTCAGCGAGCGTCTTGTGTGAGCTTTTCGGAAAGCGTTGGGGTCCGACCAGCGCCGTGATTGATGTGTTGTAATTCTCGGGGCGGAAAAGCTGACGTGCCAGATGGCGTTGGGCCGAAATTCGAAGGCTCGAATCGAATCGAACTTCCCTTTTGGCGAGTTGAGGTGATTAAGTTGACTCGGTTCTCCCCAGAAAGGCCTAAGATCCGCCACAAGGGTAGGTAATCTTATGCAAGATATTGAGAAGACGGAGGATAGGCAAGCGAGCAAGTATTTGAAAGTGAACGTTGGTGCGAGACGTGTCCGTATCCGCATCCCGTGTTCGTCAAGAAAACCTCGAAAACCGGACAATCAGCGTGTCGGTCGGTCGGTCAGCTTAGAACTCGGAGCGAAGTGCTGTGGAGTTCAGCTCGGGGCAATATCGTACATCCATTCACCATAATCGAGATATTCTTTTCGTATTATCGTCAACCCGAAGCCTCAGTGCACCTGTACGTGCTCCGCCACCCCAAACTCGACACAGGGAGGAGGGCGGCCTTCGGCGTCCTCCGGCGTAGCAGCACGCGATTGCGGGTGCAGCTTAGGAACGGGCACGGGCATAGAGATGAGCACGGCGAGCGTCAGCGGGGCCGCAGCGGATGGGAGCAAATCAGTGCCGAAGTCGGGGTCGGGGTCGTGTTTGGGTGTGGGTGGGAGAGGCGTGGAGAGCGGTTGGTGTTCGTGTGCGGACAGAGGCTTTATCGCAGCATCCGGGCGAGTCAGAGTTAAACCCCAGGACAAAGAGACCGCACGCACGATAACGTCGTGCCAGGCCTTCCCACCCGCACCCCACTCTAAATACGCGTCATACAGCCGCGGTCTTGGCGAGAGCTTGCGTTCCGGGTCGGCGGGTGTTGATAGAGGGATGGTGGGGCGGAGGAGGTGCATGCGGGCCTCGACGACGCGCGAGCGCCAGAAGAGCATGAGGCCGATGAAGACAACGATGGAGAGCGCGGCGATGACGACGTAGCCTGCGGGGAGCGGTGAGTATAAGTTAGACGGATGAGGTATGGAGGTGAAAGTATGTTGGTACGCACGGTATAGTGCATTCGAGTCGTTGAACATGGTTTGGTTGCCGCTGGACATGATTCAAGCAGCGATGACTTTCGGGTGATCCAAATCGCGTCCGAAGAAACAGCCAGTGCCGAGATGGTTCCCGGGCGCAGGCGCGCGCTCAGCCAGTCCTCGCAGCGAAGAAGTACGCTGTACAGCAGAGGACGGTGGTGGTGGGAGGACAGAAAGCTGTAAAAGAAGCGCGCCCGGCGATCGCCGTATCACGCGCCTGTGATCAGATTATCTGCTTTTGGACTAGGCAGTTGAAAACCAAGTTCCTGCGGTTCCCGAATGGGAGAGTAGCGGCAGTTGCTGGAGGAGTGCCGCGTGATGGACGCGGGGCGTGACAACTACTATATTTTCAGCAACGCAGGTTCCCGAGATAGTAGTAATATCGCCCGGTGCGCGTATTCTTGCAATGCTGTCAAATTACTTCCCAATCATTCATATTCATCGTCCATGCATTTTGTTCTCTTTCGCTCGTTTATCCACAGTATAGAATTTTATCGCAGAAGGTATCTTGCACTGTCGACCGCTGTTGCCTCAGGTTCAATCTGTCAGCTGTAAATCCGATTCGTAGTTCCGGATCCTGAGTGCGTGCAACAACCGAGGTACGAGGTTCAAGTTATAGCGTCTATTTATCAGAGACTATCGCTGGCCCATCTTTTTTGATTATGATAATTCGCATCCGAGTCCAAGTGGATGAGTCTCTCTTGCAAAATTCTCTGAATCCCTTCCTAGTTCAAATGAAGAATGAGGATTGTTCAACCTTTTCCGACAGCTATATATCCACGTCTTTCATTGTACAAGGAGCGATCACATGCCAGTATTCTTGTCAAATATCTGGGTTCAAGCTGAATACAATCCATTACTTCACGTAAACTACGGTAGAACATTGGTAGAACATAGACTCAGAAACACCACGCTTGGACTCCACTCTTCAATTACTACGCTTCACTCTGAGTTGCGGTACTTAAGATGAGTACGCAGTGATGGCGGGCTCGAATGCGGCGGCGATATTGTTCGTGAGATCGGTAAAGTTAGCGACGAGGGTATCCTTCGTCCTGAAGTCAGCACGGAGAATTGTGTGAAGACATAAATAGGGCATGCCGGCGCGGTGTTGATTAGAGCGTTTCCGAAGCCAACGCTAGCGTTCTGGAGGTTCTGGAGGTCTTGGAGGAACAGCGCCGGGATACCGCAGATGGGGAGAGCATCCTGCACATAATATTAATCATGAGAACAGAGGGGCACGGAAAAAGGATTCAGGGAAAATTTTAAGACGTACAAATGCCGGCTTCTTGTCGATAATATCAATGAGGGAGACTAGCACAGTGGGAACGCTCGTTTCGATGGCGGAGAGGATCGTGGTGTCGTCGTCCTCGCTGAACTCGCCAATGGCTTCCACATCGCTGGCCGCGGTGTTGAGGGTGTTTATTATGCTGGTCGCATCGGCGTGAATGGCCAGCGCGTCGTCGACAGACCCGTTGGTGGGGGAAAACGCCACGATTGCATTGTCAAACTCCGTCACCTGGCGGACCAGTGTGTCGATATCCGCCTGGACTGTCGCAACGTCACACGTGCAGGCGGCGAGACCGCCGGCAGCAACGGAGAGAACGACGAGGTAGCAAGTGAATTGGACCATGTGCGCGAGGGTGTACGATTGAGTCGCTGGAGAGAGGCGACGCTCCTTTGCGCCTTTTTATACCGGGTACGTAGTAGAGTAACACAGGAAATTTGAGATCGCTGAACAGGCGTGGTGTTCATTAATATGACTGTGGGTAAGAAGGTCTTTTAATAGATACAGAATACTTAATATGAATGCGATATGACTCGTCTGCAATCATTGCGTTAATATCGATACAGTGCAGGACGGTACCTTACCCCGGCGTTTTACACTATCCAAGAGACAGGCGGAAACCAAAAAGTACACAAAGCTCGGCCTCGACGTTCTCGGGGTCGCTGAATCTAAAGTCATTTCGCGAAATTCGATTGAAGGTTAACTTCAAAAAATCTGGAAAAATGCCCATCAGAAAGCTGGACCCCAAGAATGGAGCGATCGGGACGGTACGAGAGCGAACAGGGGAATGGCCGAGGCTAGGTGTGGGGATGGAGTTGATGTTTGATCGACAATGATCGCACGCCTCTTGTCCATATGTTTCTAAAGTTAGAAACTTGGCGCGAAGTGCTCGAGACAAAAAGTGTGCCTTCATTTATTATCCGTTCTCTTGAGATTCTCTGCCCAATTCATTTGGACATGTTTGCCTTAATCTCCTTCAAGCCAACCCCCTTTTCCTTTCTCTGCTCCTCAGCTCGAGAATTTTACAGCCTTGCTTATCGCTGGACTGCCACACACGGGAATTTTCCCATGATTGCCGAGAAATGAATACCCTGCAAAATGAACATAGGTGACACCCAGTGAGTCAAAGCTCGTAAGCCGACATATACGAATGTGGAAGCTACAGGCGAGGATTCGACCATTCCGCAGTTCAACAGCTTCGAGAATACTCCTCCCCCAAGTATTCCATATTTGATTTAACTGTGACCCACAGCACTTGCTTCGAGTATAAATGGTGCTCGATGGTCCCCGCTGAACATATCAAGACAATACTATAGTTTAACCGCCATACAGCACAACCACGCTACCCACTGCAAGGAGAAAAGCCGAGAATGAACTTAATGCCTTGTGCAGCTCTTCCGCTGGCGAACCTGAGTACTGCAGTGTTCATAATTCTGGCATTTGAGCTCACAGATTCGGCCGGAGAAGTCGGTTGACTCCTGAGGCGCTGGAATGGGGAAGCAATGATGAGATGAATCACGAGGTTTATGTTCGCTTGATGAGTATAACAATCTTCATTGGCTTTGGAAGCAATTGACTATGAAAGTAGCACAAGTTCTCAATCCGACTCGGAGTTTCCTCCACCACGATCCGCAAACAATTCTCTACGTAAGTGGCCCAAGTTGGCAACCCCAACTCTCTTTTCCTTGGATTTCCTTGGATTTCCTTGGATTTCCACGTATCTAGTGCTCAGGAACGAAGAGCTCTCAATGAATCCATCGTTTTCTGCTCAATCAACTGGTACTCCAAGGGAAACTTCCACCGAGTCTGGAGCCTGGGCCTCTGCGCAAACTGGCCCCAGCAACAGCGCGCCAAAAAAATCTCGTTGGACGGCCGAGCGGGCAAATGCCAGACACCCGAAGCTCTCAAAGCAAGCCACATGTATGGCCACCATCAATATCATCAATTTCAATTTCTTCGATTTCCTCAAAGCGTCGAAGCGAGCATAGCAATGGCGCTTAGTCGGCAGCTAATTGGTTTAAATACCTACGGAGGCTTGCTAGAATGCCACCGCTTATTTAAGACTCCCGTCTGGCTACCTCCTTGTCCTCGCGTTTTTTCCAAACAACCTTTCCAAACAGCCGTGACCAACAACATCCGTTGCACGTACATTGTCCATCTTCATCTGTCGGTTATCCTTACTGAAGCCTTCACTCAGAATATGACTGAATACGACCACTCACCTGAGGCTGTTCAACAGTACTTGAACTCTCAGGCGCGTATCCAGCAGTGGACGGCCGTCACCGCGCGTTCCAATCCCGTCGACCCAAGCACCCCGCCCACTCCCGCCCTCCGGCCCTCCGTTGGCCTCCCTCCTATTCACAACTCCAGCACTCAGCCTGCATGGGCACACAAAAAACAAGACGCAATGCGCAAGATGCACGCATACGCATCTGCCGTGCCACCCAATCTCACTGTGCAGACGCCCGCGGCCGCGGGGAACCAGGTGTACGCCTACGCACAGCAGACGACGCCGTACGGGTCTCGGCTCAGCATCACCCAGCAGACCTCGGACGGGCAGTACGTCCAGCAGCAGTCCTACCGCGAGACCACACGTCCCCTCCACCCCACCCCAGCCCCCGGGGCGCAAATGCTCGAGGTACCACCGGTCAACTATGCGCCGCTCGCGCAGAACCCACACCCCGTGCCTGAGCACTTCTACCACAGCCTCCCGCGCGCGGCGGGGGCACCCACCCACACCCAACGCGTGCGCTCGAAGTCGTCGCACAGCGCGCACTGTGCACCCGCACCGAGTGGAATGTGCGTCTCCACCCCGCCCGTGCCACCCATGCCCGGCTCCGAACGCCCCCGCGCACACTCGAGCGTCCGCCCGCCCGGTGCGGCGGCGCCCTTCAACCCTGCGAACCCTATCTACGTCAACGGCCTGTACGGCGGCCCCTCCACCGCCGCGGTCTCCTCCCTGCACCTCCCCACGGCGTACCTCGCCCCGCAGCACACGTTGCAGCGCCCCTCCCTCCTCACGGCCAAGTCGAAGTCGAAGTCGTCCGCGACGCTCAACACGCGCTACCGGGACGGGGCGCAGGCGCGCCACCCGCGCCTCGAGGAGGTCCCCGCGATGCTCGTACCACACCAGGCGCAGGCGGACTTCTACGCCGCGCCTCGCGCATCGAAGTCGTCGGCAACGCTCTACGCCGAGCCCCGCTCTGGTTCCAAGTTCAAATCCTCCAAATCGTCGAAACGCGAGCGGCGCCCGCCGATGCCCGAGTTTGGCTTCGCCGGGGAGAGGATGGCAAGTCCACACCCTGCTGCCGTGAGCTTCTTCTCTTCTCTTCTCTTCTCTTCTTTCTTCTGCCTTCCGCCTTCCCCCTTCCGCCTTTCTTTCTTTCTTTGTTTCAAAGCGACTGACCAATTCGTGTTCGCTGCTTCAGTCCCAGATGCTCGTGCATTCCCTCGTCCCGGTCGCGACGTACAAGGATTCCAGTTACCCTGCGCAGGAGCGTGTGAAGCAGCCCTCGCTTTTCAAGCGCATGTTCCTCGGGAAGCGGACCACTTAGCTAGGCGCGCATCCCCTCGTCCCATCCCCCATCCTCCCCGCTCCCCGCTCGCATAGATTCTATTCTTCCTCTCATTCTCTGGCATCCTTCTCCTCCTACTTCTCCCACGCTCTCTCCCAGCTGTCACCACTCTCCTTCACCGGGCCGCCCGGCGGCCAATTTAAATAATTCACCCATCTCGCCGCCCCAGTGACCCAACACTCTCATTTCATTTCTCTTTTTTCCTCTCGACGCATTGTACCTCACCCTCATTGTTTTGGCCCTGACCTTTATCTCATCTGTGTTGCGTAGATATCATGTAACCCACGATGTGAAGCCTTCATCAATATATTCCTTGTCCCCATCCCTTCCCTGATCACAACTTCAAGCGATGAGAGTTAAACGAGTGGGATTCCGGAAACGTCGCCGCCTTCCGTTAGCATCGCTCGTCAATAGTATAGAAATATAATCGACCAGCACTCGATGTACTGTACTATTTCGACCAAGTGTTCAGTCACGCGTCACACCCAAGATTTTTTGATGTGTGCAAAAATCGCCTTAATTCAAAAGAAAATCTTTCGGCCTTTTCGGATGAGAAATTACATAATTTTGATGAACACTTGGTCGAAATAGTACAGTACTTTACAAGAGCAGCAAGGTAATTTTGACCAAATCTTGACAAATCGACTCAACAACACCAGCGCTCGGTAATTGCCGTGCGCGTCCCGATGCACAGCCACTGATGTACTCTTGTCTTCTACCCTGACGTACCTGCTGACTCGGTCTCAGATCTCAGCCTTGTCTCAGCCCTCTTGTTCCGAAGTATTCCTTCGGTCTGTTCATCCCACCCAGGTCTGAATCCCACATGTGGCAAAACACAAGCCAAACAAGCGCGGGTCGTCCCTGGAATGCCAAAAAAATGTGAGACATATTACGAAATGAACATCCATGTGACCCGTTGTGCACAGTATACGCAGTTCCTTTCGGATAATAACCGCAACTTGCGGACCCGCAACTTCGCCTAAGGCTAGAGCCTCGGACCCGACTGTGGCAGTCATACACAAAAATATCCAATCGTCATTTCAAGGCTATTTTCTTCAAGACAAGTCCGCTATCCTCGCAGTCGACAAACTAGGTGGACGCCTATCTGCTATCATTCCTTCCTCCGCAGGCTTCGAAAATTGAAAATTGTCCTACGGCGCAGTATGCCCGCAGTGATACTTCATGGTAACCGACGGCGACCACTCTATGCCGTCATGTATCGTAGCAAGCCCTTGTACTACCGAGTCCCCTGACTCAGCTGCGGGTCCAAGTACCCGAAAATTTATTTAACCCTGAACCTGCGACACGATCTCACAACCGAACGCAGCAACTGTCTCACCTTTTCCGTACTCCCTACAATGCCCCTCTCTGTATCTGACGCCAGCTCTGTCCTGCCACCCTATACACCTTCCAGTGCGGTACCGGCATACTCACCTGAACCCAGCGTCGATGAGTGTATCATCCAGAACAGGCCGCGCACAAAACCCCACTCCTTCACGGGAAACTACACCAAAAATTTTGGCTGCGGCACTTTAGTCCTCACGGCCCAGGATGAACATGCAGATGCACCAACATACGGCAGGTCGGCTCTCATTGATGGTTTCGTCAGTCTTGAAGACCGCGACTTCGTTTCCGACGTTACCCTGAAGGCGCGCGCAGACCGTTCTTCGTTACTGCCAGTGGCGCTGACGAATCGTTTTAATAGCTCAAGGCCAATATCGAGCTTAGAGCAGGCTCAGTGACCGATACAACTATCCTCGATGAAAAATACCCTCTGTGGTCGTCAAATTCCTCCGAAAACCAGTGCCCCGCCAAAATCCCCTTCTCGACTATCCTCCCAACGTATTTCGAGCACAAAAATGCGAGATATCCGCTACCGGCTTCGTATTTTGCCTCATATACGTCCTCCGACGGGATCTATGCTAAAGTATCCTACACGCTCTCCATCACCATCACCCGTGCCCGCCGCCGCAAGCTCAGCTTTAGGGCATCTAAAACTACGTACGCCACCTCTGCTCCTACATAATCGCAAATCGACAGATACTGACCATTTCTGCAGTGTAGTCGTGTCGTTTATGTACCGCCCCCGTACGCGTCCCGCACGCCCTATCCCACCCCCAGAGTCCCACTTTCTCGCCGATGTCAAGGCCATGCCGGAAGAATGGCACCAACTGACCGTCGCCGTCAGCCCGCGCCCAAAGGTCCAGCTCCCACCCGTGGATTTGCACGTACGTTTCTCCCTATCCATTCCCATTTTCCGATCGCCTTTATTGACCTCAGCCCCCTGCAGCTTTTCACCCCCGCCTTAGACGTGTTCACAGTCGGCGAGCGCATCGCCGTGCACGTCCAGCTCACCGGCGTTGTGTCTTCACTGCGCGAGTTTCTCCCCGATCATGATTCAGTAGTTGCGCATGCTACACGGACACCGCGCTCACTCATCGAGGTACGCCTCGTGCGCCAGACGCGCTTGCACATCCACGGCAGCGTCGAGGTCGTCCGCGTCACCGCCGGGCACGCGGTCCTCCGCCCCCTCCCGCCCAGTGCCCACGCGGATTCGAGTGACGATGGGACTCAGGCGAGCCTCAACTGGGCCGGCGAGCTGCGCGTCGACGCGGATGTGGCCACGGCCGGTTCGTTCGACGCCGCGGTGCTCCAGGTGCAGGACTTCATCGTGGTCGATGTCCTCGAGGCCGCAGGGCCCAAGTCGCAATTTGCGCACACGCGCCACTCTCGCCCGGTTCGCCTAGTGACGGACCCGTGCCTGGATCCGTGGTCAGATACGTAGCCTCTCGAGGCGAACCAGGACGTGCATTGAAACTTTCGAACCAACACTCATACGTTCATTCATATGATATAATATGTTTGGTTGGGCGACGAAACGGGAACGCAAGGTATGCGTCCTTGTCCTCGGTTGCCTCTATACGCGTACTGATTTTGGCTTTTTGTGCGAAAGCCCAATGTGGCTCGGAAACAACGGACAGGCCCGCGGATGACAGCCACTTTGCATTGCAGTTTCACTTTGCCGATTCATCGCTGATACATACCTTTTTCTCATCTACGCAGTAAACAATTGTACATCAGTAAAATATGCTATTATTTTTACCGCCCTTGCTCCCTCTGAGCTGCGTGCAAGTCACACCGCAATTGGGCCTGCCTCCGGCTGATTTAAACTGGGTCCACAGGCAATTCAAGTTCGCCCTGGACTTCGGAGAGATTCGGCACCATGGCGCCATATTGACACTCGTAAAGATCGAGCAGGAGATGTGTCACCATTGCCACAGACATGCTACAATTAGATGGTGGGTCCCGTGCAGCGTAGAAGGGCATCAATTGCCATCGTACCATGTCGCAAAAGTAGCCAGAGACCCGGGGAGCAGCCGCTGAGACTAGTCAGTGCGCAGATATGATTAGAAACATCTGTCGTGGCGTACTCCGTTGATCTGTTCGCGTCAGTTATTCGGGGAGCACCAACCACAACTTAGAAATGCAACTCACGAAAAAGGTGGCGATATTCGTAAGATTCGCGAAAGCCATCGCGCTGCGGAGTCATAGTCTGAAGCGCTATCTCGTAAGGAAACACAGAGCGCTCACGCGAAATATATAGCACCTTGGGGGGGGGTTGGGCACTCGGTCATTTAATTCGCCAATAAAACGGATGAACGCACCGTCTCGCACCATCAACCGGTGGATGGGCATCGCCTGATCAGGACCGACGGCTCGACGAGTCAAATACGCGTTGTAGACAGTGAGGCCAAAAATACTGGTTAGGGTTCAAGTCGCGTCAGGGTGGTCCGGGAGAGCTAACACATAGGAGACACACATAGAGTCGAATGCGAACAAACATTCCCACGCAATGGCTAGATCTGAAAAACATGACTTTTGAATCGAAGATCAAGCGAGGGTTTACAAACGATATGAGCTGTGGGGATTGTCAGCCGAGACGGCGACGGGTGAGGTTAGTCTGTGCCTACGCGGATCGAACGATATAAAAATGGCATCCCGAAAGTACGGTTAGGGGATGTCCATGCTGGCCGACCCCTACGCCCCACTGAAGAACGATAAATCTTGCGAGATCGGGAGACTGCTTGCACACATACCACAGTAAGACCCGTTAGAGATGCCGCGATTCCAATCAGCCACCACAAAATGCGCGCACTGCGCCCATAGAGAGCGTAGACTCGAATAATCATGACCACTGTATGCGAGTAAGAATCAGCTGCTGGGCTGTGGGAGAGCGGACCTGAGACTGCAAGCTCGGTGGCTAGCATGAAAACTTGATGCACGACGGCGGAGTTGAAGCATCTGAGAGCAACATTCAACGGACAACGTTGACGATTAAATTGTTTACCCACACCTGTAGACGATAAGTAGGACTTCGTTGAAGTTTAGAAGACTCACTTTGGGAGAAGGAAGGCTTACGAACGAGAAAACACCGATAGGAAGGTTGATCATCAGTGCACCATAGCGGAGGGCCAAGAACCAGTAAGCACTTGGTGCTCTAGGGCGTCTCCAGACGAGGTCAATTTCCTTGCCTTTCAAAAGCAAATGTGAATCGAGAGATGCTTGAAAGGGCAGAAGTACCGAGAGTTATGATCTAGCAAGAGCGTCAAAAATGCTTTGCCACAGCACCACCTAGCTGACCTGGTCATAAATGAGAAAGCCTGAGACAAAATGTTAGACGTTGCTCTACCGCCGCGCTGTGGAAGGCATAGCTTACAGACGGGAAACAGATGACAATAATTCTGGAGGTATCTGCCGAATATATTGTCAGGCGGTGTATAAGATCGCAAACCCAGTGATCCTCACATCGTTTGAAAGTCAGAGTCGCCGCTCGTAGCGCTGAAATTGCTCATATCGCGAATAGAGGATAGGTATGAAGGTGAGAAGCGAAGGACATGTCAACTTACCACTACGATTACAGCCCGAACTGTAGGGCGAACACCTTGGTGAGCTGAAAATCAGTTATCGTAACTGGTGCACGTTTCTAGTTCCATCCGCAGCAGAAGCACCATACCATGTGCAAGGGATGCAAGAGATTCCGGCATCCGCCCAGCTTCCGCGGCCGGTGACTGGTCGGCGGTTGTGTGTGCGAATCGAAGATGATATTTAGCAATAAGCCACAGAACGATAAGCCCTCAGAAGATCAGATTGGAGCAGTAAGAGAGATCTGTAAAGGCTAACTAATGACGCCGACAAGCCTGAGATGTAAGCATGCGGCACCGTATGATAGACCGGTTACCGGCCAACGAGCGGAGTTAGAAGAGATAAATCCGGAATGAGTGGGGACTTGCTGGATGAGTAGAACGTGGATTGAATTGCATGGCACCGCGAAACACCAGGACGACTGTCACGGAACGAATGGAGAGAGCCGAGATTGACGATCCTAATATCGGTAGGAAATTCGATAAATGAGGTGATCATGAGGATAGCGCACGAAGAGGCCTAGAATAGCGGTGAAAGAAAAGAGAATTCGATCATTGATCATCATTGATGCAAAGATTGATTGTCGATGGCTAAGATCGGCAGCCAGGTTTGATAAGCCGTTCACAAGTGTTCTGATTTGATTCTCCGGAGGTAATTCCCTCATAAGTGGCCGTAACGACTGGAGATACTGAGTCGAGGGAACAAGTACGGTCACGGGAGTCACGGTAATCACGACGAGCATTACGAAATGGCACTACTGTAGTATTACGACCGGAAGTTCAGGTGACGGGTGACGGAGGCCTGTGAACTGAACTAATCAAGGTTAGTGACGGTGACAATGAGTTTTCCTGGCCCAAATAGGCCTAGAAAATTGCAAAATTTCGCTCCGGCGTTCGCTGGATTACCTTTTAAGGGAATTGTTGGCTGATTACCGAGCTGTGAACTTTCAATCCAGTGAACTTTTGTGGTGACGGGTGACACCCCGTGAACTAGTGGTCGTAATACTACAGTACTTAGAAGGGAAGACATGCCATTCGGAAACGAGCACCGAGAGAGTGGTCGGAGATTAAGGACTTTGTGAAGTGAGGAATCTCAGGGCATATTTGGGAAGCTCAGGAGAAGGAGACTGAGGAGAAAATGCGGATGTCAGCTCTGATCATGAGCCAAAAAGGAAATCTCTGCAGTCTTCCTCCGCAGAATGAAAATGCCGGTCCATCCTAATCATATGCTTGGATCATGTGCCCAAACGCCTGCTCTCAAGAGATGCTACGCCGAATATTTGGTCATTCCCTGGACAGAGGAATACTAGGAGCCCCAGTTTCTGACGTTGTAAATGATTATTACGGTTGCGATCGTTGCGGACAATGTGTTGAATTTCCTTTGGCAGCTCAGCGCTCAGCATCCATATCCGAAGTACTTTTCAAATGGTGGAGCACTATACTAGACTCGAATCTTTGGATTTCGGGAGGAGGGAACATTCGGCGCCGAGCCGCCTGTCTGCATTGTATAGTGTGTTGAATCGACGAACGGATATTTGGCGCCAGGTTTGTGCATATAAGCTCAAGAAAATATGAGCGGAACTCACTCACATCTCAGAGTACCTCACATCTCTTGAACCCACATTCAGTGCAACTATGGCCACTAAATTCTCCACCCTCCAAAACAACTTAAAGTACAACGTCGCCGCCTCGGCGCTTTTGTTTTCGAACCTCCACAGCAAGGCCATCCGCGTCGAGGTCCCCGACATCGGCAAGGAGTTCTCCGACAGTAATTACATAGGGCGTGGTCGGAATTCCCTTGCGAGATTTCCTTCTGCGTTATTGACTTGCCTTCGGACCATGAGGGCACCCTCTACTACATATAACGACCTGGACAGCTTCGACACCTCGCGCAAGAACGTCAAATACACGGTTCTGAAGGTCGACCAAGGCGCTGGTGCTGCCCCGCTTATAAACATCAAGTTCTACCACCAGACCGTGGAGGAGTGCCATGCTGAGGTTTGTGACCCTCTCTCTCCATACATAATTAGCCTGACTGACGGCGCACCTGCAGTTCCTCGCCGAGGATCCCGTGAGTGTTTTGATTATCTGACACTGGTATGCGTAGCTTACTTACATTTCACTCTCGCAGACCGGCAGCGTCGCCGCCATGGGCATGCACGGCTACACTTTCCATGGCAGCTGGAGAGACCTCGACATCTGCTGCGGCACCGCGATGATCCGCAAGTACGACGACGAGACCACTTTCACCGTAACCGTCGGCACCATCCACAAGACAGCCAAATCCGTCGGTGAGTGTCGACTCCTCGGCGTTGAAAAACACTGAAATGATCAACGCCGCAACATGAAGACGTGAAGGGCAACCTTTATTTCAAGGACATCGCCAAGCTCGGGGATGGTATCTACGCAAGCTGGAACGACGATCGTGTCGTTTTCTACTACAACGATTGGATCGGGACTGATTTTACAGCCTACGTGCGTATTCTCCTGCCCGTGATCCAAGCTGAGTTGACTTGCTTGATTTCAAAATTCATGTTGCACCTGAATCTCTAGTTCATTCGTAAGTCTTATTTGCCTAGGCTCAGATAGTAGGTGCTCACTGCTCACATACAATCAGCCTTCAAGTACTCGACCAACGACCTCGGCCTCAAGGACGCGGACACCTCGATCTTCAACGGTGTGTCCTGGGCCTGAGGAGCCAGGCCAACATTCGAATCAGTCCCGGGCAAAGCTCCCGCTTGTAGCCATCGATTGGCGATGTATGTTATTGAAAGAACCAGTTATGTTTTATGATAGTTGATATTTGAACGATGATTTGAAAAGTTGGAGTTGACAAGTGACTGTTGAACCAACGCGCCGAATGCATTGAAATTTGATTCTTAGGGGATGAACTGACATTGCGAATGTATTTCGGCTCCTTCATTATTCTTCGTTTGTTCTCGCTAGCAAGAAAGTACCTCTGAGCAAAACTACAGGTAAAATTACTCTGCGACATGATCGGCATGCCAGCCGAGTTCATCGGCACATCGCACCATTCAAAGCCAGCTGATGGCCGTCGTACAAGAACATATGCCGGAATCCGGAACCCATGGCATGTAACACTCTTTCCAACTGTTCAGACAAGCATGCAGCCAAATTCGGGAATATGCGTCTGTTCATACTCGTTATGCAGACAAAATATACGTATTCGCCACTTTGTACCAAAAAAAAGAAAACAACTGCAACGACATTCTCCCATTCTACAGACGATTAAGAAAGCACATGTGATTTGCAAGGGCGGGTTCGGATTCAGAAGGCAAGGGCGGGTCAGATGCAGGGCAGTGGGTTCACGGCGATCACTGGCGAGCGTTCGTTCGTCAGAATGGGAATGGGTGGGAAAATGAGAAGGAACGCACCCTGCCCGAAATAAAACGTGTGGCACGGGTTGATGCCGGCCGAGGCTGCGAGAGAAAGTGAGTCAATGAGGTGAAGATCACTTCGACAAAACATCAAGATAAAAATCTAATGTCAACCTTTACGAGAGAACCGAATAATATAAAGCGAAGAATCGAGGAACCAAGGAAGATTGAACCACAGCCGAACTCGTACAAAAGCACCCAAATACATAGTGGAGGAAAACCACTTACGAAACTGCACACTACACTTCTTGTCTTCGCGCATTTTGTCACCGTCTCGTGCGATGCCACCAGTGCGAACGGGCCCGGGAGGGGATCACGGAATTGCCAGTATTCGGTGGCGCTGTGTGTTGAATTTTCAATTGATGAAGGAGAAGAGCGCATTCATCATCGTACCGACAAGTCGAAGGGAGGTAAGACCAGGGAGAAGGCCGACTGGATGCGGGCGAACGTGGTCGACTTTTAATAAAACTGGCCTAAGATAAGTATGGGGCAGCCCAGACCTAGAGCGCGGGATTCGGTGTCGGTATCCAGAAGGCTGGCGAGTAATTCAGGGGAGGCGGGAGTAGAAGACCAGCGGAGCCGAGTTAGAATTTTCCTCTTTCTTGTATATTCAAACATTAGAAGCTGACGCGCTGACGGTTAAACGTTAAAGAAGCGTCGACCAGTCGAGATACTCGATTTCCTGATCCCAGTAATTCAGGTTTAACACATCGCGCGTCGCATGTAAGCCAGTCAAGCCTGGTTCGAACTCTTTGCTTCCCCGAGGCTACGAGGCTTGCCTCTGCAACAGGAACTTCGATCAGCCGCAGACGCGTTGCGCTGTGGAGGTGAGCTCGAGATCAAGATCGAGAGACGTGCAGATAATATTTCGCCATGATCGGGATATTCTTTTCGTATTATCGCCAACCCAGAAGCCTCAGTGCACCTGTATGTGCCCCGCCACCCCGAACTCGACATACGGCTGGGGCCGGTCGTCTTCTTCTTCCCCGTCGTCCTCCCGCGATTGAGTGGTAGGGGCGTAGGAACAGGCACGGGCATAGCAATAAGCACCGCGAGCGTCAAGGGGGCCGCGGCGGATGGGAGCAGAGCGGCGCCGAAGTCGGGGTCGGGGTCGTGTTTGAGTGTGGGCGGGGAGGTGCGACGAGTGGTTCGTGTTGGTATTGGTGCGCAGATAGAGGCTGCGCAGCCACACGAGTCAGAGTTTTCAGCGCCTGGACGAGGGTCGCTAGACGCACCATGACCTCGTGCCACACCTCCCGCACCCGCACCCGCACCCGTACCCGCACCCCAATCCAAATACCCGTCATATAGCCGCGGCCGCGGCGGGAGCTTGCGTTCCGGGTCGGCGTGTGTGGATAGAAGGATGGCCGGGCGGAGGAGGCGCATGCGATCCTCGACGACGCGCGAGCACCAGAAGAGCATGAGACCGACGAAGACGATGATGGAGAGGGCGGCGATGAAGACGTAGCCTGCGTCACGGTGGTAAGTATAAGTTATGGGGAGATATGGAGGGGATGAGGGAGTGTCGTGAGACGCACGTTAGAATCGTTGAAGATGGTTTGGCCCTTCCTGGACATGGCTCAGGCAGAGACCATTTCCGAGCGACTAGTCGCAATTTGTTACGCTCGCTTCAACGCTTTGAGGAAATCCAAGAAATTGAAACTGATGATATTATTGATGGTGGCCACACATGTGGCTTGCTTCGAGGATAACGCAATAGCCAAAGTTTCGGGTGTCTGGCATTTGCCCGCTCGGCCGTCCAACGAGTTTTTTTTTGGCGCGCCGTTGCTGGATCCAGTTTGCGCAGAGGCTCCAGAATCGGTGGAAGTTTCCCTTGGAGTACCAGTTGATTGAGCAGAAAACGGTGAATTCATTGAGAGCTCTTCGTTCCTGAACACTAGATGCGCGGAAATCCAAAGAGAAGGGAGAGAAGATGAGCCGCTTAGTCGGCCGATGCCGTAATCGTAGCACGTGCTGTCTTGAGTCCTATCGCGCCACGATCGTCGCTGAATTTTACGGTCTACAGTTCACTCCTACGGTGACCGAATGGACAGCGATTGCTTAGAGGGACTTACCATTGGCGAAGATGCCCCGCTGAGCTTTCTCCGCACGGCTGCCTGGGACCTCCTCGAGTCTGAGTCGCCCTCTCTTGCTTTCGAAGCGGATGGCGCGTATACGGGCAGAGAACTGGCCATGGATGTTGATTTCGAAGAGGAAATGGGCAAATCTAGTGTGATTTTCCCTCCTGCTAACGCTGAATGGCGTTTGACTCAAAATATCCAAGAAATTGCCTGATTATCTGGATGTGTCTCCACCCTGGCTCGCGGCGTCGGCGAAGCATGTATCCGTATCAGAACCTCCAAACGAACTCATTGGCAAGTCAATTCAAATGTTCAACAATGATTCTCATCCCTTCGCATCGTGTTCAGTGGGACGGGATGTTCAAGCGGAGGAAAAAGACGAGCGGGATTTTCAAGAAGAGGGGGAAGACGAGTCGATGGCTGAACCTTGCGAAAACAATTCAATTTCACCCTCGAACGAAATTAGCACTGGTCCGTTCAGTGCCCTAGATGGCACGTCAGTCTTCTAACTATCGTCCCACTAGCCGGCGCTCGCAAACGTCGAAGAACCGAACTCGATGCTCTTCTTACGGATGGTACCTACGTTTCATACCTTGCTACCGACCTCTCGCACTCACGCTTTTTTTCCAGTCCAACAATACGCCTCTGAGTCTCGGCCCGCGAAGAAACGGCGTACAGCTCGCAACAATGACAGCCTCGCAGCCACCCCTTACCCCCCTCCCAGATACATGCACGCCTTCGGCGTCCCTCTCCCCCCGCTTTTGCGCAAGAATACGCCGGAGGATTTCCACATCCCCGACTTCCTACTCAAATGGATGCCTACCTTTACTCACACCCGTGCCAACCCGACTGAGGAGGAATCTGAGCACTTTGACGACGATTCTTCGTCGCCCGTGGACCTTCGAGATGTGGCGATCCCAATGACCGTATCACTCGACGTTCCGCATCGCAACGGGCACCTTCGTATGGCGAATCGTACCCGTACCCGCTCCCGGTCAGCAGCGTTCGGCGTTGCGCTCCCCGCCATGCTGTTCGAGAACCGCGCGGTGGACTTTGTGCTGCCCCCCGACTTCCGAGGTGGGGTGTTGCCCACAGTGGTAGTACCGGTCGTGCCCATGGTGGTATTACCGGTCGTGCCAGCACCACCCCGGGCTCCCGCAGCAGTAAACCCAACGGCACCGCAGACCTTCGCCGCCGTCTGGAAGCCATATCTACCCCAGTTTCCGGTGAACCACTTTCCCCTCGGCCGGATGGTGCAACTCCCCGTCGGCCGGACGGAGTCTGCACATGTACAGGCACCACAAAAAACCTACGATCAAATTTTCTGGGTCCCGTCTAACAAACAGCCGTACGCAGCCGGGCGTTGTGCGATTCCGGATCATCTCCTGCCCGTATCACCCCTCAGCCCTCTGATATTTACCCCGATCCCCGCCTACCGCCGCCCCCTCACCGCCTTCGGTGTGCCGCTTCCACCATGCCTCCTCCAAATCGAAGCCCCGCCCGAGGAGTTCCGAGTCCCAAGCTTCCTCCGACTCGGTGCAGCCGCGTCCCTGCCCTCTTCTGTGTCCGTTCAGCCCTCTCCATCGGCGCGAGTCCCAAACCCAGTCCCGGTCTCGGTCCCAGGCGTCTCACGTCCCCGGTCCCGCCCCCTCACCGCCTTCGGCGTCGCCCTTCCGCCCCTTCTCCTCGAGCCCGAACCCGATATGCCCGAAGACACCGACGAAGACGCAGACTTCCACCTGCTCGACTCGCTCTTCCGCGGTACAGCAGCCGTCCTCATCCCGCCGGCCCTCTGTCCCCCGGTCCACATGCGCACGCACGCGTTCGGCGCGCGCCTTCCCGAGGCGCTGCTGCGGTTCCAGGAGACACCGACCGAGTTTACGGTGCCGCCGGAACTGCTTAGCGACGTGTGCTGTGCTTGAATTACGATTCTTGAGTAGGTGTATGAAGGTACGCGTCGTGCGCGTCGGAGATGTCGGTAAGCAAGTGTATTTCTTTTCTGCGAATTCATTGTACATTGTTTGCCGCGAACGCTGTGGTTCCGGACACTACGCACTACTATGATCCTAACGTCAGGACAGCCTGGAAATATTCCTCGATAGCCAATTGCAAACCTTTAATGCCACGGCCGGCAGACGGGGTTATTGCTTTCTTGAGGCAGTCTCTCGGGCCTGCCCCGCAAATGTTTGAGATTCACGACGTACATTTACAACTTACCACTGCTATTGACATTACGTGCAACGTTTGCTCCACTATAATAGGGGAGAGGGAAGTGACGTCGGAGACCACTGGAACAATGACCATCACCGAAGCAGCCCTGGAGCGGATCGAATGTTTGTCCACGGAACCTTCAAGAAAATCAGCTCAAGTTTTGAGTTTATGGCCAAAACGCGATCCTCACTGCGCTGATCGTATGGGTCGGGCTCTGGGATCTTTGTGCTTCAACGCCGGTGAGGTACTTGCAGTAGAAGCTCGAAGGGTCGGTCTGAAAGATGCGTGAAGTTCGGAGTAATTCTGATGATTGAGCGGAATTTCCTAGACTAGTTTCTTCAATGTTCAACAGCTGGCTTACAGCATATAGCGAATAACTGGACTATCTTCGAATTGTTCAAGGCCCTCGAACTGCTACTACGTCACGATAGCTCTGAACGACCTGTGCGATCGGCGTCAACTTGATACATTTGTGCCCTGAATTCCCCAACTCCTCTGGCATGATTTGTTGCTCCGAACAGTCTCCCTTGGATAGATGCGCCGTCCCTGCAGATCTGCACAGCTCGTTCACTTCCATCATTGTTCGCTTTCTGCTATCACCTATTTTCGGGGCAAGCAGCCTTAAAAGGGTACGGCGTCCTTTGAGAACGTCAGTAGGGATCTCCAAGTTGGTTACCTAGTGAACCCGATTGATATAGCGAATTATCAGGCTCGGGGGCTGGGATGGTCCAGTCGGATCCACTTCGATGGTTATTTTTGAAAGTTCATCTTGAGCAGTGTGATCTCGTATGTACATCCGTACTGGGAACCTATCGGAGTAGTTGCGTTGGAGATAGAATTTTGGACACCTAGGGTCTCCGCTGGCCGGTCTCCGTGCTACTGCGAGTCTGCGACAGATATAATATATTTCGAAGTTGCTGCCTTGTCTACAATCGCAGTCGAAATATACACCCCTTGCTATAACCTGGCAGTCCCATCGATTCACCACAATCACTACTTACCGAACACCAAGAGAATCTCCCGATTTTTGCTTCATCAGAGTTCTGACCGCGACTGGCAATTTGTTTGGCTGAGTTTCGGTATACGCGTCGCGATGAACGCATCACGGGATGACTCCACGTCATCTCCGCTCCTTCGAAATCCTCCATCGAAGACAGTTTACAGCTTTTGCCAGGCCAAGAGACAGCCATTTTCTATGAACCTCGTTCTGCAACCGGAAATTCCTCGGCCCCGTCTATTAGCCAAGAGGATTCATCGGCTTTGTCCCCCGAAAGTTCTGAACTTTGCCAACAGCTTTTGCGGCGCCAAGAAGGTGGTCTTTGGAAACAACTGCTGCCTCAATCTTGCTGTCTCCATTTCTCGGTGCCGTCTATTGGCCAAGAGATGTCTATCCGGTGCTGTTTTGGAATCTTGAAGCTTCGTGGTCGGTTTTGCAAAATTAACCTCGCCTGAGGACACTTGGCGGAAAACCTTCGGGATGGGGTACATGTCCGATCCTTGGCTCAGGGACATCTTGGAAATCCCTTGGCAACCTAGCTTTGGTTCTCGTGCCAGCCGACGGGATGTTGCAGTCCTTCGGGCCCGCCTCGCAAATGTTTACGGTGCCGATGTATATTGACACAACTCACCACTACCTATGTATACATTAAGATGTTTGCTCGATTATAATAAGAGAGAACCAACGTCGGAGACCCGTTGACAAATCATTACAACTAAGTACCACGCTCGAAGCGACTCTGGAGCGGCAGTTCAAGTTCTGAGTTTGTGGCCAAAAATCCGATTTTTACTGTACTGATCGTATGGGTCGGGCTCGGGGATCTTCATGGCCAACGTGCTTCAACCAGCGAGGTACTGGCAGTCGCAGTAGCAGCGCTTTGAAGCGTCTATGAGAGATGCGCGAAGCCCTGAGTAAATTGAATGATTGAGCAAGATTGTCTTCCTAGACTAGCTTCTTCAAGGCTCAGCAGTTGGTAGCCTAACTGGCCTAGTTTTGAATTGTTCAAGGCCCACGAGCTGCTACTTCACGATAGCTCTCAACGGCCTGTGCGATCGGCGTCAACTTGATACATTTTGTGCCCTGATTTCCTGAACACATCTCTGGCATGATGTGTTGCTCCGAACAGTTTCCCTTGGATAGATGCGCCGTCCCTGCAGATCTTCTCAGCTCGTTCACCTCCGATCCATCATTGTTCGCTTTTTGGTATCACCTATTTTCGGGGCAACCTTAAAAGGCTACGGCGTCTCATTGAGAACGTCAGTCGGGATCCCCAAGTTGGTTACCTAGTGAACTCGATTGATATAGCGGCATCAGGCTGGGAGAGGCAGAGTTGGGAAGGCCCGGTCAGATCCACTCCAATGCGTATTGCTGGAGGTTCATATTAAGTTTAATCTATACTGAGGTCCAAAGTAGTTGCGCTGGAGATAGAGTTTTGTACACCCACGGTCTCCGCTCGCCGGTCTCCGCACTACTGCGACAGATGTAATATATTTCGGAGTTGCTGCCTTGTCTGCAGATACAGGACAGCTTGCGATAATATGACAGTCCCGCCCATTCTCCACAATAACTGAGTAATTCCTGCCCAAAATGGACTGTCCTAATTTTTCTTCTTCGCAGTTTTTTTTTTTAACAGCCTAATTTTCATCATAGTTTTCGGCGGTTTATTTGGCTGTGTTTCGATCTACGCGTCACGGCAAAACTATCACGGGATCGCGGCAAAGCATCACGAGACTCGCCACATCGCCTCAATTTCAAAAGAACCAAAACCCTCCATGTACAGCCTTTGCCAGGCCAAGAGGCTCTCCTGGGACCTCATCTGACAACCGGCCATTCTTCGGCTCCGTTTATTAGCCAAGAGGATTCATTGGCTTTGTACCCCCCGGTGTGAAGCACCCCGTAAGTTTTGAGCTTTGGCCTTGGTCTACAGCTTTTACCGCGCCAAGAAGATGCCCTTTGGAAACGACTGCTGCCTCGATCTTGCCGTCTCCATTCCTCGGTTCCGTCTACCGGCCAAGAGATGTCTATCTGGTGCTGTTCTGGAATCTCGAAGCTTCTTGGTCGATTTTCAGCAAAATTAAGATCATCTTAGGACACTTGGCGGGAAAACCTTCGGGGTGGGGTATATGTCCGATCCTTGGCTCCCAAAATCCCGCGTCTATATACCAGGTGCCGGCAGCATGAGCCACCTTGTGTCACTGAGAACCGGCCAAGACGTTGTTGATCTTGAGGCCAAGCAAAATCTTTCACTATAAATCGTGTCTACCCCTCGCTCACCGTTATGGCCTCCGATGTGTCCGCAGTCTCCAGCGAGACATCCATTCTGGCCTCTCTGGACAATCTACTTCCTACGACCGCAGTTCGTGTGTTAGTAGCTTGCATCTTCACTCTTGCGCTGGCCGTATACTTGCTTCGCGGCGCGAGTCTATCAAGAGCGACAGACAACCTGCATGGCGCCATGTGTAACACGGAGTGGATATATTACAGATCAGCAGAGGCGGGTTTACTTGGCCAATGCGATACAGGCCTCCACGAAGAATTGTCGCAGTAAGTTCAGACTTGTACTGAGCACGATGACCATATCCCAGAACTGACTGTGACTTAGATTGCAAACGATGGCGTCCGAGCTTCGAGAACAAAGTCTACGCGCCTCCGTATCCTCCTGGAGTGCAATGCAAGCCTTTTGCCGTGGACTGTCATTCAAGATCATGCGCTGCGCGAGGGATTCCAAGAGCTTGAAGACCCGGATTGAGGTTCGTCATTTCTACTCTTTCATTTCAAGGCATCAAACATGTCATCCAGATCGCACTAGAAGCTGGGTTGCGCAATAAAAATAGAGATGGACAAGCCCATTTTCTTTTGACAATAGGGAGTCCACATATACCTGGACTGCATTGTAATTGCCAACTGGCTTCCTTCTAAAATGGACTCTTCAATGTACATGTACAGAATCATTTGCTGCAACCCCGCCGCCGTATTCTCTCGACCATGTCCGATTTAGGCAATCCTGCACTCCTTAAAACGAACGAGCTCCCCGCCCTATCAAATGCCGCCGCGGTCGGTGATCTGATGGCCGTGCCGTACCGGACTTCTTTTTATCCCTGGGTCAATTGAAACCTATCGCGATGTATCCCAAGGGATTTGCAGTGCACAGCGGTTGTGCAGCAAGTGAAGCCCTGCAGTATTTCGCTCTGGATTGTTGCTCGTGCTCTCTCAACCGTTGGCTTGGATGTTCACCTGGCGATTACTGGCGCTCGAGGGTCTGCCGCACCTGAGCCCAAAATCAATATTCGTGACGCCGTGGCTGTAAAAAATGATGGCAGGATGCGGTGCCGGTGCAGGGCTCGGAATCAACAACCACAGGTGAGGCAAAAAAATCCAGTTCTTTCGCCTTCTGATACGAATTTAGGTGACTCATATGACGGCCATTAGACCCAATAATGTGTCAGCGAAAAAAACCCGTGCGGTTCGTGCAGATTGCTGTTTGCATCAACAGCACCAGTGGCAGCTTACCCGTTTTCGTCGTTCGTCGTTCGGTTTGTTTATTTCCATGTCAACTCTGCGGCATTCAAACTCAGTTTGTAGGAGGGGACGTAGCTCTCCATGTGCGGCTCACTTTGACCCGATTAGGATGATCGTTTCGGTTGCTGATTTGTCCGTTGTGGGTGCGGCGGTGCATATCTTACACGGGTTTGATCCAGTAGCCTTCTCCACCGCACGATGAAGTCGGCCTTGGATAGGCGCCCACCAATGGACGGAGACGTTCCCTCTGAACACGGTCGCATTGACTCTCACGTTTATTATTTCCGTGACATCGGCAATCCCTTGTTTCAATTGTCGTTGTTCCTTTTCAGCCAGGTAACGCACTCGCTAAAATCGCTTTCGAGAGCAAGCGAGGCTGGGGCAGTCGAGTCGGTGCTGGGCGGCCGAATCAATGGGATCCTCGGTGTTTGTGTTTTGGCGCGATTGATGGTGTGGGTCCAGTACTGTTCGCGGAACTCACCGGTGCAAAACACAGCTGTTTGCAAACCTCATTCACGCTTACACGGCCGGTCCGTAGAATCGATAAATACCCTTCTCTGATCGGTAGTATGCTTGCTTTGACCTCCCTCCCCCGCTCTACCTGCAGTTCCGCTCTCCGCATGGTGCCAACTTCCGACTTCCAAAGATACACCACCGAGTTTAGGCACGATCCATTTGAGATGCCGCTGATCTTCCCGCCGTCTCCGCCGGGGCGGAGTCGTGCCGTCGACGCGTCGAGTCCTCGTCTGCCCTCTCATACCAGAGCGTTCAGCTATTCACCACAACCCTCATTTGCGGACCGCGACTACCCTCCAAGTTTCGTGTCTTGCCATAGTCATTCAGATGTACGCGATGTTTGTTGTTCCCTTCATCGATACTGACTTTCTTTGCAGTTGGGATGTTTCCTCAACCCCCGCTTCGACGATGATGCTGCGAATCATCTGCCATATGCTGCCATTGAGGAATTCCTGGACGAATCACTCATGGCGGCGCACTATCTGGATTTACCGACTCACTGCTCTAGCACCGACCAAGAGTTATATAGTCAATCTTATCAGCACAGCGATTCATCGGCGTCCAGTCCAGAGACCACAGAGACCTCTTCGAGCACGAGTCCACGGGCAGAGCTATTGAGCACCCATTCATCTCCTGGATATCTCATGAGAGATGTACGTGCAACCTCAGTTTATCGAGCTGAGCTGACTCCAAGTTAATAGCTTCCGGACGGAATGAAGACACCTCGTCGTCACTCTGGATTCGGGCGCACTCCCCAACCCCCGCGTTATGATGCTACCTACGACCACCACGGTTACATCGAGAACAACTATCGGGATGATTTGGTCCTTCCCAGACCGGCGTCCTTCCACGAGCCGCCAATGCACCACCGATCCGCAAATGATTGGGGCTACCCTCCGTCTACGCTCCCTTCCATGTTTCACCGGAATGGTCGGTACGCCATGACCAGAACTCCCTCCCCGTCCAACCCGCATCCTGTCCACCAATTTCCCGTTGCTGAGGACCTTCGTCGCTGGCCGCAGATGTTCAAAGTCAACCAAGTCAAGAAAACAGACGCGAAGAAACAGATGATGGCGTGTCTGTTTTGTCGCGAGCGCAAAATCGGATGCTCCCGCCCTCCCGAGGACGCCCCAGACCAGACGTGCAAGTACGTGTTCCCAACACACTTTGTCGACCATTAATTCACAACTTGGCATAGCCAGTGTGCTCGTCGCAAGAGGAAATGTCAATACCCCACCGAAAGCCGGCGGGGACAACACACTCGCAATAGGCAAAGCTCCAAGAAGTTTCTTGGTCTGGAAGAGCCGAGAGTTGCTCCTGTTAACCCACCCAAGCTCCGCGGGACGGGATAATCTTTGCATCGTCTAGATCCTCCTCCGTTGTATGTTTGGGCTCAGTGCCAACGGGACACCACCACCGTATATCCTCCATTGTATTATTTTCCAAATGGGACATTTTAGCCATTCTGCCCACTTGTGGCCGAGCACGAATCTACCATACCTTTTTGTTGTTTTGTTCCCGGAATGGTAAAGCCGCAATTACAGCCAACCTATAAGCGTTCGCCTCTGGGCTGTGTATGGCATGAGCTATTGTAAGTATACGATACAATGGCAGGTTGCCCTGCACATCGAAATAATGTTAGGCGGCGAAGCAACAACAACGGCCCGTCAAGGGTTAGCCGAGGGCCGATTTGCGCGCTCATCTGATCAGCACTCAGCAAGTAGATCTTCAAGTTCGGGGGAAAAATAGGCCTCCGTTGGCTCACACCGGTATTTCTGAACGAGAGATTCAATGGGCAGTTCCGCCACGATCGATGAACAGGAAGGCGGGAAGTAACGTACCTGGGGGATAGATTAATTCCATGCTAACTCTCATCCATCCGTACTCGGCGGCACTCCTTGTCTCAGAACGCGTTCTGAGCTCATGTGGTCGCTATGTTGAGCCGTATAGCCACGATGCGGATCCAGCATCTATCATAGCTGGCATCTGTCAAGGACGCTATTGGAGTAGGGACCTGAAAAATAATAGAAGACCTTCGTTCGGGATGGTCGGTACAAGAAGTTGTTTTGGAGTGCGGACCTAATCTAGCCCCGGCAGACATACCTGGATCGCAGACAATCCACCGACGACTGCATTAGGACGGAGGTAAAATGCGTCCGGGGAAGGATGTGATGCACATGTTGTCATCAGAGAAGACATGGCGATGATAGTCTTGAGAACGGCTTGGTTTCAAGACCGTGATCCCGCCTCTCCAATACTGATGCGAATTGCGGGACGCGGAGGGAAAAGCCACCAAACGAACGGAGGAGTCGATTGGCGAAGTTGCCTGATCCTGCTATCATTCAATGTTAGCGGCCCTTTATTTTAACAAACAGCCTAATTTCTCCAGACTATCGTCATTTGAGATCGGCTGGCTTCTAGCGTATTGGAAGTGAGTATTTCATAACCCACCCAATAATAACAGTGATGAAATCTTCGATGGATGTTGCGTGGAATGCGGCATTCGAAAAAGGGAATGATCTTAAGTCAATTGATTCTATTCCTACTTAAGGTCAGCGGTCGTGTGCCCACTTTGCGAGGGGTTCCCCTGACCGGCCTGCTGCGGGGAGCCCCAGACCCCGTGCACCGTCCATCGTTTCATGATCAATCCCACACAAGTCGAAGTATTGTTAAAGAGTTCTTTGATTGTGTTGTCCTCGCTATGCAAATGCCCTAACAAGAACTCGAGCAACTGATTTTTAATCGCCCCGCAGAACAATCATATCTGCGAGTGTGAGCGTTAAATTTCCGGGAGTTAGGCCGTTATAGTTGATGCCGTGCTTCAAGAACGAGGGATGGAGTCATGCAGCCTGTCTGGTGCAAGGGATGGAGCATTGAGAGGGCACACACTCATCCCAGACGGAGGAGCTTGGAATTGATACATGCATACGAGCTGACTCGCAGAGGGATCCGGGTCTAACCAACGACAGATCGGAAAACACCGGTTCGGGGGTGTCGGAAAACCGAAACCCATATCGCATCCGGGTCCTGCCACAGCCATTCTTCAACTCCGTTCCGGACATAATTCCTGGTAAATGGACGAAGTTTCATCAGGAATAGACGGCCAAGCTCCGCCGATCCTTCCGCGGCCCAAAATATTATTTCAAAGAATTAAGCAGTAGTTGGTATATTTAAACTCCGATACAACTCGGCATCACGGCAAGTTGAATTTTGAAGTTCAGCCGATCGGCGATCACCTCACACACAAAATAACGACCTAATGTCTTTGACCGAGGAAATATTCGTTCTTGAGCGGGAAGAAACTACGCGGAATCTACCACGTAAATCAAGTTCTCACTCTGTATAGCAGAACTCGAACGAATGCGCTCTTCCTTTTTTCGCGATCTGGAGGCTTGTATTTGTCACAGATAAGTGCGGTTAAATTACTCAGGAGAATCGGGAAACAGCCAGCCACGCGGAATGCAGAGGTATAGATATATAGCGAGGCTCCTTGTCGCAGTTGACAAATTTAAAGTCGTCGACTGGGATGAGCGCTGGCTGCTGAGTGGCGGCATCAGGGGCCGCCTTTACAAACTTCTTTGGGCGTATGATAACAAACAGAGCACCCAAAAGCACCTCCGACCTGCCAGTGGATTCGATGAACATGGCGGTAAGGCGGATCGTGGGAATCGACCGACTCCCCCTTGTCACCACACACACCAGATTCAAACCTTCGCTCTGAGCTACCACTCATGAGGGCATCATATGTCATTGACTGTGTAAAGCCGTGAAAAGACAACCATTCAATTTTAGCAATGAGAATTGGCTGGTCTGGTATCACGTGGAGTCAATTTTGTTGATCTCTCTATGATATATCGGCCCTTTGTGTTATCTTTCTCTGGTGAAATATCTGATACGATACTTCAATCGAAGACGAATCCGTCTGACTCACCGATGTGGTTACATCTAGCCGCACGGTCTAGCGTTTTCAGTGGTACGCATTACGATCATCCTAGATCGACCCTGATTTCTGTCGCAGGACGAAAAAAAAACGTGCTGCAACTCGTGTGGAACATATGATTCTGCCCATGGTTTCCGTTCTATGGGCATTTCCCGCTGCGTGCCAGGAAGCCACGTTAAGTCCTGCATCGTGAGGGTGGACGACTCGGAGTACCAGGTGGCAGTGGAGACGACGGCCATATCACCCTCCGGCATCGGGAAACGGGTACTTACTCGATCCGCCGATCCAGGAGACGCTGGCGCATCGTGGATAGCACCCTGACTTTCAGCATCCTTCAGCCGATGTAGCTAGGCCTAGACATCGCGCTTAGTTGGTTCTCCTTCCGGTACCAAACAAGTTCAAAAAAGCAGTGCGGCTGTGCACATTATGTAACAAGTGCTTACCTCAATCGGGACTCAGCGCTTAACAACAGACTAGAGACGCTGCACGAGAACGCCGTGACTTTGATGCACCTCTCCGCTTCGTGTCGCACCGCTGCTCGTCTCCACCGCCGCCGATCCCCGATCCCAGCTTGTCCCGTTCTGGCAGGATAAGACAGTCGCCGCGATGATGAATCTTATTCACCTGCAAACAGTCTGGACGCCGAGGCAGAGGCGGCACCCACAGCGAACTCGGACATGACTCACCGCCGTCCATTTTGTGGGGCTGGCAGTTTTTTTCAGGGTTGTTGGGTGCATATCGTTGATCACCCTTGCTCCATTTTTTTTCTGCTCCTATTCCGCTTCTAGTACCGTTCTAACGACACATTTCGTTACCAGGTACATAGCGCCTGCTAAGATCGATCTTCGTCCACTTTAGGCATTCCTGCTATGATGTGCCGTCTCTTGTGTTTCCGGGCTCGCGCGCCGTCGGCCGCCGCAGATGCCTCCGCACACTGGCCACACATGGCATACACATCGCTTCGAGCGGTCATCTCTTGACCAATGATCTATCATCTACTACACCTCCCTGTCGTCCTCCCCCGCGCCTCCCTGCCTCTGTACGGTCCGGCTCGATCCTTCACTGGCCCGGATACCTGGGCATCGTCCTCCCCCGTACTCTAACATCATCCAAGGGGATATGTGGCTTTGAGGGGGCGCCCTGTCGGGGGACCGGGTGCTCCGGGATTCCATCGCACATGCGTTGTTGTGGATATCGCAGCACTGTCGACGTATATTGGGCACAGGAACGGAATACATCGGGACCGGGCGCGCGGCGGCCTGCACGTAGCGCGAAAAAGTCTCAGTATGTCACCATAGGTCGGCGGACTGGGTGGGAATAGTCGGCTGGAGCATGTGTGCTGAGCCCTGGTACCTGCAGAGGGGTCTTGGGCTCGTATCGTTCCACGCGCATGCAAGTGGAGGCAGCAATGGCGCGATGGTCACTGAGCTCCACGGAGGATACGTGACCGTAAATGGGAAGACTATACCACATGGCGCGAACGACAAGCCAAGCGGGCAGGGTCCGAGTAGAAGGGGTGAGGGCCATCGTTACAGTGCTACATTTGCCGTTCGGTAGCAGCGTGCAGCATTTGACCGCCCATTTAACTGTTACCCTCGCTCTCCACCTTCGTGTAACAAAATTGTGTTAGACGCATGGTTTCTCCCGTGAGCCCCCTTTGTGCTGGTCTTCCGCAAGCTCCCTTTGGTCTTCCGCTTGTAGCTTAATAATGTATAGGCCCTTCCAAGTTCCCCAGAGTTAGCCGAGTGGCGGGGCCAAATGGCTTGCGCCGCTTAGCGGAGTTTGAATTGGCTGGGAACGGGCGGGCGGGCGTGGCTTGTGGCGTGGCGTGGCTTGTGCTCGACTACACCAAGCTTCTGCACTGTATGTATTTAATATATTTTTGAATATTAGACACTCCCCCTCTGTCCTCTCCTTGATTATGGCGTCCTAAACATCGCGATCAACCCCGCCACCACCATTGATCGCATCAGCAACTTTCCAACCATCGGCCTTGAAGTTTGCCTATCGGACACACGATTTCTCAACACGGTTCCTTCAAAGTCGTATACCGCATATCCTGACCGCATATCCTCAGTTTTTGCGCGGATTTCATATGCTCAGCATGCTCAAACTTTCAAATTCCGATATGTACCTTCTTCACCAATGGCGGAATTCAGACTCAATTGCTGCCTTCGGTGAGAGATCTGGAGCTGTTCTGCTTTTATAAATGCGTGTGCATTCAGATGATGAGTGATATATATATTGTATCGCAAAGGGATGTCCATCTCGATCCCGATGTTCTTTTTAACGGTGCATATCTCATGCACATGGTTGAACAAGTATTCCTGTGCTTTCTTGCTGGAATACTTAACTGGGTCTCCTAATATCTTGCCCAAAATAATCACAGCAACTCATTTAATTCACCAGAATCCACTATAGTACCCACATAGTGCCCGCCAGCCGTTGCGCTCCACTAATGACTTGGGCGGGCATTACAAATTTGAAACATCTTCAACTCCAAATGTCTTTCAAGGAAAAACCTAGTTAAATCACAATGCAGTGGTTCTAATATCGAATACTGATCTCTGAGATGTCCCTTGAGCAATGATTTCCCCTAATTTTCATCGCAAGCCACATCCCCGCCAGATTTGATGGCATCAGGCAAAATGGCGGGTGATGGCATGGGCGATGTTTAACCTCGGTTTAACTGCCCAATTCATTGCCAAATTACAATGAGATGTCCCAGCGTGATATGAGAGTGTGAATACAAACAGCTGGAATGTATCTGACTTCCCCATTGACCATTTGGGAGACTTCTGCGTACCCGCCGTGCCCACGCCCATTTTGATGGCATCAGGCAAAATGGCTTGTGCAAGCCATTTTGCGCGCAACCGGCGGGACCGCAAAAAAAAGTTGATTTAAAGACTCTCGCAAGTCCATTCGCTTCGCAGAACATGGTAAGCATCCAATTAACTATTTATTTCGACTTTCTACAAAAACTAAGCCTCTGCAGACCACAAGCCATTTTGCCGTCCGAATGGCTTGTGATGGCATGTCACATATGCAACCGTGCCCAAAATTGGGTCGAATCAAGCCCAACCGTTGCCAGTCGGTACGAGGATGGTGACTGAACTACCCCTGGCATGATATCTGGCTCGAAAGTGTACGTATTTTCACGATTTTTACCACAAGCCATGCCCATGCTGATTTTGATGGCATCAGGAAGAATGGCTTGCGCACATTATTTTGTCCGCGATGAGAACGCAAAGTCTCCTAGCAAGTCATGCATTACTAATGAGTTCAATGAACTGAAATATGTCAATTGAGGGCTAATTGCACCAAGAATGTCGACAGATTTGTCAATTAGACAAATTTTCGCACCGGTTCAAGTTCAACCCAGGTCAAACATCGGAGACTGGGAGCGGGGATAGCTTCCACGACTTTAGTTCGGGTTGATTAAGATGTAATCCCTTACTTTGCTGAAACAATATCGGAATTGGGTCGGAGCTGCAACAACTCTTGCAGCTCAAAAAGTGAGGGAAGTTTAATTCAAGTGCCGTGAATATCTTTCTCCAATGGACAATTGTGTCAATATTCTGTATAGGTGGAATCTAAGAGACAAAGCATGTTGGTCGGAGCTCACAAGCCAGCTGGCTTGCAAAAGATGCAAGAGTTGTATAGTCATTAGTGGCAGTGGTGACGGGAATTGTAGACAATGCTCAAATAATATGGGAATTGATACAGTAGAGCGCTAGCAAAGACTATTGGGAGTGTGCCTACCACAAATACAATAATGGTAGAGGCCCGTACGATATGCAGGAGACGCAAGCCACTTTCTATTTTTGGCTGATGCCAAGCCGGCTAAATGGCTTGCGCAAGCCGACAAAATGGCTTGCAAGCCATTTGGCCGGGCGTGGGCGGGTGATCCCACCAAAACACACGCCCCCGCCCGGCACAAGCCATTTGGCGCGGGTGCAAGCCATTTGGCCAAGCCAAAAATGTCACTCTCCAAGTTCCCACCATGTCTGTGAAAACTCTCGGTGGCTTTGCACTTCATCATCGTCGGGCGGGACTCGGTGGCCTCGTTGCCGTTATGCCGTGACCGTCTTCGAGTCTGCCTCCTCTGAGATTCCAGGAGTGAGTCTGGTATTCAGGTCGGTCGTTCAAGTCCGCCATTTCGCTCTCATCAGCAATCCAGGTTGGCCCAAATATGGGTCGCCTACTTATCAGGTGCGGCTTCGGCGACGCCCTGCGACGGGCATCAGTGAGACCGGGGGCACACACATTGCGAGGATGCAAGTGTCTCATTTCCGGCAAATATTTCTGACATTCGAGTAGATGAAGAGGAGACACTTGGCTGCATAAAATAGGGTGAAAAGATGGAGCGCGATTCTGGACTTCACAATCATGTGGGTTATTTTCATTTTTCATCTCGAGAGTGTGAATAACACGAAGTCGTAGAGCCGTTCTGGTCGAAAGGCTTTTGAAACTTGCATGGCCCTACATGACGCTCCACTTGAGGAGCAAGGTTATTTCGCCCAACCCGGATCTTGGGAAAGTTACTCTCGAATCGGGACAAACGCATCGCCCTAAAAGTCGCATTCAATTTGTCTACGATGCAGAAGAGCAGGTAAAAACCGGTGGCTTATATCTGGAGCGCCTAGCGGTAGAATTTGACAACGATTATGGCGTGTTTTGTTTCGAAATGAAACAGAAAAGATGCGGGTTGTTTCCTCTCGGGTCCGCTGCGCTTTCAAGTGCTGAGATCGCGTTTTGCAAAGGTCTTACCAAATACTCCGCTGAAGTACTACCCGAACGATTCTGAGAGACCAGCATTGCTCATATTTGCTTCAAAAACGAAGCAACGTTAACTTCAACGCCTTCTGAACAATGTCGAACTCTAGTTCCTTGCGCTAAACGAAACAACCATACTAGACAGCCGCATGCATGATGACCCTCACTTCCATTCAACATGTCCTGTCGTAAATGCATGGGTATCCGAGCGATCGAGTCACTTAATTCCTCGGCTGAGGCAAGATGGGGGCTGGGAGAGGAGCCCTGTCAACCTGAGCCACCATAGCGAGCATAGGCAGCGTTGTAGATCCGTTGCCCTGCGGGTGAATAAGTAATACTTCGATCGCCGGGAATGAGACTATCGCACCACAATGTTGTGAGGGAATCCAGGTTCGAACGGGACGATACTTTCTAAGTACGCGATCTGCGCTGGCGACAATGAGATTGTTAGTCCTTCGATGTTCTTCACCAGGTGTTCCGGCTTTCGACCTCCAACCATGGGAAACACGTAGGGAGCCTTGTGCAAGAGGTATGCGATAGCGACTTTCAAATGGTGTTCAGCGAAATATCGAGGCAATAGAAAATCCCTCACCGGCCGGGACGTTATCCCCGACCCCAACTTCCCCCGCAACCTTCTCCAACGCATTCGACATCCTCTTTTCGATCTCCGTGCGTTTCCACCCGTTGTTATCGAGCTTCAGATCGCGCCCCTGCTCTCCGCTCTGCTCACGGCGCGCCTCCTCGGCATCGCTGCGCAGCTTGCCGCTCGCCAGGACGTTCCACGCGCACAGGGCCATGCCGTGTTCGCGGGCCATAGGGATGATCTCCCGCTCGAAGGCTCGGTCCATAACATTCCATGACCCTTGGTAAACGGCAAAGGGGGTCTTTCCGCTATCGATGGCGTACTGATTCGCTTGTGAGACGACCCAGGCCGGAGTATCCGAGATGCCCTGCAATCTTCCATGTAAGCAAAACTCGGCCACCGAGAGGTTGAGGCGCAACGTACGAGATAGAGGACCTTCCCCGCAACGACTAAGTTGTGCAGGTTGTCCATGACTTCTTTGATGGAGGTCTCGAAGTCCCAGACATGGACGTAGAAAATGTCGACGTAGGCCATGCGCAGGTTCTTCAGGCTGTTCTCGAGATTGATGCGCATGGACTTAGCGTTGTTGCCATGATAGGTGACTTTGAACTTGATGCTCGGGTCGGCGAGCTTCGCATTGAAGGTGTACTTCTCAAGTATCAGTTTCCAGACACTCGGATGGCGAATGAGGTGACCCTACCTTCGTGGCAATGACCATCTGCTCGCGGTTACCCCGCTGCTCCATCCACTCTCCGATAAACTTCTCGGACGTCTCATTCTGGCTGGATCACACACGATATCGGTGAGCGAAGTCGGCGAGCCCGAGGACGCTCGGGAAACCCACTAGTTGTTGGCGGTGTCAATGAAGTTCCCACCGGCCTCGTAAAATGCGTCGAGATATTTGAAGCTGGATGTTTTGTCCATCGCGCCCATGCCGAGTGCCTGCCAGGTATCACCGATGCTCATCCCACCTAGAACGAGCGGCGAGGCGTGGATGGACGCATGTTTGGAGAGGGGCCGATAACGCCCAAGCGCTGTTGGGGGAGCAGGACTACCACCGCCGAATCCCATGATCTTTTGTGATGAAAGTGGGAAGTAGAAGTAGGAGGGAAGGGGAGGTGCGATTGCTGTCTGGTCTGGTCGGTCGGTCTGCCTTGCCTTATAAACGAAGAGGACGGACGTCTCGCAGTCCAACGGTGTAGACGAAGTGCCGATTCAGTGAGCTGCCGGGGAGACGTACCATACGCCGTTTCGGTGCCGCCCGAATTCGTGGTCGTTCGGCACGGCAATGCCAGCATATCTTGAGTAAGAAGCCATCCTGTTATTGATATACCGCTGAGGGGATCAAATCCCTTCGGACCGTGTATTCGAGCGATGGTATTTAGAGCCTGACGCTGTTCTGGCGTCCATCTCGAAGATCCGAGGACGGGTAGATTGGTTCGCCTGTACAAGCAAAACCGTCGCGCCCCGAAGGATTCACTATCGCCTAAATAATGCGTCGGTTCCCGTAACCAGAAATTGAGTTCAGAACCCGCACGGGCGGGTGTATAGAAATTTTCACCGTCGAGGCCCAGTATCGTCGTACATTGAGAGAGTTCTGAGTCCAACGGTGTCTTGCTATACACTAGTGCCGAGCGCCGACCTTCAGTCAGCTTCGATTCAACGACCTGCCGGGGAGACGTACCATACGCCGTCTCGCTGCCGCCAGGATTCGTGGTCGTTCGGCACGGCAATGCTGAGAAAGAAGCCATCCTGTTGATATACCGCTGACGGGCATCAAACCACTTCCGTTTATTCGAGCGACGGTATTTGGAGCCTGGCGCTGTTCTGGCGCCTGTACGAACGAGACCTCCACGAGGAAAAGGATTATCATCACCGCTCAGCAGCGCCTAAATAATGTGTCGGTTCGCGTAACCAAAAGGTCAGTTGAAACTTGAGAAAACACACCGGTATATGAGAACTTTTACCATCGGCGAAACCCGGTACCGATACATTGAGAGAGCTCTGAGATGTGTGCTTCCGATGCGTCCAGAGGCTAAGCTCGCCACAGACGGACGGCCCAGATGCCAGGGTGAGGCGTCTGACGTATCGGGTGATGGTATCCGATGCACAGTCCAACGATGTCGTGAAGCGCCGACCTTCGGTCAGCTTCGATTCAATGAGCTGCCGAGGAGACGTACCATGCGCCGTTCAGCTGCCACCAGGATTCGTAGTCGTTCGGCACGGCGATGCCAGCATATGTTGTGAAAGAAGCCATCCTGTTGATACACCGCTGACGGGGATCAAACCACTTCGGACCGTTATTCGCGCGAGGGTATTTGGAGCCTGGCGCCAGTCTGGCGCTCGAGAGAACTACCCCGAAGACCGGATAGATTTGTTCGCCTGTACAACCAAAACCTCTGAGGATTCACTGCCGGCGCCTAAATCATGCATCGGGTCCCTTGACAGAAATTGAGTTCAGAACACGCGCGAGTATATCGGAATTTTCACTCGAGGCCCAGTATCGTCGGACATTGAGAGACCCCCTAAGATGTGTCAGATCGCAGTGGGATTGTGAAGGGGAAGGGATACAGAGACGGTGAACCTGTCTCCAATGCATTCTGAGGTCAAGCTGTCCGACACCACGGGCGCGACAACCCAGATGAAGGGAGGCGTCCTATCCATCGAGTGATAGTATCCACCGCTTATTTGAAGTCTCTATGGACGGGTTTGTTGTCCGGAGCTCGAGAAAGAACCAATCGAGCGATGGACACTGGAATGCTGGTGACTCAAGAAATTTCAACGCCTGAGCCCCGCTTACAGCCAGTGATTCGCCAAATCTTGGACATCAGCGGATTTCGCCGTGGCAAGAAGAGAAAGACGCCCGGAAGGTACCGGTGATCCAATTGCATGAAGATGCCCAGATGCCGCTGCTGTCCGAGTTTATCCCTCGCATCAGGCTTGAAGCTTCAAGTTGCGAAAATAAAAAGGAGTAAGATCTCCCGATTCGCGCCGCAGTTCAGTCGCTCGTCAGTATCGATGCCGGAGCGCGCGAGGGCGTAGTCAACTGTCTCGAACACGCAGTCGACGACGTACTCTGGACGGGCAGCAGAGTGAGTACAGCACAAAGCACTTTGTGAGGGAACGCACCGATGACGGGTCTAGCCAGCTTGATCTCGATGAGCTGCATGAACTCGAGGCAGTGCGCTACGGGATCGACGAGCGAGGCGCGTACACTGGGCTCCTGAGGCTTTGACTGCGGAACGAAGTGGCACTTGAAAGAGTCCTATGAGAGCTGGAACTCGACTCGGCGGACGAGCTCGAGGTGGAGTCTGAAGTCGGAGAGATCATCTCTGAAGTGGAGTGGCTGGAATCGCTGGGTCGGGTGAGTCGGGCGATCGATTAGGCACATGGTATACTGCGCGGATGAATGGTACATGGGTGTCTGAATCGGTCAACAAAGAGCGCAAAGAAAAAGCGACGGGAACATGTCAAAACAGTGTTTGTCATCCGGTCGGGTTTGTCCGGCTGTGTCAACCCGGCGCAATAATCATCCCTGTGCGCAGCATTGGCGCAGCATTCCGAGATCGATGGTCGGGAATGTGCGCGGTGCAAGGTGAGACAGCGGAATCCAGGCGGAATCGCCTGTGGCGAAGCTTGGGCGGAGCATTGGTGGAGCGCTTAGAAATCCCAATGGCTCACTATAGCTCGCCAAGATCTGGACAGCCTAGTTCGAAGGAGGAATCCGGTTCAACTTTCAATTCCAGGAATTTCCAAATTCCTGGCAGCGGCCCAGTACCTGAACTATAGCTCGCCAGGATTTTTGGACAGCCTACAGGGTATCCTAGATCGGTGGTCGGGAGTATACACGGTGCAAAGTGAGACAGCGCGGAATCACCTGTGGCGGAGCGCTTAGAAATCTTGGGGTTCACTGTTTCACTATAATAGGATCATGAAGGTTCAACTTTCAGCCCATGCCGCCTACAACGGGAGCTCACCAGGACATCATTTGAAGAAGTCGCCCCCAGAATAATGAAAAAAAAAAAGAGCTGAACAAACAAGGTGACGATTTAGGTGCGCGTGAGACATTGGACAGAAGTCCATGGATGTCCTTGGAAATGTAAAGCCATTGATCGAGAGAAAGCCGTTGCCTGGTGGGTCGAGTAGACTGAGACATACAAGAGACAAAAGAGGGGATGATGATGCATTGATATCTCGATAATTTGAGATCCGATGACACTTCGGTTTCCTGCGAACGTCCCCCGGACTTCGAGGGGAGGAACGAGAATCTGCACGGTTATCAGCAAACGTTCATTCCAAGGCGATTCAGCCCACCAGTAATCGAGGATGAGCCATGTATTTTGTTACTCGGTGTCGGTTGAACTCTTCCTGGGTATTGTGACCAGTCGGTGTAATTAGCCAGTTTATACTCGGCAAGAATAATGTCAATGATAATGTGAACGTTCCTTCGATTCATTTCTAGATCGCTTCCTCCAGCACCCCATTTTCGCGGCTTGCTGAACCATCTTGGTTTTGCCTATTTGGTTGACATCGTAGCGGCGTTCACAGAATGCACGAAAACGTCCGATTTGATTTGATGTTCAATGTGAATTTACATAACCGCCTCACCCGTATGGGCGTCCGAAGAATACTTTCCTGCGCAATGAGCGCTTCTTTCGGTTCTGCCAAACGGACGCCGAAAGTCCAGAGCATGCGCTACTTGAATGCACGGCATCATTGCCCGTTCTCAACCTGCGTAGCGTCTTCCTGGAAAATTTATTCCGCGCCGTGCCAAAATTGCAGAATAAAATGGCGGAACTCACCAGAACCGAGTTCCTGAAAGCCATGATCTACGAACGCTCAGCGATAGTTTTGGTTGCAAAATTTGTGCACGAAGTTCTCGAATTTTACGCTGTGACACAGGTAGGTATGTCTTGAAGTTTGCGAGCTAAATGACAGGTCTTGTCTCTCTTTGTTATCTAGGGTCTACATGGGGCATACGGGAACCTGTGGGATCTGCGTCATGGAACTTAGATGGCGGAAAGAGGTCCAGGAACGATGGTGTAAGTTTACTTGCTTTGTACACCGGGATAAATCCTAGAAACCGGCATTCGTAATCTTTGTTATCTAGGGTCTACATGGGGCATACGGGAACCTGTGGGATCTGCGTCATGAAACTTAGATGGCGGAAAGAGGTCCAGGAACGATGGTGTAAGTTTACTTGCTTTGTACACCGGGATAAATCCTAGAAACCGGCATTCGTAATTCGGACCGTGCCGTGTAATCCTCTACCTACCTACCTGCCGGCACCTACTTACTTCCCGGTAAGCAAGGGGCTTAGTACTAATTTATACCCGAAGCTAACGTTGTTCGGTCGTTCGGGATCAATAGAAATTGCCTCGGAAGAGAGTGGCGAGTTTCAGGTTTTACTTATAAAGAGCAAGTGCGTTTTTGACAACACCAACAACGATGATGTGTACCACCAATTTCCTGCTTCTCCTGGCCTTCATTGGTAGTGCCGTGGCTGCGTTCCCGACACAGCTTGTCTACCAGTCTCCAACAGGAGTCTCTCTCGAGAACATCGCCGTCCGCCCATCGTCCAAACTTTTGATCACCTCCGCCCAATTGCCCACGCTGTTCACACTGGACCCCGGCGCCCCGAGCGCTACCCTGGACGAGGTTTACACCTTCCCCAACTCCACCAGTCTCACGGGCATCGTTGAATATAAGCCAGACGTCTACGCCATCGTCGCCTCCGAGCTGAACCTCACCGCGATCTCCGCAGCTCCGGGGAGCGTCGTCATCTGGACCGTTGACTTCACCTCCGGCTCCCCCGTCGCGAAGCCCGCAGCGCGCATCCCGCAGAGCACGCTCACGAACGGTCTCTCCTCCGTCCCTGGCCACCCCGACCTCGTCCTCGCCGCGGATTCCGATTTGGGCGCAGCGTACGAGGTCAACATGCGCACCGGCGCCGTGCGCGTCAAAATCCAGGACCCGGCACTCGCGGCAGGCGCACCCGCCCCACCTGCGCTCGGCATCAACGGGTTGCACGTGCGAGACGGTTCGCTCTATTTCACCAACACCCAGCAGGGGACGTTCGCGCGCGTGCCGCTCCGGGGTGGTGCAGTTGAGGTGCTCGGAGACTTGAAGCCCTTTGGCTTGAGCGGCGGATACGACGACTTCGCGTTCGATGTTGAAGGACGGGCATGGGTGGCGACACATCCCGGGACGCTGCAGCTGTTTACTCCGCTTGCGAATGGGACGTGGCTGCAGGAGACGGCGGTTGGGGATCCTGCGGGGAGTACGGTAGTTAATGCGCCGACTGCAGCAGCTTTCGGAAGGAAAGGATCGCGGAAGACGAAGATCTTGTACGTCACCACCGAGACAGGGCAGATCGTGGCTGTCGATACCGGGGCCAAGGCGTGAGACACAACAGAACTAGTGAACTGTAAAATTAAGCAGTGGTTCAATCAACCGATGATACAGAGGCAAGCCCCGACGATATGTACTGTACCACAAATCTGTGATTGCAAAAACGGCGACGCCGACTGGGGAACTCTTGAAGAAAAACAAAATGAGAACGACGAAGCCGGAATATGTCAGAAGACGTCCGATTCGATTTGAATATTGTGTAGCAATTAATATGTGTTCCTACTTCCCGATGTTCAGAAACGCTTTCTGAAGGATGGTCAAAAAATGCGCGGACGGGCAAGCAGGCAGTCGAAATCTTACTCATTTCTCCTCGTCATGGGCCCATCCACCGCAACAGCACACATTTTCCATACTCGTTACGCGCCCGCAGCAGAATCTCATCCTCGCGCCAAGTTTGATGTACTCTCTGAGCAGTAACCACCACTCCTGCCGCACAATGTTGGCCCGGGCCAGGTCCTTGTCGATGCTAAAATGAATCATTTGCTGGACCACGGCGGTCGGTGCGTACAAGTGGGGACCATAAGCCACATGAATCCCCACGCGGACGCAGCCATAGAAATTGTCTCCGAACTCTACCTTGCCGCGCGCGGAGAACGGGGGTAGACCGTCTTCGAAGTCATCGCCGACTGCAGCTCCGGGAACGCACGCATCTCGTCGAGTTCGCGGCGGCCGATTTCTTCCACGCAGAACCGTTGGTGCACAGGGAGCGTGGTGTCGTCCAGGTAGCACAGAATCAAGCACAGGATTGCCTTCCGTTCCACGTGCGGGTTTTCGGGCAGCCGCATCGCCGCGACGGCGCAGTTCTTGAGCGGGGCCTCGTAGTACTTGATCCAGGCGACCAGATCCGGCAGCGCAGATGGTATGCCTGTCTTCTCGACATAAGCGAGACGCTGGGCCTTGGAGGCCTTCCTTGTGTGCAGGCCAGTGTGCCTTTTGGCATTCTTTCGACTGCCATAGACCGGGTTAGGCTCTCGCGGCGGATGAGATATTTAGTGGGCCCACACATGGGCCCACACAATACAAGGTGACTTGGCACGATGCGCAAGTAGACAGCTTGGTTTAGTGGCCACGCTGCATGTGGAGGCACTTGGCGCAAAGTTGGTGAGTATGAACGGGAGGGCCATCGTGGAACATCGGAAGGCCATGGGTAGTGGAGGGTAGAGTTTCCTGGATGAACGATGAAGGCATGGAATGATTTGGGAACGAAAACAAGTCGCGAGCGAGTGTGGTGGTGAAAAGCAAAAAGGCGCTTTTGATCGACTGATGCGACTTTTGATGTAGATGCTGATGAGGTCGGTTTTGCTTCTTAGCGACTCGCGCTTCTGCTGCACTTCCCCCTCGCGTCGGCCGCGACGAGCGGCTCACGCTTCTACCTGCCTTGCATTTCTGCACGAGCGCAGTGACTGCCGAATCCCGAGTACATGTCCCGGTAAATGACGCGCACGCGCACCCCGCACCCGCACCCGCACCCGCACCCGCACCCGCGTCACGATAGTTCGAGTACACTGTCGCACGCTCCCGTCTTCGTCCACCATCACATCCCTCGACTATAGTATGGGTGGACTTGGATATGGGCATGGATGCGTGACCAGTCGGTGCACTCTTACTGGTACTGACTTTGCACGCCTCGTGTTCGAGCAAGACATACTCCCATCCCGTTCTCGTACAAGTTGGACTGGTCGGTTTTGCACCCGTTTTTATCACTCTTTTTCTCGGATAGTAGAATGCATCATGAGGTAACCACAGTATAGCGACCGAACGGAAATCCATCCCAGGCTCCAGCACTCTTATTTTGAGGCCCCCGAGATGTCGACCGAGCATGCATGGACAGTCTCACAGGTGAGGTGGTAATGAACGTCTCCAGGTCTCCTTTGCAGCCTTGGTTCCCGCGACGGAGTCGTGGTACGTGAGGATATTTAGAATTAAAGATCGATCAAATGTTCAAGATTCGCCGGTAGAATATTCAAGACATCGAGAATGGAATTCGAGACATTCTGGAAGGTTAGGGTGAGATTAGGAGGCGGAAAGAGTTCCGGTGGCATTGGAGGAGACGGTGGGAGCGGCGACGGCCGGCGTGGGTGGCGCGTATTGGGGGGCGGTTTGATACCTCGGCTGGGGTGGGGTTAGTAAGGAAAGGGGGAGACGGGGAGACTAGGTCGGGAGGAACGGGGGAGGCTGCGCGGCACGGAAGGGAACAGTCCAACGGTAAATACGATAAGGCGCGCAGGTTCTGTTCACACCTTTGCTGAAGCGGGCACGCCCAAAATGGTGTGAACAAATCACGGGAGACGGGCGGAGCCCAGTGTGCACTCACACGCCCTACGCGAGATTGGGAGGGAACGGAGGACGCGAAGACGCCGTCCGCAGCGTAGCATCACTCGCATCCAAAAAAGGGGTGCCAAAAGAAAAGGCAAGGGAATCTCTCACCTGAGCCAAGTTATGGGGCGAGGAGCGCAAGCGGAAGATCTGCACTGGGCGGGGACGCGAGTGACTGCGCTCGAAGCGGCCACATTTGTTGCAGAGCTTCACGCGTGTCAGCGTCAGCGTCGCGTCGCGCAAAGAAAGTGGCACGACTCACGACTTTGCCCGGGCTCAAAATGCTCCTCCTCCACGTTTTGTAATTGGTCGCGCGGCAGTTAAAGCAGCGTCTCCGCACACGATCGCTCAGCCTGGTCGTCGCATCGTCCGTGTATACCACCTGCATCACGCCCGAAACTCCACTGGGGCTACCACCGGGCGGGGGCGCCATCGGCTGGCTGGGAATGGTGGCCGGGACAGGACGAGGGACATATCCGCCGTGGGAGATAGGGACAGGCTGGGGTGCGCGCTGGGCGTGGGGATGGTGCGGGTCGTAGGCGAGGTGGGGCTGGGGGTTGCGGTCGGCGTGATGGTGCTGGGGGCTGCGGTCGGCATGGTAGTGCTGGGCGGGCGGGGGCGGGGGCGCGTACATGTCGCCGGCGCGGTAGCAGCGGGGAGGGTCGTGCGGCACAGGACAGTGGTGCTGCGCCTGGTGCCCGTGGTACTGGGGGTTGCGGTCGGCGTGGTGGCACCGGGTCGGCAGGGGCGGGGGCGCGTACATGTAGCAGCAGGAAGGGCCGTGCGGCGCGCACTGCGCCTGATGGGGGGGAGCGTACCAATACGCGGGCCGGGGCTGGGTGGTGGCAGACATCTGAGTGTAGGGCTCTGCTGGGACAGTGCGCTTTCGAAGTTGTGGGGTACACTTTCGCGTTCTTGTCTTACTGGTAGGTGCCAGTATTTGTAGTGCTAGGCGCTGTGGTTGCAGCAGCTAAAGTGCCAAGATATGTTGTCGCTTTCACCTCTTTGATAATGAAAATCAGTATAAAGAAACGCCTAGTCTCATTTCTGTGTTCGTGATTCGCACGTTGCAGGGCGTACATAATACGCGTGTTCAGGAGCGGGATTTACTCACGGAGTTAACGATGTTGAATTGTCGAGATGAGGAGCACTTTGGGAGCACTACAACCACCGAGCGCATTCTTGCCGCATTCCGGGCGGAATCACAGACAGATCAGTCCGGGAGCACTGCAACCACCGAGCGCATTCTTGCCACATTCCGGGCGGAATCACAGATACATCAGTCCTGGGAATCAAACACGCAGGAATCACAGACCATGAGTCCTGGGAACACAAACACACATCCTGGCAGACACGCGACGCACACGCCTTTCTCGTATACTATGACACGGCCGTCACTGATTCACTTTTCCTCAAAGGAAACTACGTTGCCGGCGAATTCAACATGCCAGCATGGACCTGAGAAAAATTCTGAACACGTTCCAATTGGCAATTCCAAGAAATTTGGGGACGTGGGATATCGACGACGATTACCGGAAAGGCATTGCCGCACGCCGTGGCCCGTACGTGGCAGGAATTGCGCTGGCGTAGGTCGACCGTGCGTGTAAGTACTATCTGTGACGACTGCCAACCTGGCCGGCCTAGGAGTCCGACCCTGGCCACTTGCCAGTTGTAACTTTAAGGCTAGCGCTAGTGCCTTGACCATATGTCATTCTGGTGCTCATGCTCATGCTCAAGGGGAGGAATACTTACATCTTACATACTTATATCCCATGCCGCCTATCCCTGTCCCTACATAGCGGTTAATTTTCAGCCAAAAGTGGTGAGTGTCGGATGATGATCGGCGGCCGCGGGTAGGAAGATCAATTAATTAATTTCTTATCGATACCCGAATCACCACTTCGCGCCATTCTCTATGTACCGCGTGCCACATCCACCGCTACAGTGTTACTTACTTACCAAGTTCGGACTACATACCATACCTACCGCAGCAGCGCCGCCGAGCATGGGATGGGTATCACTCACTCGCAAGTTGTCGGGAGGCTCACTGGCAAGAACATGCAATAAGTTCTTCCTCACAATTCGCAAGTGCGCGTAAGGTCTTCGAGACGAGAAGACGGTCCAGGTGTTGGATACAGGCAGACGCACTACTAATACAATCCAGTCTGTTCTTCTTCTAAGACATAGGCTCTTCTCTTCTCGGAGTAGGGGCCACCCGTAATAATCCATCGTGGAGAAACGCGAAAGTCGAAAGGGACGGTTTCGCGAGACGGGATGTCGTGTCGAGACAAGGCAGCGGGCGGGCTATACGACCTGCCCCGGGCCAGTGCGGTGGCCGTGGTGGAACAGAATACCAGTGCCCGTGCAGCAGCGCAGATAGGCGGCTCCTTTCACGCCTCTTCGAATTCGTCAACGCGCGGGGTACTCAGCGACATCGAGTACTTCCACAGTGAAGACGAGTGGAGGCGGGAAAGCGGTGCCCGCGCTGCTCTCCGGGGAGGCGGAGGTGTAGGAGGGAGGAAGGAGCTCGGGAACGGGGCCCGCGCTGGAGCGATGGCGTTGCCGCTGGTGGAGCCGGTCCACGTCTTCCTCCATGGAAGTGGCGTGCGCGGGCGATGTAGACGAAGGCGACGAGGAGCGTGGGGGTGCGGACAGTGGTGCGGGAGAGGAGGGTGGCGACGAAGGGGGTGAATCGTTCACGGTATGAGGGCGCAGAGGAAGGTGGAGGCCAGAGCGGGCGAGGGCGTGGTCGACTGTCTCAAAGACGCAGTCGACGACGTACTCTGTGTCAGTAAAGTGAGTACAGCACAAAGCACTTTGTGGGGGACGCACCGATGACGGGTCTAGACAGCTTGATCGCCACTAGCCCGGGAGAGTGCGTTACAGGGTCGACAAGCAAGGCGGGGTGCACTCTGCTCCTAGGGCTTTAGCTGCGGAACGAAGTAGCACTTGAGACAGTCCTATGAGAGCTAGAACCCGACTCGGAGCTTGCGGAAGGGTCTAAAGCCGGAGAGATCATCTGTGAGGTGGGGCGGCTGGGTCGGGGTGATTCAGAGCATGGCATAGCTGCGTTATACTGCACTGATGATGAATGGATGATGACTATTCGATAAATGGCCGAGTCGGTCTACAAACAGCAGAGCACAGCGATGGGAGCATGACAAAAGCGGTGTTTGCCATCCGGTCGGCTTTGTCCGGCTGTGCCAACGCGGCACATTAATCATCCTTGTCATCGGTGGTCCCGGAAATGTAAGACAGCCGTATCCAAGCGGAAGTCACATAAGCAGGCAGGTTTAATACCCCAAGACCAAAACCCGAAATTTGGCTGCGTGAATCGGCAACTTCGGGCGCTAATATTCTAATGAGAAACTCGGTGGGAAACCGGGATTCTGGAGAAACCCTTAGATGCCGATATCATGCCCGACGCATTGCCATGTAATGCCGAGTCTCGGCAATACTGCGAGGCCAATTTCTTATCGAATCTGTGTTGAGTGGGTGTCGATAGCCGCTCCTAAATTTTGTCCTATGTTAGGATGTGAATCTCGTGGAGTCTGACTATAAGTGAGACTAAAGCGTACCAGTTTGATACCTAAATCCAGTAAGTAGCAGCACAAAACTTGGGGGGAGCATTCAACACAAAAATTAGAACCCGAATCCGAGAACGGGTCGGATCCGAGTCGAACGGGCGTCTCCTGCATATCCTGATGCTATGCGGCCGTGGACTTAGCACCACCGACCTGATATTCGTCGTCTCGGTTCCCTAAATGTAGGTTATAAATTTCGCCCACAAAGTCTGGAGTGTGTTCAGGTCCACGTTACCAAAAAACATGAAAAACAACTGAAAGGATGCACTGGCGGATCAGCGCTTCAACTGGAGTCTATGTGGAGCTATGATAGTGTGAGGGCGAGAATGCAAAAATGCCTACCGATTTCATTCGGACCCATGAGTAAACCAAGAGAGGTACTACGGAGTTCAAATTCGGCATATGCGAATCTTAACAGCATATTATTGAAACACCGAAAGCCTCAGGCAAAGTCACTCTGTTGTCAGACGTCTCGGAGGTTCCTAGAATATTTGGGTGCCGTAACGCCGTTCTTGCAGGAGAGAAAGCAGCTGCAATTCAATTACTGCTTGATACAGAAAAGTCTTGTTAAAAGGTGGTCGAAGACGGACACCAGATTTTGGCTGGGTGATATATCATTTGCTCTGATTAGAGATGGGCGGTGATATATCCTGGTCGGTAATTCAGAGACATGCATGATATATCAGCTTAGAGATACATACTAATGCAGTAGCAGGGCTAGTATCCAACCTGTCGTCGCCGCCGTCACAACGATGCGAGCGCTGGATGCACAACGGAAGGTCGGGACCGCAGGGGAGCGAACTGCAGCGCGGCGGGCGCACAGAGTGAAGATGACTCAGGCAGAAGTACTCCAAGGTGAGAAAAAAAAACGAAGTTTATATATTAAACTATCAGAAATTACATGAATCTATGATTTGGAGAAAAGGAAAGTATGGGCTGAGAATGAGAATGAGTAGGAAATTGAGTGCCACCAAGGCAAAGCACAAACAGCAATGGGGCAGCAGCAAGGGTGAAAGGTAGCATCAAATGGAAGGGGAGATATTGAACCGTCAATCCATATCTTCGAAAGCCAGCCCGCAGGCGCTGGTAATGCTGGAGAAAGCAGGGATGCACAGCGTCGAAAGGCAGGCGCGCACGGCCGGAAAGGTGGCGGAGAGGACAAAATTCTGGACCAAATGGAAGGGGGATATGGGGAACATCGATCCGTATCTCAAAAAGCCAGTCCGGAGGTGGTGGAAGTGCTGGGGAAACCGGGTGCAAAGCATAGGAAGAGCATGGCGCGTGCGATGAGGGAGGAGGATGTGAATGCAAAATGTATGAAAGGGAGGATACAGCCTCATTGGCCCCGATCACCAAAAGCCAGTACGGGGGTGCTGGGAGCGCTGGGGAAAGCGACAATGCGGAGGATCGAAATAGCGAAATTGAATGAGAACTAGGAGGCTAAAGTGACTGAGAGACACGCTGCATATGAGCGGGATAGTCCTCCGTCGTATGCTGCCGATGGAAGGGCTAGAGGAGCCGGTGGGGGGCAGCAAGAAGCGGGGTGAAGGAACGGGAAGAAGCGGTCAAAAGGTACACGTGACATATCATTGTGTATCCGCTCAATTGCAACCGTCCTACTAGCTGCACGAGACCTGCCTGAATCCGACCTAAGTATCAACATGAATTAAAACAAAGTATGTACTGGTAAGGCACAGGCCACGAACCCCAGGATATCGAAAGCGCCCAAAACAGGAAGGGCGGGGCTGCACAGCATGCGCTGCCTACCAGCGCCGCTGTAATGCTATCGCTTCCCAGAGGGCTCTAAGCGCGGTGCTTTGCCTAAATAAGATACGTCTCCGAGTTGATATATCATGCATATCTCTAAGTTACAGGCCGAGATATATCACGACGGATCTCTAATCAGAGTCTTTTGATATATCATATCTACTATATGCACTGAGACGGAGGCCAGGCGTGAGTGGCAAGCTGTGGGAAGCTGCGAAAGCCGACACCGGGAAAATCGGGCCGGTTCTGACAGCACCTGAAACTTCGGTCCAAATTCCGAGTCGGTCTTCTGATTCCTCCAAGACGACAGCCAGCGACTGCGACAGGTTCCTCCTCGCAGACCCCACCAGCGCTGCGAATCTCCTTGACGTAGGCATCGATGTATCCTCCGTGGCTTGCACTGGACGTCAACGACATACGACTGTGACGGAAAGCGACAGCGCGACGTGGCGGTAGATTGAGATGAAGCCCTACTTGGCGCTCTCTTCCCGGCGGCCTGGCTCTGCTGGTTTCATCAGTCGGGTTGATTCAACGGTCTCGCTTCATCGTCTGCTTGCGCTGCCCCATGGCCTCTGAGGCGAGGCGGCAATTGGGATGGATCGGCGGTGCACGTCATCGCCATCGCCCGCCGTCCACTGCCGCGTCGCTCACGACCGTCGGGTGTGCTTGCTGCACCTCACGGTGGAGCAAGAAAAAAAAGGAGGGGAGGGAGGATGAGTGCAAGGAAGAAGTGGATGGGGAAGGCTGGGAAGGATAAGATGGTACGTGAAGTGAGAGGGTGACGGAGGAGGATAGGCTCGCGTGCGCGCTACCGCCGCCGCTTTATTCCATCCATCGCGCATACCCATGCAGCGCCGGCCACCTGCTCTCCATCGTTCACGATACGTACCTATCCGCCACCATCCGCTACGTGCAAACGCCTCACCATGCCAGCAGCGCATGGTTCACGCGTCGACGACGCTGAGCGACCCTCTTCATCCGAAGCCTGCGTCCCGTCGCCCCCGATATACGATTTTGGCACGACTGAGCGCGGCGCTCGCTTGCATCCGCGTTCATGCAGCGGTACACCACTACCTTGGCCCTCTTCCGCCGAGCATCTCATCGACTACTGCATCCCCCACCGCCAGCGACCCAGCGCGGGCCTAACCTAGCCGACGCCGCGCTGTCCCCATCTTCGTGCTCCGCGCGGCGGGGCAGCAGGTGGTGTTTCCGGTGCTCTCGACGCACCGCTCGCGTCGCTTGCATCCGCGTTGACATTTATGCAGCGGGCCACCGCTGCCTCTGCGCTCTCTCCGCCCGATTCGCCGCACTAGCCGGCTTCATGTTCACCCCGGCCGCTGAGCAGGCTACCGTATTCGCCACCGCGGCCGGCTGCGTGAGCGCCAGAGGTTTTCTGACGTAGGCGCAGCATTCCCTGTTCGCCAATCTATCATACTGCAGACGCATACGTCCCTTTAGTTCCCCTTGTTTTCTCACTGCGAAGGCCATGAATAATGGTTTGATTTTCTCAACATGTATTCTTATTGGATAAATATCAACTTGGGCTCGTGCTCTTTGTTAGAACCAAGAAGACGACGTTATGGCGGAATTCCATTGACCTAGAGCGAATACTTACTAGGTCTCCCGTCGGCTTTTCCCCCCTTTTGTTGTCAACGTTTCTTCTTTCCACTCCCTGTGAACCGCCACTTGAGTGTAGTTCTATGAACACCCAGTCTTTCCGGCATGCAGTCAGGACCAGATGGTCTATACGTGGCCTAGGGGAGTTTTGTGTCTTCACTGCGTCATCATCGCCCCTGTTCCGATTTATAACATTGTTAAACCAATGTTTTCGGCGACCTTACCTCCACACCGTCCTTGTATCAGCACATTGCAGACTAGGCGAACCTATCGATGACCGCCCCTGTGGGCTAGCCAGGCTGGGATTCAAGCTGCCTGCCAGTCTTGCAATCAAATTTGATCAAGGAAATGAGGTACCATTGACGGCTAGCGACTCCTGCAATTGCATTTCCACGCTCAGACAGGTGTCCATATATCCCTGTACTAGTATTCATTGTCTCTGAGACTACGAGGTCAATTTTATATAGCGACAGGAGCGCCGAGCTAGAATCCACGACGTACAGAATGGAACCGGAATTTTATCTCTCCGGAGTTCTCTTCACCATTGGAAAGTAAAATCGAGTCATGAGCCAGCTGTGGTGGTATTGCGATCCCAGGACCCGGTGGAAAATGCGAAGAGCCTATCTTTCAAGTTGCGATATGTAATGTTTTCCATTTGATTTCCTACAGTGTTCGTTTCGGTGTTCACTGCTGACCGCATGTGATTTAGCTCGTGATACGCGTTAGCCGGTGGTGGAGTCACGTATAGCAGATTTGGCTTGCATTCCCCTTAAAGGGAAGGTGATGATCCATACCTTGAATTATCAAACGGTTAGTCGGTGATGTTTTCATGTTGGCTGCCAGTCTTGCATTCCAGCTGCCCTCTCCCCCATGATATAATTTAGATGAAACTCTATAAATTGGACCACCGAACGCAAAGTCGAGATAAGCGCCTCCAGAGCACTTACTAGGAACCCCCCTCACAAACCCACACATCATGAAATTCACCCTCCTGCTTTCTACCATTTCTCTCCTTTCTACCACTGCCCTCGCGGCATCCGTTTCCGCGGATCAGTCCGTACTAGCACCAGATGTTGCGGACAGAGTTCACGCGTATTCGGACTGCAAACCCGGTCTCTTGTATTGCGGCCATTTTCTTAAAACGATTGGTACGCTTCCTGACCAACTCCCGCCTGAATATATTTATTCACGCCCTTATTCCAGGCAACTACGATTTCATCATCGCGCAGAGCGGATTTGATGCCGGGGCCATCCGCTCCACTCTCGACGACAGTTTGTTCCACTGCAGCAACGATCTGTCTTACGTCGGCTACATTACCTACGTGAGGCACTGCGGGACGAGCAGATGCAAGCAGGGTGCGACTAACAGGGACGACTATTGTGTTTAGTGGAAGTGTGCGCCGATGCGTTGGGTGGCCTTTACTTAGTGTACAGTTCCCATTGGCGAATATTATACATGGGCTTCAGATTCGTAAAAATTGAGTGCATCCAACGCGAAATACAGCTGAGATGGACCAAGATATATTGCCGCTGCTGTGCCGCTGCCACATGCAGCGGCAGTCTGCGACACCAAGGTCTGCGGCACATGTTGCACTGAAAGTCCTACCAACGCCGCAAATGCAGTAGTGTAGTATTCCGACCAAACGTTCACAGTCTTTCGCCCGTCGCACAAGATGTTCATTTTTTCAACTGTCCGTACCTCGGTAATCATGGCAGGCAGTTTGGATTTTCAAGCCGAGTGCGAGCCCACAGATACTTAGAAGCCGGAGTTCGAAGCTCGAAATTAACCGTTCTTTAAGATTTTGCTCGTTCGGCTATGCTGTATCCCCATGTAAGCTTTCTCCTTTTGGTTTTCCTCTGCTCGATTCCCCCGGTTCTTCTATGACTCTCTCCGCTTTTCAACACTGCTTTTTCTTTTGCCATCAAACAGCTGATCTGTACGCAGCTTTTGATTGACAGGACACAGTGAATCGCAGTCGCCGCTGCCCACGGCGCAGTGTGATTCTAATCATGCCGCCGGGAGACCACGTATCCCCCCGGCCTGAGTTTCTTCACATATAAAAACAGTGTAAACAGTAAACCGCCACCCACTTGCCTCGCTTTTGGATCATTCAATTTTTTGTCTGATTTCTTGACCTTTTCTACCGCTGCGGCTGGGAATACACCTCTACTTGGGTTCAACTCCAGACTATTACTTCAATGCTGGTCGTCTCCATGCTGGGTCGCAAGTAATCAGCCTCAAAATACGGGATTCTTCCCTGTCTTGGCAGCTCTAATGGGGCGAGACTGAAGCCTCAAATATCTATCAAGACCGTCTGAGCTTGATACGCAAGGCTCGTCAAGCTTCAGAGGCCGGAATTGCAAGACTTCGGGCTAGATCCGTGATCTACCCTAGAAAATCGAGTCATTCAAGACCCCCAACGATGCGCTGTTTAGGAGGCGCCGCCTCCATCACGGCTTTCTTTCCACCACATTGCAATCCAAAGATCACTTTCATCTACTAGTAACACTGCCTGGCACTCCGCTCTGTTCGGCAGCCATCTGTCTTGCCTCGGTCCATTGTACATCCCAGACTTCATCATTCCTACACTACGTTTCCACTAACCTTCTCACTGACACCCGCAGTTTTTTTCTCGTGATCTACCGGTCCCGGCGAGTCACCTCGACTTTCAAACCTCTAGATTCCTATTCTCACCTCAGTATTCTCTAGCTGATTCCCACTCTTTCGTCTTTTAGCCTTCAGGTACAATTTATCCCGTATGCAACCTCCCCCTTTAACGGTGTGCCACGAGCTTTCCTATTAGATCTTTCTAGGTCCTACAACCTATACACTACGCAGGGGGGTGAGATTTTATTCGTATTGTACGCTTTCCAACACCGCTGAGCAGGCCTACTCAACTCCGAGAGTGAAAAAAGTAACTTGTGACGGCTAACTTTAACTTTGATCGCCCCTTTGTCTAGGCGGGGCTAACTTTACTTTACTTTACTTTACTTTACTTTTCCCACGCTTGCCGAAACTAACTTGTTGACAACTAACTTGTACGGTTCTGACAAGACCATCCAAGGACCACAGTAGATGTTTCCTAGCACCTGTAGAGTACTCTAAACCTTAGCAAGTATCATTTTCACTCTGCCACAGTGTCTATAAATGCTTTCATTGTTGTTTACCCCAAGTTCAATGATATCTTTTGCGGCACCGTACCTGTATATACGTAGTTCGGGTACGGGTATCCATACCCATATCGTAACCGTAAGAAATCCCAGGAGCATTGTTACGGGTACAGTGGCAGTGATGGCCAGTTAGTCACTTGCACTTATGAACCGTCAACACTAACCGTTCTTTAATGAAATGCTCGGTGATTCTTTGCACAAGTTTGACTTTTCTCCATTCATTCTAATTCCTTTTGTCCTTCTGGCACAGTATTAAAGATGACTCCTCGGCATTTTGGAACCATAATGAATCTCTCTCTCAAGAATCCCAGGTGACTGAACAGCTGACCTCCCCGCAGTGTCTCCTCAACAGATCGCACTACAGCGCAGCTAATTCTGTTGTCATCAGGCCGTACAACCGCACAATCCTCCCGAAACGCTTGACCTACAAAAGGCCACATTCTTTTCGTTCCAATGGTGATTTTTTTTTCGGTTCCCTTCTCCTCAAGCTACTGTGCTTGCGACATTCTTTCTCTGTTTCTCGAAGTAATGCCAGCTTTCTGTCTGCTGCTGGGACCTTCTCTACTCTGATTCAAACAATTCTATGCATACAGATTCCGGAGTATTTCAATGCTAGCGTCGTCGTGATCACGTCTCCTCCTGCTCTCGCTCTCAGATTGATCCTATTGCTCTAATCGGGTGTCAATTTCATTTCTGTCAAATTGTGGTCCAAAGATGCTGAATTGGTGGACTGCTAGCCAATGTCCCTTCCCACCTGTCCTGCTCTGGCTCAGTCTCATCGCGCTTCGGACTGCCGGCAACTTATCGTGTGTTTATGTCTGCCATCCTGGCTTTCACACCTTCTTAGCTCAATGCACATAAGTGAATAAAACTACTATGAGTAACTTCAAATTACTTACAGTTACTTCAAGTTACTTCAAATTACCTGCAAGTAACTTGGCCCGCCAAGTTAGATCAATGCGATCAGACAAAGTAACTTATGCCATCAGATGGCATCAAATCCCGCCAAGTTTGTCAAGCTATAGTCGCGAGAGCGTGAATTAGCACTTAGCACGACCTCACAAAGCTAGAATAGATCCTAGGGTACCTAGTACACATGTAACTTGAAGTTACTTAAGTTACTTGCAAGTTACTTACAAGTTACTTAAGTTACTTATAAGTAACTTTGTCGTACTTTACTTTACTTGTCTGCCACAAGTAAAGTAAAGTAAGTTTTGTAAGGCTAAGTTAGTTTGTAAAAGTAACTTTATTAACCATCCTCAACTCCCCGTCCTACTGCTGCTGTTTGACGTGGTCCGAGAGTTGGGACCATCAACACCATTTCGGTCGGAATTATCTGCTTCTTGCAAGAAGTCCAATGACTTTTCGATCTCATGTATTCTTCAAATGCCCATTATCCTGACACCTTCCATTCAGGGCCCAAGGCATGTCTATTACCCGCACAGTGGGTTTCATTTATTTTCGGGGTGAGGTAGGCATCAATGTAATCCCTTAGTTGTTCGCTCTGAACGCTAACAGAATTTTTTTATTACAGTTCGTGTTTCTGACGCTTTCCGAACGCACTTCATTCAGTTTTTTCCCTGAAACCGCTTACTGCACTTGCATTTACTCACCAAAAACGCGTTGTATTGTGGCGTGAGCATGCCGGATACCGCCAAGCGCCACCGAGTCGGTTGGCGAAATGGGTGCAGTTGTGCATTAGAGTGAAACTCGATTTATCCTCCGGATATTAATCGCTAGTGAGAACGAATAAATCTTTTGAATACCCGTATTCGTCATTCAATGAATTCTAAATGGTAGTTTCCAGTCTGCACTTTGCTGGAGCGAAGCGAAGGCATGTCTTGTATTTAGCTGTAGTAAGTCGGGAAAACTGTGACTTGGGTACAAGACATTTCGGACAAGGTAAATTAGCCATCGCACTGCAAATAGCTAGCCAAGAAAATATCAGAGGAGTAACTTACTGATATATTATTAACTTGGCGCGCCGCGTTGAGCTATGCTTCCATGTCCTTGACTGTCCAGATAGTAAGCTTGCATTTTCCCACCCAGGTGCCAGAATGCAGGCATCGAGTTGGTGCTGAATTTGCTTGCTAGGCTTTGCATAACGAACACAATTTGCGATAAAATCATAGTTGGTGGTTTTTTTTTTCTTTTCGTTGGTCCACTATGGAACGTCATTAGGCTTCATTTCTCCAAATCAAGATGATTAATTCAGTTTTTAACACTATCGGCTTTTCGATTATAGGCTATTCAAAAAGTTCCCTGACTGCGCTTTAGGCTGGCCTGGGCATATGTAGAGAATAAGTACCGCAGCTAGTAGTACTCTGAACCCAAGCACAAACCGTGATGGAGTCCAAATCCTCCCAGGAATGATATGGAGCGTACCATACCCACCGGTAGGGCATCACCCCCGTTTGACCAAGGAACCCAAGCACAAACCGTTAAATCCTGCCCGGAATGGATAGATACAGTAATGGAGCGTACCATGCATACCTACCGATAGGGCATCCAGTACTTGTGAGAGCCAGAAGTCGGAAGGTCAGAAATCGGTTTTTTGACCTTCTCAGAAATTTAAACTCGAGGGCCTAGTACAGCTGTACCCATTTGACGGGCCATTGTTGAACCTGGCTGAAAGTTTTCTTTTCCCGTGTCATCTTGATGGCATTGATTGCTACTGGTCCAAGTATGCATTCGTGAGACAGAGAACAGTACTTCCATTGCCTGTCAACATCATCGACATGAAAACTTGAACGAAATCTTTTCCCCTTTTTTCCTACTGCTACACTACAATCTCCCGCGGCCGCGCGAGACCGAGCCCAAGGTCTCCCGGCTGAAATACCTGCACGCTGGGGTCGCTCACGACGCCCCGGAACTTGTTGTACACGCCGGCCTTGTGTACAAATGCGCTGTCGCCACCACAATTCAAATTCGAAAGAAGATCAGCGAGCGCAAGAGATGGACACGGACGCCTGGCCAGGCCGGGGAAGGGGAAGTAGATACAACAAGCACTACATTTTGATGGTTCCTCGGCCCTAGCCTGGACCCCATCAGTCCAGATATGCCAAGCCGTTGCTGAGGTACCTCGGCTAACCTCGAGACAGCCGTTGAGTTTTGCCGAGGCACCTCGGCAATGCCTCGGCACACCTCGGCTAAGGTGGGTCCAGAACCTGTCAAAATGCAGTGAAGGGCGACACAACGTGCGTGATAGGATTCATAAACGGAATTTTGACCTGCACCACGCGCGCGATGAGGTCCTCGATTTCGCGTAGCAGGTGCAAGTTGTACTTGCTCTGATGATCTCCGGATTTGCGGCGTAGATACGCGATGGGTCCGCCGAGCGGGGTGATTCCGTTGCGCTCGCCGCACCGCTGTGGATGAATTGAACAGTATGAAAATTCACGTGCGTGGGAGGTGGGGGGACGCACAGGTGTCGACGTGCACTGTGCCCCCAGGGCGGCGTATGTGTTGACGGTAGCAGAGAATAGAAGTGGCCAGTTGGCGGCAGAGCCCTCGCGATGGCGATTTGGGTTTCTGTTTTGAAGCAGGTGCTGGTGAATTGCTCTCCCTCTACACAACAATACAATTTGAAAAAGCAGAGGGGTTGAGCCTATGTACCACGGAGGGTGCCGTCGATTATGTTGAAGCTGGAGGGCGGGGAATTCATTTCACGGGTCACAGCGCTGGTAGTACAGTATCCGCGTGTATCCGAGTGGGACAAGTCTGTGCACTGTGCTCCTAAGGTTTTGACTGCGGAACGAAGTAGCACTTGAGACAGTCCTATGAGAGCTGGAACCCGATTCGGAGCTTGCGGAAGGGTCTCAAGCCGGAGAGATCATCTGTGGGGTGAGGCGGCTGGATCAGGCTGAGTCGGAGCATGGGCCGGCCGCATTATATACTGTCTGGAGGAATGATGCATCGGTGGCCGATTCATTACTACACCTTATAATTCAATATTTGATTGCGCCTGCTCTGTCTTGCCCAACCTTGTAACGTGCGTGGGTAGGAGCCTGAGGATTTTCCCAAGACGCAGCGTGCTCTGGGCTTTTTTCATTATAGTGTCAAAGCTGTTACTTCGGTACTTGGCACTTTCTCCGAGTCATCCCACCACGGGCGGCTATCGAATAACCTATAATAGAACAGCCGGAACGATAGTGGTGGGAACGGGGTCGGGGATCTTGATTCGGAGAAATGAAGCCCAATGAGGTTATATAAGTGGTCAGCGACCCGAATCCTGGCCGCAACATGGACGAGATCTGGCTCATGACCGTGCGCATGCCCAGATGGGGGACCGACGACGAATGGCGGCAAATTCGAAAACGTCACCGAGCGCCGCCGCCGCTGTATGAAATAATTCTGGCAACGCAGGTACGTAAATTCCGTGAGTCTTATTTCACTTACCAAGTGTGACTGCACTCGCACTCATTTGGTATGTGCTTACCCAAATCCAAGCCCAAGCCCGAACAAGCCCGTTGGCGCGGGCGCAAGCCCATTTTGCAAGCCGAAAAGTCAACTCTCGGACGGTGAGTCCACCGTCCTATTGATATTATTTTATTTTGGCGTGGGACGCTACAGTTTTCTTGAACGCGGCCGACCTACGCTTTATGTCTTATGTGGCGCAAACCCGCAGGTTGAAGCCCAGGGTTGGTTGATGGGGGTATACTGACCCTGACCAAATTTTATATGATGTTTCCTCAATTCTTTTGACATCCATCCTGGCTAGGGTGAGATTTTCAACTAGGGATATGAATCCCCTTTAGGCGCTGCACACGTTTGGGACCGAATAGCTCAGGAGTGTCCAAATCTGGAGGAGATCTGATCGGAGTTCTTCTCATCAGGGCTCCGCCGTTCTTGACACGGTGTCGTACTTAAAAAACTTTGACATATGGTAACACCGAGAGCCTCTCTCCTTCACAGATCATGTCTGAATATCTTCTCTAGTACGTATCTATATCTCGCCATATTTCGCATTCTCATGCCTGATCGATTGACTCCAGCACCGCGCCTGTAGTTAGCAGCCAAGTCAATCCCATCCGCTACCTCTAATTTCGATGAGCACAGCTCGCTGGTACGCAAGCCAACTGGGCCTTGCTGGCGACGCTGTCTATCCAAGTGTGTGCGTAACAGACTTTTTTAAAAGAAAACTCATTCAATCTATCCTGGCCAAAATGCCATTTGTCCAGATACTTTTTACATCCGCTTCCCGAATGACCGGCATTGGATAAAGATCCTCGGTGAGTCTCTCTTCTCATTTCATTTCATTTTGCGCCAGCCAAATATTTTCCCCTTCTTTCGACAGTGTGCATAGTCTTTCTTCTCAAGCTCGCCCAAACCGGGACGTCGAGCTATTACGCGTATTGGGTCCTAGCTTTTGGGTGGGGCAACACAACCATCTTGGAGATACTTCCTTGGTCGTGCCTCGCGACGCCTGTATTCATTGGCATCAGTGAGTTTGCTCTTCCTCCTTACTTTGTCCGCCATTTGATGTATCATTGTGCTCGTTCGTTTCTGATGTCTCCGATTTCCAGCGGCAGCCTTGGTGCAGATATTCTTTTCCTGGTCAGGATAATATCTGCCTGCTGGAGCAACAAATCTAGTTCTAAAGCATACTCTCACAGGCGGATATACGTGCTCATGGGGAAGACCCTCTGGGCGTGTGTCGTAACAAGTGTGATTGTTCTGGTGTGCCTCCTTGTGTCGCACACTCCAAGCATCCTTTTTGTTTACGCTGACCTGCCGGAAATTTAAGCTCGCCCTGGCGCAGGGTGTGACAATATTTATTGTGATGGCACAAGTCGCTCGGGCAATGACATTGACTAGCGTGACGAAAATCACCGTTGGCGTCAAGGTACACGATCCCTCTTTGCTATCTTCTTCCCACTTGGGTCCGCAGAAGTGCGCTGTTCATTCCAGGGAGACTGACTGTTCTATGCTTGTGGATAGGTCTGGCTGATTCTCGTGGCTGTCTGCGACATCCTTATAACTGCTACCCTGATTATTATTGTGCGCCCATTTTCCTTACCTGTTGCGTCCAATTCATTTTCTGACTCCCATCAACTTGATTTTAAATAATGTGAACCGTAGTTCTCTCAATACCGCGTGCAGATGCCCTGGGAGGAGCGCCGCAGTGGCACCGACACCTTCATGGTTAAATTGATGCTGAACACCGCGGAGACAGGCGCAGCGACGAGTGCCACCGCGTTGATATATCTCGCTCTGTTTCTTGTGTACCCCCAGCACAACCCAGACCAGACGACGTACGTGCTCTCCCGTCAAGTATGACAAATACCAGCGTTGATTTATATGTAATGCAGATCGTTCATATTCGGGAAATTGCAAGTCTCTCCCCTGTCTCCGTCCAATTCATTTATATCGCTGACGTTTCTGCATGTGTTTTCAGATACGCCAACGTCCTCGTCTTCACTCTGAATGCGCGAGTTGGAGGAGCACCACAGAGACTTTGGACTAACCACAAGGCAGAGGCCCAGCATGCGGTCCACAGTTCTACCTCCATTTATCCTACACATGCTACACACACTGCCTCGGACTACATTGACTCGCATTGATATAGAGGCTGTTTTTATTTTTATTATTCTACTCATATACTTGGTGATTGATGTGCTTAGAACCTATATAAGAAACATGAGATAATCATAGTCTCTTATAAACAGATGCTATAACATTAAACCTTATACCTCGGTTGTTATAGTCTGTCATTGACCTCGATTGAGTGACCGCTAGCAGCGCTATTACAAATCACGAAAAATTCCCGGCTTTCACAAGGGTGCAGGGACATGTTTTTTGCTCTTTCAAGGCCCTAGGTAAGTTTAGGAATACAACTCCTGTAAGCTGTTCTACCAAAAGCTGAGCGGGAAGTTGCAGAAGCGCAATGCCGGAATTTGATGTCCTGGCACACCAAGACAGTCAATACTGTGCTTCCTGGCGAAGAGCCCATGAATGGTAATTTGGAAGAGGTAGTTCAATTGGATATGATGTTTTGAGAGACTTTCTCTCCCAAATTTTGTGAATATGACTACCAGAACCGGCCAGGCTTTGCTGTGCCAGCAGCACTGGGTGAGTGGCTGCAGGGACAAATTTGAAACTCCGATGATTATATAATGATGACGCTACGCATGCACGATCGTACGGTCAACAACAGACTAAGATAATCAACCCTTTAACTTGTGATCAGCGTAGAAACAGCTGAAGACTGTAGGAACAACCAATAAACAAATCAAACGGCCTTGTCTGCATGTTTCTGACAGTGCTTCATTATGTCAATTAGTGGCATGCTTTGTGACGGTGATAAGCCAGTAATTGGGCCATAGTTGGATACACGTAATTTTGTGTGTTCTGATTGTGCCCATTGCTGAAACTGTTGTTTCTATGCAACAGTACTGGTTCCTGGTAGCTGTTGGGCGAACCACAGAGAAACGGGTGGGCACTCTAAGTAATTAGAAACACCCATTGGCAAGTCTCACCCTGAAAACCGTAAGGGAAACGTGCAGCCAATTAATAAGTCATGGAACTTCTTTTGAATTGTTTCCAACATCCACTTAAGCAACGGAAACGGGTCAAGGGAACGGGAGTTGGGCAATGTGTTGCGTTGTGTTGAGACGCTAAGGAGATGTGCCGGGTCACGAGTGTTTCAGTTGCTAGAGTTGCCGGTCTCCATTGAATGCGGATACACCGACTCGAACAGGTGGTCAGCTATTCTGAGGATCCGGATCACAACTCTAAAGGCATTCTGAGGTTCTTTCTCAAGAACCCTTTCTGGGAAACACCACAGAAACAGGTATCTCCTGAGACCTACAAAGGAGTATTATCAAGTTCTGCACTTGTAACAGAGGGGAGAGCAGAGTTGAAGCAGAAACAGGTCAAACGAGTGCAGTGCCAATCTATCGGTGATCAACACACCCTCTGAATAATCCAGGGGTGCTGCTGACAGGTTCCTGCCTCGTAATTGGCAAGGGAACATGGTGTGCTCACAGTGGGAACCAATGGGAGGCGACACTCAGAAGAACAACCGATGGAAACATGGTTAAAGAGGCGGATAAACGGACATTTGACTCATTGGGATTGTGTTTTGGGCTTTGTAATTGGGTCTTGGTGATTGTATAAGTATCCGAGAGTGTTTCTACGGTGGACACAGCATCATCCCCCAAACTAGTAGGCTATACGCTTGCACATTGGGTTGATCTGGGATCCTCGGTGAACGCACTCTCATAGAGTAGCATTATTAGTCGAAATCTTATTTGTTTCTGAATCATATATTATTCTGGAAATGCACTTGAGCTCTGCCTGGAAACAATTAAGAACTCTGTGAATCTGTTTGAACTGGGACCCTGTTGAAAGAAACCTTATTGTTGTTGTTTGCAGAGCGGGTTTCAGAAAGTACCATCTAGGGAGAACTTTGGAAACGTGACTGCTGTGCGCTGCTCAGAAAGTACCTTTTAGGGAAAGCTCTGTGAACACTCTTGGCCTATAAACTAGGGGCCCTACTCGAGTCTACGGGACTACTTTAAACTTGTTTCTCTGTCGCTTGGACACACACACACACACACTGCGAAGCTATAAATCTATCTTGCTTGGAAACTATGTTTCCACTGTGTCTAGAAACATGTTCTACTCAGCTTGCTCATCGTCTCCTTGAGATACGAAACCTCTCGCTACAACCTTTACAAGGCCCTGTACTAGGGGCTGTAATTTGTCGGGATCTCTGGAAACGTGCAGATATTGCTGTTTGATTTGTTTGTTGGTTGTTGGAACAGTCTCTGGACTGTTTCTGTGCCGATCGCGAGTCAAGTGGGGTTATTTGTGTGTTTCTTATATAGGTTCTGAGCACATCAATCAACAGGGCTCAAGGAACTGTCAACCAAGCTCGCAGGTGTGAGGAACTTCTTAATACAGCACCAACTGGTGATATGCAGACCAAAAGTGTATCTAGTCTATCATTTCAAGCTTATGTCCTCTGATTATTTTTTTCAGCACTCATATAAACCATATCTACAATATATTGTTGCTGTTTTTGCTTCGGTGGTTCCTCAATTGTCTCATTTCATTAACTTTCAATTGAGTCATGGTATCTCTCCCAATTTGGATGAGTGTGACTTGATGTGACATGGGTCAGTTGTGTGTGGACAGACTCTACCTTAAGTAGCCCTTGGGCTGGGTGAGCTTAAGCCAGAATGTCCAGAGAGTAGAAATGATAATAGATTGTGACATGCCAGGCCGCAGCTACCATATGAATGCTCCTGGAAAAGAAAAGAAAGAATTCTCCTATGGTCCTACATCAGGAAAATCCGAAATTCTATGAAGATACAACCAGCATTATTGTCATGAATCACCCAGGTTCTATTTTTTGCGCGACGTGTTGAAACGGTGCACTTGATATACGACTAGAAATAGCTTAGATTCAGGATTGCACTAAACAACCACAAAACCACCACTACAACAAGCTATTCCTCCAAAGATGTAAGTGCTTCTCTTTGTGAGTTCAGGTCCAGGAAAAGAATTCCAGAATCAACATCAGAATCATCGTCAGAATCAAGGCGAGAATCACCCAGAATCATCTACTCTAACTGTACCTAATAACTATGCATGTTTGTTTTTACCCTTCAACAAAGAAAAAAAAATTACTGTTTGGACATCTTGAGTTCAAAGCATGATGGTATTCAAACCAATATGGTTTAAACTGCAACAGACCTCAGATGCTTCTCATTCAACTAAGGCCTAAGTCCTGTTCAACCAGGAGTTGTAAACTATCAATGCTATTTTTTCCCTTTGTTGCAAGCACTTACCACAACTCTTCAGTGTGCAGCAAAGCACACCTTTTACTTACTTAGTCATTGATGTGACATGTCACAAGTGGTTTAAACCACGGCTCAAACCACAGAGGTTTAAACCACTCATGGCTTAAACCGTGGTTTAAACCATGGTTCATACCACAGTGGTTAAACTGCAGTTTAAACCGTGCAGCTAGCAGCAATTTCCAAGGCAAGATAGGGATGGTTCAAACCATTGTGGTTTAAACCTCGTCATCATAGGATACAATGGGGTTTAAACCCAAACCCTGCTACAGTACGGGTCTTTGTAGCAATTTCAAGTTTTCCTGATGTATGGCAGCATGGTACAAGCAATGCATATCATTGCAATGTAATCTATACCTAGTATACCAATGTCCAACTCTTAAACCCTTGCCATGGCAATAAAAGGCAAAGGCAGGCGTACCTTTTGCAAAGCCTTGGCAAGCACATCATGCCAGCCAAATTTCAAAAAGGCTTGCAAAGTTTCCCACCTTTTGGTGACGACCAATGACATGGAGTCTGTCCACAATTCCCCCATTATTGCTGTTTCGCAATAAAGTTGGCCAGATTGCCTTTTTGAGAAAACCAACAGTCTTTTTGTCAGTTTCAATATTCTGCTCGTATCTCACTCAAAACTTGTTGAATATCAGAAATTTATATATCATCGAGCACAGCTCGTCTGTGCACACTGTCTGAGTGTTAAAATCTAAGGATTCCATCCAATAATGAAAGAGATAGTCAAAAATGGCATTGCTTGCACAAAAACCGAAATAACTCCACAATGGAGACAGCTATCGACAAGCAGAAGTGACAGAATTTATTGTCAGCCTCCCTGCTAGAGCCCCATATCAAGATTTTTCACAAAAGAATATGTGGAAGGGCTGCTGTTGCCGTCCACATCCTGTCACTCTGTGACTGGATGTGTGCCGGGACTCACTCCAGGAAACCACCATGGCCAGAATCACAAAGAAGAACAAGAACCTCCAGGATGCCAAAACAGCTGCCTCTGACCCTGGGGATGTGGGCACAGACCCACCAAAGCTTTGCTTGACCATCTTGCTTCCCAAAAAAGCGAAAAAACCCGTCACTTCACCTGAGCTGAGGGGAGCCAATCAGCCGTGGAAACAGTCACCCCTCCTCTGCTTCTCTCTCCAAAGACCTTGAAAAGGGGGGCCAATCAATACCTTTGCTCCTGTGGCTCTTTGGAAGCAGCTGATGATGATGATGCATCAGAAACTGAGCTCTTGATGCCAGCCTCTGACCCTGGGGATGTGGGCACAGACCCACCAAAGCTTTGCTTGACCATCTTGCTTCCCAAAAAAGCGAAAAAACCCGTCACTTCACCTGAGCTGAGGGGAGCCAATCAGCCGTGGAAACAGTCACCCCTCCTCTGCTTCTCTCTCCAAAGACCTTGAAAAGGGGGGCCAATCAATACCTTTGCTCCTGTGGCTCTTTGGAAGCAGCTGATGATGATGATGCATCAGAAACTGAGCTCTTGATGCGAGAAAAAATCAGAGCGTTTGAGAACGGTGTAGAGAATTTTGACCAAGATTCAGGGGATGGTTCCATGAGTGCTGATGCTGAGGAAGAGGAGGACGAGCTGGAATCTGACAAGGACAATGAAGAGAAGGCTCCCGATGAAAGTAACTCGGAATCTGGCTCACCCATGCCAGAGGCATCACTGGAGCCTGTCCCAGAGGCGAAGCAAAAGAGGAAGAAGGTGAAGAAGCAAAGCAGCCTACCCGATGTTTTGAAGATTTCTATCCCCATCAATAACACCAATTTGATGTCGACTGTCCCTTGCACCATCTCGTTCCAGGAGCTCCTCACAAAGGTTGCCAATATCATGTCCCTTGCTCTCAATCAAGTCCGTATTGTGTACCGCTTCAGCACACAGCCATGTGGTGACACTTTCAATCATCTTCCATTGGACAACAAGTGGAAGGAGCTTCTTGCCACTGCTGTTCAACCACAGAAATTACTAAGATCACAGAAGACCTTCATTGTGGAACTGAAGGATTTGGCAGTTAAAAGAGTGAGAAGAAAAAGAAATGAGTAAGTCATGTCGTAATGTCTCTGGTCAGATTGAATCTTACATCACTCTTCCAGAAGCACAAGTCAGACTTCGAGGATGCATTGGACACCAATTCTGAGGCGGATGGGAAAAATGGGAAGTTGAAGAGATTGAGCAGTCTTCAATGGGTAGCAAGACTTGAGACCTCCAATGTGTGCAAAGAATGTGGTGGTCCTTTCCTGTCAGCAACTCTGGGTTGGCTAAACGGTGAGTAACCCAGTGAGATCCCCAACCAGGAGAATCCTGATAGATGCTAGTAGCTCATGTGTTCCCCGAGCAGTAGGACCAACTGTATGGTGTCCTCCCTAGGAGACCGTATATCGTAGATCAGGATGCAAAGCAGAACCCGGAATGAGTCGAAGAGGGTGTGATATCCACTCAGGTATAAAACCCAGGGTGTGGATGCAACCTGTAATACAATGGATAGGAAGTGGGGCAGGGTGGAGACAATTCCTATGTCAAGCCAAGGTAGAAGCCTGAGATTAGACGAGGTAGAATCTACTGTACAGGGAGATTGTACAGGGAGATTCTACTGAGCTTATATAGGCTTCAAATAAATTAAATGCAATCATGGTCTGTCGCGATCAGTTCTTGTACCACAGCATTAAGGACTAGTGGACCTGATGTTCGCGTTTCCTAGTCCTTAACATTGTTGTATCCAGTGGTTCAAACCAATCAGGTCAGTGGTTGAAACTCCAATCGGTTTGCAACCATTTGTAATTTGTGCACTCCATGTATACCTCTGTGTCAGCCGTGATGCATCTGGGGACTAGGATCTGTCTGTATGGGTTCCCTACTCCCTAACATCTTCTGTATCCTGTGGTGCAGACCCCGGTGGGTCTGCGGCTTTAGAATCTGCGGTCAGGTTTCAACCGTGAGAAGGTCACGTGGTGGCATCATGAGTTCCGTGCTACTAAGATGCATCTGTATCCATACAGATGCATCACGCGAAAAAGTAAAACCTGGGTGATTTATGCCATTGCCTCAATATGCCTCAGGCCACGTTTGATTCTCACAGCAGGATCTGACCACCTGGTCCATTTTCATGGTTCATATAGATGTGTTGCAAGACTATGTAGGTCACACCATGTCATTCCACCAGAGTGCAAAGTATCAAATATCTCCTTTTGATTGTTCAAAATTTGAGCAATATAATCCAGGTTTTGACTGGTTATGAACTTTCCAAGCGTGATGAATCAAGCTCTGTAAATTTGAATACTCATCCATTCCATACTTGTATACTGATCAAACTACAGCGGAATTAGCCAATCCATCCTCCATTTCAACCAGTGGCTGAACAATATCCTGTGAAGGCGCATTGAGTGCTGAAAGGTATGTGACTTGAGTATCATGTCCTCGTTCTATTTCTTCCTCAAGACCTCTAATCAATGAGTCCATGGGCTCCACATCTTTGGCCTGAGATGAGTGTTCAAAGAGTGGGCGGGCTGCCTTAAAACATGAAATGGCTTCCTCCAAGTCTCCTCTCTGCTCTATGATCTCGCCAAGATGCGACATGCACTCCACTCTGCTACAGTGCACATCCATCCATGTGAATCCTTCCAATGCCACAGTGAACAGGCTCTGTGTTGTGTTGAGATCCCCCATGGTCAAGAGTATGTGTCCCATACTGCTCCATGCTTTGTGAACTGCTAATTTATTTTGACACTTGAATGCATGTGCAAGGAAAACATGTGCCCACTGAGAAACCCAGCCAATAGCTGTGGCTCCCCAGTTTTTCAAACTGGCAAGTCGCTCCAAGCTGACCTGTGCAATCTCCTTGATCTCAGATTGCGCATGGTGGAGAAACAGGGTTTGCGCAGCTGCAGTATGTCCATGACAAATGTGAAACTCAGCCATGACTAGGTCACAAAATGCCATTCCAGCAAAATTGTGCATAGAGTCAAGTATCTCCTTTTGATCGTTCAAAATCTGAGCAATATGGTCCAGCTTTTCACCGGTTATGATTGTGATCTCTGCCAGATTAAGAACTGCAAGAGCATGTTGAATTGAATTCTGCCGAGCAGATGTTGGTTGCATTTTTTATCTGCATGCTGATCTCCTGAGCTTCACTATATTCAGATTTCAAATAATGAGTCTTGCCTATGAGACCCAGTTCAAGGTAATCTGTGTCAGATCCCTTCAGCTCACACTGGCAGAGAAGCTCTCTTGCCTGGGTGCAAAGTGCAATGGTTTTTGTATGCATCCCAAATTCCAGGCACACCTGGGCTTCTATTTCAAGTCCCAATGATTGATAGTACATGTGACCCTCTAACCTCATGAGCTTCTGGGCTTTTTGTGCATTGCTTCGTGCTGCAAGAAGATTTCCAACCTCATCTTCACAATTGGCTATTTTCTGTACTACAAGACACTCCTTGGAGGCTACTGCTAACTGGAGTGCAGTGCGTAGAAACTGCATAGCTCGTGGAATGTCATAATGACAGTAGAAATATATTCCAACAAAAAGATTAAATGAGCCTGTGCATGTTCCAGTCAGCAAATCTGTTGTAAAATGGGTCACAGGTCACAATGTGGAGCTCACATTTTACCAATGGGTCATCAAAGGAATCAAAGTTCTTCTCAGCTTGGCTCAGCAAGTGTTCAGCATTTGGAATCACATGCTGCACCTTGAACAACATTGCAATCATATATACCTCCAGCCTTGGGTTGCTAGGCTGGGAATAGTTTTTTGCAATATAGTCCACACATGGGCTTGGATCATACCCCATAAGTGATTGGAAACTATCCAGGACCACAATGGACTGCACAATGTCTTCTACCCTTGGATTATTTGGGTAGAGCTCCAAGGCGAGGATACTCTGCATGTTGGCCAGATTTGAAGCAATCTGATTATGAACAGTGCACCCGGCGATCGCCGTATCACGCGCATGTGATTAGATTATTTTGGACTAGGCTGCTGAAAACCAAGTTCCCACGGTTCGCGAGAGTGGCGGCAGTTGCTGGAGGAGTGCCTCGCGATGAACGCGGGGCGTGACAACCACTATATGTGCAGCAACGCAGGCGCGAGGGCGATGTTTCCCGAATTTGTCAAATTGCTTCCCAATCATTCATATACTTAGACAAGTCTTCGGGCTGATAATTGGATGAAAATTAAATTGAGTGCTACATGCTAAGACTAAAGAGAGACAGCTCACCCAAAAAATCCAATGGGCCATTTTGAGAGTGAGCTTGAGATCAGGGAAAAAGTTGAGGTGCCGGTTGAACCTGCGATTGTGGCCGTGATGACAGGCAATGAAGTTGATCTGGAAAAAAAAAACATATATCTTCGGGCTAGTGATTAGATGAAAAAGAAAGCGAATGTTACAGAGCCTGCCCAAGAAATCCAGTGCGCCATGTTGACAGTCAATTTGAGATCAGGGGAAAAGGGATACATGCCAAAGCTGAAAAGCAAGAGGTTGCACAAAAAATTCAGTGCGCCGATCAAGGTCACAGGAAATGTTAAGAGTCAATCGGGACTTGATCAGGGAAACTGTTAAGAACTCGATCGGGATCGGGTGAGAGATAAGCACAGAGAAAAGAACACGCACCATGGGGACTGAGTTAATTTATTGAGACAGAGGTCAGTGACTGTCAGATGAGTGATAAGTTGAATGGCGGCTTCATGCAAAGACGGTGTTGATGAAGGCAAGGCTATTGAGTGGATTCTATAAAGTGTCACATCAACTGTCATTGAATTCGAAATATGCTCGTTCGATACAGTTGACATTTGAACAAGCCTGCGGGTTGATTTCAATCCCATCTCACCGAGGATCGGCCCCGCTATGGACTGCCGAAATATAGAATCAAACTCCGAAAAGCAGGCGGGATTTGAAGAGCTACTCAACTCAATTCTTTAGCGCCTTTGTGAGCTTCATGAATCGAGTTCTGTAAATTCGAAGACTTGTTTATTCCACAGTTACATAGGATTTATGGCTTGATGAATCAAATTCTGCAAATCAGAAGGCTTGTTTATTCCAAAGCTACTATACATTTGAGACTGATCAAACTACAACAGGATTAGCGGATCCATCCTCCATCTCAGCCGGTGGCCGAACAATATTCTGTGTCGGAAAATTGAGTATTGAAAGGTATGTGAGCTTGGTATCATGTCCTCGTTCCATTTCTTCCTCAAGGCTTCTGACCAATGAGTCAATGTGTTTTACATCTTTGACCTGAGACGAGCGTTGAAAGAGTGGCCGGGCTGCCTTGAAACTTGAAATGGCTTCCTCAAGGTCTCCTCTCTGCTGTGAGATCTCGCCAAGATGCAACATGCACTCCGCTCTGCTTCGGTGCACATCCATCCATGTAAATCTTTCCAATGCTACAGTGAACAGGCTCTGTGCTGTGTTGAGGTCCCCCGTGACCAAGAGTATCTGCCCCATACTGCTCAGTGCTTTGTGAACTGTCAAGTTGTTACTTGAATGCATATGCAAGGAAAACAGTTGTCCACCGAAAAACCCAGCCAACGGCTGTGATTCCCCAGTTTTTCAAATTAGCAAGTCGCTCCAGGTTATAACTTGTGAAATCCTTGTCCACAGAGTGTGTATACTGGAGCAACAGAGTTTGCGCGGCTGCAGTATGGCCATTACAAAGGTGAAAGTCAGCCATGAACAGGTCACAACCTGCCATTCCAACAGAATCGTGTCCAGTAGCAAATATTTTCTTTTGGTCCTTCAAAGCCTGTGCAATATAATCTAGGTTTCCACCGGTTATAATTGTGATCCCTGCTAGATTGATAACTGCAAGAGCGTGTTCGAGCGAATGCTCCTGATCAGATGTTGCATTCTTGACCTGCATATGGATCTCCTGAGCCTCACTATATTCGGATTTCAGATAATAAGTCATGCCCATGATACACAGGAGGATGTAATCTGCATCAGATCCCTTCATCCCACACTGGCAGAGAAGTTCCCTTGCCTGAGTGCAAAGTGAAATGGTCTTCGTGTGTGCTCCAATTCTCCGGTACACCACGGCTTCCACTTCAAGTGCAAATGATTCATGGATCATGTTACCCTCTAACCTCGCCAGCTTCTGGGATCTTTGTGCATTGCTTAGTGCCGCAAGGTTATTTCCGGCCTCCAATTCGCAACGGGCTATGCGGTGTACTACATACCACTCCAGATAGATCTTTTTGGAGGCCACGGCCAACTCAAGTGCAGTGCATAAAAATTGCATAGCTCGCGGAATGTTGTCCTGGCAGAAGAAATACTCTCCAGCACGACCGTAAAATCTGCCTATGGATGTTCCAGTCAGCAAATGTAGTGTAAGATAGGTTTTGGAGCTCACATTTCACCACTGGGTCATCAAAAGAATCCAACTTCTTCTTGGCTTGGCTCAGCAAATTTTCAACATTTGGAAGAACACGCTCTTGCAGTATCCCGAGCAACATTGCAATCATATGTACTTCCAGCCTTGGGTTTCTGGGGTGGGAATAGTTTTTTGCAATATAGTCTACTATCTATAGGCTTGGACCATATCCCATGCCTCTTCGGAAATCCCATAGGGTTACAATTGACCAGACAATGTCCTCTAGCCTTGGATTATTAGAGTAGAGTTCCAATGCGAATATGCTCTGCATGTTTGCCAGATTTGAAGCGATCTGTTTATGAATGGTAACACCTAATTGGTGACAATGATACTTGCGCATAATGCTCAGAAGGTCTTCAAATCGTGTTCTAACCGATCGGATGAAAGGTTGAGATGCAGAGTAGTGCTGCTGCATATATTCACGAATTGGCACCAGTACTTTCAGTCGAGCATCATCAGTATATGCCAGAGAGGTACTAAGCAAGACAGATTTGCAGGCCAAAATGTCTTTAGCAGGTATTTGGCTTCGGATTATATCAACATCTGAGAGCCCATCAGGCAGGATTGCAAGCAAAGCCAGTAATTCTCTTGCATCAGGGGAGGCTGTCATACGAGGGCTCAAGAGTGAAACACTGATAGAGGCATCTAAATTGGAACTTTTGCCATGGCCACTGGAGAGAATAGATGTTTTCTCTGTCTCCCAGCGGGTTAGAATGGCACTGCAGCCTTCATAATCCACCAGATGAGCCATGAGATCCACAGCTAGAGGGATGTTATTTGTAAGGGAAAAGAGCTGGGTGACATCGTTGCTGTTGTGGGGATCATCTGTAATATCCATAAAGGTTTGCCAGGCAGCATGGTCTGATATTGGTTTCAAGGGTAACAGGAATGGTCGGGTCCAGCAAACTTGGGCAGGTTGTTCTGCTCCACGCATTGTGATCTGATGGCCTCATAAGCTAGTAGCATGAAAAGAAAAGTGATGAGGTACTCACAACCAATGCAAGGTGTCCAATATCTGTGAGACGTGACAGAAAGCCTTCAACCTCATCATGGGAACTCATTGGCTCCCATGCTGTCTCCAGATTGTCCAAAACCAATAATATGGATGGACACTCACAAAAATATTGGACAACTTGTTTTGTGAGGTAAGGTGTTGGCTGCAGTCCTATGTGGGATGCAATGAGTGTGACCAATCCAACTTTGTCAGTGACTGAATCTGCAGCAACAAAGATTCGGTGTGCATATTTAGCAGTGACTTGTGGGTGATGGAGAGCAGCCCGGGCCAGGCTTGTTTTTCCCATTCCACCTGGGCCCAATATTGCAATCCTGGCCGACCCCAGTGTAAGATTTGTTACAATCTCTTGCAATTCGAATTCGTGGCCATGGAAGATCTTTGGCCTCAAAGGCAACATGGAGAGTGAATTTGAGCTAAAACACATAATAAGATGTGCTGTGAAGCTATGAAGATACAAATATACCTGACTTGTGATTCATTGGCCCTCTGGTATATCTAAATCAAATTAATTGGTGGTTCAAGGATAAACTGTTTGTACATACCGAGGAGGAGCTATCAGAAGTTGCATGCTCAGAAAATGTAGAGATCAAATCTAGGATCTCAGTTTGCATGATTTCCGATTGTCTTTTTATCTCGTTGATGATATTGAAATTGATAATCCCAGACTCCATCTGGGAAGGTATTCAAATCAATTTCATGCAAGCTACAAAATCCTCACCCTAAAGGCATCAACAGTATGCTGTAGTCCAGCTTGGCAGTCCTTCAGTAATCTAGCCGGCTCAGCTTGATGGAAAAAATGTTTGATTTTGTTTCTGCTTTGCTGTGCTTCAGCAAAAGCAAGTATCTTGCCAAGTGTGCTGGAGGTCCCGGCTCAGTTGTGGCAAAAAAGAACTGAGACCAGTTAAAACACACCTGTTGAAATTTCCAACATTGTCCAAAACTGCCGGCAATAAGACTCCCTTCACTTCGGATGTTAAATGCAGGTCTACAATTCCATAGAGGATTTTGGGAATTTTTTCAATAAGCTCAATACAGTGATCCTGGTTCCTCTTCACATTCTGTGATCAAGGTCAAATTAGTATAATCTTTGAATTGGACTCCTTACCTGCACCACATTGATCAAAGACAGAGATGTGCTTGAAATGGTTTGTAGGAATGGTGTGCCAAAACCATCATGCAAATCATTCAAGAGTGTTATGGCTGGAGTCAACCATGCTGTGATGGTATTCAAGTGGGGTTCAATGGCACTATGATAGAGAGACATCTCGGGAGATTAATAGCAATTTGAGATGCCACACTTTTATATCCACCCTAGCAGCTATGTGCTAGTGGAGCTGATAACTTGAACTGTGTCTTTCCTCAAGCACATACATTGAATTTATACATTAGTTGTATTAGTTAGATCAGGTATGGTTGTCCTCAGGCCATAACCGAAGAGTTGTGTTATTTTTGCCGACCATCTATGTAACCTCATTGGGCTTCATTTCTCCAAATCAAGATCTTTGATTTTGTGTTTACCGCTATCGTTTCGGCTTTTCGATTATAGGCTATTTGATAAGTGCCCGGAACACGGACGGTGGCGGCAGGAGAAAGTGCTAAGCACTGAAGTGACAGCTTTGACGTTATAATGAGAACAGTCTACTCATCATCATCAAAAGTAAATGCTAGTTGGCCGCTTTTGGCCGCAATGTATAGTATTTCTCAGAATAAATTATATCAGTATGTTCAGTAGTGAGTATGGCCCCCCTTCGCATCAATTACAGCAGCGACAACCTCCCCAAACATCCAAAATCGCAGCTCGCAGTGTTGCCTCATTGTATGGACGGGGCTGGTAATCACAGGTGAGTCTTGAGGATGTGCCAGACAGGCTCAATAGCCGAAACATCTGGAGAAGTCGGTGGATGGGGGAAAATGGGGATCTGATGTCTGGCCAACTAGTGCTTGGTGATCTTGGCCCGGTGTGTGGATGCACCGTCCTGCTGGAACTGGAACCCAGGGCAGTTCCGCTTCCTGCTGTTATAGAATTTCAAGAGGGGACCCTGGAGTACCTGGTACCACTCAGCCGTCATACCACCGTCTTTGCCGCCGGGGTACTCAAGAACCACCAATGGCCCTTTTGCACCTTTCATCACAATTCCCCACACCATAACACGGACTGGGCTCTGCGGGACAATGGGGACACAGCATTCATCTAGGAGCTCCTCCCCGGGGTCAATGGGTGACCCTAGTCTCTCCAAGACAGACGCTATAACCGTTCTAGCTCGTACCTCGCTGGTTATATACACGGCCTGCCTTGTCGTCAAGGCACACGTAAGCCTCGTCGGACCACACGACATTGTGCCAATCATTGATTGACATTTTCCGCACACATTCTTCGGCCCATGCAAGTCGCTTTTGCTTGGCAGCCTCCGAGCGGTAAGGGACCTTCCTTGCGACACGTCTGTGGTACCCCTCGTCCGCCAAAATCTGCCGTATTGTGCTGTCGCTCACGTGCGGCATGATTTTGTTGCCGATGTCACGGAACGGCTTTCGTCGCTTCTCCTTCGCGTATTCCACCACTATGGCCTTGTCAGGTGCAGAGAGGATCGATGGGCGTCCGCTGCGGGGTCGATTGGCAGTTGAGCCGGTGTCCTGGAACTTTTTCCAGAGACTTTGTGCGGTGAATTGGCGAATGCTGTGATCACGGGCAGCACGGCTGATTTGCGATGGCTCTGGAGTCTGTACCGCCCCAATAACTTAAGCGGTTTTTCCGAGGTGAGTCCAGTTGTTGGGAGCCAGTATGCCGAGGCATCTGGTAGTGGGTGGTGGTTGAAAATGAAGCACGGGTTATGACGCAATGAGGTAACTAGCATTTACTTTTGATGATGACGAGTAGAGCACGCTGCGTCTTAGGAAAATTCTCACATGTTGTACAGGCTGCCTTCATGAAAATACTGTATGGGATCTGCCTTGATGTGAGCCTAGAACGCATATGTGGCAGTGGAAGCCTTCCCAGGGGGACGGAAGTTGGACATGGAGACATGGGTCTGAAAAAACACTGAGAAGACGGAAACCGGATCGAGTGTTTGCTGATACGTGTGCCACATTCATTCACTGTCACTAAGTTCGAACTACCTACCACCGCACCACCGCTGTACTCAGATTGGAATGTCATTGGGTACTCCATTGTCGGGGAAGCTCAACAACTTTCAAGTTCAATGTCCTTCTCAACCGAAAGTCATAACATTCGCAAGTAAAGTTTTCTCGAGATGGCGGGCTGGTGTTAGATACAGTACTGGCTATTGATACATGGACGTGTGCTTCTTCTTTCGAAATAACCCTTCTCGGAGTGACAATCACTAGATCGTGGAAGCCTACATCTAAGCCCCTAATAATACGCTCGACTCGGTCGTGGCTATCGAAATGCGAAAGTGGGATGGGGCTGGTCTCGCGAGGCGTGTCGAATCTCTGGATGTCGCGTCGAGACAAGGCAGCGGCTATACGACCTGCCCCACGCCAGTGCGGTGGCCGTGGTGGAGAATGTGCCAGTTTCCGTGCAGCAGCGCGGACAGCCGGCCTCTCCGAGTCTCCCTCTCCCTCTTCTTCGAATTCGTCAACGGGTGGGGGTACTCGGCGACATGGAGTGCGTTCACAGTGACGGAATGGAAGTTATGTGAGACTGGTGTAGGCGGGGACGCGGTTCCCGCGCTGCTTGCCGGGGAGGCGGAGGCGGAGGAGGGGAGGAGGTCGGGGACGGGCCCGGTGCCTGCGCTGCTGGAGCGACGGTGGTGCCGCTGGAGGGGGCGGAGGAAGGGGTGGTCCGCGTCTTCCTCCACGGAAGTCAGTGTGGAAGCGGACTCGACGGAGGGGTACACAGCACGAGCAGCAGCGGCGACCATATCCTCCCGCCGCGGCAGCCCCAGCAGATCCGCCTCCGTGACACCCAGCTCCCAGTCCAGCACCGCCAGAAACTCGCGCTCGATCCGGCCCACGTCGCGCACGCCGAAGACGCCGCCGCTGCAGCGCGCCCAGCGGGCGTTCCGCAGCGCGCTGTCGTTGGTGTACTTTGCCGCGACTATGAGCGCGCCGAGGAAGACGGACTCGGGCGCGCGGTGGGCGGAGGGGACGGCGAGGTGGGGGCGCGCGCGGGCGATGTAGACGAGGGCGACGAGGAGCGTGGGGGTGCGCACGGTGGCGCGGGAGAGGAGGGTGGCGACGAAGGGGGTGAATCTGTTGCGGTATGAGGCGCGCTGGGCGGTGAGGAGGCGGAGGCCGGAGCGGGCGAGGGCTTGGTCTACTGTCTCGAAGACGCAGTCGACGACGTACTCTATGGCAGCAAAGTGAGTACAGCACAAAGTACTTTGTGGGGGGACGCACCGATGACGGGTCTAGACAGCTTCATCTCGATGAGCTGCATTAGCTCGGGGGAGTGCATTGCGGGGTCGACGAGCGAGGCTGCGTGCACTGGGCTCCTGGGGCTTTGACTGCGAAATGAAGTGGCACTTGAAAGAGTCCCATGAGAGCTGGAACTCGACTCGGCGGAGCTCGAGGAAGAGTTAGAAGCCGGAGAGATCATCTGTGGGCTGAGCGGCTGGGTCGGGGTGAGTCAGACCATGGGTTGGCTGCATTATATACTGCGCGGATGAACGGGGCATCGGTGCCCGAGTCGGCAACAAAGTGTCCAAGGAAAAAGCGGAGGCGATGACATCATGACAAAAGCGGTGCTTGTCATCCGGTCGGGTTTGTCCGGCTATGTCAGCCCGGCGCAATAATCATCCCTTGTGCGCAGCGTATCCGGTCGGGAGTATACGCCGGTGCGCCGGGTGCGGGAGTGTACGGTGTAAGGTGATACAGCGGGATCCAAGCGGAATCGCCTGTGGCGGAGCTCGGGCGGAGCGTTGGCGGAGCGTTTAGAAATTCCAGCCAAATTCCAGCGGCTCACTATAGCTGGACTATACTCGCCAGGATTTTTGGACAGCCTACAGGGTATCTGAGATCGGTGGTCGGGAGTATACACGGTGCAAAGTGAGACAGCGCGGAATCACCTGTGGCGGAGCGCTTAGAAATCCTGGGGTTCACTGTTTCACTATAATAGGATCGTGAAGGTTCAACTTTCAGCCCATGCCGCCTACAACGGGAGCTCACCAGGACATCATTTGAAGAAGTCGCCCCTAGAATAATGAAAAAAAAAAAGAGCTGGACAAACAAGGTGACGATTTAGGTGCGCGTGAGACATTGGACAGAAGTCCATGGATGTCCTTGGAAATGCAAGGCCATTGACCGAGAGAAAGCCGTTGCCTGGTGGGTCGAGCAGACTGAGACGTACAAGAGAAAAAAGTGGGGATGATGACAATGATGCAATGATATCTGGATAATTTGGGATCCGATGACACTTCGGTTTCCTGCGAACGACCCGGGACTTCGAGGGGAGGAACGAGAATCTGCACGGTTATCAGCAAACGTTCATTCCAAGGCGATTCAGCCCACCATTAATCGAGGATGAGCCATGTATTTTGTTACTCGGTGTCGGTTGAACTCTTCCTGGGATATTGAGATCAGTCGGTGTGATTAGCCAGTTTGTACCCAGCAAGAATGATTTGAATGATAATATGAACGTTCCTTCGATTCATTTCTAGATCGCTTCTTCCAGCACCCCATTTTCGCGGCTCGCTGAACTATCTTGGTTTTGCCTTTATTGGTTGACATCGTAGCGGCCCTCACAGAATGCACGAAAACGTCCGATTTGATTTGATGTTCAATGTGAATTTACATAGCGGCCTCACCCGTATGTGCGTCCGAATAAGCAAGGGGCAGTACTAATTGATACCCGAAGCTAACGTTGTTCGGGTCGTTCGGGATCAACAGAAATCGCCTCGGAGGCGAGTAGGGGGTTTCAGGTTTTACTTATAAAGAGCAGGTGCGTTTTTGACAACACAACCAACGATGATGTATACCACCAATCTCCTGCTTCTCCTGGCCTTCACTGGAAGTGCTGTGGCCGCGTTCCCTACAAAGCTTATCTACCAGTCTCCAACGGGAGTCTTTCTCGAGAACATCGCCATCCGCCCATCGTCCAAACTATTGATCACCTCCGCCCAATTGCCCACGCTGTTCACACTGGACCCCAACGCCGCGAGCGCTACCCTGAACGAGATCTACACCTTCCCCAACTCCACCAGTCTCACGGGCATCGTTGAATATAGGCCAGACGTCTACGCCATCGTCGCCTCCGAGCTGAACCTCACCGCGATCTCCGCACCTCCGGGGAGCGTCGTCATCTGGAGCGTCGACCTCACCTCCGGCTCCCCCGTCGCGAGGCCCGCAGCGCGCATCCCGCAGAGCACGCTCACGAACGGTCTCTCCTCCGTCCCCGGCCACCCCGACCTCGTCCTCGCCGCGGATTCCGATTTGGGCGCAGCGTACGAGGTCAACATGCGCACCGGCGCCGTGCGCGTCAAAACCCAGGACCCAGCACTCGCGGCAGGCGCACCCGCCCCGCCTGCGCTCGGCATCAACGGATTGCACGTGCGAGACGGTTCGCTCTATTTCACCAACACTCAGCAGGGGACGTTCGCGCGCGTGCCGCTCCGGGGCGGTACAGTTGAGGTGCTCGGAGACTTGAAGCCCTTTGGCTTGAGCGGCGGATACGACGACTTCGCGTTCGATGTTGAGGGACGGGCATGGGTGGCGACACATCCCGGGACGCTGCAGCTGTTTACTCCGCTTGCGAATGGGACGTGGGTGCAGGAGACGGCGGTTGGGGATCCTGCGGGGAGTATGGTAGTTAATGTGCCGACCGCGGCAGCTTTCGGAAGGAAGGGATCGCGGAAGACGAAGATCTTGTACGTCACCACTGAGACAGGGCAGATCGTGGCTGTCGATACCGGGGCCAAGGCGTGAGACACAGCAGAACTATTGAACTGTAAAATTAAGCAGTGGTTCAATCAACCGATGATACAGAGACAAACCTCGACGATATGTACTGTATCACAAATCTGTGATTGCAAAAACGACGACGCCGACTGGGGAACTCTTGAAGAAAAACAAAATGAGAACGACGAAGCCGGAATATGTCAGAAGACGTCCGATTCGATTTGAATATGTGTAGCAATTAATATGTGTTCCTCCTTCCCGATGTTCAGAAACGCTTTCTGGAGGATGGTCAAAAAATGCGCGGACGGGTAAGCAGGCAATCGAAATCTTACTCGTTTCTCCTCGTCATGGGCCCATCCACCGCAACAGCACACATCTTCCATACTCGTTACGCGCCCGCAGCAGAGCCTCATCCTCGCGCCAAGTTTGATGTACCCTCTGATTAGCAACCACCACTCTTGTCGTAAAATATTTCCCCGGGCCAGGTCCTTGTCGATGCTAAAATGAATCATTGCTCGACCATGGCGGTCGGTGCGTACAAGTGGGGGCCATAAGCCACATGGAGCCCCACGCGGACGCAGCCATATAAATTGTCTCCGAACTGCACCTTGCCGCGCGCGCAGAACTCGTCTTCGAAGCCATCGCCGATCGCAGCTCCGGGAACGCACGCATCTCGTCGAGTTCGCGGAGGCCGATTTCCTTCATGCGGAACCGTATGTGCAACCCGTCTTCTCGACATAAGCGAGGCGATTAGCCTTCGAGGCCTTGCATTCAGCCTTGTGAGCCGGCCAGTGCGCCACTGGGCATTCTTTCGACTGCAATAGACCGGATTAGATGGATTAGACTCTCCCTGCGGATACAATATTTAGTGGGACTCACAGTACAAGGTGACTTGGCACGATATGCACGTAGACAACTTGGTTTGGTGGCCGCGCTGCATGTGGAGGCATTTGGCGCAAAGTTAGTGAATATGGACGGGAGGGCCATCGTGGAACATCGGAAGGTCATGGATAATGGAGGATAGAGCTCCCTGAACGAAATGGGAAACCATGGAATGAGTTGAGAGCAAAAAAAGGTCAGGAACGATCAAGGAACGATGTAGCGAAAAACAAAAGCCGCGTCTTGATCAATTGATGCGACCCGGAAGTTTCCGATTCACACCGCCAAATCGCGCGTACAAGGGAAGTCTCACGTTTTCCATCTTCTTGCAGGTTTAAATTACTAGGGATAAATATCAAAATTCGTTGCTGGGATTCGACATAAAAAGCTGTAATATTCCGTTTCCATGATGAATCATCGATGATCCAGTGTGGATTCAACTATTCATTTGCGGCATCGGGTGCGTTCTAGCAGCAAAAGATGGCCCTATCAAATGCATATATTCCGCTAATTTGCCCTCGAATTCACTCCAGATTCCAGGCAAAAACAAAAGCAGACGCCGACGAGATCCGGATTGTCTAGAGGAACGGCGCATATTGGTAGTACCGCATGCCGGCCGACTGCAATCTTGAGAATCCCGAGCCGGCAGGCATGAATCCTCCATACGTGTCTCTCTGATACGCCGCCGCCGGGGAACCTAAGTCCTACTTAGCAGGAAGATGTTGTGCTTTATCGTTTCACTGACCGGCTTTAATTCCAATTGCCCCGAATCCCAGGATGGAGAGGAAGAGCAGCGGGAAGAATATCACTCCCGGGGAGATAGAAATCAGACTGGAGGCTAGCAACGTGGCTTGTCGATGCTTTTTGACTACTGGAAGAGTCGCATTGTGTCCGTTAAATGCCGAGAAAATATTACCACTTACTATGTTCAACCACAGCCGAGGCGTCAACTCTCAGAAGCCACGTAACGACGGCAAGAAGTATCTGGCGATTCCACTTTACCCCAGTTTTGTGAAGACGCCCGAGAAACCACTGAAGCATGCGTAGTATCTTTTTCAAAGCGTCGATTGTTCTGGCATCGGGCCCATCGTAGTTGGGTAGTCTGTCGTGGCCCTTTTTCAATGCCACCATGGTGGTGTTCCCAAGTCGTTCCAGGGACCCGGCCAAGCGATTCTTCGCAGTGTTTACTGTACCAGACGTTACGGCTGCTCTAAAGATGAAGAAGAACGCACCTAGAGGCGTCAGAGACGTAAGGGGATTGTTGTCATTCTGCGTTTCTGGAAAGTAATCTGATATCCTCTGCAAGACTGAACAGAGTGATCAAAAGCCGGGGTCGGAAGCCTCCCTGACGCAAGACTCACCGTCGTCGAATGGTTTCCCGTACTCATGTGGATTTAAGGCGTTGACTGGCTAATGGTATGGGATGGTAGAGGCTGAGTCCTGACGTGGCTGTTACCGAGAGCTACGACGGCGATTGAGTTACGATTGAGTAATCAATTAGTCTTGAAATAGGCGTACAAAAATACACCGGACCGCAGAAATGTCGAAAAAAAACTGTTGATCTCTCAGTGCTCCGACCTCCGATTTCTGATTCTGAGTTACCCAAAACGATGAGCACGCCCCATGACGAGTTACTAGCGTCCTGGAAAAGACGGGGTCCAGCCCGTTCTCGATACAAAATGGACGTGTCTCCGTAGACTGTCAAATTTTCGCCGAAATTCGTTCCCAGAACAGACGGCGAAGCCATGGAACAAGCTGGGAGCGAGAAAAGGTCCCGGCCGAGTGGCAAGCGTCGTGAGGTGGTGGTAAGAAATTCGGGAAATCCCTCCCACACTTACAAATGAAGCTACACGATGTGGCAGGACGGAATTGGGAGATCCGAAGAAGAATATGACCATGATTTATGTATTACGCAGCTGTATCCACACCGTCCTTTTGACTGCAGAACAAAGTTGGAACCGAACCTGGTTGAAACGGTCAAAACAGTACTTCAATCGCCCAGTCAAGACTGGAGTCAAAAAAAGTTATACCTCTACTTCTACACCACAATCTCCCGCGTGCGCCCCAGGCCGAGTCCGAAGTCTTAGTCTCTCGGCTGGAATACCTGCGCGCTGGAGTCGCTTACAACGCCCTGAAACTTATTGTACACGCCGGCCTTGTGTGCAAATGTGCTATCGCCGCTACAATTCAAGTTCAAAAGGATATCAGTGAGCGCAAGGGGTGGACACGGACGGCTGGCCAGGTCGGGTACTATCGTCCCCCACCGCCCAGGACATACTTACAACTCGGACAAACAAGAATTTCTCACGCAATACTGAACCGTTTCTCATGTTTTTTTTTTTTTTTTTTTTTTTGTGGAACGTTTAATAATAGAGGGGTACTAGGTTACATCACTGTGAATGAACTCCGCGAAGCTGCTTCTTCTACCCAGAAACCCGCCACTCCGCCGGACCGACCATGTCGTCTTGACCCCTCCCGTCGTTTTTGGCTGGGAACCTGTAATGTGAGGACCCTGCCGGACAGCCACCCGAGGAAATGCGCAACCGCACACGCGCTCGAGAATTTCGCAGACGCGCCGTGTGGGGCTTGGCGTAGCAGACTCAGGCTCCCCCGTTAGGGGTGCCATCATTGTCCACTATCCCTCACCCACTAAAACCCCGGCCTTCCCGGTCCAATCCTCGGGAAGTCTGTCTTCGTTGGCGAGTGTGTTGCGCCACGTCTGGAGAACCAACGATTTTTGTATAGTGTGTTTGCCCCATTTCGTGTTCGTAAGTAGGCGATCAATCTCCAGTCTATTGTTGATCGTCCATCGCCACCGGTTCTCAATTTCTTGGTCTGAGGCCCCCGGTTTGCCCCCGATTACTCTCTCGCAGCGGAGTTTCCAAATTAGGTATGCAGACTCAGAGAGTAGGATGCGGTAGAGGCGGGACTCGCCTCTGGATTTCTTTTTGATAACACCACATGCTAGGATTTCGCCAAAGGTCGGTTCCATGTCTTCACCTGTTTTTTTCCTCCAGAGCTGGCTTGCAAGCTCCCATACTTTTTCCCGGCCAGGCGCGTCACACCTCGTGAGTATGTGGCCCATAGATTCGGTGATTTCGCATTCTTTGCAGATTGCCCAGTCGTCAAAGTCCGGGAATTTAGACCAGTAGTCCCCGGCTTTGTATCCTCTGTGCATGCTCATCCAAAGGAAGGCTCTTATCTTCCGGTCAAAATCTTTGTTTTTGAAGCTCTTCCAGATTGTCTGGGGGGCGCACGTCTCTTTGTTCATATCTTCGGCAGCTCCTTGAGCCAAGTCCATGTTTCTCTTGGTTGCCCGACGTTTAAGTGCTTTGCGGCATGCTCTTGTGTTCATTTTCTTGTCCTTGATTATTTTATATGCAAGGGACTGTGTCATATTTTGTAGTTTTGCCCCCGGGAGGCGGAGTTCTTGGGTAACATGCATATTGATCATGGTAGGTAACTCTGCTTGTCGCCCTTCATCTGCAAGTCTGTCTGCAGCCTCATTTCCGGTTTCACCGGAGTGGCCTTTCACCCATTGAAGGTAGGTGTTGGCTTTGCGTTCTCTTAGGCGGGCCACTGTTGTCTGGATTGCTCGTCCGTCCGAAACAGTGAGGAAGCCCTCATCTTCCCATCGACTCAAATTTGTGGTCAGGCCGTCTATCATGGTGCGTGAGTCTGACTTGATAGTCAGTTCAACATCTAAGGGGCACGCCTCACAGCATTCCTTGATTGCAAGTATCTCCGCTGTTTGGTTTGAGGGAGTGAAGTGACTTGGCACTCGTATTGCTATGTTGTCTGGGTGATCTACTCCAAAGTAAACCCCACACCCTGCTCGTGCATTTTCCTGCCCGTTGTCGGTTGCAGACCCATCTGTATAAGCTATCAAGGCAGGTTTGGTAGGGTCAGGCTCTCGCCTCGTATCTGGAGCTGTATCATAGCCTTGTTCCCCGTCTGTGAAGATTCGGAAGGTGTCTGCCAGGGTGCCATGTATTGTCACGCTGGGGTTAAAGAGCCTTGGTGCATCCACCTCAGGTGGGCCCTCGTCACTAAACTCTGTTTCCCAGTCCTCAGGTTGGGTGCAAAGGGGGTTCCACTTATCAGGTAAGTGTGTTAGGAGCTCACTGGCTTTTTGGTAACATTTATGCGGGTACCTGCACCCTCTGTGGGAGGTCCTTGTTTCTGTGCATGTGGCGCATTTACAGTTCCATGCAGCTTTGTGCCCTGTTGCACTTAACCGGAGTGCTAGGTCCTCTGCATGGCCAACTGTGACCATTTTATGGTTGTTCCGCAGGCATATTATTACCTTTCTGAGTGACGCGCTCTTCCCGCCGGTATATTTATCCCTGCTTGCGGTTGAGTGCTGGTGGAACCAGATCGGCATTTCACGCTGTATGTTACGGGATATAGCTAGGCCTTCCAATCGTAAATCATATTTGGTGGCTACCTTCACCATGGCTGCGAGGTCGGGTTTTAACTCGGTGACTTTAGTGTCCCATGTCTGGAGGTAGGTGTTAACTCTGACCTCAGGTGCTACATTGTTGTCGGCTTTGGCAGCCTTTGCAGCCAGTAGCTCATCCGTAGCAAAGGCCCACAGGGGGCGGTCATCTCCAAAGCTGAGGTAGGATTTGAGCCATGTTACGGTGATGGCTTCGTTCCGAGCAAGGATGTCAAGTAGGTTCTTCCCCCCCATCTCTGCAGGCGCTTGTAGAGTCTCTTTATTTATGGTGACACTGGTTTTTCCAGCCCATAAGAAGTTCCTAATTCTCTTCTCAAGACGGGTTTCTACGTCTTTGGGCATGCCTTGAACTTTTGCCATTTCTCATGATTTTTGGTTTCATATGATCTGTATCATATGCCCTAACAGACTTAGCCGAGTGGCTTGGCCGAATGGCTTGCGCCGCTTAGCGGAGTTTAAAATAGCCGTGGCGGGCGGGCGTGGCGTGGCTTGTGGCGTGGCGTGGCTTGTGGCGTGACGTGGCTTGTGCTCGCTTACACCAGACCTTCTCACTGTAAGTATTTAGTTGATCTCTCTACATTTGTTGCCTACCACCGCCTCGCTTCCTGACCAATGCGCTGACGACCTTTCCATCAACGCCGTCGTCGACATTGATGGTGTCGGTTGATGTTCAACATTCAACCTCAAACATACTTTTTTACCAGAGTTAGCCGAGTGGCAGGGCCAAATGGCTTGCGCCGCTTAGCGGAGTTTGTTTGAATTGGCTGGGAACGGGCGGGCGGGCGTGGCTTGCGGCGTGGCGTGGCTTGTGCTTGACTACACCAAGCTTCTGCACTGTGTGTATTTAATATATTTGTGAATATTGGTCACTCCCCCTCTGTCCTCTCCTTGATTATGGTGTCCTAAAAATCGCGATCAACCCCGTCACCGCCATTGATCGCATCAACCACTTCATCGGCCTTGAAGTTTGCCCATTGGACACACAATTTCTCAACCACACGGTTCCTTCAAAGTTGTATACCACAGATTCTTAGTTTTCGTGCTGATTTGATATGCTCAGCATGCTCAAACTTCCAAATTCCGATGTGTACCTTCTTCACCAATGGCGGAATTCAGACTCGATCGCTGCCTTCGGTGAGAGATCTGGAGCGGTTTTTGCTTTGATAAATGCGTGTGCATTCAGATGATGAGTGGTTGTTTCGCAAAGGGATGTCCATTCCGATCCCGACATTCTTTTTAACGGTGCATATCTCATGCACATGGTTGAACAAGTGTTCCTATGCTTTCTTGCTGGCATGCTTAACTGAGTCTCTTAATGTCTTGCCCGAAATGGTCCCAGAAACTCATTTAATCCACCAGAATTCACTATAGTACCCACATAGTGCCCGCCAGCCGCTGCGCTTCACCAATGACTTGGGCGGGCATTACAAATTTTGAAACATCTTCAACCCTCAATGTCTTTCAAGGAAAAACCTAGTTAAATCACAATGCAGTGGTTCTAATATCGGATATTGATCTCTGAGATGTCCCTTGAGCAATGAAGTCCCCTAATTTTCGTCGCAAGCCACATCCCCGCCGGATTTGATGGCATCAGGCAAAATGGCGGGTGATGGCATGAGCGATGTTTAACCTCGGTTTAACTGCCCAATTCATCGCCAAATCACAATGAGATCGTCCCAGCGTGATGTGAGAGTGTAAATAGAATACAGCTGGAGTGTATCTGACTTCCCCATTGACCGTTTGGGAGACTTCTGCGTACCCATCGTGCCCACGCCCATTTTGATGGCATCAGGCAAAATGGCGTGCGCAAGCCATTTTGCGCGCAACCGGCGGGACCGGAAAAAAAAGGTGATTTAAAGACTCTCACAACTCTATTCGCTTTGCAGAACATAGTAAACATCCAATTAACTGTTTATTTCGACTTTCTACAAAAACTAAGCCTCTGCAGACCCCAAGCCATTTTGTCGTCCGAATGGCTTGTGATGGCATGTCAAATATGCAACCGTGCCCAAAATTGGGTCGACTCACGCCCAACTGTTGCCAGCCGGTACGTGGATGGTGACTGAACTACCCCTGGCATGATATCTGGCTCGAAAGTGTACGTATTTTCATGATTTTTGCCACAAGCCATGTTCATGGTGATTTTGATGGCATCAGGCAGAATGGCTTGCGCATATTCTTTTGTCCGCGATGAGAACACAAAGTTTCCTAACAACTCAAGCATGACTAATGAGTTCAATGAACTGAAATATGTCAATTGAGGGCTAATTGCACCAAGACTGCTGACAGATTTGTCAATTAGACAAATTTTCATACCGGTTCAAGTTCAACCCAGGTCAAACATCGGAGACTGGGAGCGGGGATAGCTTCCACGGCTTTATTCCAGGTTGATCAAGATGTAGTACCTTAGCTTTGCTGGAACAATGTCGGAATTGGGTCAGGAAGTTTAATTCAAGTGCCATGAATATCTTTCTGCGATGGACAATTGTGTCAATATTCTGTATATAGGTGTAATCTACGAGACACAACATGTTGGTCAGAGTTCATAAGCCGGCTGGCTTGCAAAAGATGCAAGAGTTGTATAGTCATTAGTGGCGGTGGTGACGGGAATTGTAGACAACTTGAATGCTCAAGTAATATAGGAATTGATACAGTAGAGCGCTAGCAAAGACGATTAGGAATGTGCCTACCACAAATACAATAACGGTAGAGGCCCGTACGACGTGCAGGAGACGTAAGCCACTTTCTATTTTTGGCTGATGCCAAGCCGGCTAAATGGCTTGCGCAAGCCGACAAAATGGCTTGCAAGCCATTTAGCCGGGCGTGGGCGGGTGATCCCACCAAAACACACGCCCCCGCCCGGCACAAGCCATTTGGCGCAGGCGCAAGCCATTTGGCCAAGCCAAAAATGTCACTCTCTATGCCCTAAGGATCCTACATCCAAAAGCTGCCAGGGCTTGTGCTGTTCCTAAGTAGAAGAGTCGCAAAAATGGGGAGTGGTGCAATTTTCGGTGATTTTCGGTAATTCAGGGCTCTATGGAGGTTGGTATTGTGTTATATGGTGCCAATAATGCACCTTAGGATGCATACATATCTTCCGGGGCCCCATGTAATATTTCAGGTCTCCAGGTGGCGTGTGTATCTCATAGTGTATTGAAAGGATGTGACCTTTGAGCCAAATTTGATTCAACTTTGGTTCCAAAATTCAGGGTGTCTTCCGACCTCTCCAAAACTCGGGCTAACTCGTCAGGGTGAATAGCCGTAGGGTATATATGCAAGATTTGACCTACAAGGTTTCGAGCTGATGCGATAAGAGGGGCAGTTGAGGTGAGGCCGGCAATCAGGAAATGACGTGATACCTAGTACTCGGACACCCGGACCTAGAAATTGATCTCGATTGACGGGTTGTGAACCGTTTTACAAGATTCCTTTGCCTCATCCTATGCATTTTTCAAATTACAAGCGATCTGTTCACTCAGATCGATGTGATTCCACCTGTGAGTGAAGATATTCATGTGTTTTCCCCAAGTGTCCGAGTACTAGGGGAAGGATAGTAATGGGAAGGAGATACAACAAGGGAAATGGATGAAAGGAGAAGAGCAATATCCCAGCATCATAGTCGGGAGATATATTCTGGTGAAGCTCGAGGAAAGATTCATAATTTTTTTGTTTTTTGTGTCCAGCTCGCGGCTGAGTCCCGAGTCGAACGGGTCCACACTACTCCGCCTGTGAGGAGGGGGCCGCACATCAGCCAGGTATCTCAAACGATCAAATTTGTGCTCCGAGTCTTAGACTCAAGTGTCTATGTGTGACCCTGAGGGCAGAAAGTTAGAAATCAACCCAGACCTCGATGCCAGCCGGCACCAAAGAGCTGAGTGCCTCTTCGTCTCTCTTACTTCGTTTCACATGTTAATGCACACCGCTCGTGGTATAATTTCGACACTGAGTTGTAGGCAGGGAAGCCAACTACGTATGTACAATAATACGGTGTTACCCAATCTAAGCATCCAAAAAACCAGATAAAAATTTAGACTCAAAGCCCCTCAGAGATCGGACGCGCCAAGCGCGTCGTAAGCCGGACAGAGGTCGTTCCAAGCCGCTATAAGTGTAGATCCTCGAGTCAGCGATGCAAGATGAGTAAACCCCCGACATACGTGAATGAGAAATGGTGGTGTTCCAGTCCGGCACATCCTCTGCGAACACAATTGCGAGCCCGCTGATCCATACAGTATTTCAGTAGCTGCGCACAGGAGACAATGCATGCATGAATGAAGACGCACGCCTCGAGGTGCCAGTCGATATGGCAGTGCAGGAACCATGCTGCAAAATAACGACGGTGTTGATTGAGAATCATCCACATCTTGCGCGAAGAAATAACTCACGTCCATCGTTATCTGTGACGAAGCGAATGGTGACGTTGTCTCCGGCGTTGCCTACGCTCACCCTGTGACGAGAACCACCATCAGTCGAAATCATGAGGAATCGAGATAAAGACGTACACGTCGCGGCGAGGCTAACGAGCGAGTGAGCGCTTAGAACCAACGTTCAAACGGTAATAACAGGCAAGACGACTGACGGGATTGGCGTAGTTATAGACCGAGCTACCCGCAGTACGCACGACGTCGAATGCGTGGCCGTGCAGGTGGAATGGGTGCTGTAGCGCAATGGAAGAAAGAAAAAGAACCTCAGTTCCGGACTTCTGCGCCGCGCCATGAGGACCCCACGCACCTGTCCGCCGCCGGGGATTGACACCTGGATCAGACTGTTCTTGGGAAGAGGGAACACGGAGCCGGTGGGGAGAAGCGACTGCGCGTCTTCCGCTCCAGAAAGAATCTGCAGCAGCACCGGGGTGGTGGGTGGGACGAAGGAGACGCCGTTCATCGCGAACTTGCCGCCCGTCTGCGAGCGTGCAAGCCGTGTGAGATGATGTTCCATATGCGAAGAGGAGAGAGGGGGAATACCCACCACAGAGATGGCGAAGTTGAACGACTTGGCTGGATTGCCAGAAGACACGGGCGTCAGAGGCTAGAATTCGAAGTTCAGTGCCCGAAGCAGCTACACCAGACATGGTCCACGTACTGCGCCAGGGGTATCCAGCGGCTAGACCGGCGAGAGGGCGGTGAGCAGCGGGGTGAGCTAAGGTGTTGCGCCACTCACGCGCATGTTCGCTTCGACAAACGCGTTGGTGCTCACATCCTGCGTGGACGTAGGGTCCGCATCCGTCGCACCAGCATCTGTAGTGGTCCATGCATTTCTCAATGATGAAGAGGGAATCCCCGACACGGCCACTCACAGCGGAGAATCGCAGAATTGATCCCACCCGCGAAGCCTTTCGTCCCCGCACTCGGGTTGGCACGGATCCCTATCGATCTCACCATTAGCTAAGGCCACACACACACAGGCAACTGATGTTCAACGCACAGTAATTCCCCACGGCCTGGTCCGCATTCAAAATGAACGAGTACCGCTGGCCAGCGAAGATCGTGATCTGGTCAACGGTGTACGGCTGCGTCGTGATCCCATCTGCCTCGATGACAGTGAGGTTCGTGTGGCCGTCGATCTGGAAGACGTAGTTAGGCGAGCAGGCGATGTTGACGAGGCGGATGCGGTAGCGTAGGCCGTGCTGTACGGTGAGGACACCGAGCGGGGCAGTGACTGTTCATTCACAGGAAACACCGATGCCATGTCAATGAGAATGAGTGACTGCGATAAAGAATGAAGCGCCGCGGCGCGGCGTACGGGTAGTGGGTGTCCGTCCGAGCCCCTGGATCAAAGTGGAGTCGGGAGCCCTGGCCGAATTTCAGTCTTGGGGAACAACGCCTTCGCAGTAGACGAAAAGTAGATGTGACCCACGGAGTGCCAGTCGCCTGCTTGGCGAGGGTGTGGTCTGGGGCGGGATTAATCACGGCGGTGTCAGTGGATTTTGGTAAATATCTGCGTCCAGATTCATCACGTACACCAATCGGCGAGGGTCAAGACAGTTGTCTCTGAAATGCAAGCGCTGTCAGGATCTCCACCCGCTGATCGGCCTGTCGAAAAGGATCACGTACCATCATCGACATCGTACCGGCCAAGGTACGGATCCTGCGGGTCGTAGACAACCATGGGTCCGCGCAAGCCGTCGCAATACTGCGTCGCTGAATTGGATTGAATCTCAGTGGGAGAATCGGAGAGTGGACAGGAAGACGTACAGAGATGAGAGTGATACCAGAAGGTACTCCGACAGAGTGAGACGATTGGCGTAGTGGAAACATTCTTCTAGACTTACCCAGCTTGGTTCACGGTGAAATCATAGAGGAATGAGTTGCCGTGGGCAATTGGGCACTGTGTTATGAATGCAGGGCTGGATGCGCATCGGTGAGCCAATGCTGCTGAGGTGAATCGCATGCTTACCCATCGTACGAAGCAGTTCCTTTCTGAATATAGTTTCAGCCCTGTGGAACCGATTGAACAGCCCGAGAAGGCGTTTACCTGGAAGATGCCGTGCCAATGCTATATGGAATTTTTTTAAGTCAGAGGAGGGAAATTAACCTCGTGAACTCACGATGGACGTAGACTGAAGCATTCTGGAGTCGAACTGGTTGTTGACGACGTTGAGCTGGAAGCGATCGCCCTTGTTCCCAATGATCGTGGTGCCCGGGAACTGGCCGCCAGAAAGGACAGCAGGGCGCGTCGTACCATCAAGCGTAACAGACGCATTGGCGACAACGATGTCGCCCACTGGACCGACAGTCGCGGCCAACGCGAGTTTCGCCACAGCAAGCGCGATTGAGAGGAAAGAAGTAGAGAGCTTGGTCATCTTGCGCTCTGGAAGAGTGGATCGAACAGGAAGCGAGGCTGCCCGTTGTCTTATACAAGGCAATTCCGGTATTTTTATCGCCCGACATTCGTCTTGTTGTGGCGGTATCGCCGTCGGGGATGAGAGCCGAGGCTGGCTGCAATGACCGGTGCCCCTGTCCCTGGCCGCTTAGTCTCCGTCTGCTTGTGTTTTAGATACATGCCAGTGTTGACAAACCTCCTCTTAAGCAATGGGACAGCCGGTCCAGACGCACATGGCCATTCGGAACAAGCTGTGTCGTGCGTGCGTCTGAAAACGATCAGTAAATGTACAACTTCACCGCAAGATTACCTCTTCTCCCAACCACTCTCACCCATTCTACTGGGATTATGAACTGGCACAAGCCAACGTCCTCTTGGCGCAAGTACGACTGGGGTAATGGACCGAAATCTATGCGGCGAGCATTGTAGAGGTCGGGGGCAGCTGTTCTGCGCCTCCGAGTCTTCACGAATCACTGATCATAGATCGTACGGTGGAGAAACCGGGTATGGTGCGAAAGGTTGGACCTTCTCATTCATTTCATATCTACCAGCAAGAAAAGTGTGTTGGAGGAGTTAATTTGACGCCGTAGCTGTTTGAATACCCAAAATCCAACAGAATCAGGATAGGCCGTCACATGGCTGTCTGAAATTCTGGAGATGGGAATTTAAAGCGGCGACCAGATCCCGTTGTGCACATTCAAACCTCCCTATTACCTGGTGAATACAGCTTTTATGGCAGCCCAGAAGAGTTGGAAGGTCGGGGAAAAAGGAACGGCTCCAGATATTCCGGCCTTCGATGAGCGCACTGCAAAACAACTATTTTCGGCGGCTGGGGCTTGAAATCGGCGAGCGAGCGATTCTTCGAGCGAATTTGGTTCAAGCTGGCCTTCGGGTGCAGCTAACATTCATACTCAGTGCTCATTGAAATCTACAGAGGCCGAGGAAGTGTATCACAGCCCCAGCTCGCTTTTCGAAAGTGTCAGATGAATATCGATGCGATATTTCAGATAAAAATCTTTGGATTTGAGAGAACTTGAAGCAGAGAGTTCCACGGGAAATGGGGAGATTGGTTTCTGCGCCAAGATTTTCACCGGAGATTACAGATAATGACACGGCGCCATTGAACATCATCACGATCCGTGCCGAACGTATACCGGCCGCAAAGCATATGCACCCCGGAAATTGTGTTTGGTTCAGAGTCACGGAAATGCTCCTGAGATCTGAGGTTCAAGTAACAAAGTATGCCATTCATAAACTAACCATTTCAGGGTTAGTTTTTGCCTCACTGAGATGATGAGTATCAAGGCCGATGTTTCCGTGGCTGATACTGATGGTATTCGGGAGCGTATCAGTCGGCGGTCCGCGGCGGCCCACTCCGTCCCGGGTGATCCGGCAGTATGAGCAGCCGTATCAGTCGTTCTGAATTGGAGGCAGGAGAGCACCTCATACTTCCAGTTTCAGTTGGCACAGAATTGCAACCAAAACCCCCAGTCTCGGTGGCGGTTATACTGTGGCTGGAACAGAGGATATCAGGGACATTCTCAGCCTTACCAAAACAATCAATTTGGCGGAGTGACAGCAAGGAGATGACCGGTGAAAGCAACTTCGAGCTCATTGCTGCCGTGCGAGTTACAATCACGTTCAAAGGGTAGTTGCATCAAGTTCGACCTGTCTCGGTGGCCATCCGTTCTGAACGACACGATCTTGACGTACTGAACTATTTCATTCAATTCGACAGTCACGCGTCACGGACCCCTCTGTTGTCTCTGTTGATGTCGAATATTGATGTCACGCGTCACGAAGGCTTTTGTCGAACCTCCAAGCCGTCACGAGTATCCTCTCCCCTCTAGGGGTGCCAAAAAAAAAAAAAGTCAAAATTTCTGTGGGATTGTCGAAATTTTGGGGGGTGTTGCATAGGTAAATCCGGTTACCCATCACGCCCTATCGATTTATTCAGTATATATGCAATTCCCATTGCGTGAGGTGCTGATTCAATGATTACTCCTTTTGTCCTTAGTTCCGTACTACATATTAGTATGTCAACGTTGGCTAACTGAGGCCATCGCGGCCCCGGAACAGATTTCAAGTTTCAAGCCCTAGACGTAATGCCCCCTGGTTTGTAGTTACCGGGTTTGCCTTACTGCAACGTGCAATTTGTTGACTAGTGGCGAGTCCTGAATGTACCTATCCAACCTAACGTGGGAGCATGTTATGTCGACCCTCTCCCCAGAAGATTCACCACGTTAAGCGCTACACAGCCTTCGTATCCTGACGACAAGGCTGCGCGCGCAGTCTAAGCACTTCACATTTTCTGCGTCCCGTTTGCTTCAGGTCGGGGCTCGCGCTCGCTCTCACCACTCCATGCCATGCCGATGGCCTGGCAGGAACTGTATTCTATCCCATTACGTGGAACGTCGACAATGCGGCTCATCTCACGGATGGTTCACTATCAATCTTGTATCATCCCTTATCCTTCAACATATTTTGATCCCTGATCATATTATATCCCTGGGCAGTCATTCTACATCGCATCAACATTACGTCCCCGAATATAAGCCCTTTTTCCCTTTCAGTCACAGTGAACGTCGAGACTACATCTCGACTGGATGCTTATCACTCACGGCTATGTGAATCTAGAACGACCCCGAACTGACCGGTGCTTCAAACGGTACCCAGCATGATTCATTCTGAGACCTTCACCTCCACACCGGAGAATCCCTCATCGAGCAAGGTTCCGTGCAATCTGGTATTAGTAACGGTTCGCCCTCGATGTCCTTATTAGTTGAATCAGCGCGCGGTTCATGCCGTCCATCCGCCGCTTTCAGGTCAGTTCCTAATGTTAGTGTTATATTTCTGTACATGATGATCTTATACGCATCATTGAAGTGAATTGCAGCGCAACGGCTCTGCTACTGGGCATCCCACATCCCTAGTTACGAAGATGAGATACCCTCCACTACGAGGAGCATCCTCATCGATGAAAATGATCCCTTGGTTCAGTATAATTCCCCTGGAGGTTGGACGTGAGGAGGAAGGCTGGTTTGGAGTTTCAGGTGGTAACGACCCACACATCTTCGACGCCGGGTCACACAGCGAGGCTAACGTTTGAGGGTGCATCTAGCCAATTTAGCTCCACAGACCACAGTGCTGGACTAACACCAATGGATCTGAAACTCGGGAACATGTCTATGGCACCGTCGCTGCCAACACTGGGCAATCGAGAATGAATTTCTCCGTCAACGATGTGATAGTCGTTTTTTTGCATACCACCAGTTTTACAGGCAGAAAACAAGTCGAATCGAACCTTATTCCTCGACTCCTTCGTATACATCACAACATCTCTTGCTGGACAGAGGGTATTAATTGAAAAAAATGACGCGAACTTGACGTACTCGCCTGATTAGCAAAATCTAAACAATTCAGATGACTGCCTTGAACGCACGAAGCGTGTCAGCGATTCAGCAGGATTGTGAATTGCTCTTTCCTTTGGAGGTGCGTCTTCCTCTCTCCTCTTGTTGGATGCAACCAATGGTTCATGACCAGGGACTGAGATATCAATCATCGATGAACCTCCCACACGGGGTTCAGTGCATACCACAATCCCAAAAGCTGAACCAACTCTTCAATTCGGCTGTGCTACCCCTTGGAGCTCAGATTATGAATGTCACTGTTCTCGCCAGAAATACACTCGCAATTGATTATTTCCTTATCACATCGGAGGTGCCACCTCCACTTGCGTCATCTGCTTCTCCCCAACCTACACCAACGGGTCTCCCTGCGGCCAACAGTCCTCAGTCCGCCACCCAGATAACGAATACCCCTCCTATCGCTGCCATAGTTGGCGCTGCAGTCGGAGGCTCGCTCTCCTCCTGCTACTTGGCGGGCTGCTGATGTGGAGACGCAGGTCGCGACGCGCCAGCCAATCAGGTGCGCACACAGCTAAGTACTCTCAAGAGAACCTCACATCCGATATGAGGATCCAGCTTTCAAATATTCAGTGACATCTGAGCCCGATTCATAGGTAGCCAAGCATGGCAGCGTAGCGAGCTTGACCATCCTGACCGAAGATGAGGAGAGTCAGCACCCCAAGAACTTTGAGAAGCAGAGGCACCCGTCTCGATGCCTCTCGTGGCGGTGGCCGATGGGGTTTGGGGGGCAGGGCACGAGGGACAAACACGTCTTTTTACAGGCAAGATATGTTTGGAATCCGATTTTGGGTCCCAAAGATGTATCGGCCACAGCTGTGTCTATTATGATCAAAGCTATAATCACTGCCAAAAAATGCAGCGTAGCCACCGCACCAAATTGTCGCAGTGCAAATCGTGCCAAATCGCTTTGTATTGTGTGAGTCCACTAAATATGCCCTTTGCCTATGAATTCTGACCCGGTCTATGGCAGCCGAGAGAATGCGCACTGGCCAGCACACAGGGCTGAATGCAGACACGCCAGAGGTGGTATCGATTCAGCGCTGCCGGACGAAGTACTACAACCCGGTGCTGAAGAACTGCGCTATCGCAGCGATGCGGCTACCCGAGAGCCCGCACATCAAGCGCAAGGAGATCCTTTGTGTGAATCTCTATGACAAGGGCGATCCCACCTTTCCTGTCTAACAGCGGTTTATGGTGCAGAGCGTGAGCCGCCGCTCATCTGCGGACCTCCTTCCAGACTCGAGGTTGCGATCAATCATGGAGCGCTACTCTCAGCCCTGAAAACGTGGGAAGCTGGAATTTGGGACAAACTTCTATGGCTGCGTGTTGGCCCCTGCGCGACACACGGAATCAACTGAGAAGCACCAAGCACTTCCACTGAAAGAATGATACATTTCTCCATCGGAAAGGACTTCGATCGGGCGAAGCTTGTGCGCCAGGACTGGTGAAAGTTGTTCAAGGAGCATGTTGCGCTTGGGGCCAACATGAAGGTTCGCTGCGGGCGTACGCCGGCAGTGGATGGGTTCATAACGAGGAGAAGCGAGTAAGCTTTCGTCTTCTCTGTCCACACAATTTGCTCATTGTTCCCTAGAAAGCATTTTGGGGAAGTAGCACGCTGACCATATTTTGGCCTGCAGCTTGAAGGTGCGAGTGCGTTGCCACCCATATTACATTTCGGAAACCTACAGAGTGGAGAGAAAAAAGTGTACGGGTGCGGAAAGCGTACTTTGAACGTTCCGCGGAAAAAAAAGGCAAATTAATTACATTCTAGGTCGGTCTAGCAGCTCTAGAGCTATTTATCCTGAGGAATGCCCTCTGCCCCAGCACGCAATTCGGTGAGCAGATCTCTAAGGCGTTGTCGGAGTTTCTTGACAAGTTCGTCGTCATCCGCGTCAGGAGGAGGCTGTCAAGAGCACCAAGGACTGTAAGGACACGTTAGGGACGGACGGCAGAAATACCAGTTGATCTAGGAGGTACTAATAAACGAAGATCATCGAAAATATACTTGCACACGGCGATCAAGCGCACCTCTGTCTCATCGATGGTCTGGAAGACATGCGGACATCCGCGCGAAGTGAGTACGTCAAGGAGCTCCGCTGAAGATCATACCAAGATGATTGGGCCTCTTCGATTGAGTTGGAGAGTGTTTCAGCTTCGAAAGGGAAGCTGACGACAAAACGCACCGATTCATGGTGATGGCAAGAAGCAAGAGTCCCGGGAACTACCGAGGCCACGTGGGTGGTCACGTGCCAGTCAGACTGAAGCCGAGTTCAAGTCGAGTTCCAGTGGGTTCGGAGCAAGCCTGTCTCCGGTCCGGCGCGCCGGACTATCCTTCTCAGAATTCCCTGCGAAGCACGTGAATGTCATGTGAGCTGAGAACGGCGGCTTGATCCGAACCTAGAGTTCCAGCTACTTATCCGCAAAATCCTAGACTTTTCAAAAACAGTTCAGCTGATGGATTGGCTCCAACGGACTCCAAAATGTCGTCACTTGCACCCGCTGCAAGCGGGCGCTCGCTGACATTCCGAGCCATTCTCGGCAGTTTGTAGGGAACTTTACAGTGCTGTTGGAGCTGGTTTGACAGGTCAACGTTTTTCGCAAATCGTCTACGATTTTGAGGATAGCTGTCAAGTTGAGGTTGTCCGAGTACTGTTTTTTTTTTTTTGCGTCGTTCCTCCGGAGGTCACTGTAACATCCTCGGGAAGAACGTACTAGATCGACGTTATTGTCTTCCAGACCGTTCGAGGCAACTTCAACTTCGCTTGGTGTCAGCAGTGAATGAAAGCGGCCAAAACCGCCGGAGTTGAGTGAGCGTGGATTCGACTGAGTTCCCCGTTTACTTAAATAATTCGCAATTGCATCCATGTTGCATCCACGCCAATCTGAAACTGACAGGAGAGATCTAGCCGGATATATCTCGGTGCACTCAGCTACCCCGCAGCCTTACGGTGGAACGATCTCCAAGCTCGCTGGGACTACACTTGTCCCCTCCTATAGTTCGTCGCGAACAAGGCCCCTAATGTACGGAGCTATTTTGCCGTGGAACTCGAACGATGGGGACCGAACAAATAGGAAAACGATCCTGGGCCTTGTTTGATCGCCTCGAGGCCTATCCAGCCAAGAGCTTGTCGGGCAGCGTCGGGATTTGGGGATCCTTTCGGCCGAATATTGTGTCAGCCGGAAGGATTCGGAATTGATATCAGACACCCCGGGGTGGCGGTCCGACCCTGAGAATATCTCTTGTTTGCTTCCACGACCACGACAGGCTCGCAATTTCGGCGCAGTATCATTGGCCAGTCGACCCGATATTCATCCCGGAATGATAGCTTGATCTCCTCGGTTCTCGCTTCGTCGACTATCTGCGGCTGAAACGCTGGCTCTTCCGACATCCGAGATTTGCTATGCTCACGCATTACAAAGTGTGAGAAGGAACCAGTCGGTGCCGAGGCTCGAAGATGGATTGGCACTTCTTCTAGCCTCTTCTGTGCGCTGATCGTGGTTTCCGCTTCTTGGCTGCTTGTTCCTGGCTTTGGAACCTATCTGTCTTTGTCCTACCGATCCGCATTCTCGGAGCTCTTGTTTTGAGCTTGTGAGGAATGGAAGACTTTCATGTCTGGACGGGGCCCACAGTTATTCCCTCAATTACTCTTGTCGCTGCCGCGTCATCAGCACATCCACCCCCGGCGGGTTTCATGCCAACATTCTTCCCTCTCCCCGTAATGGGCTCGTGAGACCGCGATGTTGACCCGGTCGTGACATCGGAGGCGGTAGGTCTCTAACGCTCTGGTCAATCATGGCCTACGGATTCCTACCCATCAGCTCTCCAATCAACTTCCCGCGCTCGAACTCGTGCAACGTGCGAATATTCAGCAAAATAGACCTGGTTTGCACTCTCACGAAGTCTGGCGTCATCCCCGTTTTCCATCCGTTGGCACAAGCTCCTACTCCATACGTGCTGATCCAAGATACAGGAATGGTATTGTCTCCGGCGGCTGCGCTCCTCCGTGAGTCTATTCTGCTAACCCGTCGCTCTGGATTGGTGTGCGTTGTGTTTTACAACAGTGAGCCATACGACTTAATTATAAGCCTCATCTTTACCCAGGGTCTTGGCATGCGCGAGAAACGTATAAAGGCGCGATGGTGCCTGCCCGATGTTGCAGGGTCAACTCATTCGACATCGCACAATGTGGGCCTCCTCTCTCCGGTTCGCAGCCTTGGCACTGCTTCCTTCCTCTGCTCTCGGCGCACAGGTAGTGTTCAACTTGAACATCGTCAACGCCAAGCTCTCCCCCGATGGCTTCGTCCGGGAGTGGGTGACTTTTTCTGTGCGAGCTACGCCCTTGCTAACGACCTTCTAGCACTGTTGTTCCGAATGGAACGTTCCCTGGTCCGACCTTCAAGCTGACCAAGGGTGATTCGGTGGTGATTCACACCCACAACCAACTGTGGGTGCCATGCTTCTTTTGCCTCGGCTATTCTCATGAGAACACAGGACGTCGCCGGATATGCGTCGTAGCACCAGTATTCACTGGCACGGCTTCTTCCAGGCGCGAACCTCCGGAATGGACGGTCCCTCGTGAGTGGCGACACCCCCAACTTTCCTTCACTGTTTGATGGTTGTCAATTCATAGATTCGTGAACCAGTGCCCGATCGCACCCGGCACCACCTTTGACTACGTGTTCGACACCGCGGGCCAGACCGGAAACTACTGGTACCACTCCCACTTGTCCACACAGTACTGTGATGGTTTGAGGTAAAAATGAATCCAACGGCACAAACTAGTGGCTGAACATTTTTAGAGGGGCGTTTGTGGTTTACGGTCAGCTGTTTTGTTCTAGCAGATGTATGACAAGACTTGACAAGATATCAGATCCCAATGATCCCCTGGCTCATCTCTAGTAAGGATCTCAACTGTATCCGTGGCTGCCAGAAATTGACTGTATCCTTCCAGCGATGTTGACGATGGCAAGTCCTTGTATAATACCTTCCGCTGCGTAACCGTTGCTGATTCCGGATGATCAGACTCCACGATTATTACTCTAGGTTTGTGCTCCACAATTTTCGGTGACTCGAAGCTGATAATATCATTTTAGCCGAATGGTACCGTGCGTATTCTGCACATGGTTGAAGTATTGGCCGGAAATTAACCGGCTTCCAGATGTCCTGGCTCCGGCTGGCCAGAACAGCTTCTTTAAGACTGGTATCGTTCCGTGAGTCGCACTCGACACGAGTTCGCGGCTGAAGCTCACTACGTTCGCCAGGGTGCAAGACTCCGGCCTCATTAACGGCAAGGGGTGCGTAGTCCCGTCGGATCATTGAATTAGGATGAAACATTAATTTGCTGTCAGACGCTATGCTGGTGGCCCGCTGGGTGAGTTCCCACATCTTCAGGTGGTTAGAGTTCTCACGCCGGGGCCAAGTTCCATATGCCGTGATTACTGTCACAAAGGGCTTACGCTACAGGTGGGCTATTGGACTGTTGCTAGCATCGCGTTTTGTGCTGACCACCCATGCAGATTCCGAGTGTTCTCGCTGTCTTGCCGGCCGTTCATGACCCTCTCTTTCGACAACCACACCTTCGGTGCGTGAGGTGTCGCACGTCTGTCTCGTGTGCTGACACGCTCCCCAGATGTCATTGAGCTCGACGGAGTTGAGCACGATCCGGTGCCGTTCCAAAACGCAGATATCTATGCCGGTGTGTAGCTGTTTCCCCGGTTCCTTGGGCGGAAGTTGATCAGTTGTTGTAGCACAACGCATTTCGATCGTACTGAACGCGAACCAGACCGTCGACAACTACTGGGTGCGTTACTTCCAATCGTAATCCAGAGCGAAGACTAATTTCTGCCTCTAGATCCGTGCACCGTAATTATACGTTCAGGTCCCTCGATTGCGTGACTGACGGTGTCCTAGCCCCACTGGAGGAAGCCCCGCCAACAACCCGAACTGTGAGTCTCTCGCCTATCTGTGGAGCGTTATTGATCCACCTCTACGCATTAGTCCAGCCTAACCTTACGCTTGCCATCCTCCGTTACGTGGGAGCTCCGGCAGTCGAGCCCACGACCGTGAACACCCCTGGAGCGAAGTTGGATGATGGTCTCATGCATCCCATTGCCTCTGAAGGCCCCGGGAACCTCGGTTCCGGCCCTGCCGACCTTGCCGTGACGCTCAACATTGCCCAGCCCAATGCGCCCTTCTTCGACATCAACGGAATCGTGCGTCCTATTTTTGTCTTCTTTGTGCTGTTCTCATGCTACTGGGCAGTCGTACCTCTCTCCCAGTTTGCCAGTGCTCTTGCAGCTTCTAAGCGGTGCCGCGAAGGTGATTTGGACGCGCTATATATCCGAAATGAACTGACCTTCACAAATGAACAGCCCACGGACTTCCTGCCCTCGGAACAAGTGTATGCCCCCGCTTCGGAATTGCTGATTCAACCGTCTAACTCGTCTTCAGGATCATTTTGAAGCCGAACGCCATCATCGATATCTCGATTCCAGGCGGCGGAGCCCACCCCTTCCATTGTGCGCCCCCCTTCTTTCCGTCTGAATCCTCTTGAACTGATCACAACGCAGTGCACGGTCACAACTTTGACGTCGTTCTGCAGCCCAACGCTGTCACGCCCAACTACGTCAACCCGGCAAGACGTGACGTCCAACCGAGTGCGTTGCTCTCCCTTATATCTTGTCCTTGGCTTAATCCACGCACAGTTAACGGCGGAAACACGACCTTCCGGTTCTTCAGTAACAATCCTGGTGCCTGGTTCTTGCATTGGTAAGCCCTTACCTTCCTGTATGTGAATAAATTTCATCCCGCAACTCAGCCACATCGACTGGCATCTGGAAGCCGGTTTGGCTGTCGTGTTCGGTATGTTTTCTTTGAGATCGCACCTGCCTTCGTTGATCTCAACGAATGATGACTAGGTGAAAGCCCCGCGGCCAACATCGCTGGTCCTCAATCGCAGATCCAGACAGACCAATGGAAGGCGCTGTGCCCGACCTACGACAACCTTGCGCCGGAGTTCCAGTAATCGGGAGTCGGAAGAAATGCCCTTGATGTTAATGTTTCTCATATCTCTAACTGGTTTAAATCTCTCATACTATCTACGGGGCGTCCCACCAAACATTTGAAAATGATTCTTTTTTGACGGTATAACGGGTGAACTGAGCGAGGTGTTGAATAGGGGAGCTCAGACTTACTTTGCCGGAGTGCTGGTGTTGCTGGTCACCGGAGTGCCGGAGCTGCGCACGTGAAGTGATGTGACTGAGATCAATGATGTCCCCGAGCGGAATAGTCCCCTATTATATTGAATCTCATCGATAACTCGCTCTCTCGACGTGATTTAAGCGCGAAATCTTAAGATGATCAACTTATGACCTTTCTCTAACTCCCCCCGAGACATCCAAGGCGTTAATGCCACGACAAAACTACCATTCACGTGTTCTTCGCTCATACATGACCCATATGACAATCCGCGACATTATCGCCCCTCCCGAAGACCTCGACTTCACTTCTTTGATCGATAAGCTGTCTGTCGACATCCAAACACTCCATGCTATCCGTACGACACGTTATCTGGGTGATCGTGGACATGTAGCAAAGGCGGGGAACTTACATCTTGCCTGGGTTTACGCTGGAAATCCGAATGACCACGGGCGATTCACCAATATGCTTCGGGTCTCTCCCTATGTATTTGGTGTCTTGTTGGACCTCATAAAGGACCACGAGGTTCTCCAGAACAACTCCAACATGCCTCAGTCCCCAGTTGAGCAACAATTGGCTGTTGCACTGTACCGACTCGGACGCTATGGCAATGGTGCCTCTCTCGAGGATGTCGCGCGTGTAGCAGGATGCAGTGAAGGGTCAGTTGAGGCGTTCACAAATCGCGTCTTCTCAGCAATCGAGGACCTGCATGATCTGTTTGTCCGACCCTTGACCCCAGAGGAGAAGGAGGCTGAGAAGATTTGGATGGATAAACACCTCGGGTTCAAGGGCCTGTGGCGTGAAGGCTGGCTTATGTATGATGGAACAATTGTTGTTCTCTATGCGAGGCCAGGCCTTAACGGCCAGGGGTATTACACGAGGAAGGCAAATTATGGTCTTAATCTCCAGGTGTGCACCGCTCTTAGATTTCAATTTATTTGCACCTTTTAACTTTGTGTTTAGATAGGGAATGTTCCATCGACACTGCATATTGTGGATTATTCTCACGGACATACCGGTTCGGCCCATGATGCTGCAGCTTTCGAGCACACAGCAGCCTTCAAGCATCCTGATTGGCTCTTCGAGGGGGATGAATTCGCGTGGGGAGATTCGGCATATCCAGTCAGTGCGCGTGTGATTCCAGTTTATAAACGGCCAGCATCTCTTGTCCCCGAGAACAAGATATTCGACACAGCTGTCTCTCACATTCGGGTGCGGTCTGAGCACTGTGTTGGTGCGATCAAGGGCCGCTTTCAAAGTCTCCGTGGCCTGCGTGTCAACATCAACTCCAACAGCGACCATATTAAAGCCTGTCGGTGGATCACTGTTGCGATCATCCTACACAATGCAGTCATTGACATCGAGGGCGAGACTTCTGGTGCCGCATTTATGCATGCTCATACTCCACAAGAGGAAGACGCAGATAGAGGACCACGAGATCTTGGAGATGGAGATGACCTCGGAGAGGGACAGGCCAAACGTAAGAAATTGACAGAAGAGCTTTTAGCACATCGAGCACAACAAGGGTATTAAATTGTGTATGTACTCAGCCGTTACAAGACACTGTAGAGTAATTTTATCGAGTTAAAGCCAGACATGTAAAAAGCATAAAAAAGAAATTAGGAAGAGAATGCGAACAAATTTTGTAGGACTAGCGATGTCCAAGGCTTCGATCAGAGCCAGGTGCCGGAGAACCACCCCTTGAATCCCATCCCTGGACAGAGGAAGAGGACTGGCTTCGGGAATGGTGACGAGCGCGCTTGTTGGAAGTGGATCCGCCAGCAACGGGCGATAGAGGTCGCTTACGTGGCGCAAATTCCGCTTCCACAAGTTCGTACCGAGCTTTGAAGGTCTCATCATCCAACACACCCATGTTCTTGAGCTGAACAAGCTGATTGATTGCTTGAATTTTGAGGCGAGTCGTCTCATGCTTGAGACGGGTGTCCTCTTGGGCCATCTTCGCATCCTCCCGCTTATTTGCGTTATCCATCATGTTCCTGCAGCGAATTTCAGTGGATATTCAACACGAATAAACAACTCACGTTTGGAGGTCAAAAAGTTTGTCCTCACATGAGACCTTGGATGGACGAAGAGAACTGTTGGACTTCAGCGCACGATCAAAGCTCGAGGCGAGTGCACCCGTGTTCCCACGACCGGGGCGGCGGTCAGCGACTGGTGCCGGTGGGGATGAGGATGTGATGACCACAGGTGACGACATGGGACTCCTCGGATAATCGCCAGCAGGCGGCGGTGTTGAAGGATCATCAGCATGAGCCTGCGACGGTGAAGGTTTCAACGCAGGGTCAATCTCTGGGTCCCATTCCGGGGATTCGAGGCATTTTTCACCGGCCGGGGGCTGTAGGTGAACGATTTTCCGACCATGGGGGCCAACACCTGTGGTAATTGCAGGCGGAGTAATGTTGGATCGGGTCGCAAGAAATTTGTGCATAACCGGGAAGTACGGGAATTTTTTCGTGATTTCCTCTGGTGTTAAATGATGAGCTGGGGGTTGGAAGATGACGAAACACGGGAAATACCCCAGAGGTTCCTAGCTGCTGACGTTGTATCGTGATCGGGGCCGTCTGCGGGAATATAGCATTCAAGGAACTCGTGCACTTCATCGTTGTCATCCCCGTCGTTTTGCAAGCCGCCGCCTGTCACCTGTAGCTTCTTGGCTTGTTTTTTGTACGCAGTAACCAGGCTTGGGTGTTTTTATTAATGTCAGAACTTTGATAGATAGATACTGAAGAAGAAACACGCACTCTTCGGCCTTCCCTTTAACCCGCTTTCCCAGAGCATTCGGAGAGTTTTCAAACAACTCAGGCAGGATCTTTGAACCAATCCGCTTGTAAACGGCCGTTTTAGAATCGCCCTTTGTGCCCTGCCGTACTCGGTTAGCCAACGATAATGATATTAATGAATACATCAAGAAATTACCTCAGTAGTGCCGGGGTTCTTTCCAAAAAGAACCAAGCGGTTATCTTTAACCTGCATCTCGTCCAAGAGAGCCCAGATCAGTGCACCCTCGTTTGCCGACCATGCGACGGAGCCAAGCTCGGGTTCCGCAGGGGCTTTGGCCTTCGCAGTTTTTGTGCCAGCCGTTTTATCGTGCTTCCGAGGGGAACGGCGAGGTATCAGCGGTGCCGCCTTGGCCTTGGCCATGACTCGGATGGTATTTATAACGTGTAGGGACCGTGGTAGAGGTCTCACGCAGTGAGGCAAAAATTCGGAATGGAGTGACATCAGTCACATCACTTCACGTGCGCAGCTCCGGCACTCCGGCGACCAGCAACACCAGCACTCCGGCAAAGTAAGTCTGAGCTCCCCTAATGTTGAACTGGACGGTTTGAGGTTATCGCGACAATGGGCGCTTTTTCGGAAGAAATACGACACCGGACTTGTGCGATCTCCCCAGGACCAAAAGATGTCGCCGGCTAACAAACTGTTTAACTTGGAAAAAAGCATTACAAGCAATAGGGGTCGATCAACTGATGCCATCAACTCATGACGCGATCAATCTCATCACGCCCAAGCTTCCGCCAGGCTGCGCAAACCTTCCAGGAAGTAGAGACATTGAAGGAGCAAGTCGTGGCTCCATATAATTTCCTCGTCATTAGTGATACTCGGTTTGGCCTGCAAAACTGGCCCCCGGGACCGCGGCAGTCGGACGGTGTCCTTGCGCTGAAGCGGCTGAACAGATCTCTGACGGGCAGACGGCCGTTCCGGCTCGATAGTTTTGGTGAGGTCACCATCGGCGAACCTGGAGCAGAGGGGAGAGCTTTTTGGGGACTTGATAGTGGTAATATTCTGCCTCCTTTTAAACCATTTCCAGACCGGCTTCCCAACGGTCAGCAAGTGATTACCACGCAGATATGTGTGGGTAGAGCTTTTAGTTGGTCTCCAGAGGTTTAAGTTCTTTTGCCACATGCCCGCGTCTGCTCCCACCGAAACGTGCTCGGATACCACGATGTTTCTGGTCGTGACATCCGAGGCCGCAAATGTCCGACGTGCTGCTCAATCATGGCATACGGATTTCAGCTCATCCCCGTTCAAATTGACTTCGTACTGCTGAATCGACTGTTGTACCGAACAGACGTGAGTTCCATTCTCACGATTACAACTGCCATCGCCGCTCATCACCGCTTTCCCGTCTTTCCTCATAAGCATCTACTCGGTTCTGCTCCATAAGTGCTGATCTCAGGTACATACGTTCTTGTTGTCTCCGACGGCAATATGGCGTGAGTCTATTCTGCGAACCCACCACTGCCGATTGGAGAGTTTTGTGTTGTACAACGGTGAGCAATACCAATGGATTCAAAACCTTGTCTTTCCGCGGGGAAACTTCGTCTTTACCCAGGCTCTTGGCATGGACAAGAAACGTATAAAGCTAAAACGTTGCTGAGTCTTTATGTTGACTTGAAGTTGTTCGCCATCGGACAATGTGGACATCGTCTCTCCGGCTCGCGGCTCCGGCACTGCTGGCCACCTCTGCTCTCGGCGCACAGGTAGTGTTCAACTTGGACATCGTAAACGCCAAGCTCTCCCCCGACGGTTTCGTGCGGGAGTAGGGAATTTTTCACCCAAGCTGCGCCCTCACTCACAGCCTCGTAGCACGGTTGTCCCAAATGGAACTTTCCCTGGCCCAACCTTTTCCGTGAACAAGGGGGACTCCGTTGTTATCCACACCCACAACAAGCTGACGAGTCCCGACATGCGTCGAAGCACTTCCATCGTAAGATGGCTGGTTCTGTACGCCCCAGAAAATTCTGACTGCCCTCTTAGCACTGGCATGGTTTCTTCCAAGCGCGCACATCTGGAATGGACGGCCCTTCGTAAGTCTTTTGGCAGCCTTGAATTCTCATGATCACCACCATCCCCAGGTTCGTCAACCAGGTACGACGAAATCAAGAATAGATCTATAATCTCCGTTGACCTTCTCTAATAAATAGTGCCCCATCGCCCCTGGAGCCACTTTCGACTACGTGTTTGACACTGCCGGCCAGACCGGAAAGTTTGTTCATTTCTTTGTGCGCCAAGAACGGCCTGTTTATTAGCACCCAGCTACTGGTACCACTCCCACCTGTCCACGCAATATTGTGATGGATTGAGGTGAAAAATGAACCCAACGACACATAACTAGTGGCTGAACATTTTTAGAGGGGCGTTTGTGGTTTACGGTCAGCTGTTTTGTTCTAGCAGCATGTATGACAAGACTTGACAAGATATCAGATCCCAATGATTCCCTGGCTCATCTCTAGTAAGAATCCCAACTGTATCCGTGACCGCCAGAAATTGACTGTATCCTTCCAGCGATGTTGACGATGGCAAGTCCTTGTATAATACCTTCCGCTGCGTAACTGTTGCTGATTCCGGATGATCAGACTCCACGATTATTACTTTGGGTTTGTGCTCCACATTTTTCGGTGACCCGAAGCTGATGATATCATTTTAGCCGAATGGTACCGTGCGTATTCTGCACACGATTGAAGTATGAGTCGGGATACTAACCGACTCTTAGATGTCTTGGCTCCGGCTGGCCAGAACAGTTTCTTCAAGACCGGCATTGTCCCGTGTGTTCCAAATATGTTCTTTCTCGGGCAGAATAGTTGAATGCTCACTCTATCATCGGTCAGGGTCCAAGACTCCGGCCTGATCAACGGCAAGGGGTGAGATTCCCTGCATCATTCGCGCAAGAAGCTGGAACACTAATTTGCTGTCAGACGTTACAATACGGGAGATTTGGGTAAGTCAGCGTCCTCGGCGCTGGTTCGGGCTCTCATGTCGCCGACAAGTTCCATATGCCGTGATTTCTGTCACCCAGGGCAAGCGCTACAGGTGAGGGACAATGGCCTGTAAAAGCCATTATGCCTAGTCCTGACCACCTACACAGATTCCGCGTGTTCTCGCTGTCGTGCCGGCCGTTCATGACCCTCTCCTTCGACAACCACACATTCGGTGCGTCCCTTGGCAAGATTGTGTCATTTCATAGTATTGATATGTGATTCAGATGTCATCGAACTTGACGGTGTATGCTCAGCACTAAGTCTAAGTAAAGAACTCCGTCACTGACCCTTTCCCTCAGGTTGAACATGATCCGATGCCCTTCCAAAATGCAGACGTCTATGCCGGTGTGTGCATATTCCCAAGGTCCCTTGGATGTAATTCAATGAATTATAGCGCAGCGCATTTCGATCGTCCTGAACGCAAACCAGACCGTTGACAACTACTGGGTATGTTCCTTCCAATTGATATATGCACGAGTGAACTCTAATTTCTGCTCTTAGATTCGTGCACCGTAATTATGTCTTTCTAAGCGCTCCATCGAACGCCCTAACTCTCCGGAACAAAGGCCCACCGGAGGAAATCCTATCAACAACCCCAACTGTTAGTTTTTCCTGCTACTGCGATCGCAATTACTCATGCTCCATGGCCCCACTAGTCAATGCCAGCCTGACTCTTGCGATCCTTCGCTACGTCGGAGCTCCGGAGGTCGAGCCTACGACTGTGAACGTCCCCGGCGCGAAGCTCGACGACTCTCTCATGCATCCCATTGCCTCTGAGGGGCCTGGAAACCTCGGCTCCGGCCCGGCCGACTATGCGCTGGTACTCAACATCACCCAGCCGAATGCACCGTTCTTCGATATTAACAACATCGTGTGTTTGATTCCTGAGAATCCTCATTGTACTGCATACTGTGCTCATTAAATGGCGTAGTCGTACATCTCGCCATCGCTGCCTGCACTTCTGCAGCTGCTCAGTGGAGCTTCGAAGGTACATTCGACCATCGTTTCTTAGCCTGGATGCTGATTCAGTTGGGATAGCCTACCGATTTCTTGCCTTCCGAACAACTGTACTGTTTTCCTCCCCACCTGCGATAATCCCATGCTGAAATCTATTGCAGATTCCTGTTGCCCCCGAACTCCATCATCGACATCACGATTCCTGGGGGTGGAGCTCACCCGTTCCATTGTACGTTTTAGTGTTCTTTCATGTCTGCAATCTCTTTGACAATAGCGCAGTGCACGGACACAACTTCGACGTCGTTTTGCAACCGAATGCCCTCACGCCCAACTACGTCAACCCGGCTAGACGTGATGTCCAACCGAGTGCGTTTCCCTTCTTTATTTCTGCCACATTGATTTAATCAGACACAGTCAACGGCGGAAACACGACCTTCCGCTTCTTCAGCAACAATCCCGGCGCGTGGTTCTTGCATTGGTGAGCAAACTTCTTGCTTCCTGCCATGCATAATCCTCAACTCGAACCGCAGCCACATCGATTGGCATCTCGAGGCTGGGCTTGCGATAATCTTCGGAGAAAGCCCCTCAGCCAATATAGCGGGCCCTCAATCGCAGATCCAGACTGCTCAGTGGAAGGAGCTGTGCCCGACGTACGACGATCTCGCGCCTGAGTTCCAGTGAACGCGGAGTCTGAACAATCATGACATGAGCAAGGGCATGGGTGTTGGTTGAGCGTTGATGTTTAAATTTTGCAATGACAATGCTTGTCTTTTACGAGGTGTCCCATCTAGAATTCAATTTTCTTTGCTATCGCTATGACCGTGAACCAGTGTGAACCTCGTCCTCCACATGGATTCATGGTTCAGCTGTTCAATTCGGCAACCCGGTGATCGCCCTGCCCGGCTACACGTGATGATGACTCAACACGTGGGGCCCGCGTCTCTTTTCCGACCACTACCTCGCCATTCCCAGCCATGGCGGATCTCCCAGCAGAACTCTGGACCCATATATTTGACCTGGCTGCGGATGAGGATGTCCTCTTTCAGCATGGTCTGCCCGCGACGATGGCGGAATCGGCGTGGTACAAGGATTTCTTGGGGAAATGGACGCTCAGGTCGCCTAAGGATGCGTTGGATCTGGTCCAGAGGAGAAGTTATGCAACGAAAAAGGTGTGTGCGAAGGGCTAGAGCGGTACCGAAATCAAATAACATTATTTTGTCAGGCGATTGTGCGGACGTGCAGAAATTGGCGCAACATTGGGTCGCAGTTCTTATTCCGATGCCTTTTCTTCGGTGATCCAGCGCGTCTGTTGACACTGTGCGCTATCCTCGACTCCTCCTCTGCGGCATCCACGACGGCTACTGCGTCGTTGGGGTGGTGGACTCGACGAATCCATCTCGCTCGATTCTATGCGAATACCACCCGCGGAACTACTCCTGAGTCTCTCCGGGACGCCCTCATTAGCATCATCCGACACTGCCCAAATCTCGAAATCTTCATCGTTGACTGGCCCATGCCAATAACCACGTTTGGCCACGTCGCAGACGCGCTGACGACTTTCGCTTCAAAGTCACTGCGTACGCTTCATGTCGTCGTGCCCTCGTCCGCGTTGTCGAAAGTGATTTGGGCCTTTGATTCCTTGCCACACATTTTCGCCGTCCACCTCGAGGTGGAGGCGTCAACACCAGAAGAGGAGGCCAGTGCGTCTGACGACATTCGCCTCGGCGCCGCGAGCGACATCCGTCTTCGTCTCCCCGGCCTCCAACAGCTCTCCCTGCAAGGCCACATCCAGGAATTCGTCGAGCAGGCCACAGGCTGGTCACTGCCCGCCCTGCGCCATCTCTCCGTTAACTGCGGCACACGGCATGTCGACCTCCCCGACATACTTGCCTTCCTCGCCGTCCACGGTGCCCCCCTCCTCTTCCTCGACCTCTACTCCATCTCCGTCATGCCCCTCCCGCGCATCCTCGCCCTCTGCCCCGCACTCACCACCGTCGCCTTCAACGCCGACTGGCGGCTCGTTCGCGCAGACGATGACGACGACGAGCCGCCCCTCGCGCACGAGCGCCTCGCGAACGTCGGCCTGCACGGCCTCGCGTACGCGTTCGGCGTTGGCTTCGCCGCGGCGCACGCGCAGGGCGACCCGCTCCCCGCGTTCCTTGTCACGAGCGCGAACGACCGCACGCTCGCTGCGCTGTGCGCGCGCGAGCGCTTCCCCGCGCTGCGCCGCGTGCGCGTGCTGAGCCGCAGCTTGCTGGAGGAGCTCGACAGGGCGAATGGGCCCGCGGAGGAGGGCGGGGGGATGGCGCGGTGGGAACGGTGGTGGGAGGCGTGCAATCGTGCGGGGGTGAGGCTTGAGGACTGCACGGGCGCACTGCTTGGGGAGTTGCCGCAGGATCCGCCTGAGAGCGACAGCGAAGATGAGGAGGACGAGGACGAAGAAGATGAGGAGAACGAAGGGGAAGTGAGGGAGTGGAAGGTCAGCGTTCCACTGCAGCAGCCTGGGGGCGGAACGCAGGTCGATGAGCTGCGGCAGCTGCTGGAGGAGTGCCGCGCGATGGACGCGGGGCGTGATGACCACTATATGTTCAGCAACCCCGGCGCGATGGCGGTGTTTCCCGAGATAGTCGTAATACCACCTCCCGCCTCGGGCAGTGGGTCGTGATGTGGTGTTATCTTCAATGTTTTCATATTGCTTTCCGGTCATTCATACTCTCTATTCCTCATCCATAAGCTCCATACGCTGCAATGTTTTCTTTCGCCCATTTATCCGCATTACATGATTTTTGTTTCGTCTGAGAAGAGTGGAACATCCTTCAGTCGCCGCGCCTTGTTCCATCTACCTTTCGCGCTCACAGTAGCAGTGTTTTATCTTGGATTCAATCGGCAGTGAGTCACAGCATCGAGGATCCACTCATCGACCTCGGAAGGTATTTTGCACTGCGAATTACTGTTGCCTGCATGTAGGGGATTGATCCGGCAGCCGAATATCGCGATAGGTAGCGCACTTCCGCGAGAAATTAAAGTAAAATTTAGGTGCCGTGAGTGCTCATACACAAATGGAACAAACCCAACCAAATGTATGCATACGGCGTAATAGGGCTGCGCGCCGTACCCGTTACGGGCGGCCGGCCTGGGTACCAGTACTAGATGAATTCTTTTTACCATAGTAAGTGGCCTGGAATAACTTGCGCATGGTAAACTAAACCTTTATTGGCGTGGTTTTGGTGCGGTTTTGTAGTATGGAAAGTCGGATAGGAATGAGAGATCCAAGGACGTAGGAACCATTTAGAATTCAATTCACATGCTAAATGTACAGTTCAGATACTGTACTCTCTTAACAGTAAATGAAGTCTGGACGTCCTTGTCGATGCGGGAGAAACCACAAAAATTCCCGCTACCTTTAGGTAAGGGTTTTAGGGCGCCCTATTTTACAGCTGAATGCAATATTCTAGAGCGTTTCAATTCGCACAGAGTTGGGGGGTGGAGCCGGAGAATCCCGGTTGTATTGAGCGCGTCAGTACGACGTCATAGAGCCTGACGGCGCATCACCCCGCAAGCTGCCGTTCACTGCCGCCCGCAATAACCGATTTTCACACGCTGCCACAGCTCCACACTGACGCAAAACGAAACGCTCTAGAATATTGCATTCAGCTGTAACTGCCTGGTGAGCATCACATTTTCGTCAGCAGTATTTGCATAAACACCAGACCTCGGCTTTTCGGACTCGGCCATTTATCTCCGAGTGACATGGCGTCTCTTTCTCTTCTTCCCCCATCTTCCTCCACCACCTTCTTCGATATCCCCCTCTCGTCCACCTTCTGCGCTGACCTTGAGAAATCACTGTGGTTCTTGGATTGGGTCTTGGCCTCTGGTATCAATTCTTCCGGATCTGTCGCCCATGGTGTCTTGTCTCTGCTGTGTGAGGACTCTAGTACCTGATGAACGTGAATCTCTCTATCAAGGACTCGCTGCCCTTCGATCTTCTTCTGGGTTGTGATTAGTATCTATACTGTCCTGACTCTCTTCCTGGTGCCCGCTTTCTGCTCACTTCCGGCATCCTGGACTTCGCGCCGAACTGTATGTCTCTCTTCTTCCTTTTTAGTTGTTTTTCTAACTCTGTTAACTCAGCTCCTGCGACCGTCCCCCCCATCCAAGGGTGTCTGATGGATATTGATACGGATCTTGATACTGGTTTCCCCCAACGTATGTGTTTTGTGTTCCCCTTTTGCCTCTTCTAACACTTTTCTTTGCAGGTTCCTCCCATCTTTGTGCCTGCTCAGACCTATCGGCCTGTAGTTGCACCTCATACTCTCATGCCTTGCATTCTCAGATGTCTAAACCTTTTACCATCTTTCAACATCCTCTGTGATATCTTTACTGCCCGTTACCGCACCCATGTCGTGTCTATGTGCTATTTTTTAATTTAGGCACAATTCAACACGTTCTTACCCACATTCGTACCGCCATAATGAAACATTCTGTCAGGCCTCTGCTCACGATTCTCTCACTCACTCACGCGAGCAATAAGCTCAGCATGCGAAGGAGCAGCTGAAACAAATTTGCGAATCATGGCAACATCCCCAGGCATTGAAAGATAAGGTTATCGTGTTATTTGGTGAAAGAACCTCGTCCAACCTGTGCCTCATGCGCCAAAGCTGTTCTTCCTCTATCACAATGCTCATTGTGTCCAATACCGAAATTATCAAACGGCTGGACCATCGAATCGACGAGGAATTGGTTCTTGACCGCTACAAGTGGCTTCATCCGCATATTGTATTCCGCCTCCATGCCACTGGATCATTATGGTGTGCTGAATGATCCTCTGCCGGAACCCGGCGGTATTTCCTGTCTGTCTGATGGCAGTTCACCGTTGCTGTCTCTGTGGTCTGCTGCCATTCGTCTCTCAAAAGTAACAAACTTTCACCTTAATCACTCGCAAATAAATTATTTTTGGCACTGTTCCGGATGAACTGAAAGATCTCACGGTTATTGAAGACACAATGATTGCTCGCTGTGATTCAAGTGTTGGATTATTCAACTTAGAGAAGAAAATCAGGATCTTGTCCTGCCAACGATTCGACGTGGTACCAAGGGCCATATCATCAAGACCTTTCTTCTGCCGCACCATCCACACCTTCCAGGCGAGCCTGCGACCCCGCTGTTGAGAGCGCCTTCGATGTTCTTTTCTCGTCCCAAAAGCTCATAATGCTTAGAAATTTATAGCTCCTTCCTCTTTGCTATTCATTGACTTTTAATGTCCATAGTTCTATAACTAGTCTTATCTTATGACCAAGCTAACTAAATGTTTTGTGATGTGAGCTGGAATCGTCGAGAACACCAAGAACTGTTAGCGGGCCCTGCCGCTCGTCGGCCCTACCAGATTTATTGAATGTTACGGTGCGCTGAGCTCGGCTGCTCTGCGGCAATCTTTCTCAGTGCTTGCCGAACATCACCGTTCCGAAACCGCGATAGGATATCCGGCGTAGAAAAGTAGATCGGATGTGAGAATTGTGTGGCCCACACGCGTCATGAATCATGAAAAGCCCTCTACCGGAAAAATGTGTGGAAATGCGGTTTGGAGGCCAGAACTGAGAGTAGCCGTACAGGTGGCCGTCGGGATTTCAATCAAGGCACAACTCACAACAACCATCGACCCCTGGCCGCGTCGTGCCGTTGACCGCCGAAATACACGGAGAATCAGGCAGACATCTAAGGGTTACTCAACGCCCCTTCGCAACTGCGCCTAATACCTTTAAACTTTGTTGACTTTGGTTGAATCAGATTCCGCTGCACGGTCGCGTGACCTTCACGTGACCGACGGCATTTTCCGCTGCGCTTCTCTTCCCACCGCCATCGCGGCGTTTTGGGTGATGGTTGGAATGCAGGTCTCGGTTGTATGTGCTATACCGCCGACCTCTAGGATCTTTATGCAACTCAGTTCTCGGCACTCGCGCCTCCCAACCCCACAGACAAGTCACTTACCTACCGCATCTCGAGTGGGGTCCGGGCCACCTAGAGGTTATCGGTCTGATCGAAATTTTGCTCGAACCGAGTGCACCCAAATGTCGCCAAACGTATGGTTGGAAACTTCCGTCAGCGCCACAATCGATAACTTTGCTGCGCCCCGAAATGTCTCGCGAAGAAGCTGATTGTCCCGACCACTTCGCCAAGGCTTTCGTTTCACTTGTCAACGGGCTCCAATGGCGCAATATCTGGTCGCGCTTACACTAGTATCTGTCACCCATACGCTTCTACGACCGCATTATGGTCGCCCGCGCCGCACTCGTTACGTTTTTTCACTCTTCCTTCACCTCCACCATGTCCGACCTCAAGACCGTCGAAAAGGGATACCAACGGTCCCTCGGCGTCCATGTCGAGAGCATAGACGATGCGGTGGACCCAATCTATCAGGCCAAAGCCCGCGTCTTGAACGATGCGCTCCAGGATGTTGGGATGGGGCGCTACCAGTGGGGCCTGTTCGTTGTCACTGGGTTTGGCTGGCTTGCGTAAGTGCAGTTTCCTTGCCTCTCCCTTTCGTCATTTCTTATTCTGTCTTTCTGTCGTAAAAGAGATAATATATGGCCGGTATGCATTCGTCCCCCTGAGTCCAGCCACATTGACCCAACCCTTCGACTGAATAGGTAGTTACCGGGCTCATTCTCGTCCCCGTGATCAACGAGTTCAACGCTCAAGGACCGTTCCTCAAGCTGGGGCAGAACATCGGCCTCCTCGTCGGGGCTGCTTTCTGGGGGTGAGCATCCAATTTCATTGCATTACATTACAGAGATGGACTAGACTAACAGCCGCCTTCCAGCGTCGGTGCGGACGTATGGGGCCGCAAGTACGTGTTGTAACTGCCTGCGCGTGCGCGTGGAGACTTACCTTCCATTCTACCTGTCCAGGATCTCCTTCAATCTGACGTTACTAATCACCGGGGTTTTCGGAATGGCTGCGGGCGGATCTCCAAGTGCGTATTGCGATTGACTGAGTGGCCTGCGAGTCCGACCTTCTTCCAGATTTCGTCACGCTGACCGCGCTGGCGGCACTGTGGTCTGTCGGAGTGGGCGGGAACCTGCCGGTGGACTCGTCCATCTTCCTCGGTATGTACATCCTCCCCATTCGATTCAATTCATTTGTCTCACCCACACTCTTAATGAATGCACAGAGTTCGTCCCAGCATCTCATCAATACCTCCTCACGGTTCTGTCGATCTGGTGAGCCTTCGCAACTCATCAGCAGGGGCAAGTAAACCCACCACCTAATAACGCACTCCAGGTGGGCCTTCGGCCAGCTTCTTGGCAGCCTGGTATTCATCCACCCAACGTTTCACGTGCATTTCCACGCTAACAATGAATTGTCTCGAACAGGTCGCCTGGCCCCTTATCGGCAACTTCTCCTGCACACCCCCGTCCTGCCCGCGCGCTTCCAACCAGGGGTGGAGGTACTTCCTCTTCGCGATGGGCGGGCTCATGATGCTGCTCTGGGCGGTGCGATTCTTCGTGTTTAAGCTATACGAGAGCCCGAAGCATCTGATGGTCGGTACTTCAAGTACTTCTCATTTTCGCGATATGAATTGGACGTTCTCCTTACGAACAGGGCATCGGGCGGGATAAAGACGCCGTCGCGGTCGTGCATGAAGTCGCCGCATACAACGGCAAGCCGAGCCATTTGACGCTGGAGGATCTCCGGTCTCAAGAGGTCGGTCATGGGAGTGATGGGCATCCCCAAGGGCAAGCCATAGACACCTCCGTCGCCGGCGTGGTGCAGCGCAAGCTGTCGGTGTTCAGTGGGAACCACGTCCGGCCGCTCTTCGCGACGCGCAAGTTGGCATACTCGACGAGTTTACTCATTATTCTCTGGGGTGAGAGGATTTTGTATTTTTGTTCCGTTGTGATGACGAGATGATTGGGCGCTGATTGGAGTATGTGCTGTGAGCAGCGTTCATCGGGCTTGCATTTCCTCTGTGAGTTGTTTGAATACGCTGCTGAGCCATGCATGCTTGAAATTCACCTCACTTCTCGGCAGATATAACTCCTTCGTAACCTATTAGTGCGTCGTCGTTCGTTGTGATCTCCAGAATTTCAACAAACCGTACGCTAGCCTGTCGACGCGGGGCGCCGACTTCGGGGATGGGTCAACATATATCACGTACCGCAATGTTCGTGGATCTCATCTGTAATCTGCTGCACTTTGACACACATGTATGAACGCAGACTGTCATACTGAGCGTTACTGGCATCCCTGGCGCGCTCGTCGCGGGCTATCTTGTTGAGCTGCCGCTCCTCGGGCGTAAAGGCACACTTGCCTTGTCCACAGGTCAGTCCGCTCTTCCTTATGTCCCACTCACTGCTGATGTATGCATTTCCCGCCCGGCCGTCAGCACTCACGGGGGTCTTCATCCTCGCCTCGACGACCGCGCGCACCTCCAACGCGCTGCTCGGGTTCAATTGCGCGTACACGTTCACCTCGAACATCATGTACGGCGTGCTCTACGCGCTCAGCCCCGAGCTCTTCCCCACAAAAGACCGCGGAACGGGCAATGCGCTCGTTGCCACTGCGAACCGCATTTTCGGAATCATGGTGAGTGGACTCGACATTTACTGCATAATATGAGCTGATGGGTGATAAATAACTTAGGCACCGATCGTAGCACTCTACGCAGACCTGACGAGCTCTGTCCCCATCTTCATTGCTGGAGCGCTCTTCATCGTATCGGGGTTTATCGCCTTGCTGCTCCCTTTCGAATCTCGGGGGCGGGCCGCGTTGTAGGCCCAGAGAAGGCTGTTTCCGAACAAAAAAAAAGAGACAGAATAAAAAGTTGTCGTCACATGTACAGATTCGCAGTGTTGGATTCGCAGTGTTGGATTCGCAGTGTTGGATACTGCTGTAAAATGAGCCTGTTGGGCTGCTTATGAATAATGCTCTTGAATTACATTGCATTTGCAACTTTTCCTGATTCCCACTCACACTTCTTGGCTCCTGCCTGAATCGGTACATCTCGTCGTCGCCAGTCCTCTTTCTCATCTGATGCGCTCCGCAATTCTATAGAAGCCCAATCATCTTGTACTACCTTCCGCATACTTATCTTCTTCCGTTGAGTGACTGTGATGAACTTAGATCGGCTTTCTCTACTGGCTAGTTTGTGTAACGAAAGATTTTTTTTCTGGCATACAATTCGGAATTGAGTCCTGGGGTTTTTTGGTTTATGGCAGAGATAGATCCATCTTCCTCCAATTCGCGGAGGTATTTGTTGATTTCCGGAACTTCTTTCATCACTACGCAAAGCCATACCAGCTGATAGGCCGACATAGGAGAGAACTGTTGATTCTGTTTCGACCTTTTTGGGAGTATATATTTGCCCGTCATTCGCATCTAACGGCTCGGATCCCACAGCCCGCCATTGAAACCGACCTTGAGCTGAATTTGAGCCCAGAAGGCAAGGTCCGCATGTGTGGATTCCATGATTGATATGGTTCGGCGCAAATGACGGACCGGTGTTCCTCCTAAAAGAAAGAAGAATGAGCGTGTGGTTCCCACATCCACTCGGGCGCGGCGATACATGTCATAAGTTTCACGGAAGGACTCTTGAAACTCCGTGAAAAAATCATCTTCCGAGTTTGTATCCAGTTCAACTCTCCCGCTAGAACTAGCTGTTCGATCTCGGCGAGTCTCGCCCGCAAAGCATCCTTAGATTGGTGTCTTCCGGGATTAACTTCTCGGTCAAGGAGATGGTCTTCGGGGCAGATTCTGTGGGCAGAAGGTCAGTTGGAATCATGTCCTCAGTCAAGGAGATTGGTATCGGGGTGGATTCCGTAGACCCGGAGTCAGCTGGAACGATACCCTTAGTCGAGGAGACTGGTATCGGGCTGAATTCGGCAGTTGGGGTGCCGGCTGGAATTATATTCTCGTTCAAGGGGATCCCCATTAGGCCAGATTCGTTGGGTGGAGTACTGTAGTATTACGACCACTAGTTCACGCCATGTCACCCGTCACCACAAAAGTTCACGGGGTTCGGTGTTCAAACTTGACTGGTGAGCGTCACTGGGCTTGACAAAGTTCATTTTGGTAAATCACCGCGTCATGGGCCGGCAATCACCCCCAACGCACTCCAGAAAGCCTATCCAAAGATGCATGGGGCTCAGGAAGCCAGAACAAATATTGCTCTATATTGCTGTTGCAATTTGGGCTCATTCGGGGCTTTCTATAGGCCGCAATCACGGCCTATCCATTTGCCCACTCGGTGGCCGTTCGGTGTCGAGTTCCTAACATTCAAGCAAGAGATGGTCACTGACAGAGTAATTTCGAATGTGGTGCTTTCGGTACTGGATCAATAAATTTTATTCCGCTCCCTCCCTCGATGAACAACACTGTAAACGAAGTTGACTGGGTTGCCCAGGGCAAATTCTGGGCATCTGTCCCTCCCAGGGTCAAGAGAATGGCCGCGGAATACTTTACCATTCCCCAAGAACTCGAATTCGAGCTTCTCCCATCACCGTACCTCAGCATCGCAAAAATGCTTGACTTCCCCCTTCCCCTGCAAAATAACATGATCACGGCCACTCAACCCGCTCAGTTCTTCAGCATAAATCGACCAGACATTACCGACAAGGACTTGCTGATTCGCGCACGGCGTCTTCCCATTCCGGATTCGAAGACCGTGCACAAACTTGTTGCCTGCAGCCGCCAGTCCTGGCTCGATGGAAATCAGTCTGTCGTGTATAGCCATCTCGGCGGCGATGTAACTCACTTTCCGCCGTGGATCTTGTCGTACTGGGTGGCGGTTGTCGACCACAAGCGCGACGTGTGGATTCCTTGGCGCAAGGCTCAGGAATGGGTCAAAAACAACAAGAAAATCATCACAAAGAATCCTACCCGCGCCGCGTTGGCCGAGGACACAGCAGTGATGCTCGCGATGCTCCCGTGGGGACTTGCCAAGCGCGGGCTTTCCGATTCAGAGCCGTTCCATTCGCTTTGGCGGTTCCTCGGGACGCATTGGCTGTCGGGATCCCAAATGAATGATATGCTGGAGCTTCTGCACTACAAAATCAACAGCGACCCAGAGCTGGTCAAGAACACGCGCGTCGCTGGCATTGAATTGCTCCCGAAGATCCTCGCAGCGCATCGTGCCGCCGACGCTGGCACATATTGGATGGAGCAGGGGTTGCGCTGGATTCGCGACCTTGGCGATGATCTTGTCCAGAAGAACGCAGCTCTGATCACCAGTGCGCACCTGGGTCCTGTCACGGATGAGCGACGCTGGGTCAGCATCGTCGTGGATTGTCGAGACGAGGTTGTTGTCCGTTACGGCGACTCCTTCGCGACTCCAATTCCCGAGGAGATGGGGGCTGCACTCGGGTGGTGGCTCGACCAGCACACACCGAAGGACGTCAGGTTCACGGACCTTCCCATCGCGCGCCAGACAGACAGCTTCTCCTGTGGGATGCTCGTTGGCAACGCTAACGTGCACTTCACGGACCCACGCGTTCCCCTGGACGCACCAACTGACGTCGCGAACGCGCGGCTCGAAACATTCAATAGGATGGCTGAAAAGGGTCTTGAGCAGGTATTTCCATGCAGTTATATTCATGGAATTTTCTTACTTACCGTTAACAGCTTGAGATCGAGCGAGCAATTGCGACGGCGCAGGACGAGGATTCGGACGACCAGTCCGATCACACAGCCACAACTCGGCTTTCTCCCACCACCCGTCTTGACAGCAACGACTCGGATTCCGACTCCGAGGGCCCCTTCCTCCTACGGCGCATAGCGCGTGGTGCCAAGTTCGACTTCAGGTCCCTCTGCCAACCCCCTCGACCTCTCCATCCCTTGGAGCGCGCCCGACTGCAGCAAAACGTCCCAGAGGACATCCGAATGCTCCAACACCCAATTCAAGCCCCGCAAAGTACAGAATATTCAAACGCGGTGCTGGGGACGTCCTACCTGCTCCTCCCCAGCCTCTCCTTTTACCCCGACCCTCTGCCTTTCCGTCAAACCGCACCAGCGACGTTTTTGGGTCAAGTCCTTCCCGTGCGAAACAAGATGGCTATTGCTCGGACTCGGAGAGCGAAGGTGGGCGAGAAGACGGGCCAGGTGCTGCGGATGAGTATGGCTGGGGTCCCGAGGATGATGCTCCCCTTCCTCCGGACTCGCAAATGGCTACAGGTGTGTCATTTGAATCTCACACTTACCTATCTCAATTCCCCGCTGTAGATTCCGACACCGATGCTGCTGGTGATGAGCACGATTCTGAAACCGATGCTGCTGCTGACGCGCACGAGGCCGTCGCCGAGTACGACGACGTTCCTGGCCTCAGTGACGTTTCCGACTCGGAGAACGACCAGTCCGACACCAAGTCCCTGATGCCCGACCTCGAGGACGGCAACTCCGACTCGGACGATGACACTCCACCTGCACCCGCCGCGCGCGCACATCCGGCCCCACCGTCTGCACCTCCCCGCCCTGTCACGCCCACGCCTACGGCCAAGACCAATCGCAAAATTTCCGTGTACTTCCAGCCGGAGACGGTGGAAGAGCGCACCATTCGTTGGGAACGGGACGTGAGGGAGCACGCAGAGCGCGCTGAGATGGTGCGATTACGTGAGGTGGAGGAGACGAGAAAGAAGCATGCGAGGGAACGTACCGATGCAAACGAGCGCATGCGCCAGCACCGCGCTCGTGCGCGCGAGGTCAAAATATCTAACGGCTGGGTTCCTGGACAGAAGCGGGTGAGTCCAGCGGATGCATCTACATCCCATACACTCACTGATACTTCTGCTCTTTAGAAACGTGTAGAGCTTCTGGAACACGACGACACACCTGCACCCGACCCCCAGCTCGCTGAGCTGTCGCGTCCCCGCCGACAATTCAAAGAAGACAGGCGCAATAACAACAAACCTTGCGGCCGCAAGCAGCTGCCGACTAACGCAAAGCGCGATGCCAAGAACGTGAACTGGCAGTCGCCGGCGTACTGGAGCCAGATCCAAGCGGCGGCGCGTCGCGCTCCACGCAATAATAGCGGCCTGTGGAGTCCTCGCGCAATCTTGAAAGAGCTACGCAAGTCTAATCCCACGGATTTCCATCGTCTGACGGAGCAGGTGATTGGGCGGTGGATGGATCCGGCGGCGAGGGCGGAGGGTACATCGAAGTGGAAGGAGTGGATACTCGAGGTCGTTGCGGGCAGGCGGGGGAATGCTCCGGGTGGCCAGAATACACGGTCTGGGATTCTGGTACGACCTTTGGATTAGATGTGTTCTCAAATCTTCACTGACTTCATCTAGCACCAGTACCCATCTACGCGGAAGAAAATCGACGACCAGCTTACCTCCCTCCGCGCCGCCGGCGTCGCTCTCACCCTGCTCACCATCCGCGCCATCATGGTCGGGCACATCCAGAACGACATCCCGCATGTGTTCGAGCGTGTCAGGCCCGATGGCAGTGTCTTTCGTTGCTCCGAGTCGTTCGTACGTCGCTATCTCCGGAATACCCTCGGATGGAGCGAACGTCGGGCCACGAAAGCAGCTCAAAAACTGCCCGCCAACTACGAGAAGATTCTTGAGGAGGCTTTCTTGCGTGAGGCGCACATCGTGCGCGACTACGCCGTCCCTGCGGGCCTCCGTGTGAATACAGACCAGACGCAGCTCGTTTACCAGCAGGGTACGGGTTCGACGTGGACCCAGCGGGGTGCAACACAAGTTGCCACTGTGGGGCATGAGGAGAAGCGTGCGTGCACGCTCGTTCCATCCATCTCGGCGAGCGGGAAGCTACTTCGGACCCAGGCGATCTTCCAGGGGAAGACAGAAGCATCCTGCCCTTCCACCGCTGCCGCACGTTTCCAGGAGGCGATTGACCTCGGCTACATCATGCTCCCCTCGGGTACCAAGACGTACTGGTCTACACACGACACCATGCACCTCCTCGTCGACGACATCATCGCGCCGTACTTCGAAGCTACAAAACTCGAGCTCGGGCTACCGTCGTCGCAAATCTCCATTTGGAAGATTGACTGCTGGTCGGTACACAAGTCAAAAGAATTTCTTGCTTGGATGAAAAAAAATCACCCCACCATCATTGTCCTCTTCGTCCCGGGCGGCTGCACAGGTGTGTGGCAACCGCTCGATGTCGGCGACCAACGCATCCTCAAGCTGAGCATCAAACGCTCTGCTCACCGCGACCTTGTCAACGAAGCCCTCGATCAGATCAAGGCGGGCAAGGTGGCACACGAAATCCGGCTCGATACCACCCTCCCTACGCTGCGCGATAGGTCTGTCGGCTGGATTGTCCAAGCCATCCACGATGTCGACGACCCCGCCACAATCACCAAGGTTGGCATCGTCCTTTCAATTCTCTTATGTTATCTAATCACTATCTTTTTCATTAGGCCTTCGAGATGTGCTGCGTCGGAGAGTGGAACCTGTCCCAGGCTTCACTCACATCCCCAGCAGCCCTTGCCGCATTGCGCGAACTCCGTACCACCCACCCCACCCTTCACGCAGCCCTCAACCGGCCTGCAACCGTCCCCGAAGACGATGAGGAGGCGTTTACTGGGTCGGATCTGTACGATGACTGTGATGTTCCACTGAGCGTTGTCACCGACCTTCTCCGCTCTGGTGGTTCTCCCGCCGTCATGACTAACTTCAAGGTTACGGAGGAGGGTGGAATCACTCGGGCGGGCGATGCGGAATTGCCTGATGCAGAGGAGGAGGAGGAGGAGGAGGAGACCTCTGACTCCGAGCCAGAAGTCCGTGGGCGGGGCCAGCGCAGGAAGATCGCCGCTCGTCGCTACCTGGGCCCCGTGTGGGAGGAACACTAATGTTTGCAATATTATTTTGTGTTTTCATCGGCTTTTTTTTTGTGAAATTTAGACTAGCCCAAAAATCGTTTTTACACCCTCTGAGACCTCCAAAAATTGAAGTGTTCATTCCTCAGATGTCACCGTCACCACCTTCATTTTGTTCAGTTCACAGGCCTCCGTCACACGTCACCTGAACTTCCGGTCGTAATACTACAGTATCAGGTGGAATCATATCCTCGACTGAGGACATTACCGTCGAGGTGGATTCGGCAGGTAGGGCGTCGGCTGGAATTATATTCTCGGTCGGGGACATTACCCCCGGGGTTCGGTAGGCGGGGTGCTCGTGTTGATGAAGTGAAGAGGAAGTGTGTGCGTTGGGAATGTCATTTGAACTCGTCTGCCTGCATGAGATAGTGTTAGACAACAATAGACGAGAACGAGGGGTAATTTATTTCAAGTATAGAGGATGTTCGACTTAACCTTGGCGTTTGCCGTCTCTCGTTGATACACACAAGAACCGGAGTCGGTCTCGCGCCCACACGGCGGATCCTGTGGCCACCGTCTTGTGAAGAACAGTTGTGACGCATTTCAAGCACAAAGCCCGATGGCATTGTATTCTTATCGAGTATGCTTCATTTGACCTTGGCCAGAACGGGGTGATTTGATTCTGTGGCCACCTTGCTACGGAGAACAAGCTTGTTGCTCCGAAAACACGTTCCATTCAAATTTCTCGTAACCAGAGCCCTTGAGCTGCCGGAATGAGGTACGAGCATTTAATTTTCGTAGTGTCCACGAGAGACTAGGAACCTGGAATGAGCCCCACATGAATATTTGAAAATCTCGGGGTTCCATCATGGTTCGGACTTTCTCTGCGAAGAAATATACGTCGTTGGGGTTTTCCTGGAGCTTTGGATTACAAGGAAGATACTACACCCTTTCACGTTCCCGACTTCGGTGGACGAAAATAAGCAATATGGGAACCAAGGGGAAAAAAATTCGAACTCCGATTCGGATCTTTGCGGAAATCAATGGCGGTTGTTCCGTATCATCCATGACTCACGGCTTGCTCATGGTCGCCGATAATCCAGCTTTATATGCTTTTTGGACTTGCAGCATGAACATTTCGTCTCTTCTGGATCGCTGGGTCCGACTTTTGACAGGAGACTCTGGATTGTGATCGATTCTGAATCACACGCTGATGATCGAGGCCACCTTGCTCCTTGACCTTTACTACTACCCGCCCACTTTCTATCCAACTTATCGCACCCTCGTTTTGCTGTACACTCCTTTAGCACACGCCGGCATACCCACAATGCCCATCACAATCCATTCCACCGCGAGGCGCGTGAAGCGTGATTCTCCGTCTGTCGAGTTACAGGACTTGCTCGTCTGTCTGGGCCTTGTTTTCGCATTTACTCTCACCGCGTTTGGAATCGCCAAGCTCACCGAAGTACTCCGCACTCGGACACCTGCTGAGAATGCCGAGGTCGGTCTCCGATACCCACTACCGATGTCCTTGCTCACATCGAGCACAGACAGAGACATCTCAAGAGTCCCTGCTGAAGATAACGCCCAGGTCTTCTTCCCCCCCTGCCGCAGGCCATCTCGCGCACGCGGTCCTCACTTTAAGCAGTGCTGGTCTCGTCCTATTCCCTCGAAAGGCTCGCCCGCAGGACTCGCGCACTGGCAAAATACAATATATCAAGGCCTCGCCGCACCTACAGCACATCAGCGCTCCTCGCTCGTACGCCTTACATCACCGCCGCCGCCTCTGCTTCAATCGCCCTGGGCCAACACTACTGCGCAACGTCATCACCGCCACTCCACACAGGAAGCTCGCCTCGTCCACTGTGAGCGTGGTCCAAAGATCAGCCGCTCGCGTAGTACAGATAAAGAAGACGCACCACACGCATAGTCCCCTCGAACGGCCCGCCGCTACCCCCACTCCCGGTCCCGCGCAAGCCACCCCAGCAGTGTCACACATCGAGATCCCCCCTGTCTGTCTTGGCCCCGACTCCCCGCACGCTTGGCCCGCCGTCGAGATCCTGCACGGCACGGCGGACTCCGTTGTCGGCGCGCACCCGAGCGCCCTTCCGCTGCGCGAACGCCCTGCCCAGGCTGCGCCACAGACAGTCCTCCTCTGGACCGCTCCCAGCGGTGTTGGTGCGAACGCGAACTTCAAATTTGGGCTCGTCCGCGGCGTCAGTGCGGCTTTGGGTGCTCGTCCGTGTCCGGCCCATGCATCTATCCATCGCGCCAAGACAGTGTCCATCCCACACCCTGCTTCTCCCGAGCCAGCGTCAACGCGACGACTCTGCGCTCTCGGCAACCTCAATGTCAAGACCACGTCTATCAAGGAGGCCTCGAAGACTGCTGGTTATACGGCGAAGACGGACCGCAGAAAGGAGAACGTCGCGGTGTGCTGAGCGTGGACTATTTCGCTTCTTCTGTATGCTTCCCTTGGCTGTCTCGCCTAGTGGTCTCAGATTGATTCTACACATTCTTTTGGAAAATTAAATGGACGCCTATTGTCGGAGACCTGCCAGACCTTGCCAGACAAGACCTGTGCTCCGTAATGCTGGGGGGGTATTTAAACTGCCTCGCGAGTGGGCTTCAGTCAATTGTAATTCCTGGCGAGCGGACTCTCGGCTAATTGTCCCTTGCGCCGCGGACGGCAATTAGAGCTCAAATCCCGGGATGAAACAAATGCACCCAGTACTTACGATACCCGCAAGTCAATGGCCTACACTGCCCCGGTGTAGGCCGCCCCACGATATCGCAAGAGGCGCATGCAATCCCGCGAGATAAGGAGATAAGTGAATACCGCGCCCCGCTCATTATATAGGTGTCCCTGGCCTTACGTTGATCGGTTGCGGAAAGAACAGGCAGGGAAAGCCCCCTTGGCGCTGCGTAAAACGACTAATCCGACACTGGCGGTGTTTGGAACCAGTACTGGATCTTGATTGGAAAGGTCTTCTATCTGTCAGCGTCGCGGGCATGGGAATCGTCGGCGAGCTGATTCGATCTGTTGGTAGTCTTGCTATTCACAGGACCTCCGCTGAGCTGATACGTGGTGAATATTGCGCCTCAGCACGCCTTGGCGGAATTCATTCGAATGGTGGCCGACTGCGGTTCACGACTGCGGTTCAACTTTGCGGACCCTTCATCAACCTCCTCCGAACGGCCTCGCCTTCGGCGGATGCATATCCTGCTCGGTATAGAACCGTTCTCAAAATACCCTCCGGCAGTTGCGATTGTTCGGGGTATCTCAGACTCAGAAGCGTGTTAATGTTTGCTGTGCAGTGGTTCCATGCGGCGGAGACTTATTTTTATGCCAGGCACGTATCGAGTTTTACCCCGGGACTCATGCCGTACAGGCAATGGACTTGCGCGGAGAGAGACGGTCTAGGTCCCGTTTCACGCTACTAATTGACCCCAGCAATCAACCTCGCCCCAATTGAATCTTAGTCTGGCTCGACATCTAATGGCTGGCTCCGAATGCCGGCGGAGATTGCAACAAGATTACTACTCTGGGTCCACCTTTGGGGTAAATATCGTGATACAAATATTCGACGCAGGCAAAATATGGTGGTTGTCTGATCTTGGAATTCCCTGAACACCCGTGGGGCTTATCGGCGAAGACGAGACGGCGGGCGTGTCACATTCTCCGGGAACACGGGAGTTATCTTGGACCTCTCACGTCAAGAGGTTGTTCTTCTGAGATCCTTGTCCGTTGAGCCCTATTAAAAGGCTCCGGATATGTAGTGCATGGTGTCGCTAAAGTGCCCAAGTCTCCTCTTCTCCTCAACCAACTCGAAAGGCCATGGAGAAAGACACCTCCCTCGCAGACAAGGAATCGTCCCATTCGTCCGTCAATGAGAAGGGCAGTGTGGGTCTGGCAGATATCGTCAGTCATCTTGCCTCTTGTCAACCCCCTCCGAAGTGACTTTGCTTCAGGACGTTCTCGGCGCTGAGATCCAGGCGGTACCCGAGGATCTCTTGGAAGCCGCTGAACATGCCAAAACGATGACGGTAGGCTGAGCCTTATCGCTCATGCGTCGAATGCCAATCAACTCCGCCAGGCTGAGGAAATCGACGAAACCATCCACAGAATTGTGGAAGAGGTATAGGATCTCTCATCTGTGGCAACTCATTCTGACCACTTCGTACAGCACCACGATGACCCTGTAAGTTCTTTCTGATCAGTGGTTCCTCAACCTTGACCTGCGGTATAGAACTTTCCGCCCAGAGTCCTTGCTGCGGCCAAGTACGTCTTCTCCAATTCCGTCTAGCCAGTTTCTCATGCTCCACAGCCGCTACCTGTATGACGAGGAACTGAAGCAAAACCCGGCCGAATACCAGCATATTTACGACGAGTTGAAAGTCGAGGCGGCTTTAATCATCATCGTAAGTCGGTCCTCAACTCGGTGCAGTTCCATTGATCTTTGCTTCATTTTTTTTTGTCCTTATTGTCCTTCTGCTTTCCAAGCACTCCCATCTGATTTGTAGTTATTGTCTTTCACTACTCACCTACATGCTTTCCTCAGAATTCACCCTACGCCGAGGTACGAGCCGTTGTGGACAACCACGATGATACCAATGTTTCTGGTGCGACGTTCCGTACACTTGTTATTGGGACGATTTTTGTTGGTGCCGGGTGTGTTTCCATAATCCAACTCCAATTGTGAAACTGATTCTCTTCCAAAGCGGTTTCATCAATCAGTTCTTCAGCATCCGGTATGAACCGAGTCGTTTGCTATCCTCCCCAAATCTCATCTCAGAAACCAAGCTACCCATCAATCTTAGTGTACCCCAACTGCGCTCAGGTTCTGGCGTTCCCCGCCGCCAAGTTGATGGAACTCCTCCCAACAAAGCAGTACACGACATTTGGCTATACGTGGAGTCTCAACCCGTGCGTCCATCCTACTCGCAGCTTTTTATATCTCTGATCAAGAATTAGAGGTAAATTCAACCCGAAGGAACACATGCTTATCACGGTGAGTTCTCGGAGATGTCGCCATTTCGCCACCTTCTAACGCAATATCGTTAGATCATGGCCAACGTCGGATTCAATACCCCCTACACGTACGCACGAATTATATTGATCAACGAAGTTACTGATCTATATTGTGCAGGAATAATGTGCGCATGGGATTTCATTTTGTCTGTCTGCTCACGAATCGTCTGCAGATCATCTGGGTTCAATACCTGCCCTTGTATTTTAATTCTGCGTGGGCTACAAACTTCGGCTATCAGATCATGGTTGCTCTATCCACCAATTTCATTGGATACGGGTTGGCGGGTCTGACCCGTCGATTCCTTGTGTACCCTGCATATGCCATTTGGTGGGTAAAATAAATGTTTGTCTCGACGTCGTCTGACAGCCATCAAATTAAAAGGCCGACGAATCTTGCCGTACGCAGTGTCTCAACCATGTGACTGTCTGTTATTGACCCTTATCACACAGATGATAGCCTTGAACGTAAGACTAGCCCCTTCTCACTTGGAACGAATTCACCCATGTACAGAGAGCTTTCCATGCCGAGAAAGAGACTGTGGCCAACGGCTGGAGAGTGACCAAGGTGAACCACATACACTTCAATCACCCTTGTCTAATCCCACGGCATCCCGCAGATGCGCTGGTTTCTGTATTGCTTTTGCGGCATGTTCGTGTACTTCTGGTTCCCCGAGTACGTGATCATTGCTGGCCGGAGTCAGGGAATTGACCATGCGTAGTTTCATCTTCCAGTCCCTGTCGTACTTCAACTGGATGACATGGATTTCGCCAACCAGTCAGTCACTCTGACACTGAGATCACGTTGTCAAAATTTCTTACCTGTCTATCAGACGTCCACTTGGCCGCAATCACCGGCAGCATAAGCGGGCTTGGGTTGAATCCCATTCCGACCTTTGATTGGAACCAAGTTTGTTTCTTATAGCCCATGCTTGACCTGAATTTTCACCGTCCTATAACCAAATAGTTCACTCCCATTTTGGACCCGCTGATTTACCCCTTCTTCGTACGTGGCCTACCTGACACATAGAAAAAAAACCTCATTTGCGATTTCCAGAGTACCTTCAACGTGAGTGTGGAGATGATACTATTGCTCTGAGCTAATTACAGCGTTCCAGACGTTCATTGGGGCGATCATAACCCTCCCAATCATTGTGGTTCGTTTCGTTCTCTTCATCTATTTTCATCCCCCCTTTCCGTTGACGTCCTTGCATTTTGTGGGCTGATTCGGCACAGCTTGCCGGGTATCACGCCCGCAGGGTTTCGATCCCGCTGGCACGTGGCCGCCGATGTTGGCAAATCTGCCGATTCGGCTACAGGCCTAGAGAGCGAGCACCGAACTGACCCCCTACCAGGCTCTGTGGTATACAAACACTTGGAATACTGGGTATCTACCAATCAACTCCAATGTGGGTTTGAACCTGACTTATGTGGCTCCACAATATTTATCTCGATTTCCGCAGCGGGTGTTCGACAACACAGGAAATTTCTACAACGTCTCAAATGCCGTCGGCAGCAACACTTTGTTCAATCAAACACTGTATGAAAACTATTCCCCTGCATAGTGAGAGCGCCGTTTGCTCATTCGACATTGCGATCTGATCGATATTGTTGAAGCTTGGCCGCCGGCAACATTCTGCTTTACGGTGTTTTCTGTAAGCCGTATTTGATTTATGTGCTCTGGATGGCGATGTCCCAACTCTCCTCCGATAGTTGCGGTGTACACGGCGACTATTACACATGCTGCCCTCTATCACCGCAAGGAGATCCTACACGGCTTAAAGAGCATCTTGAGCCGAAAGAAAACCTCCGAAATCCACAAAGACGTACATGTTCGTTTAATGATGGCGTACAAGGAAGTTCCCGAATGGCACTACTTGGTGTGAGTATGATTTGCTCTTGAATTATATGCAGCTGATGCCGTCAGTGTCTTGGTTGCCGCCATTGCTCTTGGCGCCGCAGGCGTCGGCGCCTATCCTACGGAGACGACTCCCGCCGTCGTGCTGTACGGGGGTAAATGCCTTTTCCCGCCTCTTGTGTCATTCTTCTGACTTCCCTTTCAGTCTTCCTCGCCGCAATTTTTGTCATCCCAATTGGAATAATTTTGGTACATCGTCCCGTGATTACTTTTTGTTCACATCTAAGAATGTATTCTGCAGGCCATAACCAACGTACAGATCACGCTAAATGTACTGGCAGAGCTCTTTGGTACACCCAATGCTACGGTTTGTCACCGGAATATTCACATATCACAGGTGGACTCTGGTTCCCTGGAAATGCTGTCGCCATGAACTATTTCAAGGTATGTCGTCTACTATATGTCGCCGGCGACTCAAGCCCTGACACCGCTGAAGTCCTAGTTAGTCGCTGCTTCCAACCACTGGAATCTTTCTGACAAAATGCTTTCGTCTTTTTTTTTTCGTTCTTAAAATGCAGTGGTGTAGGAATATCACTTCTTCGAAAGAGCGAAAGAACTGATATCATTTCTTAGTATGTTACCACTGCACATTGCTTGAACTTTGCCCAAGACCTCAAGCTGGCGCACTATATGCACATTCCTCCTGTGCATACGTTCTGGGCACAAACATATGCGACGATCGTATCATCATTTGTCTGTATCGCAATTCTCAACTTCCAAATGACCAAGATTGCGGACGTGTGTACCCCACACCAAGTCGACCACTTCATCTGCCCCGGTATCAACACGTTCTTCACAGCTAGGTTCATATTTATTACCATATATCTTTCAGGCACTAAACAACTGCAGCGTCCTCTGGGTATTTGTTTAACTTTCAATCCGACCATGCAGTGTATAACCGATACATCTCCAGGGAACTCTTGGGCCAAAGCGTATGTTCGGCGCTGGCGGAATTTACAACAGCCTTCTGTATTGTTTCCTGATCGGTGCGGTTATCCCGATCCCGTTCTATGTCCTGCGCAAGAGATTCAAAATATTCGAATACATTCATCTGCCCGTGATTATCGCTGGCGGCCTTGGTTGGGCCCCGTACAACCTTGCGAATCTCTGGCCAGGTGAACTATTTCCATCGATATCTTATCTGACCGCGTAGCTAACCCTGGTTTAGCCGTTCCGGTTGCCTGGGTATTCAACGTGTACATCAAGAAGCATTACCTTGCTTGGTGGAGCAAGTACAACTAGTGCGTCCCAGGCGCTGAACGACTGTACATACCTTAAACTGACTCGCCCGTTCATCAGTATCACCACCACCGCTTTCTCGGCTTCCATTGCGATTTGCGCTGTGGTCATTTTCTTCGCGGTGGAATGGCCCAACGTCTCGATAGATTGGATCGGCAATAATCGTCCCTTCCTGGGCTGTGATAACGACGGCTGCCCGCGGCTGCCTATCCCCGACTCTGGATTCTTCGGTCCGGTAAGTATCTCAAGTTCTCTGGTGTTCGTTCCTCAGATAAATGACGCAGGGTCCTGGCGAGTTCCATTGAGGTTGGGGTTCTGCTGCTTCTCAAGGGTATCGGGTACGCCCACTTGCCATTGCTCGTAAATTGATTGACGCGCAACTTGTTGGAATCAAATAAATCATATGGAGACGGTTTTTTTTTGCTTGCATTAACTAAGCTTTGACCAATCCTATTGGTATTCTCCGCTGGAGAATGATAAATAGTACTCTAAGAGACCGTTTGTTTCTACAGTAACATCCCCTAGCCGTGAGGCGGCTATTCTGTCACATAAGGCGGCGGGGCGTTGCCAATGCGCGCCTCGAGCTCCGCCAGCCGTTCCTCCAACATTCTTTCCCGCGCAGTTATTGATGCCGAGGCTGAGGAGGACACGCTAACCGGCGACTGTGCTACATCGAAGGTTCGACTGCGCTGAGTCGCATTCCGGACCAGGGAGGCTGTCGCCTTCCCTGCGCGCTTCGGTGCAGGGCTCTCAACTACAAGATTGAGTGTTCAGGGTTCCATCGTTAAAGCAAAGGTAAATTCTCAACATACGTGTCTTTTCAGAACGCGGGCCCGATGTGGCGGCAGCGGTGGTGATATTGCGTGGGGGCGGCTCGGCGACGAACGGGTGGATGGAGTGGATTCCGCGTCCACGCCACCGCGAGATGCGCGGTGGAGCCTCATATGGGGTAACGGCGGTTCGCCGGCGCTGGCCCCTGCGACGAACCACGTAGAAACATACGGTGGCGAGTACTACGACCAGAAATGTCCCGAGCACGACGCCAATGATGGCTCCGACGTTTGATTTTGAGTGAGCGGCGGCACCAGACGGGCTCGGATCGGCCCCATCCTTGTCGCTACGGAGCCGAAAGTTAGTAAAGGCTATGCAGGATGGTCAGGAGGGTACTTGATCCAAACTGTGCTGTGAAGTTGTGGTTCAGATGGTAGCAATCACCAAGATGAGTTCATAGCTCACGAAGAACCGGCCGGTGCTGCGGTACTGTAGTTGCCAAGATGAATCCCGGTCTGCACTGGGGATGAGACGCTATCGTGGACAAGTGAATCGGTGGAATAGTTTCAAGCGAAACTCTTACGAATTCGAACTAACCAAAGGGCCGTTGTTAGCTAAGAACATAGGGAACATTGAACAAATGAGCTTACGCTTCTGAATCAATCTGGCTCCGGCTTCCTCTGAATTAAGAGGATTAAGAGTCCATGGAATGCCTGTAGGCGAAACACGCACGCCGAAGATGGACTTAAACTCCTTTTGGTTCAAATCCTATAAAAATCGAACGGCGAGCGAAATAAACGACTCACGATGATTTTGGTTTTTCAACACTAACACTGGTGAGTATGAATTACTGATCTATCAAACGAGGATTACTCACGAGGAAGATCTGTTGTAATACAGAGACGTGAAATATACCCGGAAAAGAAATACAGCAACTCACGATCCTGAGGACGTGACAATTCTGTTGTGTGGTCAGATTGCGTCCCAGTCTTATGTAGAGGAGGCCGCACGAATTTCCCGCAGTCGTAGTGCTGGAACCTAAACCACCGTTCGAGGAGCCCGACTCTGTGGTAGTTGTGACGGCGGTGCCGCTAGTAACGACAGCGTAATCGAATAACGTCGTTTGAAGGTCACGATCGCTGGCAGAGTTCTTGGCAAGGGCCCAGTTCACCGTGTGAGTTCGGTCCGCTGCCAGACCTGTGGCCGAGAAAAAGAGCGCATGGTACGCGAATCGGTCTGAGCCAGTATAGTGGTGTGTAGAGGTGATGCTGTCTAGTGTGAATACAATATCCGCCTCCGAACCGGCCTGGTCAATTCCATAGATGTATACGGCGGAGCCTGAGGAAGTGTAACATGTATTAGTTTGGGAAACAGAATATTCAATCGGATTGACCTTGGAAAGTGAAGGACCCTCCGGCACTGTCGTCCTTCGTAGTCATGATATTTCCGTCATGCCACGAACCCCCTTCCACTTGCGACGCGTCGGGTTTGGAAGCACATCCGGCGCATGGTTCTGAGGGGGTCACCGCGGTCCAACTTTCCGACCAGTTAAAACTAGTTTCTGTGTCGTCGATAGTAGTATTTATGATCGCGCCCTCAACAAAAGAAGCAGGCAAGAGAAGAAGGAAAAGTATTGTGCGGGATTGGGGACAAAACGAATGCAGGGGCCACATGAGAGCGGCAAAATGGGCGAAGAGGAAACGGGAATGGAAAGCGAAGACCCGCAAGCCAGCCCATGCAGTGATCCACGCTCATGTCAACGATCTAGCATCATTGATTTTCATCCGAGATTTCCTAGTAGCTGCCCAACGTCGCAACGAACTACTGGCGACCTCTGGCTACTGTGTTGAGCTTGTCGTGTGCTAAGACGCTGAGTTGAATCTCACTCGATGAGTGGATAGAATGAGACGAGAATCCGGTACTCGATCGATGCACCATAGGTGGACCATGGAGTTTGTATCAATGTTGAATAAAAGCAGCTCGTCGATTTAGTGACACAATTCGGCAAACTCTAAGGCTGTTCTTGATTGTCTCAGACTTTGAATGTACATTTATTTTATGTTCGTGAATGGGTGACTTCCCGCAGGACTTAAAAATATTCCCAGAATATCTTTTACACTTTCCGCCGTGATGCCGATGGAACTGTCAGGACCCCATCAATGCAGCAACCCAGAAACGGTAGCGATTTATTCTCGCATCAGTCGAATCTATTTGGGGGGTACCTACCCCCCCAATAGACTTAAGATATCGTGAATGTCTGTTTTGGGCACAAATCATTGATTGTCGGCCCATGTCATCTTCGTCACAAGTACTCAAACCTGCTCTACCCTTCATTTACAAGGACTGGACTCACGTAACCGGCCATTTGTCAAAGTTCCAACCTTCCTGCATCGATTACTGCCAGCACCGCTGTTTTAGAGCAGTTCTCCCGCAAACTAATGGATTGATGCCGCACACCATTTTTAGTTGTCTGGTTTTCTTTGGCTCCTCGCCAATGTGCCGACATGGTGCAGGGACGATTTAAAATGAGCTGGTGTATATATGGCTTGGTCTTGGAGTACATCAAGGAATAAATGCACTATTTTGTTGCGAGAAACCCAAAACGGCGTGAATATCTTTCACATTGATCCTATCACTGGCACCCTCCAAAAAGGCTCGGAAACTCCGCCGGAATTGTTAAGCCCTGCGGGAAGTCACCCAATACAACCGTTTACCCTTGATTTTTCTTTTTCTTTTTGTATTCATCTTCTATTTCTGGTGGCACTCACTTCGGATCATTGACGCGCACTGATCCGTTAATGCGCCATTGATCTGCCTCGGCGCGCATCAGTAGGCATCAGTCGGATCGGTGCTGACATTAACAGCGCACGGCCCCTGGTTACTTCCTTATAAGTTCCTCAAGGAAATTGAGTAAAACAGGGATATTTCGAGGACGAAGGCCATCTCTGACGACACTCAAGAGCCTAAAGTCCAGGGCCTTGCAGTGTGGTAGAAAAAATCTGTCTTTTTTTTTTGTGACCTCTAGAGCCACTTTGGTCTGGCTAAATCGGCTGTATTTCAGGGATCTTGGTGGAGGAACATATGGTGTAGTGACCTGAGAAAGGCGAGCACACACCCCATCTGTCACTTGTAATCGGACCACCCTCTGGGGCGTGTACGCTTGAAAAATGACTCCAATCAAAGAAAAGCGTAAGATGGTGCTAATTAACAGTCCAAGAATGCTCTGCTCACCACCTCGGCTTGTACTTATAGACGTTCCCCTACCTCGTATGTATTCATAAAGGAGAGATGTTATCTTATTACAGTTTTCCCGTGCCTTCTCTGAGACACTAGCATCCACAGCGGTAGCGGATGTTTCGGAATGTCAGACCGGGTCGGAGAGTCAAGTTCCACCGCCGTCGGAAATCGTGTTAAATATTCCCTGGAGAAGCACAAGTTCACTTCAGATTCGGATAGGTGTTCGAACTGGTACTTTCCCGCATCTCCCGGGTCCCGAGATCTTTATGGGTACCCGGAGTTTTGATACCGGTCAGGCACCAGCGAGTCCCGCATCGGTCGCATATCTTCCATCGTTCAAAGTAAGATAGATTCAGAAGGCTGTCCGGAACTGAACGTCCTGACTCCTGAGAGATAATCGGATTCGACACGAACCTTTACTACCGCCATGGCGGCGGCGGCGGCGGCGGAGAGTTTTCAAAGCTCCAGACTTGCTCCAGACAGATGTGAAGCTTGGCTCTCTTGCCCGGTATCATATATTTTCCGAAAGTTATCTTGACCACCGACAACGGAAGAAAGAAATCAACGCGCAGGAAGGAGGTCTTGACAACGCGACGCTACCTTCGAACAAGATGGGCGCCCGTCGGCAACTTACCGGCGCAACGCATGATGACGTGATAATCATCAATCACGTCACTCAAAATAGCGACCTCCTCCATTCTGCCTCCACCTTCTCTTTCCTTCTCTTTGATGGCCGTCTAGTCTCTGCCAATCGAATGCTACCTGATCACGTTCAAAAATACCAATCAGTGGACTGTGACTGACTGCTGATCAACTCGTCGTCGGTCGACCGGAACTTGGAAGATCTGCCATTCATAGCTGTCCGCGCCCGCGGTCGGTCCTGCCAAGGCTTGCTACTTCAAGACTCGTGGGCTAGCGGGCTTGGGTGAACCCTGACATAACTCTGATTCTTGGAAATGAAACGTTATACTTCAAGTGAGGGGAGCATAGAATGCCAATGCACGCGGAGGTCTACACTGTGCTGCCTGATGTCTCGTGGAATTCAGTTTGCGGCCTCAGTCTTGGCAAATGACATTGATACTCCGATGGCCATCCGTCCCCTTTACAGTGTCGCCTGCGAGGCTCCAAGCGTTCCACCATTTCTCGTGCAGCTCCACCGAGTTTTCGTTAGGCAAGATGCGTCGACGTCAACTTGAAACATTGTCGTCTTGCACTCTAGCCGTGTGATATTTATACTCGGTCCCAGCAACGCTCTCGACTTTTTGCGCATGCGACGTCTCTACTGACGGCTACAGCCTTTCCGTCTGTTTGTCCCGAGACTGCATCAGAGCTTCATTGCTTCAGCTGTACTGATAGACATCGTCCTACCTATCAGCGCGATGGTCTCTATTACTGATCTAGCCCACATTTCACTCCAGTCTTCCGTCTTTGGGTGTGTATACTCACAGACAGTATATGTATTTCACGATCTACCTTCTCACAGGAGCCTCGTTCCCAACATCCTGACGTCCGGGTTCCCCGTAGTGTGAAGTGATTTTATCCCGGTTCCTAGTATAATAATCTGCCGATAGCCACCCTATCCTCGTCTCTGCCCGCCTTGCTCGAGGAGCCTGAAGCCATGGTTACTGCGCTCACGGTCGAGCAAGTGCAGCTTCACAGCGATAATCTTACGAGCACCGCCAACTTCCGTGTGTTCCCCCTCCTCGTAGAAACCGCACTCTATGGTGTGTTCTCCCCGCGAACTCATTTGCCGATATATCGATTCACTCCCTCAAACAGCTATCTTCACCGTCCTAATAGTCGCTTCTACCTACCTGCTCCTGTAAGCCCAGTCTATATGGTCTACCTGCCCGGGAGCCACCCTCTCATGATTCGGTAGCACTCGCGGGCGGCGTTCCCGGGCAAACAAGATGATGCTGTGTGTCACACTCGTAATGTATTGTCTCGCGAGTTGGGAGTGGGCGGTCGATGTCCATCGTCTGCGCGATGACTTGAAGGTGTTGCTCCCCGCAGACCTTGTGCAGCCCCCTCCGGATCATGCTAGGCGCGTCAAAGTCAATATCGCCTTGCATATCGCTCAAGGGATCACAAATAATATCTGCGTATGTACCACCTCTTTCAGCGTCCCGTCTCAGTTCTTCAGGTTTTATGAGCGATGGCTGATGAGACTAAACAGGTTGTGCTGAGCGACATGGTGGTATGCTGGCGGGTGTACGTTGTCTTTGGACGGAACAAGCGCGTCCTTGTCATGGCTGTTTTCCTCCTCATCGTTCTGGCTTGTACGTCCCCCCTTTAACTCAGTCCCCTGTTTAACCCGAACTGCTTAGGCGCCATCTTCCTCTGCAACCTCACACAAATCGGTCAAGGCTTTCCCTCGGTGACTACGCTCCACCGCCTCGTCCCGTCACAGCTCATCATCGACGCCGTGGCTCTGGCCCTATCGGCGCTCATTAACGTATGGGCTACGACGATGATTGGGTATCAGGCTTGGTATGAGAGTGACTCTGATAATTATAATCCATTCACACGTCAACATTAATATAGGCACTGTCGACGAGCAATACGGCACTACCTTTCAGACACGAGTAATAGGACATACGCCGGGGGCATGATGGCCCTGTTTGTCGAATCTGGGATAGTGTACAGCATTCTCTGGGTACGTCGCTGCGGTCCAACCAGAAATGGATCTCGACTAAAATGGCATACAGATTCTGAGGAACATTATTATCATCCCCGGCGTAGAGCCGAGTGCCTACACGATCTACTCAACCATGGTCATGTACCAAGTGACGGTACGTTTGTAGCCCTCGCTCACACATTCGGTCCTGTCCCTCCTTATGCACGGTCTTGCAGGGAATGTATCCGACCCTCATTGTCATCCTCGTCGCCCTTCGAAAGTCGCACCTCGAACATCAGTTCACGAGCTATGGCGATGTCCAGACCTGTGCCAACCCTACTGGAGCACGTACCCCAGCGTTCAGCTCCTCCGCTTGGAGTCCCGCGCGATTTACCAGTGTTTCGCCTGAAGCTAAAATTATTACGATGGACCAGAACTCCAGCACAGAGTTCGGGAGTAAAGAAAGTGAGAAATCGGAAATTTAATGATCGTTCCTCTTTTTCCGTCGTTTGTTTATGACCAAGTAGCTTTGTTGAGTTTCGCGCTTGCTCGTCTGATGGTTGCAATACACGCTCCCTTCTTTTTCAGTCTGATGCCGACATCTAAAGAAGCGGACTTTTAACACGGCCGAAGAAGTGTAGTCTAGTGAGTGCATTGATCCCTCTGGTGCCAGGCATGCCTCGATCACCCATTCAAGTTTCTGACTGGTTCGGAGTAAGTGTCAACAATGAGCGCCGTTCATTCCAATGCCGGAGGCGTATCAACTCGTTGGGTACCGATGGCGACTGCGCCAAAGCTCCCGGCGCAAAAACAGGTGCCGAACAAATGCGCATTTCTACTTCCTTAACCGAAGTGGTGGCCCGCGAAGCGGGGGCACAGTGAAAGTGCCGCCAGCACTGCCGCCCTACCGCCGTTAGCGCTCCCTAAAAATGGAAGTGCCGCCCTCAAATTGTCACGCTGCCGTCCCTTTTCCAAGTATTGCCGCCGTCAACTTGAATTGATATTGCCGCCCATTTGCCGCCTTTTTATACACAACTTTGACTTTTTTTTACGTCTGTGACGTTACGAGTGGAAGTCAGTGCAAGAAACAAGAAACTACATGTATACAGCTTCAAACGAGATTAATGATCAAATCCATTGCAGTACAGATCCCTACACTGAAGTATGAGGATAATACAGCAGCGGTTCCGACTTGAACAATGGATTGCCGCCTGACGGCACAAAGAGCGGCAGATGGCGGCAGTTTCAGTTGGCCCGAAGACATTGCGATTTTATATTCAAAAGGCTCTCCGGACCGGGGAAGCCTACCATACTTTTGGTAACAATACTTGTCAAGTTGTTGAGACAGAGTCATTTTTATCTCTCCAGCGACAGACTTGGACAGACTTGGACAAGACTTGGATATCATTGTCAAAGAATTTTCTGAGGTTTCTTCTTTAAACTCCACGTGCATCACACTTGGCTATCCGTCGAAGTAAAGCTCGAGTATATAGTGATATACAGTGTCAAAACCCGGATCCGAAAAAAAAAAGTTTGTTGGCCATTATCGGAGCACAAGCGCGAATTTCATTATTACAAATGTATTATGGTAAACTAGAGACCTTGAAATGTATGCACAAATATTTTCAAGATTTTCCACACAGCCGTTATGTTCCACAGGATAATCGCTTTATTGGCCTTTTTTGGGTTTTGACCCGGATCCGAAAATCTCGTCCAGAAACATTGTTTCACTCCATATCTCCGCATTTTCTTGGCTCAACACATTTATACATGTTCTCCGACACCTACCCCACACAACACCTCAGGGCTTTCAGATGGGAAAACCTCTCGAGGGATCATTGAACATCCTGCATTTGAAATGCTGCACCAAAGAGGATGTGCAGTCATTTCTGTCTCTCACACAGGATGGGGATGATCAAAAACATCATAGCACTATCCAATAATACAGTGGCTGCTTTGGGAAAGGTCGGAGATGTGCAATGAGCCCTTGCATCCTCAGGATATATCACTTTTGGCCGGCATGGTTTAGATCTAGCTGTTTTGCGGCACTGTATGATTTTCTGCTGTGGCCCAGTTGAATTATTGTAGTGTTTTTGTGGACTCCATTACTCATAGATCCTCCAAGTGTCCCGCCAAAAAAAATTGGGCTTCAAAACACCCTGTCTCTAGCTCAAAACATAATTTTTTCGGATCCGGGCATTTTTCGGATCCGGGTTTTGGCACTGTACCAATTTCTTTTTTGCACTTCATTTAGAACTTGGTTGCCCTGGCTCAATGAGAAGGCAGTAAAATTTGATACGCACTCGTTGAAATGCGGCCCGAGGAACTTCGAATTTTACCCTTGCTCCAAGGCGATGTTTAACTTCACAAGCTGAAAGCCAACCAAGGCAGACTCACACCAGGGGCAAAGACCGACACATATGAAAACCATATGTGTTAAACGCATATGGCTTGAATATGCGCAGATCGTGGAACAAAGGTGTCAATCACCTTTGTTGCACCTTTATTTTTGCCTTTGCATGCGCGGATATGCAAACATTTAACACATATGGTTTTCATATGCATTGGTCTTTGTCCCTGGTGTCAGCAGCTAATATATGCTGTTTTCACTTGTTCTTCCTTGTCTTTGATCGCAAAACCCTCCACTACTGAGCTTCAGTTAAGTAGTGAATTATCTATACATTACAGCTGTTTGCAGTCCGATCAATTTCTATAAATAAAGACAACTTTGACCCGCTGCTTTGCAGAGCTCATATCTTGCTCAGTTGTCAACCATTTACCTTGATTTTGGGCGTGTTCCACGCACCTTTGAACGCGCTTTGAGCACATACCCGATTCTCCCGGTAAAACGGCGGTTGTTCAGATATCAAAAATCCCGCTGCCTGTTTCGAATTGGCACATCGAACAACGCGTTCTCAGTCAATCCTCAGCCGATTCGGTTGACCTTGAGTGATTCTGAAAGGTGGAGTCGAGGCAATCATGGCACTGCTATCAAAATGTGTGGCACACCTGATATGCGCCTTCAGGAATGTACTTACTCGGTGGTGTTGAAAGTTTATTACCGAGGTATGATTTCACTATACAACCAAAATGTTAGGTACCCCAGCCCTGTGCCTTGGTATTAGCTTCCAAATGGATCCAGAATCATCTCAATCTGTCAAGAATTTATCGGGTTCCAGGCCTTCCAGGTTAGCGTTAAAACCACCCAAGGCGAAATTTGGAAACCGGGTTTTTTGGGACTTACCCATGGTGTGGGGTATGACTTGAAAGCCCCGCTTTGTGCCTTTCAAAAGCAACCAAACCATACCAATCGGTGCAAAACTGAGTGAAAAATGAGCTTGGAAATCCGGTGTGTTAAAGTTGCTCTTTCTTATTCTGTTTTTAGGTAGTGTCATTAGTTATGCAAACAGCTGTAAGAGACAATGAACACAGCCTCTTTAATAAGTCACGGGAATTTGACAGAAAGTCACGAGGTGTTTCCCACGGAGGGCTCGGAATCCGCCGTGTCTGTCTGCCTGTGGCGAAGACACGGGTGCTTAAATCTAATTTCATTCAAATCAACAGGGGGTGACACGTGGCCATTTTTTCTAGTTCGACATTTCAACACTGGCCAAAATTTCGACATTTCCCCAAAATTTTTTGCCTTTTGCATCTTTCAGGCGATTTTGGTTGCACTGTGACCAGCAGTAGGTTCGACAAGGGCCGCCGTGACCCATGACCACGACCAAAGCAGAGGGGTGTGTGACCTGTGACTGTTGATTTGAATGAAATACCAGTATGTCTGTACATTCAGAGGACGGGATAGGATGGGATACTGGATTGCGTTATAGTTATCTGTTCATACTGTTCATCAACATTGGGCACCAAGAACTTTCGGTTGAATACTGAGAACACCAAGAATCAAGTTGAACTCGGGAGCAGCGGGTTGACCGACATCTGGAAAATCATGAATGTCTGTAGCGGTCTGTGGCAGACACTACAGACCAAATAGACTCACAGACTGCCCCCTGACTGTGCCAGACAATAGCTTCTGCGGCAGACACCTGGCAGACACCTACAGACACCGTCAGACCAATAGTTTGCCGATAGTCATTGGTGCAATGTCTTGGGAATCATTACTTACTGTTAGTTCACATGGCATCAATTTTCTCGTTACTTGCTGGAATAATCACATTTGGCCTGGCACACAAAAAGAAGGTGTACAATAAAATGCATTCACATTAATTACTACAAAACACTACTACACCACCAAAGTGCCATCACATTGATGCCAGCTGAAAAGTTTGCATGGCGGCCACATTTTTTGACAGCTGCGGGCAGGTCGCTGCCAGGTGGATGCCAGCTGCACTTTTCAGCTGAAATTCCAGCTTCCAGCCAGCTGTAACTCACATGGTCACAACCTGGTATTGCCAGCTGCAGCTGTCCTCCAGACCATATTTAAATATTAAATATTGTATTTCCCCTACATATTCTCAGTGTAACATTCAATTAATACCTTCAGATGCTATCTGAAGTCAGTGAATCACTATAATTCACTGTCGGCCACCATTTGGGCCATCGCACCACCATGATTTTGTGAATGCAAGGCTTGGACTTGAGGTGCTGTACTGCACATGTTTAGATACATGTATTGGCGAACAAGTTATGTCGCCCAAGTACTTGATGTAAGGTTGTATGCGCCGTCGTGCAATTCGATGGTGCGTTGAATGTTGGAGGTCTGTGCGTGCATTTGCTTTGACGTCTGACAGCCTATCAGTAACACATGCACTGGCGTGTTGGTTGGCCCACACAATTGGGCCCACATCCTTTTCCTTTCTCCCACTTCCTTCCTCCTCAATCCCTTGCACAGAAGGTGTGGCAGGGACGTTATTGTTATCTGTATGATTCTGTGGGATGAAGGACAGATCCATTGGAGGGGGCTACGCCGGTGCGATTCCCATACAGATGCGCCAGGAGATGGTACACCAAGTTTTCAAGCCCAGTACCTGCAGCCTGCCACTGCCCGCTGCCAATGACCTACACAGCCTGTCTGAATGCCTGACCACCCGACCACGCAAAGCCTCTGTTCGCAAGAGACGTAAAGTCCCTCTTTTGCATCTGTCCCATGACGACCAACGCGCCTCATGCTCGGCTTCCGCCTGTTGCATATCTCCTGCAATCTTCTGGGATCCTTGGCTCGGAAACCTAGTACCACTGTTCTGGTCCTCTATTCTCAATGTCGTAATTTTAATGTCAAGCGCATTGCTCGTATGAAGTCTGGACACTCTCGAAGCATGCTCAAGCTTTACTTGAACCCTCAAACTGGCCCTGAAAGAAGAAGAACTCGTACTCAAATTATTCACTCTTTCAACTATATGTCTTCAAGGCCCCAAAATTTCTGCATTGCAAACCCATCCAAGTCATTCTTCAGTTCTATCACAAACATGTAGCTTTCTCTCAAGGTTTCTATTTTTGTCCCTACACAGTTGTTGTCCACGTGTGTCAAGTTTGCCCGTCTTTATGCAATGGCTCCAACCTTACCACCGCCGTCGTCAAGGGTACATCGTGTTCTGCCAGTGTTACCCTCTGTTTGCGCATCGCACTCATGGTAAGTGCTTTAGTCGAATGATTATATCTCTCTAACGCAGATCTGGTTCAGTGCAAGTTCTATCTCAAGCACCCGAATGCTAATTTTTGGGACCAGTTAGATGTGAAGCTTGAAGAGATCCATACGGCCGCCGATGGTGACCTGCACAAAGTTATTAGGTATGTTTCAAACTCTGTCCTTGTGTTGAATGAAATCACTAACTACCTATAGAGCCTTTTGACACACTCTCGAGTGGGACCAGGGGAAGCACGGCAAGAAGATCTACAAGGACACCGACATCCAAGAGCGCGTTGATCGATGTGCTCTGAACCTATCAAGAAAACACCAACCAAAACCAAACCTACCTACAGAAGTGCATCGGAACGGAACGGAAGTGCTCGAGACACGCACAGATGAGTATCAGACCCTGGTACAGGGCCTTATAAAAGGTTGCAGGGAATGGAATAGACCTCGGAAACGAGGAGAGAGTGTTGTGTTGTGTTGTGTATAGAAGTCCTTGGAACGAAGTCCAAGTACTTGAGCCTTGTTCTGAGTGAACCGGAATGGAACTGGAACAGACAGTAAAGCTTGTGGAATGCAACAAGTGTGTTCGATGCGAATGGAACCCTTGCTGTGCAAGTGTTCAGGCTAGATCTGATTGAACGAGGGTAGACCTGAACAAACAGGAAGCACAGAGCACGGTGATGTAAAGCTTCGCAGCTATGAGAACAAGACAAGAATGAACGAGAACAAGTTGCTGAGGTTTCCCAAAGCAAGGTGGATGCTGTTTCCAAGCGTAGACAGTAACAATAGTAGTGGGTTCCGTTCCCAAGCACAACAGACAATGGTGGGTTCTGTTCCCAAGCTCTTCACACAAAAACCCAAACAACCAAGTGTGGACTCAGCACAATTCCAACAGTTCCAGTCACTTTCAAACTATTCCAGACAAACGGCAAGTCGGATCCCAAGGATACCGATCACAAAATAAAAGATTCCAAGCCAAGATGAATTCTAAGAGACACCTTGTTCAAACTCCCCAGTATCTGCCCAATTCGCAAGCATTTCCGCCTACTAGCCGTGGGGTAATTCTGTGAAGTCGCCCAAGATGCCCCTGCTACTAAATACAAAGACCTGAAACACATGGAAACGTCCAAGAATAAGTAAGTATGAGTAAAATAGTCCGTTTATCCGTCCGACTTCCGTGTATCCGTCGTAAGAATGGGTATCTAAGTCGTTCCATTGGCTGCCCATGTCGAGCACACCATCCTGGTGCGATCCTGTGCACATGTACGATCGGTCAGACTGTGCCTAAGCCATCACAACCGATCCCTTATGTCGATCCTGACTGTATATGCTGTTCCTCCCAATGCCCGTGCCTTCCTGTCTACCAGAACATCTGGAACAGAAGCCCCCAGTCCTTAGCTCTTCAGGGATACCGCATTCGAAGTACTTCCCAGTATGGGTACTTGTTCTAAGTGTGAAAGTCGAAGTCGCACACGAAGGTGAGCCCCAGGGAAATGTATTCGAAGCGTGGGAACACGGGCGTGGGGGATACAAGAGACTACTGAAACAAGGCAATACCTAAAGAATATATAGGCGAACAGTAACAACGGATAGGGGGGTAGGTAAGGTAACCGGGAAGTGCGGCACGCGATGATCCCATTTCCAACACTAAGAGCCGACGACTGTAGGTCCAAGTGATCGGACCCTCGCTTAGTGACCATCCCTATCCGGAATGCCCGGGACGGCATGGAACCATCAAGATGTGATGTTCCCAGCCCCTTGCAGTGATCATCTGATCAGAATGCATTACACATCCCATGTCCAACACACCACAACAGGATTCCAGTCTGTCCCCATCTAGTTCCGTGAACGGGAATAGAGTAGACTTCATGCTCCACTTTTTCAGTGGGCTACACATCTCCTACAGGTTTCAGAGCGAGCACATGCCAATGGTTCCAGAGTGTTCCTCCCCGTTCCCATCCGTTACTCAGTGGTTCCTGCCCAGCCAACTACTTGGGAACCTCAGTACTGACGCTTCTGGAGCGTAGCCCGGTACATGTCTTGTCATGAAAACGCGAAAAAGCGAAGATTTCATGGGTGGATAAATCCCGTGCTTATGAGCGTCGGCAAATTTCAGCAGAAGGTCAACAACATCATCAGCATTGGCGTGATGGATGCAGCTACGGCTGGTCAAGAGGCGACGATGATTGGGGCTGACAAAGCTTAGATGGCTAGTAGAAGTAATTAGCTTGACTGAAATTGACTGTCCTTGTGTTAGAATTGATATTTTTTGTCCTGATTCATGCATACCAAGTCGGAAAAAAGCGATAATGGTCTCGATAATAAGATGTGTGGGGGTATGCGTGTCAGGCAGGCTGTCATCACAGCTGGCTACCAGGTGGAGATGGCACCATGATGCCGCTATTGGCGATTGAACATAGTGGCCAGTCCGCCGCTACATGGTCACCAGTTGCAGGTGACATGTGATCCACAAATTGGCTGCACCTGGCCGGTGTAGCTAGAACTGTGTAACAAAATATCCTGCTGCAAAAAAACGTTGTTGTTGCATACACCCACCAAGTCGTGGTTTCCACACACACCACCCTAACAATCAAGTCAGAACCGCACAAGATTTAAGCAAATCCAACTGACATCTCCTGAAGCAAACATGACAGAAATACCTCGTGCACCCAGGGCCATATATCCGTTGCACACTCTTCTGTAAAAGCCGGATACAGGATAAGCAACTTGAGTTGATTGAGAAAATAAGTACTGACGTGGCCAGGCAGCTTCCAAAATATGACTCTGTTGACCCATACAATGTTGTCATAACTGAGGGTAGGTTAGCAATGCCATCGAGAAATGCGGTCATGTCTAGCAAAGCTGTGGTGAAGTTGTTCCCCCCCTACAGACAGGAATGAGATGTCTGTCGCAGTACCTAACATAACTCCCATTTATGCAAATGAAGAAGGAAAGGAAAGAAATACCGATCATATACTTTATATCCAGATCAGCTTCCATGCCGGCTTGACTTGGGCTCTGTGGGTTCATGCTCGGTGAGGGGGAAAAGGAGAGGAGAAGGGACATTCATTACTGATGTCAATGGCATGTTTATAGGGTTTTGAGTGTTTCAAAGAGTTGCAATCAAAACTCGCTATCCAAGACGGCCCTGGGCCAACGTGACGGGAAGAATGAGGTTTTTTTTTTTCACAAGTCCTTAGCTGACCCCGGACCATGCTCGTTTTGGGAGACATCAAAGTGTTGGGCGGGCAGACATGATGGATATGCAGTCCATGGGGGTACAATGTCTGTAACTGGTCTGCAGGCGGTCTGTAGGAACATAATGTTGGAATATCAAGCTGCACATCACTGACCACCGATGGTATTTATGATCCGGCTGGTAACCTTACTCAGCCCGAGGTTCAACTTACTCACCCCGACATTGGATTATTCATTAGGCAGAACATTCTAGTATCTCTCTATAGTATAAATACTTTGTAATTAGCTAGGTAGCACCTCACTGGTTTGCAGAGGAATAAATCCTCTTGCAAATTCTCTACCCTTCTGAGCTTATTTCAACACATAAGTGTGTCTGTACTGGTCTGCAGGTCTGTATTGGTCTGTGTCAGAAATCCAGGCCTGCACAGACAAGCCTGGTCTGTAACCGCCAAAAGGCCATTCCTGATGGACATTGCTGTGATATTCAGATACTTGTATGTCCCATCGGGGTAGGTAGCCAGCTGGGATGAAAGTGAACATCATTGTCAACAGAAGCAGGAGAAAAGAGCGGCAAGGGGGATTCCCACTCCGCCGACACCGCGTGGTCCCTGCTCTGCAGCAGTATGTAGAACAGCTTGTTCATATCTGAAGGGCTATCGCTGTTGTAAACAAGTGTTCCATCAGGGTAGGTCATGTTTCCGCAGTCGTTGATCAAGTAGCGGTTGATGGGTTTCGGCATGAGGAACCCATCCCTGTTGTACATTGTCAAGCTCCAGAACTCGTCCACCGGTGGCTTCCTGAGGTACTTGACCACATACGTCTGATTCAAGAAGAAGTGCTGGTTGAGTGCATAGATGGGGTATATCGCCTCGGCGGACTGGAGCTGGAGGTATGTGCCCAGTGCGATGCTGGCACGCATGTTGTAGTGGGTGTAGAAATTGCCAGAGGGAGGGCAGGGTGGTCATCCCCCCACCACCCAGCCAATATGGTGCTGATTCGTGGGACGTCAGAGGTGTCTTCGGGTGGGTTTTACGCCGTGACGTGGGTGAGGAGCTCCATGAAGTAGAGTGGGGGATTGGCCATGCTGAGGTTACCATTGAGGAGCACCTCAGTCAACATAGGGGCACGAGATACTGTGGCAGGCAAACAGGTCGCCAGCAAGAATTGAGGCTGAATGGCGAATGTGACCTGAGCTGCATCACTCAAGTTGCTGACCTCAATTCGGAGCATCGCAGTGCCATACATGTGATGATTCCCTTGTATTCGCCCTTGGTGGGAGTGCAACCAGGATCGGACACCCGGTATTGAATGAGGTAGTTCCCAGGCGTGCTGTTTGTGACCGTGCCAATATTGCACACATTATTTCCATACCTTGGATGTTTTTTAAGTGAGTTAGTTGGCTTGGATGCAAGTGAAGATGGTAGTTACAAACAGATCATAGAATGGCAATACAAAGAAGCACCCCTCCTCCATCATAGGCATCATGGCAACAATGTCGGCCCCGGAAAGGTCAAGCAGAGCCTCAGAATAGAGTGTATTGACGTTGGGCAGAATAATTGTGCGGGAACTTGTGTTTGCAAGGGTCGTTTCATGTGCAAGCAAGTTTGTCGTTCACTGGCTGCCGGAGTGGTTGGCAACGGAATTTGCAAAGGTCACCTATGGTTGCAATGGGAAAGCATACTGAAAACAAAAATTCATGGCAAGATCATTATTGCTCATGAGAAACACTCACCACGAGGGCTTCAACCGTCGCATTCTGGGCCAATATGCGGTGTAGAAGTATGGTCGGTCGCTGGGTGGACCAGAGTGGGCTAGGTCGTGCTGGTAGAGGTCGGGTAGATGAGGAGCAAATGTGCAATGATCCTGGAACAAGAATCGGACTAGATGTAGAGTAGAATATAAGAGGAATGGAACAAGGAACTTAGCTCAGGAATACAGTGGACAGGTGCGAAGATAATTAAAATAGTGGGAGCATTGTGGTGGTAGGAAGCAAGGAGAGGTCCCCTAACTGTACAAACAGATAGGAATAAAGAGTCTGATCGTAACAATTAAATAAAGAGTCCGTGAGGGAAGCCTCAGCTAATGCACATCCTCTGTCAATCTAACCATCCGGGAGCTACGCAAAGACGGAATAGGGAGAGCATGCTGCCCCCACAGCATAGACGAGTGGGTGTCCATGCCACTGTCAGCTCGATCCCCGGCATAGTCCGAGAAGGCTGACAGCTCGGGTCTGGCACGTCGCATTGGCGGTATGTAGTGAGAATAAATAAAATGTCTGTGGTGTGAGAGAGATATGAGTAAATAATATGGAGAGGAGTCCGATAGCTCAATAACAGATATTTCCTGCATGGTCGAGTAATTGATCTTGAAGTTGGAATTGGATCGGCTTGGCAGTGGAATGAGGTCAAAGACACTCGCGCAGCTGTGTAATGAATCTGGGAGCATAAAGGGAGGAAAATAGTGAGTACAAGAGGAAACTCTTGAAAAGATATGAAGAAGAAGTGAGATAAGATAATTAGCGACTGGTTGGATATTTAGTGGCCAGGGATTTCGAGGAAATGAACTGCAGACCAGAATCAAGGAAACTTCAAGATACATGAGAATTGATCTACCGACTCGAGCTTTTAAGCGCCACTGTTGAACACTCTCTGACAGGCCATTGGCAAGGAATATTTGATATCTCCGGAGTCCGGACACCTTCATTGGGCTCACTTTCCCACGGGTACTGGCCGCTTGTGATCGCTAGCAAGTTTGACCCAGGTTGGCTATGGACCAGAAGTTGGAGTCGTATCCAACATGAGGATGGAATGTGTGGTAATTTACCATCCATTGGATCGTACACAAGAATGCGGCCATATCATATTATATCCTTATCATATCATGCATTCTGCCACCATATCGTATTCATAGTATATTATCTGTATATGTATTAATACGTATCAGAATATATTAAGAATATTCGTTGATGTTAAGCAGTTGCGTCCAGTCGAGCCCATCGCACAGCCGAGATTTCAGCCGTTCCTTCTTTATGATGCACATAGATGAGTTCTCGGGGGTCATCGACGTTCGATCATCGGTTAAGGTGTGTTTCATGCTCGAAAAAAGCTGCTTGACAGCTATAATGACCCCTGGGATTGCAAGAATCTCTCTTGCAACATGTGCAATCGACAGAAGGGTGCCTTGGTTTTGCTGAAACATGACATTAATAAAAATTGGAATGCGAGATAACGATTTACCTTCCACCACTCATGTGGATCGTCGAAGCCATGCTCGATCGGCGAAATCCCACTGAGATACATGTCAACTTCATCTTTCCCTCCAAACGAGTATATCCCTTGACAGCTCTTGCAAAAATTCCCTTTGCAGGCTTCGAGCCGTGCGCAGATGTCGCGGCAGCGCTGTTAGAATACTTCTTGACCAATGCCATCAACAAAGAATGGGCTCGTTTCGGGACTTCGGAATCCCAGTCCGACGTCTCAAAGAACGCCAAACGAATCGCTGGATGGAGCACTGAAAACTTATCAGAAGGACCACAGTTAAAGAAAAGCAAAAAGTGAACCTGCGCTGAGGAGTGGATAATCACTGATCAGAGCCTTGCCTATGTACTGCTTCGCCTTCTCGGATCTGGCCCGAAGTGCTCTGGCGATATTGAACTCTTCGAGCTCATATTCATCAGCCAATTTGGCAAGCTTGGTTTCCATTAGTTTGTAGAGGGGAAGAACCTTACAAATGGTCGGAACACCCTTCTTGAAAAATTTGAGGGTTACATCTTGCAGAACCTAAAATATTATTGTGTGCCACTTTGGGAGCGGATTTTTCATGTCGAATAAATACTCACCTCCAGAGCACTCATCAATTTGTCAATGAACTCCAGTTCGAAGAGTACATCTCCCATTTTTTCTTTTTCGCGAGTGCTGCGGCTTTGGCCTTGCCTAAGAGCCCGCGAGCCATATCGGTGACAAATGTGTTAAGTGCCTAAGTGCTGTCGACAACGTAAGTGAGCCGAATTGAAATTGCTCACTGCAGAGAGATTACGAGCGCGACACATTTCAGCATACATGGTGTTCCAACGGATCACCATGCTGCGCATGAACACCAGATGACGGTAATCTTCATCGCATGCTTGTGGATGAGAACACGAGCCTTCTTGCACCGGATCTCGGACCGCAGGATGTGGATTACGCTGGCATGGATCTAGAAACAGTAAGGGCAGCAGAAAAAAGGCTAAAGGTGAGATATATACATACCTTGTTGACCGGTGTGAAAGCTTTCTCGAGCTTGGCCTTTTTCGCCTTTTTACCCTTCTTCCCCTTTCGGGCGCCTTTCCCTGGCGCTTTACCATTCTTCCTGGTCACAGCCTCTTCCTCCATCTCCGCCTCCTCCACCTCGGCATCCACCTCAGGCTCAGTCTGCACCTCCTCAGTCACCATCTCACTTGCTGCTGCTGAAGCCTCATCCACCCACAAATCCTCGACCTTGTTGTCGCTTTCAGAGTCTGAAAGATCCGACCCCGAAGGATCTGGCTCATGAATATCCTTCTCCAATTCACCCTCCTTCAGGTCCTTCTCCATTTCTTCGGTCTCCACAATGACCACCGGATCCTCGACAGGATCATAGACAAGAGGGTACTTACGGGTATCTTCATACAAGTCCTTCTCTGCGAACAGCGGCGCTAGGGAAAGGGTAGCCGTAATGTTTCTGGAAGCAATTATCAATACGCTCGAATTCGGAACAATCATAACAATGTACTGAGCAACAAGATTGGTGACGTTACCACCACAACCAATCTGCATGTTGCGGGCCATTCTAACAGCCGGGTTGTTGCGTAAAATAGCGTACCAGGGCACGACTCATCATCTGATTACTAGACACGTTATTGGCCCACACACAACTAGTAACTAGCTAGATTAGCTAAGACAGAAGACTATGCACAGAGTATGCCATGAGGTATTTTATCTCATGTGGATTGATGGGGATTTGGGCTCAGAGTGTGCAGTGCGAATTGGTGACTTTGGCAGGAAATGGGCCAAATTGCTCAAATGGCCAACTTGCAGGCTCTGGTGCAAGCCCAAATCCTGATCAATCCACATGAACTAAAATACAAATATGCTTGCCTTTACAAGTCCTTTCATGCTGTATACACCTTTTCTTCATACATGATGATTCTGCATAGTCAATTTTTCAGAAAGCCCTTATTTATATTATTCAGGGTCAATAACAGAGGTGAGATATTGAGAAAACTATGTGAAAGCTCATGAAAACACTAGAACTTCATGGCAGGATTTTATTTGACGTGATTTAGTCAAGAAATGCGCTCAAATGGCTTTTGGACAAGTATTTTTGCTGCAACTGTAGCCCCCTCTCTTTTCTCCGAAGGCGAGCTATTCCCCAGCCAACGTGCCACAGGTAATCTCATTGTAATCCAGGCCATATCCAATGACATCCGCACTAGTCCTCAAGTTTTCTCACTTGATCTTTCAGCTTGGTTTATGTGCTTTAGACCACATACTTACCTCAGGCCTTTCAGTTGACAACTAGTCCTTTGCTCCAGAATACCATTACACTCGAAGAACTGACTTGATTCACTGAGCCTAGAACTTTATGCTTCAACCTGATTTGATTCACGCTCATTCTCGGTCTGTGCCTCTCACTGGTTTCACGCCTGAACTATTAGTACTGGCTTTAAGCCTTCACATTTCTGAGCCTTGGATGTCGAAACTACAACCCTATACTGTATCATTGTGACCAAATGTTCAGGTGATGGGTGATGGAGGGTTGTGAACTGACCAAATTTGACCTTGGTGATGGTGACATCGTAATTTTAAGGCTCAAAATGAATAAAAAATGCAAAAAAATTTGAGTCCAGCAAATGCTGGACTTCCATTTATGGTAATTTTCTCATGATTGCCGAGAAATGAACACTGAGTGCAGTGAACATGTGTGGACAGGTGACACCCCGTGAACATCTGATCGAAATGATACAGTAGCCCATGTGTCCTTATCCTATCCATCCATTCACTTTCACTGGCCTGAAGTACTACCTATATGCAAGGTTAGTGATATGCAGAGGCAGTGCGGAGCGGGATGCTGCCAGTGCAGTTGAGGGATCAGGAGGTTGTGCAGAGGAATAAGGGCGTGAAACGTGTGGATTCCTCCAGGGAAAGATGGTGTTCAAAGGGCTGATGAAGGCACCTGAGGATCCTGATGGTTGTGAGTGTGTATTCCAGTGACTGCATGAGGAAGCCGGATATAATCTTGGACAAAGGTGTGTTGGTGTTTACATTTTCTTCTGGCACTTTCTTTCAGTTTTTGTGATCTTCATGTTTAAAATTACGGGTGTCCGAAGCCTTTTTAAACCTTGCCATCAGCTCTAACCTGTTTCTTCAAGCTCTCAGCTTCCACTCATGCCATGCCTGCCATGGCCACATAAAATCCCATCGTCACTCAATGTGTACAGCCTGACCGAGTCCAGTAAAATGGGTCGTCTTGAATGCTCAGTCTCTGAGTTGAATTTATTTTGATTAGATTTTGCAGGCACAATCCATCTCTGTTACAGTTCCAGTTCACACCAGAGGAAGGGATGCGAGGCCGCAAAGCGGCTGAGCAGCCGCTTGTTCTTATTCAAAATTACAAAGTATGTACTCAGTCTAAATGAAATATTAGTCTACTTGTATCTTACACCGCCCATATGTTTTGTATACTCTCTTCCCAAAGAGTTGTTTTGTCTCATATATTGTCCCTGTCATCAAACTCATTCGTCCGGTCCCTTGACATCAAGGAATCCTCAAGGCTCTGTAGGCTTATTTTCACAATGTAATAGGGGCAGTCAGAGTAGACAGTTTGGGCGGTTTTGGGGTCGGTTCTCGATATGGTTTTGTAAACGATTCTGGAAAATGTTTTGGTCAAAACCGTGAGAGAACCGAATCTGAATTTTGACTGACCCAATTTGAAAGGCGGTTCTTGCGACTCCGGTTTTCACTTAATATAATTTTAATATTTTCCCTTGTGGCTGTACCAGACCCACTTCCTAATGCCCGCCGCCACGAGACACCCTCAGTGCGCGGAGAGTCTGATGAACTTCATTCGCCACAACAAAGGGTGCCAGCAACGCAGTAGCCACGGCGCGGGCAGCCTAGGCTCTGGCAGAGACCATGGCAGCTCTCTTTGTTGTCTTCGAAATTGTTGACATGAACAACTGACGGTGCGTGTAGAAAAGAGATGTGAAGACAAGGCGGGGATTCGTTGTAAGCAACGAGAGTCACAGAAAATGTATTGTACTTAGATGACCATAGAAAGCTAAACCAGAACCGTGTCAGAACTGTTGTAGAACCTCCTCCACCCGAGGTTCAGCAGATGGTTTTGATTTTCGAGGCGGTTTTGAATTTTAAAAGATTCTCCCACGATTAATTAAATCAGAACTGTTTTCAAAACCGACTACCAGAACTGCCCAAACCGTCTACTCTGACTGCCCCTAATGAAGCCAACCTCACACCCTTTGATGCAGGATGCCACTGAGGCTAAATCATGGCCCAGATCTCGACAAACAAACACCAGCCTGCTGATAATGTAAATTTATCAATATTTTGTCCATGAGTGCACTATCATCACATCAACTTGGGCTTGGACTTGGCAGATTCTTTGCTCTCAAGATCATGAATTCTTACCGGGGGCAAACATAGACACATGCAGACCATATATGCACCAAATGCATGTGGTCCGCATGTGGTCGCCCCATGTCACAAAGGTGCTGCTCACCTTTGTGGCACCTTTGTTTTTTGGGGCAACTCAAAGCAAAACAAAGGGGCTGCAAAGGTGAGCAGAACCTTTGTGACATGGGGTGACCACATGCGGACCACATGCATTTGGCGCATACATGGTCTGCATGCATCTATGTTTGCCCCTGGTGTCTGGGCACTGTCTTCTGCTCATGGACTTTGTTTCCATTGATGGCTTGCATTCAGTCTGTCAATCTGCAACTTTTTTGATTTCTAGTTTAGCCTACCTATACACATTCACTGACATGCCTGAATGAATGCAGCCAGCATCGCTACAGACAATATTGTACACTGCAAGGTAATAGAGATTTCTCCCTCGGCATGTAGCATGACAGAAGATTCTACAAAACCAGTAATGATTCTTGGTAATGATGTTAATCTGTGTTTGAACTCACGTCATCCTTGGTGTATCTAATGTGGAGTGGCTTATTGTTCATGCCTGCAAAGCACCACAGAGTATAAACCCCATAGTTTGTGATTGCGCTCCTGCAGTACAATAAAAAAACTCCTCCCATTCTTCCACCTTGTAATTGCCAGGGGATATCTCCTAATCCTCAGTATCACACTTTCCAACTCCTACCACTTGGAAGTATTCCACGGTTTCCTGATTGGGTATTGTATGAGGGGGGTCATAACATATCAAGGACCCAACATCCAAAGTTTCAGGTGATACCATGTAATACCAGGCCAGTAAATTGCAATTCAAGACCCACCCCCCCAGTTTTTTCTATAATGCCTCCTAAAACAGTCAGGGAATCTGTTGCTGCACCACTGTTGGAATGATTTTCTGACATCATGCAACTGGGTGATGCTACCACATCTCTTTTTTTTTTGCTTAACTTGCAGAGCTCATGCACCACTGTCAGAATGGTTCTGACACCATCTAACTGGGTGATACTGCAGCACCTCTTTTTTTTGGTTGACCTGGTGCTGCACCACTGTGTCAGAATGGTTTCGCCACCATCTAATGGGGTGTACAGTACACATTTTTTTGGTGACTGTGCAGACCTCAGTCATGTCAAGGACTCTGTAAGCTGGCAGTGTTGGCAATTAAGGGGTTAATAAGGTTAAATTTTCATCTTAAGGCCTTAAGATTAATTAAGCCTTAATTAAGGGGCCAAATTAAGGGCAAAGTTAAGGAACTAATTTTTTTCCCATGAGAGTCAAAATACAGCAAGGGTCAGCTACTACTCGTAATCATCCCCTGATCCCGATAATTCTCCATTGTCTGGCTCCTCACTAGAGTGCCCAGCGGCTAGAAGCTCCATGAGCAGCTGTTCATGATAAAGGTTGGGCAGCATGTCCAATGATCAGCAGGATGTGAAGCATCTTCACTGAAAAGCTTTGACAATGGTAGAGGAAGCCAATTTTCATCTCACACAGCCACTGTGGCCTCTTTTTCGTTGCTGCTCTTCCCATCCATATCCTGGACCAGAACATTATACAGAGCAGAAATATACAATGCCATGTACCAACACAAAGTCCCCGCTTGAGTCACCAAGCAAGCTGTCTGGCAACAATGAGATGGCATGCGGTATGGACGGAACGGAAAAATTATTTCCAGAAATATTATATAACTGCCATCATTGACCCTTAATTAAGGCCTAGGATTAATGAAGGTTGAAGTGAAGGGTTAATATTAAGACCAATTTAACCCTTAACTTAAGTTAAGGGCTAAGCCTTAATGCCAACACTGTAAGCTGGAAGATGCAAGAGAGAGATAGGGAGTTGGCCCAATGGGGAAACATGTGCTACCCTGGAACCCTAACCTAGGGTTTACTCGGTCCCTACCCTAGCTTTTTTGCCCATAATAACCCAAGCTGAAATTCCAGCTGTGAAGCGCAGCTGGCAACCACCTGGTAGCAAACAGACCTCAGGTGTCAAACAATGTGGCTAACATGTGAACTCACTAGCTGGCTTCAACCTGGTGGCACTTTGGCAGTGTAAAATAAGTCACAATGTGATTTTGCGTGGAACTGGAACTTGAGAACATCACACAGTTATCTGGTTGATCAGAACCAATCAATTACCAAACATCCACAAAGAATGTTGCCCCTTCACAGGCTTTGACTTTTCACGCCATGCATGTGATTCTCAATGGGATAGTTGGCATGTCATATTTGTTCCACTTGAGCTGGTGAAACAGTGCACTTGATATACAACTAGAATAGCTTAGATTCGGGATTGCACAAAAGAACCACAAAACCACCATTACCACAATGTATTCCTCTAAAGATGTAAGTGCTTCTCTTTGTGAGTCTGGGTCCAGGCTGTAGTATGTGACCAGTGGGTTTGGAACAAACACAATTTGACTGCTAGACTTCAACAAAGTACCTCAACAACATGCTAGCACTATGCAGCTGCCAACAACAATACCACTGGCACCTGGGATGGTCTGGGGTTTATTGATTGGATACAAGGTGGCTGGACCGCTAGGTTGAGAGCATCTGGGCAGAATATGTAGCTTTGTGAAAATCCTCACTAAGGGATACCCAAAGACTATTGAGGCTAACAACAAGAGACATCAATCCTCAAATGGCAAGGCAGTCCTTAAACTGTCGACCTATTCCTCGACCAAGAACAGGAATGTTTCCACTTCTTATTGGCAATAGACACTATAAGCATCCAGCTAGTGACCCAACACACTGCAGCAGCGCTTCTGTCAATGTTGGGGTGAAGGCGAAGTAACTGACAAGTTACAGTTGGTCCAAAGGTGGGGGCACCTAATCTGTCTTCTTCTTAGTAGGCTCGAGACAACACACAACTACCTAGCAGGTGATCCAACACACTACAACAGCACTTCCATCAATATTGGGGTGAAGGCAAAGCTGCTAGCACAACTGCTAGCTGGTTCTCAAAGAGAACACCTTGGTTTTATATGTGGAGACTCCTCGAGTCAACAACTTGGAACCTGAACTTAAGATCTCGACGTGTCCAGAGTCAACAGTATTGATTTCAATAAAGACTACTACTCGTGAAGTGTGTTACAATCTCCACTAGCAACCTGAGACCACCTGCACCAACTTCGTACAAAGTCAGGGTGTAATAATCTGAAGTTCTAGCCTGCTCTGTGCTCCCTTTTATACTACTGAGGTCCATGATACATGTGATAAACAGAATGAATAATAGAAATAAGTGAAAATGATGTGATTGGATACGACAGCCAATGAAACAACTGCTGTTTGGTTTTATGATGGGTCTATGCTAAGCAGAACAGCCACACCGATCTGCTAGCATCCATTTATGGGTATCATGACTGATTCCTCAGCCTGCTATCTGCTGCTGGAACCTCTATCCTGACGAAACGGAGTTGAATCCGCCATCTGGAGTCATCTAGCACAGGTCAGAGCACTGGCTAGCAGTCTGTTTATCTGTTACTGCATTAGTGGTGACCTACACATCTGCACCAATAGCCTCCTAGCTATTCCCCTGTCAGTCTATTTGTCTCTGTTTGTGACCCGTGACCGCATCGTGACTGTCATGTGCTCGCATCTGTGTTCTAGGTCTCAGGTCGATCACTGGTCGGGTACCACCTACTAACACCTCTGTTAGAAGGCTGCTAGTGCATGGTTTATTACCCTTTAGACTGCGGACTTGCCACTCGCACCGTCTGCTTAGTGCTCTCGCAGTACCTCTCTCCTGTATTTTGCTTCCTAGGTGCTAGCACCTTGACTGTTTAGGCTTATGGTTATTTCCCTGTGGTTTGTGCCTCCAGACCCTGCTAGCACGTCACCCTAGAAGTATCTGGTGCTACAAGCAGCTTGGGCTCACTCCAGTTCTCCTTTATATCACCTAGCAAGAGTCCTGAGTGCCAGTAGTAGCACATCAGAAGTGCTAGTGCTTTCCTGTTGTATAAATACTGGTCCTAAGAAATCGCAAGATAGCACTAGATGCCACGTGCTCTTGTTACGGTGTTTCACTGGTTTGACAGCACGGTGTTTATTTGCAAACAGACCAACATTCTCTTCCTTTCACCATCACCATCCCGCCTTTCTGCTCAGCCCTTACCCCTCCCCGACATTGGCAGTGGCCTATCCGCATCCATATTGTTCCACAACACTGTTAAGTGCCTCTTATAGCTGCTTTGGTGGGCACCTCACATGTTTGGCAGCTAGCTGGACTTCAAGCATGTATTGCATGCCCCCTCCCCAATGCAGCCCCTATTGCACATCGGCACCCATTGCTGGAGCATATTGGACATGTAGGGTGATCTGTGGCTACGCATATGTTGCACCCTCTGTGTTCCAGTCACTGATTGGCACTGTATTGGCTTGCCAGGATGGTGCCCCAGTGTAGAGTGCATGTGGCACATGTATTCATCGGCAGGATTCAGGATTGCCAGTTGCTGCATTCTCTGTCCATTAGTCTGCCTCCCTCACTCCTTAGAGATCTGTTCTTTGTCTGTAGCTCAACCACATGAATTGAAATTGAAATGATGTTTGAATCCAAATTTCTACAACATAATACTGTTTTGCCGAAAAAAGTGCTCTGAGACTGTTGGCTTGTTCATTTTAATGTCACCTGCTCTTTGTGAGCAATGGTAGTTCACACGCTGATGAGCCAGTTCACAAATAAATACCGCATTAGGGGAGGGAAAAATACAACACACTGATTGCTCCATTGGGTATCATGTGTGTGGGGCAAAATGTACACTTCTCCCCTTCACTCTGCTCATTACTGCTGGTGTTGGCTGTACCACCACCTGCAAATGTTCCCCAGGGGGAACTCTTGCTTCTCATCAGTGCTTAGACTCCTTACAAGGTTGACTGGTCCACTCTTGCCCGTATTCCTGGTTTTCTGGAAACATCCACTTGGCACTTGCTATGAATGAACCCGATTGCTCTATGGTTCTTCTTTGCTAGTGTCTTAAATGACTTCAGAATGTCTTCTGAACTTTATCTGAATCCTACATTGTTCACGCATTGGAGCCAAGCTCTGCTAAATGAAGGGTAAAATGGCCTCTTCTACTTATATACAACCCCACTGTGGCACCATTCGGGCTCATGTGCATCATTCATGCAATTTTGGGTGAAGCATACAAGTATATGAGTATATTTTCTGTTGGAGTAGCTAGAGACTAGAGGGAGATGGACACTGATTTAATCACAGAACAATAAGTACTCAGATGGGTGCGGGAGGTGCTTTCTGGTCCTTTTATCTGGCAGGCCAGCGCCAACCGAGGCTGATCGAATGGACATGATCATATACTCTCTAACAGGAAATGTGGCCACCTGTGCTATGGACTGGCACCTGTGTTCTGTCACAGCGAAATATGGATGCTTCTGCAGTGGCTCACTCAGCTAAATTCCTCCATATGATGAGCGAGGAAAAAAAAGGGTATGCCTCTGCCATTATATCACCCACGGTTTCATGTGTCTCATTTCCCATGCTGCTCTTGAGTGCTCTGTCCGGAACTGGGTCTCAGTGAAGGCTGCTGGATTGGCGCTATACACAGCTCAAGTCTGCTGGACCTAAAACAGCGAGATTGGGTTCAAGTGTGCGTCCCTTGTCCAGTTTCTGTACTAACTCAACCAAGTGTTCATGTAATGTGTAACATGGACCTCTGAACTGAACACTTCGGATGTTGGTAATGGTACCATTGCACAAATGAACACTTAATGTTTTGAAGTTGTAGAAAGCACTAAAAAATGACTCTATGATTCACCAAATTTTCTGAAAAAAATGGTTTTGGCTTCTGGAATGGGAAGACGACACAAGTGGAGTATCGTGTTTTGGTCGATGTGATCTGGTGCTGTCCTACTGAAGTACTGCACCAGCTGGGTGGCTCTGTCGGTGATGCACTCGAGAGGTACAGTGAAATCTGACATTCCTCAAGGGGAGGTGTTGGCGAGGGGAGGGGGTGGAACTGAAATTGCTGGGGGACAGTGAATGCTTCCTTCGCCATTCTGTGGACTCATGGCAGCATTGATTGGAGATTTCGAAGCTGTTTCTTGGCCCATTGTCGGGAGTAGGGTTTGGTACAATGAGAGTAGTATTTGTTTTTACTTGCTATTTCTACCGATGTTTTATTTGATAAAATTTTATTCGGCACTGGCAGGTGCCAAGCATTGCTGAAGCGAAATTTAGCTCGTTGACGATGGAACTTGTATTTTTTTAACTTGTCATTTCTACTGATGTTTTATTTAATAAAATTCTATTTGGCACTTGCAGGTGCCAAGGATTGCTGAATCGAAATTGCACTCCTTGATAATTGCCTTCTTGCACTCCGTAAGGTCTTTGGTGGCATTTGAAACAGATGAACACTTGAGCTGAGAGTAACAGTCCAAGGGTCAATCCGAACACTTGGTAAAATGAACACCTTAGGTAACGTGTAACATGGGCTGAACACTTGGTCGAGTTAGTACAGTAGTGTGCACATCTTTGTAGTTTTCGCCGTGTAAGTTTCTGTCCATTCAACACACGTCAGCGGGGAAATAGATGGAATCAAACTCTATATGTATGCCACCATGCGCAAAGATGACACACCAACATCACCCGGAGGTCCAAGGCTCCGCTATTGTGGGATAGGTTTTATTGAGAGTCTTCATGTCAGTCGCACTGCTTACACATTCAATATATGTCAGCGGGGAAACAAATGAATCAAAACATCAGCTGTGTCACAATGTTGAAAACCTCTGCTGGAGCTGTCAATTTAATCCATCCGAGCAAGCCATGTTGATGGATATGGCCCCTCCGAGCTAATCCGGCAAAAAAAAAAACATAACCCTCTTTTATAAAATGAAGCCGTATCTCCATATGGTTATATTGCGCTGCCCAATCAAAGCACGGGCCACTCGGCACGGCAGCTATTAGCGGCATCAAATCGGCATGTGGAACTTCAAGTATATTTAGCTCCGCTCGGATGCCTATACGGAATTGCTGGATCGGTAAAATACAGTTTTTGTGAAGGATTTTTTTTTGGAACCTACAATTTTTTATGTTTGCTGTTCTCGGCTTTGCATCACTTTACTTCACTCTCTTTACGACATGGGATTGGGCCTTTCCGAGGCGGGAGCTGCTGCTGAACCTTTCTGTCGCAGCATGTCTTCGATCCCACCTGGTGTCTCACGGGCTCTCCCCGCAATCCCCACTCCTCCCACAGAAGTCGTGTCTCTTCGCACGAGTAACGACGCTCCGAGGGAAACTGAGACACCTGTCGTTCAGGAATACATCGCAAACTTCCTCCATCACTTCTATCTGTGGAAAATCACTCACATCGACAGTTTGCCAGCCGCTAGCGCAGAATTTATCAAAGAGCATGACAACGAGACGCGATTCCTCCAGGAGCTCTGCAGGGGCGGAGGCCCTATCATCGTAACAGCCCCGGGCCACCGACCAATCGATAGGATGCCTTCTGCCATCGCACAGCTCATCCGTGAGCGCGACCGCCTGGAGGAAATCATCCGGGAGCACAAAGGAATCCTTGCACCCATTCGGCGACTCCCAGTAGAACTGATTGTGAAAATATTGCGGTTAGTGCCACCGCGCACGTTCGGGCCTACTGTTAACAAGCTAGAATACCCTCTCTGGCCCCTCACTCGAATTTCTTCCCACTGGAGGGCGTGCGCTGTGAACGATTCGAGCCTCTGAACCAGAATCTCCATTCATGGGGACGTATATCCGGGAAGGTTTGAAGAGATCTTTCCGCTGCGCATGCTGGAGGTACAATTTGGCCTTTCTAGAGACGCACCCCTGGATACTCGTTTCGATTGGTGTTACTTTGACAGCTTCCACCCCCACTTTTTGGCGCTACTAAATACCGCCGTAGAGCATTGCAATCGATGGGATCGACAGGTGCTCCAGGGTGACGTTAACATACCCAGTTACTTCTCGGCGCCGTTGCGAGTCAACCTTCAGATACTGCGACTGCATCGACTCGAAGCGTACCCGAGTGTGAGATGGTATAACCCTCCTGGTCCGGACGGAGTGCTTGTGGATTTTTTTTGCCGTGGCCCCGAGCTTGCAGGAGGTCTTCCTCGATCCACCGCGGCTATGTTCTTCCATTATTATCTCGTTTTTTTACATCCCTGTTATTCCATGGCAGCAGATCACAAGATATCGAGCCGTTCTGGACGCTGCTGCTCATTTGGCAATTTTGCACTGCGCGTCAGGCCTCCACGCGTGTGGCATCCTTTTCCCGCAACACCTCAACGGTGTTCCTGGAGAGAAAATCAAACTAGCCGCGCTGCACAGACTCCACCTCGAATATTCCATTTTCCTCGACAAGTTATCAGTGCAGCTAGCGTTGTAGAGCTCCTCATCGATCGAAATTTGGATTCGATCCTGAAGTTCCTTCGCCGTTCGGGCGCGCAGTTGACATCACTCTCCATAATCGCCTGGGAGCCCTCTGCTGATCTCGATCCTATCCTGGGCTCATGTCCTGCCCTCACACACCTCTGCCTCGATGTTGCCCCAAACCTGCAGCACGCAGATACGATCGCTCTTCTGGAGGGACAACGTGGAACCCAACCGAACGCCGGATGCTTTCAAGGACTAAAGTATGAAGACGCTTTGCAGGAGATGTTCGCTGCCCGGCGGAGGGGTAAGCTGGCCTAGCTCTGCGTGTTCCTACAGAGTGCGTTCCCATTCGAACCTCGGATGCAAAGACTCCTTAGCCCAGATTACGAGGAATTCGACGTGCGGGTATTGGGCTAATATAAGAAACCATCCTTTGGGGATGCGGTCAATCCTCCTTGAGGTAAGAAATCACGGTTGGCCGAATAAATACCGGATAACCCGTATTCAACTACTCTCGATTACATTTCTGCAGTGTCCACCAGCCAGTGGCCCGCAGGAAAATACATCCAGAATTACAGAAGCAGGGATATAAAATTGAAAATAGTAAGTGTCGCGACCACGACCAAATTGACATCATGAGACGGCACGGAACCCGAAATAGAAATCATAGGCGTTGGGCTGGCGTTTGAAAATGCTCAGCAAAAGGGCAACAAACTTGAATACGTAGATTATACGACAGAGAGAAACTCAACTACTATCAATAAGATTTCCTACACGGCAACCATCCAAGTCCTGCAAGCAGGGTATGTACATCCTGAATTACAGAAGCAGAGAAATAAAAGTGAAACCAGTAAGGGTCACGACCGCGACGAAATTAACATGATTAGACCCTGCGGAATCCGGACTGTCACCTCCCACAGCGCCACCGCCGCTGCCACCGCTACTGCCACCGCCAGGACTATCGCCACTACTAGTACTGGGCTTCGCAGCTTTCTGGTCAACGCTGCCACGACAAGCAGAAAATCAGTTGACAGAATCGCAGAGGAAAGACGGACACCGACACAAGGTTCTGCATTTCCAGTGACCAAGGGATCTCGAGATCCGGAGACTCGGAGCTCGCGCCGTATGCAGTGATCTCCAGCAGATGCGGCCCGGCGGCCAAATTCTCGCTCTTCCATCCGAATGTGCAGCTCGCGGTAGGGCTCCGAACCGTCCGTTTAACGGAACGGCCGTCGAAAAAACGGCCGTTTTCTGGCCACGGGCGGGCCTACCCGTCCGTCGATGGAAATTCCGAGAGCGGCTGACGGACGGGTTCCGTCCGTCGAACCCGTTACGGCCGTTTCGACGGGTGATTAATTTCCTTTTTGGGACTTTGGCATGGCAGTAATATAATCGCGGCAACGACAACATAGGAAAGAATAAAACAACCGTGAACACTACACTCATGATCAGGAACCCTCATGCTTCTTTGATTGCTTCCTCTCCACTCGCAAGCGCGCCTTAACAAACATCAGCATTTGAATTGTCTCGGCCTTAAGACTAGCGCGGCGAAGCCCAATGGTGTCACGTCCGCCCGAAAAGATCCGTTCAACTGCGACAGCGGACCCTGGGGAACAATGTCAGAATCATATACACCAATTGAAGACAAATTCTCACCTGGAATGCAGAGCATATTTCGGGCAAGGCGATACAATTTTGGGAATTTCTTGTGACGTGTGTACCACCATTTGAGCGGATCCGTGTCCTTGAACGAAGGAGGGTTATTGGTGAGCCTGAAATATTCTGCAAGTTAATTCTTGGCGCTCAGGATGAGTTCGCCGTTCGGAGGTCATCACCGGCCGATGGTAATACTAATTTTGTTGACAGTCGGACATTGATTCTCCATGGGCCACCATTACATAATCCGTTTGCCCGTTTACGGACGGAGACGGGTCCCGTTTAAACGGGTGATCCCGTCCCGTACCCGTCCGTTTCCAAAGCAAGCAGAGCGGCTCTACGGACGGGACGGAAACCGTCGCGACGGACCGTCGACCCGTCGCAGACGGGAACGGATCGGAGCCCTAGCTCGCGGGCGTCGGCGTCGAGCCCCCGCTAACACCGTACGATGTGTCCACCTCGTCGATGACGACCACATAGTATGCGTTGGTGGAGGCGACCTGGACGTATACGGCGGTTCCTGCCGACGTAGTTAGCGGATATCGGATCGGGAAGTAGAGGGTACCTACCCTGGAAACTGTACGACATGGTCCCTGTTTCAAAGCTGCTGGCAGTCCCCGAAATTTTCTTGGCCTGCTTGCCCGAGGAGCAGGACGATGTCACGGTGAGCCAGCTGCCGGTCCAGGTGATATTGGTACTCGATACGTCTACGACAATCTGGTTGGAACCGGCGGGGGCGGTGGGAGCAGATGTCGGCCCAGTTGCGATTGAGATAGTTTGAATTTGTGTCGAATGCGTGGTGGTCCCTTACATGCAAGTTAGCAATAGGTACTAGACTGAGCATGACTCCCAAGCTCCTTTCGAACACCTACCTGGTTGCGTTGTGGTTGCGGTTGTCTTCGTCGTGGTTGTCTTCGTCGTTGGTGGTGGCGGGCTGCCGCCGCCCGCTCGACATCTACCAATATTTTCGGAGTCACGGTCTGAAAACCAAAGAAAAACACCGTCCGTGTCAGTTCGCGACGACGAAATTGCAGAACTGATTGACGCACAGCAGGTATCGCCGTTGGCTTTGCGGACGAGGATGGTGAGAATATAAACGGAGTGAGAATATAGATAAAGGCATACGGCAACAGCCATCGCCGTCGGGACATAGAAAGTCTCCCGCGTTGACGCACTCGTTCGAGGATCCGGTACAGAATTTTCCATTCGGGCAGCAGCCATCGAGATCACAGTAGTAGCTGAATTCGAATTGTAGAAATTTATGAGCAGAATGTAATTGTTCAAGGAGAGAATATCTGAACGTACCCCACAGAGCAACAACCATCCGACACTGGAAAAGAAAGAATAGGTCAACGATGACGAGGGAGAATTTACATGGTACTAACAACTGCAGCAGCTATCTCCAGTTGGGCAACAGGAGACACTATCGCATGGACTGTACCCAGGGTCGCAGGAGCTCTGGCGCAAGCCGAGGAGACCCCTGATAACGGTCTGGGACTTGGTCCGGGTGTTGAAAGGCTTGAGGGTAGTAATACGGCTCGAGCGCGGGGCATCGGTCTCGGTAGCCTCTATGGCGCCATTGATATGCTGAAAGAGGGTTGCGACTAGAAGAACGCGGGAGAGGGAGATCATCTCAGAGGGGGGTGAGAGTATGCCAATGTGGTGTATGTGCGCTCATTTTATCCTCATCGTCCCTCCAGACGGTATCATTTGAACGTCTCATCTCTCGGCGCTAATCTGTCCCTCACCGCCTTAACTTCCCACGTCATTTTTCAGTAATGCGACGATCTTTCAATTAGTCTCAGTGCTTTGAAGTTTCCGCGGCAAGTCATTTTCCAAATCTCCTTATACCCCAATTTTGCCACCGTAATAATAAGAGAGACACGAGCCTAGGAATGGTGTTCTCATCTAAGTCTTTATAAAATAACGGATGTGTGAAACTTTTAAACTTCGCTCTGGGTAAATCAGCTCCAGAGTTATTGAAAGCGCAGGTAAAGCGCAGTTTACACGGTCACCGGGTGATGATTTGACGTTGAGAGGCTGTTAAGGTCAGGGAGGGGATGCGAGGCCGCGAAGCGGCCGAGCAGCCGCTTGTAACCATTTAACTTACTGGAGAAACTAGGAATTTTTGACACCCTTGACAGCGAACAAATGGAGCATGAACCATGTACTGAACCAAATTTGACGCGTTGGCGGTGTGGAGCCAAACATAGCCGAACTCTGTTCGAACTTTTTGGTTCCTAACGTTTCTGACTTACCTGTCAACATTGGCAGTCGCAACGATGAGAAATATCTGAACTGAATTCCTCATTGTATCAGAAAAATGTCAGATCACGTTGCATTAAAAGCGCTGGTACTTTTGATCCGCTTTCGAATTCGTTGAGCAGCGCAAGGCTTGTGGCCCACGCGAGTACTATAAAGCAATCCTTCAGATGTATCGAAATGGGGATGACGGTCAGTCCGGCGCAACGCGTAATAACAGGACCATGAGGAGAACTGCTAGTGCAAAAAGATCCCACGAAGATTGGTAGGGTATTAGCCTATTTATGAGAGATGCCTGCCACGAAGTTCCTCACAATCAATGGCTTGGCGGACATGCCAAAGTCGGAGGCAAGCGAGAAACGAGCCAGAAGTCGACGGTCCAGTGATTTTTTGTCCATCAAGGATGTCTTGACCTCAAAAAGTCTGACGAGATTCCGAGCGATAACGGTCAATCTGTGGGCCCTTCATTGGTTGAAATCTGTGATTCTGCCTCAGTTGATTTCGAATGCCGATGCGAAGTGCGGTCTGGCGACGGTATACAGATTTGGGAAGGGAGTGAGATTCTGTGAGAAGCCATTGGGTTAGAGATGGGCTGTGTCTGCGAGTGTGCGACGTGATCGTTTTGTGTCAAGTTTGTGTGTGAAAAGCTTGGCCATGATGAAAAGTCAGAGACAACGAGTGACAGTGATTGATGGTCACTCCTTCTCGCGGCAACCCTTCATTCATCCTGCGTGGTGCGCTCTCGGTCGGTTCTTCTCCAATTTGTGCACACACCGAGAGCATCGTGGCTCGAGAAAGAGTGCTGTTCCTCTGTCTCTAATCAGGTTCAGACGTAGTCCAATTCAAGTCCAAGTCCTTTTCATGCGTGTACCAGTGTACTATTTCATTCAATTTTCAATTCGGCAGGGGGTGTTACGCGTTACGGCCCCGTCCGAATTTTGGAATTCGGACGGACGGGTACAGCGGCGTTAAGCCCAAACAAAATTCGTACCGGGCGCAGACGAGCCTCGCTGTATAGATTCTGAAGTGGCAGCCACCTTCGACATCACGCGACAACCCTCGGGCGCATTTGACACAAAAAATTGGCTAGGGTACCAACTGGCGAACGGGGAGCGAAAAAAAAAATGAATTTAGGTCATTTTTAGGCAATTTCGAGCATTTCAGCGTTACGCTTTGAAAATTCGTCGAACCCGGCCGTTATGCGTTACATGTCCGAAAATATTCGGACGAAAAGGCCAGCGTTACGTGTTACGTCCGAATTGAATGAAATAGTACAGTATACTGGGGTTTTTCATTCAAATCGATAGGGGGTGTGACACGTGACCCGATTTACCTATTCGACATTTCGACAGAGAGCGACAAAAATTTCGACAACCCCCGGAAACGACGGACAGAGGCTGAAAATGGGTTGAGACACAATTCGAGCATAAGATAGAGAGCGTGGAACCCCGGCACCCTTATGTAAGCGGCCATCAGATGAAAATTCGGCTCATTATACCCTCACCCCATGTATACTGAGCATCAAAACTCTACAGCCAGGTTATAGTATGCTTAGTTTGAAGGAGGTTGGCTGTTGAAATACATTTTTTTTGCCCCTCAAACCGAAGTTATAACCCACTTAAATTTTTTTCTTCTTGATGTTTCTATGTGCTTTTCGGGTCGAACGGCGTACTTTCGAGAAAAACAGCCGTCAGATTTGGGCAGCACAGCCACCAACACGTGAGCGCACCGCCTCACTTCACGGCATCTTTTCCACCTCTTTTCCTCGACTTTGGACCGGAATTCAAGCAACATTCCTGCCTTTCTGAGCCCCCACAATGGCGCGACCCAAAAAGCGAACACAACAGCTCCGGCAAAGTGCCAAAAATGCCACAAAATCCTTGCCTTGATGATGTTCCCCATTTTCAGATTATCCGGTAATTTTTATACTATCTTGTTAACTGGTCCTAATAATTACCATCAGTTATGCAAACCGGGCAGCACGGTTTATTTCGGCATACGCCTACGGTCTGAGCGATGCAGACTTGATTTGGATCAACAAGAGGTACAATGGACATCGAATGCTACGCCCATCTATGATTGCAGAGATTAAGGCCTCAATTCCGAGCTAGAAATAAAGATAATATCCTTCTGTGACTTTTAAAAAATAGCCTGGCCACTGAGAGGCTGAATCGAGGTATAATTTTTTTCCGACCTCAAGATTTGACTGTGGGAATGTCCGGCAATCAATTGATCGCTGCTGACATAAGGGTGCCGGGGTTCCACACTCTCTATCTTAGGGTGTTTCACACATTCCGATTTAGCCCCAACGAGAGCTTTCGGGAATTGGTGAAACCGGCATCAAAAGTGGCCGGCGGTCAACCGCCGGCCAGCTTATGTCATGTCGGAGTTCCAATTTACCAAGCCCCTGAAGCACTTTGACAACAAGCGGCTGGCAAGGAAAGGTGCACAATGAACGTGAAATGGTGTCAACATTGGCGGTGCCTTGGCGAACCAAAGCTGCTGCAATGCTTCAATGCAGTGCGCCAACTCCGAGTAGCTGCAGCTCACAAGGGCAAATGCGCCGGCGCTCAGTGCTTGCCACAGTAAGGAGTGCGTGCCTCACATCTGAGTTGGTGCCTTGTTTGCCATGCCTGTGTGCCTGCCAAGAACAGCTGAGCAGCGAACAGGGAACTAAGCAGGCATCCTGCACGGGTGCACTCTTGCACACATGGGGGGACTGAAACCCTGACACCAGGTGGGAGCATTGAGTGATGCATGCCCACTAGTGTCGGCCAACAATAGCAATATATTGGGTGTGGGTGGGCGCAAGCAGAGGGGCGGCTTGTTGATCATATATGATATTGTAAAGCTAGCTCAAGCTCCGATCAAATGCTGCTGATCATGCCAATGACAGACTTGGTACTGGGGCACCCAGGCATTTATTCAAATTCGCTCGAGTTGCAACATACTATAATGTGTTACGCTACATTACGATGTCATCTCACAAGGGCTAATGCTGGCCTGGGCAGTTAGCTAAGAGGGATATAATGTGTCTCAGACCATTAGAAAGGCGCTGGACAACAATCCTGGTAAAGGATTGATGTGAGGAGTCGCTGATAAGCCAGTAATTGGGCCATAGTTGGATACACGTAATTTTGTGTTTTTCTGATTGTGTCCATTGCTGAAACTGTTGTTTCTATGCAACAGTACTGGTTCCTGGTAGCTGTTGGGCGAACCACAGAGAAACGGGTGGATGTTCTAAGGAATTAGAATGTCCATTGGCTAGTCTCACCTTGAAAACTGTTATCAGGTGTATAAATTGTTATACACGAGGTCCTCCAGAATTGGCTTTGTTTGGGAGTTTCTCGTAAGTTCAAAAAAGGGGTTGTGAAGTTGAAAGTGGGGAAAATCTCTTTAAAATAAGAGTTTATAAGAAAGGTGCTGGGAGACTAACAGAGGCAAAAAAGGTTCTAGACTGGGGCTGTGAAAAGGTCACAGGTGTAAAAGCAACTCCGGTTTGAGTTGCTTGTAAGGGTTTCAAGTTACTGGTGCTGGGTGGCGAAGACAAACATAGGACATTACGGATTCCAGCTATTTGTCTTACAAACACAAGAGCTTCACGGACTCAGGCTGTTTGTACTTTCTTAGAACTGACGGCGGATTGGAAAACAAGCACAGGAGCTTCATGTACTCAGGCTACTTGTTCTTTTTACTGGACGGCGGATTACTGGAAAAACAAGCACAGGAGCTTCATGTACTTAGGCTACTTGTTCTTTTACTGAACGGCGGATTACTGGAAAACAAGCACAGGAGCTTCACATACTCAGGCTACTTGTTTTATTACTGGACGGCGGACTACTGAACAGCGGATTAACTGGCAGCAGATTTATGGGAGCACAAGATGGGAGCAAAGCTTCTACCTGCTTATACGTTCAAACTTTTTAGAGGGCAAGATTTATACAATTTTGAGTCTATGATGTCATCTGTTTCTATTTTGACGATGCTGTCCCTTGGCTTACTTTTCCCACTAACTTAGCCCCGTTGGCTTAACCACAGCACTGGTTTGCACAGCTGTAAGTCTGTTGGCTTGACAATAACACTGCTCTGTACTGCTTTAGACTCGTCGACTTGACTATAGTGCTGCATGGTACAGCCGTTCATTTACTTTAGGCTTGCTGGCTTGACAACAGCACTATTTGTAGTGCCCATGCTAGCTCTTAGTTGACATATGGATGTTGCTGCGCCTGGAGACTTGTACTGAAGTGCACAGCTGTAAGGCCGTGTAGTCTGACAGGCTGGTTCTAGTTGTCCTTTTGATGTTGCTGTGTCTGGAGGCTGTATTGCGCAGCTGTAAGGTTGTACAGTCTGTTTCCCATTATTTCCTAGCCTTTTCTAATTTGGCTCTGACTCTCTTTTATCTCCAAACAGTTTTTGGAGATGACACCGTAAGGGAAATGTGTAGTCAATAAACAAGTCAAGGAACTTTGTTTGACTTGTTTCCAACATCCACTTAAGCAATGGAAACAGGTCAAAGGAACGGGAGTTAGGCAATGTATTGTGTTGTGTTGGGATGCTAAGGAGACACAATGGGTCACAAGTGTTTCAGTTGCTAGAGTTGCCGGTTTCCATCGGATGCGGATACACTGAAACAGGTGGTCAGCTATTCCAAGGATCCAGATCACAACTCTAAAGGTGTTCTAAGGTTCTTTCTCAAGAACCCTTTCTGGGGAAACACCACAGAAACGGGTATCTCCCGAGACCTACAAAGGAGTATTATCAAGTTCTGCACTTGTAACAGAGGGGAGAGCAAAGTTGAAGCAGACACAGGTCGAATGAGCGCAGTGCCGATCTATTGGTGATTAACACACCCTCTGAATAATCCAGGGGTACTTCTGATGGGTTCCTGCCTCGTAATTGGCAAGGGAACATGGTGTGCTCACGGCTGGGAACCAATGGGAGGCAACACTCAGAAGAACAACTGACGGAAACACAGTTAAAGAGGCGGATAAATGGACATTTGACTCACTGGGATTGTGTTTTGGGCTTTGTAATTGTGTCTTGGCAGTTGTATAAGTATCCGAGGGTGTTTCTACGATGGACACAGTATCATCCCCCAAACTAGTAGACTATACGCTTGCGCATTGGGTTGATCTGGGATCCTCAGCGAACACACTCTTATAAAGTCGCATTATTAGTCGAAATCTTATTTGTTTCTGAATCATATTTTATTCTGGAAATGCACTTGGGCTCTGCCTGGAAACTGTTAAGAACTCTGTGAATCTGTTTGAACTGGGACTCTGTTGAAAGAAATGTTATTGTTGTTGTTTGTGGAGCGGGTTTCAGAAAGTACCATCTAGGGAAAACTTTAGAAATGTGACTGCTGTCCGCTGCTCAGAAAGTACCTTTTAGGGAAAGCTCTGTGAACGCTCTTGGCCTATAAACGAGGGGCCCTACTCGAGTCTACGGGACTACTTTAAACTTGTTTCTCTGTCGCTTGGACACACACACACACACACACACACACTGTGAAGCTAGAAATCTACTTTGTTTGGAAACTATGTTTCCACTGTGTCTAGAAACATGTTCCACACAGTTTGCTCTTCGTCTCTCTGAGATACGAAACCTCTCCCTACAACCTTTACAAGGCCCTGTACTAGGGGCTGTAACTCGCCGGGATCTCTGAAACATGCAGATATTGCCGTTTGATTTTTTTGTTGGTTGTTGGGACAGTCTCGGGACTGTTTCTGTTCAGCTCTCGAGTCAAGTGGGGTTATTTGTGTGTTTCTTATATAGGTTCTGAGCACATAAATCATTGCTAATGGAGCAACTGTGGAAAGTGCCTACCCATCCTGGGAACAGATTGGGGCTACTGCACATCCCTGACTAAGGGTGTATTACAAGGGATTATCCTTCTGAACAAGAGGGCTTACCGTTGGACATCATCTGACGTCTTCAGAACTGCCAAGAGAAGGTTGGACTTGGTCAATCTAAGCGGTTCAAAGTGGAACCATTTGAAGAGGATGGTTACCAAGGAGGGTAATGGTGGGCTGACAAGGCCGTCGGCTAAAAGTTGACACATCAACAATATCCCATCATGATCGTTCTAAGCAATATAGATCTTGACTCATTGTTAAGCTCAGCTTATTGATGATCCTTATAAATCTGTTCAGTTTTTACTAATCTCTTAATATCTGACAGGAGTTCATCAGCTAGCTGCCGTACCACTAGTCATATACCCTGAACCCTGCCACACTTGTTTATATTTAAAATCCTGTAAAGTATTTAAGTGGATAGTTATGGGAGGGACACCAGTGAATCTCACCCTACCTGTTGGACGCAAAGCTACTAGGCTTTACACTTAACCAGTCGAGTAGACATTCATTCGGAGACACCCTGAAGTTACCAAGTCTCGTTTGTTTTCCCTGTTTGAATATTATCTGTGTTGGATTTGGATCTTTATAAACGGCAATGGATCGGACTTGACAATTGGCTATAATCTCACAAGGATTAGCAACTGCAGATACTATTAGAATTGGGATTTCATAAGAATCACTTGTGTTTCACATCGGAGTACTATCTCCAAACCTAGACCCACATCATACAAAACCATTGAACATAAAATCTTGTCTGACTATCTGCGATTGCACCTAGAACAGTTTCGAGCAATTTATCTATACGGCTTGTGGACCTATAAAGTCTTGCTTCCAAAAGAGAACTAAAGTTCAAATTGCCACAATCTATACTGGATTGGAACACGAACTTGCATGAGGATTATAGTGTTTGAGTTGTTGTAGTTGTATTATTGAACCACGTATTCATTTACAAGGTTTGGTTTTGTTGTTATTTCACCACTAGCCCCATAGTCACCATTTCACCACTACACTTGGATCTTGATCAATCAGCCCTTGATACCAGAGTATTTGGGCGGCCTGCAATGCAGCTGGTGAGCCAGTGTATTACTTAATCCATTGCAGACTGCTCCGAATCCGAATTTGGCACTGGCACTGGAAAACTGCGTCACAGCAGCCTGTGCATGTATTGACATGGTGACCGTTCAGATGTATTGGAGGCCCAACAAGCCTCTGCAATTGAGCCACGTATCTATCTATCTATCTATCTACCTACTTGTCTACATCAGTCCTCTCGATGAGACCCAATCTGATTCATTTTCGACTAAAGTCCCATCTTCACTTCTGCCATAATACTTATCCTCTGTGCATAGAACAGCAAAGGCAGGAAAGAGCCGAATGCAGAATCCTGCGAGCATTTCACCCTTGTGCAGATATGCATCAGCATGCTTGAATCCCAGGAAACATGGTAAGCTATGATCTTCCAAGTCGGCTTAGCTTTCGATGCAAATCCTGATGCAACAACAGTTGGCCATCATCCCGATTTTTTGTGTATGTCTGGTACTCTTCCGCTGGCTATCCTTGAAAAGTTGATCCCCCGCCAGCAACATTCTCAGATGACTGATTTCTCTTGACGATAACGAGTCTGTGCCGGCCGTGCTGCACAGCTGCTGATATGCCGACTCTACCGCCGCAGGAAGTACACGTGCACATCAAACCCGTCGCTTCTACCGGTTGCACACAGCCCAAACCTGCCTCCTTTGCACCTCATGTGTCTCAGCCTCAGATGGCACCCATATCCTGCTCAAATCCCTCACATGCATGTTCAGAGATTGTCCTTCCTCCAATGTCTGCGGAGATAAATAAATCCCCACGACGCATGTACACAGACTACGTGTTATATAATATACCTGTTCTGCGTACTATGTGCGCCAACGATATCTGTCCTTTTTCCTCCTGCGCATTTTGGACCTGATCAACGATTCTAAATTTGTTGTACTATCTTTATACGGATTAGCAGTATTGGAAAGCCGACTGTACCCATAAAACTTTCCTCGTGTATGTCGCAGTTGTCGTTACTTATTCTCTACAATGATGAAAGCATTCAAGTATTATCAGTAGCAGTGACATTTTCTTGAATACTACATCCACTGGCACCTGTCAGAGGACTGTTTGAACAGCCTGGCCTCTCTTCCGTCGGAATGAAGGTCACTCCTTCACCCCAACTGCTCAAAATACAGAATGCTGCCCCGTCACCAGATAATTCTGCTACGCTCCGTGGACCCCAATGGCGAAAAGCGTATTCATATCGTATTTTGGACAGCACTAAGTAGTTCCACAGAACCTAATGCATCAGTAAATGCGCTACTTTGTCGGTGGCGCCTTTGGCGTCTGCGGCATCAGAAAATATTGTGCGAGAGTGAGACGACCGTTGGACGACCGAGCAGTACGAGACTCGAGTTAACTCAGGCTATTTCGCCTCGGCGGTTGCAGACATAGTTGAAATAGCACAGTACCGCTTGTAGGAAGACGCTTGTTCTGACACTCACCACAATCGCCTCATACAGCTCGGCGTCGTCCTCGACAGGGCTGCGACCCGTAGACCCGTACCCGTTTACGGGTACGGTACCGGTTTTTCCGGACAGACCCGTGTACGGTACGGGTTGCTACGGGTGTGCTTGAGGCCCGTACGGCCGGGTCCCGTAAGCGCGTTTTGGCGCAGGGATCAACCCGTAAACCCGTATATGGTCGGGTACGGGTTGGGTACGGGTCACCCGTACCGTACCCGACCCGTAAAGTTCCTGCTCGAGAGGCCGCTGCGTGTACACACGGTGATTTCCTTTAATATTCGGACACTCGACGTGTTGCATAGCCGGCGGGATACATAGCACATTTGGCACGGTTGATGAGATTAAATAGTACATCGATAGAATCCCCGGTCTAAACGGAAACGAACGACGCACCCAGGTAAGTGTATGGAACATAGCCAATCAATTTCCGGTGCGATCTGCCCGATATAGACGATGGCGCGCTGAGAGATCGTCGAGAGGGTCGATCCGGGAAAGAGGAAGAAAACGCGCCGATATCGTAGGATCGACATGCACAGATGGATACCGAGCCGCTGGCTTCTATGAAAGCCCGGCCTTCTGGTGCAGCCGGTGTGAGAGCGGAGGAACCCCAAACTTTTGATTTCATTTCATTCCAGGCAGACCGCCGCCATGGAATGGAAGGATGTCGGAAGAGCACGGCGAACACGCAGATCTGTGAAAGAGGGAATAGTTGCGAGTGCACTTTGAATTTAATTCGTAGTATCGTACCGGAGTCGCCGAGATGGACAGGAAGAATATCGATGTAATTTGCCGAACTGAGACAGGATGGATGGATTCGCCGGCGGATTCGGAGGCAGAACGAGCGCTGTTGGTATATCGTAAATTATAATTATTGTCGCAAAGATCGAGGCGGGTTGTTCACCATGCGGTAATTCGTCGCCGGGCACCCATACACATGGATTATTTCGTGAGCGGCGGGCAGGACAGAGAACGTAGGGGACTAGATTGAAGATGTTAGATCGCCGTCCACAGCGATTCGATTCGTAGAAGTGCATGATAGCGCCGGCCTTCTAACGAGGAAGCCTTGCTCAAAGAATATCGAGGCCACAATTGCGATCCGTAGGGATGGTGGTAGAACATCGATTGTGGCACCGGCGCTATGATTTTGAAAAGAACTCAGCGCGAAGGAAGCGTGTGAAGGCATTGGACCGGCGACGCGAGAGGACGGATCGGGACGCTTAGGATTGTTTGTGCATGTTAGATAGCAAGGACAGGATGTACAGGACATCATCCTTCTCTCTTCTCTCAGGCTCTACGACCAGACGGCGCGGCTCCAGCATATTCAGGGAAAGGATGGAATCGTAAATCTGGAACCCACTGGCACCCTAGAATAGACGCGAGCCCGAACGGCGGGTAACCAGGTTTCAGAATACTCACTGCAGCTTGAGTTTTCAGAGGCGACTCCGAGTAGAGTATTTGAGAGGAGTAGTGGGCACGAAAGCGGAGTGCGTGTGGTATCGGGGCTGGAGCCTAGTCAAGTGCTACGCCCGAGAGCAAAGCAAGAGCAGCACCAGAACGAGAGAAAGAGCCGCGATCCCTCATCATCTCTTCTCCCAACGCGCGCAGGTGCCCGGTGCGTTCAATCATTCATTCTTTCTCTAATCTTCCTAGTTTCTACGCCGTTCTTCACAATCTTCTTCGTCGTTTCTGGGCATTCATCGCTGACGCTTATCTGGTCAGCAGTATGCCTAGGTCAGGATCCACCATCCCGCCCACCGCGTCTTCCGGAACCGCCAAACAAGCCTCGGGCAGAAACAGGGCCGCCGCCGCGTTGCTCGCTCTTATTAGCTCCCCCTCTGTCTTGCGCTGCTGCTGCGACGTCGACATCTGGTACACTAAAGCCATCCGCCCTCCCGATATCGCCGACTGCACGCTTCAAAGCACCTCCGATTCGTGCAATACTTCACCGCACAACCGCTTATAGTCCATCTCAGTTGACCGCTGCCTGTACTGCGCGTAGTGGGGATGGATTAGACGCAGAGCTACAATGGTATTTATGACGGTACGTGCTTTTTTCTTTGTTTCTCGCAGTATATCTGTTGCTACTCGACATTGGGACGGCCTCCTTTCTCCGTCGTCATGCGCCCGTCCCTTTTTCTCCGCGCCCACCTTCCTTCTCTTATCTTCCGGTATCTCTTCATGAAACTGACGCAATGGCAAGACTGGTGTAGTCTCTCGCAGCCAGACACTTCAATACATACTTAAACTCGTACCTCGTTAAGACTGGTGTGGGTATCCGCGTCCGGGGATTGGTCAGCAGAGTCTGGTCGCCGCCTCCACCGCATGCACCAAGACCAGACTACGCTGGCCAATTCCGCGGACGCGGACACCGACACCAGCCTTGCCACTGCCATCGTCGCGGTGCCTCCCCGCTCATGGTTGAACGTTGAGTAGTAAGTATTCCGTCTTGGTTCAGAGTTTCCAGTTTGCTGTCTGAAGCCAAACCGAATCCACTCTGGAATCTTGACATCTACTCAGCCCTTTAAAACGATTTCTATTATTTTTTTTAAATAGCGCCAACTAGTATATGCACCTGAATTGCGCTTCCAGAGCATTGCAATTTTGTGTTAACGGCGATACTAGCAGACTTGCGTTTGCAAGTGATTTCGAGTTACTTCCAAGTTGGTTTCGAACTTGTACCAATTGACAATTTAGTAAGACCCGCTGACTACTCGGAGAGCCGTCCGGGAGAGCAAATTATGTGTATGATGCTCGGAAGACTGTCCGACGCTTAGATGCGTCATTCGGACGCGTGAATCCGATCGCGACTGTCGGAGTCCCTGTATATAAAGACGGTGAGTTAAAGAGAAATATGCCACAGAATCGTTAGAGACCCACACAATGCATACTCACAACCACTGCCTCATTGGAGCTGCTGCAGCTATCCCCGTCACCGATGCGACGCTCATTATCTCCTTCAGCCCCGTTGTTCTCTCCACCCCAGAACGCGCCGTAAATCTAGAGCTGCGCATAACGGTGCCTGCGACTGGAGATGCGCTCCCGATAGTCCTCCTGGCACATGGCCAAGGGCGCAGCAGCTGGCTCTCCTCGATGAATGTCTACACCCCGCTCTTCGAGTTTTGGGAAGCGCACGGCTTCGCCGTGCAGCCGACGCACCTGAGCTCCAAGGTCCTCGGCCTCACGCCGCCCCCGGGCAGGAGCGACTGACATGATGCACATCCTTGACAACCTCGACGCCATCGAAGCCCCCGTGCCCGGCCTCAAGGGCCGCCTCCATCGCTCACGTATCGCGGTCGCAGGACACTCCGCCAGCCTCCTCGGCGCCAGAAACACCGACCCGCGGGACGGCACGACATGGTACAAGCCCGACCCGCGCGTCAGGGCCGGCGTATTCCTTGTCGGGGTGGGGAACGGCAGATGGGCCGGACACTTCGGCTCCCCTTTTAGGGGCCTGATTTCAGCAAGATGGAGCGTCCGGTGCTCGTGGTGTGCGGCGACGAGGACGGCGGACCGCACCTGAACATCCGCGGCGCCGACTGGCACGTCGATGCGTACGCTATGGTGCCCGGTGTAAAGGATTTGGTGTGGCTGAAAGGCGGGCACGAGCTAGGGGGCCTTTCCGGCTGGGAAGCGGCCGAGACGCAAGACGAAAGCCCGCAGATGCCCCGTGCGGTGCGGCGGACGACCTGGGAGTATATGAGAAGCCAGCTATACGAGGGACATGACGTCTGGGCCAAGGCTTGCAAGGTTTTTGGCGGGCTTGAGATGTTGGGAAAGATCGAGAGCAAGAAGTGATATCCTAGCCACAGTCCCCATAAAATTACAGCTATCTTGATTTCTTTCAACTTCGAGCGGCGAATACCAAGATGACCCTATATTATTGCTTCAACTTAGTAATTTTTTACGGAGGACGAAATAAAGGCCTTGGTAAAGGCAGGGAGAAAGAGGGATGATGCTTTGATTCCATCGACGCGTCAATCACTAAGTGATCGTCCGATTATTCCCGATGCTCCTCTCACCACATGCTTCCCGGCCACTCTCACTGTGCTTGTCGCCGACTCACTATATTCACGACACAAAGCCAGAAAGCTCCCAGAAGATCATTCGGGCCCGCGAACTTCCAAGTCCATGTCGCGGAATCGACGCAGATATCTGATTAGCTCTATGAAAGTTTAACCCCTGTGGATCAATCGTAGTGAGGCGCCAGTGAATTCACAAGGAATTCAGGAATTTTCGAACGTTTCTTCCCTATCAGACTCAGAAGCTGTATTCGTACGGGCGGGCCCTTCATACACGCGCACACCGATCTCATTTCATGAAGCTATCAGTGAGATATTTCATCAATTTTTCCTGTCAAGTACCCAGTGAATTGGCTTTCACAAAACACTTTTCACCACGGTCTGTCAATTATGAATCTATGAACTTCGATGTACACGAGTTTGCGAACTCATTTTGTTATAGCCTGCCTATGAGATATTAACTCTGATGTTAACTCTGATGTCAGATTTGATCTCCTCGACGTTTACGCGCCTGCAATTTTTTTATTGAAACGGGGCCTCGTCTCATATTTTAAAGCGGATGGTTGTTGCGACGGGGACGTTTTTGGTCGAGTATCTTATTGCGGTAGGTTTCTTTCAAGTTAAGATCCCATGCTGAACTCGCAATTCTCCGAACTGTTCGATATGAATACCGTAAGTGATATTAAATGAATTTAACGTCTGTTCGCCTTCGCCCGGCCTTTCTGTGCATGCAGAACATCGGGCGCCTATCGAACGTCTAAATTTCGCAATGCCGACTCCCGGAGTCCCGAGGTCACCACGTGTTCTTTGGGCCGGCTATCACCGGCACGCTTGCCTTGTTTCTTTCCTTCACCGCAACCTCACCATGTCCCCACTGGCTGTCAAAAGGGTCTCAATTACAATACACTTACCCTAGCTCGGTTCGTGCCTAGATCTCGCAAGTCTCCTACCGTTCATCTGCATCTTTTCGCTCCCATCCATCCAGATGCCACCTCCCGTCGATGTTCGACCTCGACGTCTTGACACTGAGCTTGTCACCGCTCGACCGTTTCAACGTCCTTGACCCGCATGGTTGATCCGCATGGTCCCGAGCCATACGGAGAATCCCACAACGTGAAGCAACCCTTGCCTTTGAATACTAAGGCTAAGTCGAGTCCCGTAACCATTGTCAATCAAGCACTTGGTCGTGGAATGATTCAGCGGTAATCGAATGTCGAATCCTTTGATTCGCAGAATTTTAAAGCGTTTCTTGCCGTTTTGTATATCCTTCGTTTCTTGGGACTACAATTGCGTTTATCTTGATTTCTGAACGTGTCTCCGGCCCAAGGACCAGTTTTGTCTAGTGCCAGTTGCAACGACCGGTATTCCATTTGGTTCTTCCAGCGTCCCTCCCTGATCACGGTCCCGGCCTGCCGCCTGCGCAGGCGTCTCAAGTTGATGCCTGGAAGCGCGCACTCTATCCATCCGTCCATGTATCGTGCATGCATACGGATGATCCCGCTTCACTTGTTTTCCCAAGCGGCGAGCGGGGAGGGATCGACCGCAGTCCAACGCTTCTATCCAATCCCATCCAATGGCGCCGGGGTTTCATGTTCCCCATCACGGCGGAGGCTCTATTATATTCTTCTGAAATTCTTACTGCCTCCGAGAAAACCAGACAGAATCACATCCGACCTGGGTCCGGCGTTGTTCTTGTGAGCAGTCCTCCTGGCGCATAATACCTGACACGATGTGGCTGGCTGGATCCGAAGCCATGATTCTATTCTTCCGACACTCCCGCCAAATTTAGTACTCATGAAGTGGTGGTAAAGACATGTGGATTTCTCCTGCTCGACCAGACAAAGAACTTGCTTGCTTCTTTCCTGTGATTCGTATGGACGTCCGACTCTGGTGCATGCAGACCTATGTGCTCTCTGGTAGGAAGGAGGGTCTGCGGGAAGCCTTCCACCTCTTCGGTATGAGATTATCCTTCCTATTCCTTCCTCGCGATCAATTTCCTTCGCCAGAATACATATCTATGGACTTCGGGTTCGAGGCCACCCACGTGGAGCAGCTAAACTCGTCGTCGCCCCAGCGCCACGCGGTTTCGGCGAGGCAAGTCCGTTTTTCCGCTCAGCCCGCCACTGGAGCATTGACGTCGCTGAATATTTTCGGAGACGAACTCGGAGCTCTGAATGCATTTGTGATGTCATCCTCGCTCGCGTGGAGGCTGACCGACTTCCGGTGTGAACGCGTTTCATGCGAAGAGAAGACAATCATTTCTCGTCTCGGAACTTCCTGAAACAGTTATATACTTGAATGGGTGGTGCGTACACTCCGGCGTTGATGCCGCAAGTTGGGAAGGATACCGGGAGGGGAGGCAGGGAACACCTACCGGTACGCCACGCCAAACTGTGCCAACGATGGCTCCATGCCCCCGCAAAATAACGCTGCTGACTGATCTATGGAAGCCGAAGCGGCAAAGGCATCAAAATGAAGGAGAAGGAGAAGCGGTGAAGGGTAAGGGTGAAAGCGGCGATTGTTTCTCAGGCGCCTCGCCGGGTACATGCGCTCGAAGACGACCCGAGGAGATTAGGCGCAAGTTCGGGGAACTAAGGGCGACGTCGAAGACGGGGACGATCGTCGAAGTCAAAATACGCGGGAAGAAATAATATCCGGTGCGAGTTGGGTTGACGAGAACAGAAAACATGCTAATATCCGATCCTAGATTGAGAATGAGCTCTCTCTTACTGACTGCACACAAAGGGCTGTCAGACTCGGACTGCGGAAATTGAACGAACTGATGTGCTCTGATGTGGTCATTGTAGGAAACGGCACAAAACCTTATTTCTCGCCTAAAATATTGCGCGGAGGATTGAAGAGGCAGAGGGCGCCCGAAAATATGGATCTGTCGTTGGTGGATTCCATAACGACGTCTCATTTCGCCTATCCGGATGACGCCACCAACAACGAAATATTTGGTAAATCAGAAAGGCACGGCGTCTTTTGTTTGCCACGATCCCAGCAATGCCCGGACAGCGCCAACGGGACGGACGGCGGCGTCTCCCGACACACAGCGCGTAACACGTGGGGCCAGGCACTGACACGGGGTCTTCCAGGTTCAGATTAAACACGCCAAGATTAATACGGAACTAGATGTCGACCGAGATTTTGCCGGTCATTTGTCCAACTTTTGTCGAAAAATCTGCCGTTTTTCCAAAACTTCCAGCCCGAAATCCACGGCTGATTCTCGGTGCTCATTTGTTTTTTTTGTATTCGTTGTGGCCCAGTTGCTTCTTTGATATGTGTGTGATTTTTGATCCCAGTTTGATCTTCCTCAGGCTTCCTCATCATTGCCGGCGTCGGACCCTGTATAACCATCTCGCGTGGCAATTGTGCGGAATACACGCCCCAGAACAAGTCTATACCCTCGACTCTCTTCCTCCCCCTTCAATGGGGCGCAGCAATCGAGACAATTACACCGCCCAAGGTCCCTCACGCGCGATCGCGTCTCATGCCGCCTCACAGTACAACAGCGACAGCGACCTTGAATCACCCGTATTTGACGCACCTGACGGGGACGGGAACAGTAGTCGATGTAAGTTTGTTTCTGTTACCATCGCGGCTCGTACTCTTTCCGCACATCCCGACTCGATCTCACTGGAAGCCCTTCTGTTCTGTAGTCCGTTATCAAGACGACGGGCACATCCTCTACGCGGCCGTCGCGGCACAGTACCAGTATCCCACGTCAATATACGTAGCGCAAGGTGTTGCTACTCGACCGGGCGACCTCGCACAAGTCCCGAGCCCAACGAGCGCGACTTCTGGATCAGAACATAGTGGAGAGCTCGCCGGCCAGCCTTCGTTTGGGCGTAACCATGTATATTTCGCGATGGACCCACCTGACCAGTCAGGCTCTCGTCTCTCGATGGGCTTGTCGCATTCTGCAGCGCGAATGGACGCCTCGGAGCTGTTTGCCGAATATTCTACGTACGACAGCCCGTATCGCTCGGGTGTGCCGGTTGGCAGCACTAGGACGAACAATCCATCATCTTCCCCTTTGGTGGACGCTACCTCCAGACGAGGGACATCAAGAGAGATATCGACAGTTGTCATAGCATGCCGACCTTGGTGCGTTGGTACTCCTGACATCTCAAACGGAATTCTGTCAGCTCACCTTTCTTTCATCTAACCATATTCCCCCCTCATCACCAACGCTGGAATATCATCTGCCTTCCGATAATTAACTCGGCGTTCGATGCGGTTCACCTTACCATAGTCGTGGGCGGAAAATCCGCTGCGACTCGAATCGGCCGTCCTGCAACAACTGCGTCCGACGGAAGAACGACTGCGTATATGATGCAGCACCGAAACGCCGGGGGTGAGCGAAGCTTTACTTGCCCGCCCTTCTGTCCAGCAGTTTGGTTTCGGATTCTGACTCCCTGTGCCAGACCTGATAGGCGGCCAGGAACGCGCCAGCGGTCGTGCAAAAAACGGCCTACGGACGGATCCTCTCCCCCTCCGTTGAAGCGCAAGCGCAAGGCCGCATCCTTAACTGACAGTGCGGGAGTCGACGCCGACCACTCGACAGCTGAATCTCCATTATCTGCTTCCGGAGAATCCTCGATCGCGATGAAAGACACCGCGCAGAAGCCGCTTACACCGCGGAAGCGATCGGCCACATCGTCAGTGTCCCCGCCTTATAACAGCCAACCACGGGCAATACAGCCGCATCCCCTACCATCCGCGTCTGCATCAGCCCCCCTCCGCATTACGACGGACTTGTACAAGGTATTCCGGTTCCTCCTTTATGCAGGTGTAACCTTATTTTATTTTAGTACCCTCAGCCATCGCGCAGCGCTCATTCGGACACAAGCAGTCCCGTGTATCAGCCATTTGCGTCCAGCCCATATGTAACGGTCAAACAACAACCGCGTTCGCCTTTCCTCCAACCGCCCTCCGCCGTCCCGCTCAACGCGCCGCATCGCAAATTCCCCATCCCCTCGACACCAGCCGTGGAATCGAACCAGCGGGCCTGGTGGACTCTGTTCTTGGAGCAATATGCGTTCGTCTCTAATAATTCCTCCAAAAATATTCAACATTGATTTGAACGCATTTCATGCAGGCTAAACGACATTGTCGCTGACTTGTCCTATCTGTGCTTCACGCCATCCAGCTTGAAGGTTGCTTTTGTATATTAATGTGCATTTTTTTTTAGATTCTCAGACACCGGCCACTGGCTCTGTTTCCTCAACCTGCGATTCTTCTTGGACATGCTGTGGGACCCCGAGCAGCGCCTCAAAATCCAGCCTGCTTTCGTTCTCGCGGGGCTCGCGATGGCGGAGCTGATGAGGTCCAGTGACGCCGAGAGGGGTGCAGATGGGCGTACACGTGCGGCCTGGTTGCGAGAGAACGCGCAATCAGCGCTGAGCATCGCAATGTCGGGCGGGAGTGGCTGGGTAAATTATTCCAGGCACACCCCGCAGTTAATCTAATCTTATCTATTTCCCAAAACAGATCGACGCCTCCCTTGCAGAAGCCGCTTTGGTAAGTGGCGATGTAGGTTTTGACGCTACGTCTTATCTCGTGTGGCAGATCCTGGTTCTTTATGAGTCATCGGCCCACCCGCAATACCACCCGGATCGCGTTGCGGCTGCACTCCGCGTGTTGGATCAGATTCTGCAGACCCTCTCGGTGTCGACGATTGATGTCGGGGAGCAAGCTGTCTCGCGGTTCAACAATGGCGTTCCCATCGTCACTGTACCATACCGTCCGCACCATTACGATCGGAAGTGTACATGCATGCCACCCGGCTCCTCCCCAGCGGACACCACTCAGACATGGTCACTGCCTCTGCGATGGGACCCGGCGTGGAGTGCCATTGAGGTGCGCAACGAGGAGTGCCGGAGGCTCTCGTGGAGCGCCTTGAGCCTGGCGACGAGCTACCTCATTCAGTGCGTAGCCTTCGACCGGGAAATGCCCGTCCTCGAATTGAGCAATCCTGCTAACGTCGGTCACCCTCTCTTCGCGATAAAGTTGCACCACTACTGACTTGCGCGTATTATATTCTCGCAGTACGCGATTCTGTTCCCCGGGGAGATCATCGATCGCGTCTCGCCCGAGTACTGCTCGCCGAACTCACCCTCACCCAAGGAGTCCGTGTGGGCGCTCTACTGCCGCAGCCTCCTCCTGTGGAACTTCTGCAACCGACTTTTGACCCCCGGACCGAATGCGCCCCATCAAACCGAGGTGGATGCAGACGCGTTGCAGGAGTCCTGGAACGAGGCGCAGGCAATCCAGGACTCGCTGGAGATGCACATATGTAATTACGAGACGGGGGTGGCCTACCTGTGTCAGGAGTACATCTACAAGTACGACTTGAATCCTCCCTCCCCTCTGCAGAGACTCATGATGGGTATTCATTTGCAGCACACGTATGAGCGTCACGCAGGCACTGCGCAAGTGGGTTTTGTTTGCGGTTCCCCGGAGCCGGGCGTACCGTTATTTATTTTTATTCATTCATTCATTCCCCATGTGCGTAGGATGCAAGGGCTTAGCCGTGAGATATCCACGACGCCCGGACCGCTGTTCAATCGGAAGCAGGCGCACCATTGGAGTGAGTACGCTCGTGTCCAATCATGCCGTCCGTTTATGTGAACCACTATTTGCAGTTGATTACCAAAGTTGTGTCATGAAAAGGGTCAGGCTGGCGACGTACCAGCTCGGCGGGCCGCAGGGACATCAGCTCACGCGCCGGCCGTTCCAGGTCAGTTGGTTTTTGAATCAGTTTTCCGTGTAAGTCAACCGCTTCCGATGTGATTTTCTGCCAACTACTGATGTGTTCAAACTCTTTATGTAGGTGCATGCAGATCTGGACACACGACACGGCTCTCGGGGATGCGGTTGAGCTTGCCAAGGACTTTCTCGCCGTCGTGGACGTGCTCAATGCCTTGTGGCCGTGCAAATGTAGGTTGAAATCGCACTCCTCCGTGACTGGCCCGATACTTACTCTCCTACCCGCAGCGAACCAAGCTCAGACGGACAACCTGCGGAAACAGCTGATCGACGCCTGCGGGATTATGGGCACTGAGCCTCCACTTCCGCCGACGTACGCGACGTCGCTCATCCGCATTTGACATAGCAACCACGCACGCTCTTTCGAACACTGCTATCCATCCATGTAAATACTTGCAGTCGTTACGCGCGAACATTTTTAGGTACCAGGTACATTCTCCCGCTCGTTTGTACCGTCTCGTTATGTACTCGGACTCGTACTGTACTACCATCATCCGTTTTAATTCGGCCTTGAAGTGAATTGTCGGCAATGGGACCGCAAACAGACTCTCACGCGCGTACGTAAGGTACGTTTGAATGGTTGGTTTAAATCTGACACCGCGTTCGATTTCATGGGATTTGGGTGCTTCGTCTTCTGGCCTGGGGAATCCCTGTCTATTATGTGCTCGATAAATCGTAATTTAGGCGGAGCGGAAAACTCACGCTCATCCGTTGTTTTCGCGAGTTCAACTCGCATTTGGGGGAGTCAGACTCCAGCTCCAGCATAGTTGTGTGGTTCGCCTACTTTCAACGAGGAATCAGACTTATCAGTGGCTGCGTTGCGTTCTTGGTTGGCACCTGGACTTCACCCTAAAATCAGGGCATGTGCTCCACAGCTGCGCTACTCAGTAGCCGACCGGATTCTAACGGCTCGGGGATGTGCTCGGGATCCCTAATGCTTATGAGCATCTCTCAGGCGGACGCTCGGGCAGTGGATAGCGCACATCTACCTGTAAGTGCGGACCCGACATTTATGTTTCCAAGCGGGCTGTTCATTTTACTCACTTTCGCGTGCGAGATGAAATTCTTCTGTTCTTCTGCTTCCATATTCGCAGAATCGTCACGCCGTGGGGGCGAAGGCTTGACGTCCGTGGAGTTCATGTCGGGGCCCACTGGTCCAGAGCGTTAACAAGGCCGCCGCGATTGGCGTTAGTGTACACGAGTGTGCCCTGCGAGCCGTCCGTGGCGCAGTGTGCGGCAATTTACCAGAGAGACCGCCACTACCGACAAGCGGCTGTGAATTTCTATCAGCAAAAGGTTTTGGAGCAAGTCCGGAGAATGAGATAATACCTTGACGAGGACCTCTCCCCCGATACCATACACAAAAGATATCGAGGGAGAACCAGCCCGCGATCAAGCGTTGTGGTGCGTGGCGGTCTCCAAAGGAAAATTGCGCGCCAGCCGTTGTACGGAGGTTCAAGTGGAGGGGGGAGGAGGGTGTGCGTGTGGGGGACAACATGCATTGGCTTCGCGAATTCCGTGGCTTTTATCCCAATATCCCTGCATTGAAACTCGCGATGTGACATCTGATGCGGGTGGGGGACCCGATGAAGGGCGGTGGTGAAATTGGACCGACCATCACGGGGATGAGCCAATGCGACTCGGACGGAGACTTTGTAAGCCTGACTAAACACGCGCAGGGCGTATGGCGGTGGGGCCGCGCATATGGGCGCGCCCGACGCGCTGCGGGGACGCGGCAGAGATAGGCGCTCAAATTTCGTGTGTGGCGTCAAAATTTGGCAGAGATGGGGTGATTCGAACGCTCTGACGGCGGTATGCTTTGCGACGGGATTCGGGTTGGTTTCGGGGATCACGCCTAGCGGACACACGCCACAATGGGGCGTGCCTCTGAAACGCGTAATTGAGGGATTTGGGCTCGGATAACTCTGAGAAAATGCAAATTAGGTCCATGGCAGCACCATAGAGCATGCCGATATAGCTGCAGATAATCAAAGCCATCGCAATTTCCTGAGAGATTTTGTTAATAATGTCCCTTGATAGGCTCTAGAAGCGGAAACCCATGCGGAGCGTCAAAATCGGCGAGTATTCGGACTGCGAATCTCCGGTTTACGCAGGGTCGTGGCCACCTGAGATGAAATGGACGCCGTGGGCCACCGAAAATGATTCGTCGATCTATGTCTGTCCATGTTTGTAGTGGTTCGCGTGAGCGCTTAGGATCACATGACCACTCAGTTTACATGACCCAAACCACCATTGCCGTTCTTACAATATGTTTTGTATTCCGGTGCCCGGATACGTAAGGGGGAGCTCGCTAATACAGAGTTCCAGTTATGATTTGTGAATTATGAAGATTTACTACTTTCAATTAATATTGAATACATACTCGCTAAGGTCCATACCATAAGTATCTAACGGAAAACCAAGTTCAGCCCAGTGGGCAGTGTTCTGCTCTAGCATCCTCATTGTTTCAGTCAGTGGTTTTTGCAACCGGGCCCACCCAAATGATTTCCGGAAAGCTATGCCACAAAGTGTTTTGACTCTAGAAATAGCAACAAAAGACAGGCCAGAAGAGAAATCCTTGTTGCCAATGTCAATTGTTGCTTTTTCAAGAGTAATTCCTTGACTCTTGTGAATTGCAATAGCCCATGCAAGGGTAAGAGGTAACTGTGTCCTTGACAGTGACTTTCCAGTTCTGTCATCTGCAAAATCCTATCATTCTGGGCGCCGTGTCAGCATGGACATATTTCTCCTTCTCCTGTTCTTTGACTCGCTCGGCTGTGGTATATTCCCCATCCAGGCTCTTCTCTGTTTCCTGCCTCCCGTCTCGTGGTTGAGCTCTTGCAGTCTTGCCCCATTTATTCTTCAGATGTTCATTCACATTTCCGATTCGCAGTATCCTTCTCACTGTGCCGCAGTATTCTTCTCACTGTGCCGCAAGCCCGCTCAATTTCTCTCACTCTGGCCGTATCCCCGTGGCGAAGATAAAAAGACAGTTTCCGGCGCCTTTGCTGTCACTGCATTTGCCCGCTCCCACTTTGAATTTACGCCCCCAAGTTTCACAGGCAATCCGAATTTCTGCAACTACCCACTCTATTGAATCATTTTGCTCTTGGCTCTTGAATTCTACTGTCCTCAATGTCTTCTTGACTGGTACTCGTTCTGAATGTGCCCTCAACCATCCTCTGCTCCACTGGAAGTTATCAGATCATTTGTGTTGAGCTCTATCTCAATGTCTTACCATGGGTGAACTCACATGTCTTTGCGGCATCCTATTCAAACTATTTCGGCTGTCTTCAACCCTATCCCTCGTTGTTTTTGGACAGTTTTGGCACTACTTTGGGGATCCTTAGGATCTACCAATAATATTCTCAAGGGTATTACCAGTCAAATTCACTTGAGAACTGGTGCTTTTTTTGGGACAGCCTGTTCATTATGGCCACTTATTGCTTCGTAAATGATCACACTTGCGACCATCCACAACTTTTCGCTCAGAAATACACCAGTATTTACTTGCAGTATGCAAATTTCCTTTTGCAAGATCACTCAAATCTGTAAATGTTGCTAGGTTGAGCGCGCCTCCTGTAATTTCTGATCTTTCATTAGTTCTTACAGTGCTGTATTTCCCTGGATCCCTAAGCTTAGATGCAATTTATTCTTCCCTTCACCTCTTAGGCTGCCGGAGCGAAGCGGCGGCACATCTTGTCGTGTGAATCAACTCGTGAGATATCGGTCTCTAAATAGATTTCGGCCGAAACGAACCGGCGCTGCGTGGCAGCGCTGTGGTGCGAATCATCTCGTGACTTAGTAAACAAAGCCAAACCGCGGTTTTCTCACGTGACACGCAAATCGGATCCCCTTGATAGATCGGGGTCGCAAGCTCCCCCAATAATCGTGGTCAGTCCGCAGTCTCCGCCTCATCAGCCGGTGGGGCTAGAAAAACAAGCACTTTCAGAGTATTTAGCAAGAATCAGACAAGACGAAACATACGAGTGGGTTGGATCCCTGGCTCAAGCGGATTCAAAGGCTCCAATTTATCGAGGATTGCCTGGACAAGGGCGAAATCTGCCGCTGCGTCCACAGAGGTAGATATGTCCTCTGCAAACGCCGCGAGCGAAGCTCCGACCGTTCTCCGCGCAAGCTCGTCGTGCAGCCATGTGCAATAGGCCACAGTGCTGTACCCTGGGACGTTGGAAAGTATAAGAGCAGGGGCGAACATATCGGAGTGGATGACAGCTGTGCGCAGCTCGCTGCAACGAGGGTTGTGGAATACAGCCTGTATCGCGTGCGCAAGGCGGATCTGGTGAGTTGGGTGGATGGAGAGCGGACCGTCCTGGAATAAGTGTAACCCCTTGAGCGTTTTGACCGCTTCGTAGGGGTGATCCGCGGAACCGGCGCAGGATTCGAGGAAGGAGGCGACGAGTGAATATCGTGCCTCCGCGATCCAAGTAGACAGCCTGACATCCTCGCGTACTGCTCGCCCGGTCAGCTCATGAGGATCGGTGTCCAGCCTTGTCGACAAGTCCAACTCGGACCTGAGAGACCCGAACGCGGACTCGCCGGGAAAGATCGGGTCTGTCCAATCTGCATCGCATTGTCCGCAATGAATGGCACGCAAATAGTGCCACTGTACCAGTGCCACAACGGAGGTGGTGATAGAAGGGGAGTGCAAGGATGCAGTCTCCTGAATACGCTGAACGAGAGCCGTCCCTCCGCTCGCATAAGCTTTGGGAGACAATGCGATCCGCCAGAAGGCCGCGAGGATGTCCGACTTTGAAGTGCGGAGGGGTCGGCGCAATTCTTGCTCGAAAGCCGCCCAGACTGCATCTATATGGACCATGCCAACCGAGTCAAAGACAGCCTGGTCCGATTTACGATTGCGTAGGTATCGGATGACGCTATCCGGGAGGGGGGGATGGTCGACGTCGGCCATGACCTGCTTCAGAGAGAGCGGTATCAACTCCGTCGCTTGCAGGAGCGTGTCCATCCATTCGGGTTCCTCACTGGAATTGAATTCTTCCAGTTGACGAGGAACAATGGCTGAAAGGAGAGACTCCAGGGTAAATCGAAAGGTCAGGGGAGGCGTAGGGGGAAGTTGGATGAATTCGAGATTTTGTTTGAAGTACGCCGGTAGAGTGTTCAGGACAGATATACGCCTGATGTATGCGGACCAAATATTGTAGGGAGTCGAGCTCAGAATGAAGCCGACGGTTTCGAGGAGGTGGGGAATCATCCTGGCAGCACATTTTTGCGGTGGGGGGTAGCGATACGACCGGATCTCGCCAAGGTAGGGGAAACCATACTCGTTGCGCAACGCAAGGTCTGCAATCAATTTGATGAGTGGTGACAAGTCTGGTTCGTGGCCACTGCGAATGGCCTCATGCCATTCAATGGATTTTCGTAGAAAGTTTGTGAGCTCCCATTTCGCAGTTTGGAAGTGGATCCACTCGATTAACACCCCAGCGGAGACAGAGACCTTGAGGATTTCATTGTCATATGCGTGTCCGGTGGGCGAGTAGAGCGTCGGTAATGGCGACGGATCGGGGAAGGGTAGTGGTTGGCCATTGGGCCCAGGAGACGCAAACAAGGTTGCGACAGACCACAGTGCCTGATAGCAGAGGGTGAGACGACGTCTGCGAGCTTCAAATGACAGGAGTCCCGTGTCGCAACTGTCAAGGAGCCCTCTGATGCGCGAGTACAATGCGACATCCGGATTGAAAACCAATTCTCGAAAGTGTGCCGCATACGTGTCGCGTTGAATACCGAGCGCCCACAAAGTACGGGGAATGGCCTCGACGAAGGGCTCCAGTTCCGATTCATCAGATAGAGACCTGACAGTCCAGGTAAGTGCCTGCGCGTCTCTGGAGGCTTTTGTCTCCGAGAACTCGTCGGTGGCCGTGCGGATTATCTTCTGAGTGAAGGTCTCGTCATCTGGGATCCCTGCTTCGGCGGTTGGAGCGATTCGACCATGATGCCGACGCCATCTTTTTTCAATTCGCCGAAAAAGTCCCCAGAACAGGCCGGACAACGGCGTACGGTAAGGACTGTCGAGATACAGCAGTGGATGGAATGTGAGGATGAAATATACGCCAGCCATGGCGACCAGCATGGCCGCAGAAATCACTGCCATGGGGATGCTGACAGGTATAAGGAATGCGACGAGGCCTGCAAAGAAAAAGAGAAGCGCAGCGTGAAGAAGGAGGGGGATAACATCCACGACAGTATGCAGACTGAATCGCCTCAGGCCGTAGTATAGGAACGAGAAGACACGTGCCCGTATGAGTGGGGCAGATTTCAATTCAGATCTATGAATGAAATCACGCGCCCACTGCTCGAGGAGAGTCGCCACGAGAGCACAGCTGAGACTGAGTCCCAGACTAGTGAACCACAGTGCGTTGCACACCAGAGCCGATGTGGATGGTGTGAATGCAGGAATCGTGGGAGGAGTGAGAGTGCTGCTATTGGAAGACGCAGATAGCTGCATTGAAATTTGCGTCAAAAGCTGGACGGTGGCATCGGGATTCAGGGTCTTGTAGCTCTCCACGATAAACGCCGTCAAACTCGCAGAAAAAAGGCCCGCCTGTGGGATGTCAATGGAATAAGCTTACCTTCAGAACGAACTCACGAATATTAGCATGCCCTCCATGTTGCTCTTCCAGCTTTCGATCAAGGCTTTGTCGTACTTCTCGGCTTCAGCGACATACACGGCCCAAATCTTTGCACTCGCAGCCTCGGCGACGGGATCTTTGGATAGAATCAGTAATAATATGGGCTGAGGCAGATTTGTACGACCTTTGGGCTTGCTTACATCCCCTTTGCGTTCGAGGTCCATGGTGGTTCGAGAAGAAAGGCCAATTGTGGCTGTGTCCTGATGCACCGCCACTCGGGCTTTTCCGTTTCTTTCGTGCTTACTGCCATTAGCACTAGTACTTGGCTTCACCGCGCTTCACAACAACGGACCAGAGATTTTACAAGATGATCGAGAAATGAATGCCGCCAGCCAATTGAAATCCCAACTCCACTGCACTGTCGCCGAGTCCCCGTGCACGCCGTCCCGCCGTGCCACCGTGGCTTGGCCGTGGCTGACCGTGGCCACTAGCCGTAGCATACAAGTATCATCTGAACCGCCTCGTTCATGCTATCTATCTCCATTTCCACTTTCCGCCCATGCCAGGACAACCCCAAGAACCTTCAGCCAGCACGCCCTTCCTTCTCTGGCTCAACATCCTCGAGATCTGGGTCCGCTGAGCCTATTCTAATTCGAAAAAAACGCTGATTCTATGTGGCTCAGTTTGGAGCCCTTTTTTACGGTGCGCTGGCGTCCGATTCATATTTCAATGCATTTGATCACGACAACGTCCTACTACTAGGCCTTTATATCATCCTCTTCGCGCGCGGTGTGCAGATCCTCCTTCACCGCATTCGCCAGCTAGAGCGCCAGGGCATACTTCTCGGCGCTATGGTCGCTCTGTTCAGCCTTTCCACCGCACAGCTGTTCGTCCTGACGCTCAAGGCCGCTGTTGTGGTCGGCGAGACACGGATGCCGCTTGACAGTGTAGAAACTGCTTCGCTCCTCATATATGTTACTAGCTGGTACGTTTGAATACGGAATTTCCGCAGTACCTGCCAGCCGCTGATGTTGTCCCGAAGTCTCTGTTCCGATGCACTCCTGGTACGTCCACACCCTCTCGCTCGACGTGTCGCCCGATGCGTTGTTAGATTTATCGTTGCTACGTTATCTGGAACGACAACCCAGCCATCGTCGCTGCGCCTCTAGCCTTACTTGTTACCGCCTCTGGTGCGCCCGCCCAACTCACAATTCCTCCCGCAGTAAACATAACTGGAATCGTAATTATAATTTCCAGTCTTCGGCTACATGCGCAATGCACGGATATTTCAGATCCTATCGCTCACGACGGCCGTGTTCGTTACCCTTCTCACCGGTGTGCTCTTCTTCCGATCCGCCGCCACCTCTCTATTCAACTCAACATGACTGCTGGCAGTTTCCAAAGTCGCATGGGCTGCGTACGAGCGGCGCGCGATGCTCACCAGCGCTACACGAAGAAACTACCTCAGCGCTGGCTCTGCGATGTCCGTTGGCTTCACTTTCGTTTTACATCCATTTCATGATTGTTTCATTTGGTTTGGGCTGCAGTCTGGAATCGGGCTTCATCTACGCGCTCTTCGTGTCCATCCACTTCACCGTCTTCTCCCGCGGGGCAGCCGCTGCACCGGTAGGTGCTGTGCTCCCCTTTCCTTTCATTCATGTTGCAGTTACATTAATCGTTGACTACGGACCGCAGGTCATCTTTGCTGTCGTCGGGCAGATCGTTGTACGGCTTTCTTTCTTCCTCTCCCGCGAGGCCTTGGTTAACCCTCAATGTTGACAGGGAATTGCGCCGACGCTGATCATCGTGCGCTCTGGGCTACCCAGCCAGGCCGGGTCAACCTATGTCAAGACCGGGGCATCTGTGCCTTTGTCACCGATGTAGGGAGGGGTGTGATTGAGCCCTGGTGTGAAAGGTTTTCGGTGTTACGTTTTTTTTTTGGTGTGTAGGACAATATGTTTCACGAGTTGGGTGGGCTACATGGCTGCATGATATTAAGAACGACCTGTGGAATATATTTCTTGCTGAGATTGTAGAACCGAATTCAATCGCGCTAAAGCAGAGAAAATGCGAACTTCTTCATTCTCCCTCAGTACACAGACAGGCGAAATCATGCGGCAAATCAATCGAGCACGAAATCCAACGGCCGCACCCACCCTCCACCTCATGATCACCCATCATGCTCACCCATGGCCACAACACGTACACACCGCACACACCAGACAGCACGGCACCCGCACCACCTCCAACACGATCCGCGTACATCCGTGCCCCCGACACCACTCATAGCTCCGCAACGCCTCCCTGCGCTCGGTGAAATCGCTGACGAACGCGCACGGTATGCAGTGCTGCGCGCACGCGGTGCAGCTGCCTGGCGCGCGCGCCTCGAACACGCCCTCGAAGCAGGTGTAGCACAGGAAGTCGCAGAGGCAGACGGGGATGGTGCAGGGGCAGCAGAGGACGTCGAGGGCTTTTTGGGCGGGGTGCGTGGGCGCTGGAAGGTAGTTTTGATAATGCGTCGACGAGGAAGAGATGGGAATAAATAATCACGTTTCGAAGGTAAAGTCAATGGGGAGATCGGGCGCGGTTCTGGATGCAGGCGTCCAATTAGTCCATGCGCAGCGCGAAAGTGGCATAATGTGCGTACGCCGGGTTACGATAGGTGGTGATGGTTTGGGTTGGGGGTTGGCGTCAGCGCCAGGAGTAACACCAGGATTTAGCGCTTCCGAATCCTGGCTCCCCTTGGCTGGCGAGGCTACCGGCGGGATGGTCGGTCTGGGCTCTACAGTACATAGCCAAGGCCAAGTCAACGGAGAGGGCCCCGAATCAAAGGCGTGAAGGCTTACGTTGATCCACGGCCCTCGTGGGTTGGTTATCTGGTTCCCCCGACTCCTTGACTTCCATGGCGGTGGGGGGTACGATGCATTGGCGCGGTGATGCTGCTGCTTCTTATATACAGTTGGTCAATGCGATGACCTCACTGAACAAATCGAATCAGCTCAGTGATCCACGACGTCGACGTCGGCAAACTTCTACTAGGACAGCGAGAAAGATCGGGTGTTGTGTTGATGCTCCTGGACACTGGTGACCCAGGATGTGACGCGCTGAGCGGGGTGAATTGGCGCTCATGAACACTCCGTACCTCTTAAATATTTACGTGAAGCAACTTAGTCCGGTCCGAACCCGGCAGCCCCTTCTCCACCGCCACACTCTCCCAGCTACTCTACTCTAGCTGGCACCGGCGCGCCGCACATGCACGATCCCGCGCCGCACAAGCCCGGGGAGGCACTCCAAGAGCCCGGCGGACGCGTGCGGCGGCACGCCCTCCACGTCCACGGCCTCCAGCGCGCTCAGCGCGCCGAGCACCCCGTCGAGCGCGCGCCACTGCGCGTAGTTGGCGCGCTTCGGCGCAAACGGCGACGAAACCCGATGGGCCAGCACAGTGCTGTCGGTGCCCGAGTTGTCATCCTCCGAGTCGGAGTCCGGCGGGCGGTCGGAGGGGGCGAGGCGGAGGGTGCGGAGCGCGGCGGTGGGGTCGAGCTGCGCGCAAAGGGCGACGACGGCGGGGAGGGTGGTGGCGGTGATGTCGTAGAGGAGGAGGTCGATCAGGTAGGGGATCGTGCTGCGCCCGATGTGCACCTGCGACGCGAGGGAGGCTGCGGGGTCATGTCAGAAAGGGCAGGCGGGTGTGGACGTGCACACGGACGTACAGGAGGAGACGGACAGCTCGAGGACGACGAGCTCGGGCCCGCTGATTGCAAGAAGGCGCGGGAGACACGGGGTGTCGGGGGTGTCGAACGTGAGCGCCTCGATGCCGACGACGTGTATCGGTCCTTCTGGGTCGGTGAGCATGCTCGTTACGAGAGTGGCTTCGCCGCTGACGTTGAGCGCAGTCACGCGGATCGAGCGGCTCGAGAGCGGCGTCCAGTCTTTGTCCTCTAGCGCAGGTGTGTCGGAGGCGGAGTACAGCATGAGGCTCCCGAGCTTGGCTATGCGGTTGTGGGCGAGATATTCGAGCTGGGAACGGCTTACTGACGTTCCCGAGAAGAAGCGAATGTCCGTGAGCGAGGGGAGTTGGAAGAGGTGGCGGATAAGAGCGAGCTCGGCGGTGTGCGGACAATTGACGATGCTCAGCCGGCGGGGTGCTGGGATACGCAGGTCAAGGAGAGAACTGAACAAGGGCCGGGTGACATCGAAGTAGATGTAGATATTGTGGATGTAGCGCCCGATATGCGGAGACTGAGTTATAATGTCGCAGAGGAGGCGACATGTAGCGTCGTCCTTGATGTTGACGGAGAAGAAAATGTGGAGCTGCGAGGCAGGAGTCCATGAGCGCGCGACAAGAGCACAGTTGCGCAGAGACGTTGGATCGGCGTGGAGATGGTCGATGATCTGGTCGGTGAGTTCAGGGATGTGGAACATGCGTAAGAGTGATTGATCAAGGCAGTGCGCATCATGATCAGCCGATTGGTCCCGGCCCGTGGCTGCCGAAGGGAAGACAAAACTGTGGAAAGCTCCTATAAACTTGAAAGAAAAAATTGGGTGGAGGGTTTGATGAGGAAATTTGGCGACGATGTTAGACAGTCGCATTCTCACAGAGGCTGTGTCGCCAAAGACTTGCGGGGATTCCTTCCGAAGTTCCCGGTTCGAATAATGGCCATGGCCAGGCAGCTGCAGATTGATGCGGAAGCGATAGATGTTTGCAGAAAAAAAGACTGGTCCGTAACAAAAGAAGTGGTTCCTGTTACCATAAGCGAGTTCTCAGGCAACGCCACTTGTCCGTTGAATGAGATACTTGGCAGTACTATCCCATTCTTCTGGCTTTGGCTCGCTAGGGCGCCGCAGGAACCAAGTAGGGGCCCGAACCGTAGACCCGTAGTCGTCCTTGAGGATTTCTTTGTTGATTTTTTGGGTGACTGTCCAGTGTCCTGAGAATTCGGGATCACGATTGGCTATCACATTCCTTTCGATTGCGTTGGAAAGCCTCCAGCTCTAAGGCTTCCGCCCGTGGCCGTCGCGACGGTTCGACGGCACCCGTCGAGCGGGTGCCGTTCTCGTTCCATTGGAAAATTCTCACTATGCTTGACGGCCCGTTAAACAACGGCCGCGACGGCCGTTGAAACGGGTCACTTCCCATCTTCGTCCGAACTGACCTTTGAGAGAATATTCCGGTCGTGCATGCTTCCACATTGGACAGGCTACTGATTGGACATGGTTTAGAGTCCGTTCGAATCATCCTGTTGTCAGGATGCAGGATGTATTGGGCTGTTTATGTCGCTGAAGCCGAGAAATAGCGGGAGATTTTGCGCCTGTGTGGGCATTGCCGCATTTTTCTCTAATTTATTGGAGCCTTTGAATCCGCTTGAGCCAGGCATCCTACTCACTGGTACCTTATTCGCTGCCTATGCTCTGCCAGACGATTTCACGTTACTTGTTTACCTAGTTCTATGTACTGGCTCACGATGGGGAGACTTGCAGAGAGGGTTGCTGAATTACACAGGCTGTGGATCCAGTTCAGATTGATTTCGACTTATACTTGGGAAATCGATTGCACTGCGGGAGGTCATTGACAAATTTCCGAGCCGCACCTCCGAGGACTTTTTTTATCCTCCCTGTAGCAAGATGCGGAACAATGATAGATCGACGCGGGCTTTGCACTTTCTGAAACCGGCGTTCGTTGTTCGGACCGTGCCGTGTAATATAGCCTAAACTAACCTGTGATTCGTAGACTGCGAGTGGTGAGCACTGTTTACCGATCAAGGAAGCTTTGAACTCAATCTAATATTTGGCCACCGTATGTTCTGTTTGTTGCACTGCCAATTACATTCTGGTTAGGTTAGGTTATTACACGGGGTCCAAATAACGGAACGCCGATTTCTGAGGCTTAGTTCCCAGTATACAAAGCAAGTAAAACTGATTCCCGGGTTATTCCCTTCTGCGGCTCCGGGTAGGCAGGTGACTACCGAACTCTCTTACACCACCCATCAACTGCGCAGTTGGAAAATTCTATTGCGGAGATCTTCGCCGCCAACGGATTTGGCATTTCCGCAGTCCACTTTCCACGGGTTCGCGTAACGGGTTTATTCTCCGCCCGTTTACCGCGAAATAATACGTATTTGCGGCCAGCAGTGGCCGACGAAGAACTTTACTCAAACGTATAAAAGGTTTCACCACAACGATGCTATACCTCGGTCTACCCTGCTCCTTTTCTTCTTTCTTCCTTTCTGCAACCGCCCCCTTACGTCCAGTATGAAGTCGTTCCAAAACATCGTTGCTTCGGCCTTAGTGCTCTCTGCATTCTCCCTCGTCAACGCGGCTGCGGTTGTAAGTGCGGACACCCCAGAAATCAGGAAACTATTCAACTTCGATTTTAGACCAGCTCCGCGGTGGGCACACCCGTTGCCGTTTCGTCGACCGCGACCAGGATCCACCCTTCCGGCTCCGCGGCTGCTACTGCAGTTTCCTCGAGCCAAATAACGATTCCCGTGTCCAGCGTCTCAACCATTACTGCAGTTTCTTCAAGCGCTAGCTCGGCCGTGACTTCCTTCCCCTCGGGCAGCGTCGGCCCCGTCGGCGGCTTCGTCGTCACCGGCATCTACACGACTTGCCTGACCGTCACTTTTGACGCCCCGCGCTACACCATCTCCGCGTCCGCGTCTGTTGGCCCTCCGACTGAGTCTGCTTCTGCCATTGGCCTTCCCACTGTATGTTCTATTCATTTATCTGGTGTCGTAGGATCTACTGACATATCTATCATGAAGGCCAGCAGCTCTGCCAAAATTGCCCGGGCCGTCACTTCTTCTCTCGTCGTGAGTTACACCACAGGCCATTTGATTTGAGTTCTCACACCAGGTAGGTGGTCGCCCCGAGCTCGACTCCGGTTGCTGTGACAAGCAGCGCTGAGGCGACATCCGTGAGTTCTCGCCTCTCCGACTGTTTGGTTCAAGTCTAATGCCATTCGGTAAAGCCCGTCAGCTCGACTCCGGTTGCTGTGACAAGCAGCGCTGAGGCGACTTCCGTGAGTGATCGCATTTTCGACGTTGGTGGTTCACGTCTCATGCTGGAGAATTACAGCCCGTCAGCTCCACCGTGGTCGCGTCCGGCAGTGTACGTCCAATTATCGCGTGGCTCTATGCTCCAGCCTGACTAACATTTGGTTCAGGCAAGCGCAAGCAGCGCCCCGGCGAGCGTCGTGGTCTTCACGACCTGCCTGGCGTTCCTCCCCAGCGCTTCCGCGACTGCGACCGCCACCCCGAGTAGCTCGTTCTTCACGTTCCCGACCAGTGGTGCGGTGACGTCCACCATTGCCTGAGAAGCACGTTCCGCTTGCCTGCCAGTAGTATGCAGTGAGTAAGCGTCGTCATTCCCACCTGCCCCTCTGATAACCCATCTCTGCTTCGTCTTTGAAGCAGCCTTACCTTAGGCTTTCGAAGTCTCTTAAGTACACGGACCTTTACGTCTCACATAATGTTACGCACGGACAATTTATTGCATTGATTATAACGGTCGGCCCCTTGTTGTGAGACCTGCAACATACTTGAGATTGAGAAGTGCAATGGAATGTCGGCCAAATTGCGCTCAAAGTTCAAATTGAACTTCAACGTACTTATTGCGATGCTTGCTCAGTTCCACAAATGAAGGCCTTTGGCTGTACAACAATTTCAGATGAGTCTAGGGGGGGAGAGACACGAAGGAAAGAGAGAGCCTGTGGAATGCTTCTGCAGACTAAGTCTCATTATCCCAAATGCTCCAGAAAAAAAGGGGGAACGAGGGCATCACTCTCCATCACCAGCCGTTGCCGCCATCACCCAAAAAGTGCTCGCTCTCACCCTTTCGCACCGTGGCCAGAACCGTCGACCCACCAATTTGGACCTTTAGCCATTCGGCTAGCCGACGTGCTCTGGATTTTCTCCCGGGGTGTGCCACTTATATGCCAGTGGCATTTCAATTGCCTAACGCTTTCAATTAGAGCAAGAAAAAATTTAGAGGCGGCTTGCTGGTCGAAGCTGTCTTTGGGGTCCGTGCGACTTTTCTCTCGTCAGCCAAAATCTGATGTACTAGGTGCCTCAAGGAACTGGGTTCATGCTTCTTAATCAATGGCCTACCAATATGAGATCATTCTTCACTATCGCGTCGTCGGCCCAATAACGCGTCATATATGGATCCAGTGAGCTGAAGGGACTTTCTTCAACGTAGAAATCTGTGACATAACGGCCCACGCTTGGCCTCGGCAGGTACACATGACTACCTCTTCGCAACATAAATAGGCCGATCCCAAGAGTCGGGTCTTAATCCCCGCTCCCTCTCCGTCACTCAGGATGAATGTAACCCAAGCCAGCAGCATGGAACTCGCGATCTATGCAATTACTTTTGCCACCCTCATATCCGCCACTGTGCGTTTGCTGTTCCGACATCGGTCTACCATCCGGCAGATCCTAGGACCGCCATCGCCATCGTGGATTTTTGGTGGGATCTGCGCTTTGCTTATACCACAGGCGGATCCGACTAAATAGGGCTTGCTAGGACACATGCTACAATTAAGGCTCTCACGCGAGTACGGAGACCACGAATTTCAGTGGCTGAAGCAGTTTGGGTCGGTGTATCGGCTCCAAGGCTGCTTTGGGGTGAGTTTGTGCTCGCTAATTCATACTACTCGTATCAATGCAGTCACAGAAAAATCAGCTCATGGTCGCGGATCCTCTCGCCCTGCAATATATATTGAACAGCCCGGTGTTTGGGCGCACCGGGGCAGTGAATGTGATGGTGGATTTGGTGTTTGGGAAGAAAAGTGTCATTGGTGCCCAAGGTATGATTCATTGGCCAACACATTAACGCGTTGAACTCAGCGTTGACTCAGACAACGAACACCGACGACTCCGCGCCGGCCTCAACATTGGGTTCACTGCTACTGCTGTGCGCAATTATCAGCCGGTATTTGAAAGGGTAGCAGAGACGGTGTGTGTTTTCGACAATCCAGCCTTCCTCATTCCAACCTTTGTCCCCAGATTGCGGAAGAGCTCGACAATCATCCTGCAGCCTCGATAAATATTTCCCCGCTCCTCACTGTCGCGACACTGGGGGCAATCACAGAAGGTCTAATGCGGCATACTCATTCTGAACCGACATAAAACACTGACACTAATCCAAGCGGTTTTCCGATATTCCCTCAAGGATTTGGGCGAAGAATTTGTAGAAAATAACTTCCAAACCGTGTAAGGGGTCTGTGTGCCCAAGACCTGAATCGTATAGCTGAAATACGTCTATAGTGAGCTTACGGCGACTCGATCCGAAGCCCAACTTTTGGTCGATGCGTTGAGCGACCGACTTCCTCTGTGGCTTTGGCATGCAGCGACCTATCTCCCCACCACCGCCTTCAAGATCATCAGGAGAGGAAATGAACTGGCCGATCAGATGGGACGCCAGATTGTTCGCGAGAGGCTGGATGCAGCGAAACAGGGATTGAAGATGAATGATGATCTTTTCAGTATTTTGTGTGAATACCACGTTCCGGTGGACAGAACTCGACTGATCCCACTTTTCAGTGGATCCAGATGTGCAAGACCACATGAGCGGGGACGATGTCGTTGCGCAGATCAGACTTATTTTGCTTGCTGGGCAGGAAACTACGGTATAATCATGCGATTTCCACGTCGTTGTTGAAACCGTTTTCTGATCGCTCTCAGGCAAACACCATTGCGTGGGGCCTGCTGGAGCTTGCCAAGAACCCGGCCTTTCAGGAGAAACTGCGCGCGGAGATCCAAGATGCATTGGGAACAAGTGCGGGCGCTGTCGCATACGACGGCATGCCTCTGTTGAATGCTTTTATTAAGGTGAAGTGGTATCAGGCGGAAATATTTAATTATAAACCATCCAGTGCAGGAGACGATCAGGCTCTACCCAGCTCTACCACTTGCAGACCGGGTCGTGTTGCAAGACACGACGATCCCACTGTCGGACCCAATAACCACTTCAACAGGGCATATAAACCGTATACCTGTTTTGAAGGGGCAGCATGTGACGCTCTGCATCGCGGCATACCAGAGGTTTTGGTGCTACCATTGCTTTGGGACGACATAATCAATTATTGTCTTCTCAGACTCGAATCGCGCTGGGGTGCAGACTCGCATGATTTCAATCCCTTCCGGTGGCTGGACGGTACGGAGTTCCGAAAGGAAGCCGTTGGACCATACGCAAATTTGTACGTCAAAATCTAACCTCGCCTTCACGGACCCTCATATCCGCAGATTGAGCTTCTTGGGTGGTCCTCGCACATGCCTAGGGTGAGAGAAATTCATTTCAGGGGGGAACTCACTCACGATAGATGCACAGGTGGCGTTTCGCGTGAGTGTTATTTAGTCTCTTCCTAACATGTATACCGATTCCCTATGTCCGTGACTCGACAGGATTGTGGAGATGCAAGTCATTCTCTCCCACCTGGTTGCCAAATTTTCTTTTGCACAGGTGGAGGGCGAGTCGATTCTACCGCGATACTTGAATAACCTTCTCCCAGTCGTTTCGAGTGGAGAGAAAGCTGTTCCTCTTTCCATTACCCGAATTTGATGTACTTGATATGCCGCTGTTCGTCGCAGTACCTATTTCCGTGCTGCTGAATATTTCATGTTCAGCGTTGCCGATTGAATGACGCCTCTTATGATTATCTTCAATTCTCCAACACTTCGTTTTTACAGGTTCGGACATCCTTTGGTTCGAGCTTTCACCTAGACTAGTACTTGAACCAGTTACCAGCAGTGGGCTCAGGAGTTGTTCCTCTTCTGGGACAGCCATGTATTCCCGAGACTAACGGTTCGAATTCCGGTGGTGGCGTGCAGGAAGACGCCGAGGATGTTCGGGCCGGGCTGGCGGCGGCAACAAATGTGCTAACCAACATGCCAGTCGTGTCCGATGATAATTGAATGTAATTTTGTTGTATCCATCTTTTTTTTTGGTTGCGCAACCCACTGAACTTAAAAGGGCTTATGACTGAGTACGCTGCTTATAACCGGTAAAATGGCGATTTTTGTCTGTTATAAGTCTCGGATGCGAAAAAGACCCAGAAGCGAAAAATATGGGATTATAGGCTCGATTTTAATGCGTGTGAGGGGCCTTCAGGAAGGAAGGATGTATTACTGCGGAGGTCCCAATTAGGAACAAGCAGGTACTGTACCAACATACAATGCGTCCTAATTGTATGCTACAGTCGCCATCGGCCCACTCGCTGTGAAAATCAATCTACCTCGCAAACGAGGCAATATACCTCTCACGAAGAAAGCTAAGAAGACGGGTATTGGTGGCATATACTATCCAGGAAACCTAAAAGCAAGGGAAGCTGAACCATTCAGGCATGTTCCCCCGCTGTTAGGTAGGTCATGTATGCCTGGCGATAGGCTGGAGCGACAAGGATCAGCTGGTGTTGCGGCAAATGCAGTCGGTTTTAATATCTGCATTGACGGTACCAATCCGTTCAGGTGCGACTCTCAAAGACTAATTTCCATAAAGCGGATAACAAGCATAGGTCTGTGCATTACCCTTGAACAACCGACAAGAAAACATAAAGAACAATATCGGGGTAGTCTCTCGCAGCCAGACACTTCAATATATATTTAAACTTGTACCTCGTTATATTGAAGTCTGTTATTAAGTGCGGGGGTCCGATCAGGGTAAAACCTTGTTACATAATCTGCACAGCCACGCCGCCGGATTTCGATGTTTTGTGCCTACAGGATAGATAATTAAAGTGGTTTTTGGTGCAAGTGAAGCTATATTACTGCACTAAATGTTTCTGACTGCTCAGATTTTTTATCTAAAGCTCACAATCCAGGTGGATGAAGCGCCGAAATAGGACATGTGACCATCACTGTGCTGAATTTCGAGCCTCCAATGGCACTCTAAAAGTTCAAACAAATTGGAGGAGCTTTCAAGTGTTGAATGAAGCATTCTGGATGCTAGAATTTATCGAAAATATTGATGCTAGTTTTGCGGTCGTCTTCCAAAGAACAGAGTGGCTGTGCTGATTATATAACAAGTGCTTACCCCAATCGGGACCCCGCGCTTAACAACAGACTAATATCAGAGGTCGTTGGGTGCAAGAGAGGTAGCCTTTCACGCAGGCCCCAGACGGCTAAGTTCCCTGCACATTGATGCCATACCCATGTAATGGACGCTTGAATGGCACATTGCCTTACGAAGACAGTTGTGTCTGTGAATGTAACCCATATCGATGAACATAAACTTCGAGAACCAGATGCGTGCGAGGAAGCACCAGTTGGTTTGAATGAGTCAGAGCATCTGGACTTGGGTAGTTTCCGGAATCCCAGGAACACGATCGCGACGTCAATGCTCCCGGGGGGTAGGCAATGCCAGTTCTCCAGGTGACTGCAACACAATCAGGTACGGGAGCATACACAACCTCGCCCACGATAGAGTTGTGCGCTTATCAGAGCAAGATCCATTGCTGAATGGTGACCGACTGGAGTCTTTGCGTTGTCACCTGTTCAAATTGCCGGATAGCTTGAGATCAATATACTGCTCCTGAGGAACCGTGAGCTGTATAGATAGTTTGCCTCGAGCAATATTCTCCTGGTCTAGTGATGGGTGTGAGGGTGAATTTCTGCATGAAGAGAGAATTAAGAACAGAATGTTTCGCACGTCATGGTAAGTCCGACAGCTCCTGATCTTCACCACATAGGGGCTTATTTCTTAGGAGAGTGGAGCATTTGAGACAGGCGTGCTCGCTGTCCGAGACAACCCGCTCGAACCATCAGATACCGGATATTCATTGTATTGTCTTGCGAAAAGACGCAGAGGCGCATTAATCCCGGCGCTATCGTTCATACCAGGTCTGGGCGCATAGCATCCAGCTGGTTCTCCGCAATCATGAGTACATTCCTCGACCCCTGATTCTGTCTGTGTGGGTGGCATCATGGCCATTCTCCTGGACTTTTCCGGGGTCGGTGCTCTTTGTTGTCAGCCTTCTCTTTCGCATGGTGATGGCATGGTGACAAGGTAGGCAGTTCCTCTCCCTCCTCATAGTCACAGATTGTCCTCAGGGTACAATCAACCCCTGTGCATGACCCCATTTTTCGGATCGGGGCCCTCCACCAAAATGAGTGACAAAAATAAAGGGCTCATGTTCCGCAACTACCCATCATAAAAATCTGAAAATATTTGTGTATACACTACAAAGTGATTGTATTGTATCCACCTGTTTCGTTTTACAAGTGCTCGTATTGCCACTGAGAAATACGGAAGTACTTTTTTTTCGTATCTGGGTTTCAACTCTGTAGCCCATTTGCTCATGATGCTTATAACGTGTTACCACCGCTTTCGCATCGTTTTGAGCAGATCGGGGTTTTTGGAACAGTCCAATGATCGCACTCACAAAGACAGTTGTTGGATTGTCCACTGCAGGGACTGGAGCCAAATCACAGGTAGCCAAGGGAGACGGAGATTGCAGGCTCGAATAAAAGACTTGATCAAGATTTCGATAGGCCGCTTGTAAATTATGCTTCGATCGAGCAATTGAATAGACAGTTTTGTGACCACCGAAACCCCAAGACTTTGGACAAGTTCAGAATTCAATAGGGAAAAAGTCCAAGCCCGCAATACGCATTTTCATGGTTAATGTTTCCATAGCTTATTCAAATAGCTTTCTGACTCATTGGATGCATATTTGATATTCTGTAGGTATAAAAGCCCAGTACATATTGTAGATACCTCACCGGTTTGTAACCGGGCCTCACTGCCCTAAACTGTCTTTGCAACCTACCCTTGCCTGGAAGTTTCGTCCCCCGGAGCCAAATTCTACAAGCCATATAAGCTATATTACAACGCCGGTAATCAGTCTGAGACCTCAACAAACCCAGGTGCGCGGCGGCGGTCCAATTTTTCCTTATCTTTGCGCTAGCTCAAATAATGGAAACTTGTCGTCAATACTCATTGAGTAAGACCAGCACTAGTAAAAAAATACATTGATAGAAATTCGTATTCAAACTGAACTCTTGGGTAATTTACGGAACTCCAATGATTTGTCATCTTCCTCGCGACCCTGTTCCACGTTGTCACAGTGATTTAGGTTGGTGTTGAATGTGTGGAGGACGGTTGCGGACATTTCATTGCTCATCCCAGAAGCAGGCCTGGGCCTAAACTGCACAGAACTAAACTGGACTGTGGTCTTATCAGACCATGCTTGCCCGCGTGCCACTCGCAAAATAATCAAGAGCGGTGCGATTGACTGCCGTATGAGGTGTTCAAATTCGATTAGCGTGCAGGGAATGAACGGTTCTCACCTGAGTCTGGCCTAGAAGGGGCAGTGCCAAATGCTGGATAGCGCTATTCAGGCCGTAGCTGATCAAGAGTATGAGGCCATTGACCGAGTAAAGGGTTGCCGACTCGACAAGCATTGCGGTCGAGGTCACGTAAGGTATGGTCATATTGGGACCCATAACTTTTCGCAGCCGAGAGCGCATGAAGAGGAGACGACCGGCGATGAGCATTGTCAGGATGATGGTCATCGAAATCGAAATAGAAAGGTAGGGGACTGCGAGGTTTATGCTGATCTTAGTCCAGATAGTGTTGCCCGGTTGGCTGAGTCTTGCGATCAAGATAGCAGATACGACTATATGGAAAGTTAGCCTATTTGCTTGTGAAAGCATGGGAACACTGGCCTATCGAGGCCGAGAATAGCAGGGCAGGCAAAGCGGTGACATAGTAATTTCGAGACCATATCATCCAAAATCTGTATAACTATACATACCGGTCGGTGGTGCGTAGGAAATGGCGGAATAAAGCTAGTATACGAGCAATGCATCTGCAAACCAACTGTTTACGATATAGACCGAGTTACACACCACAGCGGACCAGTTAGTGCTTTGTTGGAGGAAGAAAGCATTTGGTCCACCGGGATAGGTTCTGTTGTCGATAAATGTCTTCTGCGCAAGTACGAGATTGGCGGCGTTGCCGACGTTGCCAAGAGTGAACAGAATGCAAATAAAAGCAAGAAGCTCTTTGTTCCGTCGTCCGTCCTTGCGTAAGAGAAGGGCTTGGAAACACTCCACAAATAATGTGAAATGTACTCCTGTCATCGCTGTAGTCAGCCCCATGGAATATCAAGGAGACAGAAGTACAAACCATAGCCAACAGTCCCCAAGAACAAGCCCGCAAGAATCAAGCGCTCGCTGCGGAGGTCGGGAGCAGTTTCGGTTGGCGAGATAGACATGGGCAGGGGGACCAAGGTATATGAAAAGTTGAGTCCCCAGGTCCCGCTATGAGCCCTTTTATGGGTATTGCGAGCTGTTTTTTGGCCCATGGGAACAGACCTGGGATGATGCAACACAGGTGGCGAATCAGTTTGAATTTAGGTACGACGGGAGAGACTGGTAAGAATCCGTCTTCTGCGGTGACAGTGGTTCGATGATTAAACCATCTCTATTCATTCTATATCTGACTTTATATATTTGTCAACTGCGCGGAAGCAGTGAAGGTAATGTTTTCTGGGGTGTCTTCCATTCTCCTCTTTCAACATTGTTGTGCTGTAGTCAGCTGGTTGATTTGCATTGCACAACTGGGTGCCCCACCTTTTTTGGGTTCGTATCTACCACTGGGTAGCTAGCTGGGCATGAGTAAAGAGTAGCCTGAATGCCTGAAGACTCTCACGAGAAGTGTGCGAGCGGGAATCAATCATAACATAAACTCAACATATTCACTGTCTCTCCACAAATCGGAGCATTGTTCACGAACTACGTGGTCTGGCTCCCAGCGAAATTCCCGCAAAGAGTGCATAACATGGGGGCAAATCGTTCAGTCTCACGAGAAGTGCATAACGAGTGCGGGTCCCGGGAATCAATCGTACCAGTGCGCCAGTGTTCACCGTCGAACGAAGGAGTTTCGTTGAGCAGAAATGCCTACCGTCGTTGCGATGCGCAAGTCCAAGGTAAGGCTTATTTCTGCTCCTCCATTTTATAAGTATCCTAAAAGCCATGCGGACAGACACAATAACGAACCCAGTCAGGTTTCTCTGTGTTATACATTTGTTGGGGTACTTAGTAATGAAATCATCCCAATTGAATCAGGTACCGGTGCACGATGATCAAGAATAACGGGGCACAATCTCCACCGCAATGGCTTTATCTATCGTCCCGAACGTGGCGCCGAGCGCGACCAATTCCGGATTCGGCACCGGTACGTCTCGGTACATCCCAATGTCGGCCTGGTACGCGTACTGTGAGAGCGAGGTAAGTGTATCGTATTTCATGTTCAACGGAGGGCCGACCCACCATCTCATCCAGCTCCGCAATCCCTGCGGTCTCAGCGTGAGCAAATGTCACTTCCTTTTTGATTGCTGAAAATCATAAAATCAGCTGGCGCTACTGGGCAGCCACGGTGGTGTCCCACCTGCGGATATCTTCGCTGCGACCTCTGGGTACGTCATGATTGCGGTTACCACCGGGAATGCTTTTCCCAATATGTTTTTTGAGGGGTCGGCGTAGTTGCGCAGGAGCGCAACGGCCGCGGAGCCGATATCGCGCGTCCAGGTGAAGGTCTGCGTAGCCTCCGCGGTGTAGTTGGGTACCGGAATGATGTAGCCTGTATCTGTCTTCTGGAGAGCGAACCTACATGTGGAAGATAGAAAAATGTCAGTGATACGATACTTCTGAAATAAGTAGAAGCGTGAAGAATTGCACGCACGTCCACAGATTGTCAACAAAGTACCCCGTGTCGAGCGCTGCGGAAGGGACACCTGAAGATTTCAGGTATTCCCAGACCGTAGCCTTGTCTGGGGAAGCGATGTCAGCTTACTAGTAGCAGGGCTAGCGGGTTGTTTTACGATCGATGTGATAGATTGTGGGGTATTTCCCCTTCGACAGCGTCTTCGAACTCGGCAGTCCGCTGAGGAGCCAGTCAATTGCATGCGTGTATGTCGAAGGATCGTGTGAGCTGACCTCCAGACGAAGAACTTGACTCCCTCGGCCTTCGCCGCATTCACCAAGTTCTTCCCCTGCTCGACCTCCCCGATACCATTAGGCGTACCGGGGAACACAGAAGGGTCCCAGAAATTCGTGACCTGCATGTATATCCGGCATGTCAAACCATGCTATTATTGAAGCGAGAGGAATTAAACGTACGCCAAATACAGCCTCACTCCCTTTGATGGCTCCCTTTAAAGACTCAAGATCGAACAAGTCCCCCTTGACGACCTCGATCCCCTTCGCCTTGAGCGCCTTCGCGGCGTCGGAATCGGGGTTCCGCGACACAGCGCGCGGTGTGAACGTTCCATCCGCAAGCACGGCTTTCAAAACTGCAGAGCCTTCGAGTGCGTCGGTATGAATGTCGCGATGGTGGAATTACAGGTACAATGAACTCACCTTGTTGTCCAGTTGCGCCGAAGATGGTGAGAATGGGCATTTTGCGCGTGGGGTATCTAGGTGTTCCATTAATGAGTTATATAGTATGGGCGGTCCGGCGGCCGCGAGGTCAGGAGTAGTGGAGCCGTCCAATGAGAGTCGTGTGAAACATATTCAGGAACTAGTTCCAACGGAATTTACCCGGAATCGAAGCTTCAAGAGGGCGCGGATCTTTGCTCCAGGCCACTGGGGTCAGTGTCGGGACCCGATGGTCGCGAGGACGAAATCTCTCTGTTGCATGCAGGTTTCGGAGAACGCCGGTCATCATTGTTACGCCGATATCATATGCAATTGCTACTCCGAGCTCGTCATCGAAGATATCATGGATGTGCTCTTGAATTAATGTTTTCAGCGAGTCGACGACATCCTAACCAAGTATACATAGTCCATCGAAGTAAAGCTACATGGGTGTCAATAAATTTCGAAATATCCTAGAATATCTGCACCCACAGTGCGCAATACCGTCTCTCCCTCCTCCCCTTTGCCCAGCTACTCCACCCCTCGCCTCGCTATCCACCAACAGTCTGCACCGGCGGCGGCATCGCGATCGGACTCCCCGCCTCACCCCCACTCCCGCCCGAATAAGCATACCCATACGGCGCATACCCATACGGATACCGCACGTCTCCGCCGCCGCCGTGCACAAACGCGAGCTGGTGCGGTGCACCCGGGGAGACCTGCATCTGCATGTACACCGGCGCGACGAGCATCTGCTTCGGGGCCGATGCATCGCTCCGCGGCGAGCCGTGCGCAGGGGGTGATGCACTGTGGACGGCGGGCGAGCTGTGTGCGGACCCCGGCGTGGCGTGCACAGACGACGGCGGGGTCGCCCGGATGATATACACCGGCGCAGGCGGCGCGGGTAAAGGCGCCCACGCGGGTGCGGGCATCGGCATCGACAGCGCCTGCGTGTGGGAGGGGTGGTACGTCGGGGACGCGGAGCGGCGGTGGTGGTGCCGGTGCGCGCGCCGCCGGGGCTGGGGCGGGGGTGATGGCTGGTGGCGCGTCGGCGGGGGCGGCGGCGAGGGCGACGGTGAAGGCGAGAAGGCGGGGTAGTACGCAAGGGGGACGCCGTATGTGGGGGGCGCAGACGCAGGGAGCTCGGGGAGCGTCGTCGCGCGGCGGTGCTGCTGTGGAGTCCTGTGCCGCGGCCGTGCAGTCTCAGGGGACGCAGAAGACGTGGCGGCGTTTGCGTCCAGCGCGCGGGCATACTGTGCAACGGCAGCCTCGCCCTCGCCCACGGGGTGGTACCACGACACGAGCGGCCTGGGCTTCGCTTTTGGGACGTAGTCCGTCGTGACGCGGTTCGTCGCGACCCACGGGAGGACGTGCAGCGCGTTTAGGAAGCGCTGCGGCCCGTTGTTGAGCTCGGATGAAAAGGACGGCGAGTCGGCGCTAAAGGAGGATAGTACAGATGTGATGGTGGTGCGGCTCTGCGGCTGCGCGGCGTCCGCCGCCGACATGCGACGGTAGTCCTCTGTGGGGAGGGGGTGCACCTGCACCGATGCAGGTTCATCCGTATCGCCATCTGCAAGCGGCACCGTGAGGCGATCGTCCGCGCGGCTGGGGCGAGGAGACGGCGCTGCGGTCGGAACATGTATGGATGTAGCGTCCCGGTCGTATGGGTTTTCCAAAGGCGTCTGTGGGAAGTCGAGCACACTCGGGCCCGCCTCGACGTCGCCACGCCCCTGCTGTGCATCGTCCCCGATGGGCATGGGGTCCTGCTGCATGACATCGTCCGCCGGGGGCACGACCCGGAAGCTTGGGTGTCGTGGCCGCCTGCCCGCGTCCACGTTCTCCCTCTCGTTCATGCCCCGCCGCGCAAAACCCATAGTCGGACTCGGCACGACGGGTGTGGTGGGATTGGACACGTACCGCGGGAGCGTGTTGCCCGTCATCCCCGTCCCCTCCGTGTCCTCCGTCTCTGCCTCTGTATGCAGCGTCCCCCTCCGCGGGCGCGTCCGCGGCCGTACCAGCGCCCTCGGAAGCCTGCGCAGCCCGCTCACAAAACCCCCAACGAACCCCTTGTGTGCGTGCGCCTTCGCCCCGCGCCCCGTGGCCCACTGGTACCCCGCCTCCGCCTCCGCGTCCGTCGGCATCTCCACCGTCATGTACTCCGGGCCCGCCTCGTCGCCGACCGCGCTGGTGCGGCGCGGCGGCGTTGGCAGCGGCCGCGACGTCGGCGTCGGTACGAGGGCGGGGACGGGGTCAGGGACGGGGATGGGCTCCGCCGGCGGGGGCGGGCTCTGCTGGTTCATGATGACCCACGAGCGTGTGCTCGCAGCGGCGCTGTCGTGAGATGCGCGCGAGCGCCGGCGCGAGGCAGCATCGAGCGGCTTAAAGAAGGTCGGCTCGCGGGCGGGTGGCGTGTGTAGTAACTCGACGTCTGCCATTGCGTATTATCGACGTCAGTTGCTGAGAGAGCAGGGAAGGGGCAAGGCTGGGGAGGTTTTGGTGCCGGGCGGTGGAGGTGGTGCTACAGATTTATGTGGACGCAGTTTTGATGTCGACAGCGGCGACACGGCGGCACGTGTGCTGAGAACACGAGGGAAGCCAGGAAGCCGAGGCGCGGCGGGTTCGTGGAAGCTGGGTGGGCGCAGTAAGTAAACCACGGGCTCCAAAAGAGAGTCGCGTGCCTTACAAGCCCAAATAAAGTGTTCTGGATCGTCCTCGCCGGGTGAACGTTGGGAATAACCTATGGCATGTCCACATCCGTCCCGCTGCGTCTATATGGCGTGAGGAGGCTAGGAAACGCCGTGATCAGGCGCCTGCACATGGACGTAGACGTCATGAATGGGAGACTGGCAGCAGATCCATCAACTGGATGGAGCATCGGGGAAAGAAGCCCGCTCACTTTGATTGTGCCATCCGGAATGGGGATCAAGGAAAAAATCGCTGTATGCGAGCCTATGGTTGCGTGCAAGGTCCGAAGGAGCACTGAGCTTGTCCAGAGTCGCCAGGAATCCGCAGGGTCCATCGAAGGAGTCAAATTGGAGCCAAATTAATCCTTGGAGAAGAACTAGAAGAACCGTAGATGATCGAAATTTGTGGACTCGATTATTGGCGTTCGTGAACTCCAAGGTCTGCGGAGGGAGCACCGGTGAGAGGCTAGAACCCGCCGCAGGCCGCAGCGCCGGCGGAGGAATATCGCGCCCCGACAGGTGTACGGCGCCTATCGCGCAGGTAAGACGGGCTACGAATTCATCCCCCGATATCCAAGGCGAGAAGGCGGCGGCGGGGGGGGACTGTTTTATGGGCTCTGACCCCGTCAACAATCCCGGCCAGGAAAATGCTCTAACGAAGGCGGGATCTGATGATCTAGAAATTCGACAGGTTATTAGAAAAGAACGGGGTACGACTGTAATACCATACCGTGGAGGGGGCGATCCACAACCACATTTCATTTCCACTTGGCCACGGAGTTCGACTGAATGAACGGGTTTCTATCGGTCCGATGCCCGACAGAAAGAAACGAAGTCGGAGGATAACCCGCTCTAACATCGTTCAGAAATACTGCAGTCACAAGAGCCTGAGCGAAGGAAGATCTCACCGAAAGTAGAAAAAAATGACCTCAATCCACCGCTGGCGAGCAATTCATTGGAAAGCAGATACGGTAGATGAAGCACCGAGTTGAAGAAGAAGGGATAGATTATCGAGGGCTAGAGTATCGTCGTGGTGCACTGATTTGTCGAAACGCGTGCAAGATGCCAAAAGTAGAGTTTCTAACGGCGAGGCACACTCAAGACCTTGGGTATTCCGTTGTATGTCCATGGAATTTTGTCTTCTTCAGCTGACTCGGACGAGATAAGGTATCGGTGCCATTATTGACTGTTCTAGAGCTTCCGCCCCTCAAAACCCTCTGCTGCAGAAGCAAATGGAATGAGATTTGATTTCGCGCTGAATATTCGATTCTCACCGGTAAATCTACCCGAGTTTGATCCCAAGACGCATAGCTCGTAAACGAAGCATCCTGAAGAAAAAACCACCACACCCGGTGTAGAGTGCGAGCGAGGAGGACTCCTGGAGAAGGTAACAGGCACGATAAACGTGTTGGTCGACACGTGGACATCACGACCACGTGCCTAAGACGTCAAACGCGTCGCGCGGCAATTCGACGATTAAGTACTCTGAGTCTGAACGATCTTTGAGCATGTCGCAGGCTTCGGCTTGCCCGGCCAGGGAAGTCAGCTACTGACCCTTCCAGAATAGCCGTCGTCAAGTAAGGACCCCACTATTATACTAGTGCTCCTCCACCCGAATGAATTCCTGCGGATCACTCCATGGTTTTGTACCTCGGTGGTTTCTAATTTGAATTTGAGACATGATCCTCTTGTACAAAATACTTACTCAAGTACAAGCTCTTTCTTCTCTTGTTTATCGAAGTCGGAAACCAGCGAGCACATTTGGGTAGCCCTTTTTCAAGACCTACCAACTCCCTTATTAGGACAAAGACTCGAGGATCTGCAACATTTATTGTTACGGAATAACGTAACGAGGAATTACAGCATAAATATGGGACCTTGTTTTGAACCGGCGAAGCTCTTAGCACAGCACCACAGATATCATGATCTCGTTGCTGGGAATCGGAGCTATGATCGGCTGTTGTGGGCGCTCGCTGGGCGAGGCACATTTAAGCATAGATATTGAAAGTCACATAATATCCTACCCATGGCTCAACCCACCCTTAACCCCAACGCCGGGAATACCACTCACCGCCCGCATGGAAGGCTCCCAACAATGGACGTGGTCGCCAGCCCTGGCCCCTCCTCTACCGCTTTCCAGCGCTTCGACGACCAGATCGACCACGAAAAGCCCATTCTGCGGTCCATCAAGCCCGAGCGGCTCGAGCACCAGCAGCGCACGCTCTCGACGCTGGTGCTGGCGGGCACGTTCATGGCGGGCGTCGAGGGGCAGATCCTCTCCATCATACTCTCCCTCCAAACGGACACCGCACTGCGCACCGGGGGGTTGTGCTTCGCGATCCTGGGCGAGGTGACGACGAGCTTCGCGGCGCTGTACTCGGCGGTGACGTATATCTGGCTGCGTGGGTCGTGGACGCCGGGCCCGAAGCACTTCCACGAATGGGTGGCGGGGTGTGTGGGGATGATGGTGCGGTGGTGCTCGAGTTTCCTCGTCGTAGGTACGGTACTGACTCACAGTGTGTATCTCTTGAAACCGCAGCTGACAAGCGCTGACCAGGAACATACTCCGGCTTCGTTGCGCTCATTTTATTTTTCTTCGAGAGCTCGACGCTCGGCGTAGCTATTTTCGCGACTACAATTGTCTGTAAGTACTTTCTATCATTCATTGAGATCATTCGACGCTGACTTGCGCGTGGTGACGAACTCAGTCCTTGCTGGATTATTCCCCATGGTATGGTACGGCGTTTAAATCCCGCTTAATGAGACCGAGCTAACGTTGGACGCGCAGGGGATTCTACTATTGGCTGGGCCTGAATCGGGGCTGGCTTGTGTGGACGCCAGAGTGTCGGTACCCAGTGAGGAAATCCACCTTGCACGGGAAATCCCTGAGTTGGGATGTGGAGCAGAACTGAGGAGTCGGCTGGGATCCGGCGCGCGGTTGGGCCCTGATGTACTATACGAACTTGGACGATTTGTGAGGAGGAAAGAATCTTGTATTTTATTATCATTAGATTGCGAATCGCGGAAGCATTAGAAGTTCGGTGTCGCAGACCAAGAAGGACGACAGGTGTCCGACATGGGCGAAAGAGACAAGCCTGGACTCGTCAGGGTCCAAGTCGGGGAATCAATCGACATCGCAACAGCCCGTGAGAAGCATCCAAAGAATCCAGCGGTTGCTTGGATATATGTATACGCAACGGGGCGCTCACAAACAAACTCCGCCTTGGTCACCATGCCGATATTGGAAGCCCTGCCCAATTGCGACCCAATGCGAAAGCACCGCAAACATACTGCATACGTGGAAGATCTGGTGGGAGGCGCCCTGATATGAACGATCTATCAGCAATGGGAGAGTTGAGAGATGAGAATCACCAACCAGGTGATCGAATTTTCCGGGGGCGAGGGTTTCGGGGAATCTTTCTGAGCTACAGGGAGGATTAAGACCGAACAGTTGGTGTTAAGATTCAGCGTGCTGAAAGGAATGGACGTACTACAGCAAGGCACCCCCGACGTAGAAGAGGATTTCGATTCCGAGCCAGGTGAAGGACATGGAGGAGCTTGCTTCTGTCCACTAAGTTATCCGACGTCAGTGGAAAAATGGACGAATGGACGGGGACATACCCCTGACTTGGAAATCGCGTGAACGAAGGGAAATATAGCTACACCACCGCAAGCAAAGAAGGTATATGTTCGTGTCCTCCGGTACGCCGGAGTTGCATAAGTCGGAGAGCAGGCCATGTATATTCCGACTTGAATCTATCAGACAATGCCAGTGAACAGTAGGATGAGACAGAGACGCACCGCTACCTGACACCGTCATGAGAGCGATATAAATATCACGGAGATGCGGATAGCAGAAAAAGGCGTAGTGGAAAGTGGGAAAGAAATTGACCGTTCCAAGAGCGAGGATGCCTGTCTCGTGGAATTGAGGAACTTGTAAAGAGCAAACCGAATCACCTCCATACCGAAATAGTCGACACGATTCATGAATACAGCAACCTTGAAACAATGTCAACCGCTGGAGAGCAGAACGGGCGAAATTGAACACAGGATACCTACTTTGCGGGAATGACACAGTGACGAGTGGAACACCGAGGAGCAGATGAAGCAAACGAGAGCGCCAATAAGAAATGTGCGCAGCAGGATAGCATCGGCAGGGGCGGGGGACGAACTGGCCTGGGATTTAACCTGAAATGGATAGCACAGGGTTTTGGTGAACGGCGCGTCCAAGCGCTCACAAAACCGCGCTCCGTAGGAAAGAGCTGGAGATGCCGAGAAATCACCTAGGGCAAAAAGCGCGATTGTAATGGCAACGGCCCCAGAAAGGTGAGTCCATATATTTACTGCGTATCGGATTCAGCCCCCAGAAGACCCACAGAACCGACAGCTTGCCAGATTCATTATGCCACCAGAAAACTGTTCCAGCGGTTTGAAACCATGAATGGGTTAGCCTCCTGTAACCGGTAAGGATCGCAGGGTTGTCTCTTTGCCAAGGTTCGAGCTGGGACCAGCTAATTGTTCGCGGTAAGGCCTGGATGCTCGCCCCATGGATCATGGTGGAAGACGGAGACAGAGAGTTGATGGGATATCACATCATGATGCCACATCATCCCTTTCCTCCTGCTTTCACCGCCATATCCCTGCATCGCCCTTAATGCTAGAGGTAGAGCTCGCTAATATTGGTTTTTCTCGTGGTTTCCGCCTCTGAAATGGCTCCTCGTCAAGTCCCGTCTTTCCATGGTTTCCCCTGTCCGGGAGGCTCTCGAGTTTCTAGGCTCTCTCGTCAATAACTGTGTAGTATCCGACGTTCATGAAACTCGAGCCTCACGAATGATGCATCTCTTTCTTGGCTCCGATGACGGGATATTTCTATACCAGCAGCGGGATTGGTTGTCTTTACCTAATATTGGGCTGCAGCTCGCGAATTCCTGACTTCGACACCTTCACGTGCCTTCGAACCATCCTGGGGCCCGTCACACGTAATTTTCTTCCTTCCTTCCGTCCTCGACGCTCTCCTCGCAGTCCAAGCATGGCTCCTGACATTGCCTCCATTTTCCATGGAGTGTTATACCACATCGATCCTATCTCCGATTCAGAAGACCGAGACCTAATCCAGAGGTTGCTGGAGCGAAACGGTGCCAAAAAATCAAAATCACACCATAATGCCACTCGAATCATTGTCGACCCTCGACATTCCAGCAGATTTGACCACTCAAAATGGAGTTTCGCTACCGTCCCTGTAAGTATGTCTTTCCATCGCTTTGAAACATTCCTAACCCATCCTGTTTAGACCGAATGGGTATATAGTTCTATGAAATGCGGCGTGAAAAGACCGTGAGCGATACAATTCTCTATCAGCATCCTGACTCATTCCTTCAGATCGCAATACTACTCTACCGATCCCAAGCTCTTTTTTTCGTCTACCGTCATTTCAACAGCTGGGGTGCGTCATGTCGATTCCTTTCAGCTCCAATCTAACTTGTTGTTAGATGTCGGACGCTTGCACAGATCTTGTTCGCATGGCCATAATGGCAAACGGCGGCGAATGGCTGCCGACGATCACAGCCGACGTTACCCACCTCGTCGTCGAGTCCATCACACGCGATTGCGATCCCAATGGATTCACTCCTATCATTGTCTCCATTGGCTGGATTCTCGATTCTCTCGAAACAAAAGCGCTCGCGCCCACCGCGCCATACGAGCTCAAACCGAAAACATCCCTCCTCCAAGGAAAGATCAACGCGGACAGCGTATCGGCTGCTCGACAATTCTGTGAAGCGCTCCTTGCGAGAGATGCCTGTGACGAATCACGCGATAACATCCTCCTAAGTCAGTCTGGCGGACCTCCCCCGTTCGTTCCATTCGAGCTTCTCGTCAAGATATTCATACAGCTTCGGGACGACGCTATTTCCCTGCCTTTTCCGTCGCTGGCCTGTCTCCTGGCGGTCTCGCAGGTCTGCGGTCGCTGGCGCAGCATCGCACACTGCACCGGTGAACTCTGGACACACATTCCACTCAACTATCACTCCAAAAAGCATTACTCCCGTCTCCAGAAGCTTTTCAATGCATGGGCGGAGCGCAGTCGTCCTCGAATCCTTAGAATCACCGTCCGAAGCTGCTATCCCAATACCGAAAATCCCATCATAGTCCTTCTGCTTTCGTACGCTTCCCGCATTCGCGAGCTCTCTCTCAACCTTCCGCAAGCCCATTTCCATCGATTCCTCCGAGCACCGGCTGGGTCCTTCTCCGTGCTAGAGAAGTTGCGAATAAATGTTATCCCGAAATCGGAGGCTGTTTACGATCCGTCATCGGGCCTCTCGCGGTATGAATATTTCTGCGACGAGCCTGAGATTACAGGTGATGCGGATGATGGAGTCCTCTTGGAAGGCATGACTGCCCCCGTCACCTGCCTCATCGACTCGCTGCGGCTCCGGAGCATCAGCATAGATAGCTCTGGCTATACAAGACTTGACTCCCGCATGCTTCCACTAGCCTGGGGAAATCTGAAAAACATAGACCTTGAGTTTGTGGCGCTCAGCGTTTTCGACGTCGCATACCTGTTCCCGCAGCTGAATTGTGTCAAGCGCCTAAATTTCGCCACGGATGACTTCTTGGGCTCTTCCATGCCAGCTATTCCCCGTGTAGGCCTGGCGCACCTCGTGGACCTTAAATGGACAGGTTTCGGTACATTCGACGACTCGATCTTTGACTGTCTTATCTTGCCGCGCCTCGCCTCGCTCTGTATGCGCGAAGGGTGCCTAGACACCATCTATAGCTTGTGCGACCGCGGGTCCTTCGCGCTCCGCGAGCTTAACCTCACGTTCTTCCACATGACATTCCCGCGCCTCTCGTCCTTGTTGCGCGAGATGCCATCCCTCATCTCACTCGAGCTCTACGTGAGCATCGACATCACCGACGAGCTCCTGCTCTTCCTCACATACGACAAGGGGGAAAAACCCGTGCTACCCACCCTCGAAAATCTGGTGATAGCCGACAGAGAACAACAGTTCACCGAGCCCGTGATGTTGCGTATGCTGGAGTCGCGTTGGAGGACGACGCCGCTCGCTTCGGGCAGGATAACCGCTCAGCGCGCGGCAGCGCATGGGGCGGATCGTAAAGTGCGGGCGAGGATAACTGAACTGGTTGAGGAGGGGCTGAAGTTCCAGTACAATTGCAACTGAGCGTATTATCTTGCTACGTCATGTCTTGATTCTTCTTGTGAATGACAACGGGTCTTTTGTGATATACCACTTGAGATTCTGCCGATGAAGACGTCAAGCAAGCAACTTCAACCACCAGAGCGTCTCGATTTCCACTGCCACGCGATAAGTCAGGATTCGCCTCCTTCCGCGGACGCCGTTTGACTCCCACCAGTGCCACCACCGTTCATATCTGTTGCTGTTGAGGTCATCATCCCAAGATGATTGGATTATACACAGAACCCCTAAAGTAATCGTTCCTATCAAACCCGTAGAATGCTTGTCCGTATATATGGAACTGTCCATGACACATCTGAATTACACCTACTCGTTCGCCACCTGCGAAGGCTGATCAGCATTACTCACTCAAAATCAGGAGATTCAAACCGACTTTAAGCATCCTCTGTCCGTGTCCGCCTTCCTCCGGGCCGTCAAACGGATTCGGCATCGCAGTCGGCGACACGGGAGACGTGTAGTTGGACAGGTAGTTGCCCTGCCCACCCGGAGCCAGCTGGACGGCCGCAGACTGGGACGGCCCGCGCACGAGCCCTGACTGCGGCTGCGTCGCCGGGTACATCTGCGCGCGCTGCGGCTGCTGTACCATCTGCGGCACCTGCGGCCCACCCATACCCATGCTCATCGGGGGCGGATTCGCGGTCCAGTACTCCGCAGGCGCGGGTGCGAAGCCGTAGTACTGCTGTTGCTGCGCGACCGCGAGCGGCGGCTCCGTGTACGCGCCGTACGCCGAACTGGTGCTGTGCGTGCTCAGCGCGCTCGGCGCGCGCTGCAGGCTGGCCGCGGTGGTGTGGCCCGGATCGAACATCGCGGCTTGCCCTTTGCCCATAGCCTCCTCGAACGAGAGGTCCATCTCGCGGTCGAGCTGCCGGCGGCGGCGCCCGCTCCGGATGCGCAGGAAGAAGTAGATGAGGAAGAGGAGGAGGATGACACCGCCTGCGGTGAAGATACCGATGACGGCGGATTTGTTCTGGAAGAATCTGTGTGGGGAGGTGAGGTTAATATATGCACGCAGAGAGGCAGGATGGAACGCACGACGACGAGTCAGAACTTGAGGCTGAGTTGGGAGAAGGTGCTGCGGGAGTGGAGCCGGGAGGGCCGACTGCATTGATGGCTCCGGCCGTGTTCGTGGGCGATTGAGTATCGCTGCTGCTGCCACTGGTGAATCCGCCGCCAACTGTAGACTGGGCTGCCGGCGGCGAAGTTGAGCTTGCATTGCCGGACAGGGGGTTGGAGGAGCCTGGGGTCGGTCCCGGCAACTCCGTAGATCCACCGCTGGAAGAACTTGCAGGCGGAGTTGAGCTCTGGGTCGGGGTCGTGATGGAGGTCGCAATCTTTGAGGCGTCCTGGGTGGTGGCTGCATTGCCCGCTTGCGTAGCGCCGATCTTGGCTGAGGTGGTCGTGGTGGACGTCGTGGTGGCGGGCGTGGTTTGTGCAGCGCCGCCCTGGGACGTATTTGCGGTGTTTTGCGCCGGGGCGCTCGCTGGCGCATTGGAAGCCGACTTTGCGGACACTGCGGCCGAGGTATCCGGCGTCACACTTGCTTGTGCAGCACCGTTTTGGGTCACATTCGTCGCAATTGCCAAGGGATTGGAAGCCGCACTACCGATTCCCGGTGAGAAGTGTCGGGAGCGCACAGAGGGTACCACTCACTTCGATACGACAGACGACATCTTTTACTTCAGAAATATGGGTGGGCCGTTCAGTAAAATGCGCTGGCAGGACAATTGGTTGAGGGCTCGCCGCATGAGACAAAAGGACGCACTCTAGATGTGCCTAAAAAGCGGAAAGCTCCGGGCTTGGTCGACGTCGACCGAGAAGTTCGTGAGGTGAAACGAATGAAAGAATTAGGCAGAAAATAAGGCGCACGGCGCAGAGAAGAAAGCGGGAAGAGAAAGAGAGACGGTAGGTGGGAGTCTGATGGGCAGCCACATCTGATTCGCGGGCTTCACGGGTGTCTGATCACCATCTGACGGCAGCGTCAAGAAGGCTGTGATATCTAATCGATCTCCGTGATACTGGCGGTGATGCGATGATCCGCACACCGTTCATTCCCGCTCTAAGGCACAGGGTAAGTAAGCCAAGTGCTTGATTGACAATAGTTACGGGACTATTCAGTCAAGGGTAACACCGCTACAAAGGTAAGGGTACGTTGTGAGATTCTCCGTATGGCTCGCGACCATGCGGATCAACCATGCGGGTCAAGGACGTTGGAACGATCGAGCGGTGACAAGCTTAGTGTCAAGACGTCGAGGTCGAACATCGACGGGAGTGGCATCTGGATGGATGGGAGGCATCGTGATGAGGGCTTGGAGGCAACAAGATGCCGAGTTACCCCATGCATCGCCATTTCGGTGCCGAACTCAGCCGCTGTCAAAGCATTCTCACGGTTTGAAATAGGTGGTTGCAAAATTAAGCAACCGTTGGATTATCGGTAGGTGGCCAGACGTGATGCATCGAACAGAACTTGTACATTCACAGAAACATTGATCATCTGTATTCACTCATAGCTGAGTAGCCTAGGTAAGTCTCGCGCAGTAGTCCGGGTTTCCTTTAGGGTTCTATCGCATTCCGAGTCAGAGACCAGACGGGAAGGGCTAATGCACCCTCACCAATGCCCAGTTCGGCATATTGACCACCCGGCCGCTACCTCCACCAACCGCGAAGGTGAATACAAATACCATGACCTGGACGAAGATTTACACAGATTGCATATGGAGTCGACGACGGCTTACCTGGGTTCCGCCGTCCAGGGCCGCAGAGAGCAGGAAATTATACTTCCGGAACCAGCGCGGGCGATAGCGCCGGAGATAAAACTGCGAAAAGACTGCGAGGAGGAAAGTTGTGAACACCGAAGTGTTGATCCCCACAGAGAGGTATCCGAGCGTCCCTAAATAATAATTGAAATGAGAAAGATTAATCGCGGCTGATGGGGTACGTACAGCAGAGGATGGGCGTAACGACGTGGTTGGCGCCGAGTCTGGGGAAGAAACGGTGCACGATCCAGAATGGAACGGGGACGGCGAGGCCGATAAGAATTGAGAACGGGACAATCTGACGATGTCATCAACATCTGCACGGTCCTCGTGAATCATGAAACGACTTACGCCATACCGACCAGACGGTGCGTATAAAATATTTCCAAGAGCACCCCAGGACACGGCATCAGCATTGAAAGACTACAGTGGGATCAATCTTGTGCGAGTGCTCATGGTGGAAGTACCATACCTGCACCTGTTGTCCGGACCACTGTTTGAGATTAAGTATCAACCGAAAAGAAATGAACAAAAGACGAATCAGACGTACAATATTCGATCCCTGCACGTCAAGCAGAATCTCGCGATGGCTGCTAATGATGACCTTCATGATCACATAGTTCAGCAGGCCTCCCTGTAAATGATTTTCCGGTGAGCGCATTAAAATGAAGCTTGCATTTATGACATACGACGACAGAGCCGAGCGCTTGGACAGTGAATGTCACACGCGGAGGCAGCTTGGTATATTGCTACGCAGCGCAATTGAGACTCATTTAACCATGGGATGAAAAGCAACGAGACTTACGCCCTGGACCTAATGTTAGAGCGTCGTGACCGAAACCGAGGCACACACACACACCATTTTCAAGTCGCGCACCAGACCAAGTGCCTGCTCCAAAGTGTTGAATCCGTAGAGAGTGAAGTACCTAGAGGTTACATTAATGCCCGCGAGTCTGAGAACGGAGCAGGGAGGATATTCACATGTTCGTCTGCGGCGAGCCGGGCATGATGGATGCGCCGATAATCTAGCACTTTTTAGCGTCGTCCGAGAATAATGGAAAGGATTTTGTTACCTGTACGAGATTCTGCATGCTCGTCGTGAACCCAGTGATCGCGTGGACTGTCACGACGAATGGAAGGAAGACCGCAGAGATGAGGAGCCCTACGATAAGCCCCCACCTATGCAGCAGCCCCGTTAACTTCCCGAAAATTGAATATGATGTGCAAGGGAATCGACGGACCAGGGCATCCCCGAGCCGCCTGTGTAGATGGTGGCCATGGCCATGCCGAAGCTGCCGAAGAAGATGGCGATGTACCACCTGTGTTTTTCATGTTATGTCTGGCAGCAGGAAGAAAGGGAAGAAAACGAACCACATCGGGACCTCGGGATACACCTGAACACAACGCTCAATTATCATCCGAAGCGAGCATGATAGGAAACTTTCCTTCATCTTCGCCAAATGTGGATCGTAGTTGTCGCCTGCCTTTAAAATCCGAAATCCTAGTTCAAATGGCTGGAAGGAAACAGCAGGGCTGAATATACGTACCCGATATCGTCTGATAACCTCGATTATGTCTCGTCCATACCAGAGCACGACATGTGTGATTGTCGCCCCGATAGAAAGATTCGTCCCGATCTTGGTGAGGACTTGTGAGCTCGCGAACCACGGGAGGCCCTGGTTATGTCAGAAATTGAATACAGAGCGGTGGAAGACGGGTAATGAACGATGACAGCTGACGCACCTGAACATCGAGAGCGGCCTTGTCGAGCCGAAAGTTCTCGTCCAGAATCGAGAGTTGATCGTACTTTGGGACACAGAGTTAATGAGATGAAGCTACGGTAAAGAGCCTGAGGGGTAGGTGAACATGCCTGGGTGCCATTTTCGTAGAAAAGCTCCTGCGAAAGCCACGGGAAGTTCTGTCCGTGCCACACGTTGTTGGCATATAATGCACAGAACGCGATACTGTCCGCGTAAAATAACAGTGTTAGTGGGCAAAAGTCACGCCAGCAGTAGAAGGGTGAGACAGAAATAAACGTGATGTACTCACATGCAGATAAGCGTCCCGAAATAGAGCGATAGCTGGGTGGAGAGTGGAGTGAAGAGTGCGCCAAGCGAACCACCTGGGAGAGGGAAACGTGAGATCAGACGGGTAGAAATTCTTATAGAAACGCTGGCATACCGCCGCTGCCTGAATGCGAGATCAATCAATCGCTATCGGAAGTTGATGGCACTGACCGACATAGTTCCAATCCAGACAGAGTGCAAACACGCCGAGCCCTTCGTTCCCCGCCGCGCCGCCTGCATAGTTTTCAGAAGTGCGAAAAAAGGTGGGAGTGGGAGCACGGGTGGCGCATACCGAAGATACGGGTGAACCATGCACTCTTCCGATTGGCCAAGCAGAATATGCTGATTCCTGTGAGCGTCCTGTATTCAGGAATGAGGAATGATAACGATCGACTGGGGATTCAAAGGCACTCACGGGGCAATGAACTAAGTAATGGTGTTTGTTTCAGTTACGTCCGGTCAGAAGGAGTAAAAATGCAAGCGCACCTCTGGGAACCATTCCCAGCAAAAGATGGCAATGAAGCAGGCCCAGAAGAAGCGGACGCGCTTTTTCTGAAGGAAGATCTTCTTGCCACGATGCAGGGCGTCAAAGAGCTGGACAGTCGGCAATAGACTGGGGAACACCATGTAGGTCGGATAAACCAAGAATGATCGCATTACTCCTGAAAATGGAAGATAGAATGCAATTAAGGTTCAAAGGGTCGTGAGAGCAAAGAACTCACCGCCGAGACCGTAGCCCATAAGCTGGCTACCAATGAGTGTGAATATCCCAACTCCGGCATTGGGCTGGATTCCGTAGTACAAGTCGTCCGCGGCGAAAATGCTGATTGCCAAGGCGGAGCCCCCCGCTGTGCTCGCAAATATGGTGATTGCGACATGCTCCTTCAGATCTGAAGTAGTTTGAGGGCTGGCTGGATAAAACATTAAATGGCTGGGCTCACTGAATGGACCGGGATTCATGAACCGCCAGAATGCGTTGTCGGGTGTCTTGAAGCCGTAACGCGTGTTGCTCGGCCCCGGAATGATTTCCTGCATGGCTACGCCGAGGATGTAGGCCAGGATTTGCAAGAAGAGCTGAGACACAGAGATGGTTTGAGGTCTGAAATAAAAGATTTGTCCTAAAACTGCCCCGAAGCAGCTCAGGCCTTTGAGGAGGATTGAGAATCAGAAGATAGTGTCAGAGAAAATGTCTCGAACCGAGACCAAGGAACCACATGCGGAAAGTGAAAGCGGGCAAGGTGGGATCGTCCTCCAGAGAGATGAGGCGGGTGGCGACATCGACGTCCGTTACTGCGAATTAAATTAACGGGCTGGTTATATTCTGGGGGTCGGGAAAGCTACCTATGGGTCGTTCTTTGCCGTTATCGTCGAGATCGATTGCCCGAACATCGTCGTATACTTCAGTTACAGCCTCGACGATTTGAATTGAGGACTTGTCGTGTTTCTCGTCGTACTTTTCGTCGCCGAGAGAATGACTACGTTCAGTATCCGGGACGTGCTGAGGAGGTTCGACGATAGCCATGTCCGCAGGGTGGGCGATAACAATCGCAGAAAGAAGGAACTCATAATTATATGTCAGGCTGGGAATGCGAGCCTTGAATTGGGGGAGTCAGGAGCCGTGTGGTGCAGCTCGTTATCGTTGAATGATACGGCTATTCAGAGACTATCGGCCCACCCAAACTGACTCTGGAGTTCTCGCAGTGGGAGAATCGCATCAGCTGTGGCGATTGTTGGGCAGAACGTCGAATTGTGTCACATCGAAGACCTGATACCGGGAGGCTAGTTAGCCTATCGAGAGGATTTCGTGCGCCATGGGATGCGGAGAGCCACTGCTTCCGTGACTAAGTCTGAGGTAGACTGACCAATTCGAACCGCAGCAAGCGTGTGTGAGAGCCTTGGAGCCAAGAACAAGAGCAAGGCCAAGAGAGCAGCGCAGAGTACAGACGCTGCATCAGTATGCCACCACTATGCCGCCATGAGTTTTCGTGCGATCGCAGGAGAGCTTCGTGCCAGAAGCCATTGCATCGAGCAAGATTGGAGTCTGCTTGGGTAAAATTGCTGAGTTTGGACAGGTAGATGATGAGAAAGAAAAACCGGCCCTTGACGGGCTTGCCCGATTGGGTTGGAACCTTATTGACCGTTCTTTAAGATTTTGCTCATTCGGTGGTGCAATTGCTTCATATGTTCATTCTCCTTCTGTTTCTCCTCTGCTCTTCCTCTTCCATGAACCCCTTCTAGCCTCAGGTTTCTGTGCTTTTTCACCACTGACTTTTCATTTGCGGCAGAACAGCTGCCCTGTGCGCAGCCTCTTCCTGAAAGGACGCAGTTGCTGCCGCCTACGGCGCAGCTCCATTTGATTTTTTTAATGATGCCGGTGGGCCACGTTGTCCGACAGACTGTGGAATTATCATTTGCCTTTCCCTCTCTTCTCGTTGTGCGAGCCTGCTTTCCTGTCCATTTGGATACCCATGCTAATTCGAGCACAATTGCTTAGGTGATCCTATGCAACACCATCCAGCAAACTCGCAGCGGATTTCTCACCGCGCCGCTCGAACTTTCTCACTGCAGCCGAATGACCGCGGCGTAGATAAAAGGATCAGTAACCTCACCCCTTCCATTTACTCCCTTTTCCGCTCCCCTGTGATTTATCGTGCCCTGGCCCACAATTTTCTGGCTTGCTTGAACTGCCCAGTGGCACTTTACTGCAACCATTCTGCTCTTATGCTCTCGGATTCTATCGTGTAGTCCCCCTGCAAAATCTGAATCGTTTTCTTTGCCATCCACTCGTCCTGTGTTCAAGGCCATAGAATTTCTACATTCTGCAAGATGATACCCACACAACAGTCCTGAATGTGTACAAATCATCCGCGGGCTTCATTCAGTCCATCCGCTTGGCAGGCGCAATTGAATTCCCTCATTTTGGGTGTCACAGTACATTCTGATGCAGTGCTCTTGGGCTCGCTCTTCCATTGGCGTCGCATCATGTTTAACCCCCTCACCAGCCGTCACGTTGAGTCACGGGAGATTTTCAAGACGGTGGTGCCAATTTTGACATCCAATATTATTCCAACCCTCCCCCAGTTCTCGGAAATGGTTCGTGTTCAGGCTGCTTTCCGCTGAGTTGCTCATTCGGATCTCAACTTCCAGCTTTCTAGATTAGTCCTGGCCCTTTTTTGCTTCACTGATTTTTCCTGCCACACAAGACAATTTCCCGTCCATCTTAAAGGTTCAACATGTGGACCGCAACCGTTACATGTGTGATACAAATTCTTTTCATCTTTTTCGCAACCACGCTGATCGAGATCAGGTAATTCTTTACTTCTCATCGTCAAGTATTTGTTACAACATTGTATTCCTTATATGTAATTTATTTTCACCTTTCACCTCTGTTTACCGGAGCGAAGCGGAGGTCCATCAATGTCATTTAGGGATGATGGCAGTGCGTGCCGCTTCTCTCCGAAACTCCTTGCTTCTTAGCGATCTGCTATTAAAAGTATTCAATTAGTCGAGGGCTAAACCATAGAGCTTTCCGGAGCCTTGAGTTTTTTTTTTTCTCTGCAAAATTTAGATCAATTGTGAGTGTTTCGCCTTTCGGCGTTTCGGTCGAACCACTTGTTCTGCTGGACAAGTTTCTTTCCCTATTTCGAAACTCTGAGGAGAGAGAGCATCCACCATAAAATGTCATTTCAGCACCTATTCTCGCTATCTTCGAATAATTTCGAGGTGCTGCATGCTAAACGGTGCGACTCAGAATTCAAACTCCGATGTTTACCTAATAAGATTCGAACGTGATCGGATCCTGCGGTTAGTCACAGACTTCAACAAACGAGGTACGAGTTTCGTAAAGTTGAGGCGTCTGGCTACGAGAGACTATGAGCTGGTGAGTTTGACCTCCATTTTGGGTTAAAATTTCCAGAGCACAATAAGTGATTGTTTCGTGATTATTCGGGTAAGGTACAAGGTGCACAGATATTTAAACCGGCGACCAAGGGCCGATTAATTAGTGGGGCCGTTAGGCCGGAAAAAAAAAAAAAGTTGGACCTCTCGTTTTTACTGCAAAAAGTGAGTCTGTCCCTACTTTGAGTAATTTGGGTAATTTCCTGCCATGCAAGATGTGTTTCTGCCCCAACTCAAGTGAAGAGGTGTTCCTGCATAGGTACATTGGTTATGAGTGATGGTTGAATGATAGCATCAAGGATGGTAACTGCTGCTTCCGAGTCAAGTCGAATTGACCTGGGGGAAAATAGATTGTCTTGCAACTGGGTGGTAGCGACATTCTATACTGTACGGGCGTGTATGGAGGCAACAGCGGATAGAGCGTTATGCTAAAAATAGTGTAGGAGTTAGCAACGCCGAGGGCATTATGCGTTACGGTTGCCGATTTAGGCAACCACCGACCGGAGAAGAAATATTGATGTGGCCGTGGACGGTGGCATCCCATTGTTCTAGATAGTTTTACAATGATTTCAGGATAAATTTTGCATTGAGTTTTCATTCAATCTGACGATGCTCTCAGTCATACTCCCATGCCTCAGCAAAAATCCATAGGGCCCGGTCTGCCCGTTGGCATCCCCAGAGAACTCAATACCTGTCTCAAGCATCTAGCTTCGCTTTTAAAAAATCTACCGGCATCCATTCCCTTGGATCCTGTTGACTCTACCTTTTAACATTTTTTTTTTGCCAATTTAGCGCTAAGAAAAATGATTTTTAAAACTGGGTACAAGTTAGCAACAGGCCCTCCGTTATGTGTTACGTTGCTACATTTAGGCAACAATTTCGGTGCTGTGTTATGTGTTACGTTGCTACCATACACGCCCGTACAGTATGCTTTACCAGTCAACTACATGGCCCATTATGTGTGTCCCTGCGAGGTGGTAACATATCTTGAGTGGTCCGGCAACTAAAACCCGTGGAATATTACCATACGGAGAAATATACTAGTTAGTCCAGCCAGCCGACCGAGTAAAAAAATATCGGCCCTAGTCACACCACTGGTTCCTCAATTAAAATGGCATTTTAATTAGCTACGCTTTCTTAAGTATGTTAATACACATAAATGGACCGCAAACTCAATTTTATACATCTGATTTTGACACAATGTAATCTTTAATCTAATCTATCAAAATCCAAATAAATGTCCACAAAATTTCAAATATCGTAGCACGTTTTGCTCACAATTAAATGCAATAAAAAAGAATGTGAATAAATGATCTTGAAATGAGTTGCAAAACTATAGATATATAAGCCCGTCCATATGCCTGTTCAAACTTAACATTTTGAATTAAGTTTAGAGGAAAATGAAATGAGAAGTATAGATTCTCATTTAAAAGAGTCTTAAACTGAATAAAGAACTTCAGGTTTTGGACACCACTAAACTCATCTGCAGACCATCTGCAGACCATCTGCAGATCATCATCATCATACAATATATGGCAAATACAGTCAACTCTGTTGTAACCCATACCCCCTCGGTGGAGGGTTCCGGTATGGGTTTTCACAGAGTATGTGTTGCCAAAGAGGGCCAAAAAAAAAAACTTCAAAATATTAATATACCTACGTACACTTGAAGTAGTCGGTAATATTTGTTTCTACCATCGTCTGGGCCTCTTCGCGACGGGTTTCGCAGCCAAAAGAGGACAAAACAACTTCCATCTTGCGTGCGAACGGACCGTCCAAATCCGCGATGTACTGGCCCAAAGTGGCGGCAGCCTGTAATGCCTCTTTCCTGCTTGGCTTGAGCTCAGTGTCTTCCTCTCTGTCGTCACCACCTTCCTCCGCACTGGCTCGAGCTCTCTGCACAGCCTTGACAATCTCTTCATTGGTCGCATCTTTGACGATCTGCTCCTCCGGCATGTTGTCGCGTCGTTTCTTGACACTGTCTTTGAGTCAAGCAAGGCTCGCTCGAAGAGTTTCCAGTGACATCTAAGATTGAGAATATTTGGTATTTATCTCTGTATGTTAAGGACCAGAAGATAAAACATTGATTGCGCTCCAGAGTTCTGCAAGCACCGATTAAGCTATTTAAAGCTCAAAATTCGACGAAAATATGGGTTATGACCCCCCAAAAAGGTATGGGTTATGGGGTACTGGAATGTTATGGGGTTTAATTGAGAACCAAGCCGGTGGAGCCCAAAAAGTATGGGTTAGAGCGAGTATGGGTTGTGACGGCTATGGGTTACGACAGAGTTGACTGTATACATCATGACGATCATCTGCAGATCATCTGCAGACTGTCTGCAGATGGTCTGCAGATGAGTTTAGTGGCAGGTTCTCGGTAAGGGCTCGAAACACCAAGGTATATTCGGGGGGCAAATAGGCGTCGAGGGGAACACAGGTAAGTAAGTAGTTAGGCTGATACGAGTCGAATATAAGTGAAATACGCAGGACATATAGGGGGGGGTAGGCAAGGGAACAAAGTCCGGAAGTGAGATCTCCGGAGCGCTACAGTCTCTATCTCAACACTCCCACTGACTGTAGCGCGCCGGTACGGTATTAGCGAAGGAAGAGTCCAATATGTAAAGAAAAATGATCTCCCACTGGAGAAATAGCGCCTTCAAAAAGTGTAAGTGAATGCCGCGTTGGTACCGGGGACATCGGCGCGGGGAGGCGCAGCGACGAGTGGCCCGGGCTCGGGGCAATCGTACTGGTAATGGCCGAGCTTCTGGCACTTGAAGCATGTAATGCGAGACATATCCCGGTTCGTGCGAGACGCGAGAGCTGTGGTGGGGATATCGGCGGTATCGTTCATCGAAAGCGCAGCCTCCTGGCGTGTTTCCTCGTTCAACAGGCGCCCGATGACGAAGTCGAGATCGTCCTTCTGAGGGTGCGCATCGAGGGAAATAATAAGAGTTTCGTAGGCCGGAGGAAGGGAGACCAGGAGCGTCGCAATGATCTGCGCATCGGAGGGTTTATCCTGGTGCAGACGGCCAAGCTTCTCCGCACGGCCCCGGATCGTCGCAATGTGAGCACGCATGGAAGATGGATCTCCGGGCTTACGCAGCGTATGAAATTTGCGCCACAAAACCACCGCCCCTCCCAGACCAGAGCTGAGGTGCGTCTCCTTCAATCTTTCCCACATCCCCACTGGATCCTCCTCGAACTCGCGAATATGGGCAAACTGGGAAGGATCCAGCCTCCCAATTATGGCGGCAGTCGCAACATCGCGCTTAGCGATCCACCCCTTTACAGCCTTCGAGTTGTCGCTGCCGAGCGGTCGAGTCTCGCTGCCCAAAACAAGAGCCAACACACCCTTCTTCCGGAGTTCCGCCCTCATCCCAAACTCCCAATCATCGAAATCCACCGCATTCGACAACTTCAATCCACCTTTCGCATCCATGTCCTTCGTAGAATCCATCGGTTCGTTCGTGTGCCTCGGCGGCAGCAGGTTATGGGCCCCGGCCCTGGCCTCTGCCTGCTGCTGCTTCGAACTTCCCCTCTCGCGCTACCCCTGTACCCCAAAGTCCTCGTTGTGAGGCGTACCAGCGCTCGACTGGACCGACAAACTCCCTGTACCGCACATACTCGTCATCAACCCGATACCCGTGCCGCGAACGAACGAATGCGAGTGCCGAATGCTAGCTCCAGGTCGGGGTTAGTATTGTCCGACTCGAACCGAACTGCGACGAGTGCCGAATGCAGCTGCGATGGCTGTATTGTCCGACTCGAGCCCGAACGAACGAACCGAACCGATTGCCGCCGAGGCACTGCAAACCGCGCGATCCGATTGCCGCCGAGGCACCCTGCGAACCGAAACCAAGGGCTGTCGTGCCAGCTGGAGGTGAATGATGGAGATGGATGGATGGGAAGAGCTTTAGTGTGGTATGTTGTTTTCTTTGGTTGCAACTCGACGATGGACAACGAATGGCGCGTCGCACCAGTGGGAGTTTGTGGGCTTGCGGCGCACAACGCTCAGTGGGAGTGTTGGAAATGGGATCGTCGCGCGCCGCGTCGCCCGGTTACCTTACCTACCCCCCCCTATCCGTCGCACAGCTTCGTACTTATATACGGCCTGGATCCCCGTATTTCTTTAATTCTTTGTATCCCTCGCGCTCGTGTTCCCGCGCCCCGAATGCATTTCCCTGCGGCTCACCGTTGCGTACGAATTCGACTTTCACTATAGTGTCACCGATACCAATGTGTCGTGGAGGACGAACTGACTATAGTTCACCCTCACCGGACTCGTAGGCAGTCCGCAATCTGGGTTTCATCCTCCATGGAATATATCGACCCTGTCTGACTGTTCTAGATCCTCCGTGTGGTCCATTCTGTTTCTTCTAGAACCATATGATTACTCCGCTGAGTTTCCATGCCTTAATAGGGTCGTTCACACCTCCCCTTGTTCACGCCCTTTTTCGCGCCCTTTTTCGCCCTTTTTTCCATTCTCCTCGTTTTTTGCCCGGTTTTTTTCCCCTTTCCCAATTAGAAGTACAAAAAGGGTAGAACACCGAAAAAAATGGGGTCCTACATGCATTTCTGGGGAAATGCCAAAAAAAAGGATACGAAAAAGGGCACGAAAAAGGGCAGGTGTGAACGCCCCGGTCTGGGACGTCCTTTTTCCACCCTTTTTGGCACCCTTTTTACCTCCTTTTCTCCATTTCATGCAGTCTGAGTGCTCCTATCGTTCCTCAGAGGTCACATACCACCTCAAATGTGCAAAAAGGACAGGTGTGATTTTTTCTGGATTTTATAGCTCACTCAGTCACATTATCTATCAAGCATGAAAAAGGGCGCAAAAAAGGGGCGCAAAAAGGGAGCAAAAAAGGAGCAAAAAGGGCATGAAAAAGGGTGGGTGTGAACAACCCTAATGTTGTTAAAGGAAGTACTTCGGTTTGACATCGCGCCGTCGTGATCTCAATCGTGGCCTCTTGAACTCCGGCTGCGGAAGGACGCCCGGCCCAATCAATGATTCTTCAGCCCCCATTCTAAGCCAAGAGAAGACGGATAAACGGCCCACGGAGATGGGAGAAGTGCGCCGCTCTGGACTTGCTTGGGTTATCCCAAGGGGCAGTCGGGATCCGAATACCGGATATGGGGAGGGGGGGGGGGGGGTCCCCGGCGGGGCCTTAAAAAACTTTTTATAGTAGATTTTGAATTAGCTCAGAATGATATTTAAGCCACTTTGGAGGCTAGGGGGAGTTCAGAGGGCACAAACTGACCTACCAGAAGTGTTTTTCAGCTCTCAGTTGGCATGTTACCAGCTACAATTGAGCTACAGTAACCAGTGGGGAAGGGCAGAAGATTACAACAGCAATCTAAATGCAATATATCATCGAACTGTGGGCACAGATAAGCCTAGAAACACTTACTGTGACCACAGGATGCTTCAGTGGCGAGTCGCTCGACGTTCGGACATGTTCGGACTGAAGTCGGGCATCAGACGGCCGTTACTTCACGTGACGCGGCAGCCCACGGCAGCGCTGATGCGGGCTTCCCGTGGGAAACTCCTTCCCTATATAGGGGGGGGGGGGGGGGGGGGGGGGTCAGGATCGAGGTCTTAAATCACTTTTCGACGTCATATCCGAATTTCGAAACCCGACTGCCCCTTGGGTTATCCCTGACGCTATCATGCGTATACGCCTGACCACGGCCGCAAGCCTTCTTCTCGATGCTACCTATGCCAAGTGGGGGACAAACGCCTTGCTCTTTGACTGTGGAGATAGATCCTTGTCGCGTTTCTTGAGATGCCGACCTGGTTGCGCCACCATCCTCTGTCGTACGTCATCCGTTTCTGGTCTGTCTATGTTGATGCCGAAGTGCTTGCGCAACTCGCTCACCCATTCCGCAGTTGATGAAGCCACACACACCTGCCAACTGACTAAATTTTACCAAGCGGACGTGAACAATGAATCAGCCTATTCAACATCTGAATCAGCGTGTACCTATGGAGTTTCTTGCTTCACACGGAGAGGAGTATATCTCCCGGAAGGAGACCAGCCATGAAGCCAGACAGAAATGGCTTTCACAAAGACATTTGACGCCTACGTTCCGAGCAACGGCCCGGACTTCTTTGCTCTCTCGAAGCTCAAACCGGACTATGTCCCGTTCACCACTCTTCAAGCCGTCGTGATCGACCCCGCCGCAAAGGCAGATTCCTTCGCGTACGCCAAGAGGCTCACGCCTCCTGCTGTCTTCGCCCACGTCCTCCGGTGCTTTTATTTTGCGCTTGCCCTTATGTACACTGGCTTTCCCTCGGGGACGCCTGGGGTTGCACAGATCGGGTTCGAGGAGCTATCCTTGCGGCTCTACCACACCAGCCTCCTCCACGACGTGGGCTGGTCGAACAGTACGGAAGCTCTCAATCACCCGGCGCACGCAATGACCTTCGAGCTCCACGGCGGAATCATGGCGTACGAGCACTTGCACGCGGCGGCTCCGAATCTCGATGCGTTCCAGGTCGGCGACATCGTAGAGAGCATCGTGCTTCACACCTCGCAGTGGTCCTCCGGCAACTCCTCCGCAAATCAGTTCCTCTTGTCTGTTAGCACGTTTTTTGATGCAGGTGGAGTAAGTATATTCCCACTCGTCCTCATCAGCTTCACTGACGTTCCAACGCGCCCTTTAGTATAACGGAACTGGCGTCGCCGGACTCGATTTCCACCGCCTCTGGAACCCCAAGACTGTGGCGGAGATCGAGCAGGCGTACCCACGCGTTGATATGCACAACCAGGTCATTAGCATACTCGACAAGGAATTCGCCCAAAAGCCCAACTGCTTGTTATCGCATTATCCCGGTGGTGTGAGTTTTCTTTGTAGTATTGATGATGCGGGGAACTAACCATCATTCCAGCTCGACGCGATTGCGAAGGATGTGCGTGTCGGACCTATCGTGCCCGTGAGCTCTCGCATCGACCGGGCCGTCAAGGATGATCACTTGCACTCTTCGGGCTAAATAGGCGGTTTAAGGATTCGTAGACATCCTTGTGATTATGAACTACTATTGTTGCTAGCGTTATTCCGCCCTTTTTCATTGTTTAGCGTTTACTTTCTTGTAGCTGGATATTAAAATGGGTAACCATGTTCTAGTGTGCACATTCACCTATTTGTTTCTGAATCTATCTCTTTTCCACCATATGGAGGGGGTTCCCCTGTCCGAAAAATGAAAATGGGCGCACATATAGATCTCAATGAGAAAATGATATCCCGTCAATAAATCATGGGCGTGCAATAAACATCACACAATGGATCGCCTTACACACACGAAAAAAATGCCCAACAAAAATTGGCTATCTGCGACATTTAACCCGAGAGCGCCGGGACTTCGAATAAGTATATAACAAATACTTGCACAAATTCGATATTTCAACTGTCAAATTGGAATATCGCTTGGAGTCGCACTGGGAGTTGTGCTGAGAGTTGCGCTTGGAGTGGTGCTGGGAGTTGCGCTTGGAGTTGCGCTGGGAGGGGAGTACTCACTACGTTCCGCCGTCGGCTAGACTCAGTTGCCGAGGTCCGTGTAGCCGAGTCAAGATGCGGCCAGCCGATCACACAGCTGTGTGTACACAGGGAGGTCAACTTTTTGAATCCGAGCTATTTTTCAGGTGATTAGAAAAGATGCATAAAAAACTGAAGTGTGAGTGAAGGAAGCGACGCCGGTTGCCGGTGTATTTTTCGTGGGTTAAACATAGTTCAAAATGATTTGAGCCCCGCGCGTTTTTGATTTTGCGCGTCGCACATAATGGCACATGACAGGGTCTAGCCCGGTCGATGCGGCCGCCAGCTTTTACCCCCGCTGCCTCTTCTCATTTGTATTCTTTAGAAGTACATACAATTGAATTCTACTACTATGAATACATTCGGATGTCGTAGGAGACCCGAGGGCCTGTTGATAGTCGGTCATGAAGGAATCTGAGGAGAGCCTCGCCAAGAGCTCTATTTCATGACACGAGGTATGATAGGCAAGACTCGGAGGCACCAGAAAACAGAGAAGCAGCGCGACAACTTGAAGTCGATAGAGCTTTAAGACATGACTTGTGGCTTTGAGCGCAAGTGGATGATTACAGTCTTGATGCAGTGGAACAGTCAGCAGAATCTTGACAGGGTCTTGACGGCTTTGAAGGTCTTGAACAAGTCTTTCCTGACGACAGCCAGAGCTTCGGAAACGCGAGGGCTGCATCTCAGAAATCAAGCAGCGGTTGATCCGGATCATGAGCCGTGCTCATCGCCAGCTTAACCCAAATGCAAAAGCAATTTATGTTCGCAAGACATCAGAATTACTACACCTAGGCGCAAGTTTCCGACATTTTAGCCTCTGCTCTTATTCTGAGTTCGGGCTCAGCGTATTTCAAGTCGATTTTGTATGCCGCACGCCCATCGCGTCAGACGTGCACAAATGAGCACAAATGACGTGATTGTTGAGCGGCAAACACGAGTTGGCTGATTGCGCTTTCTTCCTCTCCCCACCACCTTGTCCTCTCTTCAGAGTCGGCACCCTCTTATTTTCAATGTCTGCTGCCGCTATCTTTTGGTTCTGTGGCTCAAGTGTCTTGCCCGCCTTGCAAGTGGCCGGAAAACTTGGCATTCAAGTCTCTCAAGTCTCTTGTCAAGCCCCTTGTGAAGACCTCGTCAAGACCGTCAGGAAAGACTTGTTCAAGACCTTCAAAGCCGTCAAGACCCTGTCAAGATTCTGCTGACTGTTCCACTGCATCAAGACTGTAATCATCCACTTGCGCTCAAAGCCACAAGTCATGTCTTAAAGCTCTATCGACTTCAAGTTGTCGCGCTGCTTCTCTGTTTTCTGGTGCCTCCGAGTCTTGCCTATCATACCTCGTGTCATGAAATAGAGTTCTTGGCGAGGCTCTCCTCAGATTCCTTCATGACCGACTATCAACAGGCCCTCGGGTCTCCTACGACATCCGAATGTATTCATAGTAGTAGAATTCAATTGTATGTACTTCTAAAGAATACAAATGAGAAGAGGCAGCGGGGGTAAAAGCTGGCAGCCGCATCGACCGGGCTAGACCCTGTCATGTGCCATTATGTGCGACGCGCAAAATCAAAAACGCGCGGGGCTCAAATCATTTTGAACTATGTTTAACCCACGAAAAATACACCGGCAACCGGCGTCGCTTCCTTCACTCACACTTCAGTTTTTTATGCATCTTTTCTAATCACCTGAAAAATAGCTCGGATTCAAAAAGTTGACCTCCCTGTGTACACACAGCTGTGTGATCGGCTGGCCGCATCTTGACTCGGCTACACGGACCTCGGCAACTGAGTCTAGCCGACGGCGGAACGTAGTGAGTACTCCCACCACCCGGCCCGGGTTCGGCGTTCGAACGCATTCAGCAAAATCTTGGATTTCCCTGAACCTGAACCTTTAGTTGAGGTTCAGGTTCAGTAATTCATCGAACCTGAACCCCGAACTTGGCGTTCGGTTCGGATTGTCTGAACCGAACTTTTCCATCACTACCGCGTTTGCAGTTGTGCTTGGAATTGGAGCCAAGACACAGCCGATTCCGATGGAATCTGCAGGGAAAGTCGGTTATCACAATGTATGGAGGGTGCAAACAGTATAAAGTCAGGCACCGGAAAGGAGGGGTAGGGTGAACTGGCAAGTGTACTTCTTCCGGTCGGAGGGGCTGTGCACTCAACGAAATCAGAGTTAGACAGATATAGATGCGGATCGCTGACCAGGTAGCAGTGGAACTAACGGGCAGGCAGTTCAACCCGATCCCCAGCTCGATGCCGCTGCAGCACAACGTCAAAGCCTGGGCCTCCAGTTGGGATAGACCGCTGCGTGCCAGTGGGACTGCCGCAGCGAGCGTCTGGAGCCAGGCCATCGGTTAATTTGAGGGGATACTAGCGGTTTGCAGCCGGCTTTGCCGGGCCGCTCTCCGCTTGGCTAACAGCAGGCATTAACGTAAAAGGAGATTGCCGGCGGAGTTTGAAGGCTTCGGACAGCGTAATTTTATAAAGAGGGAGATGGTTGTGGGCTAGGACATACAACGGGAACAGCGGAGACAGCGACATGGAGCTTCGAGAGCATTTGTTCTGGTCGATACAAGCTGATACTTAAACGGTGATTGTGTTTGAGTGCTGTTCGGGGCACAGATGAACGACCTTTTATACCGTGCACAACAATGCGGATGCAGTTACCCGGCGACCAGTCCGTATATGCAGTGCGCACATAGCGGCCAATTATAGCTGCGGCGCCTTCGGCAGCAGATTTCAGGACATTGCAAGTGCCGTCATACTTGAAGTTTCAACCACATTAAATTCAGACTGCACGACCAACTCGGGTGTTCTGAGCGTTTCACCAGAGTCATAACCAACTCCAAGGTATTGAAAATTCGTTTCAAGCCCGATGGTGGGAGACATGGCACGGTTTTGGATCTTGTGTTCATGAGTCTCCAACTGGTTGGAGGTTCAAGGTGGGATCAGTTTTTGGTTTGGTGTTCGTAGGTAGCATGCACGGATGTAAATACGGGAGGGCAGGGAATTTAGATTCGATATAACTTCAATGAGGTGCGCAGAATCCGCCACGGGAGCCCTAGACCAACAAAATGTCCCCGTTGCCACATCACTATTCAACTGAAATATCCGCTGACAAAGGAACGGCGTCGCGGGTAGCGAATACGACACAAATGGACTGCAATCCAAGGTGGGAAGCTCAATCAACCGTCAATAACAACTTTTTCGGCACCACGAAACTTGTTCGATATATAGAAAAACGGCAATATGGCGAAGACCAATAAGGCACACACGGACACCCTGGAGTGGAAGTATTTGCAAACGGCGAGGGCCTTCATCGAAATTGACCAGGTTTAATATATTCAGCTCTGCGTCACTCAGTGCGCTTTGGCGGCAAGTGTTTGATTGTGTTGAAACTTGAAATTTGGGTAAACCATTGGTTGTACTTTTTAACCAAGAGCGAGCAATTTTACTCACAGTGTGAATGGGTTGAATGATCCAGCCCAGTGGATGTGTAAATATGGCGAAGTGAAATCCCCGTTGACCGAAGTTTCCGGTAAGCAATTGAATATCAACCCTCACTGGGGTAAATGTCTAAGGGGGTGTCAAAAGAGCGAAGGAAATCAGACTCAGACTCGTTGCGAAGAATGAACGAACCGTGAAAATTTCACATCGGCTGCTGGAGGAGCGAGTCAATGCAAGGAATCCGAATGAAGGATAATAAAATTGGGACTATGAGGAAAAGTTGCGAGGGGATCGAAGGAAAGGGAACACTGGATAATAATAGAAGACAATCCGGGTGTAGAAATTAATACATACCAGTCACCGTTCCTAGCCTTGATACCTGCACGGCTAGTCGGGTCGAAAGGTACACCGGCATTTAAAAAATTGCACTCACACCGCCGGTTCCTCAATTAAAATGGCATTTTAGTTAGCTACGCTTTCTTAAGTATGTTAATACACATAAATGGGCCGCAAACTCAATTTTATACATCTGATTTGGGACTTGACACAATGTAATCTTTAATCTAATCTATCAAAATCCAAATAAATGTCCACAAAATTTCAAGTATCGATGCGACGCGCTGTGGCATGTGTCCGCAAGGCATATGATCTGCATTTTATAGGGGGTCGATTGCGCCTAATGAATCTGTACGCCATTGCTTAATCTCGCGTCCACTGACTCTCAATTTCGCAGATTGAGCTTCCTGGCTAGTCTCTTATCAACAGACGCTGTAACTGGAACCTCGTACCTCGGACTTCCTGGCTGGTCCTCGCACATGTCTCGGGTATAAATTTATCTGATTCGGGAAGCACACTAATAGTAGATGTACCGGCGTTTCGCGTGAGTACTGCCAAGTTTCTTCCCATGCAGGCTATCCATATCCGCGGACTTGTCAGGATACTGGAGATGCAAGTCATCCTGTGCCACCTTGTTGCCAAATTTTCGTTTGCCCAGGTGGAGGGCGAGTCTGAATCGATTCAGCTACGATTCATGACCACCCTTCTCCCGATTGTTTCGAGTGGAGAGAAAGCTCTCCCACTTTCCATTACCTCCATTTGATGCACTCAATTATAGCATCGATGATGTATCACATGACCGTGGTGGACTCGTTTCCACCACCACCCCCTCTTGGCGTATATGCTTTTCAACTGAACGGTTATTCGTTGATGTGCCAGTTAGCGCGCCCCAACCTTCGCATGTCCACCCGGGACGGAAAAATTGCACGCAGCGGCTACTAGAACTCAGACTATATGCCTCTGCAAACAACCCAGAGCCACTCTAGTCTTTTATAAACAGACACTATAACATTACTTACCTCGTACCTCGGTTGTTATATCAGCACGTCGTCGGCTCAGTGGCGCGCTATGGATCCGTTCGGTATGCAAACGGCGTACACGTACGTGTTGCCGTCACGGGTATGGAAACGGTGATATACCGGCCCACGCTCAGGTGCATATGACTGCTATCTCCGCCATATAAATAGGACCATTCCCAAGTGCCGGTTCGTCGCCCCACCGCTCCTCCCTCGTCACCCAGGAATGGAATTACCTCTCTATGCGATTGCTTTTGCCGCCCTCACATCCGTGGCTGTGCACTTACTGTTTCGGCAGCGGTCCAGCATTCGACAGATAGTAGGACCGCCATCACCATCGTGGCTTTTTGGTGGGATGTCCGTTTTACATCCACAGGTTAGACTGATTGACGCTTGTTAGGGCATACACTCCAATTGAGGCTCTCACCACAGTATGGGGACCACGAATTTCAGTGGCTGAAGCAATTTGGATCGGTGTATCGGCTCAAAACCTGCTTTGGGGTGCGTCTTACAGGGTAGGTTTATTGTAATCTTCTCTGATTGTTGGTTTTCGCATTTCCGCGTTCCCAGCAGGATCAACTCATGGTCGCTGATCCTCTCGCGCTGCAATACATATTGAATGGCTCCGCATTTGAGCGCTCCGGGATGCTGAATGTGATGGTGGATTTAATATTTGGCGAGAAGAGTGTCGTCGCCTCCAAAGGCATGTTTTGCCAGCCATCCTACCACTATGTCCGACTTAGCGTTGACTAAGGAAACGAGCACCGACGACTCCGTGCAGCTCTCAACGTCGGTTTTACCGCGACTGCAGTGCGCAGATACCAGCCAATATTTGAAAAAATGGCGGAAACGGTGTGTGGTTTTGAAATTTAATGGTTCTCGTTCCAACGTCTGTCCCGAGATTCTGGAACAGTTGGATAATTCTCCTGCAGTGTCCACAGACATCTTTCCGCACCTCACCAACGCAACACTGGGCGCAATCAGCGAAGGTATGACACGCCATGTTGGACCGACACTAAACAATGATATTCCTTCAAAGCACTTTTCGGAACTTCCATCAAGGATTTAGGCGATGAGTTCGTGGAAACCAGCTTCCAAACCATGTAAGACGTCAATGTGGCCCAAGACCGAAGTTCATCTGAGGTGCCTCTCCAGCGAGCTCTCAGCCTCTCGATTCAAGATCAAAGCCCTCGTCGATACGCTGGGCGACTGGCTCCCTATTCGGTTTTGGCGGGTGGCAACACATCTCCCCACCACCACCTTTAGGACCATCCGGAGGGGATCTTATCTTACCAATCAAATTGGACGCCAAATCGTTCGCGAGAGGCTGGATGCTGCGAGACAGGGACTGGAAATGAACGATGATCTTTTCAGCCTTATGTGTGAATACCAAATTTCAATGGACTGGACTTCACTAACCCCAGCTTGCAGGGAATTCAGATGTGGCCGACAAAATTAGCGGGGACGATATTATCGCACAAATGCGGCTTATCTTTCTGGCAGGGCAGGACACCACGGTATGAGCATGCGACTGATCTATCCGTTCTTAACCTGTCTTGTCCTCTGTCCAGGCAACCACTGTTGCATTTGGCCTACTGGAACTCGCCAGGAACCCGACCTTTCAGGAGAAGCTGCGCGCGGAGATTCAAGACGCCCTGGGAACAAGTGCTGTCACATACGACGGCATGCCTCTGCTGAATGCCTTTATCAAGGTGAAGTGGCATGAGGCGCAAATTTTAAATGATAAATTATCCACTACAGGAAACGGTCAGACTCTACCCAGCTCTGCCAATATCAGACCGGATCGCGGTGCAAGACACGACGATCCCACTGGCTGACCAAATAATCACTTCAACAGGAGAGCGGATGAGCCACATCCCTGTATTGAAGGGTCAGCATATAACGCTCTGCATCGCGGCATACCAAAGGTTTGGCGCTACCATCTTGGCGTTGCCCACATAATTGATTATTACTATCTCAGAGTTGAATCGCGCTGGGGCACGGACTCGCATGAATTCAACCCTTTCCGCTGGCTCGACGGTGCGGAGTTTCGAACAGAAGCCGTTGGACCATACGCAAATCTGTTCGTCAAAATCTGGTCTTGTATTTACACACTATAATCTCCGCAGATTGAGCTTCTTTGGTGGTCCTCACACATGCCTAGGGTAAGCGAAATTTTATTTCAGGAGGGGGTCACACTGACGATAGACGTACAGCTGGCGTTTCGCGTGAGTGTTGCCAAGCTTCTCCACACGCAGATTTTCCATGTCCGCGGACTCGACAGGGTACTGCAGATGCAGGTCATCATCTTCCAACTGGTTGCAAATTTTTCGTTTGCACAGGTGGAGGGCGAGCTGGTTCAGCCGCGGTTCTTGAGTAATCTTCTCCCAATTACTTCGAGCGGAGAGAAAGCTGTTCCGCTTTCTATTACCCGAATTTGATGTACCTGATGTTTCGTCACGCACTTCACATTGCCACAACTGTGTTGTAATTTCGAACACTTCTTCCTCTTTATAAAATTAAGCCATTCTGTCTGTCTGCAGCTTTTTAAACTCCGCTTTTAATCTATCATTCTGGTAGCTCGGATCAACATTCTTATTTTAGTTACATGCAGCAAGTGGGAGCCGGTGACCGCTTGTGATGTTTCGAACTACGGTTGGGTGATTATCTTGAAGCTTTGTTATTTTTCACAAGTTCTGGACATCCTGGGGTTCTATCCCACATGGTACATTCTTTATTCGTGCAACAAACAATCCGGCTGACCTGCGAAATTGAATTGGCGCCTATTTATCGCATGGGCGGCTAATCCACCGTTTCGGCTGCCAGCACCGCCTCAATTGAACGGTTCGGAAGTTAACCGCTTTTACAGCCTGTACCTGGCCTGTACCAAGATATTGTGAGGCCTTACCTCGGTTAAGAGACAGCCACAGGCGTTGCGATGGCAGGCTGTTGGCTAACTACTAATGGCGATCTCCGAAAAGCGAAATGAAGATCGAAGCTATGACGAGCAGTGCATCTCTACAGCAAAATAATTACAACAGGACAGTGATACGCACAAGTGATACAGTCCATGGCAACTAAGGGATACAGAGGTGAGGTTTCGGACGGCACTAAACCCCCAGAAATGACGGAAAAAATAAATATAATGCCCAGCAAATGCCCAGACACACTCAACCTGGATACGCATAGCGCTCGGGTATCTCAAGTTTGAGCTGCCAACAATGGTCTTGTTGGCCTAGTTGCGGAGTCAAGCCTGCGAACATAGTGTTTCCCAGTAAGCGATCCACTATCCGTCCGCCGCCCTGGTTCTCTGCCGCAACGGTCGCCGCCCGGGCTTCCGTGGAGCGGTGGGCAGAGTAGCCGTTCACAGTCGCAATTCTACGACGTATGTATGGCTCTGCCTCCGGAGGAGCCCCGCCGTCATACTGACGCAGCTCCGTTTGAATTGCCGTAAGTACATCGCCTACGGTGACTGCGTCTTGCGCATCGTCTCTCGTGCTGTGCCGGATCTGCACCTACGTTTTGTACATTCCCGCGGCGATGCGCACACATACTGTGGTGCGCGGCGGGGTACAGGCTGGTGTAGCGAGGAGAGTGCGAGTCAGCTGGGGGTTGCATCGGAAAGCCTCGGAAGGGAAAGAGAGATCGAGCTGCAGCGCATTCGCGGGGGTTAACGAGGGGTGCATCTCGAGCGTCGCGGGAAGAGGGAGGTCTCGGGTTAGTTGTGGAGGCGGTGGGGGTGTGGGTGTGGGCACGGGTGTAGGCACCAGCACAGGACTGGTCTCTGGGCTCGGGAGTGGCGATGTCCACGACTCAGGCGAGTCGCGCGCCGCATACTCTTCAACGCTGAGCTTCCAGTGGACCTCCTTGAGTGACATTGTGTGGGGGACGGCCGAAAAAGAACCGTAATAAGCGAATCGTATATATACCAGTGTTGGGAAAGGGAACTGCTGGGAAAGGAAATTGACTCTTACACAGTTACAGCTCAAACGCTGTGATCAAGTTGCACTTGGTTCACTGGATTTATCCCCGACAGGCTTCCTGGGGACTGATGGCGTACCAAAGCTCCGCCCCGCCTGATGCTTGACGGCATAGCTGTAACAGAAACGACTAGCAACGACGGGCACAAAACTGCGGTTCCGTACAGCATTGATAGGGGTTGACGGATGGGGTTGTATCCAAATGGAGGTGTCCAGATGCGGTGTCGCAGAGAAGATAAAAACGCCGCCGGCTACGTTTTGGTCGCTCGTGTACGGAAACAGCATGTACAGGAGACAGCAGTTAGGAGACTTACAGCCAACTCTGCGTACATCCAGAGCTAATCAATCTAAGACATATTTGTCCATGTCTGAGACTGACAGTGAATCATATCGAAGCATCAAACAAAATGGAAGTTCGGCCTTCATTCACTGACTATGTCGCAAACTCCATGCGCTGTCGTTAACTGAACCATATGTGCAACTGATTTCCGCCCGAAGAAATGCGGCCGCAACTCCGCTGAACAAAATATGGTGACCTTGTCAAGTGGTTCTGACAATTTACGACTCATCTTGACAAACACCGGTTGATGGAGGAGATGGCGGCTCGGAAATGTCTCGTTCTCTGTCATATCGGTAATCATCCCAAACTGGACGTATAATTATATGCGCGGCTTGACGGGGGAGTTTGAAGCAAAGTTCCACGGATTTGAACACGTCGGCCGAGGGGTCAGACTATTGATCCGAAGATCAAACTTTTACATTGGCGCAACTTGTCAGTGCTGGGCAAGTGCTGGGTAATGGACGATGCCTGTCTGGTCTCATGGGATGACGCTTGAATAGAGTCATATGATTGGAATGATAGAACAATGGATATATGACGGTAATACACGTTACAGTGAAGTGAAAGACAATTCAGCTTTCCAAATTTCAGTCCTTCGGGTTCATGCAGCGGGCGTAGTGTCAGTGCGAATGAAAACATTACGGTAATGGCGGTGCCTGTGAATGGGCGGCACTTCAATATCCGGCAGAACCACATTTTGGACTGCCGGCTGTCGTCCCCCGCTGTCAAAGTTATGGGCAATCATACAGCCGTGACCATGTGTTGGGCGCACCAATCCGGGCACCGTACGGTGGCGCGGCGAAAGCCTTGCTTCGGATACGTCTTTAATTCACGTTTCGCATATTCCACCTCATCTTGATCGACTGTACTGGATTAGACGTGTAGATTGAGAGAAAGGCATAGACCTCACTTTCAGAAAGAGACGTGTGCGCCGCAACTTTGTACCCCAAGATGGGATAGCCGAGCTTGACGGCGACGTCGCAGCTGAAGGGATCACACCCTTTGGCGCTGTGGAATTCCGCCAGTATATCGTAGTCTTTCTGGGACCACGATGTCCCAGTCACCCACGTTTCAAAGAAAACATACGGAACACCGATCCTCTCCGCCATTTCGGACGTCAGCCTCGTCCTCCCACGGCGATCAAAAGACCAATAGAGCGCATCGCGAACGTGTGGAAACTCGATCACTGGGTAGCCGTCCACAAGTTCCACGGCTGGTTTGAAGACGAAGAGGTAGATCTCCGATGTTGGGGCATCTGCCATGAACGTCCCGCGCAGCGTAAAATTATCTTCCGGACACCAGATCGAAACCCTGAATTTGGCGCCGGCGGGGATCCCTAGTGCGGTGCCATAGGTGAGCTTGCTAGGCAAGGAACAATCAATCTTACAATAGTCCTTAGCCGCTACCATCGTCATCAGTAATGTAAGCACAATCTAGAATCATTACGGAGAACTTACCACCGTGATCACGCCCGATTAAGTTAGCTTGCGACAGCCAGCACTTCTGCATCTCCCGGCGCTTAGACGTTCGTATTTTTACACGTGTCGTTAAATGGTGGGCCTGCTGCATATTTGGAGGCAAAGTGATTCTACGGGGGATGAGGTGTTGTTGAAATCCAAGTAAGAGAGAGAATGCTGACCGCGTCCATCCATTCGGCATGACATCGTTCGGGCTCGACGGCGTTCTGAGACCGTTTTCCCAATACCACCACGGCTTCTGCACGATATCTTGCCTGGTGATGGTGGTCGAGAGGCTGAGGAGACTGGGGCAAGGAATGACCTTCGCCACATCTGATGTTGGCCAGATCGTGCCGAGGGTTACATATCCACTGCGTAAGGTAACTTCTGCCATCTCGTAGCCAGACCTGGAACAAAGCAAAACGTGGATGTCGTCCAGTTGCAGTTGCGAGATGATCTTCTGACCGAGGTCAGCCTCACGGTAGCCGAGCGAGGTCGCCCGTGACAGTGGATCGCGAACGAGGCTCTTCACATCAAGGTGTCTGATGTCTGAGAACGAGTCGCCGATCTCGATGCAGAGGCGACCAGTCGCCGCACGTATCCATGAAGTATACTTTGGGGCTCCGGGCGACAAGAGCCACGTGCCCGTCGTATCCTCCCAGTATTCCAACGCGGCCTGTGAAGCATGAGATTAAATGAGATCTGGAAAGGAGGAACCGTACGTATAGGTCCCGTTTCTAACGAATCAGAGGCGTTCATTAAATCAAGGAGAAATGGCGACTTACGATTCCGTATTCAACATACGTGGAAGCCAGCGGAGAATTCGCATGTAATTCCTGAACATCACGGAGAGGAATCAAAGCTATTTCAAGGATGATAAGTATAATTACAATGGGTTAAAGTGAGGGACCGCCGCCTTGCCGTCTGTATAGATGAGCGCATAATTGGCTGGCGATACTGTGACACCGTACAGCTGAACAAGAGAAGGATGGCTTTGGATGGATCAGTTGTATGTCAACCAATCAAGGCACAGACCGACCGAAATGTTTCATGATTTTCCACCTCGATCCTCCACTAGAACATCACGCTTCGGTCAGTGCTCTGGGTAAACTTTTGACCAGAAGGACCTTATCAATATTCGTGTCTTTGTACACCACCGCAGTCAGAGTTTCTGTTCTCCCGGACACGGACGCATCGAAGCGACGACGCTCCCCAACGACTACTTTTTTCCGGCGGATCAAGGCCCCAGTTTTGCGCCGGCGGACCTCGTGATATTCAACGATTTCTTCCTTGCCGGTTTCAGAAATGAGTTTCAGATCGCCGAGCCTGACGCGGTGGAAGTTTGCGAGAAAGCTTGGGTTTGCGAGAGCGCGACGTGTTCTAGAAGACCGCGACTCCGGGTGGCCGATGAAGACACCACCGATGATCTGAAAGTTGCTGCTGTTGTGAAACATGGTGCTGGTTTGTCGAGCGCATTTAAGAGCGATCTCGTATGGCGCAAGGGATGTGAGAGCACGGAATCCGCGCTGAGGATGTGTGATCTCTGGCGGCGATTTAAAGCAATGAGATTTACGGCAGCCTGGGTCATAAGAACACCCCTCAGGCGCCACGCTGTTGAGCGAGTCAGTAATTTTTGGTTTAGTTCCGCTTTGTCCCGTCGGAATGATGAAGTTAACTGCGGGCTGAGATGACTGACACGCCGCAGCAAATACTGTCGTTGATCAGAAAAGACTCATCATATGTATTCCTGAACGAACCATGAACTTTACTGTGCTCGTTCTAGATAAATGCCTCTCCATTAATACGTCCGATTGCCAGTAACAGCGAATCACAATGAGGAGCGGGAAAAAAATCGCGAACTCACAGACATCCCCAGGATCCCTGCAGGTTTGATGGGTGACAATAATCCACGTGGTCTGTGGAGCTACACTTGAGCGTATCAATTCACACAGCGACACAAATACAGCTGAAAATAGTTAGATCTTACGTGCCGCCTGATATATCTTGGTCGTGTGCCATGAATTGGGGGATCCTGAAGTGCACTCAGTGAAGAGGTTCAAAGACGTGGAAGGGGTAATTTACCAGTAATAAAGTCGGTCCAAGGTGTGCCCGTGGTCTGACAATCACAACCAGGAGAATGAGCCGAAATACGAGCTGCATACCGGAATAGATCAGGCATACGACACTATATCTTTACAGCATCTCCTCGCCAGATCGAGAGCTATGGCCCACAAATTGCCCAACGACCGCCGGCCGGCGCCAGGGATAATTTGAGAGGCCGCAGATTCGTACGGCACCAGGAGAGCGACGGATTTTATCGCACCCCCGAAACTCGTAAAGTAAGTCGCTGAGCCAGCTGCCGCGATACAATTCAAACCCAAAATAAAGCCGCCGTTTGCAGCTGTACGGTCTTCTATCGTACAGTCGAGTACCGAGTCATCAAACGTGACGGGACAATGAAAGAGCTTTCCCTGTCACGTGGAGCCGCAACCCGACCCGAAGCTCCGAGATATTTGCTATTGGTTCGGCATTTATCGGTTCCGTTCCCACACTTAAAGAAAGTATCGTTCCCTTCTTTCACTCACTTTCACGTCTCTCAGATCCTTGGGACTTCCCTTGGTTCCCTTACTAAACGGTTCCTACTTTACCCCGATGCTGTGGAATCTGCTCTTTGCAAACGGGAACTCTTGCCAACACACCACGGGCATTCCACACCTCGCCAACACCTCGCAATTCGCAATGTCAAACTAGGATTAGCTTATCAGACAAAGCGGAGCTCCGTAAGTAGGCCCGGGAAGGCTCACTCGGCTCGTACCGGGTCCCCCATCCGCCTTCCAATCAGCGTGCTGCCTGTAGATGAGCGGGCACCTGAGCCCAATATACCATCTTCCCAGACAGTTCCACCCGCGGCACAGCCCGCAATTCCTCCACACACGTCATCAGCTGCGCGAACTGTGCGCGCCCATCCTCCGAGTCCTCATTCGATGTCACGCGAACGTGCCGGAGCTCGGGGTGCGCGTCCTTCCCATTCTGCCCTGCAAGGAGGTACAGAATGTAATCCGGCGTTCCCATCAAACTGGCGAGGCGCGGAAGAATGGTGGTCGCGATAGGAGGGCGGAGGGCCCCGATGGCGATGTGGAAGGAGAGGTCGAGCGTGTCGATAAGCGGGTGGCGCGCGAGGAAGGCCGTGAGGTCAGGGACGGGGATGGCGCAATAGGGACCGATAGTCAGGCTCGCCAGAGTGGGGAGAGTGAGGCGGGGCAAGGTAAGCGCCCAGTCGTAGAGCGAGAGGTCGAGGTAGTCGAGGGAGAGCGTCGTGAGAGGCGCTGTGTTCAGAGTGTGCAGCGTCCATTTGAAGAATGTGGCGTGGAAGAGGACGGGAGCGCAGATGTGCAGGGAGTGGCACGCGGTATTTAAGGTGAGGGGGAGGGTTGTGAGAGCTGGACGCTCGCTGGATTGGATACCTGGTCGTTCTCGTTCCATGGGATTAAGCGTTCTGGGCAGCTCGACGGCTTTGGATGGGGGCGGGATGTGATCGGCATTACTGGGTGTGGACCACAGGGATGACATGAGTTTTCGTAAGATTGCCGGGATGTAAAAACTCGGCATAGCAGCTCGCGATGCTGGAGCAGCAGTTCGCGCTACTGGATTAGGAATGTTGGGAATGCAATGCAGAAATGGCCGGGGATCGGCAGGATATGGTTGTGCGGGTGACCCGTAGACAGTAATGATACAGTCCGCCCGCCGTGTAGCGCTATTGAAGACCACGGCTAAGCTCTGCAGCCAGTCCGATAGTTCGTCGGTCGAATTTACCAATATATAGGGATTGAGTCGAAGATGAGCCAGTTGTGAAAGACGAATAGCGAGGGAGTTCAGATATTTAGCTGCAAGGACAGCATCCGAGAGGCCAAGCCGAACGTCTTCATCCTGACTTCTCCGCCCCGTCCGTGTCAAAGACCAATCAAGGTCACCTATTGACTCGACAAAAGTCCCGGCCCCTATGGCTGAGAGGATTTTGAAAGTCTCGCGAGTAACAGAGAGAGCAGGAAGCACGCCGGAAAATGGCTTCGGAAGCTCGAGATCGAAATGGGCGAATATTCCTGGTAAGAGGAGAAAATTCAAGCGGTGGCAGGTCGCGGCGAGGTGCACAAGGCTGTTCTCGTCAAGGTCCTCCGGGATGATGAGGAGGATTTCGTTGGGTAGATCTAGGAGGCAAGTCGAGGGTGGGCTGCTCGACATGATCGTCGTACAGAGGAAAGGAAGTCAAGTCACGAGAGGCAACAGCCACGCACAGCTTGGTCTCGACAGACGCTGTAGTATCCGTACCTCGTTTACGCACAGCTCGCACTGCCCCAAGTTGGCTGTTCGATCACCCGTTTCGCCGACGGCGAAATTTCAAGACTTTCTCAACCTCAAAATGCTCGCAGTTTTGCATGAATTTCCCTACAAAATCCCCATCCAATGGATGTACTGCTCGTGTTCACAGGTTTCCTGATTAACGCACCTTATCGCAGTCAAGGTATTTGCATTTTTCTGCGAAACTGTCTCGACACCGTTAGTTTGGAATGAGCCAGAAATTCCTCAGAGAAAGAAACAGTGTAATTGGTACGCCACATGCCGGAACGCCTCGATCCCGGAACACTGCCGCCACATTTTCCAGGTTTTTCCCACTTTGAGTCTCTGTTGTCAAATTCGAGTAATGCGAAGGGGAAGAGCCTTCTCTCCCTTCGCCACAATTGGAAGAAGATTGTGTAACAGCCTCGGCCGAATCAATTCGCCTTCCACCTGTGCAAACGAAAATTTGGCGACTAGATGGCAGAGGATGACTTACATCTCCAGTATCCTGTCCGTAAATAATCATCCGCCTACGAGTAAGATAGTTGGCAATACTTACGCGAAACGCCATCTGTATCCTCACTGTTAGCGCATTATTCGATGAGAACAAATTCGCCTTACCCGAGACATGTGCGAGAACCACCGAGGAAGCTCAATCTGCGGGTTCGGCAATGAGAGTCAGCGAAGAGATCAAATTCTGGCGCACAGATTCGCGTATGGACCAACGGATTCTCTTCGCGACATCGTCTCATCAATCCAACGAGAGGGATTGAACTTGTGTGCGTCCACGCCCCAGCGTGATTCGAGTCTAACCTTTAACTTCGTGATTGCAGAAACAACGAGTGGCCTCACCTTTGGTATGCCGCGATGCCCAGCGTCACATGTTGACCTTTCGCGACGTGTATATAGCGCATATCCCCTGTGGAAGAGGTAATCGGGCCCGCGAGCGGGATAGTCGTGTCCTGCAGAGCGACACGTTCCACAAGGGGCATAGCCGGATAAAGCCTGATCGTTTCCTGCAATTAAGTGTTCATCTTTGAGCAAATATTTGCCTGACGCCACGATTATCCACCTTGATAAACGCATTCAACAGAGGCATATTGTCATATACAACGGCCCCCGCACTTGCATCCACTGCGGACGTGATCTCGGCGCGCAGGCTATCCTGTAAGTCGGGGTGCTTGGCGAGTTCCAGCAGGCCGAATGAAATGGCGTTCGCCTGGGAATATGCGGGGCAGGATTAAACAGGGACACATATGAATTGCATGTGTGAGCATACCGTTGTCTCCTGCCCCGCAATCAAAATGAACCCGATCTGCGCCACGAGATCGTCTCCGCTCAGTTTGTCAGGCGTATCTGGATCCACTGCGGGGCCGTGTGTGGTCAGTTGAAGGTTTTCAGTTGAAAATACGAACTCACCAAGACGACTGAACAGGTCATCGTTCATCTCCAGCCCCTTGCTCGCAGCATCCAGCTTCTCACCCACAATTCGGCGTCCCAGTTGGTCGGTAAGGTATCTCCCCTCGCGCATGGCCTTCAAGGCCGTAGTGGGGAGATACATCATTGCACGCCAAAGCCACAGAGGAAACCGCACGCTCAACGCGTCGAGGAGAATTTGGGTCGTGGATTGGGTTGCTGTGAGCTCACTGTAAAAAGGTTTCAGCTTGTTTATCCAAGCGGGGGTTCACGTACACAATTTGGGTATTATTTGCTATGAAGTCTTCGCCTAGATCCCGGATGCAATGTCCGAGAATTGCTCGAGGTATGTCAGTGGTTCAGGTCGGTCCGGAAATGTCCGACGCCACACCTTGGCTGGTTGCGTCGAGAGTTGCGGAAATGAGGAGCGGGTAGATGTTTGTTCGCGCACAAGTCTCCAACTTTTTCGAGATCTAGAGACATAGTAGGTTGGAATGAAAAACGCTGGATTGTCAAATGTACACACCGACTCTGCCACCTTCTGAAACACCGGCTCATATTCCCGCACAGCGGTAGCGGTGAACCCAGCGTTCAGGGCAGCACGGATTCGCCGGTGCTCGTCTCCTGCATACACAACCCCAAGTTCAATTTGGTGATGTGGACGGACCACAGAAACGTACCTTGGGCGTCGATAACACTCCGCTCCCGGTACAATAGATTTAAGATGACGTATAGCATCCCTGCTCGGCCAAACGCCGAGCTGCCTAATATATACTGCAGCGCCAGAGGATCGGCAACAACGAGCCTGTCTTGCTGTGGCGGCAAATATTAGACATAGCGCGGATTTGCGAGGAGAGATTTACCCCGAAACAACCTTTCACTCGGTACACCGACCCAAACTGCTTCAGCCACTGAAATTCGTAGTCCCCGTACTGGCTAGGGAGCATCAATTGCAACATGTGTCCTGGGGAATGGTGGTGAGTCTGACCCGGGTTGTGGGGTAAAGCACGAATCTCACCAAAAGGCCATGATGGTGATGGCGGTCCTGAGATCTGCTGAACGGCGTTCTGCTCTCGCAACACGAAACGCATTGTGAGAATGGATACGAGGATGGCGAAAGCAATCGCGTAGACGGTGAAGTCCATGTTGATTCCCAAGGCATCTATCCCGGGTAGTGGAAGAAAGGAGGGTGGGGATCTAGCGACGTCTGTGAATGGTCTCTATTTATGTTGCGAAGACTAGAGTGCCATGAGTGTAGACTCTTCTATCACCGTTTTCCGCCGCAGAAAAAGGTCCCGTGCGGTTCGCTGAACCTATAGCTATGCTGAGCTACAGAGCGTACATTGAGATAGAGCCATATTGAGAGGGAGGTAATTTCACTCACGGTGTATGTGTGCGACGACAGCAGAGATATGGCCGCGAGTAGTTGAGGCGGCAGGCGTGCCGTCATGCGACCCATCACATGCTCTTGAGATTGTCGCCATTTAAAAATGTCTGCCATAGTTTGAGCAGCATGGAAGTTGTATCGGGATACGTGAAATCCCACCACTGCTCGTAAGAGACAATTCAAGACGGAGTGCTAATCAGATTTGAGTTTTCTCTTTGCTACCATTGCTCCAGCAGGAACTTTCGTCTCAGCTTTTGCCGCGAGACTTCAACGTGAAAGTCGCCGATCCCCGAGAAATAAAATGACTGAGGAAGATGAGAATTCTGAGATGCAAGGCAGGGCTGGCGAACGTCAGCTGAGGTGTTGGGACGAAGCAAGGAGGAAGAAAATCGGCATCATTGATCGATGGACCCGGTGATAGCTGCACACAGCCACACTGGGTGTTGCCGGCCGCCAGGATTGAAAACTCCAAAGTACGAAAATCGACGTCTGTGATTTCCCAAGAGGAACGTTAGGTCAACACTGCATTTCAGGCCCGGACCTGCGGACCTGCTGAGTGATGCTAAGTTTTTTCTGGGTCCGTCAGACTCTGCCGCAGGACCATGGCAAAGCTCGGCAGGCTATGCAGTTGCAAGGCATCTGCACGGAGCTAGCAACCGGCCAGCCGTCATTTACCGGCATTAGCTGCCGGCTCCTACTGACAAGCATCATGGCGGCAGTAAAATCCAGTGGCGCAAAAAAATTTACCCAGCCCACTGGCTTCAAGTGTAATTGAGTGGAAATTTATGCTAACAGAACGCGTAATTACTACTGGAGGCCAGCGGATCGATGGCACTCGGAGGAACCAGATGAGAATCTGACATATAACTCCTGCCTCACCAACTTTTCAGTTCTGACTTCGTACCCGCGATCAATCCAGCCCCGAAATACCGTCTTTATGTGTGACAATACTAGTGTTGTCGCGACTCGCGATTCCAGCCCCTCAAGTCGACTTGAGCTCATCGACTTGAGTCGAGTCGAGTTGAGTCATTGGTATGACTTGATCCGACTGTGGAGTCCAGGCAAGTCGACTTCCTCGACCTTGAGTCGACTTGGAATCGTCCCGGTCAGTAGGAATTCAAATGGGTCGTAAGCACTCGGCAATAGATCTCCATTGATGCCTAGAATGTAGAAAACCTCGAAAATAACCCAGGTCAAATTTCTGGTCTTGGGCGATGTAGTTTCGGGGTATTCCGATAGGTGTTGTCAGTCTTGTGTCAGTCCGTTGACCCTTTCTGTGTTGCCAGGAGCCTCAAAAATACACATTAAAAAATTCCGACTCCATCGACTCAAGTCAACTCAAGCCGACTTCGAGTGACTCGGAGGGACAAAGTCGAACCGAGTCGAGTCGAGTCGAACCTTGTTTGAAGTCGGCTTCGTGAGTCGTGACTCGACTTTTTGAGTCGCGGCAACCCTAGACAATCCCCGCAAAATATGAAACAAAGTTGCCGGTGTACGTCGGCCGAGGGATCGGACTATTGACCCGAAGATTGAACTTTCGAACAGACTACAATTTGTCATTTCTGGATAATGGACGTATGGTGCTCGTCTGGTCCTACAGGATGGCTATAGAATGCTCTGATGAGAGAACAATGGGCATATGTTGGTAATACATGGTACAGCGAAGTGAAAGACAAATCGGCTTCCCAATTTTCAGCCCTTCGGGTTCATGCAGTGAGCGTGGTGTCAGTGCGAATGAAAACATTCAGGTACCTTGCGGAGCCTGTGAATAGGCGGCACTTTGATATCTGGCAGCACCATATGTTGGACTGCCGGCTGCCGTCCCTCACTACCAAAGTTATAAGAATTATACAGTTGTGATCATGCGGTTGGACGCACCAATCCGGGCACCGTACGGCGGCGCGGCGAAGACCTTGCTTTGAATAGGTCTTCAATTCAAGTTTCCCATATTCTACCTCATCTTGATCGACTGTGCAGGATTAAACGTGTAGATTAGGAGAGAGGGGCATGGAGCTCACTTTCAGAAGGGGACGTGTGCGCCGCGACTTTGTGCCCCAAGATGGGATAGCCAAGCTTGACGGCGACGTCGCAGCTGAAGGGGTCACACCCTTTGGCGCTGTGAAATTCCGGCAGTATATCGTAGTCTTTCTGGGACCACGATGTCCCAGTTACCCACGATTCAAAGAAAACATACGGAACACCGATCCTCTCCGCCATTTCGGACGTCAGCCTCGTCCTCCCACGGGGATCAAAAGACCAATAGAGCGCATCGCGAGCGTGTAGAAACTCGATAACTGGGTAGCCGCCCACAAATTCGGCGGCTGGTTTGAAGACGAAGAGGTAGATCTCTGATGTTGGGGCATCCGCCATGAATGTCCCGCGTAGCGTAAAATTATCTTCCGGACACCAGATTGAAACTCTGAATTTGGTGCCCCCGGGGATCCCTAGTGCGGTTCCATGAGTGAGCTTGCTGGCTGAGGAACGATCAAACTTACAACAGTTCTTAACCGCTACCATCGTATCAGTAATTCAAACCCATTATCCGGATCACGGAGAGATCTTACTGCCGTGATCACGCGCCATGTTAGCTTGAGATAGCCAGCATTTCTGCATCTCCCGGCGCTTGGAAGTTTGTATTTTACATGTGTCGTTATGTGGTACGCTTTCTGGATATTCGGAGGTAAAGTGGTTCTACGAGGTATGAGGTGTTGTTGAAATTCAAGTAAGAGAGAGAATGCTGGCCGCGTCCATCCATTCGGCATGACATCGTTCGGGCAAGACGGCGTTCTGAGGCCGTTTTCCCAATACCACCACGGCTGCTGCACGATATCTTGCAGACTGATGGTATTCGAGAAGCCGAGAAGACCCGGACAAGGAATGACTTTCGTCAGATCTAATGTTGGCCAGATCGTGCCGAGAGTTACATATCCACTGTGAAAGGTAACTTCTGTCATCTCATAGCCAGACCCGGAACAAAGCAAGACGTGGATGTCGTCCAGTTGCAGTCGTGAGATGATCTTCTGACCGAGGTCAGCCTCACAGTAGCCGAGTGACGTTGCCCGTGATGATGGATCGCGAACTAGGCTCTTCACATCGAGGTGTTTAATGTCCGATAATGAATCGCCAACATCGACACAAAGGCGGCCAGTAGAAACACGTATCCATTGAGTATAATTTGGGGCTCCAGGTGACAAGAGCCATGTGCCCGTCGTATCCTCCCAGTATTCAAACGCGGGCTGTGAAGCATGAGATTGAATGAGATCTGGGAAGGGGAACCATACGTATAGGTCCCGTTTCATCAGTGGTGTTCATTGGATGAAGGAGAAATGGCGATTTACGATTCCGTATCCAAAATACGTGGAAGCCAGCGGAGAATTCGCATTTAATTCCCTAACTTCGCGGAAGGAAATCAAAGCTATTTCAAGGACGATTAATATAATTGCAATGGGTTAAAGTGAGGAACCGCCGATTTGCCGTCCGTATAGATGAGCGCGTTGACAGCTCGCGATACTGTGACTGCGTATAGCTGAATAGGAGACGAATGGCTTTGGATGAATCAGCTCTATTTTCACCCAACCGCTGTGCAAACTGACCGAAATGTTTCATGCTTTTCCGCCTCGATCTTCCACTAGCATATTATGCTTTGATAATACTCTGAATAGACTTTGGACCAGAATTACCTTGTCGATATTCGTTTTTTGGTACAACACCGTAGTCAGAGTTTTTGCTCTGTCGGGCACGCACGTCTGGAAGAGACGACGCTTCCCAACGACTACTTTTTCCCGGCGGATCAAGGCCCCAGTTTTGCGCCGACGGACCTCGTGATATTCAACGATTTCTTCCTTGCCGATTTCAGAGATGAGATCCAGATCGCCGAGCTTGACACAGTGGAAGCTCTGAGCAAGACCTGGGTACGTGAATGCGCAACGTCTTCCATAGGGCTGGGCCATTGGATGGCTGGTGAAGATACCGCCGACGATCTGAAAGTTGCTACAGTTGTGGAACATGATGTTGAGTTGGAGCGCATCCAAGTATAGCGAAAGGAGAGGAGAACACAAAAGCCGCGTGATCCCTGGCCGCGTTTTAAACCAATGAGATTGACGGTGACGTGAGGCCACAAGAACATTATCTTGCGATTGAACTGGGTATCATTTGTGGTTTAGTTCCACATTTCCCGTCGGAGTGAAGTTTTTTGCGGGCTGCGATGACACAGTGCTGTTAATGTTATTAAAAAGATGCCGGCTGATAATATGTGTCTTAGACGAACCATGAACTTTTTTGCGACCGTGTCGGGCGAATTCCCCTCCGTGGGAGACAATGAATGGTCTGCCAACCCACGGACTGCACCAGGATCCTTGCGCGCTGATGGGTAGCAATAATCTACGCAATCCATGGAGTCGTGTTATAGCATAACGATCTGGGAATAGCTAGATCTTACCGTAACTACGTGCTGCCCGAAATAGCTTGGTCTTGTGCAATTATGTAGCTGGGATCAGTTCGATGATAAGGGTTCAAGGACGTAGAAGGAGCACTAACAATGAAGTTAACCGAAGGTGCGCCATGACCTGACTGTCAGTAACATAACAGCCGAAAATGAGACGGACCTTATATTATTGAAATAGAGCTGAGGCGATCCTGTCTTTATAGCATATCAGTACCAGCAAATTGAGGCTGTGAGCGACTGGTAAATTTTATTCAGTCATCGCTGCCGAGCAATTGATTGAATTTCAATAAATTGGCCGACGGCGATGACCACTGAGCGCCAGGAGAGGCCACAGAAGCAAGGAAAGCGATACCGTTTTTAGCATATCTCCGATGCTGTGAGAATTATAAATCGGGATTTGGTTCGCGAATTTCGGCCTACTACTCTCGACGCTGGTGTGCCAACGATTCGTCATGACCAAGAAATGTGCAAAGGTTGGCAACATTTAGTTTCTGGAGCGGCTGTTGCAAGGTCGTTAACGAAGAAACAAGCGATGAATGCATTCGAAAACGAAACATACGGGACGGACATTCCGCCCTTCACAAAGTGACTGATGCGCAATTTCAAACTGGGGTTAAGCTTGTCAGATAAAGTCCAAATGCACACTCACTCAGACAACTCGTGATATCTTCCAATCAGGGGTATTCCAGATCAGCTGGTACCTGTGCCCAGTACAGCCTGTGATCCCTCCGCGCACGTTGTAAGCCGCGCGAATTGCGCGCGTTCATAATCCGAGGAGTCTTCGCTCGACGTCACGCGAACACGATAGAGATCTGGGTACGCGCCCTGCAAGGAGGTACAGAATGCAACGCGAGGCGCGCAAGGAGCAGCATCTCGCAATGGTGAAGCAGGGCCAGAGATCTCGTGATAAAATGTAGAAATGGACGGCGATTAGCATGCACAGTGCTGAAACGCTGCAATAGACAACCTCTATCGAGTTGATTGAAGGTCTAATGGCGATGCCGGAGATTTTGAGAGTGTTTAGACCGATATTCAGGGATGGAAGGATACCAGAAAAGGCCGGGCGGTGGGCTGCTCGACAAGATGGTGGTGTAGAAGACCGAGCTCATCGGACCCGATGCAGTCGAACACTTACGTATAACGGCCTTGGCCGGAACACTTCGCTTTGGCTGCGCAAACGAAAAAGAACCAGCTGAGGCATGGCCAAGGACACGAAGGGCGGTTTGAATGCAGGCACGCCGCCACTAGGGCCGTGGCGACGTCTGGGTTCAACGCCATTGGCCCATTTGGGAGGTTGAATGGAATCAACAGCGTAGGAATCTGAGGGACTGAAATACCTTCTCTTGTTTTCTTCCAACACAAAATCCTCGTATAGTTCAAACTCCGCGCAAAAATTGAAACCAGGACACGTCGCTGGCACTCTAGCCGATCTCCTCGGATATCGGCGGCCGATCATTTTGCCGATCATTTTGTCCAAAGTCGGCGATCAATTCTTCAAATTGTCTTGGTGGCGTGACGTTTTTTTTTTGGCTGTCCCCAAGCGGACGGACGGCTATAAAAGCACCAGTAGTTTAAACTGCCTCGTTCCTGCCCCTCCTTCCCACCCCCCACCTCCACCCCCAGCAAGATGCACATGCCAGACGATTTTGACGCCGTTTCCGATGCGGTCGATGAAGGCGAGCCCTATTCTGCTGCGCCAAAGAAGATTCTAATTTGAGTGGAGTGCAGTGAACATAATGAAGGGAAAAGGCTGGGACGATACCTCAGAATTCGATAAGCAGAAAGACAAGGCACAGTTTCGGCAATACGAGGAGGCGTGCGACCGCGTGAAACAATTTTACAAGGAACAGCACGGTACGGATCTTATTATCTCCCGCCCGAGTCCTCGGAGCCTGATACGCACGCCAGAAAAACAGACAATGGAGTTCAACATCAGGATGCGTGTCAATATGCGCAAGAATGTGCGCGCTCGAATGGGTAGGCGGGCGGCCATCCAATTTCACCGACCATGAACATACCTACACAGGCATCTGGGAGGCGATGGAGAAGCTCAACACACTTGTCGACGAGTCAGACCCTGACGTCCGTCTATTTCGCGTATCCTTCACCCGTTGTCGCTGACATTCCGCTTGCTTTGCCATGTAGACGGACCTCTCCCAAATCGAACATCTGCTTCAAACGGCCGAGGCCATCCGCAGGGACGGCAAGCCCGACTGGATGCAGGTCACAGGGCTGGTGCACGACCTCGGGAAGCTGCTGTATCTCTTCGGATCCGAGTGCGCTTTTTCTTTTTTTTCGTTCTCTGATCTTCGCTCTTATGTTCGAACTTGGTATTTGCAGGGGCCAATGGGATGTCGTCGGCGTATGTACTCAGTTCAATCCGTACCTTTATACCGATCCTCATAGCGCCCACCCCACAGGACACGTTCGTAGTGGGTTGCGCCTTCTCGGACAAGATCGTCTTACCCGAGACTTTCGCCGGCAACCCGGACATTAACGACGCCGTCTACTCGACCGAGTACGGGGTGTATCAACCCCACTGTGGGCTCGACAACGTTATGCTGAGCTGGGGCCACGATGAGGTGCGCGTCTCCGCTTCTCGATTTCTTCCCTTTCTCCTCTTCTTCACTTTCTTCTCACATTTTATGATGGTAACCAACTAATTTCTACAATTTCGTATAGTATCTCTACCACATCCTCAAGGAGCAATCTTCCCTCCCCGAAGAAGGGCTAGCAATGATCCGCTACCACAGCTTCTACCCGTGCGTCCCGTCTCCGTCTCCGTCCCACCTTCCTCCTTCCTCTTTTCCCTCCATGTTTGAAAATTAAACATTTTCTCCGCGTGTTACAAAATCTCACTCCTCCTTCTCCTCCGCGTGTTTTCAGCTCGAACACTGACCCCTCCCGCCCCACAGCTGGCACCGCGAAGGCGCATACACGCATCTTACCAACGCCTCGGACGAGAAGGCGCTCGCGGCGGTGCGCGCGTTCAACCCATACGACCTGTACAGCAAAAGCGATGACAAAGTCGATCCGGTGGCGCTGCGGCCGTACTACGAGGGGCTGATCAGAAAGTATTTTAATGAGGTTATTGAGTGGTGAGGTTGGAGATTTCAGTATTAATAATCCAGCATCTATAGTCCCGATAGTTATACCATATAATAATTTACGAATCTCCCGGCTTTATTGAGACTCTTGCTTTGGCCACTGAGACTCCGTCCCAGCATATTTTTTCAACAATTATGATCAAAGTCGACGGCGCATCACCCGAGCTGTTCCCATCGGCCGACGATTGATGCGCCCGTATCCCGCCAAGATCTGGCGGAGGAACACATTGTTTCCTCTGAGATCGGTGGAGATGTTAGACATAAAGACAGAAAGAAAAAAAATGTTTCTGGCTCATAATTCGGCGGTGTTACATATTTTTGAGGTCACCACTTAGCATACAAAACCTCCATGATATTCAGACGTGTACGACTACGCAATTTTCTCCATCGTTCAGCTATTCATGCGTCCTGGTCACCACCCTGCACGCGTCCCAGCGCCTTCTCCACGACCTCCACCCACTGCATCCTCGTTGCCTGCCGCATGTTCCCAATGAATCCATTCACACTCTGCACACCCAGCCCGACGTACTCCGGGTCCTCATTCAGCTTCTCGCAGTCCACATACACCATCTTCCCCAATCCGAGCGTTCCCTTCGCAATCTGCGACCCACCCTCGAGCAAGCCCGGTCCCTGCGCCCAGCCTCTCTTGCGTCCTCAAATATCGCAACGGAAAAAGATGCGCACGGACGGAAGGGCGTGCAGCGCGGCCTCGGAGCGGTCCACACGCGCGATGAGCCCACACGCAAGCTGCGCGGCGGTGAGGGCGGGCTCAAGCTTGGGAGTGAGGAGTGATAAGGTCGGATGCGATCTGGGCGTTCGGCGCGCGGAGGAGGACGTGGTCGACGACTCGACGTGCAACTCAAAGGGCGTGCCATAAAGGTAGAACGGCGTGAAGGACGCGGGGTAAAGCGGGTCGCGCCAGCACGAGTTGAGCGGGCGGTTCTTGACGACGGCGGTGATGGAGATCGTGCCGGACGGGATGCGTACGCTGCAATCCATTGTTGGTTCTCGCCGTAGGTTGAGAAGCAAATTGATAATATAACGCTCACCCTGAGACACTCGAAATGCTCGCCTTGAAGGAGTTGGCTTTGAGAATGTCGTCAATAGTCGTCGTCAGACATCGCGGCCCGGTGTGCGCCGAACTAGGCGAGATGAGTTTGGATCGGGTAAGTATTGGGTATAAAATAACTGGACACTCAGGCGACGGCAGGTGAAGGAGACCTGACCAAGGAGCGCACCGTGACCCCGGTCGCGCAGCCCAAGAACGGAATGGTGAAGCAGGCCACGGTAGGAGCTCCCCGCTTGTTGGTGTGGTACTCAGCAACGACCCTAATCGTAGAGTCTCACCTTCCCTGGATTCCGTAAATGCCAATGCTCTCACCACCCTTTCCTTGGTGGAGATACGGTGCCGTCCATGTGAGCAAGAACCGTATGCGACCGTCCCGGTAGCACAGTCCTCCCGCAGGGTACGGGATGTATCCGGCCTTATGAGGGTCGATGGTGATCGAGTAGACGTCCTTGAGCGCCCGGAACTGGTCGACGATGCTCTTGCGCAGAGTGACGCTGGGAACGTAGTCGCGATCGCTGGGCATGCATATGCATCTGGCCAGGGTACGGATCATGCTTGCGAATTACCCGCACCAGGCAGGGTCGGCGTGGACGAGGAACGAGAGGCCCTTGGCCGCAAGCTCGGTGCGGAGCTCGAGGATCTTGTCGAGCGGGTCGGCCGCGCCTTCCTCCGTGGAGCCAATTACCACGACGATGGCGTACACGGCCTGCTTTTCGTCGACGCACGCCTGCAATTTCTTCCGGAGCTCATCCATATCCATGCGCGCGTTATTGTCGACAAAGACATTGACGCAGCTTTCGGAGCCGATCCCGACCAGAGCTGCAGGGGAATGTTCGTCAGACCAGCATTCGAATGAGGACTCGAGATAGACGCATACCTGCAGCCTTGGGCCATGATTAGTGTTTGCTGCTCGGAACGAAGTCCTGCGGCTCGAGGCTGACATCGTACAGTTTCATCAGCATGTCTTTTCCCGCTGTCTGGGCGAGGTACGGCGAGAGCGCACTGGCGAGGAATTCAGAGGTAATCCCGTACTGGTCGAGGAGTTTGTCCGGAATGTCCAAGATGACGGCGGACGTCAGGTTCAGTAGCTGCCACGGCTTCAAGGTGCTGAAGAGCTTGGGCGTGTTGGGATCTTCGCAAGTGACGACCTTGAAATCGGAGGCAATAAAGGCTAGAGGTTTTTCGCCCTGGGTCATGGCGGCGTGCAACGGGAGCGGGTAGAATTTGAGGTTCCGGGCTAATAAACCCGTTATCAATGCCAGGGAAATGTACTCAAAATCTTACCGGCCCTACGCGGATCAACCAAGCATCAGTTCGCAGTCAATGTAAATATCTGGATATACCCACCACATGGATTCCATATTTACCACCGGTCTCGCTCGCGCGACGCGTCAACGGTGCATCGACGCCCCGCGCCCGACCCGCCCGCCTCGACTCGACGCTCGGGGCAACGCTGCTTTTCAGCGCGCTGCCCCGCCCGCAATGTGTCTCCAAGGCTCGATTTCGGCGGGCGGATTAAACCCAAGCATGCTGCACAGCTGCAGCCCCACGTCCGGTTCGATTTTGTTAGTAATTGGGCTGGCCTCGAAAGCGACCTGAATCGGAATAAATCAACAGAAGCATATCGTCTAGTCCATCGCTCAGAGTAACCTACGTTGTTCGGGTTGTACAGAATCGTGGTCAACCAGCCTATTATCGCCGGCATGGACCTGTTGATTCGTGGTTAGTGTTGCGACGCGTCTCTACGAGGTAAGAGGACGGTTACATTTCCATGCACATGTGACCCATGTACCGTCCGGAAAAGAAAGGCACCGAGTGGTCGCTCAGCAACTGGGTGACGGCCGAGACATTTTCTTGAATCTGAGAAACGAGACAGAGGATCCCTCCTTATAAGCTGTTGAAGCAGGACAGAAAGGCGCACAAGCGAACCAGATGACCAGGGCAAGTGGAGGTAAATGACTACGCCGCCCTACACGATGAGGGATATGACGCTGGTCGCGAAAAACAGCCGACTTGCGACCGCTGGAGCGGTGGACCCGTCCATTCCATATGACCGCGAAAGACGGAGTTGTGAGCATCCAGGGTTCGCTCGACTTGGATTGGCGGTCAAAGGGAGGCAGGAAGGTGGATACCGCACAATTTAGGGTCCTTCGACAGAGAAAAGGGACGAATTTCCCGCGCGCGCTGACATCTAGACGGTGGATGGTGGGAATAAGGGAAAGAAACTTGGATATGAGCACAAATTTTCCGCGGCCAGAGGCCCAAGCTGAATCGGTGATCAGATAGAGGCAGAGAAGTAGAATCCAAACACGAGATCCCCGCGGAGACAGAAGCTCAAGGCGGTGGCCTGGAACATGAATCGGAGCCCAGTTCCCGTAGCGCGAGCAGCTGATTTTTGGATTAGCGGTCGAAGAGAGGAATGTTCGAGACAGAACCTTCCACCAAGACAGAAAATCTGGCAGCGCTCTTCGATGCTATGTTTGCTGATTGAATGGGAGAAAGAGTGGCTGCTGGCTTGAGGATTTGACCATTGAACCTTGCCTGAGATGTCGCGTCCAGCAGACATGAAGAATTGTCGATAAGTTATTTGTTGAAGGACGAGAGGCCTTGTGTTTGATAGAGTTTGATACGGACTTATCAGACCCAGAACGACGGGAAGGGAAACTGCCAGACAGAGTATAGCCAAAACTGTTGACGCCAGAGGTAGGTAGGTAGGTAGGTAGGTAGATTTACACGGCACGGTCCCGCTTAGGAACACCGGTTTCCTGGGGTTATCCCAGTGTGTACACGGTAATTGCACCATTGCCCCTGGGCCTCCTCAGATCCCTCTAGCCGAGCTCACGGTCGCAGTGGATTGTCGGGTGGTCCGGACCAGCTCGCCGCGGTAGAACTATCAGAACCTGAAGAAGCAAAAAAAAGTCAACAGATCAATGGGAAAATACCTCACTCAAGCATTTCGACGCCACACAGGCACTGCATAGAACAACTCCAGGACTTCATACGCGTATTTTGCAACTAGTGCAATCGTTGGGCGAGGATAGATAATGGCTCTCAAGAAATCCGTGTTCGAGAGATCCATCATCTGGACACGCAGGTCTGGAAGTGTGGTGAAAAGCTGTCCTAGAAAAATTGCTCTTAATTCTACAAGTGATTCTGAATGCTCACAAGTAATCAAGGCATGTTCTGGTGTTTCAACCTCATTCTTGCAGAACCTACAAAGTCGTTCGTCACGAGGCACAGGTTGATGCGCATGATCAACATAGAGTACCGCAAGATCTCGACGGCTAACAAATGAGTTGACAGCATCAGAGAGGTAAGCGCCTCTCGGTGTTTCTGTGTCTTGACCATTGTTAGATAATGCCGCATGCAGGAGGTAACTTGGGTTGGTGATTTGTCCTTCTGTGATTCCCGACGGCCGTGGAGCAGGTAGAGCTTATCAGAAGAGTCAATTTCGTCTTGCAACCATTCTAACATAAGTTTGCGCACGAGTTTCGCGTAAGTCTCGACCTCAAGACATAAAATGCTGTGATGCCGAACTCTTCGGCACTCGGCATTTTCGCCGAGACACATGGCGCAATCCGGGCTGTCCCCAGAATCCACAGAAAGTTTGCAAGCTTTGGCGGCGGAAAGACTAAAGCTATTGGAGTACCAACGCGCTCGAATGTTCCCTCCTAGTGTCCAACTCAATTCAACAACATACTGTACCATTTAATTCAATTCGTAGGCCTTGTGACCCGTGACCAAAATTTACGAAATTCAGATTTCGTACTTTGTCTGAAGGGGTGTGACCGATGTTTTTTTTTCGTAAATCCGCCGCAAAGTGTGCAAAATGTCATAGAATTGGTCAATTTGCTATCCAGTACTCGTAGAACCACTATAAACGCGAACGACAAAGGCGACGATGTTGAGGTCCCGGGTATCGATTTGCCGGCAGTACATAGCTAGGAGAGTCGTACTTCCATTGTTGCTTCACCGCCAGAAGGGAGGTGAGCAGATCGAGGAGGCGGAGGGGAAGTGGGAGCCGTGGGAGGACCATTTGCTTCCGCTGTCAGAATTGGCGGCTTGTGTGAATACCGCGGCGTCGTTACCTGTTGCGGCGTGCGCGGAGGCGAAAAATTCAATTTTTGAACCATTTTACGGCGATTTCGTGACTTGTTTTCAGAATTCGTACATGGCTGGGTGACCTGTGACCCATACGAAAAATTTCGTAGATTTTGAGGCCTGTGACCTGTGACATACGAATTGAATTAAATGGTACAGTACCTTCCGCTCTCGACCACATGTGATAATCTTACGTTCTGGGATAACGGCGCCGAGCTGTATGGCCTTCCTCATTCTGAGGAGACTTCAGGCTGCGACTTTTGATGCCTCTTTACCAGCTGGAAGTATGAAAACCAGTATTATCAGATTCATATGGCTCGATCGTCGCGGTGGGTACACCAGCGTTGTCCGTCTTTTCTGATGTGTAGCCACGCATAGCCGACGGGATCGCAGTGCCTGGAAAGGAGACTCCGATGCAGACTACAAAGATAATTTTGGACCCTCACTGGTCTAACAACCGCCGGATAGTTCAGTTACAAGGCGGTTGCCTCAACTAGTTCCGCGGACCGCTTGGATCTTGGCTGGACGCAGCACTTGAAGGGAAGTTGTATGCTGTTTCTGGAATGATCGTCTGCTGAGACACATGAGAGACATCTGCGTACCTTGATACACTAGAAAGATATCTGGAAGTAGGCTCAATCCCCTTTCCAGTGTCTCCAATGGCTCTGGTGATATTGAAGGCGGCAAGAATGGAGGCGACAGTAATCCAGAGTTCGTCCATGGCCATGAATTGGCCTGGACATGCTCTGGTGGGTTTTCCTGTATGACTATGATGCCCGTTGCAAGCTAATTTAATGGTTTACCTTCTTCCATAACCGAAGACCGAAGCAGGGTCGGGATTACTTCCCTGCGCCTGGCCTACCGCAAGGAAACGCTCGGGACGGAATTCTAGTGGTGTTGGATAGAGAGCCTAAAAATTCTGAGCATCTGAGCTGAGTCGTTTAGGCGAACATACATTATCGTGAAGGATGGCCCTGTGAATAGATCCACGTCAATTGTCGAGCCTTTGGAACTAAAGATTGGGTTACCATATATTTGCGAGGACGATAGATCCTGCCGGGATCCGGTATCCCCGATATTCATTCTCCACTGCGACGAAGTGTGGTACACCTGTCGGATGGTTCAACTAGTGCGGATCAGAGCATCAATGCAACAGACCAAGTGGGGCGGGAGGATTCCATCGAAGCATCTCCTTCACCAGTGCGGTGATATAAGGTAACGCAGATTTATCATCGAATGTGGGCAGACGATCGCACCCAACTACGGAATCAATCTCCGACTGCGCCCTCTCCTGAATCTCGGGGTGTAACAACATGGCTAGGGCGAACGTTCTCAGAGTGGCCACTGTCGTTTGAATGCCGGCATTGAAGATGCTTCCAGCCGTGTCTCTAATTGCATCCTCAGAGTAATTTGGGTCTGAAGCGTCCCCTCCCACTGAAAGAAGCTTCGAGACATATGAGGCTTGTGATTTACCCGTGGCCTGGAGACGATGATGAGATGAGACATCCGCTGTTGTCCACTTACGATTATACGCTTTGCCTCTGCAAACGGTACTCTCACTGATTGTCGCGTCATTTCTCCCCATTCCTTGGCCGCGCGCTTAAATCCAGCTCCGGGGAACCACGTAGGAATGTATTTCAAAATCGGAATCGCATCCTATAAATCTCTTCAGCGAGTGAAATTGAAAGTACACCCACACTTACCACCAAATATTTTCCAGGCACACTAGCTTCCGCCAAGCCGTGCATAGATTCTTGAAGCAATTTGAGGTAGGGATCATTCATGGGCAGAACATCAATTCCATAAGCGATGGACATGATTAACCCTCCGGTCATCCTGCGTAATAAGAAATAAGCTAGCGTCTTGATACGCTCAGGAAAGCGCACTGTCGGAATTGTTGTATTATATCACATTCTGGGTTTGTCAAAAAACGTCGAAGTAGTGCATGAACTGCCGTAAGTTCCATCGGTTGAAAGTGCGGTGAGGCTCCGGCGCTGAAGGCCGTGTTGAATAGTTTACGTTTAGTACGCCTAAAGTGTGTTCGTTTCTTGCAGTCGGACGACTATAGATTCACACACCAGTGCGGCCCTGGAGATCGGGTTATTTGATGGTTAATAGTGAATGGATACCGCCGGCGTACCGTATTTCATGAATCCTGCGGACCAGAGTTAGTTTGGAGGTTAGATTACTGATATCATCTCTTACCCATGGAAAAGTCCCATCCCATAAGCTCATTCAGCATCGGGAAACGTGGCCTGACTAAAGATGAGAAGCACCGCCCGGGCTGTGATCTGAAGTCCTTGCCTGTCGGAGTAAATGGAGGACCGTTGCACCAGAAGATCATTCGTGGCCTGCAGGGAAGAGAGTATAATGCTTGATTTTCCAGCGACGGTCAAGTGGATGATATCAGAATCTGAACCAAATGGTAGCATCCAGCAGTATCTAGGCACATCCATGAAAGTAGGAACGAACCAAATTCTCTACTCCATCTCTGGTACGTCTTCCACTCTTCTGACGCGGGCATGTCGAAAAGATTGCCAACGAGCGGCAGCTTCTTCGGTCCAGGAGGTAGCGTCAGCCGCGAGCGATTCCGAATCGAGCAGACGAGCAAAATGCAGGATAACACCAGTGTGCTGCACAGAGGACCATAGAGCTCTGGGATCAGAGGTGACATGTTGCTGTGGTACAGAGCATGAAGAGCATTGTGTTGTCATTTATTATCTTGCATTACGGCGGAGCCGGTGAAGTCCCTTCTCCGATAACAAATCCGAACGTTCCAACTGGAGCGTGGATTCCGTTAGTCAATAAATCGAGCACTCTGTCTAAAGCTTCTCCAACTCCGCGTTCGGATGCACTTGCCGAGGGCATCCCGAGAATGAGCCTATTCAGTCAGGTGTTGAATCTCACCAAGGGGCGGCTTCGGGTTGACACTTTGGGTAAATGTTATTTCCATCCTGCGAGAATCGAAGGAAAACAGATGGCCGCGGACCTCTAAATTTTGGGTTGGTGCAAGTCACCGTCTGCTCATCCGGCAAAACCTGCCAGCTGCGCTGACGTACAAGCATCTTCCATTACTCTTGTTTCAATCATGAGTTTGAGTTATCTGGGGCAAACCGTGCCGAAGTCACTGCGTTCAGGGTCGTCTGCACACATAGTGTACGACCCCCGTTCGCACATGTCTGCACATCCGATGTCCGCACATTGTGTAGACCACCTCTATATATTCGGCGGGGGCCGGTACACACCCATTTATGCTACGGACACCTCCTTTGGCGTCCGAGGACTTGAGACCGGTTTGACGTAGTCTCTGTTACAGACCAGAAACGGATGACGAACAAGTAAGTATCCGATAGGTTTGACGGTCAAAATACACAGTATTTCGGTCGATCAATGGTCGATCTGACGTCGGCGCCGTGTGTATCCCACGATCCACACAGATCTGACATGGCCCTGAACGAGTGAGTGGGAGGCCGCGGATCGCACCGAGCTCTGGTATTGGTAGGGCTTCTATGTGGCGCTATGTGGCGCTATCCAGCAATTTTGTTTTTTCCTGAAGCTGCCGCGGCGTCTACTTACAGGGTCTTAAATTGTCGATAGGAAGTGTAAGTGGCTAGAGTAGGATGTGGATTGGAGATTGAATGTTGCTCAGACGTACCTATAATGTGGCGAGTAGCGATTCAAGTTGCTGGCACCGAAATCCAATTTGACGGTAATCCACCCAAGTGAAAAGCGAGCTCAATTACAGCATGTTCGCGAACGATTGTTACGTAGAATTTGCAGCATTTGCGGGAGATGCGATAGAGGTGGTTTTCGTCATGGTCTGTCCGGAAAGAGCTACTGCACTAATTCGATCAAGTGTTCAGTAACGCGTAACACCCAACTTTTTTTTGAGGTGTGCAAAAATCGCTATAATTCGAAAGGAAAAATTTCGGTCTTCTCGGACATCGAAAAATCCAAAATTGATGAAGACTTGGTCGAATTAGTACATTAGCTGACATCATTTGATCGACGGGCGCTTCGTCGCGCGCGCCTCCACCTTCGTACCACTACCACGTCTACTTTCTGATGCTCCGAGAGCGGCCGTATACTTACACGTTCGAGCGAGTCACTTCTGATCGGTCGCTCAGCGCCTCTCGCGCCAAGCTGCACTCCTCCGCATCCTCTGCTGCAGAATGGCGGTGACGACATGGCTATTCTCGTCAAAGTAAAGGTACACACACCCTCACGCACCGGACGCCGACACTGACGTGGTGTGTTTACTCCTCGCTCTTCTTCATCCGGTCCGCCTGTCTGGTAGTGGCCGCCTCCTGGTCGCCTCCACCGCGCCAACGCAGCGTCCGCACTTCCTCCTCTTTACCTCATCCTCGCCTGGACCCCGCGTTGCCCAATCGTGTTCACCGATACGCACGCCGGTCGCCCCTTGCCCTCGCTCCGCCATCGGGTACCAGGTATGTACGTCCATGTATTCATCTGTCGACGAATCATTCTAATGCGGCTCTCATTAGATTCAATTTGCGCCGGGGCGTTCGGCTCATCTAGTTCTCCGGCGAGAGTGTGTATCGTGTCACCGCACGTGCCACAGGGAGCGCAGGACAATGGCGCGGCCCACGAGCCACGAACGAAAGCACTAACCATCGACGCTCCGGACGGGGACTCGTACACTGCCTTCCCATGCCTCCCTCTGTGTTCTGCGGACCAGCTCGCTTCCCTATCCTCCCGTACATGCAGATTCCGGTCATTTTTAGGGTTCCAGCGCGGCGCACTGTCTTCGTAGGCGCCGACTTTGCGCAATACGTACACACAGTTTGCGTGTGATCCCCGTCAAGACTTGTAGCGCGTCGGACCCACGCTCCCGGCAGTGGTAGTTGTAGAGGCCCAGGCCCAGGCGTACATCGAACTCTCCCTGCTCTCATACATCCCGCATTTACTCTATCTCCACCGTCTGTACCGCCTCGGGCTCTCTGCCCGCCCCTTGCACGCCATGCTCCTGGCGCAGCTTTGCCGCCGTCCACCAATCCCGTGCGCTCACAGCCCCGAATCGTCATCCCACCGACCGCACCATCCGTTTCTCATGGCTCCCCTCGCTCTTGTTCTTATGCCTGTCGGCCCGAGTCTCGGTCCTTGCCACTGGAAACACTTGATCCCGCCTGCTTACGTGGTGCACGCTCGTACGTCCTTCCGTCCATCCGTCCACGAAGGAGTATTTCGAAGAGTCAGAGAACGCGTGTGCGCCACCTCCACGGCGTCGCAACGAAGCGCGGCCGCAGGGCAAAGAGGGAGAACAGAAGACGGACGAGGAGGCTGCGACGGACGACGGAGATGGGTGTCTACAAGCGCGACGCCTCCCACGCCCATCGCCAACGCAAACACATTCATTCCCTGGCACAGACTCCTCGATGCGCGCCTGAAGCTCATCGTGCACGGGGAGACAGGAAGACGGGGGTGAGGCGCGAGTGAGGGGGGGAGGGTACTGGGTGGCGGCACGCGCGAGGTGTGCTTGCGTGTCGCCGCGAGGACAGGATCGGGGTCGGGATGATGCACGTATGTGCGCTCTGCCTGTGCATGTGTCGTCCGCTTCAGGACGAATTTAATAGAAAGAACCGCAAAGATCAAGATTTGGCACGGATTCCTGAAACGAAGACGCTGAGGCTTCACTCTCCCGGGATTTCCTGGGCGAAAAATGGTTGTTCAAACTAGAGGTTGATCGAAATTTCGCAGATCTTTGCTGCACGGTGGAAATGAGGTTGGATGTTTGACAAAATCGGCCTATGACCCAGGCAGACTTTAGAACTGATGATATATCCTACCCTTCAATTGCGCGACTAACCCTAGGCTTCGGATTTGTCCGCCGATGTGCCGACTCTCCAATTCATCCATCATTTAATCATCTTCTGGTCCTTCTCAATTGGTGAAAGGACACTGCAAGAAAGAATTATATAGAACACAATATCAATACATACTCATACTTCAATGCAAAAGTAAGACATGTCGGAACCAGCACTTCACCAGTAATCCTGCAGTAATAACCCTTCCCCCCTCTCGCCCGCGCGCGCTTACGGTGGGTCGGCATTCCCGAAAGACAGCCGGAGCTGCCGCGCGCTCAGAGAGGGAGTACAGCGGGATCTTGATTCCTGCGCACAGCGTAGCCTAACTGCTGCCGTCTCCGTGCGCCTATACACTCTTCGCAGGCGCGTCGTAGCGCTAAGGATTGACGTCGTCAGCGCATGCAGCGCGGCGGGCGGGTGCTGCCGTTGTCTTCGTGCTGCATTCAGGAGGCGCGTGTGTTGGGCGGTGGGACAGCGGAGGATGCGAGGCGTGCAGCGCGAGCGGTGGGGAATGCCCGCGGCGGATGCTACGCACACAGGTGGTGCTGGGGACTGTACCGAGGTACGTGCAGGCAGGGGAGTCGAGCGGTGAGGGCGGATCTACGCTGCAGATGGTGGGCGCGCACGGGGATGGGACGAAAGTGGCGGGGGTGATGAGGAACAGCCGCTGGTGGTACGCGCCAGGGGCAGGTTTTGAGCGGAGGGGTGGGACGGTGCTGAGGATGGCCAAGACGCGCAGGGAGGCGACGAACGAGGGGTGCGCGGTGGAGAGTGGCTGCCGCAGGTGCTGAGGACGTCGGTGTCGTGTTGTGGATGCGCCCAGCCGCGTGCGTCGAGCAGTGAGGACAGTAGATGGTGATAGCGTATGAGAAGGCGACGAAGGCGGCGCCGGCGACGAGGAACGACCGTAGCGCGTGCTGCGGACGCGGGACGTGTTGCAGGTGGTACTGAAGAGCGCGGCAGGCGCCGAGGTCGAGCGGTGAGGGCGGTACACTGGTCAACATGGTCGCGCAGTGCGGGGAAGCGACGAAGGCGGCGTGGGGACGAGGATCGCGAGCGTCACGCACTACCCGTGCGCCTGGCGATGCGGGTCGGGACCGGGGTGCGCGCTGGCGTGGGTCGAGCGTGTCGGCGTGGTATGGCGTCGGGGGCGCTAGGGCACTAATGCAGTCGCGCAGTACATCGCGCGCAGCGGTTTCGTAGTCGCGTGGGATATCGCGCGCGGTGTGGCGGTGCTGTAGAGGGTCCCCCGCGACAGCCGGCGCCGCTGGTAGTCGCAGCGGATGGCGCACGCCACGCTCCAGCGAGGCGGGGATTGATGAGGCGGAAGAAAGGCGGTGGGAGGTGCCACAAGGCGGACGTGCGGGTAGCTGCGCCGCGGAGGAACGTCGCGAGTGCGCGACGATAGCTTCTTGGTGCTTTAGACGCGGACGGCGTCGAGCGCTGCGCATGCCTGTGGCGCCGCCCATCTGGCCCCAGTGTGGCAGGCAGGGTGTCGGGCTTGTGGGGTGCTCCTGCGTCGATGGTAGTACGGGGAGGCGAGGGCGACGCATCAATCGTCGTAGTGCGCTGTGGAAGGAGTATGCCCCGCTCGTTACTTTTCCATTTCCCCCATCTACGCACGTACCTTACGATCGATCGGTCTCACGACCGATTATTTGTTTTGTACGTAAATATGGCCAATCATTACCCTCTTACACCCGAACTACGAGCATCCCTGCGACCAGTGACCAGAGTGCTTCAACGCGAGCACGTCGCCAGTGAATACCGACCACCCGAGCATCAGAATATCGCCCCCATCGAGTCATACCGAGCTTCATCCGTACTTCACGCCCACACGGCACTTCTCCTATTTTCACCTGATTCTTACTCTACGCTTCTACGTCTTTCCGGGACCACCCCACCGCTTTTCTCGCTCACCCGTGCACCCCAATTCTGGATGACCGACCCACTTATTCTGTCTACCGACAGAGAACTCGTCACTGCGACAGCGCGGGCAGAACAAGGTGCACGGGAAGAACAAGGTGCGCGAGCAGAACAAGGGCGCGAGCGCTGCGCACGCGGGTGGTGGTGCAGATGGTAGTTGGGGGTGCGCGAGAATGGGACTGCGCCGGAGATGGGTTTAAAGTTCGAACCGGAATGTTGACGAGGGTTTTGGCTCAGAGCAATCGGGAATCATATGATCATGGTATACGTTACTTATCTTTAATGGACATTCTCATCTCCTGAAATTCATTGCCGACTTGATCTTGAAAAGCATAGGAACACCGTGGATCCAGATAAAGAGACATCGATGCAAAATGAGCATATCCGAATCACAAGCCAAGCTCGCGAGCGATCCTCTCTGTCGTTTCATAAAGCTCCTTCTGCAGTCTCGGGTCCTGCGCAGACTTTGACGGAGTCGTAATCACGTCCATTGGCGTCAAATATGCGCCCTTATACTTATCGTGCTGAGACCCCACAACCTCCGGTCCCGCCGCGGCAAATGCAACCGGCATAGCGCCCGCGCGCGAAGATTTGAAGAACAGTGGCGCGACCACGCGCGTTAGGAACCAGCCGAGGCCGAGGGGCGCCGACGCCATAGCGCGATGCGTACCCGGAGTGGTGATAATACCTGGGTGCGGCGCGAGGCAGGTAATGCGCGCGCCCTCCGCGTCAAGCCGTGTTTGAAGTTCCTTGATGTGTAGAATGTTCGCGAGTTTTGTGTGCCCTGAAATGAAATTTGCAGGCGTGCCGTTCCGCATTGTTTAGAAAGAATACCATATGTGTATACCTTGCCCTTAAGGGAATCACCCAACTTTAGGTTGAGGGAATCCTTGCTGGCGAATGTCTCGGGAGCAACGTCGCTGTGTCTGTACGAGGTGACCTATGATGAATTAGGCGGTGATGGGGCAAATGGCGAATTTGCAACGCACATTCACTATGCGGACATCGGATCCAGGCTCTGCTGCGGTGCGCTTCATGAGGGGAAGCAGCGCCTCCGTGAGCACGAAGGGGCTGATGTGGCTGGATGCATGTATGTGAGACGAGATCCGGTTCAGCCTGGGATATCGAGAGGTACTTAATGACCATAATATCGAGCAGTCCGTCGTCGGTGAGCTTGAATGGGTGTTCATTGCTTGGGAAGGACAGTTGTGGACCTCGGCCTCCAGGCGCGCGAAAGATAAAACTACTCACGACTGCAGCCCTGCGTTGTTGACCAAGATATCCAGACGTTCTTCCTTGCTCAAGAACTCCTTTGCAACTTGCGATGCCAACCGTGGGTCGGACAGGTCGAGCTCGAGCCAGTGAACGCTTCCATCGCCGATATTCTCGGCCTTGAGTCGCTCAATTGCCTCCGCCGCACGCCCGCCGTTTCGGGCACCCATATAAACCTACGCACTGAGCCAGGTAGAGCGTTATGCAAATCAGAGAGAGGCACCTTTGCGCCCCTCCGCGCAAGCATTTGGATCGTCGTATACCCGATGCCGGTGCTGCGCCAGTTCCAAATGACGAGTGCTTGTGAGTACTGGGGACGTACTTTCCACCGGTAACGAGCACAACCTTTCCGTGAAGGTCCACCAGGTCTTCTTCCTGGATCGATTTGCGTCCCATTTCAGTGCAAGGTGAGTGCGTGGAAGGAAGAAGTCACGTGAGACATATATTTTCGTAAGCGGTTTCCGTTTCCGTTCCCGCTCCGTTCCCGCATGCGCCGATTGGGACAGAGAATCCATAGCACTTGTGATACTGTGAGACAAACGAACATAATATTATTTTAATTCATACAGGGGAGAAACACGCAACGCGGGAAGGAAGGATTAAAATATAAAAACTCGATTGACACCTTACTATACGGGGGAGCGATACTTACGGCCGTAGACGGCTCTGACGGTACAGGTCTGTACGGTATGCCGGCCGGGCACCTGCCGTACCGTCAGCTGTTTCTGAAACCTGGTACGGTGACGGATGCCGCATTTACGGCTGTCTGTACGGCCGTATATACGGTGACGGCGAACAGCCGCCATTCGGAGGTGACTCGGACTGTCGGTGCAGAGTTCAGCCGTACCTGGCTTCCCACTTCTCTGCCGACTGTGAACAGGTTGCGCGACTGGGAACCTGAACAGACGATGTATTCTCACAAGGTTCATTTCCCTTTGTCACAGAAGGCCAAGCGTGTGAACGCGCGAAGCTCCGTCAAGGCAGGAGTCATGGGACCGTTCACATGCTTGGCCTTCTGTGACAAAGGATAGCTTTATAAAGAGGGCAGACCGAAGATGTACGGCGTCTGACACCACAATGCGTCGTTTCGAGCTTTTGTTGATGGTCTGCGGAGCGGTGGCATCTGCGTCGCCGCAAGTCAAGCTGGACTATGCGACATATGTTGGCACATCTCTCGCCGCTGGTGTCAACCAATTCTTGGGTATGCGCTTCGCGGCGCCGCCCCTCGGCAATCGTCGTTGGCGCGCTCCGGCAGACCCACTGGTGGAGACATCCCCAATCCAGGCCTCTGCAGTGCGCCAGAACCTGCACTTTACAGCACCTTCTCCGTTACTCACGCATAACGTTGACAGCACGGTCCGATTTGCTACAACCTCGGAGCTGCCTTCGATCCAACTGCAACCACATTGTCCGAAGACTGTTTGTTTATCGACGTCTACACCCCGTCTGGTGCCTCGGAGACCTCCAAGCTGCCGGTGTGGTTCTTCATCCAGGGAGGCGGCTACATCCAGAACTCGAACGCCAATTATAACGGCACTGGGGTCATTGTGGAGTCGGGGCGCAATATTGTGGTTGTGAACTTCAACTATCGCGTGAGCCTGATATTATTGGGAACATACTGTATAGCGACTGAAACAAACATACAGGTCTCGGCCTTTGGATTTCTTGCCAGCGAACGAGTTACTAAAGACGGGACGCTGAATGTCGGACTGCTTGATCAGCGGAAGGCGCTGCTGTGGGTTCAAAAATATATTTCTAAGGTATGCAATTCTTATTCTCTCCCGTCTGTCTATGCTCATTGGAACCCCCTCAGTTCGGCGGTGATCCCAATCACGTTGTCATTCACGGCGTTTCTGCAGGTTTGCTCAACCGCATCTCTGGCTGCCTTGTCTCACATTTCCTTGCAGGCGGCGGCTCTGTAACCCATCATTTGACCGCATTCGGCGGGCGCAATGATGGTGCGTGAACAGTTCTTCACCCATAGTCGCCTTCTAACTTTCAGCCCAGGCCTTTTCGTCGGAGCCATTGGAGAGTCTGTCTTCTGGCCGCGTGAAGCACCGGTTTCGGAGCTCGAGTTCCAGTTCGAATTGTTCGCCGCTGCGGCCGGCTGCATCAATGTGACCGACCAAATAACCTGCCTCCGGGCGCAAAACACCTCCACGCTCGTGGCCGCGAATGTTGTGCATCCTTTCCAGGGCCGCTCTTCGAATCCCGATTTCTTCTACACACCGACTATCGATGGAGATTTTGTCCAGGATCATTTATATACGCTTTTCAGGGAGGGAAAATTCATTCGGGTGTGTGCCATATCGTCGTTACAAGGCACCCGATTCATCTCTCTTAGGTGCCCGTAATGCTCGGTGATGACGACGACGAGGGTACGGCCTTTGCCGCCAACGCCGGCACCGCTGACGCAGCTATCTCCTTCCTCATGGATAACTACCCCCAGCTCACGCCCGCTGACGACATGCGGATCACACAGCTGTACCCGCTACGGCCACCACTCTCGAACCACGCGCCGTTCTTTCCATCTGCGGCAGCCGCGTATGGCGAGGGCACATTCACCTGCCCGAGCAACTTTATTGCGGCGCAGATCAATCGAGTGCGCCAGCCGGTATGGAACTATCGCTTTAGCGTCGTGCAGGCAAATGATGTGGCGGCCGGCCTAGGCGTGCCGCACGCGAGTGAGGTATGCGGGTTACTCCAGCTGCTTTTTGAACGTCTGAGTCTTACTTTCGCTTTCTCCTTTAGCTCCCTGCGATATTCGGTCCCGCCTTCATCCCGGGCGGGAGCGGCACCACGTTTGCCACGACTAACGCGCCGATCGTGCCCGTCGTGATGAACTACTGGATCTCCTTCATCCGCTCGCTCAACCCAAACCCCCATCGCTTCGCAGGCACCCCCGAGTGGGTGCAGTTCGACGCGAACCAGCAGCGGCTCAAGTTCGTGCTGAACGACACGCATGTGGAGGAGATCCCCGTGGACGAGGATACGCGCTGTGCGTTTTGGAATGAGGTCGGCGCGAGGATCGAGCAGTAGAGTTTCCGAGGAAAAAAAAACAAAGTTGTGTCTTGGATAAGCAAATTTCAGTTGGTTGGAAGAAATCACCCGTCTGAAATCTTGATTAATCCCCATGGAGCAGACAATTTTTGCAACAAGGTCTAGGCAATCGGTTCCGATACTTTCTAGGAGGTGGAACGAACGTTCTACTCTTAAATTTGGTGGAAAAGTCAATAAATGCGAGTAAAGGTCGGTGGAATGGGCTCTGCCCGAGGTCTAAGTGAAGACAGACCAGACCAGAAGTTGGTCGAGGTCCAAGGTAAATCGCCGTGAATACCAGCATCGAGCCATTGCCATGACGGGATATTATTTTGTTTGCGAGTGGCGAGACATCAGTCAGCCAGCCTGAGCATGATTGAATCCTCGAATACGCGTCGACGGTGAGCAAGAGGAAGGTGCGGGGCAGTAAGAATGCCGGTGCTTGACACGAACTTGAGTTACGAACGCCAAGGAACCGAGGATGTGTTTCTATGTTGAGTCTGTGATCCGAAGTCAACAGGAACTATGTCGTAGAAGAGACCCTCAGGTAACTAGACAGAATAGTAGCGAGGCATAGATCAAGACTTTGAACTTTAAAACAGCGGGTTATCGATTCACTGTGGGCACAGAGAATGGCGCAGGCTAGCAAGGAAGAGGAATTGGCGGCAGAGAACGACAGCAAGTACCCAGACTCGTGCCCGATGAACAGACCACCCAGGGCCATAGATACAGAGCCAAGGATGTCAGATTGATGTTTTCGAGGAAGCAGAAGAGCCCTGGAGAAGCATTAGTTCAATTACCAAAACGAGCGAAGTGTTTGAGATTAGTAATGCTGGAGAAGGAATGGGCGAACGACAAGAGGAACCGGGACCGGCGACTGTTGAGGCGCGACACCGGAGAGACTCACCGTCAGGGACGACAGCAGCAGGGCCCAAAGCTATCGGAATGATTCGGCAAAATAGCCAGAAACCGAGAGACAGGGATAAGTATCACGTTATCCATCCAAACGTTGTCGGAGAACATGGTTGTCGACGAGGCTTGCAGGCGAGCAAGCGGTAGGGAATGACGGTGTCGGTACTAAGAGAAAAAGGGCTTCGTGGCAGGTGCCCGTGTGATGATATCCAGCGAATGACAGTTCAAGTAACGAAGATTTACATCCGCGCAGCGCAAGTGCCGAACTTTCACTCTACTGACGAGCTCTCTTAGGATTTACACGAAATGATGAATTTCCGCTGGAATAGCCGACCTGACGAAGTGACGAAGGTGGGTTAGACCCAAACACGACTTAGGAAGTCATTGAGTACACCCCTACTTCCCTTGCAATTATACTACAACTCATCTTGTATCCTTATTCTTCATAGAAGATGCCATTTCCGCCCCTCTCCGGACAGTTTGGGCGGGCGCGCATGCGATGCAGGCCTGGATGGTCGTTACGTGCTTGCCAAGCACAAGCATTGTTCGTATAGAGTGTCTGTCTACGAGAGACTACGTCCCATCCCCACCTCCGAGCGCGTTCTTGGCAGGTTCAGATATTTGCACATGGCGTAGGAAGACCAGCCAATTGCCCGCGGACCGCCGATACTTTTAGCGAGCCCTTGCAGTGTCAGATGTTGACGCCTGAAGGTCTCGTTGGGTGGGGGCGTTGATCAAATAATCAACTTGCTAGGTCGTACTTCCCTCTGAGGACCCCTACACCATTTCGCCGGCCTTTTCTCACTCTGAGACCTAGCTATGTCTTTCCTGAAAGCAGTCAGGCAGACCCCCTGTTTTTTGCTTCACTCTCAAAGTCAACAACTCAGTTTCGCGAAACTCCCTGCCTGGTATGCATCGTCCACCCTCATCATAGCCGCGTAGATTTTCGTATATTATGAGTACATATCATTCATTCACTATTAGATTAGCTAAGAAGTATACGCGACGAAGCTACTTAATTATATGCTGTACGGAACCAGCTCAATTCTCTCTTCCACGACGTAGGTATATAGTATAATCAATAGACCTCGCTCAGCACGGACCCGTACTCATCATAACCAGAGGTCCTAGATGAGCTGCCTCGCCGATTCGCATCAAAGGAGTCTCTGTGCTAGCCACCACAATGGCCGCCACGCGCCCACCACGCTACCCATCCGATTAACGAGATATTCAGCGTGCCCAAGCCGCGGAACGTCTTCTTCTACCCGCCCGACATCGCCAACGACCTCTCAACCGTCACCGACCTCTCCCCCTCAATCAAGGCCGAGATCTTTGCGTGCGCATGGGAGGGCACGCCCGGCCATGAGCACATGTCCCGCGAGCTCCGCGCCTACCTGCTCCTCACAGCCAACAAAGGAGCCAGCACCTCCTGGAGGTTGTACTCGAACATGTCATCCCCGTTCGACTCCATGTCAAACATCTCGCCACGAAACTCGGCGATAGTGCAGATGATAACGACACCCATGAAGGCCACATAGCGCTTCCAGTTGGTGTACTGCGGGATCGCGGATTGTATGTAATCCTATGCGCACGCGAAGATCTCGGCCTTGACTGAGGGGGAGAGGTCGGTGACGGTTGAGAGGTCGTTGGCGATGTCGGGCGGGTAGAAGAAGACGTTCCGCGGCTTGGGGGCACGCTGGATATCTCATTAATCGGATGGGTAGCGTGGAGGGCGCAAGTACAGCTGTGGCGGTCATTGTGGTGGCTAACGCAGAGACTCCTTTGATGCGAATCGGTGAGGCAGCTCATCTTCTTTATATGTACGCGGTTGAACGCGAACACGAGGCTGATCGTCTCTCGAGGCTCGGTGCGTTTATCTTTTGTCCGTCGTCTCCAAATGAATTGTCGAGCTTGACAATAAACTTGTTACACAAACAATAAACTTGTTACACAAAAACACCTGAATCATGATTCATGCATGTGAAATTTCGCCGGACACCGAAAACGTGGACATCAAGCAGGTACTATAACTTGGGGGGAGGCCGATGCTGCGCACGGCATAACTCGTACTTTGCTTTTTTTTTTTTTTTGTTCTTCAGGATCACAGTCAGCGAACTTCTCACCGAGGGCTCACGTATCATGTCCGATCTGCACACCAGAATAATAACACTTTGCCTGGGGTTGCGCGCGCATCAAACGGTGGACTTGGAGGATTGCATGCGCCATCTTCCCCATGTTCAGACCACGATAGCAACCACTCGGAATCATTCACCCCGCCGCCGCAGCCATCCCCATCGCCGCATTTGAGGCCTCAATCGCAAAAAAATTACCATCCTTTTCTAAACGGTGCGACATCGCAAACAGCTCATAAAATATTCAATCTTGCCTAATTTCGAATAGGCCGACCGTGCAACGAGGCCGGTGAATTTCTGCCCGACGGTACACCGCCTCCGCCTCGCACAACTGCTGCGGATGATGACTGGTCACCATATGAGGACTCAGTCCAATTCAATATCACCGACTTCCTATTTCACCGAGTTCAAATGTCAACAAAAAATATTGACAATCTTCTGGAACAGTGGGCGCTGTCTCTTATGAAGCACGGTGATCTCGGTCCGTTCGAAAATTATCAGCACCTGTACGAGACTATCGACGCGACCAAACTCTGTGATGCACCTTGGCAGTATTTCCAGACAGAACCTTAGGCCACTGGCGAAGATGCGCCAGTCTGGGCTCGTCAATCTTATGAGATTTGGTATCGCGATCCTGAGGTCGTAATCTCCAATATGCTCGATAATCCAGACTTCGATGGGGCATTTGATACTGCACCATATGTACACCTGGATTCCAATGGAAAGCGGCGTTGGCACAATTTCATGTCAGCCAACTTTGCGTGGAGGCATTCTGTGAATTTATTGGTTTCTTCGTGCTTATATTCATTGCTAACTGAGAGCGCAGGATAAAATTTACGACGACGATCATACTACGGAAGGCTCGATGTACACCCCACTCTTTTTTGGTATCGATAAAACTACTGTCTCCGTCGCAACGGGAAATGTAGAATATCATCCTGGCTATATCTCGCTCAGAAACCTTCACAATAGTATCCGTGGTGGACATCGCAATGGGGTCGTCCCATTTGTGTTTCTAGCGATTCCTAAAAGTCAGCTGTGTTCAATTCGGCACCCGATTTTTATCTAAGATGGGTTCACAGGTGACAGAAAATACGATAATGACCCCGAGTTCAGAGGGATGACTACTCTGGTAGTTCGACGCTGCCCTGACGGCCACTTTCGGCGAATTATTTATGATTTTGGACCTTTCATTGCCGATTATCCAGAGCAGGTGATGCTCGCAGGCATTGTACAGAATTGCGGTGCAACGTAAGTCGGTTTTCTGTGTAATGATCACCGGCATTTAACTGTAGGCAGATGCACGGCCATGGCAAACGATTTGGATGCGGCTTTTGCGGGCCGTCGAACGAATGCATTAACGGATATACTTCTGGCTGGGTTTCCCGCGGATATATTGTGGGATGAGTACGGAATCTACGAGGATATTGTAGTGGGTGATTTTAGTTTTCAAATTGATTCTGACTAACCTGTGTGTGATTTTCCGCGAGCTGACATTCATGAAATGCTCTCCCTGGATCTTCTCCACCAGATCATAAAGGGTTCGTTCAAAGACCATCTTGTAACCTGGGTTGGGGAATACATATAACTCGCACACTCCAAGGCAAAGGCTGACGAGATAATGGATGAAATTGACCGGCGGTAAATAAAATCCAGATTGCTTCAGTTCAATATCGTAATATTTATGTGTTTGTTTCACATAATTGCTGCTGTACCAGCATTTCCCGGCTTGCGTCGGTTCAAGCAGGGTCGCCGTTTCAAGCAGTGGACTGGTGATGATTCGAAGGCACTAATGAAGGTACTGACTTTAAATCCCCATCGCGTATTTCAATTTGGCATGCAAGTATATCTCCCTGCAATCAAGGGCCTCGTACCTCCCCAAATCGTCGAGGCGCTCGGGGCTTTCGTCGATTTTTGCTACCTCGTTCGACGTTCTGATTTCGACGAGGATACATTGGACGCAATTGATGCCAGTGTTGCAAATTACCACGAGCGTCGGGAGATTTTCCGTGACCTCCGTGTTCGCCCGGACGGATTCTCAATTCCTCGGCAGCACGCGATGGTCCACTATCGACCAAATATCGAGAAATTTGGCGCACCTGGGGGTGTTTGCTCCTCCATCACGGAGTCGCACCATATCACTGCCATCAAGAAGCCCTGGCGCCGATCAAGTCGCTACGAGACCTTATCACAAATGTTACTGACCAACCAGCGCCTGGATAAGCTGTCCGCAGCGCGTGCCAATTTTGTGGAGCGTGGAATGGTTCCTCCAAATTTCACCACTGTGCCAGATAAGATTGTAGAGGACGCGAATGTGGAGGAAACTGATGAGCAGCGAGTTTAAGGTACCGTTATTCTTGCACGCACAAGAGGTGGGCACCATTTTTGGCATCCATTAGCATTTGTCTCACTCATTGGCAGAACGATCACTAACCCCTGCTCTTGCAGATCACATCAAAGCCCCCGAATTTCCCGCCCTTCTTGGCGACTTCCTTCACGACCAGCTCTCTCCCCAAACTACCCCAATTACGGCGATGTCTCTGAACAACGATCTCGACATTTCCGAATACCCCATCTGGTTTACTACTCCGCTGTTGCAACATTCTATGCACCCAGTGATCCCTCTGGTATCCGCGGCATGCGTCGCGAGCGCATTCGCTCAACTCCAACGTGGAGAAAACATGGTCCACGCCGTGATTGCGTTTTTGTGGTGGAGAACCAGGGGGAGCGGGGCTTCAGGGGCATGAGTGTTCCACGCGTCCGGCTTCTCTTTTCATTCACTCACGACGGGATTGATTACCCGTGCGCACTGGTTGACTGGTTCAAAAAGGTGGGAGGATCTCCTGATTCCGAAACTGGGATGTGGATTGTAGAGCCGGAGATGAAGGGGTGTGTGCGGCTTACCACTATCGTTCATATCGACACCCTCCTTCGTGGGGCTCATTTAATTCCGGTGTATGGCAGTGGCTACATATCGACAGGATTTCGTTATACTTATTCTCTGGATGCGTTCAAATCTTTCCATGTAAATAAATATATTGATCATCACGCTAATGAAATTGCTTTTTGAACTGGTGTCTAAATTTCCGTGACAGTTCAAACAACAGGTAGTCAGGTGAAGACTTAAGATCTTTTGCAACATCAATGCCTCACATTCTGGCAATGGACACAGAACTGGTAGTTCTGGCAATATTCCAGAGCTGGCAACTGCTGGCAGCCTCGGCTGCCAGCCCTGCCAAATGCGCCAGCAGTGCTAGCACTGGCCAGATGCCGCCAAGAGAAAACTATTTTCCTGATGAAGGGCGAGTTTACCTCTGACTGTAAGTTCAACCTTGATTACAAACCCACCGTTGCAATCTATAGCTGCACCCAGCCTCATCGCAGACCGAACACCTTTCGTTGCAGAGTAAACCGCTCAGGGGTGTTGTCTTGACCCGGCCAGCAAACGTGAGAGCAAAATATAGACGGGTGGCTGTGCGTGTGTTGCGCACGCAAGACTTCGGGTACATCCGCCGGCAGTGATCGCCGATTGATCGTTGACATTTAGTGATGGTGCAGACTGAATCAAGCGGCTAAGGCAGGAAATGGTACAAAGGGATAGGCAATCATCAGAGTGTCGCCTATTCGAGCAGTTGATGAATTCGAACGCATGGAAACACAATCACAACCGCGGTAGGGGGGGGTGGGGAATTTTCGATCGAGGCTAACAATCAATATGTCCGGGAATGTCCGAATTACTCCACACACAGGCCTAAGACAGCCATGATTAGGACTGCAAATGGTACACCACCTAAGGAAAGGCTGAACTCAATTGATGTAAAGAATAAAGCTGGATAGGGCGCGACTGACGTCTACAATAGAGGGTTGACTGATGGACAAAAGTCGAACGGTGAAACACTTTGTACTAAAATCCCAGATGGACCATAGAGAACACAACATAAGACAAAGGTATATATTTATCGAGGCACTGCCTGGCAAAAGATACAAAAGAATTTTTTGTTTTTAAAAAGCCCCTTCGAACCGGCAGATTCGAACCAGCCCTACCCCCATTGATTACGTTATCACTAAACTCATTAGATGGAGGGCTTAAAAAGACTTCAAAAAGCTAATGAACACCGCCACTATTTCATTACATCGTCAAAACGCACTGATAAAGTTTCGCGAACTCAAAAAGCTGGTCTCGATTATGAAAAGAACGATCACTTTACTACGTAAAGTACTCGTAATTGGACTTGAGCTTGAAAATGCACTAGTTCTTGAAAATGAGTTCGCTTTCTATCAGTTCTCGTTCGATCGTCCTCGTAAGTAGCGGAATTTGAGCCGACAGGTCCTACCTTTCAGAATATAAAAAAAGTTTGAGGAAAATCCGTCCAATAATGAGCAAGAATCAGGCCCGAGACAAAAAAACCCTGATGGGAGCGGCGAAAGTCGGCGGGATATAATTTACAGGGAACCAGTTTCTGTGAAAGTTCGAAGATACATTGGGGAATCTAATCTACGTCGTACACAAATTTCCGGAGTCAAATTTGAAGCGGGACAAGTTCAGCATATGACGGTTCGTTTGTACAAATATTTATTCACGCGCGCGCGTGTGATTTTCCGCGCGCGCGACCACAAATTGCGCGCGCGCTCCGGTCCTCGCATTGAATATGACCAAGTACACAATAACTACAACCTAAGTACATCCTGACGACCATTCCTGCTCGATACCTCGGTGACGCGCTTAACGGTGGTGCCAGCTCGTCTTTCCCGATGCCGGGCAGGTAAAGATTAAAGACAGTAAGGACAGTGACGAAACCGACTCAAATACGGTGAGGGTATAAAAGACGAGATGAAGGAGAGTAGATCAAGTTAGACAAGTGTAGGGAGCACGGGCAAATTAACAAATAGAATCAAGTACTCTTCCGCTGGCGCTTCCATGGGTTGTATGACGGACGCTCAGGGGACCTGAAACCGCTGCTCTCTAAGATAGTGGTATCAAAAGAGCGTTTCGGGGTGCCCTCGCGATAGTTTCCAAACTTGTTAAAGGTTTCCATGGCTGCTGTTTCGGCTGCATAGTCTGCACCAGTCCCCCGGAACGAGAATGGGCGTGCCGATGAGGACGAGCTGGCACTGGACAATCCCGATGTGCTAGCAGAAAGGGAGCCTCCAAAATAACGCGACGAACGGGTGGCAGTGGGTGCAAGAATGGAGGGAGGACCGAAAGAGACGACATTGCTTGCTGCGGCTGCATTCGATGGGAGGGACGAGGTAGCGGTGCCAGAAGATGTCAACGGGGTGGAATTGACCGTGACTGAACCTACGGGCACGGCAGTGGCTGTCAAGAACGACACTGAGGTCACCATGGAGGCACTGCTGTCGAGACTGGATGTGGTCCCGGAGCTGCTTGAAATGGTGGAAGCAGTGTGTGGCGCAGAAACAGCGGGCCACGCAATAATCGATGGCGGAAATTCACGTCGGAGTCGGAGTCGATTTCTAAGAAGAGTGTGTCGGTCTCTACTCGTCCCTCTCAGATCAGTAAGAATAATGAGAGGTAAACGAGAAAATACTAGCTATTGCGGCCAATTCTGGCTCGAGCTTTGACTCTTCAAAGCGCTTGGAGGATTTGCCTTGTCCTGCACTGGCAGAAGGACCTATTTGCCGTCAGCACCACGAAGAGAAAAAATAATAAGGGGACGTACTTTGACCTTGCGTTCCGGCCTCGGCTTTGATCTTGAGCGGGGTGAGGCGTGTGGAGGTAAGCGAAGTATCTATTTTAAAAGAGATTCAGGGATAACTGACCGGTATAGACAAGGTTTTGTGTGGGGTATGGATCCGGCGGGCAGTCAGCGTCAGCGTGATCCGTGCGCACATGTTTAATAGCGGGCGGGCCAGAAACACCCAAACACCCTCTGTATAGCATTTTAAGGTGGGCACGTCCTGAAGGTATTTTAAGTATTTTTTTTTTGAAGAGATTCGACCACAAACTGACCGTTCTATAGATGGTATTCGGTAAAAGCAGACCTTGAATGGTGCCGGGATCGCGTGGTCGACGTGTGTACCCGGCTCGATGGCTAGCCCAAATCGCCCACAAAGCCGCTAGAGAACATCCTGAGGGTCCGCTGAGTGTTTTCCTTGAGGGGATTCGGACCGGAACTTACCTGGATCTACAGGGTTTTGTGGTGGAGCTGATTTTGGCATGGCATCGGCGTCGGTGGCGTGGTACGGCGTGGTACGGCCGCCTGACACAATAAGCGGCCATAGCGGTACCTTCAATCTCTGGGGGACGTTCCAGAGGCCTGGTCAGTCCTTGGGTTTGAAGAGATTCGACCAGAATTGACCTTAATATAATTGTTATAACCTGGAGTGAACTTGAAGCCAAAGATACTGCGACTGGACAGCGGGATTCGGATTGTCATGTCAAAGGCAAAGACGGCGAGACAGTGACGTGATGCAATGGCGATAGGCGGCCTACGCGAGGCGAGGTGGCGGGATGTCGAGGTGGCGAGTGGCAAAGGCAGGAAGCCATCAACGCCAAAATACGAACAGACAAAGCCGACGGAGTATATACAAGATTAGTGGGAGTGGGACTCGTCGAGTCGCACTGATGGTGTCCCAGTCCCACTTTGATCCATTGAAAGGTGGGACTCAATTTGCCGAGTGCGACTGCTTTGATTGGAACAATCTCGGCACTTTTGTTTGCTAGGCGTGCTGACTCATGCCGACAACTCCAAACTACAGTTGAAACCCTTATAACCGGTTACACCCCGGAGGTATGGGCTATAAGCGGTCATGGCTCGATAGCGGCTGAGAAATTTTGAAGGAAAAAATTGTAATTCGGGGCATAGGTGGAATGTACAGGATATTTACTGACTTCTACACTGTTTTAGAGCCTTGCACACTGGTGATTGGCACATTCACGAGGGATTTGGTCTCCTCAAGCTGCGTTTGACGTCTGAACGAAGTCAGAAGAACATCCAACGATGCGTGAAATCGTCGTTCATGGATGCTGTGTATTTTTGGAGAGTTGCAACGGCCTGCGGTGCCTCGCGGCGGTCGGGCCGAGCCTCGTACTCCGTGTCATCATCGACATCATCATCGTCCACTCGAATTTCGGACTCTTCTTGAGCATTTCAAGACGCGTTGACAGCCCGATAGATCTCGGTGTCCGTGGTCTGTTCGATAATGCCCGATTTGATTCAGTGGGCGACAAGTGTCAAGTGGTCATTCAATTTCTCGCCGCGCACATCAATATGCTTCTTCAGCGCGCTTAGGCTGCACCTGAGAATATCCGGAGAGACGTATGGCATTGGGGAAGTAATTTTTTTCAAGATCATCGGCCATGAGCGGAGATTGATTGCACATCAGTGCATCAGTCGCACTGCTGATGCGTTCGCCATCAGTAGCACTCCGTAGCAGGGTTGAGTCCCATTAATGGGAGTGAGTCCCACTTTCCAAGTACTGGAGTGGGACTGGACGAGTCCCACTCCCACTAAAATCGTTGTTACTCAAGCCGACGCTAGGGTCTCAAATCACGTCCTCAGACGCTGTTGATATGGGGGCCCGGCCAGAGCCAGCAGTAAGCCATGGAGGGTTGGACGCGTCTACGGTTCACTAAGGTTTGCACTGTCCAGACTGGGTTATCATGTAGATGACCCAGCTGAACCATACTCCCAGGCCGGCCGGTGAAGGAGCTTGAACGGCGGGGTGGTGTGGCAACATGGTGATAAGACCAAGGAGCTGCCGGCGTGACATCAAGAGCCGTGTTACTTGTTTGGGAGGCACGTGACCATGTTGACTGTTTGCGTGGCAAAGTTTGCCACGTCCCTCATTCACTTCCACTACCTATCGTTCCCGCAGTGACCCGCACTGGCTCAACGCACAAGACATTCCGCTCACTGGGCATCCGAGACCATGGATGCTCTGACATGTGCAGGTACGTAGGTTAATCTGTCGTTCTCTTTTCCGTGCTCACTTTCTTTTTGTTTCAGCAGAACCTAACAAGATCTGAAAATGCGCGGAAGGCGCAATAACCTCAGTCTCCCCCTATGTGGGATCAAAGACTATATATTAAATACCTGAAAATGCACGGAAGGCGCAATAACTACAAAATGAGTAAATAGAAGTAATATAAATGAGTATTGGATTCACCCTCAGTCTCCCGCTATGTGGGATCAAAGACTGAGGATTAAGAACAAGCATGTGTGCTTATATGTAACTACAATTGTACCATGTGACAATGAACTAACATTGGAGTGATTGTTATCAAGGGCTGAAGGTCCGGGGCAGACCATAGATTAATATCAATTTCTGACAGAACCAGCGTATACATTAAATATCCCGCACGACAACCGTCCATGCGAATCCGTGATCAGCTGCACCTGAGGTATGGGGTTGATATTCGGGGGATTACAAGTGAGCTTTTACAGCTAATGTCGGAACCGAAGGCGCGGTCAAAATTTCTGTGTTTTGGGATGTTTTCAAAGAATTGTTAAAATCTCAACCAGTTCTCTGCCGATTTGGTTGAAACCTAGTTAGATCTGTCGGGCTAATTCATGCGCAATTAGTGACAGAGAGCGATTCATAAAAATATTCTATATTAGGTAATCTGTGCTTTTGGACCATTTTCGTGCTAAATACCATTTTGCATGTCCAGGACATGTTCCAGTGACCTGGTATTTTGAGAGGGACAACTTGTATACCTAAGGGAACATGTGATAGAGCCAGAATCATATAAAACCTCGATATAAATGCGATCCTTGCAATGTTTCTGCATGCTAAAATGGCTAAATATATCCAAAGGAGCTACAAGAACTACAACTAAAATATCCGCAATTCCCGCTCTATCATGTGTTTGGCCAGGTATATGAGTTGTCCCTCCTGAAATATTAGGTCACTGGGACATGTCCTGGACATGCAAAATGGTATTTGGCACGAAAATGGTCCAAAAGCACAGATTACCTAATATAGAATATTTTTATGAATCGCTCTCTGTCACTAATTGCGCATGAATTAGCCCGACAGATCTAACTAGGTTTCATCCAAACCGGCAGAGAACTGGTTGAGATTTTAACAATTCTTTGAAAACATCCCAAAACACAAAAATTTTGACTGCGCCTTCAGTTCCGACATTAGCTGTAAGCTGTAACATGGCGGTCCCATTGAGCCTCAGAGCAGGTAGCAAGATGCGAACCCACCTTTTTTTTTTTTTTGTTCTCCTCAGCTGTTCATTCGGCACCCTTGTCTCTGGTTTCATTTTCGGCAACTTGTTGGGTGCTACACTTTGCGCGGACGGTGCATCGGTTGGCTTGGCTTTCGGGCTTGACCTTTGGCCCTTGTTGCGTGTAGTTCAGTAGCGTATTTAGTTCTAATGTACTTAGTCATATTTAAAACACAGACCAGCGCGCGCGCGCAATTTATGGTCGCGTGCGCGTAAATAAATATTTGTACAAACGAACCGTTGAAACAGTGCACTTCTTATATGACTAGGAATAGCTAATTGATAGGTATTGCGAACAAACACCCAAAACAACCAACCACAACCAATCTACCTCCAAAGATCTAAGTGCTTCTCTTTGTGAGTTCGGGTCCGGGCCATAGTATGCGACCAGCAGGTTTGAACAAACACAAGTTCGATTTATAGGCTTCCAACAACACACTCTACAACGTACTAGCAATATGCAACCGCTAACAACAACACTGCTAGGAACCTAGGGATGGTCCGGGGGTGTGTTTATATGGGGTGGATACAAGATGGCTGGACCGCTAGGTCGAGAACACCAGGGCAGAGTATGTAGGTTTGTGAAAATCCTCGCTAAGGGCAGCCCCAAAGACTACTGAGGCTAACAACAAATGGACTTCAATCCTCAAACGGCAAGACTCTCCTTGACCGCCGACCTATTCCTTAACCAAGAACAGGAACCTTTCCGCTTTTATCGGCACTAGCTCACTACAAGCTTCCAGCTAGCGACCCAACACACTACGACAGAGCTTCCGTCTATATCGGGGTGAAGGCGAAGTAACTGACAAGTTATAGCCAAACTAGAGGTGGGGGCACCTAGTCCGTCTTCTTCTTAGTGGGCTCAAGTCAACACACAATCCACCTAGCAAGCGATCCAACACACTACGACAGAGCTTCCGTCGTGTCGGGGTGAAGGCAAAGTCACTAGCGCAAACTGCGGCTGGGTCTCAAAGAGAACACCCTTGTTTTATATGTGGAGGTCTAGGACCAACAACACGAAATCCTCAACTTAGTCACTCGATGTTTCCAGAGTCCACAGTTACTGATTCCAATATAAAGACTACTACAAGTGAAGTTCGGTATCAACCTCCACTAGCAGCCTGAGTCCACTAGCACCAGCTTCGTCCAAAGTCTGGGGCGTAATGTTCTTCGACCCTAGTCTGTCCTGCGCTCCCTTTTATACTACTAGGTGTGAGTTACATGTGAAAGCGAGCTGAATAATACAATAAGCAATATTAGATGATAAGAAATACGGTCAGCCAATGAGACGACTGCCATTTGGTTTTGGGACAGGTTCGGTATACGCCAGGTCAGCCTCGCTGACCGGCTAGTGTTCAACCGTGGGTATATCACTGGATCCTCAGCCCTCCGTCTATGCCGAGTACCCCTTTTGGATCAACTGGCAATGTAGCCGGTGATCTAGGTCATCTTTACTCTGTCAGAGCGTCGATCTATTACATCTAGGTGACGCAGTGTTGCGACCGACATCAAATGGTCATAGCTCGTTGGTCAGAACGTCGATCCACCCTCCGGTCATCGGTACAGGCTGTACGATCGTCCCTAGCTCCGTTCCAATAGCCGACTGGCTATTCCCCTTCGCCCTAGCTGCCCAGATCGGGCACTAGCCGCATGCTGCCGCATCTCGTATGTCGTGGTATGTCTTTGTCAAAGCCCTAGCCGATCGCTAGTAGGATTATTCCGCCTAGCGCCGCCTAGTTGCTTATCTAGAGATTAGATAGTACTACCGGTTACCGCGCCGAGCTTCCTAGCTCAAGGCGTAGTTCCCTAGCTGTACGTCCATCGTAGATATCCGTCTGCTAGACCCTCGCTAGCTCCGTCCCAAGTCATCTCTGGACTACTAGAGTCTCCTAGGTCATGTCTCATGAATGTATAGGCAGTGGTTTAATCCCTGGTTGTTTGTACACTCAGCTAGCGGCTAGCGCGTCACACTAGCGCAACCTCGTGCTACAGTCAGCAGTTAGGGCTCGCTCTGACTCTCCTTTATATCACCTAACAAGTGGTCTGCGTACTAGCTGGTATGCTAGTAACAACAGAAGTGCTAGTTGCTTCCCGTCGTATAAATACTGGTCATAGGAAATCGCAAAATTAGCCCTAGATGCCGCGCATTTATGTTACGCCGTTTCACCGTCATACAGAAAATGAGTGTGACATATTCTCGCGGACATTCCGATGTGACATTTTGTCACATGGCGGTTAGAGTCACCTGTAGCGGTCGTCCCGAGTCGAATTTAAGCCCAAAAATTTGTGTAGTATGTCTATTGAGGTCACATAACTGTCTCTTCCGAGTCTCATAAAATTTGGTTGGCTGTAAACCATATCCCATAGACTTTCGCCACTCCCATCAGGCTTTTTTTGTCTCGGGCCTGATTCTCGCTCATTACTGGGTGGATTTTCCTCAGAAAAATTTTATATTCTGAAAGGTAGGACCTGTCAGTTTAAATTCCGTTACTTACAAAGACGATCGAACGAGAACTAATAGAAAGCGAACTCATTTTCAAGAACTAGTCCATTTTCAAGCTCAAGTCCAATTATAGTACCACCTGTGTCACTAACAATCAGTCTCATGTCATGGCACTAGCAAGGGAAATTGCACCGTAAATCCACAACTCCAGCCATCCACGGCTAGCGCCGTTGCCAATGGCCTTCTCTTCTTCCCCTTTTGGGCAGCAGGCGGCGCATGTCACCGTCAGATGACATGCCGTGGGTCCAGTCGATGGATGCCACAGGTAGCGATCCAAGCATCTTGACGCCGCAATCAAATACATCAGGGAAAACCTCCTTTGGAAATATGCCCATTTTCCCCCAAATTTCCGAGAAAAAAGGTCCAAACCAGCCAGATTAGTTAGGTTGGGTTGATTTCTTTTTTTGAAACCCTGGTCCTGAATTTCCCCTAAAACGAGCAAATCCTGGCTAGTTTGGTGCCCGATTACCCGAGTTCCTCAATGGTTTCCGTTGGAATTTCCCAGAACTTATTGCACTATTCAGGATTTGGTTCATGGAATTGGGAGGAAACAGCGTGTATTGGAGAGCTTGAGCCCAAGTGGCATGCCACTTTTAGGTTGTGCAAAAAGCGGCATGCCACTTATTTTCTTTTTTCCTCTAAAGGGCATTAACAAGGTGCAATAGCATCAGGGTGTGTGAATTTGAGGTGCACACAAAAGTTGTAAAAAAAGCGGCATGCCGCTTTTTGCGCAACCTAAGTGGTATGCCGCTTGGGCTCAAGCTCTCTATTGAGCGGAAATGTACTATGGCAGCATCGTCTAGAAACTTTTACATAATGTGGCTACACGTGCGCGAAGCACATTTGTGACACCCCCCACTGGTGCCGCGCCGCTCGAGCTCACCTATCATCTGCACCGAATCAACATGCAGCTGGTCTGCGCCCGACGATGCAGCACGATTCACATCCCACATCCCACTCCCTGCAAATCAACATAAAGTGGTCGCAATACACACCACTCGCTTAACTCGGCGCCGCGCATTCTCTGACCGCAGCGTCTGAGCCAGATGACGTGTAGTGCCCGATGTGTGCACACTATATGGCAGTGCTCGGGTTCACATGGCGGTGTGGGTGTGGGAAGCACGGACTTGGTGCGAGACATGAGGTGCTGGAGAGGAAATGAAAAAGAAAACAGCGAGGTGCATGCTTTGTCCAAACTACCAGCTCCTCCGCTTCTGCTGATTCCTGACGTAGCACACAGGACTTGAGAGGTGGTGGGAGACTGAATGGGAAAAGATGAGCAATTGGACAAGTAGAAATAGATGTAAGTAAACTACGCACCTGTACTGCCTTGTGATGTATGTAGGACATGGTTCCTGCTCTTTTCAAACTTGTTTTCCATGCATCTCTCGTGCTTGAGCACCAGCGGGTCCTGGATGACGACAAGCTTGATATTGTTGTGGGGTCTATAAGTTGTCTGTACGGTGCGGGATGCCGCATCCTCTGCCGCAGACTGATCACGAAAAGTACAGAAGCCCGAGTGCTGCTCCTTCAGTGGAACGGTGACACTGCAGACAGTCAGGCAAACTGTTTGGGTAGTTGTAAGTAAACTACGCACCTGTGCTGCATGCTGCGTATATAGGACAGGGATAGTGATGAACGGGGCACAGGCGAAGGGAAATGCACGGCAAAGGCACTGTGGGGGTTGCACAACAACAAGGCCTGGTTTATTGTCCCGTTGCATAGCGTTCCCAAGGTGGATTTGAGGGACCTGGGGCTGAGGGTGAGAAAAAAACCTGGAAGAGAGGTAAATAAAGTGCATACCTCCACTGGATTGAGATGTGCACAGCAGCAAGTGGAGGTGAATAAGGTGGGTTCACGATTGGAGGGCCCGAATAGTGCGGGCACAGCTGTATCCACCAATACACATGCGCGATACAGTGGCGGCAGTGGGGTGGGAAGGAAGGAGGTCAGCATTTTAGTAGATTAGATGGATAAACAGTATGTACACATATTTGCTGCGTGACGACAGACTGAGCTGTAAGACAACCCAAGCAAGGGGAATGGAAACTGAGTTAGCATGGGAAAACCTAGTTGCAGGACCTGCCTGGGGTGGGCTGGGGAGGTCAGCAGATCTAACCGGGAGATAACCCGTTTACGCGACTTGATTTTGCCCATGAAAGTAATTGACATGATGTGGGTTGAAGAAAAGCAAAGCTGCTGAGGGGATGAGGAGGGGAGCAGATGGTGGTGTAAGAAAGAAGACAACAGTAACAGTGACAGCCGAATCAACCAACCTCCTGAATGTTGATGGTTTCATTGTCTGATCCAACAGTTCGGATGAGCGACCCACTCGGCTAGGGACTTGTGCATTTTGAAGTTGTCGTCTGAAGTCGTTGAGCAGCTCCCCCAAAAGTCATATTTGTGCTATGATATTTTAAATGCATGTATCTACCACGTAAGTGTGTTGAAGAACAGGACATGCTGCATACTCTGTGTAGTTGTCCGATTGACCTAGTTTTTGGTTATGTTGTATTTGGAAGTACTACGGAAGGCAGGACATACCGGGCTTTTCAATGTGACCTTTACTTCAAATATATGATTGCTATCATTTGGAACCATTGTCATAATGTACACTATATCAAATTTACAAGTTGTATTGAAAATTCCGGTATTTGGTGCCCTCTGGAATACATGTGAGCTCGTTGTATCAAAAATTTAGCCCAATTGAACAAATATAGCTCATACTACAGCCATCCTGCCCAAAACTTGGATATTTTCCCAATCTGGCAATTTGATTCGCCATCAAAGAATCTGAGGAGTCCATGCCCTCCGGAATGGAAATGCGAATTCAAGTGGCATACTTTCAAGGGAAACAGTTGGGAATTGAGCTTACAGCAGCCATCCTGGTGGAAACATCAAAATTTGATAAAAAATGAGCCACGCCCTAAGTTCCGCAAACTGCTGTAATTGAAACCTCGCAGATTTCAAAATTTTCTGTGTGGCTTTGCACAATGCTGAAAAGCTGCATCCGGCTTGTGCGGCTTTTGCGCAAGCTCTCTAATGACTTGTGTTTCAGGTATAGCTGTTTTCAATTCATGAAGGTACATCCTATAGATGCTCTGGGATATTCCTGGATTTTTCCTAGCCCTAGTCGTTGCGCTATTGCTCGATTCTGTTTTGAAATCCCTTTAAGCGCCCATGAAGCACTGACCGGCCCGCAAGTTCGAGTGTCAGTTTGTGACCAGAATTTGCAATTACACTAACTACCAACAAGTGATAACGGACTAGATGGTCAAGTATTGCCCTTCATCTTCAATATATTGGCCCCTTATTTCATTTGTAGGCCAAAATACAAAGCAAAAGGAATTGATCTTAAGAAATACAATACTTACTGTACTAATCCAACTGAGTGTTCAGGTGACGGGTGACAGTACCCTGTGAACTGAACACTTTTGGTGTAGGTGACGGTGACAGTGCGATTTTGAGGCCTAAAACAGCTGAAAAGCACCAAAAATTCTGCTCTGGTGTTTGCTGGACTACCAATTATGGGAATCTTCCCATGATTGCCGAGAAATGAACACCTTATCCAGTGAACACTTGCAGTGACGGGTGACACCCCGTGAACAGTTGGTCAGATTAGTACAGTACATTTGGGGTGTACAATGGTCAAAGGGGGCAAAGTATGTGTATATAACAGAACAGCACAGCGGAAGTAATACATGTAGAGGTGCGGGGATTGTGTATGAGGGCAACGCGAGTGGAGTGGGTGGCACGGTGTAAGCAAAATGCACGTAGTGATGTGCTTGATTTGGCCCATGCCCTCCCCACTCTGACATTGCCTTAAAAGGCATATCTCATCTTATCTGCCGCTCTGGCCGTGTCTAGACACATCACAAGCTGTTGCTGCTGTCGGTTCCCTGATGTAGTGGTTACAGTGTGATGCATGATTTATAGTCGATATTGATGGTGCTGTGTTCAAACTCGGGAGCATGCATTTTTGTGTTGATGGTTTTTTTTGTCTCCACTGTCTGGGCCCTGTGATGGGCACCCTCCGCACGGCAGGCACAGCAGCGAGCACTCGCGGGGTCTGCGGGGGTCTCCCCCCTGCTAGATAATCTTCACTCCAGATGAGTATCAAATTAAAATACATACGAAAAAAATGTTTCAAAGCTCCACACAGTGGGCCCTGCAGCGAGTGGTTGCATCATGCGGTAAGCACCAGGGAGGTCCAAGGGTGTCTCCCCTGTGCCAGATTCCAAAATATACGGAGAACAAGCTCAAAAACACACAAAATTAGGAAAATTAAATTATTCCTTCACTTGGATACGCAGTCAGGCAAAAGGAGGGGGTCTGGGGGGAACACTGTCCCCCCCCCAGCCATAATATGTCTCAAAACACCTTCCCACACCGACTCTGACAGATGCGTCGCACAAACACATGCTGGCAAAAGAGCACGTGAGTGTCAGAGTCGGGGAGGCGAAGGGGCGTTACATGCTTGAAGCAACTGAAAAGGGGGGTAGCACGGCGTGGGTGGCTCGGGACGCGGTGTGTACCCGGTGTGTACTGTTAGGCTGGTGCCGCAGAAGCAGCAGGAGGGCGGGAGCTGGGCACAGGTAGCCGGACGACAAGCGGTGTGGGCGGGACGCGGATCGGCAGTGATGGGAAGATAACATGCGTAAATAAATTAGCGCGGGAAACCGACAAGCCGGCAAGCGCACAGAACCGAACAGCGATGGCGGGCATCCTGCCGCGGCTCGGGTCGCTAAATAGAATGATTTAATATTTGATAGGCCGCATCAACGCAAAAAATCGACCCATTTGTTACCATCAACATCAAAAGTGCCAGGCCAAGCGGAGTTGTTCTAGCGAGCAGATGGCCGGGAGTCGTGGATTTACGGTGCAATTTACCTGGCCACATCCATGTGTCAACAGTCTAATGTTTAGGGTTACGGCTCCAGGTACATGTATAGAAAGTTTAAATGAGTTTCCTCCGCCGAATGCTGAATCGTTCATTGGTCGCACCCTTATTCACGGAGACCAGGATCGTGCCTCTATGTGTCCGTCGTCTTTTCCTCGTCCTCGGCCACCTTCGTTACTTCTTGAGTTTGGATGGCACCCACTTAGTGTTCCTGAAATTCCAGGCTTGGGTTGGGTCAGGGTCGGGCTTGGCCTCAGGAGAGGAAGCAGCCGTAGCCGATGCCGCTAAAATAGCCGAGCAGGAGAGGCTCGAAGCGGAAAAGAAGTTACCCAAATTGGGTGATTTTGATGTCAATCGTGCGCCTTCTTCCTTCGTTGAAGCTCGGATTTCTGCTTTCGCCCCGAAGAAAATCGATAGTCGCCAGTACTGTCTGCTTTGGAATTTCGCCACCGCGGGCCTCGCCGAGGCAGCAGCCGCCGTAGCGTCTTCTGGAGATGATGCATCTCCGATACGTTTGGGCGCACTGACGACAATTCACGGGTACCGCTGTCGTAACCCCACCCTTTTGTTCTCCTTCACCCACCATGAATGCATTGCAGTTCAACATCGATCTCCCAGGTATGCGATTACTTTGACCGCTCTCATATCTGGTCTTGCCCTGCATTCGATGTTGCGGCAGCAGCAGCGAACCATCCGACGGGCGGCTCTGGACTTTTTGCTGAACCTTTTTGCTTAAATTGCTGTCAATTGGATCGAGTTCTGTTTAACTCTTGTCCCAAAGCAAAAAGGTTTTCTTCTCGTAGTTTTGGGTTGGTTCCGAATCTGCAGATTCTGGAAAAACCGCGGTAGGCCACAAGAGCAGCCGGGGTCTTCTCAATCTAGCAAAATGGAATGGAAATTGATTTGGGCTCAAAGGAGCGAAGTAAAATACAAGTATGTATTCACAAATGCAACAGGGAAGTGAGTCGCCAAACGGGACTGGAAGATTTTGAGCTCGAAAGGAGCAGAGGTCAAATACAAGGTCCACAGGTCATGTAAGTAAGTGAAATGGCGACGCCGTATATGGGAGAATAGATCGGAAAGTGGTAGAGTTATCAGTCGATATTCCTCCCGCACTGGAGCAGGAACGTCGCCGTCACACAGATTTCCAACAGCCCGATCTGAATCGCCTCCGCAGTTAATTCCAGCGTGACCGCGCCTTCGCCGCGCGAAACCTGCGCGTAAACCTGAGGCCGACCGACTCCCGCAGAATACAACTGGATATTAAAGCAAAATTAGACCCAGTGTGCGACCGTTGGAAGGATGGTGGCGCGCACAAAGATGTAGTCACCGCCCGGCACCCAGACGAAGTGTTTCCCCAGAACCTCCATCGTGCGATGGCTAGAGGCGCCGCAGCAGACCGGTGGGTATGTCACCATTCCCAGAGAGTACAGCAACGAACCTGCTGCTGGGCCCTGTACCCAGTGGGAGGCAGTCCGCGGTCCGCCGCTTTGAAAGGATGCCCCGAACCTCCACGATGGGGTGCTCACTGCGCCAGTCGATGATCGTTATTGGCTGGTTCGCGGCGTCGAGGAACACTGTGTAACCGACGGTGGGGGTATCGGTCATGATGCGGAAGTACACCCGGGACTGGGGGGCGCCGGTGACGGTGCAGTTCAATATGTTGGGTTGGAAGGAACCGAAGGTGAATGAAATTAGAGTCGGATTTGGAGTGGCTCGAGAGCGAGAGCGGAAGGGGTCGGGGAGTGCACCGAATATCGAGGGTTGCGGTGGGCGAGAAGAAGAACCAGGAGCGTTCGGGTTGACGGGATTTCTCCATCCTCCTTGAGTGTAAGGGTGCATTTTGAGTTGTATATTCGTCTTGCGCTGCCTGGCTTTAAGAACACAGACATATTGGCCACAACGAGATCCTGCCGTGGAGAGAACAGTGGGGATAGCGTCGGTGCTGCCATGACCGGAGGAGGAGAGCGAGGATCCAATGACAAGCGGATGTACGAACAGGGCACAGGGCCCGCCGGAATGAGGTGGTACGGTGAGGCAGTGAGTCTAATTCCAGGATTAGAGATAGCTGATAGAGAACGGCTCACTAGGCCATGCAAATTCGCCGGCGGAGGAAGCGGTGCAGTCACCATAGGTTGCCTCGAGGTCAGATGGAAACGCAGTGTTGGCAGCGACGATCAGCTTGAAATTTTGATGAGAGTGTACATTGCGTCAATCACCAGAGATCACTAGATGCGATTGGGGTAAGTCTCGGTACCGGTTGTCAGTTGAGGATCACTTCGCCGTCTGCTGTTCAAGGTTTTTCTTGTTTTCACTGGAGTCCCAAAGCAAGCAAGAAGGACAAGGAGTCCAGTGAACCCTTCCGGAGAGTGTCGTGGGGCGAGCAAGGAATTCCTCGCGTATTTGTCGGCAGCGTCGTGGGTTGTCAAGATGCATTCGGACACTCCGGTGAGGGGAGAGATTGAAACTTCTTGGCGACGGAACGGTGATCAGTGATCCGTCGAGCTGCGCGAAGCTTAATTATAGAGAGCAGATCTGGAAGAATGAGAGCGCCGATGCTTTCAACATGTAGGATCTCCGCAAAAGTGAGAATGGGAATACAAGCATCACTTTCAATGGCTGGTTGTTCAGTCGGAAATGCAAGATCCGTACCAGGTGTTATCTGCCGATGACTCCGCTAAATGGGAGGCTTGACCACAATAAGTATGACGTATTTTCCGCTCCAAAGACCAGCATTTCGTGGCGTTGAGGAAGTCGGCTCGCGGGGCCTATGTAGTTTTTTGCCGGATACGCTCGGCACGCTCTGGTGGCTCTCGTCGGCTGCTGGATATGACGAGTTATGACTCACTCGGGGAGACGGGGCGCGAGGTGGTTTTCCTCCTTGCGAAACATCGCCCAGGCCGCCAATATAATTTCATCAAGTACACAGCATGCATATAAATTTCAACGCATCCACTTTCTGCGCCGCGGAAAATTTGGACCAATACATTGTCATTCGGTTATTTGCGCGTCGTCGAAAGATCCGGTTGAAGAGAGAAAGGCGAGCCGCGATGACTGAAAGTGAAGAGATGATGTGGGATGAGAGGAGGGAGAAAATACTAATCACGATCGTCCACCGCCACCGAACCCGAAGGACCGAACATATATATACTGGCATGAATCTCTACTGTGTTCTGGAAAGAAAATACGCAGGGAAATTCTACCAGAAGAAGGTCAAGTCGATCGAATAACTTCGTCAGGAAAGAAGAGTCGGGGGAAGGTGCGAGTAAGAAGGTTGGACCTGAATATTCATGTGATATTGTGGGGGAAAGATTTCGAGAGGATCATGATGGGAAGGAAATTTTCTGGAGAAAATAGACGGGCAGGTGTCCGAAAAAACACTGCGTACGGCCTCCCACGACAGCGAACGATCTTATCACCTGTCTTGGACAGAGGTCCAAGAATTGCTTGTGACGGACCATATCGAATTATGTTGATCTGCAGGATGTGAGATCAGAAGAAAGCGCACAAAATATTATTGAAATACCCGTCCGCACCAATTCTGCGACTGAGACAGGGACAAGGAGACAGCCAGCGATGTGAAGTTACAACACAAGACAGGAGAGATACAACGCAAAGACGCAAAGGGGAAAACTCCAGCCTTGGGCCCGAGTTCGTCACACCAGTCAGAACGCAGTCAGAGCCAGGCGGAACTACGTCAATGTCATTTGTGGGTGAACTGGGAACACTCAAGATGTGCGCATCAATAGCATAGCACAAAATTCGGACCCTAGAGACAGATTGCGAGACGGCTAGGCGAAGAAAACAAAGAAAACGATCCAGATTCCGAGCACCAAGCGAGTGCGTCTTCACAAATCGGCAATGTGGTGGCACCAGGCAAAGAAAGATCAAGCGCCGAATCGCTAATCATGTGTGTACACGTGGTTCCTCGTCCAACTCGGCCGAGATCCGAGTCCGCCATCCAACCAAGCCTCCATCGTTGAAATCGATGTGCCAGCCCGCTGGCACTGGACTCCCATCTGTCGGTGCCTTCAAACATCCATTCTCCCCGCACCGAATGGTTAACTCTCCACCACGGGCCAGTCGTACCAGCATAATTTTGGCTGATGGTACCAGTCCGATGAGGGATTGTCATATGGGCATATGGTGTAGTGGTATCACTCATGCTTTGCAATGGCGTGGCAGTCGTCCTGCTTATGTAATTGTATGCGGTCATGGGTTCAAACCCCATTGTGTCCAGTCTTTTTGAACCCCTCTCCCACCCCTTCACGGCTTGGAAGCTAGACATTCCCATCTTTTTCCGTCTGTTCACGGCAAGCAAGCAGTGTGGTAGAGGTAGATACAGTAGGATATCCAACATATATATAACTCAAGCCAAGGTGTAAGTACGGTTTACCACTTCTCGACAGTGCAGTACTAATCATCCCGAACCACATTTCCACCGTAGAATACATGCGAACTTTCCTGTGCTTCGTCCCTACCCCTCACCATACCTACGCGGACCATGATCATCATCGGTACAATATTCTAGGTTGCCTCGCACTCAGCAGATTGAAAACATGGAAGATGAATCACTGACTACCACCTGAGCAAGTGCACCCCGGGCCATGCCAGTTATAGGCTGGGAAGGTAAGTCAAACCTGTGCCATGCAGGTACTATAGACTGACTGCCAGTGGTTGTATAATACCCGTGATCAGGTAAAACAATATTACGACAACGTAGAGCAGACTAGACTCGCATCTGATTCAAGTTTTGGTCAGAGTCAATCAGGTTGAAATTGAAAAGACCTGCATGATCTCCACAATTTTGTCATATCGGCAGCCAGCTTCAGCACCTAGTACAACCTTTACTTGTTGTCCCTTCCTCCATATCCTCCCGGCTGGAAATAGTCCTTAGCACAATGCTGCTATGGTGACACGGGAATACCATACCTGTCAGACTCAGCAGGATAAAATTGGTGACCAGGGCGAAAGAGTATGGAATCGGGCTGTTGGTGGTGAGAACGAAAACTGCCCACAAGCCCATTGCTGAGATGCGAGTCAAATATGCGCAAGATTGGGTTGCCTGTACATACCGAGAGTGGATAAGATCAGGACCGCAGGGATAGCAATCACGACTTTGTAATAAGGAGAGGATGCCCAGATGACGGCACAGCGATATAACTGATAATAGTTTGCCAAGCAGCTCCAGGCAAAAAAAATTGCTCGAATACTAACAAAGAGGCAATCTGCGATTGCGCTGGCCACTCCGGAATCAATCGAGGTGTTGACGAAAGAGTGTGTACGTACTTGTTGACCGCGACAAGGGCTGCCCGCGTCCAAAACAGTCGCTTGTACAGGACCGCTTGTTCTGGGGAGCCCCCTGAGAGACCTGGTAATCTTAGGAAAACAACCGCGCTAGCAACGTCCAGGGAGGCTTGAACGAGCGAAAACGACACGAGAATTGTGGATAGAGCGAGAAACATGCGTGATGCCCATGTCTTCGTCTGCTGAAGAAAGAAAGCCGCAGACATGAAGAGGAGAAGGCAAATTCCTTGGGAACAACGTTTCTCAGGGCGGGCCGAGAAAGACGAATGTCAGACCAACCGTTGAAAAATAGCGCTGTCTGCATGTGGTGTTGTGAGAGGATTAATTCAGTGAAGGAGGTAACCCACCGATGCGGTCCCCAGCACACATCTGAGCTCCACATGCAACTTAGCAATAGTGTCTGCATTGAGGCCGGGCATGGTTAGCGACAGCCAGCTTCCGTATGAATGCACGGGTGGGAGGGGGAGCTGAGAAGGTGCGCGAAGGCGGTTTTAGCCGATGCGGGATGCCGTCGTAGATCTGAATCACAGCGCTTTGGGTTGCGCACCACACAGCCCGCGCACCACGCGTATTATTGGATTCCGCCATGAGTTTACGTGCGATAATGAAACAACCACACGTAAAATCGGATAGAAGTTTCTCTTCAAAACAACATACTTAAACAGTGGTGAATTCTAATTTGGTAGTGGAGCGAACGATCCCAAATGGTTGTGAGACGCGGACAGAACTGGGTGCGTACCGATCGTTGATGCTCCAAAGCTTCGTTGCCGTTCTGCATAGGTTGAGTTAATGTATCGGCCAGATGCTGTCCCACAAATGATCGACACGTAAAGAGTGGCATGGAGTTGACCAAGTTGTATCGGATAGCGGCAGCACCGGGACCAGAGTTGTGTGCATGCGACTGATTGTCGACGAATTCTCGCATTTGGTCTAACATTAGAAATCGGAGTCATCCCGAACCGCATTGCCACCGTAGAAGACGTGTGAGTTTGTCCGCCTCTCATCACTGCTTTTGATCATCCCTACGCGGACCATGATCATCATCGGCACAATATTCTGGGTTGTCTCGGAATCAATGAATTGAAAACATGGACAAAGGAATTACTGACCACCACCTGTCCAAGTGCACCCCACGCCATGCCCGTTATCGGCTGTCGAAGAGAAGTTGAACCTGTGTTATCGAAATGCCAAGGCCCGAGATCATTGATATAGACTGACCGAAAATGGGTGTGCAGCGCTCATGATCAAGTAAACCAGGAATACGATAACGTAGAGTAGACTAGACTCGGATCTGGTCCAAGTCTCTGACAGATTCGGGCAGATTGGAATTGAAAAACACGTACAGGATCTCCAAGATTCTGTCGTATCGGTGCCCAGCTTCAATCCCGAGCACAATCTTTACCTGTCTGCTCTTGTTCCATGATCTCCCGGCTGTAAACAGGTGTCGGAACAGCGCTGCTCCGGTGAGACGAGAATACCATACCGGTCAAGGCCAACAGGAGAAAATTGGTGCCGAGTGCGAAGGAGAATGGAATTGGGGTGTTTGTGGTAAGCCCAAAAATCGCCCAGAAGCCCATTGCTGAAGAAAAGTCAATTATGCACGAAATTGGGTTACGTTTATATACCGAGGGGAGCAGGAACCAGGACAGCAGGAACAGCAATCACGACTCTGTAGTAGGGGCAAGACCTCCAGATGGCAGCACAGCGAGACAGCTTGATATTAATCGGCAAGTAGCTCCAGGCGAAAATATCGTTACAATACTGACAAAGAGGCAATCTGCAATTGCGCTGTCCACAAAGATGGAATGAATAGAGGTTTGGGATATATCGGGCACCACGTACTTGTTGACCGTGGTAAGAGCCGCCCGCGTCAGAAACAGTCGCAGGTAGGTGTGGTATAGAACCGCTTGTTCTGGCGAGCCGTCCGGAACAGTTTGCGTTAGCCGTAGGAATATAACAGGACTAGCAACATCCAGGGCCACTTGGGCGAGTGAAAATAGCACGAGAATTACGGAGAGGTCTAGAAACATGTGCGATGTCCAGGTTTTCGTTTTTTGTAGAAATAAAACAGCCCAGACGAAGAGGAGAAGACATATTGCTAGGTAAAAAAAGAGGCCTTAGAGCGAGTCGCCACGGGGGGGTGTTTGAAGAACCATTGAAAAACAGCGCTGCCTGCTCGTCGGGGGAGTCAATGCCCGTCCGAGTACTTGTGGCGGAGGTAACGACCGAGGCAGTACAAAGGACATATTTGAGATTCCCATACAGTTCGGCAACAATATCTGCATTGAGTCCCGACATGACTAGCGACAGTTAGCGTCCGTGGATCTTGATGGGAGTGGGTGAGGGCAATTGGCACGATGCGAAAAGATTGGAGCGATGTGGAATGCCGTCACAGATTTAAATCGGCCACGTCTTATATGCGCAACCGGTTCGGGGGAGAGTGAAAAAAGTAACTTGTGAGAGCTAACTTTAACTTTGATCGCCCCTTTAGCTTGGTGGGGCTAACTTTACTTTACTTTACGGTACCTTTCCCACACTTGGCGAAACTAACTTGTTGACAGCTAACTTGTACGGTTCTGATGCAAGGACCAAGTAGATGCTTACCAACACCTCAAGAGTACTCTGAACTCAGTAATTATCATTTTCATTCTGCCAGAGTGCCCGTGAGTGCTTGGGTATAAGTATACAGAGCGCGGGCTTTGTGAACTTTCTCGGAGCACAACACATCTTCAGCAAGCGCAGCACATCAATGACATGTGTTGTGCTTTGGTGCGAAGCGCGATACCATACAAATAGGGGAAGTCAAAGTTGAGAATCGATGTCGATTCTGACATCGATTCGGCTGTCGATTCTGGCATCGATTTTTGATCAAGAATCGACGCCAGAATCGATGTTTTCCAAAATCGGTGTAGAATCGGTGTTCCGACTCCAGAGTCGAAACACGGCGAGAATCGATTCCGAATCGATTTCAGAATCGGTCACCTGCTCTGAACCTTTCCATCTCCCTTCCACACAACAACAATTCATGTGATCATCCGACCTCTGAGTAAGTTAGAGTCAGAGCAGTAATTTTGTGTATTCTACTCATTTGTCGTGCTCACTTGTGGCTAAGCCCCTCGTTGCAGCGCCCAATTTTCATGGACTTTAATTTCTCGCTGCGAGAAAGCCGATCCAGGGTCGAAAGCCCGTTCAAGACCCAGGTCATTAGAGAACTACGTATTAACCTCAAGAGCATGGGAGCGAGATATAAAGAGAAGCTGAATAATCACACCAGCATCTATTCCCAAGTTGCGCTCGGAATCTGGGGTGGTCAAAGTTCATGTCGATTCTTGTGTGATTCTGTTTCAGGAATCGGACTAGAATCCACCCCAGAATCGGCGTCAGAATCGACGTCGATTCTCAACTTTGACTTCCCCTAATGTGTCGTGCACTTGGCAAATGGCAATGTACTTATTCAGGGACAAGACACGTGGACATTTTTGTCCCGTTCCCTTCCTCTTTCCATCACCGCCTCCCGCTCACGAAACGCGTAGACGCGCCACAAAAGCGTGTCAATATGCCAACAGCGCTCGTAAAATGCCCCAACTAACCGCCTCTTCTTTGATAGAATTTCCATACATCGGCTGATCGCCATCCGTACCTACGTGCACCTCGTATGTGCGTCCCGACTGCTTATACTCACCTAATGACATGCTTCTTGCTCATATACTCATAGATCCTCCCCAATACACGCTTTTACGCATGCGCAGTCGAGCACCGTACCGGCGGTAGGTGCTGCTCCGGCAGAGTGGCCTCAGTACTTCAATTTGTTCCCACTGATGATCAACTCTTCCGATATTTCTTTGGGTCAGGATGCTTTCAACCGGGATCTATTCCTTGAAAGTAGTGCAGTGTCAATCAACATACTCCAAGCAGCTGCCGGTGAGTTTCAGAACAATTTCTCGCAGTGTGAGATTGAACTTGGTTCAGTTGCGGCTCCGACTTCAATACACTGGTTCCGTCGGTCAGAGCCTTTCAAGACTTGCTGGGTCTATTTGGAGTGTCTTCTATGCCGTCGAATGACCTATCTCTTCTTTCATCGTTGTCAAACGAGTTCTTGGTAAGCACTTGTTTTTCTCTATGGCTGAGGCAATCTAGTACTAGACCGCTTCAAGCGAGGGCCAGTTGGTTCCGAAAAAACCTTTTTGCAACCATCTACATCCGCCGTACTTTCGACTGGGAGGTACCTACTTCTTATTTATCCTCAGGGTGGGAAAGCGGATAAGTATGATAAAAAAACAAGCATGCCTCTTGTTTCATTCAGCTACCCACATCATTGATACAAAGCACATCCGGGCTTGGCCTAAAATGTGCAACCATTACCTGTAAGGTGCTGTAGGGTGCAGAAAGCCGAAGCACTGGTTGCCGGAAAATGAATGATTCAGATACAGGTGAGGGGTAACAAGATCTAGACTTGTTTCAGTTTACTCATTCACACCTACTTAACTTTACTTACCGTTACTTGAAGCTACTTGAAGTTACTTACCGCTAACTTGCCCACCTAAGTTCGATCAGCCAAAGTAACTTATGCCATCAGATGGCATCAGTTGCCGCCAAGTTCGCCTGTTCGCTTACAAGTTACTTTTGAACCAGTGAGTAATGAACATAATGGATGAAAACACAACTAAAAGGTTCATTTGGAGCACTATATAGGGTATATTACACCATATTGAGTCGAGGACTCTACTCTACTCAACACCGTACCGTAGGGTTCGCACAGCCGTCGCCCCACTTGTAAGCTGCTCCACACGCTGAGGGGGAACTTGAAACAGGAATAATGGCTGTAAATATTGTGGAGTACTGCGGCCATTCCTGTGTGCTGTTTGTGCTTGCTTCTCCCCAGATATCCTGATGAGGATTATTCAGGCACTGCACCGTATGCGGTCCAGGGGTATTTCCGAGGACGTTGCAGCAATGCAGGGTTTGGGATATGTTCCGGACGGAAGCAAAGTTCCACAGAATGCTAAAAATCACCAGAGGTATGCAGAAAGTTGTCGGCTCGTGGTGGAAGGAAAAATGATAATTGAGTGATTGGTGCGGTCACATGTAAGGACTCGAAACGAGTGATCCAGGGACATTCGTGTTGTTGTCATTCATTCGTTCCATCCACAAAGCAAAGTCTTCACATGGTGGTTGATTTTGCATATTACCTAGACGAAAATTGAGCAACATGAAGCAGTGGCTTCAAAGACGGCAAGTGGCAAGGCAAGTGGGCTATGCCAGTAGATGTGCAGGCCAGATAAGCTCGACATTAGCTCAATTATTTGCTAGAAACTCGAGCCACACTCATGATTCTGGTGAAGTTCAGCTCAATACTCGATGCTACTTACTGTTACTTGCCGTTACTTAAGTTAACGTGCCCCGCCAAGTTCAATCAGACAAAGTAACTTATGCCATCAGATGGCATCAAATCCCGCCAAGTTCGTCAAGGAATAGTCGCGAGAGCGTGAATTGGCACTTGGCACGACCTCACAAAGCTGAAATAGATCCTGGGGTACCTAGTACACATATAACTTGAAGTTACTTAAGTTACTTGCAAGTTACTTACAAGTTACTTAAGTTACTTACAAGTAACTTTGTCGTACTTTACTTTACTTGTCTGCCACAAGTAAAGTAAAGTTAGTTTTGTAAGGCTAAGTTAGTTTGTCTAAGTAACTTTGTTAACCATCGGTTCGGGGTTCTTGCGGCGCTCCACAGCCCACTGTGTATTATCGGATGCGTTCAATAGTAAAACACGCGGAAAATCACCGAGCTTTGTTATTTCTTCAAGACAACAATTTGAAGCTTGGTCGAACAGACTGAACCATCAAAGTATCCTTGATCATGAATTCCAGTTCGCAATTCGAAAGATCGGTTCGCCGAAGTCGATGTGGGGCCGCACTGATCGCTGATGGTCCACAGCCCCGCTGCACTGCTGCTCCAAATTAACACACCGGTATAATGCTGTCCCAGAACAGGCCGAACTTCTGTACCCTCAACTTCCCGAGGTGGACTGCCATCCCGGATTTACCCGTTACCCTGAGCGAACCTAGTGTCTAAGAAATCAGCCTTAAGAGACAAGATAGATGCCTAATGTACACTCAGCATTCCCCTCTGACCAGAGATGACAGAAATTTGTTCAGTCAGCATACAGCCCCTGCCTTCGTGCCATCATGGTCATTTCGGGCCGAACGTACAAAATCTGGTGCTCAATCGACCGAGCTGGCACAACGGTGGGCTGAATCCCACGGGGATTCCGGGCACGGAGTTCCGTCATCACAACGAAACTGTCCTGTCCACACCCTCGATACTTTTCCCCAGTCCCACTTTAACCGCAATGATTATCGGCGCTATCCCCTGGGATTTTAATGAGACTTAGTACCGACCGAGATGTGGACGTGTGACGTACCGCCAATTGTCCTAAAGCAGCACCTTTCGTTCTCTTCTCTTCTCTAGGCAGTCTCAGAGGGATGGGGAGAGGATGGAAATCTGACGTTGCAAGAATACGAGGCTGGAGCGACAGCACAATGTATGCGAGTCCGCCGAAAAAGTACTGCGCGCACTCCAGACTCCAAACTGACCAGCCTGAGTTGAGCTGAGGGCGTGGTAAGAAATCGATACACATATATCAGCCATAGCATCTCGAAATAGCGAACAGAAACGACGCACTTGCTGGTGACATAGATCGCCGGTTCAAGTATTCGGCGATGCAGATGGGGAGCAAAAGCAAAATTCGTTGCTATAATGTAAGCCGAGCCTCAAACGAAGGCCAGAATCCAAAATCGAGTTAATACAGTCCAACGAGGGGAAGCGGCAGTATGGCCTTGTCTATGTACAGTATGTATGTGAGACGCGGAGGTGCGACGTGTGTTCGAAAGCGAAGGTGACGGTTTGGATTCGAAAGCGAAAGCGAAGGTAGCTAAGCCATAGATATAGATAGATAGAAACAGGAGGCCTGACCGGAGTGACTCCCACACGGTCGATCGGGCGGGAGGGAGGGGAATTGGAATCTCAAAGCACGAGATGGGGGATATGGGATATGGTGTCGTCCCACTGAGAGGACAGGAACGTGCTGAGCGGGAAGCCGTCGGATACGCGGTGGGGGATGCTGGCTAAAGGCGATCGATGCGGGACTCACGCAGCCGCGCTCACAACTACACCAGGGCGCAAAACGCTCAGCGCCTCGCGCCACTGCGCTATGCCCAGCACGATGCACGCGTGCCAGAGCGCGTGCGAGCCGCCGCCGATGCGCTCCAGCCGCCGCGCCCACCGCCCACCTGGGGAGAAGAACCGCTCGGGGATGTGCAGGGCGTAGAAGACGATGCCGAGCGCGCAAGAGGCGAGCGTCGGGAGGAGGGGGGCTGGAGGGAGGCGGGGTGTGTCAGCGGTGGGGGGCGGGTGGGCATTGGAATGGGGGTGGAGTAGGCCGCGTAGATGGGACGGAGGGAGGGAGGAAGCGCGGAAGAGTGATGGAAGGGAGGGAGGACGAAGGGAGGAGAGAAGGAAGGAGGGAGGACGAAGGGAGGAGAGAAGGAAGGAGGGAGGAAGGAGGAAGGAAGGAGGGAGGACGAAGGGAGGAGAGAAGGAAGAAGGAAGGAAGGAGGAAGGAAGGGGGAGGGAAGGAGGGAGGAGGAAGGAAAGAAGAGAGAACGAGAAACGCACCAACAAAAGCCGCCATCGCGCTTGCGCCGTACAGGAGCGCAATCCCCGCGACAGGCGCGGCGGCACAGAAGACGAGCGCGAGGAAAAACGAGAGGCGCCAGAGCTGGTTTTCGCATGAGTATGATGCGAGAACGGGGCGGAGTGCTATAGCGGAGGGGACGGGGACGGAGGAGGGACGGGATAGTATAGTGGGGAGACGCACCCGGTTCTCGTACCGGTCGAACCACGCCATGAAGGGGAGGATGCTCCCCGTCAGTGCCATGAGGAGACACAGCGCCAGGAACGGGTACGCAAGGTGCGGGTGCGCAGCGTAGCCATAGTAGACAATCGTGCCGATGCTCGCGGAGATGAGCCTGGCGGCGTCGACAAATGGGCGTAGGTAGGATGAAGGGAGGATCAGCATCCCTGACGGATAAAATGCAGAGTGCTGCAAACGCGCACCACCCGATCCCGACATAATCGACGCGGGCGCAGAACTTCATCGTGCCGCGGTGCGCACAGCCCGACATCGTGTGCCATACGACGTTGCTCCCCAGGCAGACGAGCACGCATGCGGTGAACACTGCCTCGGCGGGGTCCGATGCGCGGAAGGTGGCGCCCCAGAGCAGGAGTGGAAGGAGGTGCGTCTGGATGTTTACTGGACGGAAATGAATGTGCACATGCGGTGTGAGAGGAAGCGGACGCACGGAACTCGTTGTGCGGCGTGAAGATCGAATAGAGGAGTGCGGGATAGCGGTTGAGCGGGATGAATCTGTACCTCTATATTTTGAGTGCGTGGGTGGATAGAATGGTGGGAACGCACCGGTAGCCGGTGGAGATGTGCGGGTTATTGTGCCACCGCGTAGGAGATGAGATGGCGGCCGTCGCAGGAGTGCTTCAGCGCGCTGGCAACATCGGGGTCCAGGCTTTCGACATCCATCGACATGGCACGATCGCCAAGGGGCGAGTACCTGGGTAGTTTCGCGAGCAGAGCGGCCGGAGTGGCGGCCACGAGTAAAGACAGACGGTGCGGAATCACGGCGAGGAGAGCAATGAGCGAAAGGCGCAGAGTCGCCAATGACTCATTGGCGACTCTGCGTCTCCGTACCGTATACGGTACGTACGGTGAAAAGCCCTACCAATGAGGCGAGCGCGTGGGCGGAAGACGAGGTCGCTGCGTCGGCGGATGAGCGCCGTCGACGACCGCGACGGCTGGCCTGCGTGGCCATATGGGAGGAAGAGAAAAGACACAGATCTCCGTGCTGGCGCTCGTCATGGTTTGACCCGACCGATCATTGATGACCTGGTAGGTTTAATTGATGCCGTTATGTCGATATAGGAGTCTCTGGTTTAATTAATTCGCGCGGTCTGGACGGGTGAGAATTTCCGGCGCGTCTCTGGTTGGCTGGATGCATATTGGCCAGACCTTAGCTTTCACCGTCACATCCGATGCACGCATGAATCAATAAAACTCAACACTCGGCATCCTCTCCTTCATGAACTTCGTAAACACCCGCCATATACGCGGTGTGATGGCTCGACCGCACGCCTACGCGCCGCAGCTCGGGGTACGCGCCCTTCGCAGCCTTCCCTGTGAAGAAGTTCAGAATATAGTCCGGCGGCCCCCGCAGCGTCGCGAGCCGGGGATGCATGCGCCGCGCAACGGGCGCGTACAGCTCCCCGATCGGGAGGTGCCACGACAGGTCGAGCGTGAGGATGAGCGGGTGGCGCGCACTGAGGAAGGCGGTGAGGTCGGGCACGGGGATCGGGGCGTATCGCCCGACCGCCAAGTCCGCGAGGGCGGGGGGCGTGACCAAGGGCAGGGTGAGCGCCCAGCCGTAGTGCCAGAGGTCGACACAGTCGAGGGAGAGTGTCGTAGTGGGGGCGGTGCTGAGGGTGTGGATAGTCCATTTGAAGAACGTGGCGTGAAAGAGGGACGTGTGGATGTGGAGGGTTGTACATAACTGCGGGGTTAGCGCAGAGCGGGAGGGGCGTGAGAGGTGGACACTCGCTGGACTGGACGCTCGGTGTTGCCCGTGTTTCGATAACGGATGAAAGGAACGGGACTATATTCCGCAGAACAGCTGTGGCTGAAGAATCTGCCCCAGTCGTTGGTGAAGCCGCAGCACTGCGAGTCCGCACCTCGTCGATGGCATGTCTAAACGGCTGCGGATCCGCCCGAAATCCCGATCCGCCATCAACCAGTCCCCTCGCTCCATAGCGCTATTCAGCAATCCCGCCACGGTCCGGAGCCAGTTCCCCAACTGCGCGCTCGTGTCGTGATGTATAGGGGAAGAATCGGAGATACCCCAGGTGCAGGAGACGGGTAATGAGTGCGTCGAGAGATCTTGCCGCAAAGAGAGCGTTTTGAAAGACCTCTATGCCCCGTGACCATGAGCAGTACCGCGTGCCAACGTCCCTGGTGCACGGCCAGCGCGCCTCTGCTACTGCTAGGCGATATCTAGTGTGTTAGAGAACTCGAGAGAAATGTTATCCAGGATCGCCTTTGGAGTTGATCCCGTTTGAGAATGCGATCGTGGCAGGAATGATCTGGCATTCCGGATCCTCGTCGATGCGGCGAATTGTGTCCTCGTTGTAAGCGGGGAGACACAAGCTATGGATGGTACATGTGTCTTCGACGCAGTTTGTCGGAAGATGGAGGTTGCAAGCGCAAAATGTAATATCGAAATAACATGGGGAGGGAGTGAAAATGAATGATGGCCTTGCGGCCACCGCGCAGGAACGGTAGAAGATCGGGAAACTCATAGCATGCAATTCTGTGCGATGGAATTTGCAAGCCGAAATGTATACCACAAGTGGACAAAAGAAATGTCCCATGCCAGTCAACCACCAGGAACTGTCACCGGCGAACCATCTCGGCGCCACTGAGAACTTACGCCCTTTCATTTACGTATCCGACATATTTGCCATCACATTCCCCACTTGCATCCCTTTCTACCCCGTGGCATTGGTTCAGCATTGAACAAACAAGCGAAAAGTTGCAAAGACGAGGAGAGACTCGATTTCATTTCACAAACGGGGACGGCTAAATGATGATCATGGCGACGCGGCTACCAGGTATCTACCCTTCGATATAGTGGAAACACCTGAACGAGCTAGCCTTATCATTGAAGCATCCGACATCGTCCTCCCCAGGCGCGAGATAATAGACAGTGGGCTCGTCGTTGGTCTTGCAGTTGATCCCGCTAGAGGCTCTGGTCAGCGTGATCCAGGAACGAAGAAACCACGCGCACGCGAAGAATCTGCAAACCCAGTTGGGGGGAATGCCGACCGCCGACATCGTTTTGGGGGAGGGCAAGTTGGTGCATTGATGGTCGGTGAAAGGGACATAGACGCAGCCCTCCCCGGAGCCGATGGAACACGCATCGATGTTGCTGCTAAGGGCGGGCTGGAGACAAGGTAAGGACGGCACACAGCACATTAAAGCGAGCGATGTGGCTTACGGAGCGACTTTCAACAGCATTGTCGTGAACGACAGCACCGAGGGTGCTGACGGCAGTAGCGACGAGAACGAAGAACTGAGCGGAGAACATTTGGCAGTGGTGAGGTAGGTCTAGTGGGTTGTTTGAGCCTGCCCTTTATCGTCCACATCGGCCAGTATTTATAGGTCTCGATGCGTCTCCTGTCTTCTTGTTGAGTGCGGCGGAGGTCGCCGTCATTAGGTGTGTGTAAATTCCAGGGAGAAGGGCGGGAGGTCTTGGAAGCGTCTAGGATTCATTGGAGAAGGGGAACCGCAATGTGCAACACGTGAACGCGCGGAGTTCGCCGTCATTTGTAAACTCCGAGGCCGTCCACAAGAAGGGCCACAGCTGGCGCGAATAGCTGCTTTCATGATAGAACACTGCATAGAAGGGGAATTTGAACGGCAATCTGTAACACGCAAACACCCCCATAAACCTGGTTCCCTTTTTCATTTTTTTGTATGGGGTTCCCACCCCCAACCTCGATAGAAAAGAAATAGATGGTCTTACCAAACCCGTTAGCACATCAATGCATTCCGACGTCTTGGTTTAGTAATTAAGTCTTCTTTCAGTTATTAAATGGCAGGAGGCGATGGGGGCGGACTTCTACAAGTGGAGGCGGTACACTGGGCGAGTTAACGCCAGCGGGATCAGCATGTGCTCAAATGGGTCGCGGAAAAGGAAGCTTTGCAACGGGGTGCAGGAGGTCCGCGGAATCGTAGACAGAAACGACGAAGCGAGCGCATGCAAGATGGCGGGCCGGCACCTGCAAGCGCGGGACAGGAAACTATCGGCTTCTTTCAGGGGATGCAGCTAGTGCTAGAATGGTGCCAGAATATCAAGCCGCCCGGAGAAGGGGCAAGAGGGAACGAGGCCGAAGAGGCCTTGGTCAGATAACAGGGAACGGAGCTAACGACGGCGAAAATTTCCCAAAGCTTGTGGCTTCCCTCACTTTAGACAGAAGACTATTCAGACCTCTAAGAACCTTAGTTCACTTTGTGCATACCCCGGAGAAGGGCGAACTTGAAACCGAAAGAAGACTTATCCGGTGGGATAGGTCGCTACTAGTGTCGATATTGTACGCTATTCAGCTATTGCTAAACCAAGACGTCGGAACGCATTGGTGTGCCAACGGGTTTGGCAAGACCATCTATTTCTTTTCTATCGAGGTTGGGGGTGGGAACCCCATACAAAAAAATGAAAAAGGGAACCAGGTTTATGGGGGTGTTTGCGTGTTACAGATTGCCGTTCAAGTTCCCCTTCTATGCAGTGTTCTATCATGAAAGCAGCTATTCGCGCCAGCTGTGGCCCTTCTTGTGGGCGGCCTCGGAGTTTACAAATGACGGCGAACTCCGCGCATTCACGTGTTGCACGTTGCGGTTCCCCTTCTCCAATGGATCCTAGACGCTTCCAAAACCTACCGCCCTTCTCCTTGGAATTTATACACACCTAATGACGGCGACCTCCGCCGCACTCAACAAGAAGACAGGAGACGCATCGAGACATATAAATACTGGCCGATGTGGACGATAAAGGGCAGGCTCAAACAACCCACTAGACCTACCTCACCACTGCCAAATGTTCTCCGCTCAGTTCTTCGTTCTCGTCGCTACTGCCTTCGGCACCCTCGGTGCTGTCGTTTACGACAATGCTGTTGAAAGTCGCTCCGTAAGCCACATCGCTCGCTTTAATGTGCTGTGCGCCGTCCTTACCTTGTCTCCAGCCCGCCCTTAGCAGCAACATCGATGCGTGTTCCATCGGCTCCGGGGAGGGCTGCGTCTATGTCCCTTTCACCGACCATCAATGCACCAACTTGCCCTCCCCCAAAACGATGTCGGCGGTCGGCATTCCCCCCAACTGGGTTTGCAGATTCTTCGCGTGCGCGTGGTTTCTTCGTTCCTGGATCATGCTGACCAGAGCTTCTAGCGGGATCAACTGCAAGACCAACGACGAGCCCACTGTCTATTATCTCGCGCCTGGGGAGGACGATGTCGGATGCTTCAATGATAAGGCTAGCTCGTTCAGGTGTTTCCACTATATCGAAGGGTAGATACCTGGTAGCCGCGTCGCCATGATCATCATTTAGTCGTCCCCGTTTGTGAAATGAAATCGAGTCTCCCCTCGTCTTTGCAATTTTTCGCTTGTTTGTTCAATGCTGAACTAATGCCACGGGGTAGAAAGAGATGCAAGTGGGGAATGTGATGGCAAATATGTTGGATACGTAAATGAAAGGGCGTAAGTACTCAGTGGCGCCGAGATGGTTCGCCGGTGACAATTCCTGGTGGTTGACTGGCATGGGACATTTCTTTTGTCCGCTTATTGTATACATTTCGGCTTGCAAATTCCATCGCACAGAAATCGCATGCTATGAATTTCCCGATCTTCTACCGTTCCTGCGCGGTGGCCGCAAGGCCATCATTCATTTCCACTCCCTCCCCATGTTATTTCGATATTACATTTTGCGCTTGCAACCTCCATCTGCCGACAAACTGCGTCGAAGACACATGTACCATCCATAGCTTGTGTCCTCCCGCTTACAACGAGGACAAAATTCGCCGCATCGACGAGGATCCGGAATGCCAGATCATTCCTGCCACGATCGCATTCTCAAACGGAATCAACTCCAAGGCGATCCTAGATATATTAGCCAAACGACGCTCATAAAAACGCCATCTGATATTACACTTCAGAACGCATTTATCATCTGTGAATAACACAGAGATATGAGACACACTTGCTGGTGACATAGATCGCATTCGTCGCCCAGTTCAAGTGTACGGCAATGGGGAGATCCTGATCTGCCGCGCCACCCAAGATGAACAGGGCGTTTTGATTGAGGACGACGATGCTGGCCAGCAGAAGGACCAGATGTCCCGTGCAGAAGAAGAACAGGGATGTTGTCGCGAGATTTAGGAACCGATTCTTCGCCGTCCTCCGTGTGCGTAGAACGTGTATATAAAATCCAAACAGAACAGCATAAGCTCCTGGAACCAAGGAAATCCATCAATATTGAGCTGAAAACGCCGAGATGAATGGTCACCGTACAGAAATACCTCGGCCTGATCCGTTGCACTGTTAGATCATGGTATTCAGACTGGGTGGTGCCCTTACCACGGCTACATAGAAGTTGTTTGGAACGAAATCGATAAGCGATTTCGCCGAGGGGGAGAGAGAAGCCAGGATTGAATGCAGGAAGGGTATCAAGCGCTGACCTAGTGTGTCACGGCTTATGTGCCATTTATATTTTGCGGTGTGGCGGGATGATCGACAGCCGTTGTCCAGAGAGTAAATAGATGGTTGGGCGAAAGTGTGAGAGTTGAACCTATCGGGACGTTATAAATCTCCAGATCATGATATGCTGCCGATTTTTTTCCCTAGGGTCGTGGCCGAAGCTTTCCATCCATGGAACGAGATATTAACAGTGGAGATGGGCAACACGTGGATCCAAGCGAAACTTTCACCGTGCAAAAGGCACCCCAGCTGTTTGTGTGCAGTCGAGAGATTGTTGAAATAGGGGGGACCCAATGTGGATTTACCCCCGCGACAAATGGCCACAGGAGCGTGGACGGAACAAGTTGGGTTCCACTCGATTATACCGCACAGTCGTACGACCCGCGTAATCTATTTGCGGAACCCATGTAAATCAACCAACACCTACTTAACTGAACGCAAACACCGCAAAGAGGACGTGCATACCTCAACCGCAAAGAAAACGATCCGGACGACGTGACAGAAGCAAAGGCAAAATTCGTTGCTATAATGTAAGCCGAGCCTCAAACTCAGGCCAAGAAAAGAAGACGAATCCAAAATCAAGTTAATACAGTCAAACGAGGGGAAGCGGTAGTATGGCCCGGTTCATGTAGTCGAAAACGAAGGTATGATAAATACAGTGGCGCAGTGTGTCGCACTCCAGTGGGGAGGAGAGTGGAGAGGTATCGGTGTTAGTGGATAGCAGCGTGGACGTGGGCGTGGTCGAGAAAAGGAGAGGCAGGACATACGGCCGGTGGATCGATGTACCAGTCCTCGGAAGGAGTGCGCGGATATCCCGGAAGGGGTCGTGAGCGGCTGTGGGCGCCTCACGCCGCCGCGCTCACAACGACACCCGCGCGCAAAACGCCCAGCGCCTCGCGCCACTGCGCTATGCCCAGCACGATGCACGCGTGCCAGAGCGCGTGCGAACCGCCCCCGATGTGCTCCAGCCGCCGCGCCCACCGCCCGCCGGGGACGAGGAACCGCTCGGGGATGTGCAGCGCGTAGAAGACGATGCCGAGCGCGCAGGAGGCGAGCGTTGGGAGGAGGGGGGCTGGGGGAAGGCGGGGTGTGTCAGTGTGAGGGGCGGGTGGGCGTGGAATGGGGGTGGAGTGTGAAGCGTAGATGTGACGGAGGGAGGGAGGAAGCGCGGAAGAATGATGGAAGGGAGGGAGGACGAAGGGAGGAGAGAAGGAAGGAGGGACAAAGGAAGGGGGAAGGGAAGGAGGTAGGAGGAAGGAAAGAAGAGAGAACGAGAAACGCACCAACAAAAGCCGCCATCGCGCTTGCGCCGTACAGGAGCGCAATCCCCGCGACAGGCGCGGCGGCACAGAAGACGAGCGCGAGGAAAAACGAGAGGCGCCAGAGCTGTTTTTTGCATGAGAACGGGCGGAATGCTATAGCGGAGGGGGACGGGGACGGGGGAGGGACGGGATGATATAGTGACGAGGGGGAGGAATAGGACGCACCCGGTTCTCATACCGGTCGAACCACGCCATGAAGGGGAGGATGCTCCCCGTCACTGCCATGAGGAGACACAGCGCCAGGAACGGGTACGCAAGGTGCGGGTGCGCAGCGTAGCCGTAGTAGACGATCGTGCCGATGCTCGCAGAGATGAGCCTGGCGGTGTCGACAAATCGGCGTAGGTAGGATGAAGGGAGGATCAGCATCCTTGACGGATAGTGCTGCAAACACGCACCACCCGATCCCGACATAATCGACGCGCGCACAGAACTTCATCGTGCCGCGGTGCGCACAACCCGCCATCGTGTGCCATACGACGCTGCTTCCCAGGCAGATGAGCACGCATGCGGTGAACACTGCCTCGGCGGGGTCCGATGCGCGGAAGGTGGCGCCCCAGAGCAGGAGTGGAAGGAGGTGCGTCTGGATGTTTACTGGACGGAAATGAATGTGCACATGCGGTGTGAGAGGAAGCGGACGCACGGAACTCGTTGTGCGGCGTGAAGATCGAATAGAGGAGTGCGGGATAGTGGTTGAGCGGGATGAATCTGTACCTCTATATTTTGAGTGCGTGGGTGGATAGAATGGTGGGAACGTACCGGTAGCCGGTGGAGATGTGGGGGTTATTGTGCCACGCCCCAGGGAGGTCTGCGTAGGAGATGAGGTGGCGGCCGTCGCAGGAGTGCTTCAGCGCGGCGGCGACATCGGGGTCCAAGCTCTCGACATCCTCCGACGTGGCGCGGTTGCAGTATGCGGGTAGTTGCGCGAGTAGGGCGGCCGGAGTGGCGGCCACGAGTAAAGACAGACGGTGCGGAATCGCGGCGACGAGAGCAATGAGTGAAGGGCGGAAAGTCGCCAATGAGGCGAGCGCGTGAGCGGAAGACGAGGTCGCAGCATCGGGGGATGAGCGCCGGCGACGACCGCGGCGGCTGGCCTGCGTGGCCATATGGGAGAGGAGAAGAGGCACAGATCTCCGAACTGGCGCTCGTCATGGTTTTACCCGACCCATGTGGAAGATCACTGATGTCGAAGCACACACTTGGCAAGTTTAATTGGTGCCGTCATGTTTGGTTTGTTTGTTCGCAGGTTGTTCGACTGGGTTGTACGCCATCCAGTAAACCGTCCGTTGCAAAATAAAACTTTTGTCTCCAGCCGGTTCTATTGAGAAGCTCAGATCCTGATGAACAACACATCAAGGTACAGTTGAATGGAAATTCGACTTGACGAACCGGAAGACTATGTGGGGAAAATAGAAATCAACGAGCCATATAATGGGTACGGTTATAACGGGCATGCATTGCTGTATGGTATGATTTTTTTTTTTTTTTTTTTTTTTGGTAGTACGGTCAGTAACTGGACAACCAACAATCGGCTAGCCTCCAGCACTGCACTGTGTAAGAGACGGAGGGAAACGGACCTCCGTGAGAAAGTGACAACAACACCCACCGCCCAAGGGAATGCATAACTGCACGCTGCAACTTGCAATAGTGTGGGGATTCAAGCTCTACCTGTTCCTCCCCCGTCGGCCAGAGGCCGGTGGGGAGGGAGGCTGTGATGGCTCGAGACCCACTAAAACCTTGGGCACTCTCAGCCAGTCTTCTGGCAGTTTGTCTTCGTCCTTGAGAGTGGAGCTCCATGTTTGGAGAACCAGGACGGAGTCTAAGGAATTCTGTTTCCCATATCGTACCTTGTTAGTCAGAAGGCGATCCAGGTCTAGACGTAAGTTCAACACATGGAGCCATCTGTTTCAAATTTCACATTCAGTTGGGGATTCACCCCCTCTACTAATTACGCAGTCATTCCGGATTTTCCATATCTGGAAAAGGGACTCAAAGACTAGGATGTGGAATAGCCGTGTAGCGCCACCGAGTCGCCGTCCTCCTCCATCTTTTATAGTGATCAGTCCACAGCCAAGGATGACACCGAGGGTGGGTTGAGGCCAAATCAGATGCTTCTTGAGCCAGAGCTCCTTTGCTGCTTCCCAGATTTGTTGCTGCCCTGGGTGGGCACACTTTAGAATTATGTGCTCAAGATCTTCTGTCTCCCCACAGAACTGGCAGATGGCTCGTTCCTCACATTCAGGGATGTGTTTCCAGAATTTACCAATACGGTGAGCCCCGTGTATAGACTTCCACAGGAAATTTCTGGATTGGCGTGTAAAGTCCTTGTGCCTAATTGACTTCCAGATTTCAGCCGGTGAGGGCAGCCTGCCGGTGAGGCTGACTAGGTCGCTCTGGATAAGCTCTATATAACTTTCAGTTGTGGGCCGGTGTGCTCGGGGTTTATGTTCCTTGATTGCAGCATATGCCATTGCTTGGGTGAGGGTTGAGAGTTTCAGGCCATTTAGCTCCATTTCATGTGGGACATGTATGTCAATTTGAACTTCAGCATGGTTCGTGCCCTCTTTGGCTAGACGCAGGGCTTCCTCCTTGTATTCTTTCCAGGAGTGGTCATCCTAGTGGACATGGAAAAAGGTCTTTGCTGACCTGAGTTTCAGCCTTGCTGCTAGGGCCTGCAGTACAGCTCTATTTGCCTCTCCTAACCACCCTTGGTCTTCGGATTTGCTGAGGCGAGTGCACATTTCATTCTGCAGAGATTTTCGGGTTGAGTGAAGGACCAGTTCGGAGGCTGGGTCTGCAGACTGGACTGCAATTAAGGCCCCCACAATTTTAGCGGCATCAGACGATTGGGGAATTGTACTCGGGATTCTAAAGCCCAAGTTACGCTGGTCATGGGGGCCATAGCAGATGCCAACTCCTGCTACGCGCTTGCCCCCTGCAGATTTTATAGTAAACCCGCTGATGAAAATATCAACTGGGTTTTGCTGTGTAGCAGTGTTTTGGGGGTGGGGGCCCATTGCCCCTGGTACATCGTTGGCATGGTTACTAGGGAGGGTGAAGATGCGAAAGCCTTCCGTTAGAGTCTGGATTTGTTTTGGTGGGATGAACAGTACTTTTGACTCATCCGAGTCCTCAATGGGGTCCTCCTCACCTGGGACAGGTAGGGAAGGCAGCCTAGGGTCCCATCTAGGGAGCAGGTGGTCTAGTCGTGATTCTACAGTTTCTGCGCACAAGTGGGGGTTTTTACAGGCCTTTTCTAGCTGATCGTCTTGGCATGGGGGGCAGCTGCAGTTTGAGGAGGGCCAGTGCTCCTCATCGCTTAATCGTAGGGAGACTTGGCGGCCCTCTCCAATTGTGAGGGTGTTGTGGTGAGCCCGTAGGCATTTGCAGGCAGGTGTGTTGTTACGTTGGATAAATTCTGGGTCCTGACCAAAGTGGTGGAAGAGGGGAAGCAATTCCCGAATCTCAACTGAAGGATTTAGAGTGTTAAACTCTGTGCCGTATTTTTGTGCACATTTGAGCATATCTTTGAGGTGTTTTGGCCACTCTTTTTTATTCACTGCCCATAGTTGGAGGAACATGTTTATGTGCGAGAGAGGATCAACCCTGGAGTTTTTTACATCATATTTTGCAAGCTTGGTGTCCACCAGGTAGCACCAGTCAGCCCTCAGGGTGGGGTCAAGTTCAAGGTAGGACTTTAGTTTCATGCAGGAGATAGCTTCATTTCGTGCTCTCAGATCCAGTACATTTTTCCCCCCCTCTAGGATGGGTGCTATTAGCATCTCTTGCCCTACAGGGGAGGACTTTGCTCCACCCCACATAAACTCTCTTTGGGCACGTAAGAGGTGGGTGATAATTTTTTCAGGCATACCATTCATTTGTGTAAGGTATTTTGTCATGGCTGCAACAGTTATCTGGATTATGTTCTTGCGTGCCTCAAGAGTGGGATGGTGTCTTTCACACCTCTCCAGTGCGGAGTCAATTTTTTCTAGGACCAGTGTCCACAGTGTGAAGGCATCTATGCCATTTCCGATGTATCCACCCAGAATTCGGACTGATTCTCCTTCTTTGGCTATGTGTACAGAGGCTGGAATGACCGAGTCATTTGCATTGAGCTTACGGGATTCAATCACTTGAGCCCGATAGTCTGGGGTGCCTACCGGTATGACTTCAGTCTTTTCTACATTGAATTTGGCACTTGAGGCCAGGCACCACTTATTAAGGATGCGGTGGAGTTCGTCAAAGCTGTCCAAGGCATCCAGATATACTGTTGTGTCATCAGCAAACATCTTGCAGACCACATTATTTATGAGCTGAGGGCCCGAGTAGCCCCTGAGATTTGACTGTCGCAGCATCTCAGCCAGAGGCTCAATTGCGAGGTTGAACAGGAGACATGAGAGTGGGTTGCCTTGGCGTACCCCTCAGATAATTCGGAAGGCAGAGCTGCTCTCCCCATTTATAATGACATGGGTTGTCAGCAACGGCCCCTGGGTCGGCTAAACAGCGAGTAACCCGGCGAGAACCCCAACCAGGAGAAACCCGATAGACACTTAATAGCTCGTGTGTTCCCCGAGCAGTAGGACCAGTCGTACGGCGTCCTCCCTAGGAGGCCGTATGTCGTAGGTCGGGATGCAAGGTGGAACCCAGAATGAGTCGAAGAGGGTGTGATATCCACTCAGGTACAAAACCCGAGGTGTGGATACAACCCGTAGTACGGTGCAAGGGAAGCGGGACAGAGTGGAGACAATGCCTATGTCAAGCCAAGGTAGAAGCCTGAGATTAGACGAGGTAGAATCTACTGTACATGGAGATTCTACCGTGCTTATATAGGCTTCTAATAAATTAAAGCGATCGCGGTCAGTCGCGATCAGTTCCTGCAACGTAGCGTTAAGGAGCATTAATGCTGATGCTCCTGGACTCCTCTGTGTTGGTTTCTGTGACGTCGGTGGACCTAGGAGACCCGATGTTCGGGTTTCCTAGTCTTAAGTGCCATCGTCTCCAGTGGTTCAAACCCCGATCGGGTTTGCAACCACTCCTGTACTCCGTGTACTCTCCTGTGTCAGCCCTTAGTGCGCCCGGGGACTAGAGTCCGTCTATACGGGCTCCTAGTCCCTAACGTCTTCTGTATTCTGTGGCGCAGACTCCCCGAGTCTGCGGCTTTAGAATCCGAGGCCGGGTTTCAACCGTGAGAAGGTCACGTGGTGGCGTCATGAGAGTCCCGTGCCGCTAAGACGCGTCTGTATCCCTACGGACGCGTTGCGCGAAAAAAGTAGAACCCGGGTGATTCATGACATGGGTCTCAGCTTCAGTATATAGCACCTTCACAGTATTAATAAAATATTCAAGGATCCCTTGTTTCTCCTAGTCTGTTGGTTACCACGTCGATCTACCCGTTACCTTGCATTATTATATAAGCTTCCTTTTTGAGAAACCACGTGCATTCACGACAACGCAATGTGGCCTAATTATACGATGCGTAGCTCGCGCTCTGAGGGCCGCAAGTTGGATTATAACACGTCAAATGACTAAGTTATATTATAGAGCGCATTTTCCGGCCGAAAAGGGTATTCTTTCACTCGCTGCCTGCATCAGACCATCTTCTGCCAACAAATCCGGCAGTCCTTCATGCCCCAGAGACCAGAAGTCCTTCATTATGAAGTGAATAATTGTGTCTGCCTCCTCCCATGTCTCTTTTCGGTGCGCGCTGCCTTGGCTGGCTGGAAGGAACAGGAGTCGGTGGTGGACCAGGTGTAAGAGGAGGTGGCTGAAACACCGTGCTGGGCCGTCTGCGAGGGGTAGGAGTGCCATAGAATAGCTGGGTATCGAGAGGAGGTGGATTCATGGAAAGCGGCAGTATGTGCGAGGCTCAGACAGTCGAATGACACGTTAAAACACGTGGATCTGTGCAAGGCTTAATGAGTTGTTTGGTCGTGCATCTCGTATCAGATCACATCATTTTTGATAGCGCAAGGTACCGGGTAACAAGCACGGTAACCAACAGACTATATATCAACGAGGTACGAGTTAAAGTAATATATAGTGTCTGTCTAGAGAGACTATGTTTCTCCATGGCTTTCCACAGATAGCGGTGGGAGGTTTTGTCATAGGCCTTTTCCTGATTGAGAGCGACTATTGCTCCATTTTTTATGTCGTCCTCCGTGTAGTCCACAACTTCCATAGCTAAATAGATTTGGTCCGCTATCTTCCGGCCTTTCATGAAGCCAGCCTGGTCTTTGTGGATGAGATGCAGTGCAATCCAGGTGAGTTTATCAACAAGAGCTTTTGTAAAGAGTTTGTAGTCTGTGTTGAGGACAGTGAATGGGCGGTAGTTTGCTATGTTGGTGGGGTCTTTCTTTTTCCAGATGGGACACATCCAGCCGGTCGCAAAGCCGGTTCCCTTTACGATTCCATGGGTCTCTATATCATTGTAGACTCTAGTGAGGAATCCAACCACATTGAAATGGTTTGCTGGTGGGCCGTCAGACAGTTCATTTGACTTCTTGGTTTCAAGATAGATAGCATGGAGTCTCTTCCACAGTTCAATCGGAAGACCATTTACTCCAGCTGCAGTACCAGTCGCTGCTTGCTTGAGGGCTACAATTACATCATGTTCCTCAAGCAGTTTGGCTAGGGCAGCCATCTCAGGGTGTTCTGCCTTAGAGGTAATCCCTTCTAGAACTCCGTCTATCGCCTTATTTTTCCTCTCAGGGTCCAGTTCTGACTCGTCAGTTTGGAGGTCGTTATGGTAGTTATGGGCTAGCTCAGCCATTTTGTCTGATCTGGTTGCTTTCTGCTCCGGTGTTACATCCGTATGGCGGAGGAAGGTCATTGTGTCCCGCGGCTTAGGGTCCTTGCTTATGCGGACTGAGAACTTGGTTATCCTGTCAAGTTCTGTGTGGCAGCGAACTCTTGTTGCTGCCCGATTTCTGTCACGTTGTCTTTCGACCAGCTCATTGATCTCTTTTTGTAGTTTCCCAGCCCTGTGGGCATCTGACATGCCTTCATCTGATCCGTTGTAGGTACTACTATCCCCTATGAGGGAGTTGTCTGCTGAGTTACTACTGTTGGCAGCTCCCTGGGTATCCTCACTTATGGTGGAGCTCGGGGCTTCCTCGTAAGTGGTGGGATTGCCCAGGACCTCTTCACGTTTTCTTTGAAGTTTTCTTTTCTTTTGTTCCAGGGCACCAATAGCTACCTTGGCTCTCTTGCGCCCAAATGCGTGTATCTCGTTTGTGAGCTTCTTGTGCAGGACTTGGTAGTTTTCCTTGTCGGTTCGCGTCTCAAAGGTTGTTTGTTCGGCCTTCTGGCCTATTTCGATGACAAAGTCTAGGAACTTCTGGTCATGCATCAGAAAAGCAGGGAGGGTGTAGATTCCCTCTCCTATAAAGGGGGAACCTGGACCAGATATTTGTACTGAGACCATTCGGTGGTCTGTAAGCTTCCCTGTTGTATCATCTATGCTCCATTTCCTGCTTCTTGCAAATAGTTCTGGAGTGGTGTATATTCTGTCGATTCTGGACATTTTCCCCTCCTGACGAGTGCTCATATATGTATATGCTTTCGTGTCTGGGTTTATGGTGCGCCAGCCATCTTTAAGATTCAGTAGACGTTTGAATTTTGCGAGGGCAGCAGTTGCCCCCCGTGCATCTGCTCTGTGCGGGAGTCTGTCAATAGGTTCTTCAACTATGTTGGTATCTCCACCCACCCAGTCAGGGACTGGAAGATCTTCAGACATCCAGAGGTTGTGGAGCTCTTCCCAGAAGGCCTTATTGGCCTCCATTGATTCTGCTGGGGCGTATACTCCCAAAACAGTTATTTTGTCCTTGCCGTGCCATGGTAATACAGCTAGAATCGTCCGTCCTGGGATGAGGTAGTGAATTTGAAAACCTTCAGTATTTGTAAGTTCGCGGTTTAGAACAATAGCAATTCCTTTTGTGCTTGGGTCGTCAGGGAATGGAGAGTTATAGATGTCCATCCGACAGGCTAGGTGACTTTCCTGGATCTCCACAGCCTGCTCTGCGGAAAGGTGGGTCTCCCCCACTATCAGAACTCCCGTCTTCCATTCTCGGAAAGTGCGCCTGGGAAGCGAAGTTGATATTGCGGAGGTAGGAGTCTCTGGTTTAACTAATTCACGCGGTCTGGACGGGTGGGAAAGGGCGGTAGGTGCCGGCGCATCTCTGGTGGGTTGGATGCATATTGGCCCGACCATCGGACACGTTACCCTTCCCATTCGTTTCGACTTCAAGTTGTATGTATCCCCCACCGTCACATCCGATCGCGACAGACTGCGCGCATGGATCAATCAAACTCAACACTCGGCATCCTCTCCTTCATGAACTTCGTAAGCACCCTCCATATACGCGGTGCGATTGCTCGACCGCACGCCTACGTGCCGCAGCTCGGGGTACGCGCCCTTCGCAGTCTTCCCTGCGCGGAAGTACAGAATATAGTCCGGCGGCCCCCGCAGCATCGCGAGCCGGGGAGGCATGCGCCGCGGAAACATGCCAATTGTTTTGGGAAAACAGTATCGAGGGTTAAACTATCGAATTCAAAAACCCTTAAAGCTTATGACACCAAACTATTTATGAGTGGCCGAAATAATCCTTCAGGTGAGCCGATCGTCTGGTAATGTCAGGGCACAGATATATTAAGTTTGGGCGGCGGGTAATCTATGCATACATTCCACGAAGCGCCCGCCTGCTTCGTCCCCTCGACATTCTCGAACAAACTCCGCATCTTCTCATTCGCAATCTTATTCGCGGTGGGAAATATGAGTCATGACCTGCCCCCATCCTTCCGCAAATGAGTTTGCCACCTCTGCAACGACCTCCATGGTGTCCGCCTCGAGTTCTTTCTCGGCTGGGAGCAGACTGTTCCAGAGACCATCCCCGATGGATCCCCTTTGTAGCAGAGCCTGGAGCGCAGGCGTATCTTCTCGCAGACGCAGAGCGCGGTGCACATCAGCCATTGCCCGTCGGACGAGGGCGGATTTTAACAGCGAGTCAGAGGCGGGGGGGTCGGTTTTTTGAAGGAGAGCGATGTATACATTGCGGTCTGCGTGTGAAGGAAAGTACGGGGGCAGAGATTTTGCTGACCAACGCGTCGGTGAGCCGTTTCAGATGCAAATTGAAATACAACGCAATCCGACGACGTACGCAGATCTTTCCTGTCAAGGGATAAATCTTTAACTGGTTGCTCCATCTCTTCTACTGTTACTCGCTCTAGAGTTCGAATCAAAATCCGGCACGAAGCCGCTAAATTCGACACACTACTGGGACCAGCTGGAACAGGACGCGAAGCCGGAGGAGAGGATGGCGGGGGTGGCATATAAGGAGGGGGTAACTGAACCGATGTACGGGGCTCCTCGACAGCAGGTTCAGGCGCGTACCCCATCATGAGAATGTTAACCGGACGTGCCTTCGCTTCGCTCCGGCAGGCATTCCGGGAAAGCGTGTTGTATGGCATGAGCGGCATCACAACGAACGGTTTCATCGAGAAAATGATCGATGAACCTACCTCGACGTTCGTAGATATCCCAGCCCCATTGTGAATTATCTTGACCGCCACCTCGGTGCGATTCCAAGCGCCCTTGAAGACGGAGCCACTGTGAAGTGTTTCAACGCCAGATTGCCGGTACTTACAACCCACCCGCGCAGATTTCGGGCCCATAATCGACATCGAAGGTCGAGATCGTCCAGTCCTCCAGTTCGACTTGCCGACCGCTCGTCGAAGAGAGATACTGTAGTGTGTGTGTGCGAATAGAATCGCTGTTCGGGGTCATCGCCCCCGTCATTCTGCTCCATGCGCCGTTCAATGGAAACCATCATGGCCACCATGTTCTCCTGATTGATTTCTGAGGATAACAAGTCCACCCCGGGATTTGTATCTGTGGATCGGAAACATACCAAGTTTCTGCCGCAGCGCGGTGTGATTCCGCTTGAGAACGACGAATCGCTCGCTGAGGGCAGATACATCCTCACGCCGTGCCTGCTCGTTGTCACGAAGCATGTCTTGGATGTTCAGCAACGCAGATATCGGTGGGCCCAGTTCAATACCTTGGCATTCGCGAGGATACACATATCCAGAAACAGCACACCTGGAATGCTCCACTTGTGTTTCCGATACCATGATAAAAGAGCTCAATAGCAGCCACGCGGGAATCCGCACGAAGGAGCGCCCTGAAGCTAAGACTCTGCTCACTCTGCATAAATCGGTGGATATCTTGCAGAAGACTGCGTTTCGCAATTAGCCCCGGGTCTGTTACATTAGCTTCCAAATCAAATCTCCCCTCGTCAGATCGTTTAGCGCTTGCACACATGACCCCGTAGCCAGCCTGTTTGCTTGAAATTCCCGCTGCAATGTCGCCAGAAGCTGCCTGATGGCATTTGCGAGCCCGAGAAGTTGTTTGCGGCTTGCACGGACCGCCTCAACAGAAGAGATTATGAAATTCAAGACTGTGAAGGCAGCATGTAGTCCGGGGACTGGAGAAATCCCCAGAATATCCATTGCAGCAACGAGGGACATTACAGTAGAGAGCAAGATACGCACAGCCCATTACTGTCAGACTCAGCTCAGCTTAAGTTCATCGAGAAGCTCCCGATTATCTGAATCCTTTTCTAGGGCATACTTAGTTCGTATCTCCTATCATAACACCGCTGTCTCTTCCACTGCACCCGGGCGCTCTCTCTGATTTGTGCGTTCGAAGAAAGTTCTATGAAGTAACCCTCTCACATCTACCTATAGCAGGCTAGATGTTACCAGAACGCCAGTAGCGGAACCCACATCACGTCCCCAATTTTGGATTATGGTCTTTGCCTTCGAAAGCATCTAGACCCACTAATTCGGGACTTTCTCGCATAAATCAAGGTAATCATGCCCGAAGTGGGAAACAGCCATCCCGTGATGCTTACTGAGCTGTCCATTCCCCCCCGCCCGCGACCATCCACGCGTCGCCGAGCTCACCGCTGCGACTGATTCTTTCGTCCTGGAACGGTGGCCATTCGAATCGCAGCTCCAACTACAACGGGATGCGTTCGTAAGTGGTGAATACGCATCTTTCGTCACTAAGAGTAGATACGCGCTTTCTTTCCTTTCTCACCACACTTAAAATGAATTTATAGGTATATCTAATGAAGCAGACGATAAAATGATCTGGACTTGCAGGGCGACCACGTTACTCTTCTTGACGGACGATTGAATTGAGAAACAGGTGCGTGGCTATTTGTTATTCTCAATCACACTCGGCAAATGTTGGCTTCCCCGACTCGCTTTAGGGTAAAGGACATGAGTCTGAGCGATGCTATCGGAAGAATGATTCGAGGCGAAATGGTACGCGGGTTCAATCACAGCGCGTCTTGTCCCGCGATCTCATAACCCTCAGAATCCAAAGTCTGGGTTCCCGGTTCACCAAATGCTGAATCAGTGTTTCCCTGCGATTCAGACCGGCACCGGCGTGGAACAGTATCGGCAGTTTAGTCGCCTGACACGCCAATGGTTGAGGTGCGTATGTATTCGCGCATGGCTGCGGCGAAGCCAAAAATGAGCGTATCCCAACCTGCAGGACACGAAATCGCACAGGAATATCTCAGAGTATCTCGAATTTCGGTGCCGTAATGCGGGTGCCTCCTTTTTCTTGCCTCTAGCTCGCTATGCCCTCGATGTTTACCTCACGGACAAAGAGCTACAGGATCCCCTGCTTGCTAGATGTGAGTGATTGGCCTTGGGTGTGTGGCGTATTCTAATACCGCACTGGCTAGTACTGAGATGCTTCAGATGTCGCTGCGATGGAGAACGGTGGGGTATTCAACTCATCGTTCGACGTCTGCGGTCCTCATTTCAACAAATGTGTCCTCCTACGAAAAGGAAATCGAGCAGAACACACTGGGCAGTAACCTCAACCCTCTACCGCCACACCAAGACATCGATGGGCTCAGTTTTGCTTCTGCGGCCGCTGGCAAGGTGTATATCCGACAGCTCATCGCGGATACGGAGACACGACCTCACGATAGCATTGCTGTGGCCTTGGCGACAACAACGCATCGGAGGCTGTGCAGGGCCGGCTCCAGGCCCTGCCATACATCGTCAGTGGAAACGCTCGGTGGTCGCAGCATGTACGTGACCGTCGTTATTGAGAAGTTCTTCTCCCGACAGCTTTCACTAGACAGGACGATATAATCTCCTCGGGAAACCGGTCTTGTGCCGAGTCACACACCTCATCATCGTCCCAGAACCTCATACAGCCCCAATCATGGCTAACGAATAACCGGCCGATTAACATTATCATTCTTGCGTAAAGTAGTTCCGCGAACGAAACTGGAAGAAAATATTACCACATTGGGGACCCGACACACCATAACACGATTATTGTGCGTGCCTTCCCACCTCTTTAAAGCGAAAAACGTTCCTGGAAAACCGGTAGGCCCGACCGGAACAATGAAGATAAACTATAAACCTACCCGTAACATCCGTCCCTTGAGCTGCAAGAATGGAACGACGAGAACAAATAGGCCGGCGACGATGCTAAGCAGGCGGAATCAGTCTTTCGCAAGCCAGTGGGGATATATTACTGACGCTGCTTCGACACCGAGAACTTGGAGCGCCCCGTGCTTGAGGGCCCACGGAATTTGGAAATACGATACGCTGAAACCTTCAAGGCCACGAAGTTTCAGTCGAAATGCGATCAGATGAGTGAAATCCTTGCCTCCAAGGACACGCGCGAGGTTTATGTATGCGCTGACTTCACCCTGGATTTCTGTGTCAGCGCCGCATAGGTTGAGTTCAAGCAAATAAAGACTACTTGGTGTTTAGGGAAGCTATCGCTGCAATAAGCGATGACCGCCACAGTGCTTGTCGAGTCAACTTCAATGTCTGGACGATATGTTCGGGAGGAACGTACTTGATCATTATTCTTGGATGCCATTTTAGTGACCGCGCACAGATTAGGAGACATGACTTACGCGCATTCGGCAATTCCCCAGCCCATGACCAGTGCACCAACGCTGAGGTGATTCTGGAAGGCCGCACCCAAAACCACGCATCCACAAATGTAGAGTGGGACCGCAATATAACACGCCCTGTCATTTCTCAGCTGTACAAGTTTCGCAGACGGGAGACAGGACGCACCAGAGACGGCTCTCAGCCTCGAAAATCCCGTTATTCCGCCGGATTGACACATTCATAATCCAATCGTTGGTGTAGCGGCCGATGAACTCTCCCACAAATACGGCCACCTGCGTACGTTTCCTGTTTGATTTCCCAGGATAAATGGATTAAATGGAGAGCTCACCACAGGGGTAGCGTAGAAGCCGGCAATCGCATATTGCGAGAATCCAAACCCGAACGGCGGGGGAGTGCCGAAGAACACCGCATTCGTTACCTCGAGAAATCCTCAGGAAGCTGGCGGATACAACCGAGCAAGCTCACCTCGATCCCGATTCCAAAACCGAACATCGCGCCTTCGAAAAGCAATATCCCCATCATGTGCGGCCGCCACACCACTCGGATCGGTGACATTATGGCCTCGGGCCAGGAGTTGCGGTATTTCGCCATTTTTATTCCCGTGATACCGAGTAGGGTCTCAACACGGTAGCGCAAACCTGTGGTAGGCGGCTCTGGAATGGGCTTAACCCCTCGGTCGTACATCCTGTCAATACAACGTTAGGGGGTGATTCAATAATGTATAGGGAGGTTGATCGCACGTCTCCTCCGCGAAAAAAATGATCAACAGGCACACGAAGCCACCGTATATAGTGCCGGCACCATATGCCCATCGCCACGTCGTTCGTGCAACGACGAATCCGAATAAAAAGGGCGACAGGAATGGCGACACGATGAATCCGAGTGTCCAGATGTTGAGCTGCGGAACAGCATGAGTAGAATCGCGGCACAGAGAGTGGGCATATAATCGAACCTTTCTAGCCTGGAGATGGAATGGATACATATCGGTGACAACATAGAGACCCTGGAAATGAATTTGAACGACCGAACTTGAGCATGAGTTCGCAAATACCGTGATTTGTGGAGCCGTCCTGGATGATTGAGTTAGGTTCAGAAACAGACATCGTTGATGAAGAAGATCGTACCCGAAGAATCCTGTCAAGCACCTCATGGCTTGAAACAAGTTACGTTGGCTCCTGTCGTAAGAATGATAAAGACCTACCTGCAAACGTGTTCAGATTGGGTGCAAGTGTCGCTCCCAACAAAAACAGCATCGCCAAAACCTAAGGCGAAGCACTGAGCAAATGGACGAATTTGCATGGCGCACTCACCTGAGACCAGAAAAGGATCGGTAGGCGACCATATCTGCGGATGAGAATTACTACAAAGACTCCTCCCCATCCTGTTCGAAAACAAATGATCAAATTGTAGTTCAGAAGGGAACAGTCCGCCTCACCGATGAGAAAGATGCTCCAGCTTCGACGACGTGAGTTAAGCTGGATCGCAAGAGAAGAATAGAACTTGCACACTTTGAGGTAAGGTTATTGACATAGTTGGGGCTAGTTCTGTATTGCTCGGCGAGGGAAAAGACCGCAGTTATGCCTGGAAAATAGCACGTCGTCAGAACTAAGAACGCTACGGAAGTAGAAGTAAACTGTACCTATACCGGAATCGAAATCCGGGACTATGCTGGCGAGTGTGATTATAAAAAGCTGGAATGCCTTCCGTCTGGAACTCCAATTCTGAGGATCCAGAGGGGAATCCGTCGGTTGTGGCCAGAGCACCTTGGTCCCGTCCTCCGAGAGCTTCAGTCTAGAGGCAACCGCCTCGCCGAGCTCCACTTTGGCCTCCCTGAATTTTGGGTCAGATTCACGTCAGCCAGCGGAACGGAAACTCACTCCGGGTCGATAACCAGGCGTCCTGCGCGAGCCTCGTGGAATGTGAGCAGGTCGATGTCCGACGGCGCAATCCCGCTTTCGTTGGAGCCATGTTTTTCGAGGCCGGTTTCCGACATGATTGTTCAGGAAGAGGCGGTATGCAAAGGGAGTCTTAACCACAGACTACACCCACGATGTCACGTTGGCCTACCGTGGGGGATATTGCACCGTGACGGAACGGGTTTAATCAGGGAGCGGACCCACGGTACAAGACCGGCGTGGTGGCGCCACTAGTAAGTATGGGAGTCGGGAAGATATCAGATTGACAAGTTGATTGATTGAGAAGCAGCCTATGTTCGGATGGCACATTTCTCCGGTTGAATCCAATTAAGTTATTTCTTACGGGTGTGCCAGAATTCACACTGTCGGTCCACTTCTTTGTAGACGGATCGGTTCCTAGGGTTCGTGTGCAGAAGTAACCTGGTTGTAAACTTGTCATAGAGTTCGATTCAGCTGTGGTTCTGTTTTTAGGATGCCCTCGGTACTCGTTGGTGGTCGATGAAGTGGACAACTGACAGATCGGATCGCTTGGGATGTCATGCCGTAGTGGTGACAAAGGTTTCTAGAAGCCGGGTTATGTACACTTATAGATACAAGAGCGCGGTGGGCCGTGCTCGCTTCGCCTGAAGGAATGTATTCAGCGCTTAACTGAGCGCCCCAGTAAAAGATGATTGCGTGGCCGACACAGAACACCGCCAGTTGTATGGTCCAAGTCGAACGTCAGGCTCATGACTAACAGAAGCCGTGCGTGTGAAACCATGTCGTTATTTCCGGGAGAACTGTTGGATGGTCCACGAAACTATTCAATAGGGTCGCAAATGGATCGGTGTGGCAGGTGGCGACAGCTTCAGGTTGTCCCAGCATCACTTGTAGAAGAATGCGGAGGATCGGAGAAATTGGATCCAAAGCGGGAAAAATCAACCATCCATGCTCAGGCTTTCGCAGCACATGCAATTAGTTACGGCACGTCGCGAGGATGCCTCGGAGGGATCGAGTAGCGAGGTGTCGATCGACCTCAACTCGTTCGATAGGCATGACCATGACTTCAGGTTCCCCACGAATATTGTCAAGTAAACCCGTTAGAAAAAGATACAAAACAAGCATACAGTGTTCTCCGCGTCAACAATCGCATATGTACAATTCAATCCTGAGAGCCACAATAACCCACAATTATCAGGCAGCTATCCCTTGACTGGATACACTGTCAAAGCGGAGTGTCATCAAAACATGTTGAAAACCTACTCAAGAGTCCTCTTCGAGTCATGTGCGTCTCGGTGCACATTTTCGTCATCCGGGATATCATCCACCCACTTGTGAACGGTGGTAGTCTATAGACCAAGCTATTATGTAATTCTAGGATCCAGGACATCTGACTCACGACGTGAACATTTCCATTTGCCGCTTCATTTGAACGCGAGGATGTGGTAATATCGCCCATGGGTAAAGCCGTGATGATCCCATCCTGACCTCTGAGCTCTACTCGAAGAGACTCGCGCGACAGCAACCTTCACCAATAGTTCATTGAGAACGCGATGACTGTGAACTGACTCACATGCTGCACACCGAGATCACGTAGACTGGAACAAAACAATATCAGATTTATCGAGAGTGAGCAGTTTGGGAAACCCACGCTCGCAGCTTGGCAAGATAAACATCATACTGTGCAAATACATATTGAATAACACACTGGGGGCGAGAAAATCTTGTACTGACAAAACAAATGTCCCGGGCATTGCGAGGAACTGTTCGGATTGAGTGGAAGTAGAACATAGTGGGGCACATGTAAAGAAAAAGACGTACAAAAATGAGTTGAAGAAGTGCCCATATACTGAGAAGATGAGTGAGTGAGACTGATTATTGCAAGGATGGACAAACAGCAGACCTCGTCATCGCACCGCGGTTGAGAGCAAAAATAATCATTTTGTCCACCGCGGAATCCGTCCTACCAGGAGATGCGATGAGACGACAGTGGTACGATGTGGCCCAGTAGACCATCGCTTACCTTTTTATGCCGGATCGCGCCTTCCGTAGGACATAACAAAGAATTACAGTGATGGTCAAGTCGCAGGCAAGGGTAGCTGCACTTTGGGTGGAAGATGTTGGCTACAATAAATCAGCTGGGAGCGGATCAAGGAGAGGGAAAACCACGAACCGCTGTGACTTTCTGAAGCTTCGCGTATACATGCACTTTGGCTCTGTGAGGCCCAGAAACTGTCAATACGGAAACTCAATCAAAGTGGCCCGACATACACTTCCGCAGTCTGGCCTGAAGGTGGTCATTAAGCCGTTAGCGATTTCATTATAATATCGCCCTGATAATCACCCAGCCCAGCAGCTGCGAATTGTAATGAGCGGCAAGCAACGAATTCACAATGCAACACTGACCAAATTGAAGGAGAGCCAACACAATCTACGAATTGATTTCAGTAAACTTCGTGATCACAACCACAGCACATACAACAGGAGAGGCATATCGCCAGTCGTGTTTCGTTACTTGCATCAGTATCCGAATTTGAGCCTTTGATTGTAATTCACATCTTTCGACTCACGAATCCAAATCCGGCTGGCGTAAAACCTGGGGATAAGGTCAGAGTCGAAAAGATCCCTGAAGATTGGGATCACATCTGAGCCACGAATTCGACCACAAACTATGACGGTCAGTGGAGGGTTTCGTCCAGTGTGAAAAATCCTACCACCGAGGAGAGCATGACCTGAGTAGTGGGATTGTAAGACACGAGTACCTCTATGAAAATCCATAAGAACCCACGTTTGCCTGGTAGCTGAAACATGTCAACAAAGAGTTACCTTTGGATGTGAACCGACTCACTAAATTATCGTCTCGGCTTCAAGATTGCCGTACAACAGAATCAAATTCTTGAAGGTCAAGATGCCGGAGAAGATAATGTGGTTTGTTGCAACTACCGCAAGGATACCAACCTGATCCAGACTTTAACCGTGGACACTCAGATGGCACAGGGCACGTACCACAATTCGTATGCCGAGAGGGTCCTTTCGACCGAAGTTGCGAAAGTACTGCAACACCAGTACCTGAAACAGATGTATCAGGAATAATTTCCAAGATTTATCGGCATACCGACCATAGCTATTCCCCATAGCCTAGCCAACGTGAGTGGAAGTGGTCTATATTTCCGAGAAACTTACGCAACGTCCAAAGACCATGCTATGAATTGAAATCCCCAGGTGAGAATAAAAGCGCGATTGATGTCAATTGGCGGACTGGCTGTATCGGCCATATTTCTAGAACGGGATGATGACACTAGGTGGACAGCTAGAACGGGGCTCGTCCTAGATATAGTGGGTCTGCCGCCCAATTATAGACCCTCTAATGGAAACGAGTCGCACGATGGCTTACGACGATTTGAGGAAATAATGACACATGGAGGGAGCTGTGGTGAATGGGCAAGACATGCGCGCGAAGAATGGATCGCCGTTTCAATGGCTGTCTAAGAATATTATGCATTTGATACGTCTGATGCAGAGTCGCCGGGCATCATATATTCCAGTCATCACGAATTTCCGAGGAGCTGATTTTTGCTTCTATTTCACGCGGTGTCCCCGGTGATATCGTCGTTCAGTTCCCGGGATTTCCAAAAATAACGACGAAATTTCAGACCTACGGAAGTTCCTCTTCGTCGAAAAGATATTAATAATCAGAGAATCCCCGGTGGAAGGCAATTCCCGCGAACAGAACATACAGTTCGAACTTGATAGTTGCCGTTTCACATGTCCCATCTCACGTTGAACAGGTAGTATGGCGCCCATGGGTACTAATATGATATGTGGATGTCATCTCCTGATGAACCCGTCTCACTTTCCTCAATCTGACAACCAACTAACAGCTATGGCCATCGGAAATCCTCGCCTATTGCTCGTCGATTCTTACGATTCATTCACATTCAAGTACGTGCTGTTTACCGATTTGCTTCAATATTGAAACAACCTCTAGTCTTGCTTCGCTCTGCAAACAATGCATACCTAACTGCACGATCTACATCGTCAAGAATGATCGTTTCAGCATGCCGGAAATTGCGCCACTGCTCTCCTCCTTCTCTGCCGTTATTGTCGGACCGGGGCCAGGCTCTCCGGAGAATGACCACGATGTAGGGGTTATTAAGGATCTGTGGAATATCCCCGAAAAATCGACTCTACCAATCTTTGGTGTTTGCCTCGGCCTCCAAAGCCTGGGTGTCGCGTACGGTGCACAGTTGAAGCGATTGGATGTGGTGAAGCACGGTCAAATTTCGCAAATTCACCACACTGGTGTGGAGCTGTTTCATGGAGTCGGAAGGGTGGAGGCGGTACGCTACCACTCCCTTCACGTGGCACTAGCCAATGGAGGTGATGTGGAAGAATTGGCTTGGGCGGACGATGGGGCGGAGAATGGCCGTGTCGTTATGGCCATCCGGCATGCGTCTAGGCCCTACTGGGCGGTTCAATACCACCCGGAGTCGGTCTGCACTCGGGGAGGTGGCCTCGAAGTGATTCAGAACTTTTGGCGGCTCGCCCAGGCCTGGTCCATAAAAACGCGACGCCAAATCCAACCTTGGAACACGAATCTGGAAAACATGTTGGGAAAGCCGTGGCAATCCTATCCTCTTGCATCCCCAGTGCGCCCTACGCTATCGCAGTCTCGCCCGTCAGTTGCAACGCAGGTCTGTGAACTCCCGACCGTGACTGCGGCGACTGTGAGCGAATTGTTCGGTGTTCGGAACGAAGCATCACCCTTTGTTCTGCTCGACTCTGCGGCTCAGCCCGGCCGATTTTCCATCATTGCATCCCTTATGCCAACCTCTCTTCAGATCACCCATTTCGCCGGGGATGACTTCCTCACTCTCACATGGAGCATCCACAGTAGGCAGGAGCGTATGGGTCCAGGACGCGATGTTTGGACATGGATTGCGAGTTTTATGGCCGGTAAACGAGTTCACGACGGGCATCCCGACATTCCTTTTTGGGGTGGCCTCGTTGGCGTCCTCAGCTATGAGTTGGGCGTTCGCTCCCTCGATGTAGCTTTTAACAAAGAAACCCACGTCAGGCGGCATCCGGATCTGAATCTGGTTTTCGTGGAGCGTTCAGTGGTGATCGACTCCGCGACTGGTCGCGTATTCGTCCAGTCCATCATTCCAAACGACGACCCCTGGATCTCGGACACGGTTTCCATGCTCACCGAGGCATCTCCGACCGAGGTCCTTCCCATTCTCAGACCGGAATTGTCTCCACTGAGCCCTGTCGTCGCCCTCCCTGACAAATCGCGTTATATTGCCCGCATCCACGAGGCGAAGGAGCGAATATTTGCCGGGGATTCCTACGAACTATGCTTGACGGCGCGCACCTCCATTTCTGTACCCAAATCAAAATCCCTCCCTGCATCCCTCTCGACTTCGTGGGACCGCTACCAGGGTCTCCGGTCCAAAAATCCTGCTCCATATTCGGCATACATCCGACTTCACCCCACGACACTTCTCTCGTCTTCGCCCGAACGCTTCCTTTCAACTTCTCGTCCTCCTAATCCCATATTCCAGTTGCGGCCGATCAAGGGCACGGTCCGAAAGGCTCCTGGTATAACGCGTGCTGTTGCTGAGGAAGCGTTGATTGGGAGCATCAAGGTCAGCAAAAACACGTATTTACTGGTGCAAGCGACCTGACCACGTCGAACAGGAGGTTGCTGAAAATTTGATGATCGTCGATCTTATACGCCACGATCTTCATGCCGTTGTCGGAGAAGACGTTCAAGTCAAACAATTTTGTGGCGTCGAAGAATACGAAACTGTGTGGCAGCTCGTTAGCGTCATCGAGGGTACATTCAAACCCGGTACCTCAGGCGCCTCAGACTCCGATACCCAGCTGGGGTGGGAGATGCTGAGGACGAGTCTGCCTCCTGGTCAGTCGTCATTTTCAAGGTTCGAATAAATCGGACTAATTCGGCCGACAGGGAGCATGACTGGAGCTCCTAAAAAACGCAGCATTGAAATCCTCCAGACGTTGGAAGACCAGGACCGGAGTATTTACTCTGGCGTATTCGGCTATTGGTGCCTTGGCGGCGGATCCGACTGGTCTGTCACGATTCGAAGTTGCTTCAAATTCGAAGACCGCTCCAACGCCGCGTCGGAGGACTGCAATTCCTTCGAAAACTGGCACATTGGTGCTGGTGGCGCTATCACCGCCTTGTCGGACCCAGAAGCTGAATGGGAGGAGATGATAACGAAGCTCAAGAGCGTGGTTGGTGCGTTTGGTGCTTAGGCTCGTGCGTTTGGGACTTAGTTGGTACGTTCTATTCTGGAAATTCATTCCCTCTGGAAGAAGGTAGACCACCCGTAGATTTGAACTGCCCGTTTGCATGTCAATTCTTGAAAATGACCACGTTTTACCGTTTCTCACTAACAATCCAACATAATGAGTGGCAGCAATAAAAGGACCCGGGAACGTTTCGCACTGCAGCCGATTATTATTATTCCGTAGATTGGTAATGCGTGTGTTCATGTCAATTTTCCTTGGAAAATAAACACATTCTGCCATTTCCCCCAGTAATTCGACAAAATGACTCTGCACCCGCGCGCGATGAATGGATCCGAGAACCTCCCGCGCAACTGCAGCCGAATATTCCATTGCTCTGGGAGTTCGATAAATCACGAACCGAGTTTGCACCGTCCACAAATAAACGAGTTCTCATAGAAAAGAAGCTGCTCAGAAGTTGCGAATCAAGCGCGGCAAATAACCTGTCTTCAATGTTACTGATTTTCGATCCATATAACTCATAGTCCTCGTTTGATGTTCGCTGTCGTTTCTGCGCTCGTTCTGCGGAGGTTGTTGAGGTGCGATACAGTCGCGACCGGTTACCACTCACCATCAGCTTCGTCGAACCAGTGGACGGACAATCAATTGGATCGGGCAGCGGCAGTCGTTGTTGCAAACATCTTCAGTCTGATGCAGGTTCTATCCTGGTTCGACCATGCTAGGAAATAATAAGAGCCATTGGCCATCGTTGGGAGCGCCGGAGGATTGGCACAGGGGTGAAAGAAGGTCATGATTGATGTTCAAGCTTCGAGCGCCCTGACATGATTCCGATGTTGCGGACGTATTTTTGTAGGCGTAGTACGTACGTACGTACGTGCGGAATGGTCGGTGACGGCTGATTTTGGACATGTGCCACGCGGGTGCCGGGGTGGACTGAGATATCTTGGCTCTGTGCCACGCTGGAGGGAACAATGAGACGGAAGGAGGCTGCTATAGATATCCAGTTTCCATCCCGATCGATTCCTGCCCCACAAGGATTGGATTGGCTTCCGCACCACAAGGATTACGGGAGGGTGGCTATTGAATCCGAATACAACGCGCCTGCTCAATGACTTGTAAAGGTTCCAGACCCGGGTATCAAGAACGCATCAGGAGGTGGCGCGGGCTTCGTGGCGACGAGTAACATGTTTCCGATCACTGGTGGGAATTTACGCCCACCGGCATCGCCGAATGCGGCGTTCCAATTTCTTGGCGGCGGACGAGCTTCACGCGTCTGTTCCGCTTACATACCGAATCAGCAGTGAGGCATCCAAACTACGACTCGCACCATGGCCCTAGAATCCAGAGGCCTGCTACGCGGAGGACTTTGGATTAAGAGGACCCAATCTGTGTACTCTGCTGCTCAAGTCAGCCAATGGCTCTCCAAAATAGAATATCCAGGCTCGTTCCTCGAAGCCAGTTTAGAGAGTCTGAACCTCTTGGTTCAATTGGCGGTGACGACTTTTCCGTTCGAGAATACGCCTATGCATTAGTGAGTGATTGGTGAATTTATTCCAAGAGTAAATTGCAATTCCCGACAGTACCCCAGCGCACTCGATGGATATCTCGTATGAAGGTTTATACAAGCGCATGATCGAAACCTCCGGGAATAAGGGATCGTATTGCTTCGGTCTGAATGGTCTTTTTGTCCAAATGCTGAAGGCTCTTGGATTTAGGCAAGCGCTCTACGAACATCGGACATGGTTAGTTTTCTAACGTGAGCGAAGTAGAGCGTACACGGGAGCCGGCAGAATCAACAAGCAAACATCCAACGGGGTCCCGATCTTCCGTTCCTTTGTGCATATGGTCATCTTCGTTCAACCAAATGAAGGGAGCAACGAGACGTACCTTGTTGACGTAGGCTACGGGCCCGTGCGGCCAATCCTTCTGGAGGAGGGAGCATCGGTCATGGGGGCAACGCCATCGGAGATCCACAGGTTGTGTCGCACTGCGCGCCCCGATTCTAGTCTCGGTGAGATGGACAAATACAGCGCATCGATCGCAGACAAACTCACCCGGATTACAGAGTCCTCGCCAGGCTCCGAAAGAGCCGAGAAATTGGAATGGTGTCTAGAGTGCGTCCGTGACAGTAAAGACCCGTCGCGCCCGCAGACCTCTGTGGTGATGTACTCGTTCATCGAAGACGAGTTCTTTGAGGTCGATTTTCAGAGCTTCAATTATAGCCTCCTTGGCCTTAGAGAGGGCCGGTTCTGGGAGAATGTCATTTGCACGAAGTATTTCTGGTTGAATGATGAAGAAATGCAGGAGGTCAGCGCGGACACAACGAAAATTACAGGAAGATATTTGGGCAAGCTCACGATGGCCGGCAATACAGTTCGACGCCATGTCGGAACTCGGGAGCAAGTGTTGAAGGTCATGGAAACAGAGTTAGAGCGGGCTGAAGCTCTGGGCAAATACTTCGCGATTGTCATACATCCTGAGGATTTGGAGCACGTACGAGGTAGAGGGGCCGAGCTGAAGGCTGGACCGATTACGAGGTGATTTGTTTGGCAGATTTGGAATATATTGTTGCTACTCCATGAACGAAGGTCCTGAGTCCAGCCGCGTTGAGATAGAGTTTTTTTTTCGTCCCGTGGCGGCTTGGTGTAAGAATGACGAAAGTCTGTTTACCCGGCACGTGACGGCACACGTAGGGGAAACTGACACGTCGTCCCGGACTCCTTCTCCTCTCCTTTCTGGCTCCGCTTGCGAATGCGCTGTTCTACCCATTCGGGAAGCTCTTCGAACTTGGCGCAGGATAATTCAAAATTTTCTTTGTTTCAATAATAATATTGCTGCCCCGCTCCTCGCTTGCAAAGGTTCCCGTTCTTCCGCTCCGCCGCATATATATGCCAGTACCGCAGATATGAACGCGCAATTTTTCCACCCTTGCCCTGGTTTACTGTACTGGCAGTGGAGCGCAAGCACGGTATCAATCGAAGTACGGTTAATCATTCGCGAGGGCGACGTTTTTGCGGCAGACTGAAAGGCCCATCAATCGAGCAACCCGAAAAAGCGCAGCAAGATCAATAGTATGTACCCCCTGCTGCCAATTAATCCCTAGTTCGCTCCAATTCTGACGCGTGTTCGGTTTTTTTACTTCAAGCGGTGAGATCTCCGTGTTCGGAGGAAACGACCACTGAAGCGCTCAAATATCCTTCACCCTTGTGTCGGAGCTCATAGGCTACATTAGATAATGGTGGATACTCGGAAACGATCGTGCTGGCATCCCGTCTCCGTACTTGAATATGAATTTCGGCCAGAACCACCGTCGATCTTCGGTTCGCGCGAAGAAAAAAGGGCAACACAACAAGCATTCGACGCCGAAACTACTAGTTCTCTCTTTTGGCGAATAATTCCTACAGGACTGAAAGATATCTGCATCCCAACAGAATTCAAGGGTACACGAGAAGGCGACTACAGAACACCCTGTCTGCTACACATCCTCCTAACCCATTCGGACAAGGGTGAGAGTCGGACAGGTGAGGATCATTCACTACGTGCTCGCCATCCCAATTGATTTTCATCGCCCTCGGGTCTCGGAAACAACTTGTCGTGAGTCGAGGTGATGTCGCAACAATAACTATTTAGAGAGTCGAGAAGCGCCTCTCTTCATGCGCGATTGGCTGACCGAGGCTTCTTTCAATCCTACGTCTACATCGCCAGGAGAGATGGCAGTGGGAGAATTAGCACCGTTTCCGTTTCATCTTGTTGGTCAATGGTCATAAATATTAATAGACCAGAATGTCGCGAGACCCTATTCTCCATTCAACCCATGCGATGTCCCACACAACGGGAGATGACAACTCAAGAAGGAATCACCATATGCCCCAGAACCTGATGGAAACCACCACAAAGGTAACTGAACCCGTGCCGTTCGGTGGAGAGCTGACACCGCTGATTTGGCGGCGATAGCGCCCACAATAGACGCAAAAATCCTTTCCCTCCCTTTCCACAATGGCGAATAGTTGAGTGCCTTAGCGTTGCGCGATCGTAAGAGCTGGCTGATCACCCACCAGACGGTGTTTCACGGATTGAGCATGCACCCCGTGAATATCATGAATATCCAGGAGCACAGTATGCCCTTCCAACAGACGACGCGGAGCACCAGAGGTCTGGTTCATTTTCTTGTATCAGCCAGATATTGACTGGTCCCCAGACTTCTGCTCCAGCACAATTCTATCAAGAGCCTCTTCGACAACAGAATTCTGCTCGCTCCTGTGACATTGCGCCCAAATGACAGAGTTCTGGATAGCGGGGCGGGACCTGGTGAGTTATATTTCAACGCTAGCCGAGTGGCTCTGACTTTTATAGGTCTATGGGCCTTGGATTTCGCACAATCCGTCGACCCGGCGGTGCATATCCTTGGAATTGACATTGCGTCCCGCCTTTTTCCGGTTTCCCCTCCGCAGAACGTTGCATTTCAAGTGGGATCGGTCACCAACCTTCCCCCGGATTGGACCGATACTTTCACGCTGGTACACCAACGTCTCCTCATGCTCGCACTCCAAATCCCGGAGTGGACCCAAGCTCTCCGCGAGATCTATCGAGTTCTCCGTCCGGGAGGCTGGGTCCAGCTCGGAGAAAGCATCGCGTGGTTTGAAGGCGAATATCCCGACAAGCCATGCATGGAGAAGCTCGTTTCGCTGTATCGCAGCCTCACCAAATCGCGCAACTTGTACATCGATTGTGCCTCGCACATGCCGGCATTGCTGAAAGAAATAGGATTTATTGACATACAGGCAGAGGAGAGGCCACTGTTAATGGGGAAATGGGCAGGCGCAGACGGGGTCGCTAATGCAACCACCAATGTGGGCGTCTTCCGAGGCATCAAGACTCCAGTTCTTGAAGCCGGTGGCTACGGGAAGGTTACCACGGAGTCAGAATATGACGCGCTTGTGGAAGGACTTGAGAAGGAGTGGGAGGAGATTCCGGGTACAAAGAAGGAGTTTGTCATGTTCTGGGCACGAAAGCCCATAAATTAGGAGGTAGCGTAGTTTTCGGGGCGACTGAAATGCAACGAGCCCAAATCTACTGAAAGCAGATGCCTTTCTGGGACCCACGGGCGAGCACCTCGAAATTGAGTTCAGAAACCCGAGGATTTTGTCTTTGGGGGTTGGGGAACGCCAGAATATCGTCCTCCAGATGAAACCGATGTCTTCTCTCAGCTGTTCGAGGAGCGAACGGAAGTTGAAGTAAATGAGCTAAGCGGCCTAGACAGTAGCTCTCATAGCTCCGCCGCAGAATTCACGTCGCTTCGGAAGTTCGAGGTCAAGCAACAGAATATAGATCGTCTATTCGATAAGCACATGCGGTAGGTATCGAGTCCTGTGAATCTGGAATCGAAGGAAATTGTCCATTGTCGGCCACGTATGCACAATTTGTGACCTGAGACTGCGATCGCGACCCATCAGACTATCCCTTGCCTGGACGCGCTGTCAATGGACATGGTTGATGCTCATAATCGAAGAAACATACTGAAGAGTCCTCTTCGAGTCGCCGCCGTTCTGGTACGCATTGTCATCATCTGGAATGTCGTCCACCCACTTGACAACACTGGTAGCCTACAGACCGACTTGAGTATAAAGATGTGTAGGCCCCAGGACATCAGACTCACAATGTGAACACTCCCATTCCCCATCGTCAGGGTTTCAGTGTCATTCGAGCGGGATCCGGATGAGGCCGTATTCGTCATGGGGAATGAGTTGGAGATCCCATTGACATTCGGGCGTCTCAGGTCCGCCCGCAGGGATTCGCGGGAAATCAACCTTGATTGGAGAGATCAATGAAAGCGCGCTACTGTCACCAACTCACGTACATGCTGCACACCGAGATCACGTAGACTGAAAAAAAGCCGCATTAGATCTACGACAATCCTGTTTGAAGCACCCACGTTGAGAGCTTGGCAAGATGAACATCATGCTGTGTGGAATTGTTGAATAAAAACAGTGGGACGGAGAAATTCTTGGACTCACAAAACAAAGGTTCCCGGCATTCCGACAAACTGACAACGGCAGGTTAAAATGAATCAATAGTCGAGGGAGACTTTCAGGCAAAGACGTACAAAGATTAGCTGAAGAAGAGCCCAGATACTGAGGGAAAAGCATTAGTTCCGATGTCTCAAGTAATTGATTGAGGCGAACCTCGTCATCGCTCCGCGGTTGAGAGCAAAGATTATCATCCTATCCACTGCGGAATCCGTCCTAATCATACGTTGACATCTGAGTGGCCCATTCAACCCAGTAGATTGTCGCATACCTTCGTATGCCAGATCGCGACTTTCGCAGGACATAACAAAGAATCGCAGTGATGGTCAAGTCACAGGCAAGGGTGGCTCCGCTTTGAGTCGAGGATATCGGCTGCAAGACGTAAGGCACAGCTGAAAACACAAGAGGAAAATCCAACCCCCGTGGCGGCCTGAAGCTTGGTGTAGAGATGTACTTTCGCCCTGTGAATCGCAAGAGTTGAACGTCGAAGTTGAGTTGACATGGACTGACGTACACTTCGACGGTTTGAACTGTGGGTAATCGTTAAGTTGTGAGCGGTGTTATTGCATTATGTCTGGCTTACCCAGGCCGGCAACTGTAGAGTGGATGAGCCTGAGTGGGAAACGGAAGCACGCCGGAACACTGACCGAATTGACAAAGTGCCAAAAGTACCTACGGGTTGGTGTCAGTGAACGCTTTCGTCACAACCAGAGTACTTACAACAGGAGCAGTATATCGCCAATCGCGCTTCGTGACTGTTTGGAGGATGAGCATGGAGCCATTGGATGACCATACAACCTACGAATCCAAATACGACTGGCATAGAATCTGTTACGAATGTTAGAATCAGTTGTCAGACCGGAAATGGAGTTACATTTGCGCTGTGAATTCGACAACGTACTACGATGCTAGTGTTAACGAGACTTTTGGGACGGAAGGGGGAATATTACCACCGAGCAAAGCATCACCTAATGCGTCCTTGAGCCGGGCCTCCAAGAAAACCGGTCGACACTCACGTTTGCCTCATAGCTGGGTATAGGTGTCAGCTGTGATTTCTTTCTGCCGGAGACCAACTCACAAAATTGTGTTTTCTGCTTCAAGATTTCCATACAACAAAATCACATCTTTGAAGTTCAGCATGGCGGAGAAGATAATGTGATTGGTGGTGACGACCCTATACGGTTCCATCACTGCAAAACTCAATAGCGGGGAGCGTTGCGCCTTACCCGAGAATACCAACCTAGTAGGAGCCTCAGGATAGACGTTCGAGTGTCTAATAGCTCAAAGTGTACATACCACGATCTGTATCCCAACAGGGTCCTTTCGCGCATACTTGCGAAAGTACTGTAGGACCATCACCTGAACAAGATGATTTTTTAGCCTGTGAAGTACAAGCGGCCTTCAGACCAACCATAGCTATGCCCCATAGCCTATTAGACATGAGTAAACGTAAATGCGGTCTACATGTAGTCAAGAAACCTCACGCAACATCAAGAGAGTATGCGATGAATTGAAAGCCGAATGTGAGGATGAAAGTACGATCGACGGGAATGGGGGGAGCAGACATAGTGGCACCGGTTGGGCGATGTATCCTGTTTTACATATATATAGTGAGTCTTGGCGACTAATCATAGAACGTATACCCACAGGAGGCTCGGGCAGTCAAAGACACAGCCTTGCGAAGGAAACCGCCGAGACCGAGTGGCCTTCGGTCGAGAAAGCTCGTGCTTTTCTCGGCGGCCGGTGACCGGCAGCTGTGATCTGTGAGGAATGGTGTTGTTTCAACGGCTGTTTAATTATAGTCTCGGTCTAAGATGTCTTATGTCCGATGTGAGGATGGATGGAAATACAGGTTTCACCCAACGATACGTGAAAATTTGCACCTGCGGGGGTTTCATTAAGATGAGAATCAACCGGAAGATTACTATAAATGAGCTCGATCAACTGATTGGGATAAACTTTGGTGGGAGTATCATAAATGTGGCAAAAAATGGTTCAACTTAACAATTACCGCCTCACTTATCTGATCGCACCAGAAAGCGCTCAGTGCGACTCGGAGACGCGGATGCTTAAATTGTACGAAGCCATTGGGAGTCCTGCGCACAGCCCTCCCCAGGAGTCTTGCTCGGATCCCCAAAGGGCTGTGCTCTCTGTGCTTCGAACTTCCCGGTCAGATGCCGATCTTTTAATACATGGGTGCCATCGTTGGCGCGCCAGCGGATTGGCACACAGGAGTCCAAAAATGTCGTTATCAATGCCCCGGATTTGTTTGCAGACCGTTCGCAGAGGCCGCGGAGGGCCTAGGTTCCAGTGTGATTTTGGTTCGAGTTTTTTGTCGAGAGGCCAAATGGTGGCCGGATGGTTTTGAGCTGCAAGCGTGAAGTGGGGTCGTTAAGGGAATCGCTTAACGGGTGCAAGGAGGAAGAACGCTTCTAGAAGGCTTATAGATATCTCGCTGCCGTCAGTGGAGCGCCGCCGCTCCGCCGCAGTTAACAACTGTACCAGAAAGTTTAAACACCGGAAGTTCCTAATAGATTGGGCCTTCTATCATCCATGATTGATTGTTTCAATGACTGAACAGTACCCGTCCGGCTGAAGTCAGGCCGGTGTTCTCGGAAATTGCTATCGGAACTATGGATACGACGCCCGCCTGTCCCCTTTTAAGCGCGTGAGGAGGACGTCCTGGCACACATTCCCTCTCATGGCGCTGTACACAGAACATACCGTGAAGTTACCCGACGGCATCGAAATCTTTTATACCGACAGTGGTGCACCGAGGTCCGAAGATTATACGACTCTGGTTGTCCTGCACGGAAGTGCTTTCAGCGGAGGTAAGTCGTGTGAGCTGGGATCTACAAAGTCTGCTTATATATGACTCAGATGGTGTGGTTCGACTTCACGAGCATGCGCATACCAATAATCTCCGGATCCTTATCTGGAATCGCAGAGACTACCGTGGATCATCGAAGTACACCGACGAGGAGCTGGCTGATTTGATCGCTGGCCGAAAGATTTTCCAAGATCGTCTAGCCCTTCAAACGGCCTGGTTTTTCGAACATTTCATCAAGAACGAAAATACCCCCGCACTTGGTCCGGACCGGAAGACCGGAGGCTTCATTCTCATGGGCTGGAGCTTTGGGAATGCCACTACGTTGGCTCTCCTTTCTGATCCTTCTGTTCTTCCCAAATCACTATACGACACCATTGCACCCTATCTCATGAGTCTCGTCCTCTACGGTCAGTGGTTCAACAAAATATCAACCAGTTCCCCGAGCCTCACCGCTATTGCCTCATTTAGACCCGCCCTACACGGCTCTTGGATATGAGTTGCCTGGACAAGACTCTGTCTATGATCCATGGACTGATCCGGACTACCCGACACCCGAGCAGCTGTATGACAATTTCCAGCACTGGGTCAGCTCTTACTACAACCACCCTGACATTCTTTCGGGGAAGCCTTCCGGGATGTCATATGAAAAACGTACCGAAAAACGGACCTATGCAACGTGGAACGAAGAGCAAAGAGCAAAATACTTTGACACTGTGGCTGCGGTCAGATCCGAGCTCCCTGCGTACGTGGCAGGGATTCCTTGTCTAGCCAGAGCCCTAATGTGAGGTACAGCTATGCGCCCCCGATGCGGGCGACGTTGAAAGCGCAGACGCACCAGGCACTGTTCAACACTGACCTGGTGTCGTCATACTTCCCGGACATTAATATTTTCTATATTTCTGGACGTGGGACATGTTATTACTGCATGTGGGCGTATATGGAGGTCTCCCGCATGTACAAAGAAGCTGTTTCGCGCGGAGAAAAAGTCCGACCCATCACATTCAAGCTGGTTGAAGAGGGAAATCACTTCGTGAGTGGTGTCCTGTTCGAAAGAATTTACCATTCACGTTCTCGAAGCTACATTATGATCTGCCCGATCTATTGTTACGGGAGGTGGTCAAGGGTTGCAAACGGTTGTGAATGGATCTGAGTCGTCACTCAGAATCATATTGTAATATATACCCTGCGGTGTCTCTATAGCTTGTATCCTCCTTTCCAGTGGTTTTTTAACACATCATTTGCGTCGTATCGGCTCTGTATCTGATTTCTTTTCGCATGGGTCTTTTCCCACACAGAAGGAAGCACATCCTGGCTTCAGACTATTGACGCCCAGAATGATGGTATAGAGAAGGAATGTAAGAGCGTTGGGAGACGGGACAGAGAAAGGCGCGAGCGAGCTCTGGACCCACAGATCAACACGGGCGATCGGCGGCGGTTTCGGAAGAGGAGGTGTGTCTGTGGGCACGCCATCGTATCAAGCGCACGGACAGATGGGACCGGAGAAATAGATGTCAACGTCAGCAGGACATCAAGAAGCCGCATTTTGTGGGTCCAGGGCGCGAAATTACGAATATCAATGTGATGGGCGTCGAGGTGGCTATAACCTTGTTGCTTTAGTCTCAACTAGCTTTTTCGGCCTTTCTTTCAAGCCTGTGGTAGTCTCCAATGGTGTCCCCACAAATAAAGAGCATAGCTTTCGCGCCGGACTATCTTAAGCCCCAAACATCGGTGGAGCGAGAAGATCCGGCAACACCGTGACGTTGGTACATAGCTCCGAGGTTTCGGGACGAGCGCAGATACGCGGCTCCCAAAAAGATCCTCGTCATCTCTTGATGACCGCCAGCACAAATACGAGTCCGTCGCAGGTTCGAGAGAGAATACCGGGGTGCAGGAGGGGGTTGGATTTAGCGGGATACCAATCTAGAGTTCCGGGTTGGAGTATTGGTATCGAGTGATAAGCGTTTTAGAGTCTTCAGCGAGCGAAACCAATGCACAAAGGCGGGGAAGGAGAAAGGGTCTGATTGAAGAAGTGTTGGAGACTGGTATTTTTTTTCAAGGCCCCGGGGGTAGACCACTAGGGCTCGGGCTGCCGGGACATGGAAGGCAATAGTAAGGCAAATACAAGCCCGGAAGAGGGGCGATCGGTACTTGGCTCGCGTCTTGCGTGTTCTTGCCGTGATAGCATGCGCGGATTCGAGAGAAATAAAGCGTAGCTCTGATGAAAGACGGGGCAAAAGGAAAAGGGAGCAACCAACTAGCACGTGATGAATGATGTGAAAGTATCACTATCAGTGATCCCCGGATGACGACATCCCGACTTGACCACCGCAAATCTCAATGACCATCTGCGCGACTGGACGTCTTTTCTACATACTTTGTTCTCAAGGATTCAACACATGCTGTGTGTGATGCCCACATCTTTCCATATAGCCCTGCGCTCCCGCAACCCGAGTCCCCAGCTCAGGGGGCGCTGGCGCTACCTTCCTCCAGCGGCAGTCGGTCGCCGCGCGATAAAGATACGGAAGGGTGCCGGACGCGCTGCTACGCCATTAGCTCATTATTCTTTCTCTACAAAAATGACGGGGCAGTCATTACCTCGAACAGCGCTCAGGTTGGTTGCCACGTTGATACTCGTGCCCAGCTGCTATACGCCGACTGAAAACACCGTGGTGATCATGATAGATTATGCAGAGCTGATTCCTTCCCAAGTGGATGTAACGCATTCCAATGGGTCTTTTTCACGAGTTTACTTCAGAGATGTTGACCCCGACTCTCAGTTGCTGCTGCTTCACGTCCGAGTGAAGAATCGCGCCACAGAGCTTCAACACCAAATGTTCTTTTCAACTCCGTGCGGCGTTTGGGTGTCAACAGAAGATCGAAATGCTGTGTCTTCAGGTTATAAGAGAAGGTTCCCACTTTCTCCATCTCTTCACTTGCTTCCTCGCTTATGTGGTTCCCATCCGTTGCATGGCTTTCATTGGTAGCAATCCCTTCGTGGGCCGTTACTCACTCCTCATGCGACTGTCCTTTGCAGTATGTGGTCAACGTAACAATCAAAGACCCAAGTTTGTTGTACTATCCGAGAAGAGAACTTGATGCTGACCTTTCACCAGTCTTTCGTGTTGCGTTTGACACAAGAAGCTCGGACGTGTGGTGCGTGTTTGCAGTTAATCATTGCTAGAGAATCATGTTCTTTTCAGGGTGGTGGCGCCCCCTGATTTTGAGTACGACACGACTGGGTCGACATCAATATCACTCCCTTACCTCCCAAGCTTTGTGGGTGGAACAACTGGGATTGGAAACGTGGCCTCGGCGGCTACTCGTATTCTCCTCAAGGTTTGCCCTCTTCAATTCGCACGTGTTCCGAGCTCAGATGAATGTCGGCAGCGTTCGTAAATGCAACATCGGTTCACCCGATCCCGGCCGCACTGCTGATTTCCATAGGTCGGACCCACTCAAATCCTGGATCTAGGGTTGGACGGTCTCATTCGACTGGCGTTCAGCGGCGACGACAACTCTGAGATTGAGAGCACTCTCGGTCCCAGTGTCAACCAGCCCTTCCTGTTCAATGTCTTCGACAAAATGACTGTGGATAATTTCATCGGCATCTCGCTCTTTCGCACGGACGACCTGGAAGATTCCGCGGACGCATCATTTACCATCAATGCTCTCGACGAGACATAAGTATATGGCACACATTCCGGCTCAACCCAAGATCCCGCTCTTCCCCGGAAATAATACGTTCTGGAACGTCCTTGTGGACCGTATCAATGGCAACGGGGTAAGCATTCGTATGAAATCCACGGTACCGGATGCGCCGAATGAGAGTATCGTTGCGGTTATAGACACCAGGACTCCAAGGGCAACGCTCCCCCCCGCATAACATACGCCATCTATTCCCAAATCCCTGGGGCCCTCGTATCTGTGGTCGACGGGGCTATGGTATTCATAATCCCTTGTAACACGTCTACCCTTGTCACGATTGTGATTGGGTCTGTATTTATCTTTGACCAGTCTCGCGGATTTTCTGACGTATATGTTAGGGGACTGGAGTACTGTACTATTTCGATCAATTCGTATGTCACGCGTCACAGGGCCCAAAATTTACGATTTTTTTCGTACATGTCACAGGTCACCGGGGGCATATACGAAACTCTCAAACAAGTCACAGAAATGCTGGAAAAGGGCTCAAAAAACCGATTTTTCGCCTCCGCACATGTGTGGTTAGCCAGCAACGCCGCGGTGTTCACACCAACTATTTTGATGTGAGCAGAAGTAAACCGCTGATCAAGTTCTTCCGCCTTTCCTCTCCCTCTCACAACTCTGCCATTGACCACAGTTCTCAACAGACACCAACACGCAGGATTAATCACTATTTAACACTGCTACAACCCAGGAACAATACATTCTAAGTGTGCCTGGTGGCAGCTAGAAAAAAATTAAAAATTAGGCATATGCGAGAGCTTGCCTTGAATTTGCGACCGATTTACGAAAAAAAACAAGTGTCACGCTCACCCCGACCAAAGTATGAAATCTAAATTTCGCATCCCGTGGTCACAGGTCACAGGCCGGTTCAAATTGATCGAAATAGTACAGTACCTGATACATCCCTTGAATTTATCCATCATCGTCCTGAACGATGAGGACAGCATCACAACTTGTTCTCGAGTATTCAAAGTTTCCCGGGCCAAACCGACCTCGACGCCGTCTTCAGAGATATATTCATGCGCAATTACTACACTGCGTATGAGCCTCTCATTCTTTAGCATGCTCGTGTTTTGCTTATCCCTGATGGCAGCTTCAACTTCGGTGATAGCCATACACAAAATCACCCTCTGGCAATGCTTCAATCCAGATGCTCTCCACGCTTGATTCTCAGAAAGCGGTTGAGGACGTGCAACAAGTGCACATGGCGCAGTTCGCGAACTTGCCCCCGGAGTTGGTCGGGCCGGTCGATGGTGCTGTGCCAGCCACCCCGGGCTCTACGCGCCCCACACTAGCATCCGACACAGTTCCCTTCTCTGTGAATTCCAGCACGAGCACAGGTGGCTCAACCCCCGCTGTTGCGGCTGCCCTGAGCTTCTCTGACGAAGCCAGCGGTGGAGGAAGGCAGAAGTATGCACCAATCATCATCGGGCTGCTGAGCGACAATCTTCTCCTCGCATTGCTCCTCGTGGCTATTGGCATTGTTTTGTATATTCAGCGGAGTGGGAGATCGGCGGCGGGGGGCAAGTATGCACCTGTGAAGTTGAAGTCCGAGGAACCACTCGGTAAATCTGACGAGGATCATGAAGACTGCAGGTATTCGGACTAGAGCGTAACACCTTTTTTATCTTGTTTCACTCTTTCTTTGATGATTTTTGAGCGTACCTTAGGCCTAGGACTCTGGTTGCATATTTGAGATAGGCATTCTCTCTAGTGCGCCCGCGGCATGCTCGGCAGGACACAGCAGGTTCTGTACATCCGGACTTGAAACCAATGCACAACATGGCCATTTGTTGTTCAACGTTATACAGTGATCCTCACATCGAGAGGTTGAAGTCCCGGGATATGAGGTTTGCGATCTTGATTTCACTGTAAATATGAGTTTCAAACATGTTCATTGTGCCTGGTCTGGATCTGAATCACCGTTTTAACACAAGTGCAGTGGAGGTGAGTTGAAATACTGTACCATTTCATTCAATTTGTCGGCCTTGTGACCTGTGACATCAATGTACAAAATCCATTTTTTGTACATCAGTCGGGGGGAGCGTGACATCGATTTTTTTTTCGAAAATTGGGCGGAAAGTACAGTAGTGCGGGTCATAATGCATAACCTCATAATGCATACCTGCCAAAATTTCTCATAATGCATCGGCCTCAGAGATCCACTGAATGGCCTCTCACCACCATAGAGTGGTGCTACTAATGCATAATGCTCATAATGCATTGGCCACACCCAAATTTAGCAGGGGAACAGACCTTATGCATTATGGCCCACTCTACTGTAGTGGGAAAGCCGCCAGGAGTCCAATCTGCTATTTAGACACTGGTAGAGACCTCATAGAGAGTGTAAAACCGCTTGAAAGCGGCTAGACACAGGCTAAATTAGGCAGGCATGACATAGTCCACCATATTCCAAGTCAAGCCTGACATGAGGCACGAGCAGCTCTGGCTTGACGTAGGATACACTAGTGTAGGAGAGAATCAGGAAAGATGTGATTGAGCATGACTCAGTCACTTCTTCCGCTTTGCGCACAATGTCCACGACGCGCCCGATCCTCTTGTTTCTTTCTTTGTGTATATATCGTCCTCCTCGCACGACATACAATCCTCTCGCTATGACCCAGCAGCCTGAAGGCCAAGATCCGTCGTCCAACCATAATGGGCCAGTCCCAAATGGAGAGACACATGATTCTTCGCACGAGACCGCACACGTGCGCAGGACACACACATCGACCGCAATTGTCGAGGCGTTGAAAAAACTATCGCACCAGGTGAAACATCAATTGAACAATCTGATCTTAGGTTGAAACACAGATTGATTGCTCAGGAGGACGCGTCATCTCGACGACGTCGTCGCGTACCCAGACGTTCCTTCGGACAACGAATCTCTGGTTACCGTCGACAAGGAAGCGCCTCTCTCCCCTGCCAGTGGCTTCAAGAAAGTCATCAACTTGTTGTCACCGGCCTCTGCGATCAGCATCATGCGCGGCATCTCGTCTTTTGGAGGCGATGCGAAGCGCCCGTGTGACGGCAATGACCCCAAACCTCCTTCCAAGCGACGCCGCAAAGAAGTCGACCTGCCCTTCGGCTCCGTCCCCCCGTTTCCTTCAATGTACTTCTGAAAGACCTCGACGTTCACGGCTACTACATCCCGCTTTCCCTCTTCACCACAGAAAGTCTTGATTACATCAACAAGAATTCCTTGTCTATCGCCACGACTAAACTCAATGCACCGGGTTCAGACAAACAGATTTGAGTTCTGGACTCAGCCCATTTCGAGGCTAACGTCTTGGCAGAGCGGGACTTGGACCGTGTGCAGTGGACTGAAGCTGCCCAGAAGTACGTCAAGTTCATGGGCCTTATTGGTACCCCGGAGGACGTCGTGCGTTGGACAGCACACTTCAGCTTCTTGGTCACTTACAATAAGGCCAAAAAAATTTCCCTGCACTCCTCCGCACAGATATGACCTTATGCCAAGCCTACAATGTGCAAGGCTTCTCTTTCAAGCGCGAATACTATCAGGAACGAGTTGGTCCTTCTCCGTATTGACGAGAAGCTCGACCTTCGCTCAGCCGAGTGAAAACCCACGGTAGAGTCCTGTCCCCCTGCCACTCCCCCAAGCCTGCGTGGTGGCAGCCGGGGCGGAGGTGGTGGGGGTGGACGTGGTGGCAGCAGTGCTCGCAGCAGCGCTCGTCTGACCGGCAGAGGTGCTCCCTTTCACGAAGGCAGCGATGACAAAGCCCCCTCCACTGTCTGCCTCCTTTGCGCGAGGCGGGGGCACTACTACAGTGCGTGCACCTTCAACACCTTTGAGGACGGCTCCCCGCTCTTCTGCCGCATATCCGGAAACGACATTTCTACGGTTTGATCCAACGAGACACTTTGTCACCTCTGGAACGTCAAATGCGACAAAGTCACCTGCTCCCACGATAATCTCCGACGCCACCTTTGCTCCTTCTGTGGTGGAGGCCACCACACCTTTTCGTGGTCATGTCGCAAACAGCCGGCCTACTAGAGCCTCGTCGGCCAAAGTAGATGATTTCTTGGCATCCGTTCCCATTCCTTCCCGACCCGCAGCTCATGACGACATCTTGAACCGAGTCCTAACACCTTACGACATGTCCGCTTTTGAATCTATGCTTGAAAAACACAATCTTACTCATCAGTATCCCGATCTTATCCAAATCTACGCGAAGGCTTCCCTATGGGCGACTTCCCAGAGCTCAAAACAACAGTCATCTTCGCCAATGACTCCTCCGTCGATGATCACTGTGATTTCGTCACCACCTACATCCAGGAAGAGGTCATGGCTGGTCGCATGAGCGGACCTTACATGCAAGCAGAGGTGGAGGACATCCTGCAGGGCCTATTTCAGTGCTCGCCGATGTTAGTTTCGGAGCAGGCGCAGGGACCAGGCGAGCCGCCCAAGCTTCGTCTGTGCCGTAACCTATCAAAAGGTACTCGGGCACATCCCTCCGCCAACGACTACATCGAAAAAGATAGCTTCCCAACGAAGTTCGGTACCACGGCACAGGTAGCGGAAATCGTGAGTACATCTCCACCCGCCTCCCTGCTCCTTATGGCTCCCGAGCCCAGCCTGCTGTTACCTCGTCCCACGTCAATGCATATATCTGACCACATGTCCGCGTGGGTCTTATTTGCATCCACACATCCCTTATTTGCGTCCACGTGTCCTTTCTCATAGCATCTGCACTATTGTCTTATCTTATTCCTCTCATATCTTATCCTCTTACCCGCCACACCAGTGGTCGTTTATCCTTTCCCTTATTCATATACCCTCCTCCCTATTCAGATTTCCAATGCACCTCTGGGCACCGCGGACGTGGCGAAGTTCCACCGTACCCGCCCAATTTTGCCAGCGCACAAGAAATGGTTCGTCCTTTGGGGACCCGACAGCCTCTTCTACATCGAGCACAGCGCCCTTTGGTTGCTCCTCATCCAGTAGCAACACCGGCATGATAGGCTCTGCGCTAGCCGATATCTGGGAAGCCAAAGGCATAAAGCTGATGAACTGTTATGAAGACGACTTCCTCAACTTTCGATTCCCCACCTCCCTCACCATCAACGAGCGCAAGGGAATTGGAACATATATTTACCCCTATGACAGACTCACCACCCTCGCCCTCATCGCCTCTCTCTGCTGTCCTTGGCACGACACCAAATGACTAGACTTCTGCCACCTCTTCATCTATATCGGCTTGGAATGGGACCTCATCGAGTGCACGGTAGCGGTTCCCGAGGCCAAACACCTCAAGTTCCTCGAGCACGTACATTTCCTCCTCACTAAGGTGTCCGCCGAGCAAGTCTGTATGATGGATGTCATGAAGATCCACGGCACCTTGTGTCACATCGCGTTCGTCCACCAAGACGGTCGATCCCACCTTCCCGCCTTTTCATCTTTCATCGCCGACTTCAATAACAACCGTTACGCCAAACGCTGGCCCCCTCCCGCAGTTTTCACCGAGTTGCGCTGGTGGCTCAAAAAGCTATCCAAGCCGGGCCTCGCCTACTCCCTTGTTTCGCGTGGTCCCACCGTTGACATCAACTTATTCGTCAACGCTTCGACCTCATGGGGTATCGGGATTTCGGCTAACGGCAGCTGGGACGCCTGGAGACTCTGTGGCAATTGACGTTCAAAGACCAGACATATCGGTTGGCTGGAGAATTTCTCATCTACGCTATCGAGCAGCAGAACCTCCACGATGTTCATCTGCGCGTCCATTCAGACAATATGGGTGTTATCAGCGCCTTCAACAAGGGTCGCAGCCGCAACACAGACGTTAATCTATCTATACGCCGCTCAGCCCTCATCCTTGCTGCGCACAATATCACTCTCGACTTAACTTATATCGAGTCCGCTCGTAATCCGGCTGATCCTATATCTTGTGGGTCTCTCGGTCCCGCCTCGCGTCGCTTACATACCGTATTCCCTGTTCTGGAGGACCTGTGTTCATACTTACGCTGTGTTTAAGCCATATTTCTTTACCAACGTAATCCTATCTTGATCTTAACGCAAGCGTGACTTATTTTTAGTACTTCTACACCTCTATGTTCTTTTTCGAGGATCCTCAAGACGCGTCTCCACCGTCCTCAGCGACCACGCTCAACAACAACTTTAGCTCTTGGTTGAACCCTTTTGGATATGAAGACCCGGTACTCCTCCCTCTGCCTTCTCATGCCCCTAGTCCCACTCCTCTTGCGCCACCGTTCACCTTCACCCCGAATTGCCTGCTACCGCTCCCACACTGCGCCAAAGCTACGCAGAACATGCCACAGTCCTCACTGCAACTTGCCCCTCCCCCCGATGACAGACCTGGTATTGGGGCACCCGGGCATTTATTCAAATCTGCTCGCGTTGCAACATACTATAATGAACTTCACTACATTACGACGTCATCTCACAAGAGCTAATGCTGGCCTGAGCAGTTAGCTAAGAGGGATATAATGTGTCTCGAACCATTAGAAAGGCGCTGGACAACAATCCTGGTAAAGGGTTGAAGTGGGAAGTCGCTAATGGAGCAATCGCGGAAAGTGCCTTACCATCCTGGAAACGGATTGGGGCTACTGCACATCCCTGACTAAGGGCATATTACGAGGGAACATCCTTCTGAACCAGAGGGATCATTATTGAGCATCATCTGACGTCTCTAGAACTGCCAAGAGAGGACTGGACTTGGTCGATCTAACGGGTGACTAAGGAACTGTACTCGGGTACTAGGAAGCGGCGGCTATCACGATTTTCAGACAAATCACTTAAGCGGTTCAAGGCGGAACCATTTGGGCGGACGGTTACCGAGGAGGGTAACAGAGTGCTGACGAGGAGGTCGGCTAAAAAGTTGACATATCAACAATATCCCATCACGATCGTTCTAAGCGATGTAGATCTTGACTCATCGCTAAGCTCGGCTCGTTGATGTTTCTTACAAATCTCTCTCAATTTTACTAATTGCTTGATATCCGACAGGAGTTCATCGGCTAGCTGCTATTCCACTAGTCATATACCCTGAACCCTATTGCATGTTTGTATCTGTCTCGCTTATATTGAGAATCCTGTAACGTATTTAAGTGGATGGTTATGGGAGGAACGCCAGTGAATCTCACCCCACCTGTTGGACGCGAAGTTACTAGACTTCACGCTTAACCGGTAGAGTAGTCATTCATTCGGAGACACCCAGAAGCTATACCAAGTTTCGTTTGTTTTCCCTGTTTGAATATTATCTGTGTTGGATTTGGATCTTTATAAACGACGCGTGGACATATTGGATTAACGGAACGGACGCGTGGAATATAAGGAAACGGATCAGACTTGACAATTGGTTGTAATCTCGCAAGGATTAGCAATCGCGGATACTATTTGGAATCGGGATTCATAAGAATCACTTGCTTTACGCATCGGAGTATCATCTCCAAACCTAGACCCACATCATACAAAACCGTTGAACATAAAATCTCGTCTGTCTATCGCGATTGCGCCTAGAACGGATTCGAGCAAGTTTTATCTATACGACTTGTAGACCTGTAAAGTCTTGCTTATCAAAGAGAACTAAAGTTCAAATTGCCACAATCTATACTGGATTGGAACCCCGAACTTGCACGAAGACTATAGTGTTTGAGTTGTTGTAGTTGCATTATCGAACTGCGTATTCATTTACAAGGTTTGTGTTGTGGTTATTTCACCGCTTGCCCCATAGTCAGCGTTTCACCGAGAAGTTGTCCAAAGGCAGGAAACCACGCAAGGGAGACGAGGTAGCAGACAGTCACCTTCGCCTGCCAGTCCTCGCGCGAGATTGCCTGCGTTCTTGGACGACTCCCGTTGTGCAGGATCGGGAAGTGGACATGCACAAAATCCTGCGGGCAGGCGAGGTGGACAACACGTATGCCGTTATCTTTTGTTCTTATGCGCCTAGTCTGAATCTACTGGCAGCTGTCAACAAGGACCTCGCTTTTTGATGCGAAACGTGACCGTTTCCCACGCCCAAATTGGGTCGAGCTTCACAGGTCGAGCTTCACAGTTCACCCTCCTCAGAGCGTCCTCCTGTTGATTCGAAGTCCAGAAACCCATGATATTATTCAAATGAGTATGTTGCGCAGATTCCACAATTTCTGAATCAATACTTGGGGTATAGCTTGCTGTTATGCAAGAAACACAAATATTGATCCTACTTTCGCATTTTCTGCCAATTTTTCCTGTGGAAAAAGGCTAAAGGGTAGGGGAATACTAGCTGTATGGGATGGAGACCGTTTCTGGTGCCCAAGGTTGTGGTGAGACAAGATCGTCCGAATTTGTGCGTGGGGAAGTAATCACGTGTTGCATCAAAACCGAGGTCCTTGCTGACAGGTGCCAACGAAATCAGACTCCATATAAAAAATTCATCAACTATCATGAATCTCGTGGAGTCTGGCTATAAGTGAGACTATTATGCGCCCAACACCCACGAATCCTACGCAGTGGGTCTGAAACGCTTCACGCAATACTGCGACCTCCATGAGATCCCAGAACACACGCGGATGCCCACTCCTTACTACCTCTTGGCCGCTTTCATTGCAGCCCACGTCGGACAAGTTGGTGGTGGTACGGTCAAGTCGTGGATGTCCGGCCTAAAAGCCTGGCACGACGTTCACGGCGCCCCTTGGGAAGGCCTAGACTGTTGGGTTGAGCTGGCTCGGTGCACCGATTTGGTTGCACTACACGCCATACTCGATCCTTCCAAGCCTTTTGATGCCGCTGTGTGGGCCCTCGCCACCACTGCCTTTTGGGGTTTCTGCCGTCTGGGCGAGCTCACCGTGCCTTCTGCAGCCGAGTTCGACCCAAAATTTCATATCACACAAGCAGCCTCTATGTGACTTATCACCGCACCCAACGGCACATCTGCCACGGTTCTCTCCCTCCCTTGGACAAAGTCCACGCACGAACGTGGGGCTCTACTCACCCTCACCGGACGCAACGACGAGCTGTGCGCTCGGAAGGCCTTGTCCAACCACCTCCAAGTCAACGCTGATCTCCCTCCCGATACTCCCTTCTTCGCGTACCACACCAACGACACCGCCTGGGCCCATCCCACGAAGGACCACTTCCTTCAGCGCTGCCACGACATATGGACGTCAGCAAAACTACTACGTGTTCATGGCCACAGCTTCCGCATTGGCGGTTCCACGGAGCTTTTGCTGGCAGGCGTACCTTGTGACGTTGCCGCGGCTCTAGGCGGCTGGACCTCCTTGGCCTTCCTCCTATACTGGCGCAAACTCGAACATATTATTCCCCAGCATGTCGGCAAAGCATACACCAAAGATAAAGTGGATGAAGTCTCCAAGGCTTTCGAAGCTTTCCGTATCGCTCATTGTATTGTCATTGCAGAGCCGGGTGCTCTGGACGATTGACTGTAACTCCCACTAGTCCTACCGCTGTGTACACACTTAATTCTGATCTAATTTCTCAAAATTTCGGCAGGCCTGGATTCCCTACAACCCGTATGCTATTCAATTCCTCTCTGCCTTCCCTTTTATCCTATGCTTTCCCCTCTCGTTCCCTTTTTCCTTCGCTTCAGCTCTGGTGTGGGGTGGCTGGTGCGCGCCGCAGGCGCATGCCAACCATTTTGAGCTTACGCTCTGGAGTGGTGGTAGATTGGCATTGCACCCTTGGCATGCCTTTCCCTTTCCAGCCACACGCTCAGAGCCCCACCTAAAACTCCCACAAAAGCCCTCTAGTTAAAAGGGGGTAACCCGGGGAGTTTTAGGTGCAGAGCCCACTCTGCCGCTCGGAGACCACCACTCACCATAGAAGATGCGCAGAGTCGTCTGCTTCACGCGGCCTCCCCGTCCTTCCCCGTCTGGTCTCACAGCCCCTCACACAGGCGGCCGAGCGCAGAGCCTTCGGCTCTTCCCACACCCATGAACTCGCAATCCAGCGTGTTTGTGTTTCCTTCCTCTTATCATCTCACACGGGACGTGCTGAACCCACTAGCCTATCAATGAGGCATGCCAACAATAAAAACGAGGATTCAGATGTCCCAGGGATTGACATGCCCGAGTAGATAGCGGCATTGGTAGAGTATTGTAGCATCTTGTTTAGACTTTTCTTTATTCAGAAATAAGGCTGGTCCATGCCAAAGATGAGGAACCAGAACGTCGAGCGAGCACAGAGTCGGTGGTGAGGTGAAGAGCTGTGGGATCATGGGATTACCGATCTGGTGTCAAAATTGGCACTTGTGCAAACACCGCATGCCACAGCCTGTTCCGCACATGTGGAGGCGAAAAATTCGATTTTTTTTAGCCCTTTTCCAGCAAATTCCGTGACTTTTTCTCAGAATTTGTACATCGCTCAGTGACCTGTGACACGTACAAAAAAATTCGTAAATTTCGGGGCCTGTGACATGTGACATACAAATTGAATAAAATGGTACAGTACTGTGGTCTGTTGACCTTGCACTGAACCATTGTGTGGCTGGCAGTCAACTGTCTGGGCTCTATGACATTGAACAACTTGGGAAAACCACAAGAGAAGCTTCACAAGTCACTGGGAGACAACAGTTCAGGCAGGGAAATGGAACTTGATTTTCAACAGTTCGGCACCATAGATGGTGTTGATCAACATTGTCCTTCAGTCATGGTTGATGCCAGGGTTTTGCAGCGAAGCACTTGCTCACATATACAAGGCCGGGGAACCTAGGGGCATTATTTGATTGCTAGCTAGCTTCTCAATACCTCTGAACTGTTTGGTAAAGTAGATTCTAAGTACTTCCTTAGACTTGACTTGGTTTAACTTGAAGAAACCGGTGAACCTGGCAGTAACTGATGCCATCTGATGGCATAAGTTAGTTTGTTCATGTTCACTTGGTCTAACTTGGCCCAGAAGTTAGCTTAAGTTAGCTCAAGTTAACGTAAGTTAGCTTAGACTACTTCAGTAAGCTTGTTACTTTGGAGTGTATGAAGAGGACTGGATGTTAAACTCAGAGAAACCGGTGAAGTTAGGGGTAACTGTTGCGATCTGATGGCATAAGTTAGTTTGCTCGTGTTAACTTGGTCTAACTTTACCTTGGAGTTAATGAAGAGAACTGGGTTGTTTAACTTGGAGAAACAGGTGAATGTGCAGTAGCTGATCATCTGATGGCATAAGTTAATTTGTCCGTGTTACTTTGATCTAACTTCGTGGGCAAGTTAGTGTGTCATATGGCACCTTTCAGACACTTAGCCCTCATCCAGTTCCAAAAAAACATGTGTTATACGAGGTAATTGGGTTGCGTTGCATGATGTAAGGCTCATCACGTCATGTGCAAATGTCTCAAAGCACCACAAATTCACCTCAAGTACTGAGTTAACTCTCTTGAACACTGAATAAACAATCAATGTCTTTGCATTACAATAGATAGATCTGTTCCTGAAGATATAATTTTATTTAGCCATGATGGAATTCCCAGAACCTTGCATTCCATTAGAATTTACTTTGCCCCTACCTCAATGCCTGACGTGTTTGTCACAGGTGATCATCTAAGCAAACTGCCGGTGTCACATCATGCTTACCCTGGGGTAAGCATGATGTGATGAGCCTTACATCATGCAACACGATCTGATTACCGTATAACACGTGTTTTTTTGGAACTGGATGAGGGCTAAGTGTTTGAAAGGTGCCATACAACACTTGGACTCACTGTCTCTGCAAAAATCCGGTGATTATAGCAAATTCTGTCTTGGTAATGCAGATTACTGTCAAACAGGGTAGGGACAAGGCAGGTAAGAAATATCGGTACTTCTGGCCCTATCACATTGCTTCTTACATGTTGAAGTACCTCATATCAAGAAATAAGCTCGTTCCGACAAGAACTGAACCAACTAGTGCCAATTTATGCCGACCCAAGCCATTCTTTGCTTATATGAAAGATAGAATGGGTTTGAAATGGTTTTCCAGAAGATTTAGAGATAAGACAGGTAGGAAACCCACCAAGTTAGTACAAGTTGATTTTGCAGCCCGCGGAAAAACTTACGTTAACTTGCAGCACACCTGCCAAAAGGGGCAAGTTCTGTACAAGTTACTTTTCATAATACTTTTTATGGACTCTCACCCCGTTCTAAACACGACCATCGCCAGTTACTTCTTCCACCGCTATTTTCATTCCTCAGGACCCTTTCCCTATGGCAACTTCACTGTTGTGTTTCCTGTTTTCTCTTGTGTCCAGAGCCCTTATGCTTCCAAGTTCTGTACATACCTGGTAACAAATTCCGTAGATTACACAGCTGGAATGTTCTGAGAATGTAATTATTTGAATGTTCTCTTTTTGATTTTATATTACTTTCTTTACCATATATACTTCGCATGTATTCTGCTTCTCTTTATGAAACATTTATATATCGCTTTTCGCACCACAGTTTGTATGCCGACAACTTGAGCCTTCGCCTCCGTATTGTCCCTCGTTGTTCACCTCGTACTCGCTATGCTCTACGTCTTCGTCGTCCCCGCCGTTGCTTTTCACCTCTCCAACGCACCATATTCCGGCCTTCCGGCCTTCCGGCCTTCACTGCCATTCACGCCCAGCTGAGTTCTGGACATGGATTGACGCCCTCGCACACCAAGCAGCACCCCGGCCGCCCCCGGAGCGGCGATACCGGTATTTATATGTTCAGCTCGCACTCTTAAACATACCGCATGCATATCAGTGGTCCACCGACTTGGTGGGCGCAGGTTTTCCAGCAGTAGGTCTGTGGTATTCAATGGTTTGTGGTTTCTCATTTTTTCAACAGGTATCTCGTGGAACTGGACGCGAAAACGCCGGGAAAACTGGCATATCATCCTCACGGTTGATAATTTCGAGGGTCATCTTGCATATCAGCCATCGAATGAAGTTCCCTCACCCAAATCCTACTCCATTTGTTCAACCATGCGACGCCGGAATCATCCGTACTTTCAAGGCAAAGCATCAGAGGGCATTCTGTGCCCGCGCTATTCACTGCATTCAGGCCCTTAGGCGGCAGAGGGTGTGTCCGCCGCGCCGCGGCAGAGGGCGGCAGACCCGAGGTCAGACATGGCCCGCCGCAATCGGCCTCGCTGTGAACAATCCCCGAGCCCGCTCAGGAACTCAGAATTGTCTTGGAGAATTCACATGAATCACCTTTCGGCGTGTTTGCCGACCGTGTGAAATCATAACGCACAGCCGACAGCAGCAAGACAGCAGCCAGCGTGATTGATCAGGCCCAGTGAAAAGTCGGTGGGATTAAACGGGTTAGAATGGGCGAAAAGGAGCTGTAGCCACTCCTTCCCAATTAAACCCAATCGATTGCACGAATGACACAAAATACCGGGATAGAATGGGAGAGTTTGAGAAGAAACGAGATGCAGCCAGATATGACCCAAATCATCCCAATTCATCCAGCCGGTTGACACATCGATCTCGGGATCGATTGGGTTGAAATGGGATGGATTCAAGTGCGTTTTGAAAGCATCCCATTCTATATTGTTTATTAGCTCATCCAGCGTCTCATATCGAGCAAAAAAGTGATTGAATTGACGAATCCGACTACTAAATATCCGATGCATTCCTGCCCTCCGCGCGCCCACCACCGCTGCCCTCCGCACCTTCCACCGGGTACCTACTTGAGAAACTCTTGAATGCGCTTCTGAATTTCATCAACGGCTGGTCGTTGTTTCCCTTTCTGGAAAATAAGTAAGTAAGGGCCGAAAACGACAGAATGGAAGAGAACTTACGAGCTCTTTTGAGTAAGTCTCGTACGCCTAAGACCGCGTAAGTAAGAATTAAAGAATATAAAAGTAAAGCGTTACCTTGAGCAACACCGACGGAGGTTTTTTGTCTACAAGCGCCTTCCAACGAAGAGTAAATTCTGCCGTCGTTCCACCAACATCGACGGCGTAAACTGTGAGGTAAAGATTGCTGTAATAATGTAAGTAATGATTTAATGGGAGGGAAGAGAAGGACGAACCAAGCGGTCGTGTGGGTGGGGTGCGCCTTGGCGGGGCCTGGCTCTTTCTTTGCCTTCGCTGTCGGCTTGGGCTGTGGCGGCGGTAGCGGCGCGAGCGATCCCGGAGGCATGGGTGGGGGTGGGACAACCACATTTGCACTGTGGATGTGTTAGATAACACGTGAAACATGTGCACACAACGCACAAGGGGTTCTCAGCCAGATTCGTTATTGGGTTGGGCGGTGGCAGCGGTGGCGATCCCGGAGGTGGGGGCGGTGGGGGCGGCGGCGCAAGCGATCCTGGGGGCGGAGGTGGTGGCGGCACCAGCGATTCCGGAGGCGGGGGCGATGGTGGCAAGAGCGATCCCAGAGGTGGCAGCACAAGCGGTCCCGGAGGCGGGGGCGGTGGTGGCGTGAGCGATCCCGGAGGTGGCGGCGCGAGCGGTCCCGGAGGTGGGGGTGGTGGCGGCATGAGCGATCTTGGATGTGGCTGCGCGAGAGGCTGCGGAGGCGGCAACGGTTGGGGCAACGGTAATGGTTGGGGCTCTGCAGGAGGCGACGGGTGGGGCAATGGAGACATGCGTGTGAGAGAGGGATCTTCAGTGGGGTCTTGAAAGATGTAAGTAGGATAGAAAGGGAAAAATCGAATAACGCACCGGCCACTCGACGCTGCTTGCGTGATTTAGGCAAGTCCTTCTTCTTCCGCTTGCTCCCCGTCTTGCCGGCACTGTCGCTCCCGCTGTCCGAGTCGGAATCATACCCAACCAGGCCACTCTTGTTCTTCGCCCAGCCACGATACATCTCGCTGAGGACACGGATCGCCTTCCAGTGGTCGGCGCACAGCGAGAGATACGGGAACTTCAGCTCTAGCATGTACACGAGGGCTGTGCGTGCCTGGTGTCCTAGCTGCTTGATGCTACGCGGCGCCATGCCGGCCATGCGGAGATCTGCGAGGAGGTAGCGCACTTCCTCGCGGATATGGCCAAACTCAATCCCACCAACGACCGTTCCATCGTCGTATTCGATATAGCGACCCTCGGTGTTGATGTCGTTCTCCCGCTTGGTGGCGCCAGCGGAGGTCGAAGTCTTCTCAGCCGATGCACTGCTGTTCCGCTTGGAGCTAGGGTGATCCAAGAACATCTTGCGCGTCCAAAACTTGATGTGGGGGAATCTCTGTTTTAGGTTAGTTAGCTCGATGGACCCGGAGTAAATGCGTGTCTCTCGGATGCCTGCTCCGTAACCGTCGCGGAGCCAGAGTGGGGCATTGGGGTCAAACGGGGATGCAACAGCATCTTGGATGGTTTTAAGAGCAGTGCCGACCTTCCTGAGTCAATGTCAGCCAAGATATGTGAAATACGTGGAAAGACACACGCAAAATCCTCCCGCATGGACTCGACCTGCTGTGAAAGTGTTCCGACGCGTGCCAACAGCTCCGACGACGATGAAGATGTCGCAATAGGATCCATCTGACAAGGTGGGTGAACTCATTCGGGAGGTTAGATTGGCTGCCGAACGTACAAAAGAGTTGAGTCCGTCAAGTCCACCAGCAGCAAAGTTTTGCAAGCCCGCCGTCCTAGGACTTGAGAAAGACGAGATATCGTCGGGATTACCCACGGACTCCATGGACGGGCTTGACATGTGCGAGCGAGCTGATGCGCCTACAGATGAGGAAGAAGAGGACCAGGAGCGGGAGTGCGAAAGTGACGGCGAAGGGGGAAATGATGTGCTTGGCGAAGAGAAGCTGAGCTGGTGGAGTAAATTGCGGCGGAGGGAGTTCCCCCCCTGTCCATGCATAGACATGGTGGAGGGACGAGAAAGGTACGCAAATTTTCGATGCAGTCACAATCAGTCACACTTTCCCGAGGGTTTTGGGTCCTTTCGGTTGTGTTGCGGCCCACAATTTCGGTGCAGGTAACACAATTCATTCATTCGTTTGAGCTACCTAGTCCCAACTTTTTATATAGATAATAAAAGCCCTTCAACCTTTCTTCAACTTCTGCAGACACACCTCTGTTTTCGGAGAATGGAATCATTGCCACAACTGAAAGAATGGATTTTGCGGGAATGACTCGCATCCCGGCTTCACCGGGGCGGGCAACCCAGAGGGTTTCAAACGATTCCTGCAGGAGCGCACGATCTGGTATCCCAAAGACTTTCACCATTGCCAATGCAGTTGGGATGTTCTTCTGAACATCATAACGGAAGAAGTAGTGAACTTCTCCAATTTCAAAACCTTCGGGCATGTTTGATTTTAACTCGACAAAAGATTAGTCAAAATTCTGTACTCAAATGAAACAGCACATACCTGAACCATCCGAGTGACCCGATTGTGTTCTTTTTCGGCCCAACGGGAGCGAGCAACCTGGCTGTTCTCGGGAATATAAAGCCGTGCAGCCCGAGTAATACGAGAATTGTGTTTTTTATCTTCAAAGGGGGTGTTCCATTTGCTTGACAAAAACACCTTGAGAGCATCAAGTTCAGCAGCATCAAGGACTGGACGGGCGGCATTGTCGATTTTAGGTCGGAACTGGTACCCGTCATCGACATCAATTCCGCCAGTGGGAAGAGCCGTCTCCTTTCGAGTTCTATCAAAGGAAGGATCCATTGCTTTCAGTGCATTGAGCTGCGCTCAATAAACACCGCGCTGAGATAGGTTGGCAAACATATGTTTGGGCTGGCGAATCTCCCCTCCAAGGTTTCCGATTGTGCGCTCCAGCGTCCATTGGGCATACAGAATTGGATTCGCAACACGGAGCACTTCTTGAACAATGTGCATTGGCGTGTGGATGCTGTGCCGAACAAAATGGAGCCGTTCAACACGACGTTGGTAGTAGAGTGTTTCAAATTCATAAGTGAACTCTAGAATGAGTTGATAGGCTGTAACAAGGGACTTTTGGCTGATGGAATATTGGTGCAGGAGGCGAATGACGTGAACTAGCTTGCAGAAATTGAGCCAGTATTCATGAGGAAGCAGTCCATATAAGAGTGCGGGTCCGAGTCCAAAGAGCCAGTGTTGCCATTCCTTGGCCTTGTATCCAGAGTTGATCTTTTCGGCGGGATTCCGGGGCACACGGTCAAAGTTGTCGGGGAAAAAATGATGTGCATGAGCTACTGCTTCACCATGCTGAGTCCACCTATCACCAACAAGAACTCTCCATGGCCATGTGTCAACATTATCTGGAGGATAGATCTTATCCAACTTGCCTGTCCACAAGCCAGACAGCAAATCACCAATGTTGAGAATATAGTGCATCAGATCGGCAGGGAAGACTCCTGGTGGACCAAGACAGCGTGGCAGTCCAGAAAGAATGCTGGGTTTTCCGAATCCGCACTGGGTTTGGCGCATTTTGTAGTCAGTTTGCGTTCGCGAACCTAGCAAGTTCGTGATGGCAGTGTGGTATTCCTGGATAGATGCTTCAGAGGAGAGTGATGTTCGCAAGTCCTTCTGTATGTCCACATCACTAGCCTCGTTCAGATACTCCGAGTTCATTGGCTTCAGTGTGACGGGATAGTACTGAGGAGCCCCGTAGCGGTGACGTCCTACAATACCACAGAAGAACCGGCAGCCAATACGAGCAGTGTGCCCATTTGAGCCACTCATATGCTGCTGTCCTGGCCCATCAGCAGTGGAGAGAAGGAGATATGGGTGGGATATGAAGGATTCGCCACTGGAAGCATCCCAAATTGGCAGCCCTTCCCGCTGAATTACAGCAAGATGGTGGAACCCAACAAAGGTGAACGAGTCCACATTCTTTGGCGGATTTGGGCCAGGTATGAAGCCACCGGGAACAACAACCTTCTTCTTGTAGCGAAGACCTGGCCTAAAATCGAGAATAACCCAGATATAGATCCAACAATCGGATGCTTTATGGGCATAGAGTTGTGCACCATCAATTGAGAACATAAGAATCATGTCCGTCAATTCGATTGTGCCATTCTCAACCAGCTTTTCATAGTCTGCACCTGCAGTAATGTCATCCCATTCCTTGGGTTTGGTGGTTGATTTTAAGTGAATCTTCTTATCAACCTCGCGGCGAAATTTCAGCTCCTTTGCCGTCTCTGGATTGCGCCACAGAGACTGGAGATATGGACCAATAGGAATGGTCCAGAATTTTGTACGGGCCTCTTGTACACCTTTTGCAAGTTTGGCCTGGTCATATTGAGGTTCGTGGCAGGTGGGATAAGGACATTTGTTGAGCTTGGTGAATGGGCCAGTGTATGCAATGCAGCTGTTCAGGCACATATCGGTCTCTAATGGGCAGATTCCTGTGAGCTCTGCAAGTTTCGTCTTGGTCTTGTAAAACGAAGGGAAGTCATCAAGTGGATGGCGTTCTATCGCAGCATCACGTATTGCATTGAAGGTTTCCTCTGTTATCGGAGAGTCTGCACCCATAAATGTCTTTAACGCCTGTCGAAGAGCAGGATCACCGATATTGAGACATTCACGAGGCGGATTCCAGAGCCGTGCATCGTCCTCACGAGCAAGCATGCTATTCTCATGGCATGCAGCCTCTAGAGCCTCAATAAACTGGAGGGAAATGCGGAGCTTTTCAATTTTGACAGTCTCTTTGGGTATAGAACGCCAGGGGGGCCTAGCAGAGAGCACCGGCAGGGACTTCGGGTGCTGTGTGGTGGGAGCAGGCTGCTGTTGGATGTCATTATGATGTTCCTCTGCCTCACGACCCGGACCATCCGGCTCAGAGTCAGATTTTGAATCAGATTCTGTGTCCAAATCCGACTCATTTGCAGGGCCAGGCAACGGGTCAAAATCGAAGTTCTCATCGTCAGAAGCTAGATCGGGTAGCTGCCCAACCTGCTCGGCATCCAGTGTAGAGTCAAAGGTTGCAAAAGAGCTCGGAGATGGCACCTGCAGATCTTGAGTAATAGAGAATATTCTGCATGTAGCACCATACATTTGCAGCTGGAGATGTTGATTCGGGCTGGTCTACTTGTATCGCAAAGCCCTGGAACTAAATACAATGAGATAAAGTTCAGATATTACACAAATGCCCACCTCCGTCTCAAAACCAGGGTATCCCTCATCAGAATCACTCCGTGGGCGAGATTGCTTGCTAGTGACCATAGATGGCCCGGAGCTTGTAGCTAATGGCATAGCAACAGCTCTACGAGAAGGACCATTCTCGGCCTTCTCTTTGTGGTGGCGATAATGGGTGCTCCGAGATACCTTTGCACCACCCTTACAAAGTTTGCACTTGCACAAGAGCACGTCAGGGCCGGAACCATCATCCGGAAAGACATAGCCATCCTCGTAACCAGCCCACATGCTTTTCCTAGTCTGAACTGAATACAAAACATGATACATGAGCCAGATTATGCAGCGTACCCGAGCAGACGACGCAGGAGATATCAGCAAGATCAGATAGTGATAAAGTGGGATCGATTGGACAGCGGTGATGGGCACGCGCACTTCTTCCCAAAAGATCCCGAAACATCACGCGACTCACCACCGTTTCCCGTTTCATCCCAATCAATCCCACCGACTTTTCACTGGGGATCAGGATGGATCCTGTGCTGCAACCATGGACCCACCATGAACAACTCGAGCCACTGGTCAGCAAAAGAGAGATACTGACCCAACATGGCCACCTCCGGCCAGTGCACCATTTCAAATAAGCACTGAGGACTCGGAAATCAGCTGGTGAGACAATTCTCATGCCAAGAAATAATTCTCATGCGCTTGGGAGCTGTATTTTTCTTGGGAGTAGTGGCCAGGAGGCTCAAATGACGAAGATCCAAGAGTAAATAAACGATGGCAAAGGCGCCGTGGCTGGAAGGAGAGGCGGCCAGTGGGCGGCAGAGGTTGGCCGCCCGCGCCTCGGCCGATGGCGGCAGCGCGCGGCACAGCCTCCGCAGCAGACTCCGTCGCGTAGGGTAGGCACAGCGCGACAGATGGCGGCAAAGCTCGGCAGCCTCTGCCGATCAGGGGCCTGAATGCAGTGATTGATTATGGACGAGGCCGGCGAGCTTGATGTTGATAGAATTGACATTCTTCGAGCAATTTTAATGGTGAAACAAGCCTCTGTTGGAGACACACGGGGCTTGTTCCGTCAGGCAATGCCGAGTTGGATTCCCTTCGTATCTTTTGTCTTATCCATTTTTGGGTTAACAGCGCCGCCGCCGACTCTCAGCATGGCGCGCGCTCGAGCTTTGTGCTACAGATGAAATGAAACTGCCCGTCACCGAAGAGTCCCTCAAGCAGTTCCTCGGCGATTAGTTCCCCCAGTCTGTGCGGGAAATCGAATTGAAATAGCTTATCGAGTTTGAATGCGATGGTGATGGGGCACTGAAAATTGCTAACCTTCAGAGCGTTCCAAGCCCGGCACCAGCAGCCGAAAACACTGCTCTTTCCCTCCACCCGCGCAGTTTGCATCCCTGGAGAAAGACTTGGTGGTGCAGGTTACGGATTTACGGGCCCGAAGGCAACTGAATCATGCGACATCGGGAACATCATATACTCCTTCCCCACTATTCTGAGAGCAAAACCATCGTACAAGCGGAGTAGGTTCAGATTGCACCAAATACAGGCTGGTTCCGAAAGCTAGCTGGTGTAACAGGGACCCGGAACTACAGACAAGGATACACGTATCATGTTTGCTCGCCAATACTACTCGTCAATCGGGTACATACACATCAGGAGGCAGCGGGTGCCTCCTCCACCTTAATCCGTTCAAACTGCTCCTTGAACAGATTCATCACTTGGAGCGTTTCCTCAAGATGATGCACGCTGAGGGCCTCGCCGCGCCCCATCGCTAGCGAGCTCGCAGTAGCCACGGCATTCTTGATCTGTCGCCCATTAACCTGCCACTGCGCGAGCGTTGCAATTTCTTGGTCGGAGATGTCCTGTATGCCTGCCTTGAGAACGAAAGCGCGCCACAGCTGGGCACGCGAGGCCTCTGAGAGTTCGGTAAAGTGCAGGGCGACATGGATTCGCGAGAGGAACGCTTCATCAAATGCCTGCACGCGATTGGTGGTGAGGAAAAGAATGCCTCGGTAGTATTCGACCTGGCGCAGACTGGAGGGATCGTATCCATCAACATGTGTTTCGGTAAGATGGAGAACAAGAGAGCGGCCTACAAAACTGCGATCATGGCGTTACGGTGTAAGTCGTTGAGTGAGCGGCGTTCCAAGAAGACATCCGCCTGAGCAATACGCCCATGAATTTCACGGAAAAACGTAGCATGCCGAATGCGTACCTCGTCAATGAGTATAATAGCCTTCCACGCTGTCGCGAGCTTGAACGAACGCACAAGCGCATCCTCCACATCGTGAGCGGCAGTGCCCAGGTCCCCAGCTCCGATCATGTACAATGGTCGTTTAACATAATCACCCGTCGCTTCGGCAGAGAAGGTTTTGCCTTCAAACATTGTCAGCCGATGAAGGGGGAAAAGAAGTTGGAAAACTGAAAGAGGTCGTGGTCCCTTCACTCACCAACCCCGGGAGGCCCAAACAAATTAACAACGAGCCCTGCCCCCTTGCCTCTAATGAAGTCGTCAAAGCCTGCCTTTCCATAATGCGCCGCGATCAAGGAGCGCAGCATATTCTTGTGCTCATCAGGCAGCACAAGATTTGCGAACGCGTCTGCGTTCCAAGACACAGGGGTTACCTGGGTGATGTCGAACTCGACTACGGATTCAGAGGTGTTAGCCAGAACAACGCAACAAGAGAGGCTGAGTATTTACGCCACAGTTTATCGGAGAGCGAGAACCTTGCGATTCATGATCATTGGACAGAAGTCAATGCAGAAGACTGAGATACGTACCCATATACGACGGCTGGCGTGATAAGCAGATCCTCGGTCGAGAGATTCGGCCTCTCCCCGTCTTTCAGCTGAATATGCAAGTCGGGTCCCATATTCAACTCTCCGTCCCTCAGATTCGCGAGCCTGGGAAACAAGTAATCCGGGTTCACACGACGGAACATCGCTGTGGATGTTGGATGAGCATTACTGTCAGATATTTTGTAGAGACGTACCGCGGTCGACCATGATGCGACTTTCGACCTGTCGATGGTGGGTTCAATTCAACCTGTCAGAATCCGCGGACGCGTACCTGGAGCCGGGAGAGCCAATCGCGATGCCGCGAGACCGAGCCATGAGCATACAACCCCGCAGTCCCGTTGTACTCCATGTGATGAACCCCAATGAGATCGATCCACTTCTGACCCCGCTGGAGGACCGTCTCGCGCAGCTCCGCCTCACGCGGGTGAAACTTGAGTGGGAATACGGGCAGTGAGCTGATGGGCACGCTGCCGACGAAGTGCCCGAGGGTTCTGCTAGTGGAGACGTAGCCGAGAGTAAGATTTCCGTTCGAGTGATCGATGAAATCGACGCCTTCGAGTTCGAGGTGACATTCAGGAATACCGTCTATGATCGTGCAACTGGAATGCCGAAGAAGGTAAATGCGCTCCAGGCCAGTGATCGCGCAGCGCGCCACAACCAATGTCCGGGGAAGGAATGTGGTATAAAGGAGGTCGAATGTGATCATCCCCTGCGACGTGAGTCGCTCGATATTGGCGATTGTGCTCCCAAACTGCGCGAGCACGAAGGATATCAGAAGATCCACAGAGGACAGAAGGCGGCTCTCCAGCTCCGAGGAACGTTTGCGACAGGTGAGTGCATCCCGATACGCTATCAAGTTCGGAAGGCAGGCGAGGAAAATTTCAGGTTTGAACTGCTGTGGTATGAGATCCGGCTGGAAGATACTAGAATGGCGCTCACCGTCGACCCATGAGCCATCTGGACCTGGACGTCATGCCAATTGGGACCGCCCCACCCAGGGATAACATCCTGGCATGCTCGCATGATGTATTCGTTCTTAATCATGATCTGGAATGTCGGTTCTGTGTTCTTGTCCTGGGGCACCGTGCGCACAAGACTAATATCCAGGTTGACTCGACATGACTAGAACAATGAGTGGGGCACTCACACCAAGCCGTACTCCTTCCACGGGTCATTGTGTGCACTGGAAAGAACGGGAAGTGCCTCCGCAGTTGCTTTGGCGCTCATTTTCTGGAACCGGGATGAGACCTTGTGCAACAACGACGAATGCGACATACCCTGTACTTCCATGTCCTGGACCAGGTCGAATAGAAGTAATCCACGCTCTTGGTTTTCAGTAGCGCGGGCGGGAGGGGTTCATCTTTCCCGACCTCGATCGTCGACACCTCTGACTCGGAGTCGCCTTCCGCAGGGTACCAAGACGGGGAAGAGAGCGGGGCTTTCTGTGATTTTAGCAGGGAAGACAGTCGGCGGTGCATGGTGGGATGGGGGATAGGCGCGTGCTTGTCCTTTTAAAGCACCGAATGATGTAGTGGAAAGGGATGCCTTATCAACACGTGTCACCAGACAGACGCCATAGGCGCCTATGTGAGATGAAATGCAAGGCACCAGCAACGGAGTTTGGGGCCAGACATGGCCGTTATATTCCCTTAGACAAACTGCAAATGGGGGAGGATTTCGAGGAAAATGTACCAGGACGCAGGACGGAGCGTCAACAGCCGCGGGAGCTGAGCATCTCACGGTGTACGACATCTTCTCGGATGAGTATTCATCTTCTGATTCATTTTAAATTTCATGTAGAATGGAAGGGCCGATACGCTGTGATAAATAGATGAATCCTGATAAAGATTCATCTATTTATCACAGCGTATCGGCCCTTGCATTGTACATGAAATGAATCAGAAGATGACGTGAAAAGGCGTCGGAGGGCCGGGGGGGACATAAACTTCCCAAGAATGGTAGGAGCTCACCCGTTGGACGACCCCACGAAAGGTTCTAAGAGCTTGGACATGCCCACTCCAGACTTTGGGGCCCAAAGTCTGAATGAACACAAAAAAGGAAAGACCGACATACTGGATATTGGGTCCCATCCGACGGAAGCAGAAAATCCACTACAATGCTAGAATCACCAGAGTGTTGCTCGTAGGAGGGAGACTCACTTTGTGCTACACCGAAATTACATCCTGAGGTGGCAGTCAGTCATCGTTATACATGCCTAGAATTTTGTTGGCACGGCTCGATGTCTGTATTCTGAGTTCAATCTGAGCTACCTAAATTTCCTTTCGAGGGAAGCTAACGTGTCGGAAAACCAGAGCCTTCACGAAAGGGACATGGTAGCAGAAAGCAAGTGCGATGAAAACGGATCAACGGCCCGCGATCCGAGCTTCCAAACACCGGTCAATACGTGCTCTCTGTCACCCACAACGCGTGCGGCGCGTGTATGCTGCGAGCTGTGGAAGGGTCGTGCGTTCGACGGGCGAGTGCGCCTATAGAGCGCGCGGCTTGTCCTCACTCCGGAGACAGCCGGCAAGGTACTAGGTGCGCTGTCTCATTCTTCGCGTTCCCCACTCTGTGTCTCTTCTGCTATGATCTTCCGCCAATACACCCTCGCCTTACCACCAGGTGGACCCAGGTCGTCATGCTCTTCTCCTCGCCCGCTCGTCCTGGGAGCGATGTCTCATACCACCTCAGCATAGCTCGCACGTTTCTCGGCATCCTTCCGAATAACCCCTCCGTCTTCGTTAGGTCCAGTTTGGCCTTTGATACAACTTTTGTGCGTCGCGAACTCGACGGCACTCCAACTTTTTGGCAGTGCGCTATGCGCCATTCGCCATTCTCCTGCCACTCTTCACTCGACCCCGGCGGTAACGTGCCCGGCCACGCTATCTCTTCCCTCCGCACTCGTATGTTCTCGCTCGTACTCCCTCCATCCTGCGCTGTGCCTCCGCCATGTCCCTCGTGCCTCCGCTCAGCTTTCATCCGTGTCTCCTCCCTCTCTCCACGTCCGCTTTCATCGCACCCTCCCTCTATTTCATTTCCTCTCCCTTCTGCTCCACCCTCTCCCTTCTCGCCACCTCCTCGCATTCGTCTTTAACGTACCCTCGCGCTCGACCCCCTCCCACCTGTCTCTTCCACACTGTCCCCGATCCATGTCTCGCCCGCTCAATGCTCCACAGGAGGGCGCCTCTAGCGACAACGGGAACGCGACAATGAGCAGCAGGTTTGTGGGGCGGGGGGGTAGCGATGATAATGAGTGGCCAGCCACGTTTTAGGGGACCAATATAGATGCACGCAGAGCACCAACTCACGCGTATGCAGCGCTTACATACGGCCTTCACGGGCTCGTGTATGCACATTTACTTCAAAAAAATTCACCGTCTCGCTCCCGGGACGCTTCTTTCCCTTCAAGTCTATCTCTCCATTATACTCTATCCATTCTACTCTAACTGGCTCCGCTTCCCGTCTCACTCCTTCACCGTTCTTCGTTCCCCTTATTGCTTTTGCGCTGCTTTCTCCACTCATCCCTGTTCTCCTCTCCTCTCTTCTTTCATGCCCCTTTTATCTTTGGATCTCAGTGGAATCTCTCTGACGTTCGCCCTCGCCCCTCGCTGGCGTACTCGTACTCGGCCGCACAGACTCAGTCCAGCCCATGACCGACTTGACTTGATCCCGTTCGTGGGCCGGCTCCGGGTCGTCGACCCCGCGGGCAATCCATCCCGGACGTGAACGACACACCCATGCTCGGCGCGGCGGACGTCGAGAAGCAGCGGGCCTCCCTTTCCTTTCCCTTCAGTCTTATAAACGGGCGCTTATAGGACTATCCACGAAAAACTCTGCTGTTCCATCGAGAACGTGAAGGGCGGGAGGACAATATCGCTTTGAGAGCTCACTCATAAGGTGTGCATTCTTGCATCTGTATATTCCTTTCTTTTCTTTCTTTTTTTCCCTTTGGCCTTGGCGCCACCAACGGGGAAGCGCCCGCCGCTCGTGGCTGGGTTTTGGGGATGTCTGTATGGGCAGAGGAGTTTTTGTCGGGGATGCCGCGATGAATGTGTCCGTTACGCGCGGTATTACAGTGCGCTCGTCGTCGGCTTCGTGGTGGGCCAAGACGACGACATTCTGCGCCCGCCCTTTCCCTTTTCCCCACGATGCCTCCGAGGCGCGTACATTGGGGTCTCAAATGCCCGTTGCTCCGGCGCGGCGGATGTGTTCGCTATAGGGTGGATGGGCGTAGACCAGATGGAGGAAAGGGCGGATCAGGGAGTGCAGCACGACTTCCAGCGCCAGCGCCAGATTTGTGCAGGACTTCCTCTCGATGGTATCTCTGCTTGTACCACATCCTCTCCACAGCCAGGGGATGTTGGCTCAGCAGAAGATACATCAATGCTCGACAATGGCGGCTATTGACAACCAGCTCCAAGTAGCGGCGGAATACAATTGTGAGCCTTCTCGACGGCTCACCGTTTAACAGTTCCTTTCTGCAATGAAGTAGATAGAGCCTGGTAGATTTCTAGATGTCCGCATCCAGATGCCTCATCGCAACTGCATATCCAGCTTTATTGAGGGCATCACATCGTTCTGAATTCAGCTGAGCCAGAGGAGGGAGATTCACGGGATTAGCTACTTGCGTGTTTTCAAATTGAGAGGTATCCCGCGCAGTGGGGTCTGTAAATGATATGAGGACGGCGAGTAAGAGTATGGAGCCGGCCTGCCGAGGTTTCGAAGGAAGATGATGGGGTTTGAGGTAGACCAGGACTGCTAAAGAGAATTTGAGCGGGGTTTACAACAGATGAAGCCAGCCAGCGCAGGAGGTCAAGTCCAAGAGCACATGGCCATTACTTGATATACAGTGATACGCGTCAGCTCGCGCTGAGCCCAAAACCAGCCGCCCAAGGTCTCAACCGAAGCACAACCGCCTCGCCCGAGATCTCGCTATGGGACTGGGCACCGCCCGCTAGATCGAGTCACTAGCTCCAAATCCTGCGCCCGGACGATAGTCCCCATGTGATTCGATTCGTATTTTCTTTTCTCTCTTCTCTCTCCCTTCAGCCGAGCGTCCGAATATTCCGGACATCATTCGTGTCATTGGGACTCTAGGACGAGTGTTCATTGCACGGTACAGCACTCGAGCACTTGAACCACAGATCAAACCAGATCTCCATTTGGGTTCTAGCCTTGTACACTCGCGAAATGGACTCAACTGGGGCCGTTACCATCGCGCGCAGAAGGTTTCATGAGCAGCCGTAGACAAGCTCAAGGCCTTGCCATCCTGATTTGACTTTGAAGAATTTCAACCACCACACTGTATTTGTTTAGGATAGAGTCACCGAGCAATCCACCACCACTCTGTGTCTTTAATACTGAGGGTCGGTTTTTCGTAAAGAATTAGTGACAGTTAGAGTGCTCGTGGACTCGGGATAGGAGTGGGAATTGAGAATAATCTCGGCGATGCTTTGTTGAGTGACGGTCTGAGCACGAACTTAGGTTGCCGAGTGGCATCCGTTCTGGTCTATCGCAGCTTATCGAATCGTGTCGTAAACTTTGTCCGACTGGTATATCGCAATTTTTTGCTCGGCCCACTGGCGCAGGAAATTGATCAGAAAGCATGTAAAACGGATGAGAATAAGTCTTTCCCAATGTCCCGAGCCTCCATATGCTCAGCACACTTAGAACAGGTTGTGGGTCGGGCAATTTGGTGGCTATGAACCACCCATCAGTTCTGAATGTTCGAATCACAGCATTTTCCGAATCCTCGGCCGCCATTGCCGACATGGCAACTCGGGCACCTGCCTTCTGCGCCGCCTTCGGCATCATAACCATCAAACTTTTATTTTGTTCCGGCAGGTTGCCGTCCGTCGTACATCCACATCACGACGTAGCACAGTGATCAGATTGAGTCTGTGCAATACTCACGTGGGATCCGACCATGTCAACAAAATAATAGCTTTCGACATCTTCTATGGCTTGTGGGGGCCCGAATACAGTACACTAATCAGATTGACGGTACACTAATCAGATTGACGGCACGGTTGGAACCGCTCACACAAGACTTAAGAAAAGAAAAGGCTTATGGAAAGTTTGCACCCATAGGTAAACCTCAACCCCCAATTTTGTCCGGTCAGGACCTAGGTTTCTGGGTCGAAATAGCCCAAATTCGTCCGGCACGGGGGCTAGCCTCCAAAGCGCTATTCCTGAGTACTGCGTTGTCCAGGCGGCTTTCCAATGCCGAATCCGGCGCATGACGGCCGAAGGCTTCTTGAAGAAGATCACGAGGACGGAATGGTACCACACTTCACTCACTGCTTCCACGATGAGCACCGAACACTCCCCCTTCCCGGAAGACGTCCCTACACACCCGCTGCTCGTGATTGACTACGAGCTAATCAAGGCGGGGAACATGCATGAGATCGAGCGCTTGTGGACGGCGGGAACGACGCTCGGCTTCTGGTAGTAAGTGACGCTCTGTACGATGGTGGAGCCAATGCAATAATGGACCTCATAGCCTCAAGAATCACGGAGTTGACGAGGAAGTGAATAAAATGTTTGATGTGGCCGCGCAGACAGTGGCGTTACCGTTTGAGGAGAAAATGCAATACGAGCAAGGGGATGAAGGAATGTCGTTTGGGTGCGTCTTACCACATCAAATGCGTTGTTTGTGCGTCCTATAAAGCACAGGATATCTAATTAATGCCAGATACAAAGCTGCCGGCGCGAATGTGGTCGATGCCTCCGGCACGAAGGACATCACGCAGTTCGTCAACATCGCGACGGACGATGCCCTAGCGTGGCCGGTGCAGGCACGACGGTCATACCCGTCGACAGTCAACGCGCGCATGGTGTCTACGATCATTCCGTTCGTGGAAAAGTCGCTCGCTGTGAACAACACACTGATCGATGTATTTGACGCCAAACTCGGACTGCCAAATGGCACGCTCTCGAAGCTGCACCCGAGAAGAGAATTCAGCGGAAGCGCGACACGGTGCATCCACAGCCCACCGACTTTGGACCGGCAGACCACTGCTATCAGCGCGCACACCGGTGTGTCTTGAATAAGCTCCTGTATGAGGTCTTCACTAAAAGAGGTTCAGATTTTGGTTCATTGGTGCGTTTTCTATCTTTTAGATTTTATTTATAGACGTTCCATAATCTCGTCGCAGTCATTCCTCCACAACCGGCTGGGTGGCCTTCAAGTTCTAGTGCCTGGGACCGAGGAGTGGCAATACGTGAAGGTGACAATGCCTCCTTTTCTCTCTCTGTCCCGACTAATCAGACTTGCCGACTACCAATCGAATTCCAGCCTCTCCCCGGACATGCGATATGCAATCTCGGTGACGCCATGGTGATATTCAGTGGTGGCGTTCTGAGATCCAATCTACACCGCGTTGTGTGAGTTGCACTTAAATGTTCAATCACCTGCAGCCGTAATAACAACAATAACAATATTGATCCAGCAACCCGCCCGGCGCACAAGGTTCCCTGGATCGCTACTCCCTCGTATACTTCACGCGTCCGGCGGATGCCGTCGTCCTCCGCGCACTCACCGACGAGAGCGCCTTAATTGCAGATGCCGTCGCGCACGCCTCTGATCCGAAGAGGTTCGAGCCAGGCGTAACTGCACTGGAGTGGTTGACGCGCCGCGTCAAAAACCGGCGTGCTGCTAATCAAAAAGTGCGTACCCTCTCGCAAGACTATCTTCCATCTCTATTTAAATGTCTATGTTCCTGAATTTTGCTGGTGACTTACGAACGCATTTGCATACAGGGACTTGGAGCATGGTTGGACAGCACAGGAACAGAGCATACGACGAGCGACTCTTAAAAGTTAACAATATGTCGTTGTACGTTATTTTTGTATCCGGCTCGTATTGTCTGTGTAGTTTCAGTTAAATGTTTATGCCGTATGCACGCGTCTAAGGTCTTGCAAAACAAAAAGCCAGAACAGATAAGATTGACACATTGACAAATTGTAAAATATCCAGTGTCCGTAATTCACCCATGAGTGAGTAGAGGTAAAAGAGTGGCAGTTGTAGAAAGTGTCACAAGGCAGGCGCAACTAAACCCAAAAAATCCCGGACGACGGCTCCTCTGTCGATGTTGGAGGTCCATTTTTCACCATATTCTACGGTTGCACCCCTCAAGCCTGATAGACGAAGCAATTGTCGATGAAGGCCCACGCAGGCGCGGGGCTACCGACGAATGCGAGCTCATCGCTGCCCGTGCCGGTCACGGTTGCCTGCACGAACTTCCAATCGCTGAACCCGCTGAACGTGCCCACGGTGGCACCGTTCCATCTGATGTCGACATTCGCAGCCGCCCCGAGCTCTGCGCCGGCGAATGCAGTGTTGATGAAGCACTGGATGGTATACGAAACGCCGGCCTTGGTCGCGAGGGGCGCAGCGGGAGAGAGCGTACCCAGCAGAGCGTCATCGCCGAACGCTGCACCGAGCAGGCCGACACTGTTGCCGGTATACGCGTAGGGAGGGTAGAAGAAGATCGTCGCGTCTTGATCGCCGCCGTTGGGAGAGGTGCCGATCCAGGTCGCGTCCGATGCGGTGAGGCAGAAGTCGCTGCAAGCGGCGTAGTTCTCAAAGCCGCCATCGGGGAGAACCGAGATACGTCTGTAGCCGCGGGAGAAGCTCACGACGAGGTCGCCCTGGCCGGTGTTACTGGCAGTGGATTCATCGGTAGCAAGATAGTACTGTCTCGGGGTGAGATGAGCAGGAGCAGAGTTTGAAACCGCATACCATGGCGCAGGTGTACGTGGTAGGGACGCCATCGACGAGTGCACGCCAGATGTTGAAATAGGCGCATCCACCACCGACGGGGTCGATTCCGCGGCCATTGCAAAGTTGCGCGCACGCGTTCACATCGTACTTGTCGATGAAGGCGAAGCCCATATACTGGACGGTAATCAGTCACCATCAACGTCAGACGACAAGAGATGGAATGGGGACAACAAAATGGGCGTCCGGATGTGAATTTCCAAATAGCAAAAGCGAGAAGATAAAATAAGGACGAATGGGAAGAAGTTCCTAAGAGACGAAAGGTGGGATATGAAGACGATGGCATCGAAGCAAAGAAAGACGAGAAAGATGACAACACGGTGATTAGTAGTAGAAAAAGGTGGGCACTCACGCCGGGAGCGTTGTTAGCGCCGCCAGTAGGGCCGAAGACGAGTTGATAGCCATCAGGATCCGCAGAGTCAACCAAGCTCTGGAGGCCCCAGCCACTGCTTTGGGTAATGAAAGTGAGGGGTACGGTCTCGTTTCCGACCTGCACTGGGCGTGAGACGGAGCCACAGAAGAAAAAATATGGCTGCCTGCCTGAGGGTACGAGGCCTGGCCACCAAAGTTGGTCTTCTCAGCGGCGCTGTGGATGTCCGCATACGCGACACATTTGAGGTTAGATTCCTCACTGAAGACAAAGTCAAGAAGGTAGTTGTTGAACTCGTAGTAGAGGTTGACGAAGACTAAGATTGACGGTGACGATATCAGCCACTTCAACTTGAATCAGACACGAAGGAAGAGGGTACGCACCACATCCATCGATAGTGGCTGCCCATGCCAGGCAAGCATCAACGTTGTATGTCGAGTTGGGGACGAGTGTGTAAGTGAGGTAGGCGGTGCCCTCGACAGCTGCGTCGTGCTGGTCTGAGGGCAGACCCGGGAAGATCTCCTCAAAGCCCGACTGGCGCCTGTTGAAGCGGCCGAAGTGGTGGCGGGGCCGGCGACGGTGAAGGCTAGAGGAGCCGGTGACGTCCGCGACGGTAGCGCTTGTCAAAACCCCATCGATTGCGGTGACACTGGTCGGGGGGATATCCGCGTCCGGTGCCTCGTCGTCGGGGGCACCCGATTTTTGGTTCACTTGGTTCACCGTCTGAGCGATGAGGCTAGCATCGGTCGTGGGCCCGTCGGACGGCTGCGTTATTGATTGATTGAAAGCGCCTTGTTGTCCAGGTGGGACAAGAGCACTCGCCGCTATAATGTATGGTCGATGAACATCTTGGACATAGAGACAAACGACTTACAACTTATGACGAGGGCAGCAAGTGCAAGGAGGCGGGAGGATGATGGCATTCTGGGGTGATCCAAGGCCAGGTAATGTCGAGGCCGCTTCACATGTCTTATACATACGCACTCAAAATGGTTGGCGTCAAGGAACACCGGGAGTTTGTGAGGAGAAAGCAGAAATGTTGTTCGTACCTGCGGGTGAAGTAGTACTGCACCAATGTACCTGTCAACAGTTGTTCCAGAGATGGAAGTGGGCGACAGTAGCGGGAAAGATGATTGTAACGGGATTAGGGTGCTGCAGACCGTGGGTATCGGAAAAGAAGCCAAGCGAAAATATCCATCAGCGGCGATATTTGAGACCAGGGCCAAAGAAGATATCACCATTCTAGAAGAACCGAAATCCGCTCAGTTACAAGGTTGCCAATCATGCGTAGTCAGGACCGGGAGTCGACTGAAGTTAATTGAGAACAACATCTGCAAAACATCCGTGTCTCTGGTCATGATGACAACAGAAGGCTGTTAGTCTTCCTTCTCCTAAATACCACCGGTACCTAGCTGTTGACCGCCAATCAGAAGATAGAGGCACAGCGTCAGACCTTTGTTTCCCTGTCTTCACCCTTTGCCCGGCCTTCGCTCGCTCTCGATTTGCAGGTAATCAGGGACCCTGTAGTGCCGCTATCAACACCTGTGGGCTCGGGCACGATCATGTGGACCCAAATATGTATCAAGGAGACGAAGGTGCGTGATGGTGTCGACCAAGCCAGCGGCTCCGAGAACGGCGGTGACACAAGAGAAGTCGTGAATGTTGATTGCAAGACGTCGGAGAGATTGGATGAATTTGGGCAGTCTCGGAACCAGTTAGAGGGATCAGATATAGGAGGCAGAAACTTCTTGACATAGGAATGCCAAGTTGATGCAAAGTGTCACGGTGACACAACTGTGACAGTAGTTGATGTGAAAAAATAGCCGGCAATCACCGGAAAACGCTCACAGTTTTCAACATTCCTTGGCACGGCTCAAGATCAATGAAATGGGTTTCGCGGACACTTATGTGGAATCGCTATTCAATGTTAGTTCAACCCGTAAATCAGGCTACAACCTGTGATCGAAGGATTTGCAGAGTGCCAGCAGCCCTGGAGTAGAAGCGACAACTGAACAATCTCCGCCCGCAAACCCCCGTCTGACGACATGAGAAAGATGTGAAAGAAGACAAGTTTGGATTCACTTACGGCCCGATGGAGTCCATAGGCCAATGGCCTCTCCTTCGCCGTCAAACCTCCCAATTTGACCTGTCCTGCTGAAGACAGAGTCGACCAAGAAAGAAAGAGATCGGGAGTTGTGTTCAAAGCTATCGATGATTGAAGACTCAGCACACGGGTAATAAAAAGCTCGCTGGCTAAAATGAAGCTCACCCAGTGGCAAGGATTATGATATCAGCAGGGCCATCTGTGAAGGCGATGCCCTTTGGAGCGAGTGCCTCGATCGATTTGTACTGCTTGAGTTTGACCTATCATCATGAGATTAGCGTCAAAATGACTGGGAGAACGAGGGGAAGCAGTAACCATATGAAGTTTGCTTAATCAATTGGTGTCTCAATGCAAAAGCTTGCTTAATCATTGCTCATTTAAACGGCCTCACAATGCAAATATTGTTATCCTCGTTATTATTCGAATAAGTACAACTGTCTGGCTGATTAGTTGAATAGTGAACGAAGCAATTTTCAAATCGGCGGCACCAAGAGGGGGACCTGCGGTGTTAATCAAACACAGATTAACAAAACAGCATCATTATTCAAATACACAGTCTGGCTGATTATTTGAACAGTGGATTAACGAAGGAGTGTCCAAATCGGCGGCCAAGAGAGAGACCTGTGGTGTTCATCAAAATCTGATTAACAAAACAGCTTCGAACCAAACCAACTTCAAGGTCAGTGTGTCAGAGAAGCGCCAGAAGATTAACCAAATAATCAGCTCACAGATAAACAAACCAGTGCAAATCAAGCTTACCAGGGAGTGTTGAATGCCAGTCGCGCAAAGACGAGAGAGATGGCAATGGGTGATAATCAAACCGAGGGTGCAAAAACAGTACAAATCAGACTATGGTCCCAACCGACGAGATCGTTTGAACAAATTGGGTTGCTTATGTAGATCTACAATCAGGCCCGGAACCCAGGCTTTTTTGTCGATTTGTAATTGGCAGGCACTTACAACCAATTTGATGAGGTGTCACCCACCTGGGGGAAGTGTTTTGAGACTGAATGTACTGTGGGTTCGATAATTCGCAGATTCACAGTTATTTAGTGGCTGACCACTTAGATGAACCATTCGTGCAGTGAAGAAACTCGCCTATGAATGCTATGCCGCCGGAACCCTGGGGTTAGTTTCATGAATGCGGGAGAATCAGTTGATTTGATGGGCGAGGGAGCCAAAAGAGTGGGGGAAGAGCGAGACAGAAAGGATGGAGAGAGGTGAGACGCGCTTATCGTGCTAGTAGTCCCGTTGTAAGCTGAGTGTTGGGATTTATGCCCGTTAGGGAGTACAGGTGCAGATGTTGAAATCTCTTCTCTTACCACATATCATGGCGCTGATGTCCACTGAGTCTCTGCATGTGATAGTCCTGGCTTCAGTCGAAGTAATCGCAAAACCGGCTGTTCAAGAGAGCTGAAGTTAGTGATGTCCGTGGCCCGGCCTGAGGCCCTGAAGCCCGCCAGGCCGGGCCCTCGCAGGCCCAAGCTGGGCCAGGCCCTATGCAGGGCTTGAGCGAGCCCAGGGGTTGGATTTTGAATTTTTCAAGCCCAAGCCGGGCCCGCAAGCCCGGGCCTCGGTTACCCAAGACACACTGAAATTATGTGATATAAAAGGTTGATTTGAGCCCTACACATCGCATTTCTATGTGGTTTCTTTTGTTCACAGCATCGGACCTCCTAAATATAGATCAACGACTTCTACCAAGGCGGAGATCATGCAGGTTTATTACCCCAATACCCCAATTGTGAGTTCCAAAAGCATGCCAGTACCGATGATCACTCACCCAGGTACCCGTATTCCCTCAATCACCCATATTTCGTACCAATTTGAACTGTGTTCGAACCTTTGTTGGACACGTGACTCAACCCCGGGCCTGAGCCCAAGCCGAGCCAGGCCGAGCCCTCCCCCAGGGCTTGGGCTTGGGCCTGAAGAAATGCAAGCCCAAGCCCTCCAAAGCCGGGCCCAAGCCGGGGCTTTCAGGCCAGGCTGGGCCCTGGACATCACTAAGCTGAAGATCAAGAGACAAAGAGAATAGCAAGTTGGATAGGATGGGAGAGGGAAACAAGACAATGAGAGGGGTAAAACACGAGAGGCATATTGGCGAGAAGCTGATTGATGCTCCAGGCTCGGATCATGCCAACATGGAGCAACCCTGGAAGGTTGGCATCTAATCAGTGTTTCAAGATTATTTCTGATGATTCACGATGATTCACAGAATTGACCCTGCAGTCACGGGTGGTATCTCGCAAAAAATGGGATCTAATTATCGGGGATAGTCATGGCTCAAATACCGGGCTTCGCCGGAGCTCTGGCGCTTTGCAATATGTGTTGAAACTTGAAGTCAAGCCGGATGTGATGGGACAGGGTTTGAGGGTGTACACAACAAGGGGAAGAGGCACAATGTCCGGAGTAAATATTTGCTATGTAATCAAATCTTTGCCACCTCCTGTCCCTGAGAGAGAGGTGAGGTACTCAATCTTGCTCCCAATCACTCAAGCAAATCATGAGACTAATCACACCTCTAGTAATTGGCCCCAGCACGCTGAAGATAACATACGATATCGCAACTGAGAAGCCGGAGATGACCGAGATTCCCGGTCCGCCCAATATGTCACTGAGCAGGATTCTTAGCCTTCCCGTTCCACATCGATATCGGTTGAACCAAGATTCAAATTAAGTGTCTCATGATGTTTACAGCACATTTCTGGGAGGATTAAATACCCCAATCAATAAATGTTGGTTGAACACTGAAAATGCAGGGGTTGCACTATTCCACAGGGCTAAACACTGTGCGTGAGCCCTCTTGTTCCACCAGTTGCCGCCATATTGAGTAGTTGGACTTCTCACCGGGGGCAAACCCTGACGCACCTGGATTTCAGGTGCCTCCAGGGCATGTTCTCCACAGGTCGTGAACTGGTGGACAAAAGACCGATAAAGGTCCTTGGGTGGACAAAGAATTAACAAAGGTGAGACAAAGGGCAGGCAGGATTTTCATCACCCAGCAAATCTTGCCTGTCCTTTGTCCCTCCTTTGTCTGTTCTTTGTTGACCTGAGGACCTTTGTAGGCCTTTTGTATTCCACATTGTAGCCTTCGGACCACATGCCTCGGAGGCACCTGGAATCCAGGTGCGTCGGCTTTTGCCCCCTGTGTCTGTTCCCAGTGATTCCCGATTCAACACTGTATGTTGAACTGTTCAGGGCTCATAAACCGTATGTCAGAAAAAAGCCAGCTAGCACGCAACAGCTTGGTTCAGCATGTGGCCTTGGAAGGGCATTGGAGTGCTCGAAGCCGCAGGGGAGTTGCTCGACCCTCCCTACCCTATTAGCCGGTGTCTCGGCATTCTCCGGCGGGTACCCCTTGGCTTGCACAGACCGCCTCAACAGAAGAGACCATGGAATTCAAGACCATAAAGGCAGCATGTATTCCCGAGACTGGAGTGGTCCCCAGAACCACATCCATTGCAGCAACGATGGACATCACAGTAGAGGGCAAGATAGGGATGTTGCACAGCCCATCACTAGTTGCCGTAATGATTGTTGATTTTGGTCGCGATGGGGCCCCTGTCTTTTGGCATTGTTCCTTCAAGAAAGAATTTGCAGAAATATTCAGGAGGGCCCTCCGAGCATCTCTGGTGACTTGGTACCGGTGCTCCTCATAATGTCCAAATGGTTAATTCGTGCATTAAAGTGTGTTGTAAATTTGTATTCTATTCTATGTATCGCCGTTGCTTGTGTTCCACTTATGAGGTTTATAGTTTGCCTACTTGTATGCTTGCAAGCACCGTACCATCCTGAGAACGGGATTCAGTGTGGTTGAAGTCAATTAAATCACTTGCGATAAGGAGGACCTGTGATTAATCATCCAGTCAATTCGGGTTTCAAGAAAGAAAATATAGACATAAAGCGCCAAACCCAGGCCAATCTACAGAACATTTGAACTTGCTGCGTAGCTTGCGATGATACGAATAGACGTATGAGCTCAGCACCAAGTGGTTCATGAGGAGTAGAGCTGAGGTTGAGAATAGCTTCTATCGGGATTGAGTCGGGGCTGAGCTTCCTAAATGATGCTTGAGACTGTGAAGGTATGGGGATAATTTAAGGAGGAGGGAGCAGGTCGAGTGGGGTTTGAGGAGGAGGAGGAGAGCTCGAGTCAGAGTTGTGTCAGTTTGAAGAGAGCTTGAGCTGAGCGGAACTCAGGGAGGACGAATACCCGACTCAAAACTCGAGCTTGGTGGTGGTGCCTCTGAATCTAAATCAATTGCAATGTTTATCGGAGAGGGAAGAGAGTATCTACATAGATACAGCGACGTTTCGAAAAGTGAGTCGGATAAATCTAGACCCAAGTCAAGGCTTAGCACTTAACTCCAGCCAGATCCAGCGGTGAGCTTATGACAAGCTTGAAGAACCTGCCCAAGGAAATGAGCAAGGAAGGAAGGAGATAAGGAAATAAACCAACCTTAGGGCTTGCTGCATAGGTTAAGGCAACTTGTCAAAAAGAATAATTCGCACATTGCGCGCTGAGTTACCCGATTGAGCCAAAGAATACAGAACGAAATCCGAAGCAAAGAGAAAAGAAAGAAAAGCCCGATTCCCGAGTGTTGAGAAGTGACAAGCGGCAAGAACACAGCTGGATAGATTGATTCAAGACCATACTATTGCCTACCGGGTAACTGGCCACTTACTTGAAATAAGAGGCCTTAGCATAAATTCTTGGAAACTTCGCTCAGTGGGATGGAACGGGAGGTAAGACAATGCTGTGTGTCAGATTTGGATGGATTTGGGCACGGCGATCAGAGGCTACGGCAGGTTTCCGATCAATATAATGAGGGATCAATGCCGTTTCTTATCTCCAAACCGAGTCCACGCTGATGTACCTCATATTTCTCCACGAAATCTTCGCCGATTCGCAAGTTTCGGGGCGCTTTCTCATCGCTACGCTCGGCGCAATGACCTAGAACTATAAATCGCCTCTAAACTCCTCATTCCCGCCCCCTGGTAGCCGGAAGAAGACCTTGCGGTGATTTCGAAGCACTCAATCTCGCCCCCTCAATGCCCAACCATCCACATCTCCGACGGCTCTGAAACTTTGCTAGTGCGGTTAGAATATGCCACTCTGGATTCTCCCAAATTTTTGGGTCTTTATATCCTTTCTCTCTTCCGCACGGTGAGCTGCTATCTAGAATCACCAAATTTCACCTGCAGATGAAGATGGACTTTGACGGACGGGCCATGGGTGTATGGAGACGGACTTGACGCTTTTATGTGTTCAAATACTTCCCATAAGACGATTTCATCTGACTTTGGGCCATATTTATGTCCTACACTTCGGCGGCCGGCCCATTCTGTCAACACCCCATTTTGGCCATTTCCCCAGCCAGAAAGTCCAATACTCATATCACGAATAGACCTCGAATATGCAGTGTACAATGATTCAATAGTGGATATTGATCATATAAATTACTTGGGATGCCCTGAGGTGAATAGTAGGTGCGCCAAGGGAGCATTTGGGCGGATGGCCGGTTAGAGTGTTTATCGCCATTTCCGGGTTATCACCGAAATTAAATTCGGTGAGCGCCAAATTGGCATTAATAAATTCGAACAAAGCCTCCAACCGACTCGTTGGATGCATACCTTCATTTCCTGGCCCATATCCCGGCACCCGATCGGCAGTCTCTCAGTGCTGGGGGCCGACACTGCTAAGGTGGCCGGCTAGCCAGTAGGAAATAGTAAGTAGCACGAAGCAAGCTCGAGCCCTGAGCCTTCGATTGAGCGCAAAACATCGGTGTCTCGTCTATGCTTCCCTTGCTGATTCGCCTTGATGTTGAAAACCTCCCTCCTTTTTTTCTCTAGCCCAGTATCCATGCGAGCTCCGATTCGCAAAGTCTGAGTTTAGCAAAGCACTCAATAATCGGAGTCCTTTACGGTTTGGCAGAAGGACGCGGATGGATTTTGAATCCATTGTCTGGCTTTCCATATTCGGACAATCAAAAGTCATGTCACAGCCTTCAAGCTCAATGCCCGCCGCCCGCCGCCTGCCCTGCCCGTCCGCCGTTCCCACCTGCCCGCCAACCGTCTGCCCGCCAACTGGTCCCCGCCCACTGCTCTTCCTACCACAATGCTCCATGACCAATTCCAACCTCATCAACAGAGATCTCCGCTGCTGCAGTGCTGCTTTGTACCTCGCACCCACTCACTGTCCGCCTTATGTAGCACAATTTAACCATTCTTATGGTCAAAGGCCTCACTGAGATTGTTAATGTGGCAACTCTTTATATTTGAGTTGGTTGAAGTGTGTGAGGATCAACACCTGGGACTTGGAATGGCACCTCTCAATCAGCTCAAAAATTCTTAGCCAGCCGCAATGACCCAGCCTTGAATACTGAGAGGAATTTCTTCATCACCTGCCCCATCGCTTTACACCGCACAACTTGGGTTACAACTCGCCTCATGAGTCAATGACGCTGAAAGGTCCGTGTTTCGACCCGCTGTCGTGGTATTCCACATACACGTCGTCCATGTCCGAGAACAACTCGTCTATTGCGGGCGTAAGACTCAACATACGATTCGTACGTGGGCTGGCGGGGACGACACCAAACTCCGAGGGTGCTGATGTACCCGCCGAGACGTGCTTGACGACACAATCTCCTCTCAGATGCTATTCGCTGTGAGATGGGTCAATGGCTCCTGACAAAGTTTCGCAATTCTGCTGCTGAGATTGCCCTACAGGTTGCGAAGAGTAAGTGCTCCTTTCAGTTCAATTCGTTGATAGCTGTTCTAACTACGTTGTATGTCGGAAAAATCCCATTCGGCTTTGATCGGCTTTAAACATGTTCCAAGCCAATGCATGCCCAAATGGTTTTGGCTGGCTTCCAATGCACAGTTCAGAATCCTCCAACCGCTTCTAAGACAAGGGTATGGTTCCAAGGTCTACCATGCCTCAGGGCATTAAAGCTTTGGAAATAATAAAAATATGTATTTACTCAGTCAGTATGCTACTCGGTATCACCAAAAGTGACCGGGCACATGACGCAATGCTGACGGCATCTCGACGCGCTCACGTTCTCTTGCCTCAATCACCATAGAAATACCACCTCATATGCCGAAGGACACTGCAAAAAGGCAGCAGCTTGACTCTCCCACCAAGAACCGGTTCATCGGGGCAGTAGAATCCACAGGGAGCGTGTGAGGATCTGCACGTCGTTATGGCATCTCAAAAAGCACCGCCCAGGATATCTGGAGGAAATATCAGGAGACCGGCACAACCGAGAATCGTAGGCGCAGCGGGCGCCCTCGGAAGTGCACCGACAACCTACGGGATGAGGCCATTAAGGCTGTCGAGACGAACCACCGCACACCTTTCCAGCAAATTGGCAATCAACTGTCACAGCCAGTCAGCGCGTCATCTGTTCGCCGCATGGTCGCGTCCGATAGCCTTCACCAACGTGTCGGGCGTCAAGTCCCATTCCTTTCGGCCACTACGAAAGCCAAACGACTGGCCCATGCCGCCAAACACCTCAATGACGGTGCCGAGGATTGGATGGAACACTTTTTCTCTGATGAGGCGTACATTGTCCTTGGCGTGAAATGCGGCCGCGTTTATGTCACCCGACGGCCGGAGGAGGAGTTCAACAAGGACTGTTGCATCGGCACTTTCAAACAGTCATCTGTTCGGGTGATGATTTGGGGCATCATCGGCTACGGGGCAAAAGGACCGCTCGTGATTTTGGAGTACCCTGGAGGTCGGGGCGGTGGGATGACAGCACAGCGGTACCAGGAGCAGGTGTTGGAGGGTCCATTGCTGGGATTTTTCAACAAGATGAGAAAGCAGCGCCCCAACTTCCAATTTCAGCAGGATAGTGCCGCTGCACACAAGGCAAAATCCACGAAGAAGTGGTTGGAGGATCACGGGATCCCACTCTTCGAACATCCTCCATCCTCCCCCGATATCAGCCCCATCGAGGCAGTATGGCTGACTCTCAAAACTAGCCTTCGTTCCCGCCCGCGGCAGCCTACCAACTTCGCGCAGAATTATGCACAGCAGTGAAGGAAATCTGGGACGAGATCCCGATCAGTTCAATCAATCATTGGTTTGATCGAATTCCGGACGTTATGCAGGCAGTTGTGGATGCGGAGGGTGGTCAGACTAGGTACTAGACTCTAATTCTTTGTTCCTTCAAGTTATAGAAATTTTAGACCGATCAGTGTGATATAATGTGACAAAAGTCTGGATGCCCGGTCACTTTTGGTAATACCGAGTAGCAGCTGCATTAATGTATGTATGTTAATTCATATCCATTATTTATTACTTCAAACTTCAAACTTCAAATATTTACTAGACAAGTCATTCATATACGGTAAATCTGTTACAACTAGACATTCAATCACACATTACATAGTACACAAATGTTCGAAGGACGTCAACTGAGTTATGTACCTTGTTCGAGCTACCGGTTTGCTGCTCCCACCTAGCTCCACACGTCTTGGCTATCCGGAAATAACCGGGTGATTTGTTGAGACGGCATAGGACAGCTTGGAAGTCACAACAAGCCTTCGCACGGCTTGAGACTGCTTGAGACTGGTTCAGAGGCCTGGTGCCAAGCCTTCTAAGCACTCTGAACCTGTCACAAGGTCACATGCGGAAACATGCCGTTGCAAGCTAGATGGCTTTTTTCCGACATAGCCTACAAGATTACTCAGTTACTTGTGGTCGAGGAGGTGGTTCACGAGGGCAAAACGGCTTCTCCGGCGTCTGGTGCTACTGTCTGATGCTACTCTAGAAGTTCTGGAGTCGCAAACTGGCAGCCGGGTTGTCTAGTTGCTAGAGCCACTGCGCAACACTTAGGGCTGATCACCGTACATACCGTATACGGTACGGAGAGTGGGACCCTCGCACGGTACGGATACGGCTACGGTACGGCAATTTCGTGAAATTCCGTCCGTAATACGGTACGGTACGGCTCAAGGCGACAGCTGTCAATTTTGTCCAGTTCCCGACTGTGACATGACAGAAATCACTTCGGCTGACTGCAGGAAGATTTGCCTTGCCATCAGCAAAGCCATCTTGATGCTCAGGGCTGCCCACGGCACCCAGAAAGTTAGTGTCCCACGCCGATTCTTGGGTTATATTACCTTTTATGGTAATGATTGACGTGGGAAAACTCGCTTAGACCTACGACGTACTACGGCCGTAACACCGTATACGGTACGGGAAAATACGGACTATCCAGAGGGCTTACGGTACGTGGAAAATCCGTACCGTACCGTACGTAACCGTAGGCCTACGGCTGCGGTGACCAGCCCTAGCAACACTGCCGTGCCCCATTATACTGGCACAATGGAACACCCTGCCGGGATAGGTCAACTTGCACACACCCTTTCTGCCTTTGTTCACTTCGCCTTCTAACAAAACAGAATGATTTTTGCTGATATTCAAGGTATTTCTTCTCTCCGTTTACTTCCTTGTCATCATCATATTCGATCTAATGACCCACACCGAAGAGGAGTACGTGGCTTCGGCGTTTATTTTGCTTTTTATGTACTCAAATATTTCGCAGAGATTCCGGTGTCAGAGACTACGGTCCAAAAGGGATTGCGAGATGGCGCGACCAGCATGATTGCAACGCATTCTGCAAGCGTCTCGACTTGGGAGCAGGGGATTCAGAGAATGATGACGATGACGAGTAGCTAGTCAAACATTTTTTCCTATATTTCTTTCACCTCCCCTCGTCGCTATTCAATTTGCAAACACGAACTCAAATTGTAAGAAACGAAATAGATTCAAACGGACTACCGAAGTAAACATGCTATCGAAATCCTACCGAAACCGACGGCGCGCACACTCCTGCCGCCGACTCGTGCTGCCCGCACACAACAACATACCTCTGGACGGTTCAGCTCAGCTACACCACACTGCGCGTTCCCGTGCAGCAACGCGGTGACGGGCAGCGTCGCAGAATCCACAACTGCTGCAGCGGCGTTCACATTGAGCGTGCTGACGAACCCCACGACCTTGGCATGTGTCGAGGTGCATCTTTCAGGGGCTGCGCGGGTGGGAAACATGTACCTACCGCTGGTGTCCCTCGTCGGTGTCGAAGGCAAGCCGGGCCTACATAATATTTGTACTCACCAGACATAGAAATTAATGAAAAAAGGGCCCACCTGGAACTCGTCCCAAACCCTTCCCAAACCCTCGGAGTGTGCACCCGTATGCCTGTGTCACCGTGAGAAACAGCACCTCGAACCTCTTTCTGTAGATGTTAAAGCACTCCTCGAGACCGAGTGAGACAAACGAGTCGACAACCTTTTTAACGGGTGCCTACTCAATCTTTATGCCGTTCCTCTCCGCGTTAGTAAAGGGAGGACAACATCCGATTGTGATGGAGCGGGCAAGCAGTGAAGGGGAGTGCTCACGGAAAGATGAAAGCGGTGAGCGGGCAGGCGGAGCAGCGAGCAGGAAAGCGGGAGCAGAAGGCGGGGAGTAGCGAGCTACTGGCGGCCCCATCATTTGATTGTCCGAATGCGGAAATCTGGACAATGGATTCAAAATTCATCCGCGTCCTTCAGGCAAACCGTGGTCCTTTGCTGTACGAAGAGCGCGAAGGGCTTGCGCGTTTCGAGCTCCAATAAATTTATCTGTGCCTCAATCTTTCTGGGTTTCTTCTTCCGAATTTTCGGGGGCATTGGTTGACTTGACATCCATCTATTCATTCACTCCTCCAGCGACCACAAAATCACGCTCGTGTTCGGTCGCTGTCGGAAATCCTCCGCCCACGCAGCCTGCACGAGGTACCACATCCCATCTGACATTTCCTCCGGCCGCTCCGGCCGCTCGCCCGCAAGCACCTTGAACATGGCGGGCACCTCCTGAAGGTCCGCGAAAGGCGGGGCGCCAGTTTGGAGCTGTGATATGCATGCTGTTATTTTAGGCGCACAGCCTGTGAAATTACGCGACAGAGACGCACCTCGATGCAGACGCACGCAAACGCATACACGTCCGTCGCGCGCGTCCGAACGAACCGCTCGCACCCAAACTGCTCCGGGACGATCAGCTCTGGCGCGAACCACCGCATGCTCCCCCCGCGGTTGGAGCTGGACGCCAGCGGGCCGGCGGTGGTGTCCGTGTTGTCCTCCCGGATGGTGGTCGCCAGCCCGAAGTCCGAGAGGCAGGCGTGGTGTTCGTCGGAGATGAGGATGTTGTTTCCCCGTAGATCGCCGTGTACGATGTTCATCGAATGCAGGTAGTCGAGGCCTTGGGCGATCTCGAAGGTCTAGAGGAGGGGATAAACACACCATCAGACATAGATATATACAAGTTCCTTACTAGCCGGATGATTTCCTTCCTCCCGCGGTCTTGAAGGTACTTGAGGATTGTGCCATACTTCATCCAAGGGGATACCATGCAGAACGACGAGGGGAACGAGTTTCGATCTATCCCGAGGAATGGAAGGATGGAGGCATGCCTCAACGCCTGCCATACGAGGGCCTCTCTGCAGAATTTCTGGAACGAGGAATTCATCGGTCTCGATATTCACCAGGTAGATGAAGAGAATTATGCACCAGACGTTTCGGGCTCGTCGAATCGGCGGTGAAGGTCCGTATGCGCTTGAGCGCTACACGTTTACCGTCATAGGAGGCGCGGTAAACGTCCCCAAAACCGCCAGCGAATGTAGCGTGCTCGTCGGGATCATACACACCGTTGATGAAGAGCGAGGTGGGTAGCTGGTCGTGTGCCTCGGACAGCTTGTGCATCAGCCTACGCGCCATGGTGGTGTAGCTTGCAGTCGGTAGAGAACCGCGATCTAGAACCTACCGAGGGACGAATGAAGAAATGATCAAGACCCCGTACGAGGCGATGTGAAGACTTACACTTTTAACGGCGTCAAGAAAGGCTTGTGCTTTGTCGCCCTGGAGAAGCAGCGCTGAATGCCGAGTCTCTCGGGAGTCCAGTATCTGTGCCAGATAGCTCGCGATTTGACCTTCGAAATTTTCGAGAGCCTGATCGCGTACGGACCCCGCGGGTTGGGAGGAGACGGTTTCCCGTGTCTGCCACAGAAATAACAGACCGGCGATATAGCCTTGTGGGCTTGCATCTGACACGCTACTCGCTGCGGCAACCAGTGGCTCCGGAGCAACTGGGTAAGGTCGGCGGCGACGTTCATAAATTCCCTCGGTGTGTTGAGGAGAACCTTCACCAGATGTCGATGGACCGGCTTCGTCATCCGCGACTCGTAGATCCCTTTGAGGCGGCTCTGGGGGGCTGCGCAAATTGCTGGCACGGTTGGTCGGCCGCTCCAGCGCCACGGTTTCTGGATTTCGGACGGTGATGTCCTCCGCCCAGGCGTTGCGCCACTCTGTTACGGTTTCCGACATGCTCATGTCCTCCGCTTGTTCAGAAATATCGTCGCCGTGTCGTCGATGTCGCCTTTAATGAGAGTGGTTCAGGCCGTGCCAAGACAGCATGAACCACCGCACCTTGGCGCAGCTTCAGGGTACACCTGTACATCGTGGGCATCGCCACGGGCATAACGCGCGTATCTTCGAGCAATTATGGGTTGGAGGCGCCCAATCTCTTGCAGGGCGTCTTGACCATCCTAGATCGGGGAAATAACTTCGGTCAACCCAAATTTCCTCCACGCAGAGTGAGTATGGGAGCTGAATCGCGTACTTCCGTAAGACTCGCTTTGCGCTCGGCAGTGAGTCCGCGCTCATAATTGGCGTGCGCGGTAATCTTGCCAAAAATGAGGTTCGCCGCGCGCCAAAACGAGAGGAACGCGCCCTCGAGGTGTCGGCCAAGGTCGGTGTCAATAGCTGTACTCGTTCCGTTGGCAAGGGCGCGAGAAGCCAAGCTTTTGGCCTCTTGTCTGCTCTCTTCGGCGTTGCGGATGAGGTCGGAGAGGTTGAGGTCGTTCAGCCTTGAGGCGTCAGCCTGAGCGATGGCAAGAAGCTCGGGCACGGTCGCAGGGCGAAACGACCTTGCGCGGGGAGGCATGATGAGTGAGGGAGAGTTCGGAGCGCCACTGCCACTGCACCGCGCTTAAGCCTGGCATCGGAACAGAAAGTGCCGTACAGCCATGCCGTACAGCATTCGGCTGCTCAACTGCCGCCCAACACGGATATATTTACTTGGGGTGTACGCGGTGCGAAAGAAAAGAGAGCCTCAGTGAGACGTTTCTGCGTGTATGAGCTTGAAAAAAAAAGGGAAATGGAGTGTAGCAGCCTACCCAAATGGCCCAAAATCTCGGAAACAACGCTCATTTGAGGAGGGGTCCCATATGGCCAGAACTCCCCCACCAAGTCTGCCGGCTACTCGTTTGTTCTCTGAGTTCCCATGTGTAGCAGGGAATGGTAACAGTCAGCAAATTTCCAGTATTGATTGAGGAAAACTCACTCGGTCTTCGAAGATCGATCGGAAATGAGAGACCGAAAGGACATCTTTGAAACAGGACATGAATTCCGGGTATATCTCTTAGGTGGACGAACCATCATTTACTGTTACAATCTCACCGGAAAGACTAGATGCTCTGCAGGCTAAACACCCCCCCCCCCCCCAAAAAAAAAAAATTGGCGAGCAAGCCAAGGCAATGAATGGATGATTTTCGTACCTTCCCGTTCCTTTTTCGGGATGCGAGCTTGCAAATTAGTGGACGAGTGAACGTGGTGTCAAAATCAGATGTTGGGATGGAGCTTTCCAGGCAGGTCACTCGACCAGGAGCCGCAGGCGAGCAATATGTAGCCAGAACCTAGAGAACTTGCACCAGTGGCAAGTACCGCCTAAAAAGGCGCAAAAAGCCAAGTAAAGGTAGTCAGGAGAATGTGTGTTGGATCGCGCAATCCGAGGACACAGTGGGATTCCCGGCTACTAGAGGGCCCAGGAGAGAGTGCACAGAGACTTGTGGTCAAGAGTGATTCCTTGCCGCTTGCGTTCTTCAGGGCATCCAGCGGAATTTGTGCGGAGTGTGAGCCCAAAATTCAGCCATACGCCTGCGATAAAGAACCTACGTACTACTTTTAGGTGCATAGGCGGAAGGCGGAAGAAAGACTGCAGGCGATCACGTGATGTGTACTGATACAACCGCAAACAAGAGCACAGCCCTGTCCGGGCCGCGCCCCGATCTCCGCCACCAACTTGCCACCAACGCTAGAATCTGGGTCGCAACAACTGGGGAGTCGGCCAGGAAGCCCAACTCTCTCTGATATGTTGGACCCTTACCCGTACCCCCCATACCTCCCGCCAGACCCGCCACCCGTGCACATTCTTATGTTCAAGTTGGTCGTCTCCCAATCGTCTCTCCAATGTTTTTCTCTACATCCGGGCGACTCGCAGTAATGCACGTGATGTGCGCGGCTGCCTGACCTCTTAGACCGCAGGTGTTCATCTTCCTCACAAAAAAATGGCGGTGTGCCTGTGATCGGTCGCTCGAGCCTCGAGACCCGCTCTCCATATTCCGATACCGAAAACCCCGTGGCAATCGATACAGGAGGTTCTAATCTATGGCGCGCTTTGCTCCTTCATCGTGTACAGTATGCTGGTGCTCTATTCAGGGTTGTTTCGCCCGCGGACTTTCATTACAATACAACAAATGCGACACCCGGGAGGTATCGTCAAAGGAACAACTGGGTTCACATCCATGGGCCTTCGCCACTTTGCCGCCCGACCTCCTGTATGCCGTCTGCTCACAAAGTCTTGGTGCGCGCGTATTGGTGCAGGGTGAGAAAATCGTGTTCATCGTTCCCTGCATTACCACTACCATCGTCACGGTTATCATTGGGTCTATAGTCTTCGACATCCCTCCTGTTCTGAACTCATATTCGAAGGCTGAGCTACCCAATCCACCCGCTGGATTTGTCCACCATTGACTCTAGCCAGACCGATGACCAAGGCAACACGATCACTGCCTGCACCTCAGCCTCCACCATCGTGCCCCACGCTGGCGGGCCTGAGTTCGACGTCAATTTCGGGAACGTATTTCTGCGTAACATCTATCCCTTTCGTCGTATTTCGACTTCATTGTTCCGACAGCTTGAACTTCGGCAACACCGTTGCAAAATCGCCCACCGGCGCTATATCAATCCGCCTGCTCTCCACTATTGACAGGCCCTGGCTGTTGTCAAGGACGTTCCGGATGTACCTATGGCACAACTGATGAACGCGTCGCCCGAGCTGCAGGGAAATGTGGAAGGTGCCCGGCCTTGGCCCGGCCTGCTCCGCGCGCCCCACAAGCAATACACTTCCCCCTGACCCCACCGAGCTTCCCACGGGTAACGCATCCCCTACCCCACCTCAAGCTGCTGCCCTCGAGGCGGCTGATCCGGCCAACGGTGATGGAAGCGTGGAGAAGTACGCCCCGATTATCATCGACCTCTTGGGTGGGAATCTGATCTGTGTATTAGCCTGTTTGCGATGTAGCCATTCGAGCCATCTGATGGCTGTTTGGCGTTGCGCAAACTGATGGCTAATGGCTGATGGATGGCTGATAAATAAAGTCAGTGTGAGCTCTTTTCTGCTTGAAATAGTGTCAATGAGTGTGTTCTTACACGTGCATCAGGAAAAACCTCCTTGGAAAAATTCTGCTATTTTTGCGCAAAATATCTTTGGCCCCCTCAAATTTTGATAATTTGTGATATTTAGGCAAACATTGAGCAAATGTCTTCACAATTGTGCATATTCCAGGAGGTGTCCATATAACTTCAGCAAATCTGTGGAAAACTTGGAGAATTTTGCGACTTACTTACAACCGTGTTGAACTACGGTAGTAATGCAGTGTCGCATACTACTGTAGTAATCCGACCAAGTGTTCAGGTGATGCGTGACGGCCACTTGTGAACTGAACATTTTTGGTATAGGTGACGGTGACATTGCAATTTTTTGGCCCAAAAACATCAAAAACCACGGAAATTTTCGGTCCGGCATTCGCCGGACTGCCATATATAGTAATTTTCTGTGATTGCCGAGGAATGAACACCTTGCCCAGTGAACACTGTTGGTGACGGGTGACACCCAGTGAACACTTGGTCGGATTACTACAGTAGTCAACGGATTGGTCAAGAACGTCGGACATTTGTCCGCCATGCTATAAGATCTCCGTTCAATGGGTGCAGCTGTGCCACACTCAGGAGAAAGGAATACTTCGTCAGATATTGTCCACCGAGGTGGGCATTCAGAACTTTGTGAGAATTTCTATAAGTCAGATTGACCCGGCCCCAAGCTGTACGTGATTCGGGCCATCAACTCCGATCGGCCGAGGCTCTGAAACACGGAGGCGAGCCCGTGACGTGTCAAAGGTGGTTTGTTTTGATCCCACCGCGTTTTTCCCTTCTCCCACCACCTCTCTGCCATCTGACCTTCACTTACCTCTACAAACGCTCGCGATGCTCCTGCCGTGTCCGCCGCGGTGACCCGCCCCAGCGAGGTGAGCCATGCTCTTCCGCTTTACGAACAGAACAAGATCTCACATCGTGCGGATATGTAGTACAGCACCTGTACTGGTGGCAAATCCCCCTCCCGCTCCAGCAACCCCGTTCGTGCCAGCGATGTGAGTCGTGCTACGCTTTATTCCAGGGATTTTTCGCTCACGCTGGGAGGACAGTGCACTACCCCTGCCCCGGGTCATCCGGCCCAGCGACGTGAGTCGTGCTAGCGCTTCATTTACCGGATGAGTACCTGCTCACGTCGAGAGGACAGTGCAGCCCCTCCCCCGCTGATACATCTAAAATTCTCGCGCACGGCAGCCGGTACCGATATTGCGACCCCGGTGTCTTCGCCCACAGACGCGGCAGCAAACCCAGGCGACTCTGCGACGGCGAGGGATGGCAACCCCACGGCATCTGCGGTTCCTGGGCCGCCCGCAGCGACGGTTGGTACGGGGACGGATAGCCAGACGCAGACGCAGACACTCACGAACGCGTGCTTCGGCGCGGCGACGGGAGCGCCCGCGGCTGTGCCCACCGACGGTTCAGGCTCGGGGTCCGGCTCGGGGTCGGGGTCGAGTGCGGCGGCGGCGAATGGGAGCGGTGGTAGCAACAGCTTGTGCGTTTTTCGCTTTCGCTTTCCCCCATCCCTTCTTCTCCTCTTCTCTTCCCTCCCTTCCCTACCTCGTGCGCGATGAGATGGTCACGAGCTAACCTCACGCCTCCCCCCACCACAGCCTCGTACACAAGCCCGCGTTCATCGGCGCCCTGGCCGCCGTCGGTGTCGTCCTCGCGCTCATCCTCCTCTTGGTCGTCCTGCGCTGCCGCCGCTCCCGCGCCGCGTGCAAGGGGCGCAAGCTCGACGCGGAGATGGACGCGGCCTTCCGGGAGACGGTAGTGGATGCCCAGACGCAGGCGGAGCTCCTAGCGGCTCCTTTGAGACGTCCACATTCTGTTCAATGTTGCTGATGCTGGGGAATAGTGGCAGAATGTATATTACAATCCCATGTATCACGTAGTTTTGTATTGAATATATCTATTTCCCTTTCTACTGTGCTTGAAGTTGAGAAAGTGGTACAAAATTCAAGGAAACCTGCGTGCAATGTGGCCCAAAATTAGCCAAATTATCAGAATCCTTGAGGGGGGATCCTATTTTGATATAATTGTGCTCACTCCTGCAACTCGAGATGATTTTGCATATTTTGCGATATTTTGTCGCAAAATATGCAAAATTATCAGGGGAGGGTTTCCCTGATGTGGACCTTAAGGATTGCCCCTACATTGTATGAGACCTCCAAATCCACCAACATTAACTATTTTGGACCTATCATCCGGCTGTTATATGTGAGTGGGACTGATCACTCATACATGAGCTGTACGACTCAGAGGCAACTTAATGACTCCAAAAATATTGGGGAGTATCAAGCATTTGAGCCATTAGCCATCAATTTGCGCAACGCCAAACAGCCATCAGATGGCTTGAATGGCTGCATCGCAAACTCTCTATTGCCCCTCGTGGTTATCGGTGTCGTTTTGTATATTCGGCGGAGCGGGAAGTCTGCCGGAGCAAAGCACGCACCTGTCAAGTGCAGGGACGCGGAACCGGTGAGTAAAACCACTTCAGACATAAATGAACGTCATTCCTTCCTCCGCGGTTGTAATATGACGCCTTTCCGACGTCCAAGTTCTCCAGCCGGTGGCCTCCATATCGGATGCATTGCGATAATTGACAACGAATGACATTCCCCAGTGCTCTCTTTCCCGTCGCAAGCTGTGCTTCAGCTAAACTCCAAACCCGTACAATGTCATACCATTGCGTTTCAGCGCATACATTACATCAAGCGGCGTGACCGTCGTTCTGCAGGACAAGGTCAGCCCTCCGTCTTGCACACGTTGAGAGTTATCTCAGCGAGATACGCTTACCTGTACCCGTGTTCTGTGTACAAGGTTGCGTCGTGGATAACACCCTCGAGGAATATCTTCAGCGCCCCCCGCACATCGCCGTAAATCCTTCGCGATATGCGCTTGACGCCGCCGCGGCGGCCCAGGCGGCCAAGAGTTGGGTTTGTGATCTCTGTAGATGTGAGTGGGTATGTCAAACTTTATCAGGAGGAATAAGTGTTTCTGCACTAACCTAGTATTCTTGCTCGCAGGCACCGACGACGATTGGGATACCAAGGCTGCATGCAATTGGTCTTGCCGCCGGTACTCTTCCGTGCCTAGGGATAGCGTAGAGTCAGTGCTCGGGTCTACACGAGATTCGGAACACTCACTGTTCCCTTGGTACGTGCCATGAAATGGGCTGATTATTTTAGCAACGTGGGGAAAGAATGAACTAATGAGTGACTCCGAGTCGGCTGTTTATTACCGGATCCGTCCCGTTGATTTTAAATGTTTGGCAGTGCTTCGCTTAGCGAGAGTCGCACTGCACGATGCCGCACGGGTGAATCCCGGTCCAGGTTGGCATGGTACTGCTGAATAATCTAGGTATCCAACAAACGGTAAGCTGTCCCTAAGTAGAGAATAAACGGTTAATGGTGTCTCAACAATCACTCATGTCGCGTCCAAGGCGCGATAGATCTTCATCTGTTCGATATCTTCGGCCTGGCGGAGAACTGGGATTCGTGTGAAGCCAGTCAACACCAGAGGGCGGATTGTCTCCAGTATGTATGCATCCAGCCGAAACGATCATGTACAAACCGCAGTGCCGCGCTACGTCCTCGATATTGCAGGTTTGCTCCATATCAAGTATATATGATGCGTCCTGGACCGTTTGACATCCCAACCTTTCCGCCATAGCAACTCTGAGACTGGGTTTGCTTTGTTTGGTCAAGACAGTTCTGTGTGGAATAAATCAGAGCAAGAAACACTACGTTCAGACGACGTTCTGGTTGAAAACACGTTTGGTCCAATTTAATACCAAACGATGCAGCGAGGGCCTCAAATTCATTTTCGCCGGATATTCTGACACAAATGCGAATTCACTTTGTGAAAGGAGTCCGAAATGAGATTCTTCGTTCAGGGTGCGTTCAAGTTGATTCTTCGCGGCAAACAAGCGGCAAACCATGTCATTATACGCGGATCTTTCAATGCTGAGCAACAGTGACCTACGCTGACCTGCCGAGAGCTAAGGACACTTGGGCATGGGCTATACACAGAACCGTCTGCATAGCTCCGCGTAGGTACTTGAGCTAAGTCTCTGCGCTGGTGGGGTCGCGTTGATCACGTGATCGTATTCGACTCCACTCGGCAATCTCCACGTGGCGGTGGTCGTGTGACGTCTGTGGGGTTGATAAATACCGTGAGGCGGCGCACAAACGCCTTCGCCGCTTCCCCTCCTCCAGAGTGACTTTTTCCCGGGTCTTCCCCTACCGGACACGAAACACCGACTACCATCAACCACGGCCACTATGACGATTTTGTCGACACGTTCAACTGCACTTTGCCTCTTCGTGTCCTTTGTAGCCGCGCAGCTGTCTGCTATTCCGGACTGTGCACTCGGCTGTGCGGAGGCGACTGCGACAAAGATTGGCTGCAGTCCGTGCGTTTCTCGCTTCCTCCCTGAAACCAAGGCAGGGAATCATCAGTTGATTTTACTAATGTCGAGAAATCAACCTAGGTTCGACGCAGTATGCATCTGTGCCGACTCTTCCTTTGCTCCGAGCGTAATCCAGTGCGCTGGCACAACGTCCTGTTCGCCTGAAGTGCAAGCACAATTAAGTGATATTCTTCAGGGGATATGTGCTACTGGCAAGTCGAGATAACACTTGACTCTGTAATCGCATTTACGGATTCAAACTGATGGTACTGCAGCATCCGGATCGGCTTCCGGCTCCGTGTCTACGTCCCGCACCGTGAGCGCCTCGGTGTCTCCCCCAGGGAGCTCAACCCCCGCGCCTTCCGGAAGCGTTACCATCGTCCCGCCCCCGATCAGCCCCTCGTCTGCGCCTTCTGGTAGCGTTACCATCGTCCCGCCCCCGATCAGCCTCTCGTCTGCGCCCCCGTCGAGCACATCATCGATCGCTCCACCTAGCAACAGTAGTGCTGCACCATCCTCAAGCCCGTCCACGGGTTCCGCGTCGCGCAAGCTGGCTCCCGGCGCCGGAGCAGGAATGGGCGCCCAATTGGCAGCAACGATGATTATTGTTGGACTTGGGATGGGGACGTTGTGTTTGTGATGACGATGGGCGACTCCTTTACGATGATTTCAAGGGACGTATCGTTCACTATGAGTCCGCCACAGGTATCACTCGTAATCTGCCTAAGCAATAAGGTCACGGAAGGACGAAAGTTTGTACAACTATACTCTATTGTATCCATCGAATACGATCCCAGCAATTTGCCTCCGCCTCTGATTTCAGGGATTTTCCTCAGATGGATTGAATTGTTGACTCCGTCAACAGTCCTGGACATTCCCCCAAAAGTACCGCATAGTAGGATTAGATATATCGCGCAATCATCCCTACTTATATTCTCCGTGCACCGATTCAAGCAGGGTCAACCGTGCACGAAACAAGGCAGCCGCAGTGGCCCTCGCACTTTGGATCGGGGGTAGGATTCTTGTCCGGACAGCCATATCCTTTCAGCAAACATTTGGCGGTTTGACGAGCACCACCATCGCAGACTAATCTCGTGATGCAGCCGCGCGGAACCTACTCGGAATTAAACATTCAGTGAGGTGTCCCAGGGTTTGAGCGGAGAAGAAATGCTCACAGCTTCGAGGGCTGAGCGCGGGAGAACCGAAGGCTGTATATTTGCGGTCAGTCTTTGTGGGCAAGCGGAAAGAGAAGACCCACTGTAGCAAGAATCGTAACGATGAATGGCGCGAGGAGAGCGGTGATTTGAATTAGTTTCATCGTGGGCGGTAGGGGACTTGGATACATGCAGCTAACTTTACTCGCCCCATTTAAAGCATTCTGTGGTCGGAATTATGGATGACGAAATCCAATGCTTACGACGGTATCAGGGTCATCGACTTGTCAAGGACGAGGAATGAATCCGTGGCAGGTGTGTACCAGGATAAATATCATACCAATGACATTCATTTATTCCATTCATTCTTGTCGGGTCTAAAACGTCTGCATGAGGTTCCATTCAGTAAGGATTGAAATTATGTGGCGCACGAAGCCCCACGGCGTCGACATCATTCCCGTATTTTGCAGCCGTGGTGAAATTACCCCTGGTTCCTAGATGCAAGTCAGTTCAACATGCTACGGCCGACAGCGCGTATTAATAGCGGACTGGAGGACACAAAGAAATGATCCGGGAATAACAAACGGGAAGGAGCTAGTGGTTAGGGTGTTTTCTAGGAAGACAATTCAGACTTACATACTGTACATTGATTCTCCGGCCGAGAAGTGTTAGAGCGACGAGCCATGAATCTGCCTGTCCAGTGCCCAATGTCAAGTAGATCCGTGCGATCAATATTCATTTGGCTCGCGGTGAATGTCATATGGGCGCCGAGTGAGTAAAGCACGGAATAAGTTATACAATTGCGGGGATATTGAATATTTTAAACGCCGGGGCGTCTAATTTAATACAGCGGTAGGGCCGACAAGCGGCAGAGCCCGATAACGGGCTGAGTTGAACGAGTGATTGACAGCTGGCAGAGTGTTGAAATGGGAGCCTCAACTGCTCTGGTGGTTGCTGCGCACCCTCTAATATTAGTGATGGACAGCAAGCAGAGAGGGGCAATAAATATGACAGCATGTGCAATAAATGGGCCTGCAAGTCAGGGCCCAAAGCCGGCTAGCCATTCAGCGAGAATGAACACATGTTAGTGATCGACGATCGACTTTTTCTATTCTCACGACAGATTTTTACTGCCCGCGCACCATACCCGAGTGTTGGTTTTCAGATGAGCACTATAGGTTAGTGCTCATCTGGAAGCATCACATACAGAGAACCTGGAAATACAGTTTCCAGGGCTCCTCTTCCCAAAGATCAAACCTCATGCTTTCGTATATTGTAGTGACTTGGCTAAATATATATTAGAGAGCTTGCGCAAGAGCCACCAGTAGCCACCCAGTGGCTCATCAGGCATGCGCAATTGGGTGGCTCACCCGATTTGGTGACTATCTGGTGGCTCAGGTATGACATCATAGGCTTCAATATTTGCTTGTATGACACCCTTCTGCCTCCATAGTGACTCACCCAATTTGGTGGCTATCCAGTGGCTCAGGTACGAATCAAGCATCACAATATTTGCTTATTTGATGCCCCTCTGCCCCTCCAGACATGCAGTAGGAAGCTTATAGAGGACTACCTGTTGACCCTACACCATAAGAATGTGAAGTATGCAAAGGGCATGTAAATTTAGTAGCCACCCCCATTGCGCATGCCCAATGAGCCACCAAGTGGCTACTGGTGGCTACTGGTGGCTCTGCGCAAGCTCTCTATTGAGATCATGGAGGAGTCGAAGAAAGAAAGAAAACAAAAAATCTCATCCAGGAACTCGAATAAAAACTCATCCACTGGGTTCCATCATATATATGATACGGTATACGGATAATATCTGTCACCAATCGGTGTTGAGCGTAAAACATATCGTCCACAGATGGCGTGATACACCCCAAAGAATGAGGGCTTCATTGGACGTGGAGTTGTTTAAAGACAGCCACCGCAGCATTCTAATTCGAACGGTCTCATCACAGACGATACGGACCGTTCGAGCATCTGTGAGGGGGTCCGACAATTATGGTTCAACCCACGCTTGATGTTATCCCGATAAAGTGCAAGCTAGGACTGTTCGAGTCATAGTGTTTGAACCACATTCGAATAACACTGTTTGAAGCACGTTTGGACCATGCAGTTTGAACGTGTTCAAACTGTAACATCAGTGACCACTGTTCAACTGGAGCTAGTGTTTGAACTCCCAAAAAAAAGTCGCCTTGCCTATGGACTCAAGACTGCCGCGATATATTGCAAGATGGCCCAGAACGCTTGGAAAGCGGTCTTGGCTGGAGGGACCTTCCGGCAGATATGGCCTGTAACAAAGTTTTATGAGTCTTGGATCTCGTCTTCAATCTGATCCCGTTTGAACCGCAGCACTGTTAGAACAATTCAATCTTGTAACGAAAACGAAGTGTATTAACCTTTGTCTGCATCGAATTTCTATTCGAACAGATTTTGAACAGGTGTTCGAACACCATGGCCATTTCTTTGAATTTTGTTTGAACGGTGATCCCACCTCCAGTGAGTGAGAAATGTTAAGGGACTAATGGCATGTACTACGGTTCATATGGTCTAGTTGAATTTGCAGCTTTGATACTAATGATAATAACATGTCACGCCTTCACCCCGGTATCGACAGCTACGATCTGCCCCACTACCGTGGTGACATATAGTGTTCTCTTCTCCCGCGCTCCATCTCGCCCGAAAGCTGCCGCGGTCGGCACATTGAGCAGTGTGCTCCCCGCCAGATTTCCCACCGCAGTCTCTTGCACCCACGTCCCATTCGTCAGGGGAGTAAACAGCTGCAGTGCCCCCGGATGGGTCGCCACCCACGCCCGTCCCTTGTTGTCGAACACAAAGTCGTCATACAAGTCGGTGTGGGTGAAGGACCCCAAATCTCCGAGCACTTTAACCGCCCCGCCGCTCAGTGGGACGCGCGCGAACGTCCCCTGCAGACTGTTGGTGAAATAGAGTAAGCCGTCGTGCCCGACGCGAAGTCCATTGATGCCGATGGGGATCGCAGGTGGGGCTGGCGGGCCCGGCGCGAGCGCTGGGCCCCGGATTTTGACATGCACTGCGCCGGTGCGCATGTTGACCTCGTAAACCACGCCGAGGTACGATTCCGATGCGAGGACAAGATCGGGGTGGCCGGGGAAGGAAGCGAGGCCGTTCGTGAGTGTACTCTGCGGGATGCGCGCTGCGGGCTTCGCGACGGGGTAGCCGGAGGTGAGGTCGACGCTCCAGATGACAACGCTCCCGCGTATTGCAGCGGCCGCGGTGACGTTGAATATGGAAGTGACAACGGCGTAGACGTCTGGCTTATATTCAACAATTCCGGTGAGACCAGTGGAGTTGGCAAAGGTGTAGACCTCGTCCAGGGTCGCATTCGCGGCGCCAGGGTCCAGCGTGAACAGCGTGGGCGATTGGATGGAAGTGACCAGAAGTTTGGACGATGGGCGGACGACGATGTTCTCGAGAATCACTGGCGTTGGAGACTGGTAGATTAACTGCGTCGGGAACGTCGCCACGACACATCCCGTGAGGGATAGGAGAAGCAGGAAATCAGTGGTACGAACCATTATTCGTGGTGTCAAACGCACTCCCTCTGAGTCTTTATAAGTCTCAAGCATTCAGCAGTAATATTGGAATCAGAGTCCGTCGCTCGCTGTCGCCGCCGCCGCCGCCGAGCATATCAGGCATTGTGTTCCTGAATGTCGTATTTCTTCCCCTTGTAACTTACATCCTCTCCACTGGGTTTAATTCTTCCTCTTTAGCTATACTGGTTCCTGTCCAGATATTGTAAGCATAAGTTGTTGAATTAATTTCCTGCGCGTCTGCGAGGGTCTTCTGCTAACCCCGAGTAAAGGCCGTGGCCACCTTTACCTCAACAGGTAAGCTGTATTGAGTACCACCTCTACCTCTTTATAAAATTGTCCGTTTGTCCGAAACCTATATCTTTATAAGGATATATCAGAGACTTGGCAGTGAGCCACCAGATCAACTGGTGGCCAATTCTTCTTGGCAACACACCATCCCCTAGGGCCAGTTCAGTCACTGTTTCTAGTCCCTAAAGAGAGGAAGAAATAGTGGCTACCACAAGGTTCAACGCCGCAATGCTAGTCCATGTAAGGAGCCACTAGTTGAACTAGTGGCTTACCGCAATGGTCTCCATATTGAGGGCTCAGGGCACCCTTTATTCTAGCGCACATACGCCTTCAAAAGCGCCTTCTCCCGGGCTGCGCGGCGAAGTGCAGGAGGCATCCGGCAAGACTTGGCCTCTGAACAGCCACTGTGGTGAGATAACCATATTTGAAGTGCACCTGAAGCACATCTGAAAAAGGGACGGTCAGAACAAACCAGTGCTTATCAGACCCTTATGGTGGCAAATTAAATGTCTAAACACTTGTGGAGCTCATCTAAAGCACCGGGTTAAGCGCATCTGAAGCGCGTACTCTGACTGTCCCTAATGACACTCTTTCTTCGCCGCAGCACGGCCAATTGGACCAATGGAATGGTGATGTACAAGAGAACCACCCATCACAGAAGGATGCCGAAGTTGAGGGCCACTGCGGAGATGTGAGTTACTTGTCACAGGTGGAGAAGATAAAAGTGCGGCAACGACGGGGATAGATAATTAGATCAAGACTTACAGTCATTCTTCGTCCGAAACACGAGCGTTCTTACCGCCCTCGAAATATTATACGCGGGGAACACATAGCCATATCGAAACATACTCGGGAGGACGGGGATAGAAAAGTTGCGGACGGCGACGTTGGAGAATATCCAGAGGAAGAGGAAGATTGGGAGGAAGGGTAGGGTGATCAAAGTGATCATCGCATCGAGAGCGAGGCCGCTTCGATAATTCCACATCAGTGTTAGGAAATTTAACGTCATGTGAAGTGGGGAAAAAAACACGTACCATGAAAGCATTCCAAACTATGTGAAGATTGCAGGAATTCTAGCCTGGCACATGCGACGGTTGAACATCACAGAGCTTATGTAGATCTGCCTAGCTTTTTGATGATTGTGCGGATCTGCAACGGTATATATACCGTTGCAATTACTTCCCGCTTTTCGTGATCGCGGCGTTGATACGGTGTTACTGTTTACAAAGCAAGCGCACGGATCCGTACCCGTCTCTCTTGATCTCGTCTGCCACGCTAGAATTCAGGTTCTCGACAACTGTTGCTTTATGAGGCGCAGGCAGGTTGGCTGGTCACAAGCCGTAAATTCCATTTCCGAGAATCCGACTCCTTTCGACCTCTACTCATTATCTCTTCGAGTTTCTCCCTCCAGTGGTCGACTTACGTCTGGCTACTGCATGTGCGGCCCTATCTACTGCAGGTTTATCGTCTTCCCAAGCAAACGGCGGTGCAGTATGTACTGTGCCTTCGATCTGTGGGCGATCGATCATCGCCTGGGCAATACACGTTTCATCTGTGATATCCGCTGTCCATATGTCGATTACGGACTCCGGGGTGATAATTTTTTTGTGGTTTTAACCTTCCACGACGTAGATGTTTCCCCGGTTTTCTCTCCGCACATGTGGCTCTCATCCGTTCTCACACTTCTTTTTCTATTAGGTCCTTCGTGGGCCGTTGTCTTACCTGCTCAACAGAATCCTACCCATCAAGGCCGATCTACCACCAAATTGAATCGCTGCGGCCTGAACGCCTCTTACGCCCTCTCGGCCAACAACACTGGGACGTTGGAGAATTTCTCCGGACGCGTGAGTATGCGGACTATATCCAGGTTTGTCCATTAAAACCCTGACCATGGCGGTACGTCACGACCGTTGAATTGATTGGCCGAGGTGCGTCGTGTTCTTGTGTGTGGATGATCCTTTCACTCATCTATCACTGCGTTCCGGCCTCGGCTAGAGCGTGGGATGTCTACAGTAGGGGACAGTCAAAGGCATCTACTTTGATGAAGGTTATAGTAAGTCCCCGGAAATGATCGGGATGCAAAGTAGACCTAATGAAGGTCTTTCTGAATTTTTTTTAGCCCGATCCTACGAGCCGTTCCTGAGATAAAGGGGTATTTGTATTGATGAACCTCCAAAACAATGGCCGTACCCCAAAACCTATGGTAAAATCACGAAAATATTCTTACAGACTCCTTTCAATGAACTGAGTGTGATGCTGCTTTTTTTAAGAAAATTCAACGAGCGGTTCCTTCATAATTAGCCTGTGAATTTTTTGTCACACGTGTCACTGTCACGTTTTCACCTGGTTCAACTTTGAAGAAGCAAAGTCCGGCCTGTTCTCTTGCATTCCCAGGCTACATATAGCTGCTTGTTGATCAGTAGTGCATCCTGACTCCCCCTATCATGCCTCCCAGGAAGAAACAGACTCGTAACATCTCTGGCTTGACAAACCAAGAACTGCTGCATGGCACAATTATTGAGCCACCAAGATGATTTCAAGAATCAGGTCTCAATGGTGGAGGAGTTGATTAAAAGGAGGGGACATGAAGTTATATTTCTTCCCAAGTTCCACTGCGAGTTGAACCTCATTGAAATGGTAGGTATATTTTCTTGCCTAATCACAACAAGTATGTAACAATTGTTCAGTATTGGGGATGGGCAATGGACCAAATACAGATATCAGGAGGAAGAAAAGAAGAATTTTGAACAGGCCAAAGCTGCAGCCACCAAGTGGTTGGATGCTTGTCCACCCGAAGTCATCTGCAAATTTATCAACTGTTCCTGGTGATTTACAAGTGCTTACTGGTTGGGATTGACTGGGTGGGCTGCAGATTGAGCTGTGAAGAAGTATAGGTCACACTGTACCTTTTCTGAGCAGGCATTGAAGGCTTTCGAGGCAGCAGGAAGGCTCAAGGGGCCAAGATAGGTACACACAATTTTTGTTCAAAGGGGCCAGAAATTTGGCTGTACGTAATTTCTCGTGGAAAATTTGCGAAAAATTTGTTTTAGGCTTATTTTGAGGTGCTGAATCTGATTCTGAAGTCAGCTAAGCTCTCTATTAAGTATATAAAGTGTTAGGTGAGTTGATGAGTTTGACTATCCCCCACTGTAGGCCCACGGAACCGTTGCCGAGGTGCCACGAGCTTTGTGTAGCCGTCATCAAAGATCTCGAACAGCGCTTTCTCGCTTAGGTACACACAGCCTTGGCGAGGCCCACCGATGGCCGCAACGGCTTCGTAGATGTCAGTCGGCGAGGCGGCTGCGCATACCTCGACATGTCTCCATCTACACTAGCAAGTTTTCTTCACATTGAGCTCTGCCTGTACTGTACTTTTTCCTTCAAATCGGTAGTCACGTGTCACACACCCCTCTGTCGATCACGAAATTCGGTCGAGGTCACGCATCACTTGGGCCTCTGTCGAACCTCCAAGCAGTCATGCAGGTCCCCAAACTGCCCAAAAAGTGTAAAAAAGACGAAATTTTCAGTTCAAATGCCGAAATTTTGGGGGTGTCACGCAAAAATTTGGCCGCTGCCAAAATGTTGAATAGGTAAAATGGGTCACGCGTCACACCCCCTGTCGATTTGAATGAAAAAGTACAGTATCCTGTTCCACACCCTACCGTGTAGCAGTTCCCTATCAACCAGTTGCACCACACTGCCAGGACCGCTCAGTCCCCACCTTAATCCTGCTCACTTACCAAGTTTAGGCGGCGGGAGGTGTGTCTAGGCACCTCCTCACACCTCATTATTGTTGTGACTAGCCGGCTAGACGCGGCTAGACACCGCCTCCGGCTAGGCGGTGGCTAGATTTCTCGAAATGGTGTTGTGTATCAGGGGCCGGAACGCAGGTGTATGTTAGAATTTTGCGTAGTAATCGACACAGGAAGTTCTGACTTATGTTGTGCCTCGCTCTTCCATCCTATCCGATACACTGACACTCCTTCCAGGGTGGTTTTGTCCCCAGACTCTTCCAGTATAATTCAACAAATGCGACACCCCTCTCGATCAGATATGGCAGAGGCGTTGTCAATGGAACAATCAGGTTCACATCCATGCACCTTGGCGACTACATCATAGACCATATTACATGCCCTGGCTGTTTCTCAACGGGAATATGTAGGAATATACCTACTTACACGAGCAAACTGCCGCAATTCTACCCAAAGTCCACCATTCTGTTGTTCTTCTCTTGCATCAAATCTACCCGAGTTCTATGCGGGACTCTATGGTAGAATGATTTAAACCTTCGACCTTAAAAAATATCCAGACCTCTTCAAAATTCTTCGAGATATGGCTCGTGCAGTCCTGAAGAGTGAGCAGACCTGGACCGGAAAAGTTTCAAAGGCCGATGCTGATAGACTCACAGAGAAGCTTATTTGATGGGCAGTCGGGCTTCCACCTTTCCACCAACATACATATTCTTTGGCTGCAGACAGTCCTTTGGATTACTGTGAGTAATAGTTTCACTGTGTTTGAACAATTCAATAACCTCCCATTTAGAGCATTGCTGTCATCATTTTTTCCATAATGCCGCCGGAGCCCCGCGATGAGCGAACGTGTCGTTGATGGGCTGGATCAATGCAGCCCGTCGGAGCTCAATGACACCGGAGCACCTCATTGTGTGTGCCCAACTCGCACAGTGGTTCAAGTTCAGGTTGACTGAGGGAAATTACAACAGGTAAAGTGAGGTTTTTGGATGTCGGATCTTTGTCAACGGTCTTATCAATGCCCTCGCTCCTGGATCTCTTCAAAGACGAAATATTGGACCAGAAACTGTCAACCAGGATGCAGTCAAAAAAGCCTTATTCAACCAGCCCGTCCTGTACGATTTCGCCGGGACAAATCATATTGACACCACCGTCTCTGCAGAGATGACCTCTGAAGCCAGGGTCCACCGCTCTTTGACACTCTGGGCAGCGGCTGAGTATGTCAGATTGGATAGTCCAGCTCTTGCCAAACACATTTCACCACCCAGGAGGATGTGGTGGCAGTTGCAGCAATACCACAGGCTACAGGGACACCAGAAATGGAGGACTGGGATGTCGAGGACCTATTTATAGCATTAGTAGCATAAATAACATGCTATTTATTAGTTTCTAGCTTCAAATAGCCGCTACTAACAAAATGCTATGTAGTAGCTATTAACTCCTGCTAGCTATTCACCAGCAGCATGGTCATTTATAGTTCAAGCTAATAACTGCTAGAAACTTTTAAGCACAGGGCTAGTAGAATTGATCCCAATGAATTGAACACTCTCAAACAGGTGAACTTGGCGGTAAATGATGCCATCTGATGGCAAGTTACTTTGGCTGATCTCCCATAAAGTACCGTAAAGTTAGCCCCACCAAGTCAAAGGGACGATCAAAGCAAGAAAGTTAGGTTTCACAAGTTACTTTATTCACTCTCTCCAACGTACCAAATATGCCGAACGGGAGCATAGTTGCCGACACAGACACCGGAACTCCTACCGCCATCCTCCCGCCGGACATCCTCTACTCGCATATCCCCGGCGCCATCGCAGGGGCGGTGGGAGGGGATATGTCTCTCTTCATCTTCTGTAACATCTCTGGCATTGTTACGGTTGTTATTGGGTTTGTTCCTGCTTCCTTCTTCCTTCCTGCTCTCAATCACATGCTCAATGGGTGGGGATATCCTATATACCCGTTAGATTTATCCCAGGTTGAATTTGATGTGGATGACAACGGCAACAATTTCACTGCCTGTTGGGCAACCATGGTCGATTTGGGCGCCGGCTCTGCCAACGACACCGTGTTCGGGGACTCATTCATGCGTAACAAATCCTCTGTGTACGTTCTTTCCCATCTTTTCCTTCTGTCCCGCCTCCTCAAATCGATCCCGTTTCACTACTACCTTCTTTTTCCGACAGCTTCAAAGTTGGCAATAATGTGGCAAAGTCACCCACCGGAGCGGCATCAATTCAGTTCCTCTCCATTTTTGACCCCAGTATAGCGGCCCAGGATGTCCAGAATGCACGTATGGTACGGCTCACCAGCCTACCACCAGAGGCTGACTTTGATCATCTGAAGGGTGCCCTACCTGCGACTCCCAGCTCCATGTGGCCCATGAGTGATACTGTACCATTTTGACCAAATGTTCACTGGGTGTCACCTGTCACCTAAGGTGTTCATTTTGCAGTTCTTGGCAATCATGGGAAAATTCTCATATATGGCAGTCCGGCGAATGTGGGACCAAATTTTTGGGTGTTTTTTCGCCTAATTAGGCCACAAAATTGAACCGTCACTGTCACCTAGGTCAAAAATGTTCAGTTCACAACCCTCTGTCACCTGTCACCTGAACATTTGGTTGAAATGGTACAGTACACTCCCTCCTGACCCCACCGGGCTTCCCATGAGTAGTGTAGTACTGACCTCAACTCAGGTTGCGACTGCAGCTGCCCTCGAGGTGATTGGCCCAGTCAGCGGCAATGCAAGCGTAGAGAAATACGTCCCGATTATCATCGGCCTTCTGGCTGGAAATTTGCTCCTGCTCATTATCGGTGTCGTTGTGTATATTCAGTGGAGCAGAGGCAAGAGTTACGAACCTGTCAAGGTGGAGTTTGCAGAGATGAACCGTGGGAATATGGCCAGGAGGAGAGGTATTCAGACTAAAGGCTACATACACTCGATAATTCTTTGTTGTCTGGTGTTTCTGGTCTTGGGTGAAGTGGAAGAGCAAATTCAGAAGACTGGAACAACCCGAGCCAGAAGCCAGGATCTCAAGATAGAACTAGCAAATTTCGACTGTCATAAATGTCTGTTTTAGATCTATTCAAATTTCGAATTCAGGCCTGCAGTTTGTGATTCACCGCTAGTTCAATGATCTATAAACCTGAATGAGGTGCGAGGGCAGACTGATATCGTTTCCAGCGATTGACTTGTGATTAGGAGGGTTTTCGGTGGAGAAGAGATATGTTTCCTCTCCGTCAATAATGCATTGTGCTTTGTTTCGATTTCCCTTGCTCAAGCAGCACTTTTCTTTTGCCGAGCCTTGCATGAATCTGATAGATTAGCCACGGTTCTCTGACATGCATGATGCAAGCAAATCTGGCACTCTGGATTAATCAACTCATAATGCTTGGCACGGAGCCGAGTCAGAATCCACACAAGATAGGAGAGACTGAACATTATGAAGGCATCCTATATGAAAAGAAGCATGCATTTGGGGCAAGACGGGTCAAATGGCGCATGCAAACTGCTAAACACTGCGTTGATGAAGGCCAAGTCGCACTTCTGAGGGTGCGCAGGACACAGCAGAGGTTTTCAGGGTACTTTGTTCATAAACCTCAATGGACTTCCAAGGAGCAGTGGCCGATGCATGCACTGATGGAGTAAGCAATTCCAGAGTATTTCAATCACGAGAACTATTAGAGTACAATCACGACATCCTGTTCTGGGTGTAAGTAGCGGGAATGTGGGCAACAGCTGAAGACATCCATCAATTCGCTTCTTCGTTCAACTTCACACATCACGTTGTAGTAGGGTGTTCTGGCTGGCTAGCATACCATCCCCATGTAGTAGCTTAGTCACCATCCTACTTCTTGTCCTCTGCCGCCATGTCCGTTCTTTGAGGCTGCCAGTCCTGGTGTCTCCAATGTCTGAAGTCCAGCTGCAGGTGATGCCGACAAGCGTATTTAACACTGGCAGCTGTTGACCGTGCTGCATTCCTCTTCTACTCACCTCAAATGTCCAACCCAGAATGGGCACCTACTGCAGACAGCGTCTCTCAGCACACCCTTTAAGATGAGCAGGGGACGGCGCCACCGGCTACATCCAAGGATGCTGAAGTCACAATACGGTTTCTAGAGAGATCCCCCACAGCAGACGAGATGTGTACCGTGTATCTCAGAGCAATGATAAGCGGCATTATCCCATTGGCTATCGCCATATTCGCCTTCTTTTCTATCTACTGGGGTGCAGTATGGAAGTTGGCAGTGCACACATTGCCGGGGTGGATTGTTGTGGGTCTCCGCTTGTCGATGTTTTCAAAATACCCCATCCTGAAACCTCGTGAAGGACTTTGATGGAGGTATCGTCAGCCAGACAGTCTTGAAAGCATTCCACAACATGGGTTCGGGTCTGGGTGGAGTCTGCTTGAAGTAGCTAATACTGGTGCGAGTGTAAATCTGGCTGCCGCAATATCGTTCGAAGCCTCCGGGTACGACTCGTCAGCTGCGGTGACACTCATCGGGGCCGAGGCTAGGAACGAGAATGTATAGTGCGTTATTTCCTTCATGGAATCAATTTTAACTGAAACGTTGTTGTTGTACAGTCGGCTCCATTTTTCTAGGGTGTGTCTCCCTTTCCCACGGTTCGATCCCCACTTACCTGAGAGGTTTTTGCAGGTTATCGCTCAGCTTGACACTGGCTGGGAGTCATTCGCACTCCAGGTGGTGCAAAAAAGTCCTTTCCACTCCTGCTGATATCGCTGATGTCCTCTCCAACACGGCACAGCTGGTGACCAAGCCCATCGCTGTGGTTGCGCAAATCAATCACCCCCAACAGATTCGGCAGTGCAGGCTTTGTCATCTTCTGGATGCTCAACTGGATTGTGTTGTGTGCAAACCACTGTGAGCGTTGTAAAGGGTTATCTCCCTCTTTATAAAATTATGCTGTCCAAAGCCTTCAAGCTCTGCCGGCAATCTCCTTTTACGTTAATGCCTGCTGTTAGCTAAGCGGAGAGCAGCCCGGCAAAGCCAGCCGCGAACCGCTAGTAGACCTTAGCATATCCTCTCTACCTTGCTGCCTTTCCCTTCCCTTTCCTATTCCCAGGTTCAGACGCAATCATCAGAGGCAAAAATGCAATATATTGAGAAGAAGAATTACAGAGAAACAGTACATATCATACTCGCAAGGAAGGATGCCGAGCCACTGCTAAACAAACGGCAGGCACGACAACGACCCCACAAGTCCTAGACAACAGGCAGATGCTGGATACATGGCCCAGGATGGAGACGGTCCCGGCCAGTGACATGTGGGGGTCGAGAAAAGTGCATGATCGGAATCCTTGCCTATACACAGAGATGGAATGCATTGCTTGCGAGGAACAACAGACTTGGAACTCAAGAGCAATTTGATGTGCAGAAGAGTTGGGCTTTGACAGGACTACGACTTGAAGGCTGTACAGTTTGCGACTAAAACTTGATGCTCGGGGGATGGTACGTTTGGGTACTTGAGAATAGCTCGAGCATGGAGACTTGAAGGAGATTTGGGAGAGAACGACTTGAAATTTCTTTGAGGACAGGGACATGCCACGACTTGAGGGTGAACGGCCCAAAGGGACTTGAAGGAGAACAGCTTGAAGTCACTTGAGGAAGAACAGCTTGAAACCACAAGAACCAAGACCGCTTGAGGTAACTTGACTCATGGGAGCAGGGGACAAATCTGGGAGCCAACAGCGGGAAGACAATAGTTGGGCAGACAGATTGGGCGGGGCATGGTGGCTGGGAGGAAAGAAGTGCGATCATGGGATCAATTCCTGTCAAAAACCATCAACATGCGCACGGACCATCCACGTGCTGATGCATCCGTCGCCGAGTCACCTCGGGCATTGGCACTCCGGCAATGGATCATGATCAAATATGTTTTGTATTCCGGTGCCTGGATACATAAGGGGGAGCTCACTAATACAGAGTTTTTTTCCCCCATTCCAGCATTTTCTGTGATCTGGTAACGAGTCTTCGCAGCCAGGCCCACCCAAAGGATTTCTGGAAAGCTATACCACACAGTGTGTTGACTCAAGAAATTGCACTAAAAGAAAGGCCTGGTGTGTGAGGACCTGTTTAATTCATTTAAGCAATCACCCTGAACAATAAGAGAGTCAATGAATACCTGAATATCCGTTGCGCTGAATGTTAAAGCTTGCTGTCCAGCCCAGATACCGCCAGACAAAATTCCAAGCCACAAGTAAGTTGTTTGCCACCCCTATGGTACAGTCGAGTATGTGAGTATCAAACAGGTGAAGAAAAGTCTTCCCCACCACCTGTCAACTATACAGCAGCCCCATTCTGGGCTGTTTCAATCCCCATTGACACCCACACCTTGCGCATATATCCCCGCGCATCCAAAATCCAATCCGCTAACACACCCCCTTGCACAAGAGGTCCAAAATCCACCGTCCTGCCCGAGTTCTATCCACCTATCCTACTGACCCAATCTGGCCAGCCCACCACCATGCAAGTCAATGTGCACACATCCCGACAACCCATATCCTGTGCCAGCAAGTCAATGCAAACACCGTGTTGCCATTCTCACTGTTTTCTGCAGCACATCTTCATCCTGGTGATGAGATCGCCACTGCAACCACTGTGCCTGTCAAGCTTGTCTGACCCATGCACCATCAACACCCATGACCTTCCCAACCAACTTGCCCAGCCTGCCACACACCCCCTGCAGTGCCACATTGTACCTGCAGCCCTCCAACCATCAGTGGTGCCTGCTGTAACAGACACAACTTTCTTTGAACCCCCTATCCTGTCTTGAACCTTCTCAATCTATTTACACTGTGTTGTTACGGTCTCACACTTGTTCCTATACCCTAGTTCACTTCACATATTGTGAACACCACCACTCATTCACCTACGTTTCATTCCAACATCCAACTGATGGAAGATTGATGCACACATCAAATTCAAGGGGGTAACAAATCTTCTTTACAATTCCCTGATAGCCATTTACCAAGCCCAGAAAATCAATGTGAATGAATTGGAGAAGTAGTTTGAAGTCCACACATTGCAAGGACTCATGATTTTTGCCCTTTCAACCAGAGCCTTTTTTTTTGCCTCAGGACTGTTGTGTTTAGCCAGACATCTAACAACAGGCTTTCCAGGCATGTTGTATTAGGCGGAGTTTGATCCCTATTTTAAAGTCAATTTGTGAATGTGAATCAGAAGGGCAAGGGAGACATAGACATGCATTCCAACAGAGCTGAAAAAGTGAGAAAAGTGAGTTCAAGGCTGAAGAAACCACGCACAGTGTCCGAGATAAGATCAGAAAGCGCAGGTAGGGGCCAATCATGAGTTTGGAGGAATAAAATATAGAATACAACTGAAAAGAGGGAGAAGTACTTGAAGCTTACCATGAGGAAGTAAGGAGAAATGGGCTCCTGGCTCTATGTGCTTGCCTCGAGGATTTGTTCTAAGTTATCGGGGATTTGATTGTTCGGAGATTGATATTGATATCAATCTCTGAATAGATTTCGGCCGAAACGAACCGGCGCTGCATGGCAGCGCCGTCGTGCGAATCAACTCGTGACTTAGTAAACAAAGCCAAAGACGCCGTTTTTCCACGTGACACGCAAATCGGACCACCTTGATAGATCGGAGTCGCAAGCTCCCCCAATGACTCGCCAAAGTTCGCTTGAATTTTTTTGGGAGACATGGGTTTCCCTGAGATTTGGAAGTTGGACACAACTTGACGCCTGCACACTGCAATTTTGATCGAGATCTAGAATAATGCCACACTCCGAAATCTTCCTCTACCCTGCTCATCTGGTTCATGCGGATGGGAGACATTGTCGTTGCACTATACGGAATTTCATGATGAAAAATAGGTGGTACGCACAAGGTAAGCAAATCCTACGCAGCCTGTGTAATTATTACGCAAACTGTTTACGCACCTTGTGACACCATTGCAAAGCTTTGCCGCCATGATCTTGCCTTTGCAACGGTAGGTGATGGGTTTGCAAACTGTTTGCACACCACCATCAATGCCTTATGTGATTGCAATCATCACCGGTGATCAGCAAGATCTCCTGGTTTTGGTGATGGCACGTGTCAGCTATTCTATCTCCACGTCGTCTCATCGCAATGAAAGGGGTTGGCCGGCAAGCGGCGGGGCACAAACAGAATTCAGAACGTTAGATTTGCCTGTGAGCCTTTTATTTTCTGGACAATTACATGTGCACACAGTCCATACAATTCAAAAGAGATGAAATTGATGCAAAGTTGATATGTACTGTACACTTTCTTAATGAAAGTGAGTGACCTGCAAGCGGCGGGGCACAAATGAAAAGGACAGAGATTTTGGTCAGTTTTTCAGACACCTCAATGTTCGCTCGGTCGACGCTTGCGCGCCGACCAGCTCACATTGACCGTGTGAACTTCAGACTGCCGAAGTGGCCGAAAGGTTGTGTGCCGTTGTTGAATGATCCAATGATGCCCCAAGTCACATGCTAATTTTCGGACATTTTTGGTACTCTAAGCACAATCAGAACAAGTTCTGTTTGTGAATCTCCTCATGTTACCTTCTCTTTTTCCTCCGCGGTGCTGCCAGTAATCTTCCCGCTAGCTGCACCTCAAGTATGCCTTCAAAACCGTTACTTTTATTCAGTACATCGCCGGCGAGAATTTCCGGACGCTCTCCAAAATGAATTGAAGACCTCAGCGCTGCTCAGCAACTGACTGTTCCGGGAACTATATCCTTGTCTCGGTAGCCTCTCAATTTCTGTCTGGGTCTGGGATCGCAATTTCCCCTTATGTTTTGATATCTTGGTGGATCAGGACCTCTTCCGACGAAAACGTGCGGCTCTCTGATTTCCATTGGCCACAATCTTTGTTATGTCTGATCACAATGCCACTCCTCAATCGCGTTCGATCCCTGCGACAGCGTACTTGCTATTGACTCCGCGTGGTCGTAGGTCAAGCTCATCATCACATATTAACCGCCAAGAGTCGTGGTTCAGTACGCTCCCAAATCCCTCAGATTCCAATCTGTCGCCAAATCTTTTTTGAAACCCGAATGAATCGGACTGGGGTACATATGATGTATTGTTTTCGTCAGTGACCTCCATATCTAACAGTGGTTCAGCACAGTGCCGCGGCAGCAATTGAAACCACGGACGCATGACCTGTAAACCACTCCCACTCCCACCGACTACACCGCAGACCCCACAGCAGGATCATCTCCTCCGCGGGCGGCGGCATTGCGGACGCGGAGGGCCTGGCTGCGGCGGATCGCGCGCTTCCTGTCGAGGTACGTGCCCCCAGCGAGGAGAACAGCGGCTAAAATGGGTATGCACACAATCAGGGCGATGTTCCGGGGCGAAAGGGCCATGGTGAGTGAGAGATAGCTGTTATTTCTCCGCCCATATTTGTATGCGCGCGCCTATTTGACAGTGCTCCTGACAACGGCTATCCCAAATCTTCCCATCATCACGGGCCAACATGACTGTGACGACATTCGGTGGGAGCTATTTGTGGACAGTCGGCCTGATGGTTCTACCGTCTGATGTCATCTACTGAATTTCGATGCAGCAAACAAGCTATTACACACAAGATGTGGAAGTTTGGTAGGCGAAGTTCATTTCGTCCGCTATCCGATCCACAGAATCTCAATTTACTGTTTTCCGAGGGCATGGAGTGTTGGCTCAGCCAATCCTGGTTCAAGAGCCCGTCCATCCCATGTTAGCAGCATATCTAATCTTTCGTTATCTTACCTACATTCATCCCGTCACTCCGATACTTTACAGTTTACGGTATTCGCTTAGCCTCAGTTACTCTTTTGCTCCGTAACTGAGGCGTACGTATTTCTATTCATCTTTAAATTCGTCGTATTAATTCCTTTGTAGTCCTACGCTAACAGGTAGACTATAAATATATGAGTTACTCTTTTGCTCCGTAACTGAGGCTCCTACGCTAACAGGTTATTGGCACCCGTACCGGAACATGGCGTCAGATCTTACCTTGACTACGGCAACTGGCAAAGTTGTGAACACAATCCCGAGACTGCTCGAGGGCGGCACAAATTGGGTTGCGTACAAGGAGCGCATGGGCGCGTATCTGATGGGCCAGCCGGGCTTCCGGAAACACCTCAGGGGACGGGCGAAGGAGCCCGAAGCCCCGAAGAAACCTGAGGAGAGTGCGACGAAAACCGAGAAGGAAGCATACGAGACGGAACTCAATGCTTACGAGGACAGGATGGATGATTGGCTCCAGAAGGAGGCCGCCATCACCAACGCCCTCATTTCGTCATGGCCCGAGGAGGTCCATCAACGCCTGATAGGTGTCAGGCCGGTTTCCGCACTGTGGGATACTCTGTGCACATGGTTTGACAATCAGGATGTACTCGTGAAAACGGATCATCTGATGGAACTCACCGATACCCGCTGTACGAGCGACGACCCCGAGGACGCACTGAAAACCATCGAGCGACTCATTAAAAAGCGGAATGAATATATCCAGGCCGGCGGGACACTCACCAGCGACATCTACGCTGCCATCCTCACGAAGGTGATGCCGAAGAAGCAACGGCCCGTTGTCCAGACTGCAATCACCACCACGATGGCTGCCGGCAAGGAGCTAGACTTCGCGCTAGTCCACCGGACCTTGGAACAATCAATCCGTTTCGATTTGGCCGAGGAGCGCCGCGAGCGCGAAGAGGCAATGGCCATGGAGGCTAAATTCCAGCGTCAGCGGCAGTCAAAGGGAAAGAAGTTCTGCACGAACTGCAAAATGGACGGACACACCATGGATACGTGCTGGAGTCCAGGCGGCGGCGCAGAAGGGCAAGGCCCGAGCTCGAAGGGGAAGAAGAAGGGCAAAGGCGGCAAGAAGGGGAAGGCAGCGGCAGCGCAGGAGAACGACGCGAAGCCTGCGCAGCAGCAGGGCCACGCCGCCGAAGACCATGCGTACATGTCTGCAGCATCCCCGAGCTTCGCGCTCCGCACGACCGCTGGCCAGACCATTTGTCTCCTCAACACCAGCGCATCACAACATTACGACGAAAATCTCGCCAATTTCGTCAACGTCACGCCATGTGCGCCGTACGAGATCCAGACGGCATCAGGTACCGAGTTCGCGATGAAGAAAGGCACTGTAAAGTTTGAGTGCCATCAGGACGGCATTGTGAAGACATTCAGCCTATCACATACCTATTACCTGCCGTCGTGCTCGACACCTCTCATCTCCCTCACACGCCTACGCCGCCATGGACTTGTATTCAGCAACGCCAAGAGCGGCTACGCCACGCTCACCGATACCAAGTCGGGGAGGGAAATCCTCCGCGTCCCCGAACGCGATGGCGTCTACCCGCTGACGACGTGGAAACCCGAGTCGGGTACCGCCACGGGCGCCGCCCACGCCGCGCGCAGGTCGCTAACGCGCACCGAGGCCCACGAGAGGCTCGGTCACCTGGCGCACAGCACGATCGAAGTCCTAGCGCGGAACGGAGCCGCACTGAACTTCGAGGTCGATCTCTCCACACCTATAGTGGAATGTAAGGCCTGTATCGAAGCCAAAATGAAAAACTCACCCATTGCGAAGAAGCACAAGGACCCGAGGTCCGAGGCTCCAGGCGATTTCGTGTCGGGGGACCTGTGGGGACCGGCTGAAGTGACCGCAAGGGGAGGATACAGGTACTACGGCACCTTTCTAGACGACCGCACCGATATCGCAGGCGTCTACCTCCAAAAGACGAAGGAGGAGAAGGAGACCCTAGCCCACTACCAGACGTTCGAGGCCGAGATGAAGACGCAGCATGGCGTCGACATCAAGTGTTTCGGCAGCGACCGCGGGCGCGAGTACACGGGTGGCTTGTTCAACAAGCACCTGGCGGCCAAGGGGACGAAGCGCAAGCTCACCCCGCACGACACTCCGCAGAAGAACGGCGCCGCCGAGCGCCTGAACGGCACACTCGGGGGCCATATGCGAGCGATGCTCATCGCCAGCGGCCTCCCAAAGCAGTTCTGGGGGCTCGCCACCGTGTACGCCGTCTGGCTACGCAACCGCACACCCACGAAGAAGACCGCACCCATATCGCCGTACGAGCGCCTGACGGGCAACAAACCCGACCTGCGGCGCGCACGGCCATTCGGGTGTAAGGTGTGGGTGAGGGTGCTTAACGGGTCGAAGCTGGACCCGCGCGGCGTGGAAGCGATCTGGGTGGGACCGAGTGTGGAAACTCCGGACGGCCACAAAGTATACTGGCCGAAGAAACGTACCGTTACCGTCGAGCGGAACGTCCGCTTCGAGGACGGCACGGAGTTCAGGGGAGAGGCGCCCGGGGAGGTCCTTGTGGAAGTATGGCGGTCTAAATGCACATTTATTCCGCCGCAACATTTTTCGGTGATTTCGGTCTTTCCGCAACAAAAATAGGTGTTTTAGCGCCCTCCGCGCTAAAAAGATGGACATAATCGGTGTGTTTCTTTTGCGGGGAAATCACTGATTCCCGCAAAACTTTTGACGTCACCTGCAAAACTTTTGAAGCCGCCCCGCAAAACTTTTGAAGCCGCCCCACAAAACTTTTGAAGCCGCCCCGCAAAACTTTTGAAGCCGCCCGCAAAACTTTTGAAGTCGCCCGCAAAACTTTTGTTTGCAACTTCGCGCAACAAATTTAGGTACGTTTGGGAACTTGTTCAGAAAGGCATAGTAACCATTAGAGTGAGTGCAAGTAAGGTATGGAAGGAGTGGGAGCAACGATGTGAGGAATGAGAGGGTATGATTGAGTATGAAGGTTGTGAAGGAATGCGGGTCCAAGTAAACCGAAGTTTATGTGAAATGAGTGACTATAATCGAGTACGAAGGTTATGAAAGAATGTGGGTCTGAACCGAAGTCTGTAGGCTTCAAACGAGTGCGTGTGAGGGTATAAGACGTAGCTGTTCCGTGTATGCGAAGAGACTACTTAAATTTGCCCCAGATGTTGGACGTTGATTGCGGAATATTCAGGCCCTTGCGAATAGGGATATTGCCAGTGTTAAACGAGGGCCTGTCAAACATTACCGCGGACGAAGGGCCAGCAGTCGAGGTGGATGGAGTGGAAGAGGACGCAGATGGTATGATGGACGAGGTGGACACGGGGTTAGCAGTGGAGGATGAAGCATGGGTGCTACCGCGGTTATCTGGGTCATATACGAAGGACGACGTCACTGGCTGAAGGAATGGGGAATGAGCGCCATCACTCTCTTCTTCGACGCCTACAATATTAATGTTACCTGAAAAGGAAAGTCAATTATGGAAGAAGACTTACTGTGAGTCGAACCAAAAGACGCAGATCTAGCCCTCTTGCAGCGTTCTTCCCATGTATCCAGAGACGGAGAGCTGCTGCGGCTGCGCTTGCGCGAAGCTAAACCGAATTGAGTCGGAATTGAGATCAAAAGTGTCAGAAGCTCACCCGCATTGTAGTCTTTTTGCGAAATCTCCTCAATCTTCGGATCCATACCCGATAGGAACAACGGGAAATGATCGGAGTGAGAGCCTGGGCTGTGTGGCACCGGCATATCGTCAACCGGCTCCGTTTTCACCGTAGCAGTTTTGGACTCGAAGCGAGAGCTGCGGCGTGGAGGACCAGCAGGAACGGTGGGCGGCTTGGCCTCCTCTACTTCGAGCTCGGAGTCGGACGACTCCGCCTCCGGTGAACCGAGGGACACCGAACGTGCATGTGGGCGGGCGCTGGCACGGGATTTACCCTTACCTTTGCCACTGCGTCCCTTCGACTTCTTCTCCTCTGCCTCCGACCCGGACACAAGTTCCTCCCCAACGGTTACTTTGTAGACCGACTGCTCCCACTCCTTGGATGCCGCATATGGTACGTGACGACGAACAACTACAAGTGTTGTGAGTAGGCTGTCGTTGCGACTACTGTACCATTTAATTCAATTCGTACGCCCTGTGACCTGTGACCAAAATTTACGAAATTCAGAATTCGTGCTTTGTCTGAGGGAGTGTGACCGAATTTTTTTTTCGTAAATCTGCCGCAAAGTGTGCAGGATGCGACAGAGTTGATGAATCTGCTAACCCGTACTCGTAGAACCACTGTAGACGGTGTAAGATAGCTGCGACAATGTTGAGGTCCCGGGGATCAATTTACCGGCAGTACATAGCTAGGAGAGTTGTACTTCCATTGTTGCTTCACCTTCAGATTGGCCAGAAGGGAGGTGAGCAGATCGAGGAGGCGGAGGGGAAGTGGGAGCCGTGGGAGGACGATTTGCTCCCGCTGTCAGAATTGGCAGCTCGTGTGAATACCGTAGCGTCGTTACATGTGGCGGCGCGTGCGGAGGCAAAAATTTCAATTTTTGAGCCATTTTACGGCGATTTCGTGACTCGTTTTCAGAATTCGTACATCGCTGGGTGACCTGTGACCCATACGAAAAATTTCGTAAATTTTGAGGCCTGTGACCTGTGACATACGAATTGAACTAAATGGTACAGTATGGTGGACTCACGAATACGGACGGCATACTCCTTGTGTTTCCGGTGACTCGAAGCTGAGCCCTTCGCGGCATCGAGAAGCTCTCCGTTGATCGGCCCTCGCTTGACAAAGATCTTACTGTAATTCTTTGCTACAACAACATAGTGCGAATCCGATTCGCCGTCGGGGATACCATCACGAGCATCCAGAAGATCGAATACTCCGAATCCCACCTTGGGCTTCATCATCGCACGCAGCCAGGTGTCTACTTCTGCGAAAGACCAGTGAAGACCAAACTCAAGGTCGCCACCCCCCTCAGGGCTTTTGGAGACGGCAAGCCCACGCTCAAACATCTCCTCGACATCTCTGGGATCTGGACACTTGTCGCTCAATGGTTTACCGTCAGGCTATAGAACTAGCATCAGCTTGGCACGCCTGATTAACCGAGACCACAACGCACATCAAGACCGGCAAGGATAATCTGGATGGTTCCGACTTTAACCATCGTCTCGTCGGCACTGGCTTTGGTCGACACCTCAAGCAGTAGTCAGAGACTGCGAACTGGGAAAGATATCTCTTACCTTGCTTGAGCCAGATTTCGATGCGGCCGTACCCTTCTTGTTGTCGGCTTCTTTGTTTTTTCCTCCATGGAACCCTTTATTGGTCTCACGACGAGCCTGTTCTTCGGATACCTTCTTGCTCTGGAGGCGGGCCAGGTCGTATTGCGCCAGCACGGTAGAAACATCGGGAGCCGCAGTGTGGTATTTCTTCCGGTACTTGCAACGCTTGCACTTCGAAGGCTCGTCTTGACTGTCCTTGGGCTGGAAGCCCGTGCAGGAGCAGCCACTGCTGTCCTTTCCGGCGCAAGGCATGGACGACTGAAAGTGAGACGTGGCAATGTTTTCTCGAGTTTGGACTCGGCAATCATGCTGACCTGGTTTGAAGCAGAGTACCAATACGATCTAATTCATCCAATGGAAATGCAATGAGGAGCGGGTGGGCAAGCGGTTCGGTAACCTGCGTGTCCTGAAATTGTACTGGATCAACCAAGATGGTGTCCACAAGTACTACGAGGTCATTCTTGTCGACTCCAACCACAAAATTGTATTCATTCTTCTAGGATCCAGAATTCACTGGATCACGAAGCCGCAGGAAGACTTTGACCCTGCCAGCATCGGGAAGTAGGTACGTTGTTTACAGTCCTATCTTGTTACTTTAGAAATTCATATTCTCTGCACAGAACTGTGACCAGGGTACGGGCCACCGCCCATTTTCAGTCCGCTGTTTACATCCTCCGTACCTTTCCGCTTTGCTCTTCACACGTCGTTGCTCACCCTTTCCATAAATGAGACATGTATACTTTGCATGAAATTATTATGGCAACACGATTTCTCCATTTTCTACGGCCTGAATTTTCGACAAAAGCTCTAAACCCTGTGCCCAAGCTACTGCACGGGGCCACCACACAGGGAATGGGAGAGTGATATCAACGTCCTTTCTACCCACCTTGACCATCTCGGTCTCGGGATATCCTCCATGTCCCCACTCTGTGGGTGAAACACCGAGCTGTCGAGGAATAATCCCTGCCGCCTTGACGTCTTCAAGGGCTTGAGAGAAAATCTCTGCAGCTTCGTCGCTATTGAAAGGACGTGCATGCTTTGGAACGTCAATGGGCTCGTGGCGGACATGATGTTCCTGATCCCCAGCAATCACAGCGTCAATATTATCTTGGACGAATAATCAGTTGTCGGATGTATGGATATTATCGGCTTACCTTGATTTCCATACTGATCCAGAATATCAGGGTGAACTTCCTCGAAGTTATCAACATACTTCCCATATTTTACTTCGCCAACGAAACGCATATCCTACAGATACTTATCAATTCACCGTCTGAAATGGAATTAAATTGTATTACCGCCGGCGTCTGATCATGTCCCTTGCCCGAAATGGGATGGTGGTTCCAATATTCTCGGAACTCGTCGCAGTCCTTGTTAATGTCGTTGAGGAACAGGTAATGCAACAACCACAAATGATGAGGGTTGTCCGGATCGAGACCATGTAGTCGTTCGAGTCGAAAGAAGAAACCCCTCCAAGGTCGAGCGAATTGAGTCCCGACCTCAACCCACAAACGTTCCATGTGGGTGTTTCGGGTGGAACTACAATCGATCAGCCACATGAAACCAGTAAATGTCTAATACTCACGGTCCCCACAAGAACGAACCCCGATTTGGCCCTCGGTATTTTATCATCCACACAGAGACCTCAATATTCTCGCCGCCACGATCGCCACGAGCACGAGAAGGGGCACCATATTTGTTGACCGCCCTCAAAAAAATCTCGAGGACGGTGGATGCACGATTATTCGTACTAGCCCGGAGACCTACAACCTGAATAACCGGAAATCGGCGCCATGAATTTTGATATAATTTATGCACACCATTCGATCATAACCATCGACGACCCCATGGATAACAATGCCCCACTTTATTAGCTTGTGATGGCCATCCATATGCCATGTCGAATTGGAACGGGGAGACTCGTATTCTCGACGTTCAAGTGTATGCTTCCGTAAAACTCGTCCCAGACCATCGATTCGTAGGAGAGATTGTCGTACTCGCTCCTTCTGAAGCTTGATCCCATGTGTTCTCAAGAATCCAATGAGGTAACGAAGTCCCGAATTTGGTTTACCGCGCTTGAACCGCTTCGTGAGTATGTCGAGATCACGATCGCTGATATCAGAGTAACGCTTGTAGACATTATGATATTTGAGATAGTTTCGGAGTGTATTACGATGCATCCCGAGAGCATCGGCAAGGGTCTGAAGGGTGATTTTTCGGTGCTCGGAGACAGCATCTGCGAGCCAAATAGGCTCAACGACCTTCCTAGGCCGACCACGACGTCCGGTCCTCTCCACACGGATTGGAATGGCCCGTTTAATCTTTGAATTCTCCCTATGGACGGGCTTAGTTTTGTTTGAGCCACAGGACGTTGGACTTACACCCCATCCGCAATGGCAGCACTTCTCTCGAGATCCGCTGCTATCTGGCCAAAAGCAGTTGCAGCGGTTTCAATCCAAGTGTGATCTCCGATCTCTGGAACAAGAGCCTCTAATATAATAAGCATCTTTTGGGCTATTTGTTCGGAGTGAATTCGGAGTCGCATTGGATCTGCCTCTTCTTGGCGCAGCAGGGTAGCAGCCCGATCATAAGCAGAGGAAAGGATGTCGTGAGCACGAAGTACGTCAGGGTGCCAGTTAAAGTCGTCGGGAGTGTCTGGGAGAGCAGGAAATTCCGCTGGATGGACCATGTCGTTCAGAGCAATCGATATCAGATATGTCAGAGGTCATGCTTTTAGATAGAAGAACTTTGCACTGAAGCCTCGGTTCGATGACGGAGGATGTCTGGGGACGAGCGTAGCCTGATGGTAGACCTCTGTCATGGCTCGGGTCATGCGACTGAAGTTATGAGAAAAGGGAGACCTAAATGGAAGAATAGATTTTCTGGAACACAATTCTGTACGGCGCATACGGATCGGACTTCAGACTCGACTACCCCATCCGTCAGTGATTTGGATCGGACCTCGCGTTTTTTTCGACCAAAACTGTGTGCATTGTGATGAGACGCAGAGGCCATTTTGGGGCCCAATCTGTCTGCATCAGGATCGGACATACAACCGTATTTGCCGTGGGCCTTCGATATCGTGATGGAAATGATAGGAGTGTTTGGACTTGCTTGGATGATCGCTTGCGTCTCTTTGTCTTTTCCCATCTTTTCTTTCGTTACTTGCATATGTCGGAAAGCGGTGACTCGCAGAGCTCCGAAGGCGACAACCACCACCCGCAGTATTATTTCTCAGATGGGTCAGCTATCTTCCAAGTGCGTGTTCCTGCGTTCCTTTACAATATGCAGGGAGGTCTGATCTTTACAACGCCAAGCTAGCTGTGTCCCGACGGCCAACCCGGATTGCTCTATAAACTCCATGCCAGTGTTCTGGGCTTCAGATCGGCTATTTTTAAGACAGTGTTTTCGCTTCCACGGGGGCCGAATGTACATCCCGATATCAGATCGGAAGGTGCATCCGACTCAAACCCTATCAAGTTGCCGTGGACGCTCAATCAGCACGACTTCGACCACTTATTGTGCTATATCTATTGGGGACCAACGTAACGTTCTTTCAATCCACAGCTGAATTTCGATTCTCATTTGGGCAGTATGCATCCGAAAACAGATGACTTTTTAATTTCGGTACTCAAGCTCTCGACGTTCTTTCAAATCCAGGACGGCATCGCTCATGCCGTTCAGGAGTTTGAACTGAAGGGCCGTGGCTTTGATCCCGCTCTCCAATTCGAGCTTGCGCGACGTTACCGGATTGATCATTGGATTGAGCCTGCTTTCCACAGGCTGATGGAAATACCCTTGACCGACCTCGACATGCCCCTCATGGACCAGATGGGGCATCCCGGGTTTTTTTGGTTAGTGAAGACGAAAGCTGAGGTCGAGAAACATCGAAAGCAGTTCACTTTCGACACACCCACAATCGTCAATGACCCGGGCTGCGATACACCGGCTGTCTGCGGTCTGGTATGGTCTCGTGAGTGGAATACGGATGTTCCGAAGATCGTACATCATCCCGATGTTCAAACGAGCCTCGTTGACCTTCTGAACTCACTGCGAGACACGGAAATCACCGGTTTATGCGATGCATGCCGCAAACGCACAGTGAGCTGGATTTGGGGGACGGGCTATGCTACTGTGGAAGGTGATCTGGTTGACAAGGCTGTGGCGACATTGATGGCCCTTCAGACCGATGAGCCGATTCGTGCGGCACTCAGCAAAAATGCCATTCGGTTTACCTCTGCTCCTCCATCACCATCATCATCTACGCCACCCATCTGACCACCCAGTGCCTTTTTCGTTCACGTCCCTTCTAGTTACATCGCATACCTCCATGAACATTCCCTGACTGACTGATGCACATCTAATTATACCCTTTCATTCCTCACGTCGTCGCTCCCGCTCCTTCCTTACCTTACTTACACTCAATCTAATGATTGCTCTGCATTTCTGAAGAAGTTCCCGAGCGTACCTAAAATTGTTGCGTGGAGTTGAAAAAATTGGGGGCGACATGAAAAGTTTTGCGGGCGACTTCAAAAGTTTTGCGGGGCGGCTTCAAAAGTTTTGCGGGGCGGCTTCAAAAGTTTTGCGGGCGACATCAAAAGTTTTGCGGGAATCAGTGATTTCCCCGCAAAAGAAACACACCAATTATGTCCATCTTTTTAGCGCGGAGGGCGCTAAAACACCTATTTTTGTTGCGGAAAATCCGAAATCACCGAAAAATGTTGCGGCCGAATAAATGTGCATTTGGACCGCCATATGGAAGCGCCAAGCGCTGGTCAGCAAAATCCTGCTCAGAGTGGCGGGCAGCGCACCTCAGGCTCCTCCAGCACACCCAGTGCACCTCCCAGCACGGCACCCAACGCCCAAACGACGCCGCCGAACCCGCAGAAACCGGCGGGGAACGAGCCCAGGCCCGAGACAAATCCACCGGCGAGTACCACCAGTTTCACGGCCGAGGACGTCGGCCCAGACGACGTGGACGCCGCCGTCTCGCAGGACGACGTTAGCGAGGTGGGGGAGGATCTTGGGCGTCGTGTGCGCAAGCCGTCCGCGTATGTTCGTCGTCTCCAGGAGGGGGAGGGAGTTACGAGCGGATTGGGCGGTCGGTACCGGAAATTCGAGCGGGGACTCCAAGTGCCGGGTGACGAGCCAGCTGGGCGAGCGAGTCGAGCGTATGCAGCGTCCGCAGTCATACCGCGGACGGTGCGGCAGGCAGAGAGGAGTGAGGTGTGGGAGGAGTGGAAGATCGCCATGGAGACTGAGATCAGCACACTCGACGCACATGGGACTTACCACACCGTCCCACGCACGGATGCGGAATCTCCCGTCCTCCCGCTGAAATGGGTATTCGCAAACAAAACGGACTCCACCGGAGCACTTACCGGACGGAAGGCGCGCGTCGTGGCTCGAGGCGATCTTCAAGATTTCTTCGGGGGGTACGGGGAAACTTTCGCCCCGGTGCTTAAGCCGACTTCCCGGAACATTTTAATTGCTATAGCGGCACACCACGGCTGGGACGTCCGTCAATGCGATTTCCGCGGCGCGTACCTCAACGGCATCCTCCCGAATCCCATCTACGTCGAGCAGCCCGAGGGTTTCGATACGCCAGAGACACCGCGCCATTCCCATATTTGGAAATTGAAGAAAGCTCTTTACGGCTTGAAGGACGCGGGCCGTATTTGGTACGACACCCTCACCGCCTACCTCCACGAGCTCGGCTTCACCCGCAGCGAGGCTGACCACGCGGTTTTCTACCGTATCTCTGGGACCGAGCGGACTTACCTCGGTATCCATGTTGATGATCCAATTTCTACCGGCAACAGCTTGAATGCGTTAATCAAGCTCGAGCGGGATCTCAACGCAAAATTCCCAATGAAAATTATCGGCGACGCGAACCACTATCTGGGTATTTCTATCCACCAGGATCGCGCTGCCGGTACAATTTCACTTGGTCAGACGACGTATATTGATGATGTCGTTGCCCTTTCTGGACAGGAAAATGCGAAGCCTGCCTCCTCTCCTCTCGCTCCTGGCGCTCGCCTTGGCCGTGAGTTTTGTCCAAAGACGGAGGAGGAGATCGCAGACATGCGCAATGTCCCATATCGCTCTGTTGTTGGCTCTCTCCTCTGGATTGCCAATAATACCCGGCCAGACATTGCGTATGCGACAAGCTTGCTGTCGCAGTTCTTGTCTAACCCTGGACATGCCCACTGGGAGGCGGCTAAGCGCGTTGTACGCTACCTCTTAGGTACACGCAACGTGCGGCTGACTTTTGGTGGGACAAATGTGAGCCTTGTTGGATTCTCGGACTCCAGTTGGGGTACCGAGGCACTTAACTGGCGCTCAATGTCAGGCTATACATTCATCCTCTTTGGGGGAGCGATCTGCTGGAGCGCGAAGAAGCAGACTTCCGTCTCGCTTTCTACCGCTGAAGCGGAGTACATAGCTTTGGCACGTGCGACGAAGGAGGTGATGTGGATCCGCTCTTTCATGGGGGAGTTATTCGACACCACACCGGAGCCCACCATACTCCGTGTCGACAACCAGTCCGCAATCGCGATGGCCAAGAACGACTCTTTCCACTCACGCACCAAACACATTGCACTGCCATACCACTTCGTTCGTTACGCCGTCGCACGCCACATTACATCCCTCAACTGGATCGCATCTGAGGCCAACATCGCCGACATTTTCACCAAGCCACTCGATGCAGTCAAGACTTTGCGGTTTGCACAAGGTCTCGGCCTGACGGTCTGAGGGGGAGTGTTAGCAGCATATCTAATCTTTCGTTATCTTACCTACATTCATCCCGTCACTCCGATACTTTACAGTTTACGGTATTCGCTTAGCCTCAGTTACTCTTTTGCTCCGTAACTGAGGCGTACGTATTTCTATTCATCTTTAAATTCGTCGTATTAATCCCTTTGTAGTCCTACGCTAACAGGTAGACTATAAATATATGAGTTACTCTTTTGCTCCGTAACTGAGGCTCCTACGCTAACATCCCAATAACTCAATGCGTTGCAAAGGACCGTGATGCGTGCGTGTGGCTCGACGATGCCCGAATACCACGGACATTGTTCAATTAGTTGCAGCTGCTCCAGTCTAGAATTTGCAGGAGACGGGGCCTCAGATCCTGGGTATCCGTTGGGTTCGATCCGATTCGACTCAATCTGTACTCGACCGATAAAGTTGGTTTAGCCTCAGGCCCAGTGATGTCGGACGTCCCCGACGCACATCGAGGCCTTGCGTAATAGCCGCCGCATCTACTCCGCAATTACGTATTTCATTTTAGCACGACAGCCATATGAACGGCGCACTCGAGCTCGCTTCCCTCGTCACCCACCCTCATTCCTACGATGCGCGCATTCTGTCTCCCCCCAGCGATCCTCCTCGCCTCGCTCGCCGGTCTTGGCAGTGCTCATCAACAATTCACTGTCCCGCCCCAGTGTCAATAACGATGGCGTCGGGAGGACAATGGCGACGTGGAGCTACGTGGATTGTGGTGCGTCCCAGGGCTCTCCCACTGGGAACAGTGGGTCCTACAAATTTTCTGACGATGTCGTGTCCTTGCAGGCTTCGACACCGACGCTATCCAACTAAAATCGTTCGAGATATCGCCGGACCCGCCGCAGCCGGGGAAGGACCTTACGATTACGGTGAAAGGGCGTGCTGCAGAGAGGATTGAGGTTTGTGCGTGGTTTTGGTCGAGCGAGGCTAATATGGGACGGGTGGTAGGACGGAGCATACGCAGATGTGACCGTCAAGCTCGGACTGATCAAGCTTATCCAGAGGCGGTTCGACGTGTGCGCTGAAGCGTACGTATTATACTCCATTCATACGTCCAATCGGTTAGCTTATCGGGGTCGACATCATGTAGGCGCAGAGCGAACGCATCGGTGACGTGTCCCGTCCAGGAGGGTGAGTATGAAGTAGTCCAAACTGTGACTCTGCCGAAGGAGATTCCGCCCGGTATGTGATCTGTCCAGTATGGCCCGGTGCTCCTGGGGCTCACGCGATATACAGCAAAGTTCGTTGCGTCGGTGCGCGGATTCACGATGGATGACAGGGATCTGGTTTGCGTGGACATCACGGCAAACTTCTTGCCGCAGCCTAAGTAAGTAACCTTAGCCGGAGAAGAGTCGGACCTGCGAAAGTGGGGTCTAGTCACGTTGTAATAAAAATTCCCGTCGTAAATACGAGAGACGCGAGTACTGTTTAGTTCGAATTTACCCGCGGGGAGTTTCCGTCGTTCGCTGCTCGCTGTAAGTTCGTTGTGGGCACCAGAAGTGGGCCGTCGATCGGGTATCAGCACCATCTGATTTGCAATTTTTCTTCCTTCTCTTTCGCACGACCACCAGGCACGATCTGTCCTTGCATTCATGGCCTTACACCGCTATCCCGACGGCGTGCACCATTCCCATTTGATCTCCAGGTATCCGGCTGTAAATTTTCGACTTCGGATTTCGAATTGGCCCGTTGCACTGCATTTTGGCCTCGCAAAACACAAAACGCGCGAATTGCTTATCCTGAGCGCGAAGTTAGTTCGTCTCGTCGTATTGCTCATATTTGCCGTTTGACACACCCACTGACTCATTGTTCGGGGTTTGCGGATTGCGCACCGATGGATCAAATGGTGGCCGACGGCGCTTCGGCCCGCCCATCACTGAACAAAAACCGCGACCGCCTCCTCGTCCTTGTCCCAAAACACCATGTCAACCAGCACCCCCGCGTCTCTGAAAAAAGACGGCCCCGTACTGAAAAGGCGCCAGCGGGCTTGTGACGTATGCAGAAAGAAGAAACGTGAGCGCTTCAGCGTTCAGCATCCGAACTGAACGACTGAATTTGGAAATTAAGGACGCTGTATGAATTTTTTCGGATACACCAAATCTCCGCACTTAGAGTCTGTCCAGGCGACGGAGACACGAGGTGCGATTATTGCGTGAAGCACAAGTTTGTTTGCACATATGTGGAACCAGCAACGGTATCATCACCACTCGATCTCGGTGGTTGTTCTCATCCCTCACTCTGCAGACGCGAAGCATGCGCCCAAACGATCCAAACGACCTCACATACTCGTACGAACCTGGTTATATCGAAACTCTGAAGCGCCGGCTAGATATCGCGGAACTAGCCCTGCAAGAGGCCGAACTGCATGCCCCCGATCAAACCGACCCGTTCACGAGAGGAATCAGAGCGCTCGCCAACCCTTTCTTGCCGCCTCATCCCGATGACTCTGCATTCAACGACATCGCCGACAGCTTCCGCGCACTTTCCCTCAACAGCCCGGGCTTCCAGGGGAAATCCAGCCCTGCGATGCTGGTCACAATAGCCGTCGGAATTAAGCCCTTTCAACAGCCCGCAGAGTCGCGAGTGTACAGTCAGACTCCCCCCGCACCTAAACCGTGGACTCTGAAATCCGTATGTCACCCACCGTCAATGATATATCAATCTGAAATGATATCCCGGGCCAGTGGGACAAGCGCCCCCGAGATTCACCACACTTCACATTTCCAGCCGATCATCTGATGCAAACCCTTCTTTCCCTGTACTTCTCAAATGTCAACCCATTCGTCCCGCTGCTAAATCGCTCCATCTTCGAGGAGGCCGTGCTCCAGGGCCTTCACTTCCATGACCTCAGCTTTGGGACGGTTCTTCTCCTGGTATGTGCGCTGGGATCGCTGTACTTGACTCTGTTGTTGAAAGAGGACCGCGACCGGATCGCGTGGAAGTGGTACAACCAAGTCGAGCTGTGCGGCCACTCTCTCGGCCATCAACCCACGCTCTACGACCTCCAGTCGTACTGTGTACGTCTTCTTTCCTTCGCTCCTGCTCATTCAGTTTTCATATGCCAAATTATAGCTCGCGACCCAGTTTCTGAGCTGCGCGGGAAACCTCCGCTCCGCGTGGAATATCGTCGGATTTGGGGTACGGCTGGCGCAGGATATCGGAGCGCATCGGAAAGGCGGCTCGATGACCACTGCGACCGCCGAACTGGAGAAGCGTGCGCTCTGGCGAGTGAAATTAATGCCTTCAGTTCCACCCTAATACATACATCACAACCCAGGATTCTTCTGTTCTTCGATACCCAACTCAGCGGGGCACTCGGGCGGTCCTCGAGTCTCGAGCCACTCGAGTTTGTGCTTCATTCAGTCCATAACTATGCTATCGCTCATTGCGAGTGTCTATTTAGGATCGACATCAGCCTCCCGCTCGAATTTGACGACGAAGTCGAGTCAAACGATAACCCATCCACGCTTGCGTTTTTCAACTGTCTTCTCAATCTGTATCGTATTGTGAACTTTACGCTGCGGAGCCTCGTACGTCGGTCCCCAGTGCACAGTGCATTTAATTGGCCCAATACTGATGTGACTCGCTTGTGGTTGGTGGCGGCGTATATGCAACCAGTATACCCTCTCCTTGGACCGTATCCAGATGGATCCGAGCCCCGATGTACCCAGCATCGCCACGAAACTCGACTGGGCGCTCGACCAGTGGCTCGCGTCCGTCCCCGGGCACCGTGAGTCGATCCTCAGCTCAGAGAAAATTGAAAGGAGGAAGGTTTGCTTATATGTTGCATTTGCTACTTAGTTCGCTGGACCCCGGATCTCCCAGACGCGCCGCTATTCTGCGACCAGTCCGCGGCGTTGTACTGCTTCTACTATTACACGCGAATCCTAATCCACCGACCATTGATTCCCGGCGTACTTTCTGCATCTGCGCTGCCGCCGTCGGTGAGTGAGCCCCATCTGATGCAGTCGCTTCGTTCACCCAGCACCCATTCGTTCGTTCAATCCCTCCAGGCCATGCTGGCGCTGGGGATCTGTGCCAGCGCCGCTCGAGCCTGTGTCGCCGTGGCGAGCACCCAGCTGGATCGCAGGCCCGATGATCCCTTGTCATTGAGTCAGGTACAATTATTTATTCGTCATACCGGTCCATGCGATGTTGCACTGACTGCTGACTTTCCAGACACCTGTTTTCACGGCTGCTATGCTGCTGGTCCTCAACAGGTGGAGCGGAGCGGGAGAAGTTGGGGATCTGCAGCTCGTCCGTAAAGCCATCGAGGTTCTGGGGTCGCAGCAAGCCCGGTGAGCCGAGTTATAAATCATGCTTGACTCGATGGTCGGATCCTGATGCCGATGTATTCAGGTGGTCATCGTCTGGTTTTCTCATGTGGGTTCGGTACTCCGGCCCAGTATTGATCTCTAATGTAATTGAACTGCAGGGACATCCTCGAACGAGTTATATGCCTTGACGAGTCCGAGGTTTCGTCGACAGCGTGGAACGATCTTATGTGCGATCTAGATGGTTTTGTGTCCGCCACGATTGCATATCCCTCCGTTGACCCCGGAATTTCGCACCAATTCACCAGTGGACACCGGGAGCCAATTATTTCGCATCCCTCGCAAGCAGCCTCACCAGAGATCGCCCTTCCTCCTGCGTTTGCCGGCGATGAAGAGATCCCCGCACGCCGAGTACGCATACCGCGGTTGATTTGACTTAATTTTGCATCCACATACTTACGACTGTTGGAAAACTGCAATGTTGACGAATCTAAGAGTAGGATGAACAGATGAATACTTATCCCGTAGAAACCAGCTTAAGCTAGTTTTTTACTCATTCATGGCTATGTGATTGATCACATAATATATATATGGGTCTACCGATGGACAGAGAGGGATCTTGTGTCGCCTCAAGGCGAAATTGCAGTGCATGCAGGGAAGACGGACGGTGAGGTTGTAGACTATTCTCTTTTTCCATTTAAATACTCATATGCCCATATGGTTAAGTATGTTCAGGGACTGTACGCTTCTGCTCCAGGGTCAGGCGTTTGGAACCGCACTTCACCGCAAAGAGGTACGTAAACACGCTGGATCAATAACTGACAGCGGCGCCTGTCACCCAGCAACCCTCTCCTTGCCTCCATTGCCCATTTACGTTGGACGTGTTTGCGATTTCTCGAGGCCAGAGATGGATCAATGGCGTCTAGTCGTCCTTGGTGATGGCGATGCAGGTACAACTGCGTTAGCCTGCCAGGTAAGCTCCCACCCGTACTCTATTTCTAAGGCTGACGCTCTGCAGTTCACCCTCAGTTGCTTTGTCGGTGAGAGAAGTTATCCTCTTAGGATGCGCTGACTGCATATTGAACTCGGTCCTTCAGAGGTATGACCGATACTAGCCAATAGACCGTGACCGTTACCGAACAACATCTCGCAGGCTGATGATCCAACGATAGAAGATTGCTATCGCAAGCAGCTCATGGTGGATGACCGCATGTGTTTTGTAGAGGTTATTGATACAGCTGGACAAGGTACGCCGCGGAAATTGAGCCTGGCATATTCATTTTAACGCACAATTCCAGTTGAGTATGCGACGCTCCGGGATCAATGGGTGCGGTTAGTGTATTTCAAGTAAAAAACCTCTCTCGTGTTCCATCGACTGACAAAGTTGCTGTATTAGAGAAGGCCAAGCATTCCTACTGGTCTACTCGATCGCGTCGCGGTCGACTTTTGACCGACTTGAGGTCTTCCGCCAGACTGTGCAACGAATAAATGGAGGAGATTCCATTATCATACTAGTCGGGAACAAATGCGACTTACCCGCCTCTAAGCGAGAGGTGTCGGAGGAGGAGGGTGGGGCGCTTGCGCGACAGTGGGCGTGCGAGTTCATCGAAACGTCCGCCAAAACAGGACACAACGTAGAACGGGCTTTCACGACTCTCATTCGGGCATTACGAGCATCTAGACCACCGGTCTCGCCCACCAAACCAAGGCCCCCGAATTCCAAGCGATCGTGTGTAATTATGTAGGTTTTATCTGGGGTACCGCTTGCAAATATCATCGCCGGTAACAACGACTTCGCCTCCATGTCGTTGGCTGAAATCAACACATTTATACGTGCGATTCGTGCGAACGGCGTAGTTTTGTCGGGAATATTATTCTCAACTGAGACCTGGCTTGTCATCGACCAGAAAGGACTGGAGACGTCTAAGTATCTTGTATGCGACCAGGTGGACTGGACCAACAAGTTCCGCGCATAGGATTCCCTATGAGCAGGTGTGGGACGGTCGCCAGTTGGGATGTTGCGAGTGCGAACCAAACAGGAACAAAGCTGTTAATCCGATCAAGGGCGGGGGCTCGCCATCAACGACACGTGCCTCGTCTGTGACGTGAGATGATCCAGATCTTCGCTACCTCTTGAAAGCACCCACCTGTTTTTTCTTCCAGCCTCCACCGCTCAGAATGCTCATCAATGAGCTTCGACAGCGTCTATTCGATCTGGATGCCACCATAACTCACCATGAGTCTATCGTCCAGGATCTCAAACAACAAAGAGCCGATGTGCTCTCCCAGCTCGCTTTCGTCGTCTATCCCGTCCTAACGCTCCCCACCGAAATTACCACCGAAATATTCAAGTGGTGTTACGAAGCAGGACTGCGTCTGCGTCCGTCTGTAGCACCTCTGTTGCTCACGCGGGTATGCCGCGACTGGAGAGAACTGGCGCTCTCCACCCCTGCATTGTGGGACACGATCGACGAGATCAAGTTTGACGATCCTCTTGAAGATGAAGATTTCGTTTCCAAGTGGTTCAGCCGCGCCGGTACCCGCCCTCTCTCATTCGGCATAATCTACCCCGAACATCTAGAATCGCATCACCTGGAGTCCGTCATCCATCGACATGCATCGCAATTGCAATGGCTAGATGTGATGACTCATTTGGACATTCTCTCCGACTTTGGCGCCATCCAATCATTCCCCATACTCCGCGACCTGTCGCTCTGTTCCATGAGCCCGCATGAACTTATCGAATCTCAGATCGAAGTGTTCTGTCATGCCCCTTCCCTTCGCCACCTTTCCCTCGAGTGCTTGCCACCGTCGGTGTTGAACCTACCGTGGGCGCAACTAACCAAGACTACTCTCAGCTTCGTCTCTCTGACGGAGTGCTTGTACTTTTTGCGGTTGGCCACCTCTCTCCGCGAGTTCCGTCGCGAAGGTCCTCCTGAAGGCGAGGAGGATGAATCGGTTTTCGGGCAGTCGCCCTTGTCCCATTCCTCCCTGAATTCTCTCGCCGTCTCTACGTCCTCCGGGGACGAGGGTATATTACAGCTCCTCACTGTTCCGGGTTTGAAAACGCTGGAGCTGGGAGGGCGCTGGACCATATACACCGACCTGGATATCGTCCTTGTCCCATTTTTGTCCCGAACCTGCGCCACCTTGCGCACACTAAAAATCCCCTTGCCGACCAGACTCCCAGTCCATTGGTTCCAACTCTTGACGCACCTCACAACCCTGGAACTCGTCCATCCTGTCGGGCTGGCATTCTCAACGGGCGCGATTCGCGCTTTGGACCGTCGCAGTGCGCCCGATTTCCTGCCCAAACTGCATACTCTGGTGCTTTCGCAGTGTGGGTCTAATCGGATCGACAGCAGCCTGCTGCAAGTACTCGGCTCCAGATGCGATGTGAGCGACGCCGAACGCGCGAGACTCGAGTCGTTCAGTCTCATCTGGCCTGAACTCGAGAGTCCTGACGATTCGGTCGTGCGTCTTCCCCTGTTAAACGTCGGTCCTCTCCGGGCGCTGGCAGCTCGCGGGATGTGCATCCATGTTGGGACCCGCAGCCAGAACAACTTTTACTAGTAACGTCTCGCGGGTACTTGTGCACATGGACATATATCTTTACTGAGTACATGTTCGCTATTTCTAAACTTTTCTCTCTTTATATATGTAAAATGACTGGTGTCTAGCCACTAACACGTGCGACCCACTTCTCCACGTATTCTAGCCTCTAACCATACAGTTCAGCGTAGATGGAAATAAATGCGTGGCACATACTGAGCTTCTACGCCCCTAATTCGACCGGATATTCTCGCAACTGATCTGTCCCACCTGCGAGCGTTTCGCAATTCCGATCAGTGTTCCTTTCAAAATATAATTTCTTAATCTCGTCTCAAAAGTGGGCATTCGGTTAGATCTGATGTTTCAAAAGATATTTATGCGATGATAGCAATATGCATGAAGATTTTGAGGAATTTGAAGAGTCCAGGCGAAATGCCAGTTTGGCCCAAATTAAGGAACTCTTGGAAAGGCAACCGGAAATATGGAGAGACAGATCTACAGCTTGTGCAGCCCCACTATTTAGGACGGTGTCGAAGAGAGTCGTATAGTACCTCGTCACTACGTAGGATGAGGATCTTCGTCGTTTGATGGAGAAAGTTCGTCGGATGTCTGAGCGAGTCGTGAGATCAAAAATAAGCGAAGGAAAGTTCGTCGGAAGTGCTGGCGTGCTCCAAAAACTGTGCAAGTTCGTGAGGACAATGTGCAAGTTCGTCGCAAGCCCAAATTCGGCTAGCCATCTGATCCATTCCGTAATTGATGGTGATATGCCCCGATTCTTACCCTCTCCAAACCCTCTCCCACCATCATCCCGTCCCGCCCCCACGCCCGTTCTGACCACCTTCCCAGTGCATACCCAGCCACCCGCTGCTTGACATCCACCAACGTATTTTTCATGCTCACAGGCGGCGATGGATGAGTGGCCATTTTTACAGCCCTATTAGGATGGCAGCAGCGAGGCACAGCGGCGGTATGTTCACACATTTTTCAGCGACGGTATGCTCACTGCTCAGACAATCGCCTCGCGCCAGTTCGGCTCCAGCGGCCGGCGTATTGCCATTGTTCGGATTCCCCAGTACGTACACGCTATCTATACCCACGCTGTCCATCCGTTCGTGCGCTCACGTTGTTCCATCCCCAGCCGATTCTGGTATCTCGTCTATCGCGGCAACACCGTCCATCAATCTCACTGACGAGACGAGTGGGGTTTGCACGCCGAGTGCACGTTATCGAGGTTCTGTGGTTCGTTGGCGTACACGAGAGATCACGAAAGTCCACCGCTGGACTACACTGCAGCTGGCTCATAATTCGAGACAAAGAAGATGGATTGTTGCCACGTGGGCACATGTTTACAGGACAAACAAAACTCTATGTAAAAAGTATCAGTAATCTGTTTTAGAACCAAAACCAACGTGTGGATGAATTTCCACACGTCGGTCATACAGCTCCAGCATGTTGATTGTTGATTTCATCGATTTCTTACTTTGCAATGGTCAGCAGCGCAGGCCAACGCATCTTGCTAAGCCCTGCATTACGCGACCGCATCAGTACTCGCTCCACGTCCCCAAATCTAGGATACAAGTTAATTGACAAGTAAGGATGGACACGGGTTGCGGGTACACCCGCGGGTTTGTACCCGCGGGTGTGCGCGGGTACGGGTACGGGTCGCGATTTTAGACCCGTGCTCAACCCGCATACCCGACCCGTGTACCCGCGGGTTTTTGGACATTCATTATTTGGCTGTTGGTATGCGATACTAGTTGCTTCAAATTCAATTCCATCCTCATGCTGCATATAGCGCTTCACCCCAGCTCCAAGCTGGAGTATTTCCGCATCAACAAGTCAGCAAGACAGCAAATTCAACCGTTGAGACGAAGGTTTGAACCCAGTTCAACCTCCATCAAGAGCGCACAGCAGAGAAAAAACCCGAATGTATGAGATTGTCGAGTAGTCTACATTTACCGTACTGTATTTGACACTAAAATATTGTTTATCTTGGAAGTTCCAACGAATTTGGGGACCCGCGGGTAACCCGTACGGGTTTTAGACCCGACCCGCACACGGGTACGGTTTTTGCGGGTCCGGGTACGGGTAGGCCCGAAGGTACCCGCGGGTATACCCGTGTCCATCCTTATTGACAAGCAACGATCTTTACCTGAATGCTGGAGCGCGATGAACTCCTTCTGTCAAACAAGTCGTCGCTCGATCTTTCACGGTTTGTAGGGCTTCAGACTAGAACATTGTTCCAAATTCACTCAAGGCGTGCCTGAAGATATCAAGCATCTGAGTCTGAAAACCGATTCCGTTCAGCTCAATAGTCCGAAGAATGCATACCAAGGTTACCGCTCTTCTAAGCAGGGGGGTTCCGACCCAAGAATAGGAATATTAATGAATCCTATTCTTATTAATCATCACTGATACTTGTCATGCGGCTGAGGAGCGGAGATGGCAGAGTTTAAATGGCTTCAGACGGACGGAGAAGTGTAATCTTATAAAGTGGGTGACATGCGGCCGAGGAGCGAAGATGGCGGACTTTAAATGGCTTCAGACGGACAATCTTATAAAGAGGGTCATGATTCCTGTTCCACCAACGTTGGTGAGTTTGGACAAATTAGGAGCCCGCGCTGATTCTGAGACTGCGCCGTGAGTTCTGAATCGGTCACACATCCATTCAGAAACTCGAAAGAAAGTGGGACATTAACAGGGAACATGAATGTGCTCATCTTGTGCTCATCCCTCTTGATACTACCCATTCAAATACGGGCCGATATTGGCCGATAGTAGCCGTCCCTTAGGCACAGCGGGAAACGCCCCGCGTTCAACGGCAACATCACTTTTACGCTCGCTGTATCGACACTGGCGGAGATGGAAAATGGCTCTCTACGTCCGATATTGTTCGGGAATGGCAAGACCAGGCAAGACCAGGCCGTTACATAAAGAGATTCCGAGTATTTTGGATCGTACCAAAATGCTGGCTGTCGCACTCCTCACCCACCTTCCTACCGCCGCCGCATACATTTGGCCTTCGCCCCAGCTTGACGCGCTGGAGGCAGCCCGTTTTGACCAGACTGGCCACAATGCGGAGCAGATTGCAGGTTTTATTCAACCATGCGATATGTTTTCCTCGGTGGTCTGGATTCAACTGGGAGGTCTAATGTCAGTGACTGGCTGCGTGCAGTAAGCGGAGCGGTCTTTGATGCATGGAGCTCAATTATAACATGCTTCCCGAAGGCATATCATGATATGGCAATGCACAACATCACAGATGGCACCGGTGGGATGGACACATCCCTGCGTTTCGCTGATGAGCAAGTGCGCACTGAGGTCTGTTGTCATTTTATCTTGCGACATATCCTTCGAAAAACTATCCCGTATCATACAGAACATGGGAGACGGTGAAACGGTGCACTAGGGTGTGGCCGTGAAATCTAATGAAACCAACTAGAGAGTGAAGCGAGCTAGTCACTAATCACAATCCAACCAAAATCAAAACAAAACACTAATCTGATCCTAATGCTCGTGTGTGTGTGTTCGGAGAAGTAGGGTACGTATCACCTGTCAAGAGGGTGTGCAAAGGTTTTATAAGACTCTGTTTCAATAGCAAACTATGCAGTTTTAAGCACGGTTATGCTGGGATAGCAGGGACTTCACACCAACAGAATATCAAGACTCAAGTAGACCTTTGACTGTTCAAGTCTTCAGTTTCTTTGTGAGCGGCAGAACCTAACATTACTGGCAGCTAGCCAAGAAGCAGAAGGTAGGGCAGACTATCAACAGACAGACACTACTTCAATATCAACCAACACTGCACAAATGGCGGCGGCATCAACGAAACGGGGGCGGTTACACAGAAGGTGGACGCTGGGCTAAGGTGCGGACAGTTACACTGAAGGTGGCGGTTTCACTTCTACCAACACAAACTAGTCTTTAGTCCTGGAGGCCTAAAGCGCTGCTACAGGAGACAAGAGAGTGTCAATTTACACAACAAGTCTTAGTCCTGGAGGCCTAAAGCGCTGCTACAGGAGACAGGTTGGTGCAGGTTGAGCGGGGCTCTTATATCAATGCAATTGGTAGTCTTTTCGACGTCCCGTATCTCTTAGTCATTTCTGTGCATCTGCAAGTCTTATCTGATTTCTTTCACAAATCTAGAATCTACTATATTGCCCGTATATCTGGGGGATACAGTGGCTAATACAGAGTACACAGCTGCGTGTACCATTAATGTCCCACGACAAACTATTTATGTCCTAGCTTAAATGTTTTGGCCCCGGCGGTCAATCCATGTTGTCCTCCCACCAAACTGATTTGGTTTCCCGACTTTTCTTAATCTGTTCTTTGTTTTTGCTCTTTCAGTCCCAACCCCCAACCATTTGTGACCCACAGACCAACTCTTATTGCCCCAAAAATAATTTATTCTTGTCCTGCTACCCTGACATTTGTGTACCGATCACGTTTGGATTATGTCCTGGTGTACTGCCCTTTCGGCCCCAGTGCCAAGACATTGTCGTCCCGGTCTTATCCGCCTTCGGCCCTCGGATCAAACCTTTCCCGTTATCGCATCAAAGATTTCATGCCCTCAAATCAAACACTTTCTGTCCCGTGTTTACCGTGCTCCACAGCCCCCTGTCCGATTCTCTCAAAATTTGGGTCTATCCGCATCAGAAAAGAGATTACTTCTTGGTAAAAATGTCAACGAAGCATAATATTCAGGCGTTCAACCAGTATCATCCAAAACAGGTAATTTTACCCCAAGAGATGATGCCAATTGGTCCGGCACCGCTGTTATTGGTTCATGAGTCTTGGGTATTGATATTCTGGCTTGAATAGATGCTACGGAATCTAATACAGTCCTCTAATAGCTCAGAATGCCTTAGCTGGTGGATCCCTTGAACAGACAATTTATTTCTCTCCTCCATCAGTACTGCACACACACGTAAATTGAGTGTGGGTTCAAAACGGGTTCATGAGTCTTGGGTATTGGTATTAGGGATCCAATAGATACCAGAGCATCTAACACAGTCTTCTGCTAACTCTGAATACCTTAGCTGGTGGATCCCTTCAACACACAAATTTATTTCCACTGCCATCAGTACCGCAAACAGGTGTAAATTGACGGTGTGTTTACGACAGGCTCGTGAGTCTTGGGTATCGGTATTAGGGGTCCAATACATACCAGAGCATCTAATACAGTCTTCTGCTGACTCAGAATACCTTAGCTGGTGGATCCCTTGAACATACGAATTTATTTCTGCTGCCACAGTCTTTTACTGCCTCAAAATACCTTAGCTGGTGGATCCCTTGCACCTATGAATTTAGTATTGCTCGCCCATATCAACGTCACAAGTGGACATCTGATTTGTTCTAAATGCTAACATGTCTGCAGCTTTTGTGTGATTCTGTCCCAAGGGCACAGATGAAATTTTCTTGTTTTGGAACATTTTCGAAGGATTGTAAATATATTGATCAGTGTTGCAGCAATTTGCATAAAAACTGAATAGATATACTCAGTCAATCCATGCGCAATCAGTGACAGAGAGGAATCTTCAAAAATATTAGTTATCAGGTAATCTGTGTTTTCAGGGCATTTTCACACAAAATATTGTTTTTATATGCTTAGAATATGTCCCAGGGGTGCAATACTTTGTGTGGAACATATGTACCTGTGATAGAGCTAAACCACATGAAATGCTCAGATAAGTGTGATTCTCACAGGATCTTCAGATGCAAGAAAATGCTCAATCACTGTGTTCCACCCCCTGGTACAAACACTGTTTCGAGAAGCCTAGCCAGTGCCTAGCCAAAGGTGGTGTCTAGCCGCAGCTAGCCGGCTAGTCACATCAATGATGAGGTGTGATGAGGTACCTAGATGCACCTCCACAATGAAGACGTAAGCTAGCTAGGGTAGACAGCAACTGACATCTATGAAGCCGTTGCGGCCATCAATGTGCCTCGCCAAGGCTGTGTGTAGCTAAGCGAGAAAGCAATGTTCAAGATCTTTAATAACGGCTACACAGAACTCGTGGCACCTTGGCAACGGTTTCGTGCACCTAGACATCCCATGCTCTAGCCAAGGCTGGAATGCACTGAATGCCTCCAATGCGGCTAGAAGAGCTCTAATAAGGCTATGTGTAGTTCTGGCTCAGTCACATCCTCCTGTCAGTATGAATATTGTTCCTTACAAAATGTTAGAACTCTGTGGCATCTTCTAAGAATATGAAAACAGCATTTTGTGTGAAAATATCCTGAAAACACAGACTACCTAATACCTAATTACTCTCTTTATAAAATTATGTCAGTCCATCTGTCTGTCTGAAGCCTTTAAACTCGACTTTTAATCTATCATTCCGGCAGAAGTGGGAGCCAGCACAAAGTGCCGGCGAGTGCTTGTGTTTTTGAAAATTCCTCTCTATCACTAATTGTGCATGGATTGGCTGAGTATATCTATCTAGTTTTTATGCAAAATGGTGCAAAATTGACTGTGATATTTGGAATTCTTTGAAAATACTCCAAAACAAGAACTCTGAGTTCAAACCATGATGGGCTGAATGACAAGTTTGAATCATCAGGGTTTGAACTGAGTTCGAACCATCAGGGTTTAAACCGGGTTCGAACTATCAGGGTTTAAACCGGGTTCGAACCAACAGGGTTTAAACCGGGTTCGAACCATCAGGGTTTAAACCGGGTTCGAACCATCAGGGTTTAAACCGGGTTCGAACCATCAGGGTTTAAACCGGGTTCGAACCATCAGGGTTTAAACTGGGTTCGAGCCATCAGGGTTTAAACCAGGTTCAAACCACAAATCATACAGCCAGAGGCAACTTTTGTAGGAGAAGTACTCATGGTTCGAACCGGTTTAAACCCAGGGGCATCGTTGGACACGATGCGGTTTAAACTCGAACCCTGCTGTTGCTGCTGTATCACAGCACTACTGGATCAGACATAATTACGCCAAGGAACTGGAACGAAAATCAGGTGAGCACCTAGGGACTGGTAGATTATTCCAATTGTCTCGTTGTTCGCACCCAGAAGCCGAGTGGAAACTAAAACAGAAGAAATAGGGCACTATCCTGTTAAACACTCTTAGGCTTGTTGAGCATGAAATAAAAATTGAGGCCTACTTTTAGATGGACTAACGACGCCATTGCATTGGAGGGATACAGCTGCCCTGATCACACGAAAACCGGCCAAGCGATCAGAGGATCCACAGGACTCGCGGCAAAGTCTTGAATGATTGATCAGCATAGAGCACAGCATGACGCATTGTGCACTCAGCAAAAGTGCTCAGTGCCAAATACGTCATCGGTCAGAGCACTGAAAACCCTAACACGTCGGTCGGTGCGTGCTCCGTGCCGTTTAATAAGCAGCTATTACAGGTGAGAACAAAGACCACTCAACCCAATACACAAATGTCCCATTGTGCTCTACTTTACCTGTGCCAGTGCTGTTGTGCACGTTGGCTAGGAACGGGAGGAAACACATTGGGTTAAGGCGTTGTAGTATCGCCATGTCCAGGTGTGCAATGGATGAGTGCGCCGGACATGATGGAAGGAAGGAAGGCATCTTAGGCCGATCAAATCGTGATCGTTGATCGTTGATCCGTGCATGTACGTACGCATATATATAGCCCTATGTATGGGGAGATTTTCCATCAACATGAATCCGCCCTGCACTCTATTTCTATGTGGCTATCATCGCATGTCTAGCTGTTATTTCACTTCCTCCTCTGAATACAGAGCGAACGCTAACGATAAGTGCGTCTATTTCACTTGACCTGACATTGTTCGGATTCCCCTCTTTCCTTGACTCTCTCATTAATCCTTGGCACGTAGGGGCTCCATCCACTATGATTTCAAAGACAGTCCGACTGCCCTGTGGGTCTTTGCATTTTGTCTAGGCATCAATTTATTCAACAATGTTTTGTCCAGGTTAGAGAACAGACTGCACAATGACGCCACTACCTTCGGCACTTACAGCACTATGCAGCTGAACTTAAGCCCCGTGTACGTAAAATGTGCTGTATTACCTGCAATCCGGACTTACTCATAGCTCAGTTCCAACACCGTCTTGGTTGCTACTTTGCTTGACGATGGCGACTATTCTGACATGCCTGAACTTGTCGAGTATTCGGATTCCGATTCAGACACCCCTGAGCTCAAGTATAGCATCTTCTCGTCCGACGGTCAGTGCTTTGTGTGGCGTTGCAATCTTTGCCTTGACATAACATGTAGTTGTCATGCCGAACGTTAATAATAATCTTTACCGCTTCACCCTCATTTCTTACCCTGCAACGTCAATTCATCGATCTGAGTCGAATATTTCGGCGTTAAATTAACGAGTGTGCATTAAAAATTAAAGTCAATTCTTGAGTCGAGTACTATGAATCCGCAGGCATTCAATATTCTCTCCTGCCGAAGACAACCTCATCGTGGGCTCAGGAGCACGATTCCTCGTGATCTCGTATGCGCTGCCTAAGCACACCCACGTCTGCGCAAACGTCCGCAATTCCTAGGCTCGCAGCCTCTGTTAATTCCACGCTCCGCAGATCCAGGTCCTTCAACCAGGTCTGAATTGAGCACAACTCGTCACGCAGATCACCAAGCTTGTCCTGGAATTGTGACGTCTCCTCTCATAATCCACAAACTCTATCTCGACACCACATTACCAAGTCACTCACATCCTGCGTGACTGCGCTCTCCAGTTCTTGCATCCGCCAGAACAGTGCACTGATGTATTCTTGCACATCCTCACAATTACTAACACTAACTGGTTGGCCAGCCATCCAGCGATCGCGAGCACTGGACCACACTCTTGGTGCATCCTCCACATGTGTTGCGTATCTGCGACCTGGTTCTTCTCCATAATAGCTTCCTGCAATGACGACACAGCGCATCGCGGGGCGTGCGATTCATCTCTCGGATCCATCAGGTACGCCGTGTTCACATGCAGCGATTGTATCCACAATTTCAACCAGATCCCGGAGTTGAATTAGATCCTCCTTGCACTCAAAGTTTTCCTTGTGTCTTGACTCCAAGCTGCCGAAGCAGAATGCGCATAATTTGCCGCTCCCCAACCGTTCTTTGTACACGCTATGCGAAGACGTCGTCCAACGTCTGTAAATATTTTGCACACGCGTCCCGGTTCGTCAACAAGGTGGGCGGCCGCTGCAACCTCTCAACCAGGGTGCAAAACTGCATGCTGAATCGCCTCAAGATGCCTGCACTGCTCCTGCTAATTTTTCCGAACGACTTGCAGAGCTTGTCCAAGCCCTCAAGCGATCCGTGCGTGCGCTCAGCAATCTCCGGGTGGCACGAATTTCCATCCGAAATTCTGCGAACAAATGTGCAGCCTCGTACGTCTTCGTTTCCCTCCAGAGTAAATGTTTGGTGACGGGCAAGTAGCTTGTTAACAAGTTCTTTCGCTCCTGCTCGTCTGCGACGTGCCCGAGTTCGATAATCATGTCTACCTGATCGAGGAAGTCGAGTAGATGTTCGGACCTATCGGTGGTCAACGCCGGGGTGTCGGCTTCCCAAGGGCGCGGAATCCGGAATGGTGCAGTCCACATAGGCTTCAGGGAGTCCACCCTGGCGTCATCACTGTGATGTATGTTCGTACCAATAAATAGATGTTGTTTGTTGTCGACTCCATGCGCATTCCGCGCTCATCAGCGCGAGCATTGACGCGAAGACGCGATCACGCGATTTGATCTGTCTGTCACAATGTGACATTCTCACATCCACTATTGAAATACAATGTTCACAAAAAAGGATTACAAGCCACCTGCTGGAGGAAATATAGACAGAACCACACATTCAAATATTATATGACGAAAAAGTGCACATATGTCGCCCAGCCAAGGTATAAAGCTGTCGCAAGTCAGGGAAGTCTGATTCGTTCAAAGAGTGGGTTTACGGGAGGGTATATACATTGTCTAGGGCAAGTTTACAATTTATTCAGCATTAATACACCCACATAAGTTTGTGTACCAATACTCGTACATGTCCGGGTTATAAGTGAGGGACGGGGTAAACCTGGGGCAGGTCCCACATGTCGGAGGGCACATCCGAAATCACCAGGACAGAAAAGGAAAGTCCGAGGACATTATTCATTTTTGCTACACAGCTGGCTTTTATACATTTTAGAGAGAAGTAAAGGAGATAGACGGAATGAATAGGAACAATAAAGGGTGGGAGCCCAAGTAGTGAATGGCCAATGGCGTAGAAGACATTCTCAACCATGGGTATTATGACCTGCTACCAGAGCTAGTCCACATGTATTTCTCTAGCACGCCATAAGACATGCTTAGTTGTCTTGGTTTCCATCTTTCTGACTGAGCAAGTTGGTCAGTGCTGACTAGTCAAGTCAGTCTTAGTCAAGTTCTATTCAATTTCTCTCTCAGTCCCGTACTTCACAAGCTCAGTGGAACTCATTGTAAATATCAAGCAGATCAACAAGATAGCATGGCGCTATACTGGCAGACCAGTATAGTGACCAGTAAAATATAGCGCGGCGCTATTCCATGGTGTCGATCCTCATCAATCCTATCAGTAAATCCTTGATGCAAGGCCCGCATCTTTTAACGGTCAGATCTGCCTGAGTAACCACAGTGATGGTTAACTCAGTAACATGTCTTCATCACAATCTAATCAGTTGGTCTTATACACAAGATGGTGCGGCGCTATATCTCTGCCAGCCCTAATGTGGTTGTACCAATCCTGACTTCATATATCTTGTTTTAATAGTTATCAGACTATTCAGGGGCCGTTGAAGCAGCAAGTCAATAATTCTGAGTAGTTCCCTGATGTTTCACCTCCAGCACATAAGATAATGGTTTACTGCCACCATCTAGCTCAGTGTAGAATATCATAGTCAGGATGTAACAGCCTTTTGGGCGGCCTTGTCAAGTCTACTCAATCCTTCATAGTTGATTTGTTACACTGACTTTTGGCCATGAATAGTGTAGACTACCACCCCAGGGAGGATGTACGCTCATAATATAATGCCTCACTTCTGCCCGCTAATGGGTTCAAAATGAAATAAAAACTGGTGTTTTCATGCATGTTTTGGTACACGCCCTATCAACGGTATTCCAAACATGATTGGATTGCTCTTTAGCGTGACTGGCCGCTACATGTCCAGTATGTCCAAACACCCTTGACATTTAAATTTCGCATCCTGAGTGTTCTCAGTGGCTGATTCTCTTGCACTTGGACCAATCATCGCAATTGAGAACTGGTTCAAATCCCCTCTATCACGCGCATGTTCGCTGACCTCGGTCCCAGTGGGGGTCCTGAAATTGTGTTTCGCAGTGGACGTGTGGATGCGGCAGAAGCCAACCCACCTGGTGTACCGCAGCCGGACCAGGGTTTGAACGCCTATATTGCGGCTTTCGCCCGGCAAGGTTTCATGCAAACAGACATGATCAGTCTCATTGCATGCGGGTGGGTACTCTCTTGATCACACTCACTTCAAGTCTGAACCACACCAGGCACATGTTTGGAGGCGTCCAACACAAGTACTTTCCGGATATGGTTCCGGAATTGAACGACACCACCGATACAGAGTCTGTTGCGCATTTCGACTCAACATTTGTTACATTCGACAACAAACTGTGAGCCATCTCTATCCGTCTATACTTCGCAGAGCTTACCTAGCTAGATACAGCGCCATGGAGTACATTGTAGATACTACCAAGGACCCCCTCATCGTTGGCGTCAACCTCACCACCAATTCGGACAGACCCATCTTCAGTAGTGATTGCAACATAACAATGCGGTCGTAAGCAGCTCCATATACCCGCTCGCATGCGCTCACCACCACACAGATTCGCTGAGTCGTCGGAAAAATTCAAATCCACTTGTGCACGCGTACTCGCTCTCATGTTTGACACAGTACCAAAAGGTGTAGAGCTGACGGAAATTATTGCCCCACTGCCTGTAAAGCCGCACAACATCCAGCTCATGCTAGATGGAGACACACTCAAATTATTTGGGGAAGTGAGGGTGGGTACCACGATCTCTCTTTTGCAGACAATAAGGTTTAACGGCTTGTACGTAGTTCTGGAATATGACCAAAGACTGGGCCCGCGATGTGCTCCTGATCTGGGAGGATCATCTCGGAAGTACACACCATGCCACACTAAGCTTCACAGGCCTATCTACAGCAGTAGCGGGGCGCTACACGGCCGCCTGGTATGCGTTCAACCAAACTGCTGAAATAGATTTTCAGAAATTGAACCCTGCCGCGGGAATAACGCGCATGCGGTTTATCGTGGACGACCGGGTGGAGTACCAAGGCGGCTTGGGGTTCAGTGTGCAGGACTCAGTCATGTTCTCGAACTCGTCTTGCGCTTCTTCGCAAAACCCGTATGCTGGGCACCTCGATATTGGGGTGCGTATAACGGATCTCGTCTGTGGCGCTCGCTGACTAGCCTGTGAAGGTGCGGACCGGAATGCCTGTAGCACGTGTATACCTTGAGGGGCAGATCAATGACGACGTTCAGCGCATTGTGATCGTGGAGACAGAGGTTGAACCTCCCATGACCACGTCGCATCCCTACTCCATCTGAAGCATCGATCTGAGGGATGCAAACAAATTCGTGCTCCACACCATTGGCTTTGAGCTCAAGGATGGCACGAAGTTCTCCACAAATGACGCTCATAGGCTGTTTGATTTTCCATTATGCGCGAGGCAGATTGCGTAGCCAGAGAAAATATCTAGTCGAGAGGTATTTTGGCAAAGATTAATCATGATCAGTTATGGACAGCCGGAAGGAACCGGAACAGGAACAAATGACAAAGTACGCCGCAGGTACAAACCATTCACCCTGTTCATAACGTTGAGCCTTCCTGAGGACTTCTGAGGCTGGATCTCCGGAATATAAATAGACATATCACGAGTGGCCCAGGTTCAGACTAGCTTGTGCGCAAACCATTCACCCTGTTCATAAAATTGAGCCTTCTGAGCCTGGATCTTCCGAATATAAATCGACAAATCACGAGTGGCCCAATCGGAGTCTGGAACCACTGAAGTCGGATTCTATATTACGAACTCAGATGCCAACCGCAAAATTCTGACGTTTAGTTCAGACGGCCTTGTCACCCTGAACATTCGCTCGAAATAGTACAGGTGATGTTATCTTGATTTAACGATTCAATTTCTAACCCCGGCGTTTGAGGTGGCACCCTGAGAGATTCAATCGTCTCTTGGTTCCCATGATAGAACAGTATAGTGGCGCTTCGTACGCCAGCTTTCTCCATTCCCTCATCCCACTTGGATGACTCCCTCATTCTCGTTCAGAACTACTCAGAATGAAACCCATGCACGTGAATTTCGGACTTGCTTTGCTTTTATGCGTGTTCGATGTTGTATCAGCGACTTGCCGCATACAGGTATGTATATTCACTGCTGCCACTTGTCCTTATCTCTTTTAAAATTTCCCTACGTAATTGCCTCTGCTGGAAGCGTCCATCAGCCAGCATCTTGAGGAGCTGAAGAAAAAAAGATTTGCGAATTTCGTACTATACGAATTTCGTATAGTTATTGCACTATTGGGGACAGATACTGGATGTGAGAGAAACTTGGGACCACCCGGGCCTGACCGCCCGACCGTCTGCATACCCTGTTGCGATTCTGGCCCTTTCTAGGAAGAGGAATAATAGTTTACATTTGATCCAACAAGGTTCGCAGTACCTGCCTCGGGGGTGGAAATGAGCGGGGCTAGAGGAAGAATTTCGAGGAGATATACCTCCCTTCTCGCTTGCTACCAAGCTCCATAGTCACTGTCCCTGTCGCTGTCCTACTTCATATTTGCTTGCGATCTAGCGCGACGAATTCTCCTTAAGTTGAAGTCAGCAAGAATTAGGAGGTGACATGCCTTCATCAAGGGCAGCGAATTTCGGAGATCTTTCGTCACTTCGATATTAATTGTGGTCTGAAATTACCCTTGGAATGATGACGAGCTTCGCACGAGTAGCCGACCTGCGGACTCAACACAAACACAGTTCGCACTCTCCATCGTGGGTAAAAAAAAGTTCCGTCAGGCTGAACTAAATGCTGAGCGGGCAGCAAAGGGGGACGCTTCGAGCCGCGCACAGCGTTCCGACAAGGGGAAGAAGCGCGGCCCACGCAAGGAGAAGTCGAGCACCGTGGCGGGGAAGAAATCGAAGGTGGTGGAGGACAGCGACAACGACAACACCGATGGGGAAGACGATGGGGACGAAAACAGTAGCGACGAGGAGGGGGTTGTGCATGCCACGCCCCGACGCATGTCTGTGGCTGTCGCAGCACGTGCCGTCCCCAGTCCCCCCCCCCGGCAGCGTGCCCCCCATCCACACCCACAGCCCGTACGGCATGCTTGCAGGCCACCAGCCCATTCAGGGTCATGCGCCTAGGCCGTCCAACCCCACGTCCCACTTCCCCGTACCTGTCCTGAGCCCCGCGCCCACTCCAAACCCCCTGCCTGTTGCTCAGCCCGCACCCGTTCAACCCGAATGCCACCTCCGCGCCCGCGCCCATCCCGAACCTGAACACCGACCCCGCACCCGCGCGCATCCCGAACCAGAACACCGACCCTGCACCCACACCCGTCCCAAACCAGAACACCGACCCCACGCCAATCCCGAACCAGAACACTGACCCTGCACCTGCTCCATGGCCCCTTATGCTCGGTGTTCAGGGCTCCTTTCCTGGCGACTGGGCTGGGACGATTGGAATGAACGATGGGTTCGACCCGTTCGGCGGGTTGGGGTTCCCGGACGTATCCCAAATGCCGGCGCTGCCGTCGAGCCTTCGACCTCGACTAGGAGGGGATCCACCGCGGTATGGAGGAGTACAGCAGCGGGAGTGCGGGGATGGACATGAGCATGTACAATGGGACGCTGCTGTGGCCGATCCTCAACATGCCCGCCGCCAGTCCCAGCACTGCAGAAAAGCGGGGATGCGACAAAGGCGAGGAAGACGATGATGCCGACCAGCCTGCACCGCAGAGGCACAGGCACCAGAAAGTGGCGCCGCGCAAGGTGCACAGCGACAAGGGGAAGAAGCGCGGTCTGCATTCTACTTTGATGCGCACTCCGCCGCCCTGTCCCTGTGAAACCCCGTATACCTCCCTGATTTTGCTACATACATATATGCCGTCGTTTTGCCTTATGCCACCTTCTTTCCTTACATATGTCTTTGAAACTGTCTTTGAATACAATTTTGTTGAGTCTTATGCCACATGCAGGGGGGGGAAAGTCGTCTTAAGTATTCTCCCTGCTTATGAGGTGCCATTTGAATTTTTTCGTGAATTTCTGTGCATTTTCGAAGGACTTGTGCGCGAGACGGCGGCGGCGGACAGCAGTAGTGATGACATTGATGGCGCGACAATACCAATACCAACCAATACCATACATACAATACATCGTCAAACAATCAACTATAAAATCATAATCACATAAATAGAGTTCAAGCCCTTCGCGCCATCAAGCGCGCCGGGGATGATGGCAACGATGGCCGTCATTATGTATTCGGAGGAGATTACTATCTACATACCATAAATATTGTAGATAGTGGGGAGCTTTTGAGCGTGATTAAGCCGTGCTCGCGCCAACGCGGAAAAACCACATCTTAGCGAGCACATGCGATCAATAGCGCTCGTTAGTTGGATGGCAGATATTTTGGATATCCACCCAATTTTCGCGGATACAAGAAGTCTCCGACGTCTAATTGATCACTTCTATCTCTCCATCATCTGCGCCCCGCGTCAGACGTCGCTCCAACTGTGCTATTTTCGTAAAGCCCTCAATTTTTTTTTGCCTTCAACTCTGGTTTAATCCTTTCCGAAGGCGTATGTCTGCATCGACCATGCTTCTTTATGCCACTGGCTAACGGGTCTTGACTCTCGAGGATCCGGACCCGGAGAACATCCGGTGATTCCAGTTCGACCGCCAGTGCTGGACCTGCGGTTGACGCCTCTCAATGCAGGCATGCCGAGTCTCGACTACTTAGCAACTGTTAATCGAAGACAACCAGGTGTCATCCACCGGACCCATTTTATAAAGACTTGTTGGTCATGCATCTCCCAAATTTCGAACTCCATGCTTCGACCACTGTACAGTCACTGCGCCCTATTGGCAGCACTATTCATGCTCCCTGCTTCCGTTTCGTCTACTCTCACTTTCCCGGCAGGCACACCTTCCGGTATCGGGTGTGTCGATCCTAAAGGCTTGTTGGATTGCTACAGCAGCAATGTGGACCAAGCCACGTCATGCGCGGGCATTGTCAAGAATGATTGCTCCGTGGATGAGCAGAGCACTTGTGCTCTCGGCTGTGCTAACGGTCAGCTTGCTGCGAACGTTGGGTGTTGGCTTCAGCATTGCTGGAACCGGGTAAGTGTAGCCTCCGCCCCATGAAACGTCCAGTTAATCACGGAGAATTAAGGTGTACTCCTGCGACTTTCAGGCCACCGTGATTACCTACATCGAAAAAGCAGATCAAATCGCGAGCTCCGTGACCATTCCATTCTATCCGCCACCAGCGGATGCACCCGGCGGCTGTTGTACGCGCCGCAACAGCCATAACCTGCACATTTCCTGACGCTTTATTTGACAGCTTGCAACCTTGGACTGGTGTACGCGTATATCAGCGCATTGGTGGTTGCGCCAGACCAGTGCGATGCGTACCTGAACTCCCCGCCAGAGAGCTTCGCCGAATGCGATTGCTGCCAGCTATCTGCACCCATTTCCAAGTACGTGATCCAGTTCTCTGCACCACCGCGCCTCAGACCTGATAAATGGCATTTGATTTCCAGTATAATCAACACTTGCCCCAAGTCGGACCTCACATTTCTAAGCGTGCCAATTCTGATTCAACAATATGCTGCGGAAGTTCAACAAGTTACGAGTGACTCCTGTCAGTCAGTGCTGGGCTCAAATACCAGTCTGTGCTCGTCGCAGTTCGGCATTTCTGTCGATGGGGGCGGGGCATTCTTTAACCCTGCAGCTCTTCCCGCAGGAGTCCCGGGCTCGGAACCATTGTCGACGCTCGCCGGCTCGGTGACGGCACTCCCAGGCCCGCAGACAATCACCCTCGAGCTTTTCCCAGGATATTCAAGTGTCATCTCGCTGGCCCCATTCGACGCGAAGAAAGTTGCGCAAACTGCTCCACCAGCAGCGGCTCCGACTGGCAATGGAGGGAGCCCATCGATGGGGAACGGAGTTTCTAGATTACTGGGGGCATGCGTGGCAATATTAGAAATATTAGGACCCTATATGCTCACTGTGGTTTGAATCAAACCTAGTAAATATAGTCGCGGGGATAATAATGATCTATGAGTGTCCAAATGCACTTTTATTCCTGCCCGCAAAACAGAACCTGAAATTGCCTTTCCGCGGCAGTAACCATTTTAGCCTCCAAAAGGGAAATCCCGCAAAGAATGGAACCCCCTACCCATGTTGCGCCAATTCGGCCTTTCGCGCAATCGCGCAAAGTTGGAGTTTCAAAAAGCGTGCAAAGTTCCCCCACCGAGTGTGTTCCGTTATGCATTATCTGGGGTCATTCAACATTGACCACATTGGGGCGACCTGGTGACCCCAGATGTTGCGGTGCACATTTAATGAGCACCACTGTATGTGTGTCGGACAAATCACAAATGGCATATTAGGCCCTGTTAGGCCTTGTCAGGCCGAATATAGCCATTAGGTTTTGAGGACCGTGTTAGGTTCAGGTATGTACCATTAGACCTCGCGAGTGGTTGTAAGAACTAATTGGCCTAACGGACCTTATAGGGCCTAACGACGGTTACAAGGGCTAATAAGGTCTGATTGGGATGTCAAGGCAAAATAAAATAAAACCAATCCCAGCTTTCTTATCCCTCGAACTACTGCATCTAGTTCTTCACAATTATTGTTTACTTATCAAGTTAGTTACAATGTAGAACAATGAGGACTGAAATTAACCACTGCTGGGGTTTGAACTCACGCGGCCAAAATTGAGAACAAAACTATTACCAATACACCACACAGCCGTTGAAAAATGCCACAACTCAACTCGCTATATACTGACCTCCTTTCCTAATTTGACCTAACAATACCTTGTAGGACCTTGTCATCCCCTCTCACGTCACATTAGGTAGGTATAAAATAAGATAAACTGATACAACTACCATGCATGTTTCTACCCATCCTCACCATTGTTCTCCGATTCCTCTTCGGCATTCAACAAATCCATAACATCAACCATGCCACCCCTGTCATTCTCAGCCCTGGTCGACGCATCACTTCATCCTGGGAATGAGAACCGAGACTTTGCGCTTCTTAAGACCCGTTGTTAATCCGGGTCAAAAATTTGATCTTTTGAATACAAAAAGGAACTCTCACTGCAATAAGTGAAGCAAAAAATTTACCCGCAGTCGTGTCCTTGTTCTGCAGACCCTAAATTTGGTCGTTTTTTTCAGCCTGCACAATGTGATTCTTGTGGTCCTTGAGCAGCACGACAATGCTGGGCGCCCTCCCTCACAATAGAAGCGAATACCTGAAGGGTCGGTTGACCGGATCTGAGTGCCCAAAATCTGAGCCTGATTTGGAGATGCTACTGTCGGACTCGACGTGTTGTTTGTGGGTGTGTTTTCGCTTTCCCATTTTGATAGGAATTGTGGGGACTAGTCACGTTGCTGAGAGACTTGGATTGTGTTCTTTTTTTTTTTTTTTTTGAGCAAGCATGTAAAGTCTCAAAGATAATGCATCACTTATGTTTGGACCGCATCTTGAACTTGTCAACACTGCTACAGTCATTTTCATGCAATGGCCACAAATAAAAGAACTCTTGAGAACCCACTCTTACATGACCCTATTAGGTCCCCTAAGGTCTTATAAGGTTTACTGTCAAACCTTGCAAGACCTTATAAGGTTGTTAGGGTTGGTTAGGCCTAATAAGGCTTTTTTGATTTTTCCAACATGTCTCCCGTCTCGTTGGACGACACCGTTCCCTTTGGATATTAGGGTCGAGGCTGTGGTCTTGCTCACTGATCGGGCTGTGCGTATTCCTCGATCTGAAATTCTGCTGAGACTGATTTGAAACTCAGCATCATCCCAAGTGCAGCCATTGCATCAACAAGAATTACCCTTGCTCCCGAACATGGACGATGTGGCAGTGGTGCGGAACCTGCGTGGCCTCAAGCTGAAGTGATGCATCCGCCTTGAACCCCCTATTGCTCTTGCCGCCACGTACACGCTGAAGAAGAAAGGGATTGTCCACAGGGGGACAGAGGACGTGTCTAGGTCGTGCCGGCTGGGTGTCAAGTCATGCAGCAAACGAGTGAATGTTGGCTAGATGAGAATCAAAGTAGCCGTAGATCGAAAGGAGAGTGAATAAAATATAAAACTCAGCTCAGAGCCTTGCTTCAAGGTCGAGGCGGGCATACTCTCCAATTCCAATGCATGCATTACTCTCGGAACGACCTTTTGTGATGCGAGTGATATACAGTATAGTATAGATAAGCTAACCAGCTATCTCCTTCTGCCCTCTCCTCTTCTCTTTTCTTGTCTACGAATACTTCGTGAACAGCGGCTGGATGGACGGGTTGAATATCGGGAGGGGGTGTGCCTAGAGGATTGGGCATCAGTAATATTCCTGAATGAAAGGAAGGGAAGGGAAGAGATGGGATCCAAGGAAAGGCATCGAAAACCAGAAATCTCACCTCGGTGTTGAACACCACCTCTGCACGCGGACATCAAAACCAGCTTCTGGAAATACGAGGGCAGTAGAGAAAACGACGCACCGCTCAAATCCAACACGTTCTCGTCCGCGAAGGTCAGGAAGAGGTACTTGAGCGTCTCGCTCTGCAAAGCAAACAAACACATACGACGTTAACGAATCATCGACCAGATTACCAACGCAAGGGATGAAGCAGAGACTCGAACGCACCAAAAAGAATGTCTCCTGCTTATCTTCATACTCCACCGGCACCTGGTTCACGTCCCGCACTGTCGCGTACCCGCCGCCCGGCAAGCGGCAGTGCGCCTCGATCGCGGAGAAGATGTCCCACGCGTAGGAGCGGTAGCGCGCGTCGCCGGTGAGGCGCCAGGCGAGGAAGACGGATTCGGCGATTTCGGGGCTGTGGATGCGATTAGCAGTTTTCGACGAGCATTCGAAGTAAGCAAAAGGGAGGGAAGGGAACGCACCGCAGCATATACCGCGCATCGTACGGCAGAGATCCTCCTTTACTGCAATACACTCAGCCGAAACGCGCAATGGAAATGAAAAGAACGCACTTGGCCCCCTTGATATACCAATCGCGCTCGCTCGGCGGGTCCGCGGGCGTGCGGAAGTTGACGCCCTCGGGGGACAGGCCACTACATGCAAGTCAGCGCAGCGCGTAGAAAAGACACGAAATTGTCGGAACGAAACAAAACTAAAGAAGCCGGGATAGGGAAAAACGAAACGAAAGCAGCACTCACGTCTTGGTCTTATGTGTATCCATGCACCCCTCCAAAAACGCCACACCCGTCGCCCAGTCGCGCTGCCCCGCCCCGGTAAGCGCGTCCATCCGCGGCGGGCGCGAGATGGGTGAAGAGGAGTCGAGCCGGTGCGCGGTGGTGGCGCCGAGCATGAGCGAGCCGGCGAGGAAGCACGCGAGGTGCTCTTGTTTGGGCTGGGAGACCCAGGAGCTGGGGCGCATGATGATCAACATTTTGTTTACACACGGAAGGCGGGATAGCGATGAGGAAATACAGCACAACGCACCTCCTCCAATCCCCCCCCTTCCCATCCGCGAGCGGCAGCAGCTCTGCGATGTACGTCAGGCCCTGTGCCGGCGTCTTCGAGACGAGGTGCGCGTGCACGCCCTGCATCGCGTCGCCGTACATCTGTGCGTGTGCGCGTTGAACTATGCATGGGCGCGAGCGCAAATGGGCGGACGCACCTGCAAGTACACCGGCTCAGTGCGATTCTGCGCTGAGGGTTAGCGCGAGGATAGGGTGGAAGGCGAGAGAAGAGGAGGCGTACAGTTTGGATATATTGTTTTCTGCCATGCACGTCAATAGCGCGCCAAAAAAAAGAGAGACGGGACGTACAGCAGATACTCTGTACAGCGTCATCATGAGAATGCCTTGACGGGAAAGAGAAGGAGCAGGAACGCGCACCGTAATACGAATCCCCATTACTCCCCATCCGTATCCCCGAATGCGCGAATTCCCCGTTCGAGCTAGAAGCGAATCGTCAGTTTTCTTTCGTCTCTCTTTTCTCCTCTTTGCGACGAAACGACGTTCCGTCATCTCGCCCTTCCGTGCTTTCGCCGCATCAGCGTCCACTCACTTCAAAGTGATCGGCGCCAACCCATTCGGCAGCCTCGCCTTATTAACAACTTTCATAACTTTCTCCGCCTTGTGCCAGAATGCGACACGCCCTGTTATTTCAGCGAGGTAGCGGAACTCGAGCTGCAGCGTCGTCGCTTCGGAGATGCTTACGGCCCCGCCGTTCATAGCCGTCCGCCCGCCGAGGTTGACGGAGGACCCGGGGAGGCCGGAGGGCGTGTCGAACGCCACGGCGAGGCGGTCGCCGAGGTCGGCCGCGTGGTGCTTATAGAGGTCGTCCCCCGTGAGGAAGAAGGCGGAGAGCAGGCCGCCGAGGACGCGGATCGTTGTCTGCGGTGTTAGGTTAGCGTTTGGCATTAGACACGTGGGATATCCGGGACGAGCTGTTCGTGCGCACGCCTGGACTCGCAGGTCGCAGATTGCCGCCGAGGGAGGGTCGGCATCAGCGGTCCCCACGGCGCTCATCTCATCTCTATGCGAACCAGCAATATCAGCCGCCCGTGCGGGAACCCATCACCACGCGATCTTCGAATTCGTCTGCCTGCGCCAACGGGCCAGACTGTCCCACCATACGTGGCCGCATGCCATCACCGCAGTGAGCTCCCCCTCCGACGGCTGAATCGAAAGCACAACGCACCTCAAACATACTGAAATACCCGTGTCGCTCAAAACTCAGCTTCTCCTGCACCCATGTCCTTGCCCTAGTGTACTCGGACTCGAGGCCCATGAGGAGCATAGTGTCTAGGGCGTCGACGACGGTGTAGCCGATGCCCCCGCCGGAGCCGAGGTTGGAGCCGCGGTGGGAGATGGGGTGGTATTCGTCGTCGCCGAAGGCGTCCTTCTCTGAGTGCACAAGTTAGTGCGATCCACTAAGAGAGAGAGGGAGAGGACGCACCATATGCAGACCACGCGTGCTACAATGAAGATTGAGCTGAGAGGGCGCGAATGAAGCAGACACACGCACCCTAAATGCATCTACCACAGCATCGCGCTTCGCCGCGTCCGCCTTAAGCGTATTCGGCCTCGAGGACACGTCGCTGAGCGTTGGCGGACCCGTGCCCGGCGCCCAGCCCGTACCTGCGTCTGTTTCTTGGGGTTTAGGTTTTAGCGGCGGGGGATACGGGCGCTTGAAGGGGTTGCTGGTCTTGGTCTGGTCGGTCTTCTCTCCCCCGCCGCGATCGAAGGGACTGTAGTCGTCCATCCACTCGGGCACTGCATGGAAGGAGTGGTTAAAGTACTGCGTCGTCCGGGTGTTACGTCAGATTAGAGGTGGGCGGAAGGGAGGAAGGAAGAAGGAGGGAGGGGGCGCACGAAGTGAGTAGAGAGGGCGAGGACGGCGAGAAGGACTAGGTATTGGATTGTTCGGCGCCGCATTGTAGGAAGAGAAGAGAGCTGTTGCCGTGACACGACACGTCGATCGTGTCAAACGGTCATCACCACAGTAACCGAACATGACATCAAGTGCCGAGTGATGGCCGTGTGGCTAAGAAGCAAGGGGTAACCGATTTGCGAAATTTACACTACACCTCGAAATTTTTTTCTCAGCGAAAATCGGGACCCCTCCCCCCCCCCCAGAAAAGGAAATTCCCATTTTAGGAAGTGATCGACCAGTCGGCAGCTAGCGGCACGCTGCCATGGGCGCTTCTTGTTTTATAAAATAGTAACTGTTACACACAATATCAGCTACTAGTTGAGGCATCGTCGAGATGACAGAATTCAAGTGTGGCATTCTGGCTATGCTCCCGGCATGCACCAAGAATCATGTTGGTTTTGTCGTCCCAGCGCGCCCGTTTCTCCACTACAATCTCGTCAAGCATCAGCACCTGATGAGCAATCCGAGGGGGACCGGTGGGTGTATCCTCAGCTGCAGTGTGCGCATCAATATTGGCCTCTATTTCAGCGATCTTAGGCATCACAGGCGAGGCCCGAAGCGGTTGCACAGGGTCAGGCTGCTCATTGCTTTCCGCGATCGATGGTGGAGAGTCGGAGCGCCAAAGAGACAGCGAGAACTGAATCACGGATCAGCAGGCTAGACAGAAGGCCAATAGAAGTAGATATATACCGTTGACAGTCTGTTTTTAAACTCTGACGGCGTCTTCTTCGACATCGCAATCAGGCCGCGGATGTGGCACGAAGGTAAATTTGATTGAGGACGTTATCCCCAACAATCAACAATGCCACACTGCCACACATCACGCTGTATCTGACTGCAAAGTCTCGGAAATCACTGAAACTTGTTTTCTGGGGCTGTTCTAGCTGTTAAAACCACTTTATAAATTTTGGCCTACAACTTTTTTTTCGAGCCCGGGAGGGACCCCCCCCCCCCCTATATAAGGAAATTTCTTATCTTCGAAGCCCCTTGCTAAGAAGGCAGAAAGTACAGTAGGGGACAGTCAAACAGTTGCGTATTTTCCGCCTCTGCCCCTTTACCATACTGGGAATTTGATTTGCGGCATCTTTCGGCAAGGTGCTTTTGCCGTGATGTGCCGCGCAAGCTACCGCCACGGCGCCGTTTGGACAGCAAATTCGGACAAGTCCACGAAATTGGGAAAAATAGTTAAGACAGATGAAAAGGCTTGAATTAAAATTCTAGAGGATGTACAACACTACTTGTATTGAGGCGGAACATAGGCAACAAATGTGAATGATGATGGATTGAAGCCAGAAGGGTTGGGCTATTTGGTGGGCAGCGCAGGCAGTGGGCGACGTGTGTTGCGGTTAGGTTGCGTGAGGATGGCCGGTGGAGTTGGAGATGGAGGTCCAGGCTGCGACGAGGGGGCAGTGGACGGTGGCGCCGCCGCGCAGGAAAGGTATCTGTACACACATCAATCAGCAGATTATAATCATACAGCGCCGCACCCGAGTTTCTGCCGTTTTGCCTCGCTACTGAGCCCTTCTCCCCCGCTGCTCCCCCTCGCCTTCCTCCCACTGCTTGCTCCGGCGCCGGGGTATGGGTGCAGCCTGTGGGGTGGGTACGACGTGCGCGCCACTGGGCGTGATCGGGCGCTGGTGCTGGTGCTGGTGCTGGGATGGGGCAGGGCGTGGGAAGAGGAGACACGAGCACGAGGCGCTGGCGCTGCCTCGGGGTGGTGCACAGCGACGTCCATATGCACCGGGCCACTGCCCTCCCCGCGTGCGACGGAATGAGAAGGCGTGTGCAAAGTACTAGCACGGGACAAATGCGGGGGGCGGGCGCTGTCCGTGTAGGAATGGGGACCGTGGATGTCGGCGGAGGGTGGGCCCGGGGGCGGGGAAGAAAGAGGTGAAGCCAGCGCGCTCGGTGGGCGCGCAGACGCGCGCCCTGGAGCGCCTGCATGAGCCGATTCTTTGGGTTGTGTGGAGACGTGGACGGCGCGCCCACCGCTCCTGGACCCCGCAGCTCGACGTCCTCGTGCTCCCACCGCTGCTTGACGTTAGTGTGTAGTGCGGTGCCGACATCAGGGCGCACGATACGCGCCAGTGCTTGAGGGGATGCGGAAACGGCTTCGCTGGGATCCGAGTGGGTTGAGCTGGGTAAATGAGGCAAGGGCTGGTACAGCATCCCTTGGTACCCAGGAAAAGGCGGTGGCGGCGTAGCTACAGAGGCATGAGAGTACACAGAAGAGGAAAACAGCGATCCTGACGAGCTGGCGAGCTGGCGAAGGATGATAAGAAAGTGGCACTTGTCCTGCCTGCATTCTTGCATTGGGCGAGCCGAATGAGCCCAGATTGCCGCCAGGCGCCGAGCCAGTAGACGAGAACACGGGTGACGTGGGGAAGGGGGGCGAGGCACTTGTCTGCGAGAGCGTCCGGGCAGGCACAGCTTCTCGCGGGTGTGCAGGAAGAGACAAGAACGAGCCACCTGCTCCTCCTTGGTGGGTGTTACCACGCCGTTCGCAACCTGCCTCGGGGCAGCAGACGCGGCGAGCGTTGACGTTAATGGTAGCATGGTTTGTCAAAAGGGGCATGGCGGGCATGGCGGGCGGGCGGGTTGAGGTGGGGAAGAGAGAGGCTGCCAAACAAGCTTGGGGCTTCGGCTTGAGTTCATTGCTGAGGTTTGACGTGCAGTCGGCAAAGGCGGTGCTCATTCCAATATGGTAAAGGGGCAGAGGCGGAAAGTATCGAGTGCAGTCAAACTCATCAAATTGCCTAGCAATTTATGTACTTGATACAGAGCTTAGCTGACTTCAGAATCAGATTCAGCACCTCAAAATAAGCCTAAAACAATTTTTTCGTGAATTTTCCACGAGAAATTACGTACAGCTAAATTTTCGGCGACTTTGAACAAAAAATTGTGTGTACCTATCTTGGCCCCTTGAGCTTTCCTGCTGCCTCCAAAGCCCTCAATGCCTGCTCAGAAATGGTGCAGTGTCCCCTATACTGCTTCACAGCTCAATCTGCAGCCCATCCAGTCAATCCCAACTGGTAAGCACTTATTAGGGCTCCGATCCGTTCCCGTCTGCGACGGGTCGACGGTCCGTTGCAACGGTTTCCGTCCCGTCCGTAGAGCCGCTCTGCCTGTTTTGAAAACAGACGGGTACGGAACGGGTTCACCCGTTTAAACGGAATCCGTATCCGTCCGTAAACGGGTTGACGGATCGTGTAGAGAGCATACATACCAACACATGCTTGAGTGAGTTTTCGTATGAATTATATAGTATACCAGCACTCACGATTATGAACAAACTCTGAGTAGGCATACAAAGTCCCAAGGTCCCACAGGCCATTGGGAGGGCGCTGTCCAAGAACCCCGAGTTGTAACATGCCATGAGTAGGTTAGTAAAAGTAGTGGCAGAAAATGCTAACATAACCTTCCAGCACTGAAGCTGCACTATCCGTGCTCCAATCTAGCAACTGGGTGGACAACTACCATAATGGTCATCCCCCACCCGTCAAAACGGCTGTCTCCCCGTCCATAAACGGGATCCGTCCATAGGGCGCCGCTGAAAATACCGTATACGGACGGGTAGGCTCGCTCGTTGCCAGAAAACGGCCGTTTCCTCGACGGCCGTCTCCGTAAATGGACGGATCGGAGCCCTAGCACTTCTAAATCACCAGGAACAGTTGATAAATTTGCGAATGACCTCGAATGGACAAGCATCCAACCACTTGATGGCTGCAGCCTTGAGGGAGTCAGGATGCACTCCTGATTAGTAGGCAGCTATGTGTGACCCAGGAACAAAAGAGCGGACCGGATTCTGTTGCTTCGAAGTTGGACCAGGTGACAATGTGACAGTAACACATGTGATACGACATTTACAGGCTATTTTTGAAGGAACCACTCGTTGAATTTTTTTGAAATAACTGGCATGATACTCAGCTCATTGAAAAGAGTCCATAGGAATATTTTCGTGATTTTACTATAGGTTTTGGGGTACGGCCATTGTTTTGGAGGGTAACCACTGTAAATACCCCCTTTATCTCAAGAACGGCTCGTGGGATTGGGCTAAAAAAAAATCAAAAGGACCTCTGTTATGGTCTGCTTTGCATCCCAATCATTTCCGGAGGCTTACTATAACCTTCATCAAAATTGTTGAGTTTGAGTGTCCCCTACCATAGGGTGCTGTTTTTTATTGATGTTTGTAAACATGTTTATAAACACCGGTTTATAAATCGGTCGGCTGAAAGTACCGGTTTTTAATTAAAACTGGACCCCAGCCTGGAAATTGTCAAGTCAAATTTTTTTTTGTCGTCAACCACCTCGACATACATACACGACTCTCTATTATGTCTGCTTCGGGAGGAGTCACTCACTATCATGAAGAAATCAAGGACCTCCTACTGGCAAATCAAACAGCCACCACCACAAAATCGGAGGCAGTTCCGACAGTCACAAGAACAGCTGCATATGAACTTGGGCTTGCCGCCCTCAATTGCGAGGAGGACAACAACAACACAACACAACCACCTTCTCAGTCAACTGGGAGCACCACAATTAGGTCACAACACAATGGTATTGATATCACCTTGCTGTTTTTTCGTGATTTGCTCTCGGATGTGCCCATCTCCGGTGCGGGTGAGGTTGGGAGTCTTGGTGACTGGTCAAGGTGGGCGGCAATGAGCTCCAACAGCAAAAAAAAAAGATAGCCGGGGCAGCGACACGGGAAGGGGAAGTAGATACACTTGTTTTATAACCACTTTCACGCCAGATGTTTATAAACACAAAAATTATAAACTGTTTATAATGGGCTGCGGAATTATAAACAGCACCCTAGCGGAAAGGGTGGAATTTTCATTTACTCTCCCTTTTTATACAAGCGGCTGCTCAGCCGCTTTGCAGCCTCGCGTCCCCTTTCTTGGTGGGAACTGCAACTGTGTAAATAAAACAGAGGGGCCAAGTGTCCAAGACAACCCATTTTTCTGGCCTTGCCAAGGCTGTGCATGGTGGCATCTTACATGGCTGTGGCAAGCATGGCATGAGTGGGAACTGAGAACACGACGCAAAAGGTTAGGGCTGATGGCGGAGTTTGAAAAGGCTTTGGACACCCGTAATTTTAAAAAGAGGGTGATATCATCCTGAGATCCACTCGAACCCGAGACATGGTTCAGGTCAACATAACAGATAACTGTGTACTGACCTACCTGAATCATGTGAATGAGCCATGGACATCTCACCAAAGAAAAAAAAAGTTGCTGTGAGAGCTATGCCATTCAAACACGGGGGTTTGAGTCCCATATTGCCGGTGGGGAAAACCTAGCAAGACCCGCGAAATCCGGCTGTATACCACACACCACCCCCGATTTGCTAGTGTATTTGGTCCCCAATACTAATGATGTCATAGAGTCAAGGTTGGGTGGGTGATAAATAACTATGTGCAGCATGAGTCAAGCCCCGTGAATGGAGAGGTACTGCACCTGTAGATCATGTAGGAACCACTGAAATACCAACACCGGTCACAATGTTGTCCATCAAAATATCAAGGCCTATATTGAATGTGAGCAGCTCGTCAAATATCTGCTGTTGGAAGTAGTGCTGGCCAAAATATGATATGAGTATGACAATCCCGTATTATATTCATATCTGTATCATATTCAACTCTGAGGGCCCATATCATATTTTTAATGTATTGTATTCATATCAGTTGGTTGAATACAAATATATTTGGAATATATTTGAATATATTCTACCTTTCCTAGTTGGAGTGAATCTTGCTGAAATCCATGTGCTTATGCCCTCAGAAAATCCCAACTTCAGTCATTACTTTGTACCAATATCTATCTACAGAGGCTGTCTCTGAACTTTTGTCCTGTTTTTGTCTTGTCATGATAGATTCAACCTCAAAATTCAAGTTGGCTGTACTGTACTATTTTGACCAAAAATTAACTAGGTGTTACTTGTCACTTAAGGTGTTCATTTCAAGGTGTTCAATTCTCAGCAATCATGGAAATTATATATGAGGCAGTTCAGCTAATGCCGGACCAAAAATTTAGGTGTTTTCTTGCCTAATTGTGCCACAAAATTGAAATATCACCTCACCTAGGGCAAAAATGCTCAGTTCACGCACCTCTGTCACCTGTCACCTGAGCATTTGGTCAAAATACTATAGTATTCAAATATATTTGAATATGCTAGCCATGTATTTTATTATGTCCATATCATATTCATATTCATATTCATATTCATATTCATATTCATATTCATATTCATATTCCACCATTTTGGTATTCAGATGGAGCCAGGGCCGTATCATATCTGTATTCATATTAATATATTCAAATTTTATTTTATTTGTATCATATTTGTGGCCAGCACTATCTACAGCTGGGTAAATTCACCCAGCTGAAGCTAGACACTCTAATTCCTTGAAATTCAAAGGAACTAGGTGATGACACAGTAGGTCGATTTGCACTCAACTACACTGGTTGGCAGATTCAAATTTTCCAGCACAATTCACAGTGAAAAATGTCGTTTGTTTTTCAGACATTTTTCACTGAAAAAAATGGTGAAATTTTCAAAGCTTTTTTACCCTTTTCAACTTTCTTTTGAGTTTTTCACCTCAAACTGGAAAAGTGGTGGAAATGTTTTGGGTTTTCCACCTAGTTTCCAGCTGAAAAAATCGATGGAAAACAAACAACATTTTTCACTGAGGATTCAGCAGAAATTTTTGAATTTTTGAACCAGTGCTAAATCTAAAACCTAGTTAGTCACCCTTTATTAAAATTAAGTGTGTCTGTCTGTCTGAAGCCATTTAAAACTCTGTCACCTGTCATTAACTCTGGCATCACTTGCTGAGCAACCACAGGATCAGTTGTCTCAACCAAAGTGGAGGGCCGCTTCACAGCCCCCCACATTCTTGTGTAATATAGGCAAATGAATACCTTCTTTGGTGTTATGCCCATTCTACAACTCCCAGAGCCACTCAACGAGAATTAATAGAGGATGGGTGGTAGATGTGGTTCAGAAGTAAAGTGTAGACAATGATATATTGATCTTATTGACCAATGACTACACATCAGTCTCGTGGTTAAATGTACTCCAGTCCAATCAGACAGTAAGTAAGTGGTGATCAAAACAAAAAGAAAAAGAGTAGTGTATATGTTGTTAAAATAGAAGAGATTCTTTATAGGAATAAACTACGGCTGTGGCAATGAAATGCACTGCCATTGCTGCTGTGCCACCATCTGCAGAGCTGCAGCAAAGATATCATCAGCACACTGCGGGCAAGTGCCATGGCCGTGGGTTCATGGCATAGGACCGACACTTGCCATGACAATTGCCGCGGCGTTGCACAAACGATCAGAATCATCTCTTTGTTCTATTTTTTGTCGTGAGAAGTTTTGGCCGATGCCAAGGGCAAGTGCAGATTTTCTTCAGTAGCGTATGCACGGTTGACAATAATTAAGTTTGCACTATGACCGACGAGCTACATACAGAGTTCGCAAGGTATTACCAAAGGTGATGTTTTCTTTCATTTTCAACCAAGTTGGATGTATTCTTGAACAAACCTACAGATATGCGGTGATAAATTATCTGTTTGTGCACACTTTCATCCTGTGGAGTGGGTAGAAAACCTTGCAGGAACAGGTACTTGAATTGGTGAATCTTGGGTGCAAATGTTTGCGCCATACCGGCTTTAGGCAGGAAAAAGGCAAGTGTCACACATCAGTCCGAAGCAAGGCCATGTGTGGTACTTTCTGACTGAGAAGAGATTGAACTGGAGGAAGGGTTTACACAGAAAGGGGTTAGGGAGGATTAAGTGGGAGCCAATGTGGCTAGGTGTACCAAAGTATGTAGAATAAATGTCAGTGAACAATATACTAAATCACATGTTCATGGTCATAAACGAGTGAGCATTTGCCAAGCAGGGCTTGAGAGCTCGGCCTTTTGTGGTCCAAAGTGAATTGAAACAGAGTCGTATAAGACATGGAAAACATGTCAACTTCTCATGCTGCCAATAGAACAAAGGGCTTTTGATCATTTGTGCAATGCCATGGCAAGTGTCATGGCAAGTGTCGGTCCGACACCATGAACCCACGGTCATGGCACTTGCCCGCAGTGGCACCGAGGCCAAGCTGCGACCCTTACACCATTATACTACTACAGAACTATAATTGATCAATAGACACAGCCGGAAGGAACTGGAACAGAATAAATGCACCTGGCAACAAATTGTGCCACAGGTACATTCAACAAGGCAGTGCATGCACATAGCAGTCAACCCAAGAATAGTAACTCTGATAGTGGCAGGATATATATAACACACAAGCCCCATTTTTTATCCCTATCTCAAGATGCCCCGCCAATCCACCCTCACGGAGAGTCGTGTCACAAGCATTGTACAGTGCTTGACCCCTGCCCTAACACTTCTCAAGGAGCTGAATGATGCATTTGGGCCACCATTTATTCTGCCCATTACAAATACCATTGAATCATTGATTAGCATGACTCAGGTAAGAAACCTTGAACATTGATAATTGAGGGACTTACAGGAAGGCATAGAGTGTGAAACGAAATAAAAATGAATGTACTCAGCTGATGGAGAAAATTCATCCAGTCCTGTATGCAATGATTGGTCTCTACATGAAGTCTGAAACAGTAAACTCCCTGCCTCCCATAATGCTGGAGAACATTGGGAAGTTTATGGAGTAGGCTGGATCCAGTCAGGAGATGGTGGCAGAATGAGCTTATTTCTTATCCAGAACTCTTCGCAAGATATATGCCTTTCTTGAGGCACAACAGGATGGAAATAAACTCAAGCATCTGTTTTGTTATAATGAAATGCAGAACCTACTCCAAGGTTGTCATGCAAGATTAGACCAAGCTGCAGAAGTCTTCAAGGTGTGGTCTGTATTCATATTTTCTTAAAAAAGGCTGATTGACTATGCTTAGATTACCGCCAGGCCGGCAATGATCAGTGAAATTGATGCCATAAAGAAAACCACCCAACTCACGTATGAAGAGTTACTTGAACTCATTCAGACCCAGTCTGAAGCCAGTACAATATCAGACAGGTTATTGGTATGTACACATTTTCCAGCCTGGTCACCTCCAACTCAGGGTGAGACAGGTTTATCTAGGTTCAAATGACTCCAAAAACAGGTATTGTGCCCTATCTATTGATAAACTCTATCTTACACTTCCTTGCAAGTTCAACTTCATTTTCCATGTTGCCTTCAAAGCCCAAGATCTTTCATGGTCGTGAATTGGAGGTGGACAACATCATGAAAATGCTCGGCCAGGATTCACCCAGAATAGCTATTCTTGGAGGAGGTGGAATGGGCAAGACAATCCTTGCAAGAGCAGTCTTACACCATCCAGACACTTCTGCAAAATTTGAAGAAAGACTTTTTGTCAGTGCAGAATCTGCAACCACCAGCATTGAACTTGCTGCCCTCATTGGACTACATGTTGGGCTGAACCAGGAACTGATCTCACACAACCTGTTGTTCTGTACTTGTCATGCAAGCCATCTTGTCTTTTGGTATTGGACAATCTTGAAACAGTGTGGGAACTGATCCAGTCCCGAGGTGGAATTGAAGAAGTCCTTGCGCTGCTCACAGCATTGAAGCATCTTGCACTCATAGTATGTCCTCCCAGTGGTTTTTTTTGTGTCTCTAACCTCGAGCAGATTACAATGTGAGGGACAGAGAGGCCTGCCAAAGTCCAGTGGACTCACCCATTTTTATTGCCACTCCAGCCTCTGTCAGCTGAACCTGCACACCAAACCTTTATGGAGATTACAGATAATGTCTATAAAAATGAGGAGATAGAGCAGATCCTCCAATTCACAGATAATATGCCCCTTGCGATGGACCTCATTGCTCATTTGTCTGATTATGAGGGTCTTACAAATGTCTTAGCTCAATGGGACACCGAGAAGACAGCACTTCTCTCTGTGGGGTATGACCGAAAATCCAATTTGGCATATCCATTCAGCTCTCCATTTCCAGTCCTCGAATCACATCCAATAGCAAGGAATTGTTGAGACTTCTCTCAATTCTTCCTGATGGGCTCTCTGATGCCGAACTGGTCCAAAGCACACTTCCAATTCCCAATATTCTCAGTTGCAAGACTGTGTTACTTGCCACATCACTAGCATTCAGGACAGCAATCGGTGACTTCGGTCACTGATGCCTGTACAAGAACATGTCCGGCAGTTCTTGCCTCCATCAATGGCCCTTGTGCAATGTCTTCGCAAGCTGTTCTATGCACTTTTGGAGCTATACAAGAAGTATGATGGAGAGCAGCTGGGGCAGGTGGTTAATCAAATAACCCAGAATCTGGCAAATTTCCAAGAGGTCTTGCAATGGGGGTTATATGACAATGCTTTAGATCTCAAGGAAACCATCTACAGCATAAAAACACTGAGCTCATTCTACAGGATCACTGGACGTGGTGCTTTGCCACTGATAGAGTGGATTCAACCCATTGTATCTGGACACAGGATGACAACTACCTGATGATTCAATTTATGACACAAGTTTTGCTTTTGCACTACTGCTTCCCCCCCTTTGATGGGGAACAAATTATAACTCAGGGAATAATTATTCTTGAACTTGTCAATAATCCTCCCCTTGAATGTGAGTGTTCTTCCTTCGCTAGCCATCTTAATTTAATATGGCCCATCTTAGCCAAATTCTATGATGCAGTGGGCAGCTATATCCTCAACCATAAATATGATCTACCTCAAGCTAGCCAATTTTTCCAAAGGGCACTAAAATTGGCAAAGATGTGTTCAGACAGCAGCCTCATATGGAATGTTTTGATAAACATTGCCTCACTCCAATGGATGACTGGAGAGTATTATGCTGCCCAAGCACATGCTAGTGAAGTACAGAGGCTATCCCAATTTTCCGCAAATTTGTATCATGAAGCAAGAGCACTACAGATTGAAGCTCAGTGTTTGACATCCCTAGGTAACTTCAAGGAGAGCAGAGACCTACTACATAGAAGCAGAGTGATGCTTGGTATCTGTGGCCTGGCTGATGGGAACCACGACCATAGCATTTTGCTATTGCAGGGAGAGGTCCATTTGAAGAAGTCAGAATATGCTGAAGCCAGAAATATTTACAATCAAATAATTGAAACCCATTCTCCTGAGCAAGAGCCCTTTTCCTATGCACTATCACTTGTCAATCTTGCACATATTGATACACTGTGTGGGGATACAGTGGATGCCTACTGCAAGTTGAACAAAGGAATAGATATTTTTCGGCATCAGATTGATCAGACAGGGAATTTCAGCTTGACCATGTTCGAGGCTGATATTGAACTCACAGAAGAAAAACTTGAGCCAGCAAAGGTCAAATTTGAAGAGAGTCTGACTTTCCTCTGGGGAAAAGACAACGAGGTTGAATTATTTTGCTTGGGAAGACTCGCAGATATCAGAGCTTGGCCTGCTCGTGAACGGCACTCCAGGTGGCCTGTGATGTACTGTGGATATGCCTACAAATACAAACACAAATTGGAACTCCACAAACCAAATGTTTTTTTGGGTGATGTGTTCCTTGCCACCAAAGATGATGAAACAGCCACTAATCTCTCTATATTGTGGCCCTGGAGGGATTCACCTACATGGATGTACATCACAGTTGGGCACAATGCATGATACGTCTGGGAGACCTGGCAAAGAAACAAGGTCATACCTCAAAGGCAATTGACTTCTGGACAACAGCCTGCCTACTGTTTGAGCGGTCATTGCAGGCCAAAGATGTTGCTCAAATTGATGCCAGGCTTTTGACTGTGGACAAAGCTCATCAGAAATCTTGGCTGCAACTCACCACTTTGAGTGCACCAGATCAGTCATTGAACAGTGAAATATCTGAGATTCAGGAGGTTGAAACTGCATATCTTGATGCTTCCTCAGAAGGTGTTTTCTCTACCTCTGAGACAACTTCATGCTAAAGTTAAACCCTGTTCTTGTGTACTCCTGCCTTTTGTTTATGTAGCTTGGGTATGCTAGGTGTTATTTGTTTATGCATATACACTTTCAAAGACAGTTCTATCCCAGCTGCCACTGGTGTTGAGTATGTATGAGCCCACTTTCTGGTTAAAATTTGATGAAGATTATTGGCAAGCAGCTTATTTGCTTGAACATAGTTGACTAGGGCTTGGACTTGTAGACCCATTCTGTACCCATTTTGTAGAGTAGGATTTTGAAAGCTCATAAAATCAGGTCCTGTTTGTACCTGGGTTATCACTATATGCTACAGGTTTATTCTGTTGAAGCCCAACCCATGACCTTGGTCAATGGACATTGGGCATTGGGTATTGGTTAAGTTGAATATCCCTGAACTCTCTCGACATTTCTCCATTGATAAGCCAGTAATTGGGCTATGCTTAGATACATGCAATTTTGTGTGTTTCTGATCATACTTGTTACTGAAACTGTTGTTCTATATGGGTGGACACTCTAAGGAATTAGAATATCCATTGGCAAGTCTTACCCTGACAACTGTAAGGGAACATGCAGCCAATTAGGGTTCACCACAGGTAAGGGTAAGGTATAAATCTGTCTACCTCTACCTCTACCTCTCTGATCCCTACCTGTAGCAGGGTAATACCCTTACCTTCCCAGAGGTCTACAAAGGTATGTACCTTTGTAACCTTGGCCCTTACCTCTCTAAGGTATACTGAAGAGGTATGGTTCAATTTTGTACTTTACTGGTGCACTTTCATCCAGATCATCTGAGCAGGTGTTTTTTTTTTTTTTTTTGATCTATCATCTCCTGCAAGGCATAAAAAGAACTTTTGTGGCACAAAAGAACCAGCAATAGTGTGTGTGGACATTTGGGTGTCAATCCATTGAACAATGTAGAGTATATACCTTCAGGTAAGTACAGCAGGTAAGAAAATTGTGGAAAATTGTGAATATTACTACGATGCTGCAACAGCTGCCTTCCCCTTGCCTTTCTCAAGGCTCTTACTCTGCTTAACATCACGCACAAATATGTCTTCTGGAAAGGGTTGAAAAAGGCAGGAGAAAAATGACAAGCACAGCCATCTGTCAAAATTGAGTAGATCAGAGCGATTTGCGAGATTTTGATCTAAACTTGGCTGTACTTATCCCGGCATGATTACTGGGTGTTTATTTGGAAAATCCTCACCTTAGGCAACCTAAGGACTACTGAGGCTAACTCCAAATGACTTTGAGTCTCAAATGGCAAGACTCTCCTTGACTGCCGACCTATTCCTTAACCAAGAACAGGAACCTTTCTGCTTTTATCAGCACTAGCTCACTACAAACATCCAGCTAGCAACCCAACACACTATGACAGAGCTTCTGTCTATATCGGGGTGAAGGTGAAGTAACTGACAAGTTATAGCCAAACTAGAGGTGGGGGCACCTAGTCTGTCTTCTTCTTAGTGGGCTTTAGCCAACACACAATCCACCTAGCAAGTGATCCAACACACTATGGCAGAGCTTCTGTCTTGTCAGGGTGAAGGCAAAGTCACTAGCAAAAACTGCAGCTGGTTCTCAAAGAGACACCCTTATTTTATATGTGGAGGTCTAGGACCAACAACATGAAATCCTCAACTTAATTACTTGATGTTCTAGAGTCAACAGTCTACTGATTTCAATATAAAGACTACCACAAACAAAATTTGGTATCAACCTCCACTAGCAGCCTGAGATCACCAGCACCAGCTTCGTCCAAAGTCTAGGGTGTAATGTTGTTCTTCCCTAGTCTGTTCTGCACTTCCTTTTATATTACTAGATTTGAGATACATGCAAAAAGAGAGCTGAATAATACAATAAGCAATATCAGATGATGAGAAATATGGTCAGCCAATGAGACAACTGCTGTTTGGTATTGGGATTGGTTTGGTATATGCCAGGTCAGCCTCGCTGACCAGCTAGTGTTCAACCGTGGGTATATCACTTGATCCTCAGCCCTCCATCTATGCCAAGCACCACTTCCGGACCAACCAGAAATGTAGCTGGTGGTCTAGGTCATCTCTACTCTGTCAGAACAATCTATCACTCCTAGACAACACAGTGTTGCAACCGACATCAGATTGTCATTGCTTGTTAGTAGATGAACCTATCTCACCCTGAGTTGGAGGTGACCAGCCTGGGAAATGGGTACATACCGATGACTTGTCTGATATTTTACTGGCCTCAGACTGGGTCTGAATGAGTTCAATTAACTCTTCATGCATGAGTTGGGTGGTTTTCTTTACGGCATCAATTTCACTGATCATTGCTGGCCTGGCGGTAATCTAAGCATAGTTAATCAGCCTTTTATAAGAAAACATGAATACAGACCACACCTTGAAGACTTCTGCAGCTTGGTCTAATCCTGCATGACAACCTTGGAGTAGGTTCTGCATTTCATTATAACAAAACAGATGCTTGAGTTTATTTCCATCCTGTTGTGCCTCAAGAAAGGCATATATCTTGCGAAGAGTTCTGGATAAGAAATAAGTTTATTCTGCCACCATCTCCTGACTGGATCCAGCCTACTCCATAAACTTCCCAATGTTCTCCAGCATTATGGGAGGCAGGGAGTTTACTGTTTCAGACTTCATGTAGAGACCAATAATTGCATACAGGACTGGATGAATTTTCTCCATCAGCTGAGTACATTCATTTTTATTTCGTTTCACACTCTATGTCTTCCTGGAAGTCCCTCAATTATCAATGTTCAAGGTTTCTTACCTGAGCTATGCCAATCAATGATTGAATGGTATTTGTAATGGGCCAAATAAATGGTGGCCCAAATGCATCATCCAGCTCATTAAGCAGTGTTAGGGTAGGGGTCAAGTACTCTACAATGTTTGTGACATGAATTTCCATGAGGGTGGATTGGTGAGGCATCTTGAGATAGGGATCAAAAATCTGGCTTGCATGTTATATGTGTCTCCCTGCAGCAGTATCCCTATTGGAGTTACCATTTGTGGGTCACGTGCTATGTGCACACACTGCCTTGTTGAATGTCCCTGCAGTATACTTTGTTGCCAGGTGTGTTTATTCCTGTTCATGTTGTTGCTTTTGGCTGTGTCCACCATTGATTAATTATCAGATAGGAATAAAAAATGGGGCTTGCATGTTATATGTGTCCCCTGTGGCAGTGTTCCTCCTTGGGAAATTGATTGCCCATCCAACTCAACTGCAACTTGTAGAAACATTCCCAAAACCTGGTTACCTGTACCAACATCAGCATATTACTCTCCCCCCATGAACTTCTGCCCCTGATATACATAAACAGGGTCAATTGGACCTTGTATGATTCGGGATCTGAGAGACATAGGGGCAACAATGTCCAGCGGTGTGGTGACAAGACGGAAGGCGATTGAGCTCGAACCATCACAATGACATAATCATCTCGGTGACTGAGACAGTTCCAAATTATTTCTTTAAGGGACGGGTATGAGACCGGTACAGTATGGGTACGGTATGAGTACGGGTTCTGTGGGTTGACAAAACAATTTGACCAATTGTGAGTCAGGTTTGGAGATGTCTCTTCATTTCTCACCACTTTGATCGGTCTACTTGTCAAGCACCCAGAATCCAACCCAAAGTCATGACACATAAATCTGGGTCAGACTGAACCAATTGTGTTTGTTGGGAAACCAGGTTTCAATAATAGTCCGTCAAATTGTCTTCCTTCCACCCAATTGAATCGACTTACCCGTATCCACTGTGGCCATATGTTTGAACCTTGAACACGCATGCACTATCCTTACCAAAGCATCTCCACCACCTGCCATCCACCGCTGCATTTCTTCCGCCTGGGTGTTCAATGCTTCCTCTCATCCAATGCTTGCATCCCAGTCGCTTTGGAAGTCAATGCACCCATGGCCAGCCAAGAGATGAATCACACCTGCCTGCATACACATATACGAAAAAAGAAAATGGTAGAATAGATGAGTATGGCAAAGGGATTTTGCTGCTGCAGTGCTTTTGCGGCATGCAGCAGCAGTTCCAGCGGCACTACAGCGGCAGTCTGTGACAGTTTGACTTGTGGGTACATGTTGGACTGCTTGGCAGCATTGTAATTGGTGGTTTAAAATGTATCAGTGTACTCACTACATTTTGGCGGTCTCTCAGCCCAAGGGTCCGCCAAGGTGGCTCGGCACAGCTAGGCACACCTTGACCTCGACATACTGTACCATTTCGATCAAAGGTTCAGGTGACGGGTGACGGAGGGTCGTGAACTGAACTATTTTGTCATCAGTGACGGTTACAGAGCGATTTTGCGGCTTAAAATGGACCAAAAACAGCGAAAATTTCCGGTCCGGTGATTGATGTGCTCAGAACCTATATAAGAAACACACAAATAACCCCCACTTGACCCTCGATCGGCACAGAAACAGTCCAGAGACTGTTCCAACAACCAACAAACAAATCAAACGGCAATATCTGCACGTTTCCAGAGATCCCGGCAAGTTACAGCCCCTAGTACAGGGCCTTGTAAGGGTTGTAGGGAGAGGTTTCGTATCTCAAAGAGACGATGAGCAAACTGAGTAGAATGTGTTTCTAGACACAGTGGAAACATAGTTTCCAAGAAGATAGATTTATAGCTTCGCAGCGTGTGTGTGTGTCCAAGCGACAGAGAAACAAGTTTAAATTAGTCCCGTAGACTCGAGTAGGGCCCCTAGTTTATAGGCCAAGAGCATTCACAGAGCTTTCCCTAAAAGGTACTTTCTGAGCAGTGCACAGCAGTCACGTTTCCAAAGTTTTCCCTAGACGGTACTTTCTGAAACCCGCTCCACAAACAACAACAATAACATTCTTTCAACAGAGTCCCAGTTCAAACAGATTCACAGAGTTCTTAATAGTTTCCAGGCAGAGCCCAAGTGCGTTTCCAGAATAATATATGATTCAGAAACAAATAAGATTTCGACTAATAATGTTACTCTATAAGAGTGCATTTGCCGAGGATCCCAGATCAACCCAATGCGTATAGCCTACTAGTTCGGGGGATGATGCTGTGTCCACCGTAACAGAATGAATAATATAAATGAGTGAAAATGATGTGATAAATACGACAGCCAATGAAACGACTGCCGTTTGGTTTTATGATGGGTCTATGCCAAGCAGAACAGCCACACTGATCCGCTAGTGTCCATTTATGGGTATCGTGAGTGATCCCTCAGCTTGCCATCAGCTGCTGGAATCACTATCCTGACGAAGCGGAGTTGAATCCACCGCCTGGAGTCATCTAGCACGAGTCAGAGCACCGGCTAGCAGTCCGTTTATCCGTTACTGCATATGTGGTGACCCGCGCATCCACACCAATAGCCTGCTAGCTATTCTTCTACGGCCTGCTTGCCACTGTTTGTGACTCGCGACCACGTCGCGACCATCACGTGCTCGCATCTGTGTTTCGGGTCTCGGGTCGATCGCTAGAGGGTTTCCGCATGCTAACGCCCCCGCTAGAAGGCTGCTAGCGTATAGTTTACTACCCTTCAGATCCCAGACTCACCGCTCGCACCTCCAACTAGCGTGCTCGCAATACCACTCTTCTGTGTCTCGCTTCCTAGGTGCTAGCACCTTGACTGTGTAGGCTTATGGTTATTTCCCCATGGTTTGTGCCGTCAGACCGTACTAGCGTGTCACCCTAGTCGTATCTGATGCTACAACCGGCAGCTTGGGCTCACTCCAGTTCTCCTTTATATCACCTAGCCAGAGTCCTGAGTGCTAGTAATAACACTTCAGAAGTGCTAGCGCTTTCCCGTTGTATAAGTACTGGTCCTAGGAAATCGCAAAATAGCACTAGATGCCGTGCGCTCTTGTTACGGTGTTTCAATGGCCTATCACAATCAGGTCCGGTACCTCAGCATTAAGGAGTGTTAATGCTGATACTCCTGTGCTCCTCTGTGTTGGTTTCCATATCCCCTGAGGACTAGGGGACCTGACGTTCAGGTTTCCTAGTCTCCATCATCTTCATCTCCAGTGGTTCAAACTGATTGAGTCAATAGTTGAAACCCTGGTTGGTTTGCAACCAGTCATGTACTTCATGTACGCTCCTGTGTCAGCCATGGCATGTCCAGGGTCTAGGATCTGTCTGTATGGGTTCCTAGTCCCTAATGTCCTCTGTATCCCATGGTGCAGACTACCCTGAGTCTGTGGCTTCTAGAATCCGGGGTAGGGTTTCAACCATGAGAAGGTCACGTTGGGCATCATAAGAGTCCTGTGCCACTAAGACGCCTCTGTATCCGTACAGATGCATTGTGCAACAAAATAGAACCCGGGTGATTCATGACAGCCTAGAACCTTCACAACTTTGAAGGGTCCAAGCCACTTGTCCGAGAATTTGGGTGACGGACATGTCATTTTGATGTCAGACACATTCACCCAGACTCAGTCACCTACCTTGATCTCCAGCACAGGCATGCACTGGCGATCATAGTAAAGCTTGAACTTGTCTTTGATGAGCACAGCTTTTGCCTCGGAAACCCTTGCAGCAGTCCAGTGGCAGAACTCCTTGACAGACTCATTGGCAGAGCACATGTCGTTCAGCCCTGACATCCATCCAAGGGAGGTGGCCAGTTTCTGTCATAAACAGAACCTGCTGCATTGAGGAGTGCACGTGGTTGTTGTACACAAACTCAGCTGCTGGCAAGAGCTCATCCCAGTCATCCTGTTTTTGGCTTGTGAAGATACATACAAACTGTTTGAGCTCCTGGTTGACGCACTTGGTCTGGCCATCAGTCTGCCAGTGGTAAGCAGTTGAAGTAGTGGGCTCAATACTAATAAGGTGCCACAGCTCTCAGGTGAATCCTGCAATGAACTGTGGGCCACAGTCACAAATGTACTTCCTGGGGGTTCTGTGATGCCTCCACATGTTCCGGTAGTACAGCTGGGCAGCTCCGACTGCACTGAGGTTGGTGTGGTACTCGTCGAAATGAGCCCACTTACCGAGGACATCAACCACGACCATGACTGTATCAAACCCGTGAGCCTTCGGGAGCTCAACAATGAAGTCCAGTAAGAGGGGGTGTCCTAGTGCTCATCTGGAATTTCGGTCAGATGAAGTTCACCATGGGGAAGCCACTGGAGCGCCTTCATCCGGTTGCATGCCTCACAGGTTACACATTGGGACAAATGGGGCCACCAGTAGTTCCAGGAGATGAGCTCCAATGTCTTGAAGCGGCCAGCATGTCTGGTGACCCGCTGAAACAATATAACATAAATGTGTGGCCTCTAGGGCTAATTTTGCGATTTCCTATAACCAGTATTTATACAACAGGAAGCAACTAGCACTTCTGTTGTTACTGGCATCCTAGCTAGCACACAGACCACTTGTTAGGTGATATAAAGGAGTCAGAGTGAGCCCTAACTGCTGACTGTAGTGCGAGGCTACACTAGGGTGATGCACTAGCTGCTAGCTGAGTGTACAAACAACCAGGGGTTAAACTACTGCCTAAACATTCATGACACATGCCCTAGGAGACTCTAGTAGTCCAGAGATGACTTGCAAAGGAGCTAGTGATAGTCTAGCAGACAGATATCTACAATGGAGGTACAACTAGGAGGCAGGGTCTTGAGCTAGCAAGTTCAGCACAGGATCCGGCAGTACTATCTAATCTCTAGAGAAGAGACCAAGACAGCCATATGGTCAGATTAACCAGTTAAATGCTGGGTCCATTCCACAGGCTTAATGTGTTGTTTCTGGGGTACTCAAACAAGTCATAATTCAGTTATAATAGGTTGTCTGGAGCATAATGACATATGGTGACTCTGGCCAGGCCCAGAGGTCAATAGTTCATGTGATCTCCTGGCTGGCCAAAGGATGTAACAGGTTACAATAGGGAAATAAAAGAAAGGTGCTAGCAAGGCTTGAACCCAAAAGCCTTCAGGCAATCTTGCATAATAAGACCACCGGTACTCCAACCACTACTCCAATCACTACACTAGAGCAGTTGTATAAGTTCTCAGGCATTAGCCTGTTTGCAGTGCAGCCATCAGAGCCACCACGTGGCTGTTTTGGGTTGTGCAGATGGCTCTGATAGCTCGCTCCACACCAGCTCTTTATCTCCTACTACACAACTCTTTGTACTAAGCACAATGAAAATATGTTCCAAAGCTCATATTAATGCCAAACCAGGTGCCAAGGCCAAGAAACAGCAGGTCCACTGACCTCCAAGTCCCGACTGGGACATCAACTCCCAAGATTTCTCACATGAGTTGTGCAACCCTTTGGGCAGTCCTGAGCCAGCAAATGAAGGACCTCCCAATGTGCTCGAGATGGAGAGCAGCCCTTATGTTCCTTCTCTCTCCCGATCGCCGCCAGATCAGCATGAAAAAGATTCGGAGTCTGAGTTGGGTACAGAGGACATGATTATACTGCCTGTGAACACCATCCAGTCCCAGAATGCCTATAGCCCACCCTGGCTGCCCTGGCATGACCACTCCCTCATCCAGACTGCCGAAAGGCTTTGCCCTTTTAACACTCCCCGCAGTGACACCACGAAAAATGTGTGGGATGACTTCACTGTAGAGCTGCTGAAGGACAGCACCGCTAACGGCACACGAATCAACCACATAGGTGTGGCATGCCGTGTGCGCTTCCAGAAACTTCTGAAGGCACATAAGGTAAGTTCTCTCAACTCAGATACAGGTACAGCACTGACTATACCTAGGCAGACCAGACGTGATCCCTCCAGAAAACTGGCACCAATGAAGAAGTTGACCAGCATATTGAAGTGAGTGCCTCGTATGCATAACAAAATTGACTTATGCATCTTCTACTGTAGCTCATGAGCCAGATCACCAATCTTGTCCATGCTCACGAACACGAGAAGGATGTCTGATCCGCGGCTTCATGGAAGAAGGACAGTGTCGAGGTGAAGGCTGCCTCTGAGCTGTGCAATGTGGCTATGAAAGGGTTGGTTCATTGCGAAGCCCTTGCCGCTGTCGCCCAGCTTGAAGGAGCTTCTCTGCATGAGAAGTAGGGGCAGAGGAAGCACAAGTACATCAATGAATGCTCAAACATCTCATAACTAACACCCATGCAGACGAACACGTGCCAGGGATTCGGACAAAGAAAACTTGGACAACAAGGTCAAGCCCAAGCAGAAGCATACACATAACCAACTGCTTGAAATAGTCCAACAATGCAATGTCATGGATTCAAAACAGCTTGAGAAAGCCCGAAAACTCGATGAATGATGTCATCGAGAGCTTCAACAACTCCAACAGCACTCGCTCAACACCCAACAGAACATGCTCGCTGGATTTGAAAAGCTTACAGCTGGTGTGACTGCACTTGTTGAGGCACAGGCTAAACAGGTGGCTGAAGACAATCACCACTGATATGAAGAATCTGAATGCCGCCACAAGGATGCTGAACGACATGCAGTCGAGTCTGAGTGTCACATAAGCTTGCTCCTAGCGCTCATGAACAACAAGAATTAGTACAATTTCTTTCCCTTTGCTAAGGCACCAAGCATCTAACTCTGCATTGTCAATAGGTCTGCCCATAAAATATTCAGCCAATGTTGGTGGCTTGCAATCAAAGCACTGTGGTATCTGGGGATGATGAAGGATCGTATGTGTGTTTCCAAGCAGTATGGAGATTAGGTAGTATAATCCACACAGAGAAAGTAGAACCTTTTGATTACGTGCAAAGTTGAGGAATGGGAATTGTTGAGTGACTTCTTTGAAACACCACTCGATGGGCTCTTGGCAATAGCTCATTGCAGAGTTGAAGATTGCCTGTTCAACTGTGACTGCAGCCCCTTTGTAAGGACAAAGGATGTGAGCTGAAATAGTGTATGCTGGATTGCCGTAAATGAAAAGGGCTCACCCGTCAGGGGTCCAAAAATGTTTGTTGAGGATTGCAGTGATCCCACTTTGCTGGAAGACTGTTTCATTGTGCCGCCAACCTTCGACTGGCCCATAGATATGGATCACAATTCCATTGGGAGTAATGACTGCATGGTACTTCAAGCAGTGCATTCACTTCCGCCCATTGTATAGGATGTACTGATCTCCTACTGGCCGTGCATTTTCACGGAGAGTCCCGTCAATGATGGCGGCAATCAGTTTGAGAGGTGCGCCATTCAGGTAGAGAACAGTTGCGAACTCCATAAGCTTATCAGGGGTCAGACGGTGCAGATCAAAGGGCAACAAATGGTTCCATCTGTCCCACAAAAGCATTGTGGTGAGCCAAGTGATTTGGGAAAATTGCAATCTCTCCCATCCACACTGCATCTCAACATGAACTAAACAGGAGATATGTGCCAAATGGTAGAGCAACATGCACAGGGCAGTCTCGCAATCCTCTTTGATACCGCTTTGGTTGCAGTGGATCGTCTCGGGGAGATCAAGGATAACAACAAGCTGATGCACCTTGTCCCATGTGAATCCGGATGAAAATACTCAGTATCCTCCCAAATACAAAAACCGCAGCCATAGGAATCACCAGAATTGCTCCAGCCAGATGGTGTCACTCAATGTATTCAAGTCAATCCAACCACCGAGCCAGAAGCGTCCTTGATTCACAATCCATTGTTCATCTAGGGCCAGCTGGTACAGTAAATACTTTTCAAAAATCCATGGGAGTTAGTGTCACAGGGTTTTGCAAAGGCCCCGACTAACTCATGGATATCCCCAAATGGGTTGTCCTGGCCTGATCCTTCTCTGCCATCCAGGGGCCATCATCCCAGCTGTTCTCGGCTTGGCCTTGCACCTTCCAGATATTCTGGGCATGCCAAAAATAATAAATTGACCATTAAAATGGCCATATTTCAATTAAAATGGGCAAAACTGATGGCTGCCTGTATTGGGGTGGGATTGACAGGTCCCGGCCATTGCCTTGAGATTGATGGGTGTTCGTATTTGGGTTTACAGCTGCTCTACCATTGATGGCTGCCCATACTGGAGCTGCAATTGGTGAAATGCTACAAAAAAGTGCCATGTTTCAGAAATGTTTTGCATTTTGTGGGCCAACAAGGCTACTGATTGGAAAATGGTATAGGTGACTCTTGTAGCTCTCAATGAGCTCTACAATCTGAGTATAACTTTCCCTTTTTGGACAATAACACCTTTCACCCAAAAAGGAAATTCCTGGTGTTAGCTCTTCCCTGGTGCATAGTTCAACTATTGTGGATGATCTAACCATATAGGGATGTTATTCTAGGTTACTTGAAGCTGACCAGGCCAAATTGGGGCCCATTATAGTTCAATAATAGGGCGCAAACAGCGAATTTGATCAATTGTGTTCCTGGTCATGATGGATACGGTAATATAAATACCTCCTAATTGTATTAATTTGTTCTCCTAGGCTTTGAAGGTGACTGGGCAAAATTGGAGCCCATTATCTTGCAATAATAGGGTGAAAATAGCGAACTTTCCCTTTTTGGACACTAACACCTTGCACCCAAAAAAGGAAATCTCATACATCAGCCATTCCCTGGGTCATAATTCAACCATTTTGGATGATCTCACTACATAGGGGTGTTGTTCCAAGTTCTTTGAAGCTGACTAGAACACAGTGGAGCCTATTCCAGTGCAATGATAGGGTGAAAACAGCGAATTTCAACAGGCCAGTACTAGCAGTTCTAGAGACAAATAGCAGGTTTGCAACAAGTTTTAAAGACTGCAAGATCTGCTATAGTTCAGTAAGCTTTCAATACTGAACACAATGTCACCGATTTGGGAACAAACACGGCAGCGTGGCAGTCTAACAATAGAACAAAGGGAATAAGCTCGGAGAAATGGCAAATGCCATGGTAAGCGTCAGAGCTATACCATGCAAAGGCTATGAACCCACGGTCATGGCCCTTGCCCCCAGTGTGAGCCCAGAGCCAAATTAAACGGAGACGAAAACGGTAAAAACTGGGTATAAACATTTATAAATGGAAACAGTTGGAGTTTTAATCCCCAGCCAGATGTACACAACCACCGGTGTGCCCACCGCCCGCCACGGCCATTCCTTCTCGTGGGTGTGCCACTTGTTGCCTCCATGCTTGCTGCAACATCTTCGGTGCCATCCCACTCCAAGCCCACATCCGCCACTCCGCAGAAAAATGACGCGCAGCCTCAGCGTCATCTGCAGCATCCGCAGCACTGGTTTCCAATCACCTGTGTCGCCTTCATCGCTTCACCGCATGCTGCGACGTTCCTCATGGTATTCTGACTCCGGCGCTCCTCGCTTCTGCTTGTCACGCACCACCGATCCAATGCGCATCACTAGCAGCATGCGCACCACACACGAGAGTCTCTCCCCATCCCCAGTGTCCTATTCAGTGCCTCTCCCCATGCTGCAACCATTCTCGCCGCTTCAGGCTCCAAGCATAGCATCATAGCATGCGCCGCACCCCCGATATGCGCCCCCACAGCCTTTTCCCATCGCCGACGCCTATCGTATCCCTGCCGCCGCAACGACCCTCTGCGTCATCCCAAGCTCGACACAAATCACCTATGCGCACTTCGGTACTATCTGCACCGCCGCCGCTTGCACAATGCGCAGCTCCGGGATCCGAGGAAGGGCAGTGCAGCCGTCATCAACGCGAGATCGCTGCGCAACGCAGCGGGAAGATACCCCGCACTGGGCGCCTGCAGCCATTGCGGGTACGGGTGCGCGTGTGGGCGACACTAGCAATACTATAAGCGGTGATTTTTTCGACACTGTACTGTGTACACATCTACCTAACGTTTTTCGCATGTTTTCTTCTTTTATCACTCAACATAGTACTTTCGCATTCAAGTTCCCGCATGTATTTATTGTGCAGCCTTTTATGAAGTTCTATATATTTTCTCGTCATGTCAAAAAATCGGCACTAATTTCCGCACCAACCGTACAATGGACTCGCAGATTCAATGAGCAGCTGCGGGCACGTGCCATGGCACCATGCGCCCACATGAAGACAGCCCCGCACCATCGCTGCCCACTGAAAGAAGTATGTAGCGGGTATTCACTCGCTGCACCATACGACTGCGTCATCTCGGCTCATCCTAGTCACTCCACAACTTCAGCGCCTGCACCGGCCGCATCCGCCGCACAAGCGTACAGGCGTGCAGGCCCTTCCCCTAACACATTAACGACCACATCAGCGGCTCTTCATCCGCTCATCCTCCTCTCCGGGTTACTCCTGGCCGAAAAACGACGCGGCTGGCAACCACCCTCGTACCCATGCGCGTTTCGCGCTTGCCGTACATGAAGTAGGTCAGATGGAAGCGGGAGCTGCCAAGCCGTCATTCACCACCCGTTCACCTCACGTATACCGCACGCGCCCGTACTGGCACACTCGCGTCACACATCTGCCTCATACCTCATACTCTGCCTGCGACCAGCAGCAGGCGGGCTCGCCGTTATTGGTGTACTGCGCAAGCCGAGCACGCTAGCGCATTGCACAGCCCAGACATCCAAAAAAAAGCGGGGTTGGCCATTTCCATCTACTCGGGCGCGGGGAATCGAGTCACCACGCAGAACACTACGCCCGATTGCCGAGTGTATTTCGTCCCCAGCGGTGTCGTGTAGAGTCAAAGTTGAGTGACGGATGGGCAAACGCTAACACAGCGAAGAAATACACCCTGCGCAGTGGAGCATGAGTCGAGGTGCGGAATGGAGAGCGGAGAAAGCAGAACTTACACAATGTAGCCTGATTTCAGACAGACAGACCGAAAAATTGTGTTGAGGGCGAGCGAGTGTTAGAGATTGAAAGGCGGAAAGCTGAGCACGCACTTCAAACCAATGCAATTTCAGATATGGACGTGGTTCTCCTGGCGGGATGGTTGAACCAAAATAAAAAGAGCTATCCCAAAAGAAAAAGAAAACCTAGACCACAGTTTATTCGGGCGGGGGGAATCGAACCCGTACTGCCGGTGGCACCCGTTATCACCCACAAAATCCGGCCGTGGGACATACACCACGCCCGATCCCCTTGTGGATCTGATCCCGAGGGAGGCGGCAGAGCGGAAGGTGGGTAATGGATGTCCACATAGACGGAACAGCAGGGTCAAGTTGGAACAGACGGAGAACCCGATGGTGGAAGCGAACTCCATACTCTAGGGATAGATGAATGCACGGACGGAGGGTGCTCGTGTACGCCGTGCATCGCGTCAGCGTGCGTCGGCAGGTACACTGGCTCGGTGCGGTTCTGCGCCCAAGGTTAGCGCGAGGTTCAGCTGGAAGGGAAGGGAAAGAGGAGGCGTACAGTTTGAATATATTGTTTTCTGCTGTGCCCACACCGTCAGTGATCGAGACGGGACGTACAGCAGATACTCTGTACGGTGTAATCATCAGTATTCCGCCAATGTCAAAAGAAATTTCAAGACAAGAGGCGAAGGAACCTCGAGAGGGAAGTTGGAGGAGAGATATGGAGAAATACACGCACCTTATTACGAATCCCCCTTACTCCCCATCCGTATCCCCAAGTGCGCAAATACACCGTTCGAGCTGGAAGCGCAGCGTCAGTTTTTTCTTCTTCTTCTTCCTTCCTTCGTTTCTTTCGTCTCTGTTCCCTGCTCTCCTCTCCTCTACACCGCAAGGCGACTCAAAAAAAGGAGAAAAGAAACAAAAACGCGACGCACTTGAACCAAATCGGCGCCAACCCATTCGGCAGCCTCGCCTTATTAAACACCTTCATCGCCTTCTCCGCCTTGTGCCGTCCTCTTATTTCAGCGAGGTGGCGGAACTCGAGCTGCAGCATCGTCGCTTCGGAGATGTTTACGGCCTGCAGGACGAGTTATCAGTGAAAGCGCCGTAAAGATTCGTAGACGGAAGATGGGGTGCCATAAAGGGAGGGGAGGGGGATGTGGGGAATAAGAGAGACGGGACGGGGATGTGGGGTAAAGAAATAGAACGAGACGTACCCTGCCGTTCATAGCCGTCCGCCCGCCGAGGTTAACGGAGGACCCAGGCAGCCCAGAGGGCGTGTCGAACGCCACCGTGAGCCAGTCGCCGAGGTCGGCCGCGTGGTGCTTGTAGAGGTCGTCGCCCGTGAGGAAGAAGGCGGAGAGCAGGCCGCCGAGGACGCGGATCGTTGGCTGTGGGGTGGGGGCGGGTGGTTAATTGGGGTAGAAAAAGGTAGAGGTGAGGTTGGAGGCCGGGCATGGGGTAGAAGGTGAACAGCCCGGGACGGGAAGACATGGGACGACGAGCGGTTCGTACGTGCGGACAACGTCGTTTCAATGAGCACGAGATCGCCTCGATACGCGGAGCAGCACATAACGCATCCCCGCCGCGCTCCCCCCGACGCCTGCCGACGCACGTTCACAGCTCGCCCCCGAGGCGGGCCCACAGACAATTTCCCCACGCCGCTCATCTCATCTCTGTGCGCACCCGCAATACCAGCCGCCCGCGCGGGGATCCATCGCAACGCGCCACCGGGACGCACTCTCCCCAACGCAAACATCCTCACCCCGCCCCCGCCTCCCCCAACGTTCCTTCCCCTCCCAAACAAATCACAAATCACAAAGCACGAACACGTACCTCAAACGTACTAAAATACCCGTGTGGTCTAAGGACAGTTTTTCCTGTACCCAGGTGCGGGCCTGGTGTACTCGGACTCGAGGCCCATGAGGAGCATGGTATCTAGGGCGTCGGCGACGGTGTAGCCGATGCCGCCGCCGGAGCCGAGGTTGGAGCCGCGGTGGGAGACGGGGTGGTACTCGTCGTCGCCGAAGGCGTCCTTCTCTGAGTGCACAAGTTAGTGCGATCCACTAAGAGAGAGGACGCGCCGTATGCGGACCACGCGTACTGAAATGAAGATTGAGTTGAGAGGGCGTGAATGAAGCAGACACACGCACTCTAAATGTATCCACCACAGCATCGCGCTTCGCCGTGTCCGCCTTGAGCGTATTCGGCCTCGAGGACACGTCGCTGAGCCTTGAGGGAACCGTGCCCAAGCCTGCGTCTGTTTCTTGGGGTTCAGGTTTGGACGGCGGGGGTACGGGCGGGCAAAGGGGTTGCTGGTCTTGTCTTCTCCGCCCCGGTCGAAGGGCGTGTAGTCGTCCATCCATGGAAGGAATGGTTAAAGTACTGCGTCATTCGGGTTTTAGGTTACGTCAGAGGGGGATGCAAGGGAGGGGTGCGCACGAGGTGAGTGGAGGGGCTGAGGACGGCGAGGAAGACGACGCATTGGATCGTTCGGCGCCGCATCGCAGGAAGACTCTAGGGGAGAGAGGCTGTTGCCGTGACACGACACGTCAATCGTGTCAAACGGCCATCACCACATTAACCGAGCATCTTGGCACACAAACGATGACATCAAGTGCCGAGTGATGGCCGTGTAGCTGAAATGAAATCACTTGCAGTCTTATTACACGGACACGGGGAATCGAACCCTCGCTTGGACGCTGTGTTTAAACATCGGGTGCACATATACGGGACAAAGTCCGCAATAATATGGACTTTATCCTCTGTTCCAGGCGGCTATACACCGCCAGCGCACCCGAAGCGATTAACACAGATAATTATTATGGCTCGAAACCAAACTTGACTATCACAAAACCATGCGCCTTGCCTTCCACAGATCCAGAAGGCGTCGGTCGGTCTCCGTCTAGATTTGGGGAGTAAGTCTGGATCCCATTTGTGTGCAGTCGGACTCCACCTTTCTCTTCTCCGTTCTGGGAACCCCGAGACGGGTTTCGTATCACTGGAGGCACCTCTGCAGAGAGAACGAATGGTAAGCAAGCCTCCTCACGTGAGGAGAGGAATATCAGGGGACATACGCCGACGAACTGCCCGTCAGGGCCGCTGACGACGGGCCTGCACTGGTAAGGCGGGCAGCACGCGAGCGAGGGCTGGGTGGGGTGCAGGATGCATTCGTAGGGGGGAGGAATGCAACAGTTGGTTTGGCGCTCCTCGAGGGCGAGCGCTGTAACCTGCGTGGCGAGCGCAACAAGGGCGAGGGTAAGGCTGGGAATTTTGAACTGCATGGTGGTGTGATGTGCTTTTCTTTGTTGAGGTAGCTCTGCGAGCTGTGAAGCCCTTTATATCGCTGAATGCGGATTTAAAACTCAGCCTGCGTGCATTCAAAACTTGCAGTTCGAAGGAGCGGGTTTTTGGAAATTCGCGCATATAGCCAAGAGCCGGTGGTTTGATTAATGCATTGAGATGCTCGATCTGGGTAGTTGCCTGCTTTACGGAGATTATAATCCCTAAAACTCCCTCTCGAATTAATCTCGCTCTGTTGAACTTGCGCCGGACGAACTTGGATTAGGCCTCGGTAACTCAGTCCAGCCGAGTGCGTGTGTGCTAGTAGCACCTTACACGGTTGTTTATACCATGCTGCAAGTTATACGAGGATCAATTCTGCGACCGATGAGCGTAAATCCAAAGCGCTGCCACATCCGGCAATTAGATTTCTGCCAGGCAGGCCGCCGAACAATATCTGGTCCGAACTGTTGCAAGGATGATGGTACCAAATATATTGCAAACGAAGAACGGGGAGCTCAGGCATCTGGCGGGGTTTAGTCCGACTCTTAGCTCCGCGAATCAGAAAAAAATCACAGGAGATTGCGTCAGGGGAAGGGAATGAAAAGACCTCGCTCTTTCAAAGGTCTGGAGGGAAAATCATTCCATGGTAACATAATACGAGGTTAAATTTTTTCTCAGGACGCCCACTTTCATGGAATCGAGGACCGTCGCCCGTCCGTGCAGGTGAAACTCGAATTATGTATAGTTGGACTACTTTTCTTGCAACGCAGAGCCGGAAATTTGAAACTGCCGACAGGCCGGCCTTACTGCCGGCTAGTGCCGATCACCCGATGGCCTGCACCGCGCCAGCGGCAATCATCGGCCCAGTGGAGGCCGATGATTTTGCGTCCGAGCCATATCAGCCCTCCACCAAAGCGTCGGTATGTCAAAAGAGGATCACCAATCATCTAAGCTAGAGGTCTTCATGAATGAGATGAACGCCCATAGGTCTTTTTGGTGTGCTGGGTGAACTGGTTATATTCGACCCCAAAAAGTTCGTGTCTCGCAAATACTTATGGTGTCGGATATCAAGGAACAAACCCCGATGAATAACATATATGTAAATAATACAACGATGCACAATATAAAACTTGACACAATCGTGCGCCGTGCCTTCCACCGATCAGAAAGGTGTTGAGTTTTCAGCCAGGATTCGCTAAGCATCTGGGATAAGGGTAAGTCTCGATGTCACTTTTGAGGACGGGTCCGAACCCCCCTTTCTCCGTTTTTGGAGTACGTAGGTAACATCCTACTGCGGCGGATTACACCTCTGCAGGACGGCCGATAAGTTTCTTCGTAGGGGAAGTGTGTCGCGTGGGACTTACTCCAATGGGACTCTGAGGGTCAGTGGGGTCGAACATGCACAGGAACGGCGGGCAGCATATGTTCAAGTAAGGGGGAAAGGGAGGGTTTGGATTGAGAATACACTGAAGGCCCGGGGGGATACAGCACTGCTGATTGATCTGGCGCTCGAGGATGGAGGCCGTCGCCTGTGTGGCAAGTGCGACCACTAGGGTGAAGAGTTTAAACTGCATAGCAAAGGTTTTTGTTCTTTGTCTGGGGGTTGGTCGGGTGTCGCTACATACAATGCAGCCCTTTATAATGTCCGAGGCGTTCACCCGAATCCAGTTAGACGCCTGTTCATGCTGCGGAGGCCGTCGTAGATTCGCGGATATAGCCTCAACGTGTTCCTGGTCTAATGAGAGGAAAATCGTTATCCTCGAAACTCATCTTGTGGATGGAAATTGTCAATAGTGAGGGTATTTCTTGGTTCAACATGCGCTTTCGCCCATACAACATGAGTAGCTTAGGCAATCCGACAGGGCCAAACATGTTCCTGGACTTGCACATTTCATGCCGCCTGTTGCGCAGGGCTGTTTGAACTACTCTACGCCGCAGCTCCGGTAACAGCGACTGTGATGAGTATAAATCCGAGCTCGCCACCACATCCGGCAACTTGGCTGGCAAATCTTGTCGTCGTCAAGTATCGTTAGCTCTGTGCCTTGAATCAGTGTCGGCAACCCAATAATATAACAATCGCACATACGAGAACGGGGAACTTAGAAGCTCACCGACGTCACCTGTCGGTGCTGCGAAGTCAAGTTATTTGCGGGGAGAGGTATCCTTCATTTCCTTCAGTATTGTCGTAATCGGGAACCAAGTGCTGTAAACTTATTGGCAGTGGCATCCGCATACCAAATTTTGGGCGTAAACACAAAGTTGTAAAAGGTTTGTAACCCATTGGCAAAGAAATAAATCATTTCCGAAACTCTATTCAAAAGTCCCTCACTGCCTCCTTCAAATACGCTATCACCTCCGTTCCCAGCTCTACGTCCGTCGCGATCTGGCTAGGTGTCTTCTGGACGCCGACGGGGACGAAGTACCTGCCATTGATCTCCCCCGGCGACGCCTTCACTGCGGCCCACAGCTGGTTGTGCGCCCCGACATGTGCGGGGGAGCCCGTGATGTTCACGATCAATTTGAGGGGGCCGGGGAAGGTGCTGCACATTCGATCGGTCAGTTCAGAGTCGGATTCTTGTCCAGTGGGCGCTGTGGGAAGGGAAAATGACTGAGCACGCACCGCTGTAGCCCCGTCTGGATGATCCCCGGGTGCAGCGAGCACGAAACGAGCACGCTACTCTGGCATGTCGCCGCGTAGTGGTTGGCGACGATGATGTTGGCCGTTTTGCTAGCGCCGTAGAGGGTCCTGGTGGTCATTCATTCAGAGATTGTGACTGAGGATATATATAATGTAATGAAGGGAGCGAGAAACCCACCATGGCGCCATCATCTTCCCCCATTTTTTGATCTGCGCGTCGCGCTTGACGCCGCCCTTGACCGTGTCGAAGAAGATGAGGGGCTTCGGGCAGTTTGTGTGCGCAGCGGACGAGGTGTTGATGATGCGCGCGGGGACAGAGGTATGTGTGTGCGAGGCGTTGAGGGCGGGGAGCTGATACGTGAGGCGAATTTAACCACGTGGGATTATAAGGGAAGGAGGGAAAGATACTTACAAGCAGTTCGGTCAGGAAAAAATGGCCAAGCACGTTGGTTCCAAATTCTGTGGAAATAACGATAGCGATTCAGTATGCATACTATCTCGCCGAGACCGAATAAACGAGCGTACGCAGATCGTATCCTTGCGCCGTGAGCTGGTCCGTAGGTGGTATCATCACACCACTATCATTAATTACGCTCTGTCAGTGGTATGGTTTTGAAGCCTGGGAGGTCTCACGAACCCGTTGTTAAACAGGATATCCAGCCTCTCTTCTCGCTCGAAAAAAGCCTCAGCGGCCTTCCGTACGGTCCGCAAATCCGCCAAGTCGAGCTCTAAAAACTTTGCGCGCTTGCCGGTCTCTGTCTCGAGCTGTGCTATCGCCTCATTGCCCTTGCTGAGGGAGCGCGCAGCGAGGTAGACCGTTGCGTTCTTCAGCAGCATCACCTTGACAGTTTCGTACCCGATCCCGGAGTTGCCGCCCGTTACGAGGACGACCTGCAGGGTTTCAGCGGCGGGAGCACAAAGGAATCACATAGTACTGACCTTTCCGGTTAGATCGGGGAGGTCTCGGGCGGGGTCGAATTTTGGCTTGGTATGCATGGATTGTGATTATCGAGGGATGGGTGACGGACTCTTCCAGTTGGGACTGGTGGTTCACAGTCGAGTTTGAGTTGGTTTTATAGGACTCTTCACGGTCGGTTCGGTCGGTTAACTAATTGAATGCCTGTGAATGCACTCCTTGCGTGTGCGGGTCGTAGCAAAACTGAGGCCGTGGCTTGCGCGTCACCGCGGCACAACTGCTGTCATAGTGGTGAGCCTATACTTATTTCTGGATCTGTAGCTACTGGGGGTAAATCCCGAGGTTTCCTGAACGTTTTCTTGCATCACTACAATGTGTATCATAATCGTACTAGTCGTCATCCATCGTTGTACAGTGACCAGGATTGTCGTGATTCAAGTCTCAGTGAGCTCCCCTCCCTCGCGATCTAGAGAAAAGGTCTCCATGTCGTGATTTACGCTTGGCACGCAATGCGCCGACGGATCTCGTGTGTTCGTTTTCCGCAGTCTAACGGCACACCTGTCGCAGAGTAGTCGTGACTCCGGCCAAGCCTTCCCCTCTGCTTACGCGTTTGTGGTGCCGAAGGCCCCGTTGCAATTAATTTTGATGACGTGAATGTGTTTGATCCTTGCTACAGGCAAGTAATACGCAACTGAGGCCTGCCAAGTTCTTCTATCAGAACTCAAGCGAAGTGTTTCCCCTGCTTACAGATGGCAATCTGCCAGGAGAACCGCTTGGCTGCCACGCACGGATACACCCCGGGGATAACGGGTTTGAGGCAGGATGGTGTTCGTGTGTGAAGACGCTGGGACTCCGCTCCGCCGTTTCCATGTATTGCGCATGGGCGGTGTGCGCACTACTACACCTTCCTCGGACTGGTGCAACTGAGAGGGAGAGGGGACGTCGTGTTTGGCAATACCGCGCTTTTCGTTCCATCGTCCTCATTGCCTGTGCCACCAGCGCTGTTGGGATAGGGATTGGGATCTTTGCTCCTGGCATCCACTTCGGCACCTATCTTCCCGGGCTGAAGCTCGGTCTCTTTGAGCACCACGATGTCCTCCTCATCTTTTACCCATCGTCTCCCTAGCCGGCGCCCGGTTGTGCTCCTCGGCTTCCGGTGCGGTATGTACGTTGCATTGTTTGTGACCGGCGGGAAGTGAGCCCGCCTGGCCTCAGCTGCAATATTGTGTGGGAGACCGTCGTATGAGTGTTGGAAGTTGACACCATACATAGGAGAACGCCTTACGGACGATCGGTATATATTCGCCCAGTTCTAGTATTCGTATTCTCGGATTGCCGTAGGCGGTGAGCACCGGTGGATATGTTCTTAGCGCTGCAGTTGTCTTCGCCTCTCATACGCGAACACTCGACGCTCCCCCTCCAGTTTCAGCACTCACTTCAACTCCTTCCCAGGTTTTCGCTTTAGTCTCGATTGATCCCAACCAAGCTCCTCGGGCTAGAAGTCACTTAGTAAAACGAGGACATCGTATCCCAACTGATTTATCTTCCGCTAAATTGGCCCCTCTTCTTTGGTCTTCCTCAGTGATCGCTGTGATATGACTACTATATGTATAACTGGGTGCTATGCGGTAGCTATGCTGGGGTGAATTCTATACTAGGAGTGTATTAGGGTGGGCCTGAAAACTCGGATTTTTCATTCTGCGAGAAGGAATTTTTGCAATAAGGTCCGGATCCTCGGAGCCATAGACTAGGAATTGCTGGCGCTTGAACGTCTCGTTAGCCTTTATTTTATACTGCAAGCTCCTGGGAAGCGATTTGGACAATACGGATTCATCACTCGTCGCAGACATAATTGGCTACCAATTTTTTAAGTGTCCAAAAGTGTTTTCGATGCTTCCCAACAGGGCAAGAATTATTAATGATCGTCTACTCTATTGTATCTCGCAACATTTGGGTTATGTATCCCGCTTCTTGGTAAAGTGGGTTTCCGCCATCTTCAATGTTTTGACAGCCAGCTGCATCAAACCCTCTTCATCAGAATCACTATTCACCTCACCGTGTTGAAGTCCGAGCGAGAGCAACTCGTCCAAGAAGGGGGATTCCACGCTGGGAGGAACGGGCGGGAGGGGCGGGCCCATGGAACTGGCTACTCGTAGCAGGAATTCGTACAGCAGGTCGTTGGTCCTGATATCGCCACCTGATGTTAGGATGAACTGAATCAAAACAGCGGAAACTCACTCCTCGAAATGCGTAATATTCCCACAATGTGGAGCGTCCTCAATGCTGACGAGTTGTGCGTCAATGCCGGCGCAGAGCATCAGATTGAGAAGTTCTTCCGCGTGGTGGATAGGGTATGCGATATCCTCGGAGCAGTGGACGATCGCGACAGGACACCGGATGCGTGCGAGAGACTCGACCGAATGCGGGATGCGGTTCATGTAGAACTTCATAGTCACGGCCTGGAAGAGATCAAAATTCTGCGGGGCCCAATTTCTGATGGCGTGGGGAATCGCATTGGTCACCAGCCTGAGCACTGAAACATTACCGGCTGGGTCAAGATTCAAGTGGACCTACATACACTTTGCCGAGGTTCGTCTCGCGATTATTCCACCCTAGCTGCATCCCGCCTGTTAGCATATCTGCAAGCGCCAGCGTGTCGACGTTCTGCGGATCCGAGAATGCATCCATCCAGCAGTCCCAAATTTCATTTCGGCCCGCTATGATCTCCGGTGGCTTTTTTTTTGCGCGTCACCATAATGTTATATTGAGCAGGATAGCGGCAACGTACCTCTGTCAGTGGAAGCGGGGAGAGGATGAACAGCGAGAGCACTCTTTCAGGTGCAGAGATAGTCATTTGCAGAGCGACACACGAGCCATACGACAGGCCCATTACATGAGCAGCGCGGACTTTTAGAGCGTCCTGGGCGAATAAACATTTGAAGCATCAATAGAAAGAGGCGGAGACGACAGCGCTTACCATCAAGTTTAACACGTCCCTCGCCGCAGTCTCTGGCCCATATGTGTCGTCCGCACCTGCAGACGTCAGACCATGCCCACGCAGATCCATCGTCAACAGATTGAAGCGCCGGAGTCTGGGGTCGGCATATATGGCTGCGAGCATCTCTTTGTTAGACGAAAACATGAGCTTAACAAGAGCATTCGACTTACGATGAAATATCTCCGACGCGAGAACGATGGGGTGTATCAAAACCAGCGTCGGAGTACCTTCGGCGGTGGCCTCTGCGTTGGCATCCGTCGGCGTAGAGAGTGTATAATGGAAGCTGTCTAGTCCTGTGGAGGATTCTAGATCCATGGACGGCATTTTGAAGAGGGAATGAAGGGGGGTTAAAGTGATTGACATGGAGTTGGCTTCTTTTAATATGATACCGCAACTTAGTGACACGGTCCACGATACGGCATGACAGGGCATCAAATCTTTCTATTCGTATCCCGGCAGGCTGCCGGATACATCCAGCTGCTCGGCTGGCCCAGCTCGACGCCACCCACGCCTGCGGACGTCATCGGGCAGATCGTGCACAACGACCTCACAATGATGAGCACCGCTCCCGCCTGAGCACCGATTCTGTCATTTCGGTCCGATTTCCACGGTTCCCATCATTCCCGACTTCAACCATCGGTTTTCTGTTGAGAGTGACGTTTTTGGCTTGGCCAAATGGCTTGTGCCAGGCGGGGGCGTGTGTTTTGGTGGGATCACCCGCCCACGCCCGGCTAAGTAAAGTATCAGACTAAGAACAAGGTCTCGACTTGAATTCACTTCAATGACCTCACTGCCAGAAAATAGCGACCAGATGGAGCTAACCCTAACTTGACAAAAGTGGCGCAGATTTTGGGAGTGAAACTTGTTACGGAGGTCTCTGAAACGGACTAGACGGCATGTGAGGGTCGAATTCCGACAGGGAGAAGGTCGGTGACGTGTGACGTGATACTGCGACGGAAGATCCCGTGTTACTTGCCCAGCTTTCATGCCAGATTGGTGGTATTTGTGGCTTTGAATATTCCGGCTTCTGAAATCTGCGCCAAGTTCTGCGCTGGGTTGGCGCCGGATTTCTTGAGCGGTTTGAAAGTCCGCGAACTTCATCGGAAACTTACTCCTGGGAGTACTAGGATTTAAACAGGTGACTAAGTAGGCTCCGATCACACTTTGGTGGCACTCGAATTTCATTTCCCTTTGCGTCGATTCTGTTGCTCTCTAGGAAGCAGTTACTGTATCAAGGAATACAAGACATGCCACGCAGGTTGAAAACGAACGGATGGTGCTGATGTCACATCAGTTGCAAGAATGAATATATTGACTGAGTGTTTACTGGGAATCACAAAATCGAATCCACCGAATCCAATGGAGTTTGGGCTTCAAAATTCCTAAGAACAAACAAATTGACCTATCCGAGCACGTACATGGGTGTCTGAGCAAACAAACATCTGCAACCCGTGGCTACGGAAGTGCGGGGACTGGTGATGAGCAAGAAACTGACCCAAGGGTGTGAATCAAATTGTGAATGACAATGGACGTTGGCGGAAATCATGAGCGAAATTCGATAAAAGAAGAGAAATAACTCACTCCAAAACTCGACATGACCGTGGGACGGGCTCGAAGAATACAGAATGAAATGCGAATTAAACAGAAGAAGGGAACGCGAAGAGAGGAGAAAGAACAAAGAAAGGGCAGAATGCGACAGGCGGCCAGAAGCTTCAATCTCATTCTAGCATTGGGCGTGTCAGGAATACGACCAGGGAGATGTATACGTCTTGACACATGAAGCAGCGCAGCGGAAGCCCCAACGTCTTGAACATTGCAGTTTGAGCACAGCATGAAAGAAATATATTGTGGCCATGAGTAGTGCGGCACGAGCTTGAGTCCAAGCCAACGTCTTGGTGCTTGATATTTGCCACCAGTTTGGTTGATCTTGTCCTGAGGATTCGGTGTTGCAGCAAAGAAAGAGCAATGAATTCAATGAAGAGCGGGGATGATGATGGGGGAAGGAGTGGAAAGAAGTAGAGCCGGATTACGCAGCCGTCCTTTTGTGTTGGCTTTGAGTGTGGAATTAATGACGCGGATATTGCGTCAAGGTGCGTCATGGCTCACAGCCCATGGAACATCGGGAATAGCGGAGGCGGGCAGTGCCCCGAGGCACTTTGTTGGTTGAAATTCCAGCTGAACTGTCAAGTCACGAACTTCAATGAAACTCAACAAACGGCAAAAAGGAAGTCAGGCACTGCGTTCCCACTCCCTGTAGACGTAGACACTGCATGAGGTATGCGAAATATAGTGCGACTAATATTCGAAAGCAGTGGCAAGAAATTTGTCAAAAACAGGAGATCCAGCTGATGGGGAAGATATCAGAGTGGCAAGGCGCTTCAAAACTGTGCGGACTTACTAAGTGCATCCCATCCTTTCGTAGCATCAAACGCAACCTACGATGATTTTTCAAAGCAGATCAGATAGACTGTGCGAAATCAGTTCAATTCAAGCTCACCGATGATGTGGGGCACTCAAAGCCAGATTGTGCTTTACTGTCTGAATCAGTTTCAGTTCAAAAACCGCGCATCCTGCGACAGCGCCAAGTACGACACTTTTGTCACCTGAGCCAAGTTGCACAGTTCGACTTCAACCAGCGGAAGGCCACAGTCGGATATGATCGGTGGTATGGCGGCAATGACATAACCTCGAACTCAACGTCTTCTCCTGTGGCGCTTGGATTAACAGGTAGCAAGTAGGTAGGTATTATTACACGGCACGGTCCGAATAACAAACCCCGGTTCCAGGTATTTTCCCGATGTACAAGCACGTAAATATACCTTCGCCCCTGGACTCCTTCCTGCCCTCTGAACCAAGCTCGCGGATTCCACAGAATTCCCTATGTCCACTGTAGCGCTCAAACAGAACGAGGCATACACCTGGAGAAAGCTATTGCGCATCTTGTCAGCTAATTTGACCTGCCGTACACGGGCGTCTGATAGACAACTTGAAGGGCATCATGCACCAATTTACCGGTGAGTACAATTGGCCGGGTGCAGGCGGTCTTATCGCTATCAACTGCATCCCTATCACCCTCAGACCGGGGAAGGATACTCCGTTGGCTCAGGATTCTCAGAATATTGATGTGCAGGGAGATTTTGGAGTCGTTATATTTTTATCTATCATCTGTAGCTTGGGGCTGTTTCGCTGTGAATACCATGTCTTTGTGTCTTGTTACTATTGATCCATCGCGATCACAAGAAAACGCATCCCGAACCTCGACGTTGGAATGCAACAACCAAATCAATAGTTTGATCCAGGAAATCCTGGATCTACATAGTTATTAGAGTTGAATCTCGAGTAGATTGCGAGGCTGTGGTTCTCACAAAAGTCGAAAATGCAGCAGTGCCGATGTGATAGAGTGCAAGAATATCATACAGTAAACCGCAATACAACCGCAGAGACCGGACAAAAAAACGACGACATCTGGTGTGGTTTCGAAAATTCCAACGACCGAATGGTAGGGGGATCCTAGAAGAGGAGCGGGACTTGTAGGCCGGCCGGTCGCGCACCGCATGGGTTAGTTGAGACTGCGGTTACAGTCAGCTAGCGATGCGCGAGGGAGAATGCATGCGTGTATGTTGTGAGTCGTGGTTCGCATTTCGAGGTTCAAGTTCAAGAAATATGCCGCCACCGCTCGTCCCGGCCAACATCGGAGACGCGGAGGCCGACACAGAGTTTGATTCGGAGTCGACATCAACGGGAGACGCAGGAGACGCTGGGTCCGCCCCCATGCCCCACGCGGACAGCGCGCATGCGGTGTTGCCCTCGCCACAAGACGGCTGGATATCGGCATTGGAGGTGGCGTCAATTTTCAAAAGAATTGTGGATGATGGGCCAAGCCATAAGGCGATTAAGAGCGATAAATAACTCGCAGGATCATCAGAAAATGGTAGCGAGCCGCAAAGAAGTTGAAAGAAGATGGCGCCAGAAAGCCGACGTGGGGGCAGGAGTAAAGGAAGAAGCAGTGCCGATCATGTGTACATGTTTCCTCTTTCGGCCCAGAGATCCGAATCTGACCCCTGTATCTTGCTTATATCCACCGACTTCGGTGAAGCGCAAGGCGATATCGAATGCAACCACCCCGAGGATTCGACGCTCGATTACCAACCCAGTTCATGGGCGAGAAATCGGCATGGTGGCGGGAGCCAACCCAAAAGTGACTGAAGTGATCGCCCGTTTGTTCCGTGCCGCGTTGTGTACGTCACTCCGGCCTTGTGCTCCTCTTCCGTCCCTCCATCCACCAACAGGCAACGATGATGCATGCCCGCCCTCTCGCACTCCTCTTCCTCGCCTTCTCTAGCACTGCTCTCTGCCTCGGACTCGAAGGGAGCAGCGGTGGATAGCTGGGTGTGGTCCGTCTCCTTCTTTCGTCCTGTCTGTCCTTCCAGAAAGGCCGACCGACGAACCCTACGCAGGCGAGCCCTCCTACGCCGTGCAGATCTAGTCGATCTCCCTCTCGCCCGGCCCGCTCAAGATTGGCGCAGACCTCACCAAGACCTCACCGTCATCGTCGACCTCGATGTGGTCCAGACCATCGAGGAGGGCACCACCGCCGACGTCCTCGTCAAGGTCGGCCGCATAAACCTGCTCCAGAAGACGTTTGATATCTGCAACGAGGCGTGCGTCCCTTGTTATCTTATCCATATCTGGACCGCGCGCAGCCGCAACGCCAACGCGATCATCTTGTGCCCTGTTGAGCCGGGCGCGTACCAGATCGTGCAGACCGTGGAGTTCCCGAAGGAGCCGTCCAAGTGTGCGTTTCTCTTTCCTTCCTCGCCTCTCGGTCCTCCCCTTGCCCATTCCTTCTGCCGCCTTCCCTTCTTCGCACGGCCATTCCCTTCCTCCACACCTACGCTTCGCGTATCTCTTATCCTCATCGATGTCGTGTCTTGTGCTATGCCCCGCTCCTCCCCCCGCTCATCCCTTCATGCCCACCCTTTCCCCTGTCCCATTTGCCCTTGACCCCGTTTTTTCCCTCTCACCCTCGCCTTCCTCCTTGCGTCCATTTCGTTTACCCCCTTCCCTTCCCACCTTCCCTGTCCTCCTCCCGCCATCCTCCCCCTTCTACTAACTCGCACCGATCGTCAAATACCAAGGAACTTTTGCCCGCGAGTGGTCTGCATTTCTTTCTGCTCGGTATCCCGTCCGCGCTCATCCCTCACACAAATTCGGGATGTTTTCAGGGCGGGGTAACGTCATATCTTTTGGAGCGGTGCGTATATGTTTTAGATAATAGAAAGCGTGACTGCCCTCAGCCTGAGAACGAAGACAGGAATGCACGAGACGCTGCCTTGTTCAATCTCCATGTCCGAAGGCTCCGCCAGAGGATTTGTGTCTAGTCTTTGCCTCGTCGCCGGGGATCTTTGAACATAATGGGATGGCGTCACGACCTTCCGAGCAAGATCATATAAATGGTATAATTGCGTCCTGTTCAGATTTATACATTCATTAACCTTCGATGTTGGCCAAGCAATTGACTGTGTTTCCTGTGAGGAAAGTATGTATGTATGTGCCATGAGGAAAGACGGAAGGATGCGCAATCCAAAGGGTGAGTGGGCGCGTTTTCTGAGAGTGACTCGGCTGTCAGAATCACCGTTCACCTCTCACTTATCTGAACGCCGAACGAGGAGCTGACGAAGAGCACCAGCACGACTTTCACCGCATCCACGACAAGCGCCAAGTGTTGTTGTCCTGGATTCATCAAATCAAACGGCGGCGGCAACAACGACTCTTTGAGAATTCTTGCATCCGGTTGGAGCAGCTCTCTGGCTGGCTGAGCATAAATGGGGCGGAACTGGAGAAGACGGTTCGATCCCATCTCCTATGTATCTCCAAAAGACTTGAAATTTTGAAGCTGCTTTGCGGGGAGGTGTTGTGTATCAGGTATTTAGGGTCCGCCAAGAGAATTCCACTGCATCGCATGATCAGCCGGCGGGCTCGACGCTCACCACCGACGCGCGATTAAAGGGGTAACTATGTATAAGCAGCCTGCTCATTTGCCCAGATCTAGAGGAGCACTGACTTGACCAGGGTAATTGAAACGCTTTGAACTTCATTGATCACACCGATAGTTGCGGAATTAAATCAGAAGAGAAACTAGGTGCGGCGGAGACTCGGGATACCGCCTCTGAGTCCTTTACTCACAGATGACACAATTATTTGAACACCGAACGAAGAGGACTTGCTTCGCTTCATCCCGACGGGGCAATGGTTAACTTACTCTCTCGCAGAGTTCGGCGGCGATTCAGGGATACCACCTCTGGGTCCCTTACTCGCAGATTACACGATTATCTGAACACCGAGAAGAGGACTTCTTTCGCCACATCCCAACGGGAGCAGTTGTTAATTTACTCTCTCACAGGCACTGTTTCCCTCAAACTGTTACATGTATAGTGCTCTGATGTGCCGCGAGCATCCGGGCGGCGATGCTGATGGACTCAGGGTAGGATACACACAGACATGGCGGGCCGAATCTGCCACGCCCGCTAGGATAATATTGTGGGCCTACCCCAAGTAAAGTCGTGGCGTACCTGTTTCAACGCCGATCCTATGAAATTCAAAACCACCCCGATGTTTGCGGATTCGACGCTCCGGCACCATTTCTCAACCCCGGGGATGCTTTAAACTCGTGAATCCATGCCCAGGCTGTCCCACAAGTACCTTTCATCGCACACTTTGAACCAGTATGCATTTGATCTCTCCCATCTTCGTTTATTCTGCCATAGTCCTGGCTGTATATGCCAACCCAGTCCCCGTCCCGCAGGGTGGGGTGCCCGCCAATCTCGTGCAGGTAAGCGATTGCTGTAATTCCACGAAGGCTGGTGCTACCCCGTACCTGCTCCGTAGGCTACGGCGCCTTCCGAGCGCGACGTGTTTCAGCCCATCGACCTTAAGCGTGCGGCGCAGGTAAGTCATTCCTTCGGCTCCCGGCGCGCTTATGGCTCACCTTTTTCGGCTATCTAGGTCGACATCCAGGAAAGAGACGATCCGAGAGACAGTTTTGCCTATTATTGCGTGATTGCTTGAACGGCATTCCACAAATCAAACACTCCTAGGCTTAGTTTGATCTTGGGTTTTAAGTTGGTTTCGGGTGGAGGGCCGATATCGTGTAATTGTGTGTGGATTGTGTTCCACGTGCGCAGCAGGAGCTTTGTACTCGTAATCAATTCCTTCTGTCTGCGACGCGTTTTGCTGCGAAACTGAGTTAAATCTCATGCATGCAAAAAAAAAAAAAAAAGGCGGCATACACGACAGAGGAGGGAGTGTGGGGATTCCGGTTGGAGTGCGCAGTGCGGAAGGAACCTCGAGCAAATAGGGAGGCATGGTGAGGGGAAGAGAAGGTCGTGCGGTGGAGTTAGAATGAACACATCGTGTAGACGCAGAAGCAGTGGCGCAGGACTTGTGTGGGTGCCAGTACCGGCGGAGCGTCAGAGGAAAGGCGAGATTTTAGCCGACAGCCGAGTGGAGAAGGGAAGTATCGTCCGTTCGATGAGGTGAGCGTGAAGCGTTGGCTTCTGCTCTCAGCCGGAAGGCTCCCTCGAAGAAGTAGACAAAGGACTTCGAGACGTCCCCAGACTCACGAATACCGCACAACATCTACAATAACCAGTCCACCGATCCCCGACCGAATAGTACTGCACAGATATACCATATGATAATAGAGAGGTTGTGCACAAGCCGCACGCGGCTTTTGGGCACTGTGCAAAGCCGCAGGGATTTTTCGAGTTCATCTAGGAAGGGTCGAGCTTTCAGTGAACCCGCTGAGTGCAGGGGAGCATTTTAGACTATGGGATGGCTGTCCCATTTGTCATTCAATTTGTAGGTGCTGTGGAATCAACGCGGAAACTCAAGGACAAATCATTGTATTCACCGGATCTGATTTGATAGTCGCATGGATGAGCTCGAGTTATTCATCACCTGTATCACATTCGAAGGAAGATCTTTTCCCAGTCCCCAGGCTGCGCCGCTTATTCCAGCCCAAATCGAATTCTGAAAACACATCGACCGACGAGTCGACGACGATTCGACTAGGATTCAACGATGCTTGTGCTAGAGACATCTCAGCTTTACCGCACGGTCCTCACCAGTGGAACTCAGTATCCTCGACGCTCCCCGGAACACACCATTCATTGCATGTGGTCCATCCTCACCACGACCCTTGTGGATTTGGGTTGGGTCGGCCCGTACCTGTTTGCTCCATTCCAAAGGCAGTCATCATGGGCAGCTCCGAACCCGCGATGTGCGCACATCGGTTTGCCCGGGACTGTGGATCCTACTTCTTGCCCAGCGAGCTTTTTGCTGGCGCGGGTTAAAGGTATGCATCAGCGGGGAAGACGAACGGAGGAACGGAGAAAAAATAAAAATTTAAACGAATAGCAGAAAAAGGGACGTATTCGAACGAGCGAGTGTCTCAGGCAACTATCATCCCATGTGGGTGCGGATCTAGGCCTTGGTGAGATGCCTGTAAACTGAACGAAGGCATCGTACCGCGCCAAGAGTCGTTCAATCACCACAATTTCACTCGATGGTTTTGTCAGGGATCCGCAGAAATTTTTCTGCTTGGGGCGAGAACGATAAAACAGAACGGGCAAGCAATCTCCGCAAGCCAATAACGTGAATCGGACGTTCAAGCTCAAGGCGGGCACTGGACCTCCGCTACCAGGTTTTGTTCATATCCCTGTTAATGTTATTGCGACCTCGACAGTCAGCAAGAAAAGATACGATGACCTCCACGCACCCGAAATACTTTAAACGACGGAAAGAAATAACAGGGGAAGACACTCGAGCGAGCATTCACTATAACCAGGGGTTCAAGGGCCGTCACGCCCGCTGAGAGAGAGTCCACTCCCCAGAAAATGGGGGAAAAACGATGACCAGGTCGCGATGGCCTGGACTCAATTCGAACGAGCAAGGCTCAAGCATAGATATGCAATCAACATCAGCCACCGCATCCGTTGATTGATTCATAATCCGAAAGGACATACCAGAATCCAAAGAAGACCGACGTATTATGATCGGCGAATCTTCCTGCAATGAATTCGAGAACACGGTCATTTTCTCGTCGAATCACTAAGCTTGAAGCAAGGCAAAAGAAAGAGAGTGACGGGAGAGGTTGGGGACGACGTGTGCTCGAATCGAACGGGCGACTTCAAGTAGTAACTCGGGCAAGCGGTCCAAACCACTCACTACAGTATCAGGCCTTTCTGGATTAAGGAAAACCGTGATCCTAGTTACCTCCGTAGCAGACCCATCGACGGTGTTGACCATAAAGAGATGCTGAATGGTGCCCGGAGCATACCGACCGTGCGAGTAATTGCGTGGACGGGGCGAGGTGAGAAGTCATTGGAGTTCCAAATACGATTGGATGGACAAGGGAGTTGGTTGAGGTCAACACTCTTTTTCCCAGAAGGAAATGGGAGAATAAAATATCTGAATCATGAACGCGTTCGGGTCAGAAATTGGTAAGAGAAACGGCGTTCAACGTCTCCAAGAATCATCATCAAACAGAATACTGTAACGCGAAGCTGCCATAAAGCCATGAATGCAAGATTCAAGATCGATGAAACATGCTTACAATTGACACGCCCTGCCCGTCTGGCCACGATGAAATTCTCCGCAAGCGTCCAATAATCTTACCCGCCATCTATGCCGCGCAACCAAGCTTCTCGTCTGTTCCCCTGCTGATCAATACACACGAAATGGCTGTCGTGAATGAGTGACTGGAAACGGTTCTGCATCATTTCCAAGGGCCTGGGACACAGGCACACGATGTAGTGAACCTGTGTGGATGCGCACAACGCGAGGCACATTTTGATGATAAGACCGATCCAATCGAATGAGATGTATGTGAGATGCGGGAGCATGGCAAGGAATGCTCCCGGGTTACGGCAACTTGAAGCTCTATCGGAATTGAGCAGCGCGAGATGCGTGAGATTATGCAGAACGGTGGCCCTGTCGCTCTCAGAGAGATCCTCGAGCTCCATGAAAGGAATGGCGAGCCGTCGAAGATGATAGAACGTAGCGACGGCAGACAATGGGCAGGAGGGAATTGCGAGGAATGCAGTCGTGACGCGATTGCAGGCCATAAGAATGATTTCCACTTCAGTGGGAGACCAATTGACGTCGTCTTCCATAAAACGATGGCTGACGACATTCACAAGGTATCCAGGGGGCTGTGTTTCATTTATGCGGCGTAGGATTTCGGATGTGATGGTTGGGAAGCCGCAAATATGGTGTGCTTGTGAATCACAGAGAATGACAACCCGGAGAAACGGCTCTATTCTGTGAACTACCGGTGAAATTACGAGGATAAATGAGTGTATGACTTCTTGTACTGATTCCTGACCCGCCAAGCGACCAACATGAGATTCGGTATTATAGTCCGCCACAAAAGAGCGGCCATTTCAAAGACGACGCGCTCCAGTTCTGGTGGAAGCCGTGGGGAGGAATACGGAGGTTCCATGGTTTACAATTCGCGCCAAAAATTACGACGCTGGCTAGGAACTGCAAGTCAGAGACGCAGGTAGAGGAAGGGTGGCCCAATCGCCAGGTCGCTGGCACGTGGCATTATCCCACGATATCTGTACCCCGTCTGAGGCTTCCTTTTTCCACCTTTTTTCGCACCCTTTTTGCCTCCCTTTCCTCATTTCGAGCTATCTGGGTGCTCACATTGCTCCTCAAAGGTCACATGCCACCTCGAATGTTCAAAAAGGGCTGGGGTGAAATTTTCTAGATTTTATGACTCACTCAGTTACATTATCTATAAAACGTGAAAAAGGGCGTAAAAAAGGTGCAAAAAGGGTGTCAAAAAGGGCTATTGTGAACAACCCTATTGATACATGTGTCATAACTCAAATTCAATTCAGGTAGCGGGCCATGTCGCTTGTCGGCCCTATCAGCCTTATTCTTGAATCCGCTTGGAGCAGCTCTCTGGCTGACCGAGAAAAAATGGGACGGAACTGGAGGAGACGGTTCAATCTCCTCTCTGCGAAAGACTTCAACTCTTCAAGCTGCTTTGAGGGGATGTGTTGTGCGTCCCGTATTCAGAGAGCGCCAAGAGGATTCTCTGTGTCGCATGGTCAGCCCGCGGATTCGACCAAGGGGAACTCGGGATTCGAAATAAGTACCAGCTTAGGATGCCACTGGGGGCGGGCTCGACGGGGAGTTTGACTATCTTACAGTGTAGTAGCGGCTTCCTGGCCATCTAATATACCTCTGGTGTGCTCTTCCTTACACCTCTGTACTATACTGGTCTATCACCCCCACTTTAGCACTGGGCACCAAATTATCATAACCTAGGTGTATATTGGCAGGGAAAAATAGTGGGACTGTATATCCATGATAGTGAGTCTCAAGTTATTTTTTTTGAACATCGGGGAAGGTGGTTGAGCCAACGGAAGGCAAAATCTATGCGTCGTACGTGATCCGGCATTCCATATCAGGAAATTGACCTCCAAGATGGTTCGGGCATCGTACAAACCCTACCTGACATTGTCCAAACAGTAAATTGAGGGTTTTCAACCCCTTCTAACAAAAGTATCAAAAAGTTTTTTTCAGCGTCCCCCGGGACCCCCGCCCTCCCCCTCCCCACGTACGAAATTTTAATCCCGAGTTCTCCTTGGATTCGACGCTTGCTCGAGTCACGGACGCGAGATGAAACGGGTAACTATAAGCAGCCTGCTCATTTTCTCAGAGGAACACTGACTTGGCGGTGAATTGACCGCAACACCAGGGAAACGAAACGCTTTGAACTTTATTTGATCCCGCGGAATTAAACCCGAAGAGAAACTACGAGCGGCGGAGACTCGGGGATACCGTTTCTGAGTCCCTTACTCATAGATTACACGATTACTATCTGAACGCCGAAGCCGAAGGAAGAGAACTTTCGCCACATTCCGACGGGAGCAGTTGTTAATTTACTCTCTCACAGGCGCTGTTTCCCTCAAACTGTTACCTGCATAGTGCTCTGATGTGCTGCGAGCGTCCCCGATACGGCGGGCGGCGATGCTGATGGACTCAGGGTGGGATACACACAGACATGGCGGGCCGAATCTGCCACGCCCGCTAGGATAATATTGTGGGCCTACCCCGAGTAAAGTCGTGGCGTACCTGTTTCAACGCCGATCCCATGAAAATCAAAACCACCCCGATGTTCGCGGATTCAACGCTAGAAAAATACTTGCGAGTTGATCCGCAGTGGGAAACCCGCGACCTGCGGGTCAAGTACTCATGAATACGGGTTTCCCATGGATCCGAGTAGAGCTCTGGACGACACAGGTGCCCGCGGCCACGGATCCAGGTCACCCACAAGTTAACTCGTGCTACTCGGGGTAGGAAAAGCCTGTGCCGACAAGGTCAGGGAACGCAGTGTATGCTCTCTTGGTTAATTCGATTTTCTTTCCTGTACTGTGAATATTGCGGTGAAGGTCCAATGGCCGCGGCTGGTCATTTGAGGTCTGACTGGAACATCGCCATCGCCAGACGGGCCATTATAGAGTCGTCCGATAACTCAGAGGATGGATGGAGATATGTTCAACAGTTCAGACGGCAACCACGAGGATTAGCACCATATGAATTAAAATAATCATTGATCAACCTGGATCTGAATCCGAGATGCTTGAAGGACGTGCTCGACACCAAACAAGGCAGCTGCACGTCAGCTGTGGAAAAACATCTCATATGTAGCTGGCAACCACAGGATCCCGAGGTGTTTACAGGTTGCGCGAGACATGGCCATAGAGTGCACTCGTTAGCTGAGTGCAACATGTTCGCACTTTGGCGGTGTAGACGGACGCTACAACAGGAAGCTCGTGCCTCGCATGTTACATTCAATTTATACACGACTCAAAAAACTTGATCAAACCAGGCCATTGTAAGCCACACGGGCTGACAGCTGTTCAGTGTGTAATGTGGATGATTGCCAACAGGGGAATAGACCAGATCAGACCGAAGTCCTGCGGTGGTGTTGGGGCATAGAGCCCAGAGATCGGAATGGCCGTTGGCTGCGACGACCAATGGTCCGATTCTGCCTGTCACCGGACTGATCTGCAAAGGAAATATTTATTAGAGGGCTCCAAATACACGGTAACTTAAGCTTACCTGCGCACAGTAGACATCGGTCTGGGGGGTGAAGAGTTCACGACCGATCGGAGAGTCTCCCGTAGTCGCGTTAAAGAATTCTACGAATGCAGCATCTGGATAGAGGCTGGATAATACAAGGAGTGCCCCAAGCTGCACATCGCCCTCGACCTTGCATGACGGACAAGTATCGGCTGTGAGAAGAAAAGCGTGTGTGCCGCTAACGCCGACATCGACGAGATTCAAGCGGGTTTGGGTAGCAGGAGTGCTTTTCGTGACTGCTATGGGTGAAAAGTCCTCACTGTTGGTAACGACGCAGACATTCGTTTGCGGAGGTGCAGCAGAGCTGTCCAAGTAGACTTGGAGACGGTCTGGTCCACCGCAGGTTTCAGCAGAATTTCCCGAGCAGGTCATTTGTGCGCATTGACTGTCTGCAAACTGCTGTGTGCCTTGCAGGAACGAGTCGCACCCTATTACAAAGAATAAGGCTGGTCGTTACTGTATAGGATCGTCAGGAGTCAGGACGCACAACATTCGGATCCAAATTCAAGGCCTGCAAGTGCAAAGCCTGCAGTTTTGCACGCCAAGGTACAAGCCTCCACTGTCATACCACCAGTGACAAATTGCTGGTGCTGAAGCTGACGGAAAGGATCGTCTCTGGCCGAGGTCTGAGTGTTACAACCGGCAAGACGAAATGCAATACCGACATAAAGCAGCCTTGATACGTCCATGGTCCAACACCGATTGGAGTGACTGTTTGAGCCAAGACCTGAGCAACGCAAGTGAATACCAAGAGAAAGGCCCAAATGAACATTTTGGCTCGTTACAAATTTTACTGCACGGCTCACATTTATATGAGCAATTGCTCCCTGGGAACGACACGGCCAGGCACTGATATGCTGCCATTTTGACAGGCGACAGACAGACTGGTGGTCTAGGACCGCCTTTGGCGGAGCATCTCGTACCTTGATTGGTGGATGTTCACAGAGGGATAGATGCCTATTCAATGTTTACTATTTGAGCCAAGATCTGAGCAACGCCAATGAATACGAGGAGAGGGGCCCAAATGAACATTTATATGAGCAATTGCTTCCTGGGAACGGCGTGTTGACGGCGCGGCAAGGAACTGATATGCTGTCATTTTAATCTGACGGGCGACAGACAAACTGGTGGTCTAGGGCTGCCTTTGGCGGAGCATCTCGTACCTTGATTGGTGGATGTTCACAGAGGGATAGATGCCTATTCAATGTTTATGGTGGGAATGGTGCCCACGATCACATACGCGAGGGTCAACGGTATGCAAACACAGGTTGGCTTTTATTCTGATGCCAAGACTGTGAAAAAGTTCATCAGACGCCGGGAAGGAATCAAGGACGCGTACCAGCGATGGTGGCCGAAAATTAACGGCTTTTGAGGCGGTGCCAGTTTGTGTTCGTTGGCAGTAAGAGCGGCGTTGATGATACGCCTGCATCTAATTAGACATTGCATCGCGTGGCGCCGTATCGGAGATAGAACTACGCGCGCGAGGTGCGACGGGACGGGGATTCAGCGGGGACTAGATTCGGTTTGTTTGAGGAGAAAAATCGCGTGGTTCGCATCTTTCGCGGAGGTAGGGATCGACCAGGAGAACGACCTTTTTAGAAATTTTGACCAGGAACCCGCCGATGAGCGGCATGCTATCAAGGACTGCCATCCTGGCCGGACCAGGAACCTCGCCACTTGCCAATTACAAGGTTAGATACTTAGCCATATGTTATTTTTGTACTCGGGGGGTGGAATAAGTACAGTAGACTTAAAGTACAACCTATGACGCCTGTCCTTGGCGATTTTCAGCCAAAAGTGATGAGTTGATGTTAAGCGGTATCCGCTTTCACCTCACATTACTATTCTAGCCCCTGATGTATCCACGGTTTTGATGGCAAGCCGTACCTTTCGCAAAATCTAATCTCTTCGCCCGGATCGGCCTCTGGGACATTCTTTGACTCACGATACGCGATTTGAAAAGTTTCTAGATTATTTGAGGAATGAGAGCTATTGTTACAACGATGCCGGTTTTGATGTCACTTTTGACACCTGATGTGGGAATCAACTTCACCGCTTTATGTTGCATGGACCTTTTCCCTTCCACGGTCTCTTAAACAACTTGAGACATATTCCGAATGCTGGTTTTTTTTTCTGAGAGAAATGATTGCCTACATACCGAGATATCGGGGAAGTGGTATCAAGTTCTGATCAAAAACCGATTTTTGGCGGCATCCTGATTTTCTGGAGCCCTCATTTCTTGTACAATAAATCTAAGTTTTTGGGAGGGAACAACTACTACGCACGGCCACCATATACTATTTTTTCTCAAGTGTTCTATTCAGATATGCGACTAGGCTCGTGTCCAGCCGTTAGGTGCAGGAATGACGAGCAAGCAGGTATTAGTTATAGTTCACAATTCTTTGCTTGCTCGTCATTGTGAACGGATAACGGCTGGACACGAGCCTAATATGCGACCGGGATTTCCAGAAATCTCACTAAGGGTGACGTAGTGCCGGTCATGCCAAATGGTTGATTGCCTCTGGGCCGGTAGCACTTGGGAACCAACTATCAAGGGCGGCAAGCTGCCGCGGCGTACGGCACCAGCGTAGATGAGTACGGTTGGCGGGAAGGCCACGGATGAAATGAAATTTCCTTTTCGGGAACAGAGGTTCACAAAACCACCAACACATTTCAGGTTTTCAAAATGTATAGCATAGTAGCATGTATGTATCTCATTCACAAGGCTATTTCCTGGTGTGTGATATCGTTTGAAGGTAAACACTATCAGAAAAAAATCCGACAACTGATGGTGTCCATTAGCGGCGGCAGGCAAGTACAACCTTGACACATCCAGGTAGAAGGCTAATTATTCCAGGAAACGGGCTATTTGCCCCTGGGAACCCAAACCATGTGTCAGTGTCCATGGTCTCGACACAATATTCTATCGGCACTTACATTCTTGGCAGGAACTTGTTCCAATGGTTGTGGTCCCGCATCGTCCAGCTTCATCTTGATGAGTTCCAGGACCACTGGAATACGACCCCACATCGTTCACAGAAGTTCAAGCTGCTGCCAACGGCTGCACCTGAGATGATTTTCTTTTATCCAGAGCGGTATGATATGCTACACTGTGGGACAACAGTTCCTGCAGAGCTTGTCGAAGAGCTACGTGCTACACACCTCAATAAGACTCGCACGGAGGTAATGGAGTGGGTTCCCCAGGCGTTTGATCAACTCGTAGAGGACGCCTACGAGTATATTGGATCCCCGGGGCTCCACTATACAACAGGCTGGGCGACTTTTGGGAAATTAATTGAACTTATCGAAAGCGCATAATGTAGCGTGTTGAATGGAATATTTGACCTGATTCTGCAGCGGCGTCTTTAATGCTTTGAGATTTCGGGTACATTGAATTTTGCGGGAACATTGCCTCGTGGAAGCAGGAGACTCAGGCATCAGAGAGCGCAGAGCGACACAAGACAGGAAGCCGAATCGCAACAGCTGCATCAGATGTTCTTCGGTGGTTTTCAGGATCAATTGTTCAAATCACTGTCACACGCACCTAGTTTAAACGCCTGAACTGATTATTTCATTTTGCTAGACAATGTGCACTCAAATCTAGAGAAAGGACATCACTGGTCTGAATTTGGAGCTGACATGACGCCGTGCTACAAAGGCGCACGGGGACTCGGAACCCATTTCCCCCGGCCGGGTATTGCAATAGCCGAAGTGCTCGTTTGCCATCGATTCAAGTACCAGGTCCCAAAAGGCTCTTTGGTAGTGTCATTCTTCCGAACAACAGCACCCACAATTGAAGTCGGTAATCCAAAGTGCTTGTTCTCAAAAAGGAAATTTCATTTCATCCGTGGCCTTCCCGCCGACCGTAGATGAGGGGAGCTTAAAAGGCTTCGGACGGAAAGATAGTGATGACGTAAGATGCGGACCAACCCTTCTAAGGTTGATCTATGATGGCGCTTGACAGATCGTGAGTCAATCTCCGCTACTGACTCGTGGGCTGCTGACTAGCGCTGACTCTCCGCTGCGTTACGGCGCCGTAATAATACACCTCCTCCTCCTTCTGCGGTATCCCACTCTGTGCTACCCCGCAATACTCACCAATGTCTGAATCGGAGCTGTATGAAGACATGGAAGCTGTGACGCTCGAGAACGAGGTTGCGGGCTCAGAGACACACGGCGGCGACGTTCCGCCGACCCACGAGGTGCCCAAGAACGAGGCCGCCACGGCGCCGGAGCAGGTCCCCCCAGCGCAGGAGAAGGCGCCCACGACACCCGTGCCTGCGCCCACGGGCCCGCGCGACGCCGGGGCCCCCTTCGACGACGAGGACGCCGACATGATCCTGCGCTCCTCGGACCTCGTCGACTTTCGGGTGCACAAGCTCTTCCTGTCCAAGGCGTCGCTCGTCTTCCGGGACATGTTCAGCCTGCACGGGCGCGGGCCCCTCTCCTCCTCGTCTTCGTCCCCGAACGCAGCCTACCCTGACGCCTACTCGCCCACCGGCCTCCCCATCGTTCCACTCCTCGACGAGCCTGCCCCCGCCGTCGACATGCTCCTCCGCTTCTGCTACATCCCGCTCATCCCCACCCCCTCCACCCTCTCCGACATTGAACTCGCCCTCCACCTCGGCTCTAAGTTTCAGATGCCGCACGTCCTATCCGCCGCAAAATCCTCTATCCTCGGCCAGATGGAATCCGGCGTCCTGCCCGCAGACCGCGTGTTCGCCTTCGGCTGGCTGCACCGCCAGCGCGACATCGTCCTCGCCGCCGCCTCCCACCCCTCCCGCGAGCCTCTCCTCGCCGGCCCGCCCTACCCAGAGTACGAGCTGATCCCCGCGCTTGCCCTCCACAAGCTCCTCGCCTTCCGACGCCAGGCCCGCGCGCTCGCCGCCACGTCCGCGCTCTGCGGCGACTTCTCCTGGATCACGCGCCCGCACATCGAGCTGTTCATCGAGGTGCTCCCCGACGAGCCCGCGCCGCGGTGCAAGTGCCCCGCGACGCGCTTCCATGAGCCCGAGGCGGACTTTCCGGGCTTCCCGACGCAGGCGGAGCTTGGCGCTGAGCGGGGGCTGGTGGACTGGTTTTGGGCGTTTTTGCGCGCGGGGATGGCGAGGATGGCGAAGGCCACTGTGCAGGAGGCGATGGACGCGGTGAGGGATCCGGCGCTGGCGGCGCCGGGAATCGAGGCGGCGCATGGGTGTCCGGTGTGTGAGACCAGGGCGGGGCCGGCGCTTGCAGATTTTGGGGTGGCGTGGGCGCAGGTGATCGATGAAAGGAGAGAGGTGAGGATTCGTTTTTCGTTTCTACCGTGGAGGGGTGCTGATGATGAAGACACGGCAGCTTACCATTCAGACGCCGTTTTGAGAACCTGTGCCGTGCGCCATACTCCGCCCGGCCGTCTCATCCATCGCATCGCCTCGTATTTGCTCTTCCCATACTATGTCTGCGTCGGCATGCCCCCCTGCTTTCCTCGCTCCTCGCTCTTCACACCCCATCCTCCCTCCCTCCCTCCGTACTCCCCCGAGCCTTTGTCCATGCAAACTCACATCACATCGCATTACATCGCATCGCATATCCTCTCCTCTACTCCACAATTTTCTCCTCCTACTCCGGACTCAACCAACGGCGACACTCTGTCGCCCAAACCTCCCCAGTCTGACGTTTTCTAGCAACGTGCAACACTGTCGCGTGTGGTCACGTTTGGATACCGGGGCGGGATTATGGGGAGGATGCTCGACGAAGATTATGTGGGATAGGATTCAAGTTCAGTACGCAAATTACATTGTAACTACTTACTGCCTGCTGAATGACTGAGAAAATTTCCTGGCCAAATAACCAACGTCAGAATATTCAACGCCGGAAAATGATTGTACTCACTCGCCTTTACAACGTCCGTATTCCGACCCTCCTGATTGTCGCTTTTCTAGCAGTCAATTTTCACCGCCGTTTTCTCAAACTCTAGGCCGAGTAATTGAACCGCAAACACAAGACAATCACCTCTCGATTAGCGGGTGAGACCGGCGATGGAGGTAAAGAGACAGGTTCAGCATCAGATTTCATGGGAATTTCGACTTGACCTCGTAGTTTCCTAACCTACCGTCAATTCCGAATGCAGCTTTGTTGCGCAGAATCACCTCTTCGAGCCGCTTCTGTTGTTTAAAAGTAATATCTGGAGAGATATCAACCTCCTGTAGGAGACAATCTCGCGGCACCTCTGCTGTTTTAGGTCCTCAGCAAGCGGATCGTCCGGTTGTGAAATAATCTCGCGTATTTTTTTTCATCTTCGACCGCCGCTTTTGTCTTCCATCCAACTGAATATTGGATCGCGCAGAATAATTAACCCCGGAAGCGTACCGCCCAAGGTCAGTCCCGATGAATCCGGCGTGTAAAGCGCAGGAGACAAATACGTCGGCGTGGACCCGTGCGAAGTGGTTAGAGGTCAGGATTGTGGCGAGTTTGCCCTCACCATACAGCCGCTTGAGAGTGAGAGCTCAGTTCGGGAAATCTTCGATCTGAGAGAGTTGAACCCTGCATGCCCAGGACTCACGACGCTACCCATCCAATCCCAGCCTGATGATGGCTCTATAAGTAATACCAATATCAAGCAAGTATTCTCTTTATCCAGGCCATATCACCCTGATAGCGCCTTGAAAGGGCAAATCAGCCCGGTGACCGCGTTGAAAGGCCTGAGCCGGCGCATCAGGCATGACAATCTACATCAACACATAGTGATGTGATTGGCAGTATACTTGGTAACTCCACAACATGTCGTCCACCACCATCACCTGGTCCATCCATCCCGTCGTCCTCGCCGACGCCCCCCACGTCGCCCACAATAACATGTCCGCCTTCTGGACCGACCCCTCCTGGCGCCTCCTCTGGCCCTCCATCACCCTGCCCTACCTCATCTCCCAGTGTTCCCTCCGTGTGCCGCGCAACCTGCTCAAAGATCGTGCCACGCTCCGGCACCAAAAGGCGATTGACCCTGCAACAGGAGCGCTTCTGGGTTATGCGCGGTGGATGGTGCCTGCCACGAAGGAGGCGGAATGGTTGAATGCGCAGGTGAAGGATGTCGAAAGCGAGGCGGAGAGGCAGGGAATCGAGGAACGCGCGAACGGGGCGTGGTGGGAGCCACAGGTTGGGGCGGCGCCGTCGGATGTGGAGGCCCATAGGGAGAAGGTGAGGATGTTGAGAGAGAGGGAATATCTCGGTAGGTTTCACGCGTTGGACGTGGTCGATTGGATTCTCCCAGCTCACACTCTAAAGTACTCGAGTACCTCGCCGTACACCCAAATAACAAGGGTAAGGGAATCGCGACTGCCCTGGTGGAGAGTGGCATGCGGCAGGCTAAGACGATGGGCTTGCCCGTCTTCATTCAAGCACTCAAGGCCGGGAGGGGCGTGTATGAGAAGTTGGGCTTCAAGGAAGTCTGGCGCATCATCCAGGACGATAGTATGTACGGCGGGACAGGAGAGTATGGGGTTTATCTCATGGTCTATGATGTTAAGCCAGAGTGAGTCAATAATCCTGATCCGTAGCATTGCGTCGCCCGAAACATCTGATCTTCAGACCACGGAGCTGAGTTTATTTTCCTTTGCCTGTTCAATTTTCTGAGTTCAACTTCCGTCCCTTGAGAAGTATGCTGTAAATTCAACAATTTGCGCCTGAGCCAACCGCACAAGTCTCTTCCTAGCCCTAGGAGATACTCTGAGTCATCTAAACTCGGCGCTAGTGCTACTCGATTGCACGCGTTGATACACCATATACGGCTACATGACTTCTAGGTAACACCCGATACATAAGGGTATGAGCAACGTATATAAATGAACAAACTAAGTAACCTTTCAGGTCTTCTTCGCGTGACCCAGCCCGCTGATCTTCCACGCAAGCACGCCGTTCACGAACGGCACCTTGAAGAGAAACCACAAGGCAGTGGTGCGGAAATAGGGTCCCCAGCCTCGGCCCCCCTTCTCTACCTGGGTCATTCTCTCGACCATGTCGATGACTTGGCCAGCGACAGAGCGGCGATGGGTAGAGTATGCGTCCATAATCTGGACAGCATCGTACGTAGTTCCAGATTTCTCAGCATCAAGCGCCGATTTGCGGTGCTCGTCGATTGCCTGCGCGAGCTCAATGCCGTCGCATATCCCCATATTCATCCCCTGGCCGCCCGCGGGCCCATGCTTGTGCGCTGAATCGCCGACAAGCAGAATGTAGGCGCCGCCCTTGGCCCGTTGCACGTATCGGTCGACGAGGGCTGGCCGAGTGCGATACCGGGAGCTGTCCAGAACTTTGGCGATCTGAGGAACCGTGTGTAATTTTGAATGTGAGCCAGGTCCCCGTGCGTCGAGAATAGCCTGGAGATATGCCGCATCGGGGGAACGGGGTGGAGTGTCAGGAACGCCGAGGTAGAGCCGGAAGAGGTTGTTGTTCCGAGGCGAGCCAGCAGAGTCCAGCTCTAGCAGAGGTGCGGTTAATACGACACCCCCAGCACCGACCATCATCTGCAGGCCATCTCTTGGAACGTTGGTCGGCAGCGGCGATTCAAACAGCACGTCTGCGACCACGAAGGACAGGTCGTTCTTCCCCGGACCGGCCTCCTTCTTGGTGTACGGGTCTATAAAGCGGATACCTGCAAACGACCGCAGGAAGGACTTGGATCCGTCCGCCGCGACGACGTACCGCGCCGTCAGGATTTCCCCAGACTCGAATCGCAGCTCGTACTGCGAGCCCTCGGCCATCTCCTTCACATCGGTCACACGTTTGTGCCAGTGAATGCTATTCCCGCCGCCTTGCACGTACTCGCGCATCCGGTGCTCCACTTTATGCTGTGGAATGAGCAGCGAGAATGCGTATTTGGTGTACGCTGCGATATCCGTCATTCGTAAGCGGAACATAACCCGCTCCCGCAGGTCAATGGTGGTCAGGGTCTTGGATTGAATCCCGCCAGAAACAAGTTCTTCAGGCAATTGGGGGTGTAGCGTCCCGAGGGCCTGGGTAGTGCGTGGTAAGCAGCGGCTAGAGATATAATATGGACGTTAGATAGGCGCACCTCGAGCGCACTCGCTTGCATAAGCACAGCTCGGGAGCTGTTATGCCCTGCTTCCAGGGCATCGACTATCACGAACGGGATTTGGCGTGCTGCGAGTCCGAGAGCACACGCGAGCCCGCTTGGGCCAGCACCAACGATACACACCTCTGTCGAAGAAGGTAATGGGTCAATCATGGCAGGAAGTCGTCACGGAGAGGAAGAGGGAGGATGGGATGGTATCATTGCGCCCCCTCTGTGCGATATAACAGCTGTGATCTGCATGTTCGCCGTTTTTCCGCTCTGTGATCGAAGCCGTAACTAGGTGCCGGTGCCACGGAATGACGGATCTTAGATTAACTATACATAGCGGATAAATTGACCTACGCCTCCCCAACCTACACATGAAAGGAAAGCGTCCCCGAATACGCCATATAATACTATGGCTCCGCAGCCAGCAAGTCACTGAACGGGAGAGTAAGATCACAAAAGCGGTGCGTATCCCGAGTTGTCCGAGTCACACTCAAATTCGGTGGAGAAATCTGGCTGAGTGAAGGGGATCGACGGAGAAATTGGAGGCCGGAAGCACGCATATATATTTCCCTCCCCTCAAAGCCCAAACAGCCCTAAATTCAACCGCATACCTCCGAGACGTTCAAAATCAAAACGGACCTAGATCCCCGTTTATCCGGACGCGAGGTCCCGTTCTGCCGATGGGAATAACCTAACCAGGTCCACGAAATCCGGCCGTGTGCCGTACACCACGCTCGTTTTCCGGGTGTCTTTCATCCGCAGTAATGTCGTAGAGTCGAAGTTGGGTGGAATATCTATCGTGCAGCATCAGCCGAGGCCCAGTGAGGAAAGGAACGATTTATGGCTGTCAGTGTATACTCCGACTTCGACCTGGCCGAGTCGCACTCGGACGAAGTTCTGGCGGACGGAGAGCGGGGGATCAAAGACGGGGAAGGCTGAAGCACGCAGATTTCCAAAAAAAAAAAAAACCCATACCCATCCCCCATCCCATTCGGACGCGGGGAAGCGAACCCCACCCGGCCACGCAATCCGGCCGTGTGTGTACACTACGCCCGATACACTACGCCCGATTACCCGGCGTATCGCGTTCTCGGTGAGGTGGTCAAGTGAAAATTAGGCAAGGAATGCGCAGAGGATAATATCTATTGTGCGCAGCTTGAGTATTTCGATATGTATCCTATAGCTAACCTCGAGATGCCAATGGTTGAGATTGACACAGAAGCTAAAAGCCGCACACGTACTTCCCTGAATCATCCGAACGATCGACAACCCAGACGTCCAAAAAAAAGCTAAGATTTTCCATACTATTCGGGCACGGGGAAGCGAGGTGGCAGAGTCAAAGTTGGGTGCTGGACGTGAGCTCCCCGCCCCAGATACAAGGATCAGGAGCAACGGGCTTCCGCCTGCAAAGCGAGGCATCGCGATTTGCGTTTCGTACGCAGAGAACTTCCAGGCGGCCAGCGTGTCCAAGAATAAAACATTGAATCATTCATTGTCCAAAAAAAGCTCGTGAATATGCATGCATGCGTAAGGGTGAAAATTGATATAATTGGGCGCTCATCTTCTCCTTCCCTTCACACTCCTTCCTCTCCGCTCCCCGATTCTTCCTGGTCCCTCCCCTCGTTCAAAAGCTAGCCACGTTCGCAGCCACATCGAGACTCGCTACCGCACCCCGCCTAATCCCAAACCTGGAAAAACGGGCGGAACGTAACCGTCAGATCGACGCACGCGGCGGGCTCGAGCTCGGGCTCGGGGGTGAAGACGTCGACGTGGATCTGGTATTTAACTGTGTACACAGGCGCGGAAGTGAGCATGATAAGGTTGGGTAAGGAAGGGTAGCAAGCGGGCAAGAGGCATAGTAACAAATCATAAAATGAGTGCCAACAACGGGAGACGGGGAGAAAAGGAGCAGGAAGAGCGGGGCGTGGAAAGTAGGGAAGCGAGCGAGGGTAGGGTGGGCGAGAAGCAAGGGGGGTAGGAGGTGGGGCAGTGGGATGGGGTGGCAGAACGAGGAGAAGGGTAGGTGACAAGCGGGCGCGAGGAGGGACGAGGGAGGGGCGGAGATAGCATGTAGCATTTGGGTTCGGACGCGACGTGCTCGATCGATACGGATAGGGTTAGGGGCGGAGGTAGGAAGGGAGGTGATGTGTGATGAGAGGGGAGGTGGTAACAAGAAATGGAGTAGTATAAAGGGAAAGGAAGGAAGAGACACGCACGCTTGGGGACCTCCTTCGGGAGCTCCACGGTCTGCACGATCTGGTACGGGCCCGGCTCGACGGGGCACGAGATAGTCGCGTTCGCGTTGCGGCTGGGTGCGCGAGTCCACGTAAGTAAAGGCGTAAGATGATAAGATGGAGGCACGCACGCCTCCTCGCAGATATCAAACGTCTTCTGAAGCAGCTTTATGCGGCCAACCTTGACGAGGACGTCGGCGGTTGTGCCCTCTTCGATGGTCTCGACGACGTCGAGGTCGACGGTGACGGTGAGGTCTGCGCCGATCTTGGGCGGGTCGGGCGAGACGGAGATGGACTTGATTTGGACGGCATCGGAGGGCTCGCCTGTAATGCACACGTGAGCCTTTCAGGAAGAAGAAAGAGCGAAGAGACGCACCACAACTGGCCCACTCCCAGCTATCCGCCGCGGCTGCCTTCTCCGACCCAAGGGTGATCTGTCCGAGTCCGAGGCCGAGCGCAGTGCTAGAGCAGGCGAGGAGGAGAAGTGCGAGAGGGCGGGCGTGCATGGTGGGTGCAGGTGAGTGGGTGGAGGGAGGACGGAAGAGGGAGGCGAGCACAAGGCCTGAGTGACGTACACGTAACGCGTCACAGAGATAACGAGCCAGTGATCGCATCATTTTGGGGTTGGCTCCCGCCACGATGTCGATATGTCACCCCACGGACTAGCCGGGTTGTGAGGCTAGGGTTCTTGGGGGTGGTTTGCGTTTGGCATCGCCAAGGCTTTCCTGCCGCGCTTGACCCAATTTCTTCCAACCCAGGTGTATCTACGGCCGACGGCCGACGGGTCTTTGCTCTCCTAAATCCAGGGCTGGGAGTCAACGCCGGGTGCGTGCCCGTGCCGTACCCTTCTTTATGTCACCGACTCGTTTCCTCCGGCTCGTTCCTGCTGCGCACGGTACCCTCAGTTCACTGGCTCATGTACACCGCCAGCGCTCATCAAGCTCCGGAAAAAACGGCTGTAGCTGCAGCTGGCATGATTCCCCGCGCCCGAATAGGTGAACACCCGACAAGGTTTTTTTCTTCTTGGAACGGCTCTGCAGTCTCAACCACCCCGATGGCCACGCGGAGAGATCCGCACAGCCCGAGTGGCCCTGACGAGATAGATTGAATGGCAAATTCTCAGAGTCACAAATTCTCGCTACCATAGAGCTGCCGAGCATGAGCTTGTCCCATGCATGGGCCCATCAAAATAAATACCCATCTGAGTCTCTTCATACTCTCAAGCCCCGCAAAACTGACGCTCCGAAGACGGTGGTAGCATTTCCCAATCACTCACCACTGCTTCACGTTGTACCTCGGTGCTGTGGGGCTCATCAGCTTCTGTATTAATATTGTAACTTTGGCAATAAATTGCTCGATAGGTGTGACTTTGATACCTGAGTCAAGGGCCGTCAGATAGACTCCGTATTCAGTTAAACCTCAAAATCTGTGGCAGCACATGCGCACAGCATGAGGTCTAAGTGACTCTTTCGGACAATAGGGGGATCTGCAACATGCACGAGAGTTAATTCAATGGAGTCGTAACTGGTACTTCGGACTGAGCCCCGATCAGATGAGTTCAAGCAACAAATAAAGCGGCTTCCACGGATCTCCGAAGGTGGGCATGAAAATCGACCCAGCCTGAGGTTATTTGTGGCTTGGGCATTGCCAATGGTTCTGGCCCCATGATCTCGGAGTTAAGGATGTTCGCTAACGCTTTACCTTATTGACAGGGGATATAATTCGGCACCTGAAACTCATGCGGTAGGCAACATCGGCAGACCCAAGCAGCTTCAGATCATCGGATGACCATGCCGAATAATGCCGCCCCTTACGGCATTGGTGCGATCAACGGCATCACTGTGCTAAAATATGCCTGAGAGTATAATGGTGACTGGTCTCTATCAATTCAGAGCCAATTGAGTCGTCTATTAAATAGTCTAAGAACATTCACCCGTAGCATATCCCGACTACGAGCTTGCAAGAGCTTATAACGTACATGCAACCTCGTTGCCGACAAAGTGGCGATTCCTAGTGTCCGGTCCGGCTATATCATAACGCCTACTGTAGCGTATTCGGCTCTACTGCAACGCTGTTTGCATTGTCCTTCACACGGTGGACAAGGAACTGGCATTTGGGATGTCAAGCACCGTCTCGCATAGATCGGCGCTCCACTCGGATTCTATTGAACTATAGCGTCTTACTTGCTTGGAAGAAGGTAGTGTATTCAGTTCCATTGCAAACTGTCGTTTGGGCTCCCGTGCTACATGTCAGAATATGTTTAATGCCATGTCAACTGCCAGGTGAAAGGCTACTGCCATGTGAAAGGCTGGGCCTCGCTGACCATATAAAGGACGCCTATAGTACCCCAAGAACCTCAGCTTCTAACCAAAGGTCACTTGAACTGTCACTCATGCAGCTCTTTACGTCTATCCTCGGTGCCCTTGCTCTAGCTGGCGCTGCGCTGGCTCAAGGGGGGGCCACCATCTCCGTCTACCCGACGACTGGCTGTGGCGGAGACCCCGGTGGAATAGAGAGCGGGCTCGTCTGCAACAACTGCTACCCTTTCAATCCAGGTTTGCTTCATATTTCTCCGCGGAACATCAACGACTCACAATGGGTCACATAGCCTGGGGCTCTGTGAGCATGAGCGGCTTTTCCGACGACTGGATATGGTACGGGTTCGATAATGTATGTTCCAATTAGCGTCTTCTCTGCAGCGCATTTACATATTTTGGCGTCCCCGTAGAATAGCTGTCAACCGAACGGCGGGACCTTGGGCTTTAAGAAAGGCAATGTCTGCTTTGCGTCGTCTACTCCGATCAGCTCTATCTTCTTGAAGTGTAACGGCAATCCCGGGTTCTAGCGCAGAAATTCTCAGCAGCTATGTAGAGAATGAAAAGAGAATGTGATTTGTCTGTGGTTGAAGAGGACCGGTTCAACCGGACCGAGCCCCGATTCAGAATGTCACTGCTCGCGGGCCAACCAAGCGCCAACACACAACCCACACATGGCAACTGCCTCCCTCTCACTGTGTCCATACTTGCTCGACGACATCAATTGCATGGATTACGGCTAATATCTGTTGAGTATCCAACTTAACGGCGTCTCTTTACTTACTTACCTTACGGACATATCACTTTATTTCTGATTCACCGTACACAAACGTTACAGCTCACGTACACATCTCAGTCGGTCTGTTATTCAACCCCACTGAGATTCGTATCTATTTTATCTAGCTCCGGAATACCTGCGCCTAGAATATCCACTCCTCGCACTCGTTAGTCCTCACTTTGTTCGTCCTGAAGCCCTTATCGGCTCTGCCTCGACTCGGATGAGACTCCCAGCCACTTGCAGGCTTCCCTTGAAGCTTGAGACATCAACCTTCGATGTTAAAGCTGCGCTCGCGTTTGTTTTACACCTCTTCAGGTCTCCTCAGTTCAGTGTTGCCGGTGTTCGGTTCGGGGTTCAGCAGATTCTGGATTTTGCCGGACCTGTGCGAACATGTTCAAACCGATGGCCAAAATGGGGCTTTTTGACTCCGCTAAACACATGGAAACGGCGGTCATTTCACTTGAAATACAGCCTACCAAGAGTATTGCATTCAGGATGCACTGTAACACATTTCCCCAATCAAATATGCTTCCGATGGTTGAACTGATGGGTGATCAAACTAGGAAGAAATTCCCGGATTTGATATTTCGGGGTCTGTCCCCGCCTCGTAGTTCAAATAGCTGGAGTATCCAAAGGCTTCACGGGCCACCGAATTGGCTCCTAGTGCTTGGGAATTATTTTAGGTTCAAAAAGGTTCGAACCTGTCGTGACCCCCAGACCGAACCGGACCTGGGGCCAGGTTCAGGGTTCGGATTTTCTTTTTGCGAAGAACCGGACTGAATCGGACATCGGCAACACTACCTCAGTTCCATCCTAGCCACTTTGCCCCGACTTCTAGTCTATCTTGAAGGAGTACGGTTGATATCCAGTCTCAATTGCCGTACGCATCCAAACTAAAGTACCGATAAATCACTCGCTCGAAACCGCTAGAATCCACACCGCAATTTAACGATCTCAGAAAGCATCTGCATCCGAAACCGTCAACACAGCGACCCTGATGCCGCTGGCTACACTTCTGTCTGAATCGTGGACGTGCCTATCTTGATCTTTCATCTCAATATTATCACATCAATTTGTCCTGGCGCGCGGGATTCCACGCCGGAGTTGCACGAGCATGTGCATCCGACACGCATGCCAACGAACGAGCCTTCTTCTGATGGCCGCCACTTCAGTCTGTATTGTCTTCCAGACGCACCTCGACGTTTTACACTCTCAATCTCACGCCACATATCCGCCCTCTCAATCGCCTTAAACGTAGCTGTCGTCTCAAATCTATGGTAAATCGATAACCCGGGCCCGATAGAATCCACACCGCAATTCAGCGATCTCAGAAAGCATCTGCATCCGACACGCCAACGCATTCCTGAACCGTTGTATACGGTTTATCATGGCCTATTGTGAAGCAGCTCTTCAATTGCGCGTGATATTTCGCGGGTCCGGCTATCGCGTACTGGGGTTTTTCATTCAAATCGACGGGATGTGACGCGTGACCCGATTTACCAGTTCGACATTTCGACAGCAGTCGAATTTTCGCGCGACACCCCCGACATCGCTTCAGAGGGTTCAACAAACCCCTCTGTGACGCGTGACCGCGACCAAAATTCGTCCTCGACAGGGGGGTGCGTGATGCGTGACTGTCGATTTAAACCCCAGTACTGTAGTATTATGACCACTAATTCACTAATTCACGCCATGTCACCCGTCACCACTGAAGTTCATTGGGTTTGGTTTTCAAACCTGACTAGGGGGTGTCACTCACCCTGACAAAGTTCATTTTCGTAAATCGCCACGCCACGGCCTGCAATCGCCCCAGGACGATCCTTAACACCTACAAGAGACAGATTAGCGCCGACTGAGGCCCAAGCGCCGTGAAAGAAATTGGCGCTGAGCGCTTGTTTTGAGACAATCCATAGATTCGGGTCAGAAAGACCGTATGTAAGGTGTTAAAGGCTTCAGACAGACACCCGTTATTTTATAAAGGGAGAGATTCCTAGGTGCATGGGGCTCAGGAAGCTAGAAATATTACTGTTGCGATTTGCACCCCCATGTGGAGCTGGCATCAGGCCGCCATCAAGACCTATGGCTCAGTGGGCCTTTCAATGGCCATTCCGTGTGGTGTTCCTGACATTTAAGCAACAGATCATCAAAGAGCAATTTTGAATGTACCGAGTTTCTAGCTGGATCACTAAAATTTAGCTGGTCTCTTCGTCACAATTACAGCCTTTTGCGGAACTTAGGGCGCAGGCTGTTTTTTTTTTTTTCGATGAGTTTTGCGTTGGATGGCTCTCCTGGGATCAATTCTCAATCGTTTTCCCTGAAAATATGCTCATTATGTTGGCTTTGGAAGTCCGGAGGGCATGGCCTCCTCGGATTTTCTGATGGCCAATCAAATTGCTTGATTTGGAAAATATCCACGTCTTTGAGTAGGATAGCTGTAACATTAGCTATTATTGTTCAATTAGGCTAATAATTTGATACAATGGACTCACAGGTGTACCAGAGGGCACCAAATACCGGTATTTTCAATACGACCCATACATCAGATGCAGTCCATATTACGACCACACCAAATTCCCTTTTCAAATTCTTGAGCCAAATACAAGTCATACAAAAAATGCCGGTATTTGGTGCCCTCTGGTACACCTGTGAGTCCATTGTATCAAATTATTAGCCTAATTGAACAATAATAGCTAATGTTACAGCTATCCTACTCAAAGACGTGGATATTTTCCAAATCAAGCAATTTGATTGGCCATCAGAAAATCCGAGGAGGCCATGCCCTCCGGACTTCCAAAGCCAACATAATGAGCATATTTTCAGGGAAAACGATTGAGAATTGATCCCAGGAGAGCCATCTGACGCAAAACTCATTGAAAAAAAAAAAACAGCCTGCGCCCTAAGTTCCGCAAAAGGCTGTAATCCAACGGAAAAAAAAGGTTAGCGTGTTGTGTTTCAGTTTGCCTACATCATCTAATCTCTTGTTCATTAGGCCTTAGAGATGTGCCGTGGCGGCGAGTGGAACCTCTCCCAGGCTTCACTCACATGTGCCAACTCCGCGCCACCCACCCCGCCCTTCGCAAAGCTCTCAATCAGACCAGCACCCTCTCGGAGGACAACTTGGATGTCGACGCAGACATTGCTGAGAAGGCATTTACCGAGTCGGATCTGTATGATGACTGTGGCACTCTCCTGGACATTGTCACCGACCTCCTCCGCTAAAATGGTGACTATGGGGTAGTCTGTAGTTTACTGCGCGCCTGATACTCGCTCGCCGACCTTATTACCAATCGTCGGAGTTTGAATTTCACCCAAGAGTTTCCACTGCTCCAGATAGCTCTTTCTATGAAGTTCCGCAGAGAGAGTGCGATTAGGGCTCCAACCCGTCCGTCAAACGGGACGGCCGTCGCAAACGACGGCCGTTGGGCACCACGGGACGGGTCGACCCGTCCGTTTCTACCATGTGCGAGAGACCAAAACGGACGGGTCCAACCCGTCCCGGCCGTAACGGCCGTTTCGACGGGTGCTCAGAATTTATGGCATCAAATAATTGTAGAACATCTGTATAATTGGAATACACACTGTATAGTATACAACTAACCTTTTGGCTTCTTAAGTTTTGTATGCTGGGTGTTGTGGCCACTCGAAATTGCTGCAAAGTCGTTTTGCCGCTCGTTTGACAGGCGTAGGCGTGGGACCAAACATGTACAAGTGGACATTGATGGCCTGCCAATCAGCGTCGATATGGTCTGATCCAAGGCTGACCATCGTGCCGTACTGCACATGTCGATAGATCAGTTGATAAAGTGATGGTAGGCAGGAGACATTGCTCGGCACAGGCTGCTTGGCAGGAACGCCTGAAGATGCCGAGAAGGACCCGTCGAACCCGTCGAACGGGACGGGTACGGGTACCCGTCAACGGGGCGGACCCGTCCCGTTCCCGTCCCGGCAGAGAAAGGCCTCAAGTTCCAAACGGACGGGTGCCGACCCGGCCGTTCCCGTCCGTCGACCCGTCGGCGACGGGCACGGGTTGGAGCCCTAAGTGCGATATAATACCGTATGGAACCAAACTGTCTCTTTATAATTCTTTCTTTCGCTCTGTGCTCACCAGAACTGAACTCGCGGCTGTTCCCCTGTGCCGGGCCATCAAAATCCGGCATCGTCGTTCTTTCACCATATCACCACGATTTCGCTGGAGAAGTTGATGACTTCGAGTCGATGAGTACAACTGCCAGACCAGATGCGAGTGGCTTGGTCTTCTGGTTTTATGCTGAACCGTAGTCCTGTTCGGTGTGAGAGTAGACAGGCCGAGGTTCGTATTGTCACATTAAACCTGACCCTGACTGTAACCCTTTTCTAAACGGAGGCAACTCATTCATATACCGTGGCAGGTTGACTCGTTCCGATGGATCCAAAATCCGTGTACGTTTCTTTCACCCTCGGTTTTACGTAGCTCTGCTTGAATTTCCAGCAGGTTGCTATCAAGATGCTCCACATATTGGACTATGGGGCTGGTCAACTGGAGGAGATACTCCGGGTGAGTCGTTTATCAGAACTATGGAACATCATGTGATTCCGGGTAGCGCTTGAAATGCGAGGCGGACGTCTGGAGTGGGCGCAAACACAGGAATATCCTCCCTCTTCTTGGCGTGTGGGAAGATCTTGCTCCGCAGCTTGCTCTGGTATCACCGTTCTGTGAATTTGGTCATGTCGGGGGGTATCTTGGCGAGCATCCTGAAGCCAGTAGGGAGACACTTGTGAGTAAAATTCTGTGGAACGAATACGCGAGGCGCTCATATCGGTAGGCTCTTGGGGTAGGGTCAGGACTCCAGTTTCTGCACGTCAATGGTATTGTTCACGGCGATCTGAAAGTGGCAACCGAAGTCGTCCGATCCATGACCACTCTGAAAAACACGGGCTAGCAAAATGTTTTGGTTAACAAGCATGGCATCCCATGTATATGCGACTTTGACATTTCTAAAATAGTCGGCCGTCGCGGATTCAGTGTCGAACTCGGGCACCGGGGCTGTTTTGTGTCATTGATGGGCTGGTATTCGTAAAGCCGAGTACAACCACATACTCCGACATTTATCCCTTCGCTCTTCTAGCTTTCGAGGTGCGTTTATTGCCGGTGCATGCACTTCTGTTCCAACCGGTTCGTAGATCTAATCGCCGAGCCCCGCGGCCCATCACGCAAATCATCGCACCCGAAATCCGTACTGAGCTGCGCCCAAAGCGGGGGCACTATCCCGGCAGTATGGTGTCTGACAGCGACGTCAGCATTGCTCAATCAAACTATCGAACCAAGACACTTACATTCATGGGATTAGTGACGAGGCCGAGCGCCGTCGCATCAAAGGCCGGACCAAAGAGGAGAAGCCGCGTTCAACACGAACGACGGTTCCTCGGACCACGGTTGGCGTGTAAACAAGCGCAGCAGCGCTGTTGAGTGCTATAACTGCCACAAGAAAGGCCACATAAAATCCGAGTGTTGGGCGAAGGGCAGCGGGAAGGAAGGGCAGGGACCAAGAGGGAAGGGAAAAGGTAGTGCAGCAGCAAACATGGTTGCAGACAACGACGACGGCGTGTGGTATGCGCATGCAGACAGCTCGGAAGCGGATTTTGAGCTAGACGACTGGAAAGACTTAGCGGGCTACGTTGAGCCCTGGTTCGAATATGCGCAGGAGGGTGGGAAAGACAGGTTAGAAGGACTATCTGGTACTCACCTCCACGACGACATAGCCCAGCCATACTCAGAGGAAGCGTGCGATGCTGTAGCGGCAGCAGAACCCATCCCAGACCCTATCGACGACGCCATCGGATACCGGCTCGATACCTTCGCCCCAAACCGCGTCTGACACAGACTGATCAGACGACGATCTTCCCGCGCTGTTAAACATTTCAAGCTCGTCGGATCGCTCGGACGGGGAGGAACTCACGAGCCCGAACTCGCATCTTGGTGCCTGATGTGCTCTACGACAAGGTTCTGGCAAAGATCCCAATGAGAGGGGGTTTTTGTCGAATGGGAACCGGGGCACCTAGCGCGAATGCAGCACAGGTACCACCCATTTCTGTCACACTCGACGATCTTCACCGAATGCTAGGCGATGTTTCGCCTGACGCAGCAAATAGGCTCGTCAAGGAGCATATTGTCGAAAAAAAAGATTTCGAGGAATCGGTACCATCCCCACGGTCATGCAACTCCTGTGAGTACGGTAAAAAGACTCGTAAAGCTGTAAAGAAGGTTAGCGAGCGAGCACGAGCAAAAAAACTGAGCTCGCTCATCCATTCCGACCCCTGGGACCGTCCCAACCCGTACACCGCAGCACAAGAATTACTATGTCTCTTATACCGACTATCACACCCACTATTCAATTCTCTACCTCATTCGGACGAAAGACGAGACGTTCGAGACTTACCAGCAATACGAGGCCTGGCCATGGACGCAGTTTTCAGCCAGAATCGAGGAGCTCCACACCGACCGAGGGGGCGAATATCTCAGCAAAGAATTCAGTGCCTATCTTGCGACCCGCAGCACCAAACGAAACCTTACCGTCCACGACACCCATGAACATAATGGGATAGCCGAACGCCTTAACCGAACGCTTCTTGAGAAGGTTCGCGTGATGCTACACGCATCAGGCCTGCCTGTATCACCGGCAGCTCTCCTTCCCTCATTCATGACATGCAGGATCACATCGCCCGGCTATTTAAAGTCAGCTTCTAAAGTCACCGTCTTGGGACCTATCAGCTGGCTTCTCGGACTTGAAATAATCCGTGACAGGGCGAATAGAGGTATATCTATCAATCAGACTTCTTACATCGACTCTGTACTACAGCGCTTTAACATGGAAGCCTGCAAACCTGCCACCGTTCCTCTGGACCCAAATTTCCAACTTACCCGTGACCAATCCCTTACCGACCCACATGAAATTGGGGATATGCGGCGGCACTCTTATTGTGCTCTTATGGGATCTCTCATTTGGATCACTACCGCGTCAGGTCCGGACATCGCATATGCCGCGACAGTTTGTCGAGATTTGATGACAACCCTGAACTTGTGCATTGGGACGCTGCCAGGCGTGTTTTACAATATTTGAAGGGCACACGCACCTGGAGATTGACTTACGGGGAAGATTCGGCTGGTAGAGGGCTGCAAGGGTATGCAGATGCAGACGGCATATCGCTGGAAAATTGCGAGGCGATTTCTGGCTATGCGTTCCTCAGTGACGGTAAGGCTGTTTCCTGGTCATCAAAACAGCAGGATATCGTAAAGATATTCCTTTTTATGGAATTCAAAATGTGTTTGGTTGACTTGAAAATGGTCACAACGTCAATTCCGAAGAGAAAAATGGGCAGGAGCCCTGGAACCAAACCCCAAATTATCAGCAGGGATTTAACAGGATTTATGCCCGTAAAGTTCACACTGCACCATTTCTGTAGCACGTTCATCTTCCGTTGCGCCCCATCGGCAGTCAGAGAAATTAAGATTATGTCGTCGGCTTGCTCCATATTCGTGATGTACACCAGGGAAAAGAATACCTGTGGTCGCATCAGAGAGCAGCTTGAAGTCCGACGGGTATATTGTTCACAGGATCGGGGATGGAGTGTCACCGATTATAATTCCGGTTAACGCGCAGAGCATCGTAGATACCTCTGATTCGTGTCTGACAATCTAAGTCATCTTGTCTATTTTCCTCAGAAGCGATGTTCCCCTGCTTAGTCACATACCGCAACCAACGGCCCCTGAAAGCTTTAAAAAGGTCACCATGCTGGGTTACAATGGTGACAATACATCATGGCCAAGTTCTTTGGGTCTCTACTCGCTTCTCTCGCTACAGCTGCAGTTGTCAGCGCCGCGTTGACCACAGGGCACTACCAAATCCACGATTTCCGAGGCAGATGCGTTAGTTACGTTGCCACCTCGACGAACAACTATGTTCCTGTGGTCACTACGCCTTGCGTTAATGGGACCCAGACTCAAATCGTAAGCACGGCACCCCTCTGTTATCCTTGATTTGCCCTAACACTTGGAAGTGGAATGTCGTATCGGATAGTCCATTCACCCCTACATATATCGTCCTTACTACTTCCGGTGCATCCTCGGCGATCACCTACGCATCATCGACTGCAAGCGGAGCAGAAATTAACGCCCAACATCAGCAATTGCAGCTTAATAAAAACTCCCCGCCTGAAGAAGATCTCATCATTGGTCAAATTGACACTACGCATTGGACGTAAGTGTGCAGTACGCATTTTACCTCTTCCGATTTATTGTTTGCAGTCTTGGTGATACCAGAGGCGGTGGACGTTGGACATCATGGACAGCTAGGCCGAACACTGATCTTCCTGCTCCGGTAGGTTTTACCACAGAGGAGTTCCTGCATCTGACTGACATAATATTATTTAGATGACGTTGGAGGATGTAGGAGGCTCCAGTGGACCTGATGCACAACAACTATTCACATTTGTTGGACCCTTGTGATGATCAAACATAGATCTATCGATGATCTTCTTTTGTAGTGTGCAGTACCCTAGCAATATTGATGAAAGTAGGGTGCTCCAGCTAAGAATGGTCTTATTTGGGGATATCATCACCTGGAATGAGAGGAGACATTGTTGCTACTTGGGCTCAATTTTTCGCGTTCAGCGTGTTTTCGTTATCCCAGCTCACTCCAAACTAACATACTTATTCCTGTCCTCCCCACCCATCAACACGACATTAACGTTAACTTGCGAGGAGGATAAGCGGTTAGGGGGTGGGACTAAGCAAAAGCTGATTTCAACAACATTCTGGTCCGGTTCAATACTTCATACACGCGTCGACGATGTCGCAAACATTCCTATCATCCCACCCCTGCGCCGCGCACAAAGGCCGGAAAGGCCGTGTAAACGTGAAAATGTGCCTTTTTCGGAAGGTGCTGTACCATGGGAACGGCAGAGCATGAGACCAGGATTTTTTGTAGGGGGAAGAGAATCCAAAATGAGCAAGAAATTTTCCAGGTTTCGTTACCTGTTTTGTAAGGTGGTGGCAATGTAGCGCGGGTAGCAATGAAGAATCAATTTTTGGGCGAAATGACGCTAGACGAGGCACATATCTGGAAAAATGGACTACGACAAGGTGTTACAGAAACGACAAGAGCGTATGAATGACTCAAGTTGGGCAAGTCACAAGACAAAGAACTTTTAGTAGCACTGGCAGAAACTCTTCTCTTCTAGCTCAATCTTGCGCGATGCTTGGGTGAGGTCGCGACACCCGCTCCCCTCTATTCCGTACCGCCTGCGGATGTCCCGCGGTTCGAGCCCCTGGCGCTGTGCGCCGTCCCGTCGACGGCACGGCCGTCGTTTCGACGGGACATGAACGGGAACCGTCCGTCACGCGACGGCCCTCATTTCGCGAGTTTAAACTCACAAGTAAGATCATAAGATGTGCCCTAAATTGTGTATTGGGCTTACTTTTGCACAGAACATGCTTCACAAAAGGCGTTGTATTTAACCGTTTATGTTGCGTTTTCAGGACCTGAACCCCAAGTTCAGCTCATGGTTCCGGACAAGCTACAATTTCCCGAACCCGTTCGAGCCCTTTCGAACCTCCGAACCGATAGCAAAATTTCTTCAGATGCCGGAGCTAAACTGGTTTAAATTTCATGTCCGTTGTTCCTGCAGGCAACGAGTTATCTGCTTTGTGCCTAACCAGGTACCAATCCGGCTGTCTGTCACCATTTCCCGGTTATGACCGACCTGATGGCCGCGGGGACGTTCCCACCGTTATAACCGGCGGTACTAAGTTGGGACGCGTGCTAAGGAACTCGTGATTTGGACCGATGTTCGCCATTCGAACCGCTGTTCAGGCCCCCTATCTCGGAGGTTTTAGACGGATTAACCAAGTCTTTTGTCCCGATACCTGTCCCGCGTCATTCTCCCCTTTAACGTCGCAATGGTCTCTGGTCCCCGCCTTGTTTCACTTGTTTTGGTTAGAATGCTGCTGACCTTGCGTTATCAATATATATCATCGACTCCGTGAATGTCAACCTGGAAGGCTGCATGCGAGGTTACTGCCATCCATGTCCTGACACGTGCAATCTCGCCTGCAGGGAACGTTGACCGTCGCTTACAAGTCCCGTTCTAAACTGACACAGTAGTTTGATGGCTAACCGAAGCCCATATCGATCCTGGGGTACCTAACTTCCCGCCTGAGACGCCGATGGTCAGTTGTTTGTCTGTGTAAGCGCATCGGAGGCTATGTGCGCCAAGCATTTGTCAGCCTTGTCTTCCGCCACCATCCTCCTCGTCGTGCCCGGCCCATCAGCAAAATGGTTCCGGTCTGGCGGCGGTCTGACACGTCTGGCACCGGACCCGCCAGACCTTCCACATCCCCAGAATATTGTCTGGCGCCATAATGACCTGCCCAAGCTTGAGACCTAATTGTCGAAGGGTCAACCTTAAGGTCGATGCAGCCACAGTTGAACCTGCCAGTGATTTCAAGTAGCTGGAGAAGAAAACTGTATTTCAAAGGTATTTATTGAGAAAAACAGATGTTAATTTTGGTCGGTCATCGACAAGACCGAATCTATACACGGCTGAGCCTACATTTATTCTGCGGCACCCACAAACGTGTGTTGAGTGTCGCTTGTACTAGTAGAGTCGCGAGATACTTACAACACCAGTATCGTTTCCAGCCATGTAGACCACAGCATCAATGACCTTCATGATGCTGGCAAGTGGAAAGCTCAGTGTGACAATGAGCACATGCCGCACTGCAGAAAGCAAGGAATGAGATGTAAACTTCATGGTTAGCTGAGCAGAATGTCAATAACACTGGTCGTGGTGCTGAAGAACCACCCCACCCCATTCACAGCAGACTTTATACTTCAGCTTCAAGGGAGATTCCATTTTGGTCTATGACTTGGCGCCTTTGCCAAGATGATACTGTACAATTTCATTTAGTTCAGCACAGGTTGTTACCCGTGACCAAAAATACTGATTTGGCGCTTCGGTAACCAACAAATTTTGGTGTGACACCTCCAAAAATTCGCCATTCAAGACGAAATTTTTTGAAAACTCTGCCTTTTATGGATCTCCAAGGGATATTTGGCCCCAATGTCACACATTTTACATTCAGCACCAGGCACTGTGACCCGTGACCAAGACCAAAATTCATTGTGGCACAGAGAGTGAGTGATGCGTTGAACTGTCTGGAATTCAACTATACCTAAACACTGCACATTTTGCACGTTTCAGGAATAGTCTGATTACAGTATAGGTTTATTTCTAAGGACTGGTATACGGTCTCAGTATCGCCAGTTGGGTCGTGATCACAGAGTAACGGGTACGAAGGGTAGAGAACTACCCTGCAGACCAGCAGTACTCACCTCGAAAACTGTAGAGGGATGTGTAGCTCACAAACCTCTCAAAGGGACTATTTCTAGTCTGATTCCTGTACAATGGAATAAGCTGGAAGTACTGATGACAAGGGCATGTGAGAATAATCTTATTTCTGAACCAGTAGGCCATGTGCCTTCTATGTGATAGATGTCAAGGTCTGGGGATGGATATTCTGATGAGGTTCTGGGATAAGCGAAGGTTGGCTAAGGCAATCTGATGGGATTGTTCTTATTCCAAGCAAGCAGAGTTGGGGAAATAAGAACCCTTTCTGGGATGAGTCTCACTATGGGTAGGAGCTGGAGGCCAGGGGAATATGATCCAATGGTCAGTGACAGCGGGAGAGGACCAGGGACAACAGGAAATAGGACGAACGACTTGGTATCAGTCAGCCAAGAGACTGAGGGTTTCATGCCCCTAGGATGACCAACACCCCACGGTCGGACATCACGATCATTCTGTATGCTGGCCAATGACAATACGCTCAAAGGAGCCCTTCTGACAGATAAACAGCTATGGAAGGGGAACTCGGGTGACTTTACTAATTTCTATTTTGTTCATGGACTTGCATATGATTTTAGGGTTTGTATAAGTAGTCAGGACATTGTTTCGAGTAGGGCACAGAATCACCCATGTATTAGTAGGCTAAACACTTGCGATTGGGCTGTTTCTGGGTTGGCGCAGTGTGTATTGTCGTTGGACTTTAACACTGGGAAACCTAAGTTTGAATAAGGAATAGGGTATCGGAAAAATCTTGGACATGATTGAGGCTATCCAGAATCTGGGAATTGAATTGTGTATTGTCATCAGCTATCGTCATTGGCATCTGGGAAACAAGCTATCAGGGCTTCTATCATCTGGAATTGTTTTATCGTCGACCTCTCTGAAGTCTCCTGTACGTCGTTGGACATCACCACCACCATCACTCTCAATACTTGCTGCCTCACAAGCTGCAAAGCTTCTAAACATCTTATTTCCACCACTCAATTATCGCTCAGGCCAACTGGTGATATCTTGTAGTGAAGGTGCATTTTCCTAAGAGAAACACATACCTTCCCTTCAACCTTGTTAGGACCTGTAAAACAGACTATCACTGGTGTGAATCTCGGCTCTTGTGCTCTCTGATCAGCCTATTTCCGATCCCGGTCTTATTTCCGTAGGCATCCCTGCTTATTTCGGAAAGACTTGGGTTATATCTGGGTGATAAGTGTGTTTTTTGGGTTTATTTTGGAGCACATCGTTCAGCATGACCGCCAAATTGAATGAAATTGTACAGTACAGGCAATTGCATCGAAGTTGAACAGTGCCTGTGAGTTTCTTGGATCACCGCTCACGGGTGCTGTTCTTGGATCGCCATCGGTCGAAATGAGAATAAGAGCCATCATGACAACTTGATGTTCAGACAGTGACAACCTTGAATTCGAAGGCCGCAGTCTTATTTAACAATCAGGGGCACTATCTGCCACTTTGTGGCAGGTGGCAGCGCTTGAAGCACCTGTGCAAAAAGGGACATCCCCTCAATAAAAATTCAACAATCCCGAAAATGACCCAATGCAAAACCATCATGATCGGACTCAAGTGATTGTTCAGCCACTCAAAATTTGGATTAGCCACTCATTCATGACATTTGACTGTGAGCGGACCACCGCCTGTCATTGTCAACCACTCGGGTCTGCGCAATTATCCAGCGATTGAGTGGAGCTCAAGGGGTTGTATATGCATATTGAAGTGCTGGTGCACAACAAGTGGCTGGAGCTTTGCACCCAAATATGAGAAGGAGACCCAGTCACGATAAGTGAATGGCGAAATGGGCACATACCTTTGAATAACCCGGGGTTTGTGAGAAGGAAATCTTGGGTTTTGTTCCACAAAGCAAACATGTGGGGAGGGTAGTGGAGGTAGGCCAGAACGAAGAGGGGTGCTGTATCGCAAACACTGAGCAAAAATATTCAATCATACATTTCCTCATCATTTTGTTACACATGAAATTAAGACTCGTACAAAGGGTTGAGGGAGCATTCATACTGAGCTGGATAGAGTCGTGTATACAGAGCTTCTTTGAATTGAACACCATATTGAGTGCACCGAGCACGCAGTGGGATTTGGCCAGAACATTTCATCAGGCACTGAACCAAGTCTCAGTTATATGAAAGGGTTGGGGGAGCATTTTTACATTCCGAGCGGGCCGGGATGGGTCAGAAGGTAGTTCCTCAAATAGAAGAATGTAGGAAATCATTTGCCCTTACCCAAGGCTTCAGAATCATATTCAGAAGTGTGGTTTCGTTGTCCCTTTTATCCCCCCCCCCCTCACGTCTGCTATGATTCGTATACTATAAGCACAATGCAAAAAAAGAAAATGAAAAAACTTACCAAATGGCACGGGAGAAGGATTCAATTCATCAAACAGATGCTAAGGTCTCCGTTGTGTGTACTGGGCAGCATCCCAGGACACAGGATTGAATCCTTTGAGTTTATAAAATTCACATGGTTACTCGAAGAACCTGGGCTGTTCTGAACAGATGTTGGTCACTTGAACCGCTATTCTGGCCCACTATCTCAAAGGTCTTATTAGAGTTACTCCAGCAGCAAATCTCAAGCTGAGCTGGAGCTCGGAGATAAATTTGATGCCTTACGAGATGTGCTGTAATAAGCCCCTATCCACTGATATCTTACTTTCTGCTCTCTTCTGTCTATACGGCCATCACAAAAGTGGTCACAAGCCACTGCAAAATAGAGTTGAAATCAATCGAAATTGAATGCTGTGATAAATACAGTGTTAATTATAAGTGCCGAATGTGCCCCGAACTGCCGAATAGGAGGAATGGGCCTATGAAAAACGAGTGGCAGTCCGGCAAGACTGATCCCCTCAGTGATCCCATCGAGGTTCATGAAGCTTGAGATGTGGATTTGTGCCCTCTGGTCCCCCACTTGCATTGAGGGCATCAAGAATGTTTGCAAGATCTGTCAATATTCTTTTGACTCGGCTTGGAGCCTTTGCTTGAAGTCTCCTGGTTGATGGTCCAGTTTATGGCATTTTTGGGGGGCATTGTGAGACTAAACGGGTGGCGGGGATGCGGTGCGACGCAGAGAAACAGAAGAAAATTGTGACATGGGAACGTATTACAGCACATCTCGCAAGCCATCAAATTTATCTCCGAGCACCAGCTCAGCTTGAAATTTGCTCCCAGAGTAGCTCTTATTAGGGTTACTCCAGCATCCAGTTTGGGGCTGGGCTTGGGGCTAAGTTTGGGTTTGATGCCCTTATGTGACGAGCGCTGAATGATTGATGGCTGTGCTTTAATATGATGTGGAGCCTCAAAATGTGTTCGGATTCGCTCATCTCTTGTCCAATGGTCTTCGGATGTAATATAAATTCGACCAAAAGCTGGTTGAGTCTAAGATATGGAAAAATCCCGAAAGAAACCCAGTGGATATTGACCGAGATTCTGCCCTGAGGGGAGAGAACCATTGATGTGACTACAAAATTTGTTTCACTGTAGTTTTCAGTGGAGATTTTGTCATAGAAACTGGAAGGAATCATTGGATTTTTTTTTTTCTTACAGTTGTTCCTATAAATAACGAGACAAGCCGCTTTTTTTTTGATTGCGCTTCCCAAAACGGATGCGTCCCGATTTAGACGTTTGCACTGGCTGGACGCATCGTCTTCTACACCATACGTCCACTACTCATTCTTCAACTATCTGCACGCTCTCGATGTCGAAAAAGTCGCGTAGCAAGAGCAAGAACAAGGAGGTTCAACAAGTCCAGCAGGATATCAATGAAATGATAGAAGATCTGAGTCCGGAAGGTGCGCCATCTACATGTCATCTGCGCCTCTTGTGCTTACTGAGCTCTTGCAGTGCGCAATAAATTGTTTGCATACAAACCCCACGTGTTGAGTTCCCACCAGCAAGAGAACTACTCCCCGATTTCCTCCCCTGCAAAGCCCGATTCCAAACGTCGCGCCGACGCGACGCCAGCTGTCAAGGCCGAGCCCATCGATCTTTCTCTGGATTCTGACATCGAAATATCCTCACCTCCCCGCAAGAAAAGAAGAGATCTGTTGCTCCGGACGTCGTGGACGAATTGGATGACGAATCCATTGAAATCTCGTTCTGTATTGAAGTGGAAACACCAGTGCCACCAATTTTGACAGTCCGCAAAGGCAACGCGAAGCCTATCCTCCCGAAAACAACGACTCTAGGCCCATATGAATTCCGTTCTTCCGTTACCTACCCCGACTTTCTCGCGATGATCGCCAAAGCCTGTCAGACACGGCCGGAAAACCTTTCGCTTTCTTCGATGCAGTGGAGGTTTGATAGACCAAACAACGCCGCATGCCGGCCTCTCACGACGGAAATCGGACTCAAAGTTGCTATCAAATCTCTCGCGGAGCGCAAGAAAGACTATGATTTCACGGCGTACATGTGCCCGCCAAGTCTTGTACTCGTAAAGAAGGAGCTTGTGAGTGATTGAGACTCGATTCGGTGCTGCAACATCTCACGCTGTTTAGCCGTGGATACGGGAGGCACGGAACGATAACACCCCCAGCCCGCTTGACTTTGATTATACCATCGAGGAGCTGTCTGCTCCGGGAAGCTCTATCTTGTCCGTCCGTGAACAAATTGTGAGATGCCGGTTTTCTGCTAAAGCTCATTGCTAACTCTTTGCTCTTGATAAGGCTGGTATCGATAATGCCTCAAACCCGCACTTCAACGAACTCTTGGAACGATACCCTGGCGACAATCACCCATCCTTCCCCGGAAAGCGCATCTTCCATAACGAAATGGGATACTTCGATCTCAATTATGTGAAGCTACGAGTGTGGGCTGTTGCAATGGTATTTCGTGTTTTCTTGCACCCAGTGATGTTTTCTAACGCATATACTCAGGCTAAACAGAGTGCGACGGTTGATCGGCCGCCGTTATCAAATCATTTCCTCAAGAATCAGACTATATGATTGCCTTCTAGCTCCACCGCTCCCACAATAACACCATCTTTGCCAGCGCCTGCCGCATCAGTTCCCGCACTCTCGAGTAACGACGCTATCCTACAGCTCCTTCTTCCCACTCTGCAGGCAATTGCCAGCTCCCATCACTCTCCGTACGGTCTCGGTCCACATCATTATCCTCACCAATATCCTCCTTTCGGAGCACCTGGACCACCTCCCCCCGAGCCTGTCCCCGTGCGATGTCCAGTGTCGCCGCCCGTGGTTCTTCCGCGCGTGATCACTCTTGATGAATATTGCGTCCGATACCAGGTCAACGAGGATGATCGCCGCGTACTAGCCGAATTAGGCTACGAACCTGGAGACAATGGCCTCCAGATAAAGAGACCTGGGAAGCAGTGAAAGTTCTTCGTCTCGCGAAGGGCAGGATTTTACGCCAGCCTGACGCATTTTTGAAGGACGTTCGGGCAGGTTCCTGGGATTGAGCTCCGATTCGCTTGTTGTTCTATTGTTCTTCATCGTTTTTGATCGTAATTATGATTCTCATACAAGCTGTATAGAGCGTACAAAGTCATCTACATGTTGTGCCAACAGAAATGATAAAATTTCCGTTAGCGATAACCTGCGTGCAAAAACCAGTTCTTTGCCATGTCGGCAGTAATACATGCACACGCCTCCATGATTGCGGCAATCGGATCCTCGGCGGCAAGCATCTCCGACCAATGACGACGCATATATGCTTTGACTGGTGCTGTCAGAATTGGACGAGTAGATAATGACATGCGAGCTTACGGCTACTGAACGACTCTTCAATCGGATTCAGATCAGGAGAGTACGGAGGGAGGAAGAGAAGGAGAGAGTCTGGGAAAAATTGATGTCAGAGCAACAATGAAAAGCGGTAGATTACATACGGTTTGCAGAAATGAGCTCGAGCAAGGAATTGTTATGATGGATGCGGCAGTTGTCAAGTATAAGTACGCTATGTTTCTCGGGCCACGTGTTCATCACAGGTAGCTGAAAGATGCCTCAGCTAATCCGGCCCAGGCAAAAGATCGACGTACCACTTGTTCTGCCACAAAATCAAAGAAGTCAAAAGAATCAAAAGCTCCGGGGATGACTTTGACTGCGAGATATCCCTCCTTCGACATTGCAGCTCCGACGGAGTAGCCGATACCCCGTACAAAGTTGTAAGTGTGATATGCAGGCATGCCGGCAGGAGATCAACTGTATCTGCGGGCAAGGGTATGGTCGTTCTTGCTGGTCTCATCGGCTACAATCAGCATGTCGCTGTCGCCAGCAAGATCATCATTTATTACGCTCCAGTGATCGTCGCGTTGTTGTTTGCAGCGCTCACGAGCGATGCGGTGCAGTAATTTGCGGGTAAGACCGACATCGACAAGATTTTTCTGCAGAGCAGAGATAGAGATGCATATGTCGTGGTTTATCGCGAGATGCCAGCGCAGTTCGTCAAGGTAGACATCAGGCTCCTTCTGGTAAATGTCGAGGCAGGCGGAGAGAACAGCATGGGTGATGATGCGGGGGCGACCACGAAGAGGAGATGGCAGCTTGGCTGTGCTTCCGGTTTCCTCAAACAGCCGCTTCCAGCGATATAGGCTTGCGCGGGATACCACAAGACCCTGCATGATGTCCTTCTCCTCCCATCCGAGCTCCCAGAGCCTCAAGGCGGCGTCTTTCAAATTAGTGCTGATCTTGCAATTTCCCATAGAATCTGGGTGGGGAGGAGGAGTAGTTGGGGTAGAGGCTAGTATTTAGGTTGAAGATAGAGACCAGGTAGTAGTCGTGGACGTATGGTGCAGGAGACGACACGTCCAGCCAAGCCGAGCCGGTGCAAACGTCTAAATCGGGACGCATCCGTTTTGGGAAGCGCGATCAAAAAAAAGCGGCTTGTCTCATTATTTATAGGAACAACTGTAAGGCTCCAACACAAAAAATACCGGTCAAAATCGAGACGGGACAGGACACACACTGTCTCGAGTGTTTCAATATTGGGCTTACCTTGATGTACTTATTCTGTGGCTGTTCTACCCCGATTTCCCCCCCAAATTTCTGTGTATGATGGTTCTATACTCCTTCTAAGTGTATATCCCAGGTCCCATAAAAAATCACTCTATAAAAGCCGCAGTGCAGCGAAATTTAGTGGTTTGATGGGCTCGGTGCAGAATCTCACCCTTTACTATATCACGCTGGGATCCTGGCCACACTAGGATCCTGGCCATTAGTCAAATATAGGACTCTGGGGTGTGTAATATGTCCCCTTCACATTTTCACAATGGAATATGACCCATTGCACATCTTGAGACCAAATTTCAACCCCAAGTGATAAGTTGATCCAAAGCTGTGCCCGGATTGATCGCGATCCGGAGGGTGAGAATATCAATTTGATTACCCCGTGCGACTGTCTCCCTTATCTCTCGACCAATACGCAGTGGATTCGGAACTTTGGGGGCCCATTCTTCTGCTAGAACCTGGGGGTTTCTTCTTGGTATGCCGGACCCAGTGGAAGACTTGCCCTCCGTGGTCAAATTCACTAACACAAGTGGAACAGAAACCCGCCGATCAAACTTTTAAATTCGAGATACCGAAGGACCCTTGAAGACTATGGTTCCAACGCCTTTGACTATCCATCCTGATAGGTAAGGCATCCATATCATCCATACTGCGCTCCTTGAATGCTTCCCCCTCCCTCCTGATGTGAGTACAGATAGAAAACCACTCATTTGACGCTGGAAAAAAAATTAAATGTCGGGTTCTCAACAGTACACCTTGGAAGTAGAGATATGCCTTCAGGTTGGTCCATTGGGTTCCAATAAACCTCCCTGTCACTTATTTTGGCCTACAATGTGTTACCACTGATGCACCAACCTGATTTAGGTAACAGTACAGATCCCGCTGCCGAGGGCTTTTGTAAAATGTCTCCGCTACTCCACTTTTGTGAGGCCCAATGTATGATATAAGTGCCTGAAATAAATTATATGAATCCCATATGCACTATGGTAAACGGTGTGGGCCCTCATTCGCCCCCAACAATGGGCTTTTGAGGGTGGCCCGGATCCCTGTCAACTACCTTTTCGGGAAATCCTTGGAAATTAAATTCGTTGGGCACTCAAAACAGCACCAAAATTATGACAAATATGCTCAATCTCTTCGCAGGATGTGCGCCTATTGACTAGGCCCCACGAACCTGGGAAAAGCCCCTGTGTAAGATCGAAATTGGGCCCAAACCCCTTAGGTAGCCAGGATTCCAGCACGATATAGTATCTATCTGTTTTCCCTCAAAATTTTTGCATACTCCAAGGCTGTACATATGTCGGTTCAATTTCCACCACTTTTGTGGACGACTGGACTACAATTGAGGGAGCCAGAATGCCTTTTACATCTTTAGCTCATCTTGTTTACTACGTCACGTAAGGGCATCAAACCCAAACCCAGCCCCAAACCCAGCCCCAAACCCGATGCCGGAGTAGCCCTTATATTGACTGAATCTTTCATCCCGACAAGTTCTGCCGCCGCTTTTCTCCGGTGGTAAGGAGGGCAAGAAAAGATTAAGAAAATAATGTATTGCTGCCATACAATACATACAATCAGAAATGATGTGGGTAGCCTAATGAATAGAATCATAGGCAATGCATGCGATCAACTGCATCTTGTCAAGAACAGGCTGAAAATGAAAAAAAAAAAAAAACAGTATTGAAGGGCAGAGAGAGTTGAGGAAAGAAGGGGTTGGTGGAGGCGGAAGAGCGGAGGAAAAACAAAAGGAGAATGGTTACATGGGGATATAGCATAGCCAAACGAGCAAAATCTCAAAGAACGGTTAATAACTGTCCACTTCCCTCGAACGTCGCAATGGTGCCCTGGTACCTGGCTTGTTTCGATTATTTTGCCTATGATACTGTGTCCCTTGTGTTATCAAATATCATTATCTATCACGTCAACTTCAAAGACCGTAAGCGGAGTCACTGCCAATTCGGTCTTAGCACATAGGAAACGTTGGCTGTCGGTGGCGCAGGGTTTCCGAATGCTGTTTTGGAGGGTTGACGAGAAGAATGGGAGTGGGACTCACCCACTTCCTTTTTCGGTAAGCGAGTCCCATTCTTGATCCCATCAACAATGGGACTCGGCTAAAATGGTACTCGGCAAGTCTGCTTGCCGGTGAATCTGTGACCCCTCCGCATCAAGATCAGCCTGATCAGGCACTATGAGGCGGCATGGGCGGGCAAGACCGGAGTGATCGGTTGATGTACATCAATGCCGCAGCATTGACATCGGCCATTTCCGATAACGGATGCACAGCTCTACAGAGGGCCGGATTGGGGCCAGAGAGAAATATAGAATATGTGAATGTCCCGGGGAGGTATTAAGCTAGCACATATTAACATACCTTGTATTTTGCGACATTCTGAAGAGTTTTACACCCGGTGCCAATTTTTGTACCCACCGAGCACTTTCCTATTTAGGTAGGTAGGATCGTGGTAAGGTTAACCATGCCGATCAAGCACCTGCGGGCATGAGAAAAGCATGAGGGGGGCATGAGGAGGGCATGAGGTGGGGGCCATTTAATACATTGTCACTTCTTGTCCCCTCCCTTCATCCCATGTTTGCTGCCGCCATTGACCTCCCTCAGGGAGAGATCAAAGCATACCGAAAATTCGTGAGTTTTGTCCTGGAGGAAATTGGGATACTCATTTGTTGCGAGGCATTTCCATCCGCACTCAGTGATCCGGCACATAGTCCCTTCTTTTCTATAGAGGAGGCGCCTTCTTGGATCACCTCCCATGGCTACCAGCTCTTTCTTACACATGACGACTTAGAAACTGCTACCTCCCGATGATGCATCAACCAAACAGTTAAAGGCATATTGCAGCCACGTCAATCACCTCAATTTTTTTTTCTAATTTCAAAACAAATTGACACAATAATTTGTAGATGGTTAGCGAGTCCTACCGGGAGAAATGAGCAAGACAAAGAGGGCTCTCAAAATTGCCGGGTATCGGCATCGGATCATTACGCACATTTGGGCCGCCTCAAGAACCGAGACTGCGTGACGGTGGGTCACTATGTGATTGGCGGCGGTCTCCCCAGTCCAGCGAGTCCCATTGTTGATGGGATCAAGAATGGGACTCGCTTCCCGAAAAAGGAAATGGGCGAGTCCCACTCCCATTCTTCTAGTATAGACTCGCTGTTTTGGGTCTCTCTGGTCTCTGACCGAAGCCGGCCACCCTTTATCGATCTTTCTACCTAACTTCCCGTTTTGGACGCCAGAGGTCAGTTGTTTGTCGGTGTGAGCGCATCATGATCGGAGGCTGTGCGCGCCAAGACCAGCCTTCCGCCACCATCCTCGAGCCCTCGACTGCCTTGATCACTGGACTCTGGCTTCTACCGTCTGATCAACTGCGATTACTGAGCAACAACGAAGCTACTCCCATACTCTCCATCTCGCCCGACCTGCCCAAGAGGAGCGCAGACCTCACCGTCACCGTCGACCTCGACGACGTCGAGACCATTAAGCTCGTCTTGTCGCCCAGGGTTCCACATAGGTTGATGGAGTGGATTACTTTGTGGCCTTTGCACCGGTTGCAAAAGTATCAGCTCTCCGCATTATTCTTGCCATTGCTGCTCGCACCGACAAGGACAGCAACGTCTTTGATGTCTTTGATTTCACGGTGCCTTTCTTAACGGGGAACTCGACGACGGAAAAGAAATCTATATGGAGCAACCACCGGACTTCGAATATGCGGATCGCCGCAATCAAGTACGTACTTCGTCTTCATAAAACCATCTACGGTTTGAAGCAGAGCTCTCGCAAGTGGTATGAAAAACCTACTACTGCTCTTGCTACTCTCGGCTTTACCCCCCTCGAAACCGACCATGCCATTTTCAAATTCGTTCAGGACGACAATATCATCATCCTTGCAGTTCATGTTGATGACTGTGTTATCACCGGCAGCTCTCCATCCCTCATTCTTGACATGCAGGATCACATCACCGAGCTATTTAAAGTCACCTTCTTGGGACCTATCAGCTGACTTCTCGGACTCAAAATAATCCGTGACACGGCGAATAGAAGCATTTCTATCAATCAGACTTCCTACATCGACTCCGTACTGCAGCGCTTAAACATGGAAACTTGCAAACCTGCTGCCGTTCCTATGGACCCAAATTTCCAACTTACCCGCTACCGACCCGTATGAAATTGCGGATATGCAGCGGCACCCTTATTGTGCTCTTGTGGGCTCTCTCGTTTGGATCACTACCGCGTCACGTCCGCTCATTGCATATGCCGCGACAGTTCTGTCAAATTTAATGACAACCCTGGACTTGTGCATCGTAACGCTGCCAAGCGTGTCTTACAATATTTTAAGGGCACACTCACACCTGGAGATTGACTTACGGGGAAGATTCGGCTAGAGGGCTGGAAAGGTAGGCAGATGCAGACGGCCTGTCGCTGGACAATCGCAAGGCGATTTTTGGCTATGCGTTCCTCATTGACGGTGGGGCTGTTTCCTGGTCATCGAAGCAGCAGGATATCGTCGCTCTATCAACCATTGAGGCTGAATACATCGTGCTAACCTATGCTGGGAAGGAAACCATGCGGACCCGTCATTTCATTTCGGAATTATTCACCCCATTGACCAATCCCCTTACTATCTATGACGACAACCAATCTGCACTCGCTCTCGCACATGCGGAACTCGGTCAATTCCATGCCCGCACCAAGCACATCGACATACGATACCATTTCATTCGCTATGCTATCCAACACGGCTCCATTCGACTCGTCTACTGCCCTACAGACGACATGCTCGCAGATACACTTACCAAAGCACTGCCGAGCGAAAAGGCCAGGCATTTCGCTCACGGCATTGGACTTATTCCAGATTGAGGGTGAGTGTTGGATTCAAGCCGTAAGACCGACCCATTCACAGTATCTTAAACTGGCATCCCTTGCTTACCGACTTACCGACCTTATATTGATTAACGAGACTCATTCCAGTTCATTCTTACTTCCTACTATGCTTGTACCTTGTTCCCAGTTGGTCCTGACTCCCCAAGTAGTCATATTTCTTTTTACTGTATATAAGCTTGTAATTACTTCGAATACAGTGTGCTTTCTCCCCTACATCTCGTTCTATTAACCAGGCAAGTCACTCCTCATTCAAATGAAGAAGTTCTGTCGGAGCTGAACGATTTCCGACTCTGCCGTGCACTCTAATAAAGCATGCTCCGGTGATTCGATCTCGGCTTTACAGAATCTGCGGACCCTTTGCGGTCGATCCGCGGGCGACGAAATTCAACTCAACCCATTTTTTCCGGGGCTAAGCAGTGGCTCGATCATGATAGTAATAGTTGCGTAGGTGCTTTCCGGTATTCTTGGTTTATTGCATTTAAGTAGCATCAGAATTACAGCGTCTTGTAGACTGGTGCACTGTTTTCTCCGGTTCTAGTCTTCCTCGCGGGATATACAATTTCGGTGAGTCAGGACTATCAATGGACCAGTGGAGGGACGGTCGAAGACCGGCGTTTACGGATTTGATTACCCCGTCAACCACGGTTGGCGTAATGGTTGCAAGGTTCGGTAGTGTCAATCATACGCCGGAGATCCATGGCCAAGGATGCCTTGCCGGAGTCCAAGAGCAACACTGAATCGCACGCAGCCGCTTCGATATATCTGTCATCGTTCATGGCCAGGGGTAACTCAAGTGTGTCAGTGCCAGTATGAGTCCCCTGAAATGCACCGGCACTAGGCTAGTTCCTGTGAATAAGGGTGCAATTAATGATCGCTTGTTAACGCCCATTGTACGTCTTAGGAATTCGATTTGCCCGTCTTCCACGGGCTTGAGAAGGTCAGATTCCAAATCCAGGCCAGTGTGAGACGCCGACCATAGAGTCCAGGCCAAGTAATGTATTCGCAATTGCCCTAGCTCTACCTAGTGTCTAGTGGTCTTGAAAGATATTGCTTTTGATGGAATTCAAAATGTATTTGGTTGACTTGACAATGGTCACGGCCTCAGCTCCGAAGTGAAAAATGGGCAGGGGCCCCCGAACCCAATCTCAGCAGAGATATTCCTTAGCACGTTCATCTTCCGTCGCGCCCCATCGGCAGGCAGGGAAATCATGATTATGTCGTCGGCTTGCTCCATATTCGTGATAAATACACCAGCGAGAAGAATATCTGTGGTCGCATCAGAGAGCAGCTTGAAGTCCGACAGATTTATTGTCCACAGGATCGGGGACGGAGTGTCACCGATTGTAATTCCGACTAACGCGCAGAGGATCGTAGATACCTCTGATTCGTGTCTGACAAAGTAAGTCATCTTGTCTATTTTCCTCAGAAGCGATGTCCCCCTGCTTAGTCACATACCGCAACCAACGGCCCCTGAAAGCTTTAAAAAGGTCACCATGCTGGGCTAGAATGGTCACAGCACATCATGGCCAAGTTCTTTGGGTCTCTACTCGCTTCTCTCGCTACAGCTGCAGTTGTCAGCGCCGCTTTGACCACAGGGCACTACCAAATCCACGATTTCCAAGGCAGATGCGTTAGTTACGTCGCCACTTCGACGAACAACTATGTTCCTGTTGTCACTACTCCTTGTGTTAATGGGACCCAAACTCAAATCGTAAGCACGGCACCCCTCTGTTATCCTTGATTTGCCCTAACGCTTTGAAGTGGAATGTCGTATCGGATAGTCCATTCACCCCTACATATATCATCCTTACTACTTCCGGTGCATCCTCGACGATCACCTACGCATCATCAACTGCAAGCGGAGCAGAAATTAACGCCCAACATCAGCAATTGCAGCTGAATAAAAACTCTCCACCTGAAGAGGATCTCATCATTGGTCAAATTGACACTACGCATTGGACGTAAGTGTGTAACATGCGTTTTAACCCTTCGATTTATTGTTTGCAGTCTCGGTGATACCAGAGGCGGTGGACGTTGGACATCATGGACAGCTAGGCCGAACGCTCAGCTTGCTGCTCCTGTAGGTTTTACCACAGAGGAGCTCTTGCATCTGACTGACATGTATATTATTTAGATGACATTGGAGGATGTAGGAGGCTCCACTGGACCGGATGCACAACAACTATTCACATTTGTTGGACCCTTGTGATGATCAAACATAGATCTATCGATGATCTTCTTTTGTAGTGTGCAATATTGATGAAAGTATTGTGCTCTAGCTAAGAACGGTCTTATTAGGTGATATCATCACCTGGAATGAGAGGAGACATTGTTGCTACCTGGGCTCAATTTTTCGCGTTCAGGGTGTTTTCGTTGTCCCGGCTCACTCTGAGCCAACATACATATTCCTGTCCTCCCCACCCATCAACACGACGTTGACGTTGACTTGCGGGGAGCATAAGCGGCTAGGGGTGGGACTAAGCAAAAGCTGAGTTCAACAACTTTCTGATTTCCGGTTCTATGGTTGTCGCAAACCTTCCCATCAACAAAGGCCGGAAAGCCGTGTAAACGTGAAAATATGCCTACAGGTGATTTCGAGTCGAGTTGGTGGTTTGCACCATATCGTTTGTTGATTCTCGACACGGTAGAGGGCGAAACATTCTCTTTTTTGGCAATAGCTCTGTTGGACATCTTCTGCTCCTTCAGAGCCACTATGGTGGCCTTCTTTGTGGCAGATGTGTCCGACATGATGAGGGTAAGGATATGTATGCGGTAGAAAGGTGTGTCGGTGCGCCGTTGTAGTGGTTGAAGTTGATAATGTGATGCCTTCCAAATGCAGAAAAAGAATTAGATCACCTGATCATGATGTCTTCGTCATTGCCAAGAAACACGGGGGCATTGTCTCAAACAAAAAAGAAAGATAGTAGGACCCATACGCATCCTACACCAAAAAGAATTTGAAAGAGAATGTCTATTAGCTTCCCAGAATTCAACTTCAAAGTTTCGGAACCTGGTGATCCAATACTTTTTCCGAGTCAGTGTACGACAAGGTGTTACAGAAACGACAGGAGCGTATGAATGACAAGTCACAAGACAAAGCACTTTTAGCAGTGCTGGCAGAGACTCTTCTCTTCAAGCTCAATCTCGCGCGACACTTGCGTGAGGTCGCAACACCCGCTCCCCTCTATTCCGTACCGCCTGCGGGTGTCCCGCGGATCGAGCCCGGGGCTAGGGCTGTGCGCCGTCCCGTCGACGGGCACGGCCGTCATTTCCACGGGATCTGAACGGGGACGGTCCGTCACGCGATGCCCACATTTCGCCAGCTTAAAATCACAAGTTCATAAGATGTGCCCTAAATTGTGTGTTGGGCTTACGTTTGCACAGAACATGCCTCACAAAAAGCGTAGTGTATTTAACCGTTCATGTCGCGTTTTCAGGACAGGTCGACTAGTGCTGTCAAAGTCGAGAGCTGAACTGAACCCGAATTCAGGTTCGGGTTCAGGTAATGGCCGAACCTGAATCCCAAGTTCAGTTCACGGTTCAGGACAAGCTACGATTTCCCGAACCCGTTCGAACCCGTTCGAACCTCCGAACCGATAGCAAAATTTCTTCAGATGCCGGACCTGAGCTAGTTTAAATTTCATTTCCGTTGTTCCAGCAGGCAACGAGCTACCTGCTTTGTGCCTAACCAGGTACCAATCCTGCTGTCTGTCACCATTTCCCGGTTATGAACGACCTGACGGCCGCGTGGACCCGTTCCAGTCGTTATTACAGGCGGTACTATGTTGGGACGCGTGCCAAGGAACTCGTGATTTGGATCGATGTTGGTCATTCGAGCCGCTGTTCAGGCCCCTATCTCCGAGGTTTTAGACGGATTAACCAAGTCTTTTGTCCCTATACCTGTTCCCCGTCATTCTCCCCTTCAACGTCGCAATGGTACTCTGGTCCCCGCCTTGTTTCACTTGTTTTGGTCAGAATGCTGCTTCCCTTGCGTTATCAAATATATATCATCACCGACTGCGTGAATGTCAACCTGGAAGGCTGCATGCGAGGTTACTGCTATCCCTGTCCTGGCACGTGCAATCCCGCATGCAGGGAGCGTTGACCGTCGCTTACAAGTCCCGTTCTAAACTGACATAGTATTTGATGGCTAACCGAAGCCGATATTGGTCCTGGGGTACCTAACTTCCCGTTTGGGACGCCGATGGTCAGTTGTTTGTCTGTGTAAACGCATCGGAGGCTGTGTGCGCCAAGCGCTTGTCAGTCTTGTCTTCCGCCACCGTCCTGGCTGTGCCCGGCGTCTTCACGCCTTCGACTACCTACCATTTCGACTGTAGGTTCACGTCACACGTCACAAGCCCACTTGAACTAAACCGATTCAATTTTGGTCACAAGTCACAGCAAGCTGCAATTCTGAATCGACCTTTTTGAGCTTTTCCGTCCCTATTAATATCCCACGGTTCAGCCTGAATCTCTTGCCACATTTTATGCTCCGCTCGATATTCGGAAACAGATATCTGAGTGTGTATACATCTCCAAAATCAAGTTGCTTACTCATTGAAAGATCTTATTGAAACTCGAGACACAGACCAGCCCGCATACTACCGCCATGCCAGGTGATCTGTTTAACTCAGTCAAGTCGAGCTTAATTCTGGCCCAAACCACATACATCGAGAGTAAGTGGTGTTTTACCATTCTTCTGTGTCATTCTAGGCACTGTTAGTCAATGCTTCATTGATCACACCAGCAATTGCCAAGTTTTGGAAGGCCCGATGTTGATGAGGACACACTATGTGTCGAAATTAACATCGGGCCAGACGAAATATAATCTGAGACATCTAGTCTCATTGTATCTGATATTATATCTGAAAATAACAGAAAAGAGATTGGTTTCAGTTGAGCCAAGGCAGAGCTGAGAGACAAAGTAATGGATTACACTTCAGGTTAGCTGAGATCCAGAACAGAAACTATTAACTAAGTATCTAGGTACTGATTAAAGTGCAGCCAAAACTTGAGATGTCGATTGGACTGAAAACAGAACCGAAACTACAAGTTTCAGTTCTCATTGCAGCTCCTGTGAAACTTGGAGATTTGGTTTTGATTTCGGCTCAAGCTGAAATCAGAATCGCAACTATGAATTTCAGCACGACTGGAATTCCGTCCACAAACCAAACATGCGAGCAGGGGTAGTGGAGGTAGGACCGGAACAAAGAGGAGTGCTGTATCGTGGACCCCGAGCAAAAATATTCATTCATACATTTCCTCAGCATTTTGTCACACACGAAATTAAGACTCGCACGAAGGGTTGAAGGAGCATTCGTACCGGGCTGGATGGAGTCGTGGATATAGAGCTTCGAATTGAGCGCCGTATCGAGCCCGCCGAGCACGCAGGGGACTTGGCCTGAACATTTTGTCAGGCACTGAACTAAGTCTCAGCTATAAGAAAGGGTTGGGGGAGCATTTTACATTCCGAGCGGGCCGGGATGGGTCAGAAGGTATTTCTTCAAATGGAACAATGTAGGAAATCACATACCCTGACTGAAGGCTCCGGAATCATATTCAGAAGTGTGCTTTCATCATCCCTTTTATCACCTTCCCACCACGTCTGCCGTGATTCGTATACTTTTCTACAAGCACAATGCAAAAAAACATGCAAAACTTACCAAATGGCAGGGGAGAAGGATCGATTCATCAAACAGATGCTAAAGTGGCTCTTGTATATACTGGGCAGTGTCCTGGGACACAGGATTGAAATTTGAGTTTATAAAATTCACATGGTTTCTCGGAAAACCTGGGCTGTTCTGGATCGATGTTGATCATCTGAACCGCTATTCCGGCCCACTATCTCGGAGGTTTTAGATTGACCGAATCCTTCATCCCGATGACTGTCCCCGGCCCCTTTCCCTTCCAACGTCGTAATGGTGCCCTGGTACCTGACTTGTTTGGATGATTTTAGTGAGAGTACATACAAGATTAGTGGGAGTGGGAGTCGTCGAGTCGCACTGATGGTGTTTGAGTCGCATTTTTGTCCATCAGAAAGTGGGACTAAGTTTCCCGAGTGCGACTGGTTACCCGACGGCTCTGATGGGAACAAGATCGGTGCACACTGTGCCGATGCTTCGGCTACGGATGCCAACTAGTCATAAGATGAAATTCCCATGGTCCATCAGTGCGAAAGAAAAATATCCAGGATGTAACTCGGTCATTCTCGTGGCTCAAATTATAAACGAAAAATGTAATTATATGCCCCTGGATCAGGCAGTCAGCCCAGAATTTCTATAATCACCCTTGAAACAATATATTAATGCTGCCAACATCAATTTCCGGTTATAGGAGGCGTCGAGCGGGAAGTTGATTGGAACCCCTTCAGCTCGGAATAGGGACCCATTAGAGGTTAACCTTGATCGCGAAAGTTGTAGCTGATATCCCTCAATGATTTCAAGCTAGATTATTATTTTTTTGCTTGAAAAGTTCGAAGGACATCATCTTTTTCACAGAATTGACGAAAAGCCCCGAGATACGGATCAATATCAAGACCATCGGCGATGAGCGGGGATTGATTGCGCATCAGTGCATCAGTCGCACTGCTGATGCATTCGCCATCAGTCCCACTCCGTAGCAGGGTTGAGTCCCATTAATGGGAGTGAGTCCCACTTTCCCAGTGCTGGAGTGGGACTGGACGAGTCCCACTCCCACTAAAATCGTTGTTACTCTTTATCATCAAATATCATCATCGAACACTCCGTGAACGTCAACTTCAAAGACCGTAAGCGGAGTCACTGCCAAATCGGTCTTAGCACATAGGAAACATTGACTGTCGGTGGCACCGATAGGGACGAATGCCGTTTTGGGTCTTTTTGATGTCTGACCGAAGCCGGCTACCCTTCATCGATCCTTCTACCAGACTTCCCGTTTTGGACGCTGGAGGTCAGTTGTTTGTCGGTGTGGGCGCATCATGATCGGAGGCTGTGCTCGCCAACACTAGCCTTCCGCCACCATCCTCGAGCCCTCGACTGCCTTGATATCTGGACTGTGCCTTCTGCCGTCTGATCAACTGCGATTACCGAGCAAGACAAAAGCTACTCCCATACTCTCCGTCTCGCCTGACCCGCCCAAGATGAGGGCAGACCTCACCGTCACCGTCGACCTCGACGACGTCGAGTCTCGACGGTCGAGACCATCAAGGAAGGCGCCACCGTCGACATCCTCGTCAATTTCGGCCCCATAAAGCTCCTCCAGAAGACGTTTGATATCGCGTGCGTATCTCCCCTTTTGCATTCCGCCCACGCGGCGCGGAGCCGCCACGCCAACACAACCACCTCGTGCTCCGTCGAGCCGGACGCGTACCAGATCGTGCAGACAGCGGAGTTCCCGAAGGAGGTGCCCAAGCGTGCGTCCCTCTTTTCATTTGCATCCTAACTCTCTGCTTTCCCCTTCTCTCTTTCGTGTTGCTACCCATCTCCATTGCCTCCACTTCGCCCATGAGCGCACGTCCCCCGTCCTTTTCCCTTCTTCCTCCGCCCTCCGCCCTCCCCATCCACGTCCCTCCTTCCGCTCCTTCGCTCCGCCCCTAACCCTTTCGCTCCCTCCAGCCCATATCGCTCCCTCCCCGCTCTTCCTCCTCACCTCCGCCTATTCCCCGTCTTCTTTTGTTCTTTCGTTGTTACCCTTCCTTACCTGTACCCTTCCCCTCGCCCCCGCGCTGCCCTCCTGTCCTTCCTCCCTTGCCCTCCCGCCCTCCCTTCCCTTTTTTCCCTCATCCTCCCCCCCCTCTCTCCCCCTCACTACCAAATCCACGTCGACGTCTTCACTCCCGCACCAGAGGAGGAACCCGCGGCGTGTGTCAATTTGAAAGGCACGCCCCGCCCGTTTTCCCAGGTATGGGAGTAGCGAGCGGGCGGTAGCGAGCGTGGAACGAGCCTGTGAGCTACGACGCAATGGGAGGCGAGAGGAATGGGGGAGAAGAGAGAGAAGAGGTGAGAAGGATGGAGGTTACGCTACGCATATTCACGAGCTTCGTTTGGACAATGACTGATTCATTTGTTTTATTCTTGCATCCGGCTACGCCCTCATCGCCACATTATGCATTTAGTACTCAGAGCTCACGCCTGCCTCGTTTTCTCCTTCGGAGCCAGTGTTTCTCGCGTCCTCCGTCACGAAGACCTGGCCCTACGCCGCAGCGTTTGGATGGTCGGCGATCGGGAAACGAAACGGGATCCGACCGGTGCTGCACACGGTGAATCCTCAACTAGCCTCCCTCGCCCAACTCAAACTTTGACTCTGCGACATGCACCGGGGACGATATACACCTGGAAATCGGGTGTGGGGTATGGCACGCGGCCGGATTGCGTGTGTTTGGGGGATCGTATTCCCACCGGCAGTACGGGGTCGATTCCCCACATTCGAATCATTTCCATCATTCGCCGGCGGGCTCGATCCAGCGCATGGCACCGCATCTCTCTCAAGTCGAGTCTGGGAGGGATACATTAGTTGAGATTAACACTGGGGTACGTTCCTTAATTCGCCCTCACCACCTCCCTCTGAGCCACTGGCAGATAGACGACTGAGATATCGGGCGTGGTGTACAGGACACGGCCGGATTTCGATCTGGATTCGGGCAACCCGTGCCCCGAATAGATGGAAATCGGCAGCACCTTTTTTTGAATGGCTGGGCCGTCGTTCGCATGATTCAGGTAACAGTATGCGTGTTATATTTGTTCAATCTTCAATCTAAACTGGCATCTCTCGAGTCAGGGATATGTACATTGAATACTCGTGTGTCGAAAAAATCGAGGAAAGGTGCTAAGGCTTGGCAATGGCAACCCCGACATCCCAATGGCGATGGAAAATCGGTCGGAACGACCAATTAAAACCAAATGTGCCGAGCGCCAACACCCTGGGTAATCAGAGGCCGTTCCAGTAAAATCCGAGCCATGGAATGACCGATATTCCGATCGGACCCCGCCGCTTAATAACGGACTTCAATATAACGAGGTACGAGTTCAGTACTGAAGTGTCTGTCTGCGAGAGACTATGCTGAAACCTTGATTTGTATGCCCACCTCACCTTAGATATCACTGTCCCATCCTGCGCCTTTGCCACTCTTCCCTCCTGATCGCCATGTAACATGGCGATGAGAAGGGATGTTGTTAGGCTCGTCACCAGCCGTTATAGTAGGGAAGTATTGACGAGCATGCAGGTAATACTTTGTAGTACATAAGACCTGCTTGCTCGTCATTGTGCCTCAACAACGGCTGGCCACGAGCCTACCATGTTGTAGGCCAGTGGGTGCCTGAAGTGGCGGGAGGTGACTCGGTGATTGAGAGGTGCGCTTGCAGCCTCCGTCTTTCTAATTGCCCTTCATTCTCTGATGATACCTCTCATACCGTGTTGACATAACCCTCTCGAAATTTATGCCATTGATTCGGTCCACGCTAATCTGCTTGGGGTTTGAGCCATTTTATTGTCTGTCAGTGCCCCGTATTCTAGGTCTGTGCTCCCGTATTCTGTGCTCCCTGTCTCCCCTCTTCCCCATTCCAGCGAAACGCTACGGCAAAAAAGACTGCAATAATGGTTGGATGTAGGTTCGGCATGTCCGAGTTTCTCTTCGGTTATTTTTTTGTCACCGATGTGACGGGACACGGCTCTGATGGTGAGTTATTGTTGTACAAAACCTGAAAGCCAAATCAAAGGACATCACAGGTTCTCGAGATTATATATTATTTGAACGCATATGTCCTACCCTCAAAATAACCCTCGCTCCGCTGGTGGTCTCGTCCGCTCCGCTATTCCAGGTCTTCAGCGGCCCGCGACCTTTCGGAAAAATGACATCTAATAAAAGACCATCTGCAGGGTGTCCATGTTCCGCGCGTTTGATTCTTGCAAGTGATATGGTACCGGTCTCATGGCTCCGAGTGTGATTTTTTCTTTGACAGAAAACGTGAAAAACTCAGTTCCGCTTTAGGATCCAAGTGCAACCCACAACTCAGGTTGTTGAGAATCGATACTACTAGGTGACTGTATTTTGCTTCAGCAACGAAACATGCCGTCGGCACCGAATAATTCTGGTTCCGTTGGTCGTCCACACCAGCGCTTTTAATCAAACGCCAATCAGCTCATGACCTTCAGAAAATACGTGCAAAAATAGGACCTCGGAGACAGCATGCCCGTTATTTCAGGTGGCGGACCGGGTCTGGATACCTAATCAGGGAATGAATTCTGTCACACTACGTCCTCGCGGAACCCATTGAATCATACGTCTGATTATTTTTAGCAGCTTTTCCTGGAAATACGAGGCGGAATACCGAATCAATGATTCGGCAAGCCTTCTCATCTTTCCGAGAAATTCGCGTTAACCAGGCACCAGAGCCCCGACGAATATCCTCCCAATGGTGGTTTGGGAAAGGTTACTATTTTTTGTTCATTTTTTCCATCCCTACCTCACGAGGTCAATAATATGCCGTTGGCGGGTTGAACTCCTGCAATATAAAATGGACCAGGCAAGCGCAGTTTCACCAGTTCTCAGCTCACTTGTGCTCTTGAGTGCGCGCTCATTTATTCTGGCCTCATTGCTTGCCTGGGCTAATTGTTAACATCCAGAATTCTGCGGTCATGTCGCCATCTGGTTTCCTCGTCCTCGCCTCCCTCCTCTCTGTTGCTCTCAGTCAACTGGTCGGGACCAACATCGCGGAGAACCACCCCGCTCTGACCTGGCAGAGATGCACCGGAACGGGCGGTATGCGCAGGCGCATCTCCCTCGAGGGTCATTCCTGATCATTTCTCCCAGGGACCTCCTGCACCACTCAGTCTTCTAGTATCGTGATCGACTCCAATTGGCGCTGGACTCACCAAGGCACCAGTGGAACGACGAACTGCTACACCGGGTTGGTGTCCGCGGTACTTTTGTAGTGATGTCTTTTGGCTGAACATCGATTTAGGAACACCTGGGACAACACGTCTGTTTTCTGGTCCCTTGTCTCGCTACTTCGGCTGACGTATCCGGATAACAGTCTCTGCCCCGACGGCAAGACCTGTGCGGCAAACTGCGCTGTCGATGGTAAATAATACCTATGAAATACATCGTCGAAGACTTATATCTTTCCCCAGGCGCCGACTATGCTGGTAGGATTTCTCTTGGTCTTCATTCTCTCCCAATCCAATGCCGCCCCAGGAACTTACGGGATTACTACAAGCGGCAATGCACTCACGATGAAATTTGTCACCGGTTAGTAGTTGACGAGCTAAGTATTGGCGCGCTGCTAAAATATCTCGTAGTCAGCCAACAGCCCAACATTGGTAGCCGTGTCTATTTGATGGCACCAGGGAGCACCTCGACGTACCAGACTTTCAACTTCAATAACCAGGAATTCGTGAGTCTTTCGGCGCAGTCCCACTGTTTCATTGCTGATCTGCTCATCTCTAGACGTGAGTGTTCTTTTGAAGAACGGAGAAGCATTTGATCCTCAAAGGCCACAGATTCGACGTCGATGTATCCCAGGTCCGTTTATCGCCTTTCTTCCGATTTCTCCCGCTTACCCTCTATAGCTCCCTTGCGGTCTCAACGGCGCTCTCTACTTCGCCCAAATGGATGCCGACGGTGGTGTTGCCAAGTCCAACGGAGCCAACAAGGCCGGAGCCAAGTACGGAACAGGCTATTGCGACGCGCAGTGCCCCAGAGACATCAAGTTCATCAACGGAGTCGCCAACTCGCAAGGCTGGGTCCCCAGTCCGAATGATAGTACGCCACCATCCTTGTTGTCTTTTGTGATGGTGGAATTAATTTATCTCCCGCAGCAAACGCCGGCACTGTGAGTCGATTTTCGGGCGTTTATCTGAATCGCTGATGCTGACTCGCATCTTCAAGGGCCTCATGGGTATGTGAAGATGGATTAGTGCTGAAATTGATGCTAAGCGGACATTTTCCCTTTTGTTAGGAACGTGCTGCCCTGAAATGGATGTCTGGGTGCGTTGAAAGTTAAGCTATGCATTACTGAACTCATAATAATTCTCTCCAGGAAGCGAACAAGGTTTATTGGAACTAAATCTCGTTTCTTACTGGCACTGTCTTAACTCGAAACAGATCTCCGCAGCGTACACCCCGCACACTTGCAGTACGTCTGTTCATTTTTGTTCGCTCACCTGAACTAACCCTTTCCTAGCCATTCTTGGACAAAGCACCTGCACAGGGACCACTTGTTCTGCGCCAAACTCGTGCGAATTCCACCTCGCATGAACATTCACAAGCTGATGATAATTTAACAGGACTCAAGGAACCTGTGATCAGGCTGGATGCGACTTCAACTCATATCGCATGGGAGACACGTCTTTCTATGGTCCTGGTCTGACTGTCGACACCAACCAAAAGATCACCGTCGTCACTCAGTTTGTTGGTTCTCCGATCACCTCGATTAGACGGTTCTACGTCCAGAACGGCCGAGTTATTCCCAACTCTAACAGCACGATTCCTGGTACGTCCCCTCGTCATCCCGTTGACGTAAACCGCCAGTAACCCTTACGCTTTAGGTGTTACTGGAAATGCCATCTCGGACTCTTTCTGCGCCGCCCGTAAGACCATTTCACGTGCCTTTCGCTGCCTGCTCACCCGAATATCACTCTCGCAGAAAAGTCCGCGTTTGGTGACACAAACACCTTTGCTTCCAAGGGTGGAATGGCCACCATGTCGAGAGCCGCCTCCGCTGGAATGGTCCTTGTCATGTCTATTTGGGTATTTCCTTTTTTGCTGTTCGATGAAACAACGCTCTGACCCACGTTCAAGGATGATCACGCCGCGAACATGCTCTGGCTCGATGCCCCTTACCCACCAAACAAATCACCCAGCGCTGCTGGTGTCACGTCAGTCTTTGTCATTCAACAGATTGCACATGCTCATCTCAACTCTATTCAGGCGTGGAACTTGTGCGGCCAACTCTGGGGCTCCCACAACCGTTGAGTCCCAGAGCCCGAACGCCCAAGTCGTCTACTCGAACATCAAGTTTGGACCGATCGGTTCGACTTTCAACGCCCCAGCTTAAACATCGAACATCGGTGTATACTCCCTAGTGACGAATAAACATGTGATTTTTCCTTCCCGTGACCTTTCTCTCGCTTGTCTTCCGGTCTCAAACCAAAGGCTGAAATGTAGGTTTAAAATTCAGTCGAACCGAGATTCAAACGAAACTAAGCATTATTGGTTTAAATTACGGCTTCACCAAAAATCAACGTATGGGCTTCGCTTTCGGGCAAGCCAACAGTGAACCAAACATAATGTATATGCCTGAGTTCCTTTTTGTTGAGAAATGGAAAAAAGAGAAAAAAAGGAGCGCAAAAAGAAGCCGAAAAAGGGCTACGACTCTACAATCTCTGGTACTCCGGGCAAATCGCTCTCAGCGGCAGGTCCAACATTTCCTCCTGGTGATGTCCGCGGAATCCATCGCGACTCATTTGACCACCTCTGGGTGGTCTTGAATTTTCCTCGCTTGGGCAAGGAGCATCCTTTGGCGACTGTTCCTGTTCCGAAACGAACGTAGTTATTGCAGTAGTTAGCAGAAGTTGAGCTTGCTGCGGATTCCGGTCTGATGTGGTCTTACTCAGTATACCATATCGCGATTATGATTTCTGGGGCCAAGGAATATATCTGGTAGAATGAGTCGTCCGGAAAGCCAAAAGAAACAAATATGAATTCGAGTAGCCCGTGCTTGGTCCGTGCGCGAGACAGCGCACCGGGCCGGGTGATGTGTGATGGATGATGGATGAATGCATTGCCACAGCATCTTTTCTTGCACGTCCGACCCGGCCCGCAATTCTTCCTCCTCGCTTCTCTAGCGATGCGCTCGGCCTCGGACAGATGACCCTTGGGTCGGAGAAGGGAGCCGTGGCGGATAGCTGGGAGTGGGCCAGTTGTCGTGAGTCGGAGTAGGATGCAAAGAAGACGGAGTGACGGCTGACGTGTGTGTGCAGGCGAGCCCTCCGACGCCATCCAGATAAAGTCCGTCTCCGTCTCTCCCGACCCGCCCAAGATCGGTGCGGACCTCACTGTCACCGTCGATCTCGATGTCGTCGAGGTCATTGAGGAGGGCACGGCCGCCGACGTCCTCGTCAAGGTCGCCCGCATAATGCTCTTGCAGAAGCCGTTTGATATCCGCGACGAGACGTGCGTACCCTTTCCCTCATTGACTTATATGGATTTGGAACGCACGCGATCGCAACACCCACGCCACCATCTCGCGCCCCGTCGAGCCGAGACCGTCGAGCTCCCGAAGGAGGTGCCCAAGCGTGCGTCTCTCTTTCCTTTCCTGCTGCCACTTCCCGCCTTTCATCGCACATCCCCATTCCCTTCTTCCACGCCTAACCTGCGCTCTTATCCTGTCCCGAATGCCATATACTATCCCCGCCCTTCCCCTCACTCATCCCTTCCCGTCCTTTCTTATCTCCCATCCATTCTCGCCGACCCCTTCCCCTCGTTCCTTCTGCCTCCTATCTCACTCCCCTCCCTTTTCGCCTACCCCCGCCCTGCCGCCCTCCTGCACCCACCTTCGCCTTATCTCCCTTCTCTCCCCCTCCTTACCCCTTCCCATGCCCTCCTACCCTCCCCCATCCCCACCTCCCTTCATCCCTTTCCCTCCTATCTTCCTCTCATTCTCTCGTGCACGTACTCTAATACTCACCGCGTTCGTAGTCAAATACCAAATCCCACGTGTGGTTAGGCGGCGAGCGGACGAGGAGCAAGAGAAGGTAGGCAGAGGTGGGAGGAAGGGAAGAGGTGGGAGAGCATGCACGCGTATTCACGAGTTTTGTTTCAAAGTATTTCGATGTTTGGACAATTTGACTGATTCGCTTTTTTATTCCATCCCGCTGTGCAGTCGTCCCCGTGTTATCGAGGTCACTTCAATGGAGCATCGACAAACGGTTGTTTCTTGCTTGCTGCTCTCGGCTTGCTGTACTCAAATACCACAACGTGTTTGCAATAATGCGTCTTTTTTTGGCAAGGAATGCTAATCGAAATTGCTTCCAGGCCCTATGTCCGTCGATCTAAACCATATGCATGTCAACTCTGAGTAAGTTCTCCCTATTCCTTCCCTTCATTCGGCCCATGCATACTGCATACGATATCCGCGACTGGCACCAACTCTCTGAGTCGACTTTAGCTCTACGACACCATCGGGGACGAAATATACCTGAAAATCGGGCATGGCGTACACATACGGTCGGACCAAGTGAGTGTGGTTGACTTGCGCCTACCGGCCCTACAGGGTTCGATTCCCCGCGTCCGAATGTATCAACCTGGACGAGTTCTTTTTCGGATGTCTAGGTCTCTGTCAGATGGTTCGGTACTGCGAGTACCTTGCTGTTTGTTTGCTGCCCACGATATCCTCAGCTCAGCATCGTTTAAATCTCGCATTTCAACCCTGACTCTGCGACCCCTCTCCGGACGCGATACAGCAAATACACCAAGAAATCGGGCGTGGTCCACGGCACACGGCCGGATTTCGTGGACTTGCTAGGTCGTTTCCATCGGCAGTACGGGGTTTGATTCCCCGCGCCCGAATTAATAATACCGAATCTGACAGCAGTTGTTTTTTGAACCGCTGCGACTGTCGTTCGCATGATTCAGGTAGAATGATGGCTCCCTCATCGCCACCTTTGCGCTTCTTCTCTCTTCATCACATCGGTCGCCAGATCCAGCTTGTATCGAGCCCCATGGTCGGGACGCTGATGCCAGAAAACCGGCCGACCTGGTGTCGGGTGTTCTACCTGGGTTCTCCTCCTACACCAAGTCGTTGCGCGGAGATGGTCGCTGATCACTCTTGGTCCTTGAATCTCTGGCTCGGTCTGGTTTCTCCCGGACCCCTTTCCCATCCTTGCACCCTCGCGACGGGTCCATAAATATTCGCGGGTTCGAAAAATCCGACGCCGTACAAGTACCCGTCCGACCCTACCCCTATACCCCTCCCCGGACCCGCGTAAATCAATGGCTGTGCAATAATCTTCACTGCCACGGACCCCCGCCGTTCACCGAGAACTATGCGGCCAGCCGTTGCAAGTCTATCCAACCATTCCTTCCTGCTGGGCTGCCTTGGCGCTTAGAACACAAGCAGCGCTGAGTTCCCTTGACGTCTAAAGTGGTGCTTTGGTCGCAGGGATATCGCTGGCTCGTTTCGCATACTGGGGGTGTAGAGTGTGTACTGATTGGAGATGTATCGCCCCTTGAACTAATGAGCGCCGCTCGGGCTTCGGGGAGATCCGTATAATAGATGACACAACCCCGGGCGGCGTTTTCTTTGCGGGCTGATCTCGGGAGCCCGCAAGGCTGTTTTTTCCCAGTTCCACCATTATAAGAACGACGCCCATTTTCTCTAGCGTTCATTCTTTCTTCAACTTCACCTTCAATCCCCTTTTACAGCGCATGTGGTTCTCACTCCTTCCGTGGCTTCTCTTTTCTGGAAGCCCATCTTTGGCGGTCGTCATCCGCGCCACACATAATCCCGCCTACCGCCCCCGCCGGCCCACAAGTCAGGGCCATGCCATGAAGGCGTCCTACGTGTCGTCAGGAGGCGGCCCCAACGGGTCCCTAGAGAATGTGCCCTTCCGTGTGAGCATTTGGATCATACTCCATGATACATGTTCATTAATCGGCCTTCGATTTTCAGTACGTTGCTACTGTGACTTTGAACGACCGAGGTGCGTTGTATTGCGCGTACTTTACCCATTTCTAATCTCTTTCCCAGATTTCCGCGTTGCAATTGACACAGGAAGCTCTGATCTATGGTACGTCGCGCTCTCTTATTTCGTGCGAAAGATTTATACTATTTGAAGGGTTGTTTCGACGCCTGATTTTGAGTACGACACAAGAAACTCGACACCTGTCTCTATCCGTTACGCGGGCGGCACCACGACTGGAACAACTGGATTCGCAACCATGAGCCTTGGTGGATATTCGTTCTACCCACAAGGTTTGCGAGACTTTCACCTTGCGCACGCGAACTGAACTAACTCTATTTAGCGTTTATGAACGCCACGTCGGTATGTAAATTCTTGCGCCATTCCGATTCACGATGTTCATCATAACAGGTCGGGTTGGGTGCAATCGTCGACATCGGGCTCGACGGGCTCATAGGCCTCGCCTTCGACGGCACCAGCGCCTCCGACATAACACGCGTCCTCACTCCACTCGGCCCTACCGTCGGCCAGCCCTTCCTGTTCAACATCTTCGACCTGACGCCCGCCCAAGACAACTTTATCGGCATTTCCCTCTCTCGGACGGACGACCTCGAGGGTTCCGCCGACGCCTCCTTTACGATCAATGAGCTGGACGAGACCTACGCGGCACGCGTACAGGGCTTGCCTGAGGTCCCGCTCTTCCCTGGGGATAATGGAAGGTGGAGCGTGCTCGTCGACCGCATCAACGTTAATGGCATGGACGTCCCCCTCACATCCGCCGTACCCCACGCGCCAAACGGGAGCATCGTCGCGGCGATGGACACCGGGACCCCCACCGCCACGCTTCCACCGGACATCCTCTACGCAATCTACTCGCAGATTCCCGGCGCTTTGGTCGGGGTGAGCGGATCAGACATGGTGTTCCTCATACCGTGCAACACCTCTGCGATCGTCACGGTCGTCATTGGGTTAGTGTATTTGGTTCAACTATCCACTATACTCAGGCATGTATTTAGAGGGCTGGGCTACGTGATCCACCCGCTGGACCTGTCGGACATCACATCGCAGACGGACGACAACGGCAACAACGTTACTGCGTGCGTGTCGACCATCGCAAGTTCGGCGATAGCGAGTCAGGCCGACTTTGACTCCCTCTTCGGGGACACGTTCATGCGCAACTTCTACTCTGTGTACGGCCCTCCTAAAGTTACCTCCCCCTCTCTTCCTCCTCTAATTGTTCCCATCCCCTACTTTTCGCAGGTTCAGCTTCGGGGACAGCATCGCAAAATCCCCCGCAGGCGCCGCATCGATTCAGTTCCTCTCCGTGCTCGACGCGCGCACGGCGGTCGCGGACGTGCAGAATGTGCGGATGGCGCAGCTCGCAAATATGGCGCCCGAGTTCCAGGGTATCCCGGACGGGTTCATACCTGCTCCCCCCGGCTCCACGCGCCCTACAAAAGACACTGTTGCGGCTGAATCCGGCGCGGTGCGCACGAGTGGCGCAATCGCAGACGCTGCGGCATCTTCTGACACGGTTACTGAAGATGGGAGCGTAAAGAAGTACGCACTGATTATCATCGGACTGCTGAGCGGGAATTTGCTCGTGGTGTTGCTTCTCCTGATCATCGGCGTTGGACTCTATATCAAGCGCAATGGAAGAAGCGGGAGATCGCCAGAATATGCCCCTGTCAAGGTGGAGTTTGCAGAGGTGAAACCGCGCGAATATGGGGAGGGGCAAAGGTATTCGGACTGAGGCATACTTATGAGGGCCCCGGTGCATCCAGTGATATGATTCAAGTAATTCATCGAAACCAAAGACGTTCGGGACATTCAACAGCACAGCGCTGTTTGAGGACTTGAATGCTTATCGCAAAGGCGGACTGACTGAGCGATGGCACTAAGACCACATTTCAGAGTCTATGAGCCGTGGATCGCAATGTTTCGCACCGCACGTTTCCGGGGTTCGGCTGAAGTCGGCTTGCTTCTTGGAACTGAGGGCCGAGGCAGCCAGACGTTTTAAATACAAGAATTCAAGAGGCAGCATAATTTCTAATATTGCAGGCCAGACTGAAAGGAAAGTGGCTTCGAATCGGTGAAATGCGAACTTCGTGGAGGACGTCGGGTCCGTTTCATATTCTCTGGAGACGTCTCTCGAGAGTAGACAGGCGGGTAGAACTGATTTGATGGAAACCGGCAGCCGCGTAATAGAAACAAGGCGGACCTCCGCTTCGCTCCGGAATTATGATGCAAGACGAATATTATCCATTGTATGTGTACATACTGATATAATGCAACCGTAAATGTGGTTCCCTATTAGCCTATCTTCAAGTTTCTCACCAAATCCAGCTGCGAGCGGAAAGGTTGAAAGCCGGCGTAAGAAAGGAATAAGATCGTCAAGTTTATATTGAAACAGCCGTAAAAGTTGCGCGATCGCAGAAATTTGCTGTGCCGGAGACCTGAGCTGTTTGACGGTATCGTCCAAACAGGTCATTGATCAGATTGCGAGTGTGACGGGCCAAGACTGAATTCAAAGACGCAAGGTAGGCAACATTGAATCATCCCGGAATTGTGGGTCAAAGCTGGTCAATGTTGGATGACAGCGGATTTTGAAGGAGGTTGGTTGAATGCGCGCACCCCGAACTCAAAATTCGGAGTGAGAAACCTAAGGTGGAACCCCTACGTCCCAAGCGATAATACATTGATTGCACTACCGAGGAGTGAACGGGTAATCACATTCATTGAAGGGAACACAGGGAGCCTCCACTCGATCCAGCAGCCGTGGCCCACGAGAAATTGAATATGGAAGAGCATTCCAAAGGATCATGAGACAGCGAGAAAGATGGGCAAGCAGGAGATTCATGGGAGTCGCATCGGCCACAGCAGCCAAGCTTAGCATGTTTAGACCAATGATGCGAGGAACGATATAAGATTGACGCTACAACCCGCCTGAGACCGCCGAGAAAGTATTCGGAATCAGCAGAGCGGCTTGATTCCATAGATCCCCAGAAGGTAGTAGCATTGAGAAGTGATTGCATGAAGTGATCCCAGAAAGAATGGTTGTGTGACGGATGCGAGAGACGTCGAGATCCGGCACACGTTCGGACAACAAGAGAACTGGCGTAGGTGGTGGATTGACCGAAGAACGTAACTACAGACAGCTCAGGTATTTATACTACGAATCAGAGGCAGTGCATGGGTCTGATGAGAGCATATGGTATGTGCGACGGCACGGGCATAGGGCATGGAATCAGCATAATAAGCAACAGGTAGGCATAGAAAAATAATCAGGCACCCCCACGACCTTACAAAGGCATGTTTCCGTTACAGGTTGTGTTTTCAATCTTGGGTTGAGGACAGGCATTATATTGAGAGAGAGGTGGGCGAAAGATTGCGAAGGTGGGAAATGCTGCCTCTTTATAAGGATCTCGAGACTACGTGGCTTCCCGGCTTGATTACAATCTTGGAGCTGCGCCGTAGCCACCAACAGCAGCGATGAACGGCATCCTATCAAGAAAGGCTGCGCATTCGAACTTACCAACGCACTTCGAAGATATCCAGAGGTTGCTTCTATGACGGTCGTTACTGGACAAAAGTCTCGTTGACACGCGTTGTAACGCGTTTCCACGCGTCGAGCACGTTTTAACACGTGGAAACGCGTGGCAATGCGTTATCGACGAGTTGACCATTCACTTTGGTTCGTTGTGGAATTTTGAACAAGTGGTCGGGTCGGAATATTGACTGTGATTTTCCATGCGTGCTCTAACGTTCGACAGATTGGTATTTTTGCTCTGCTGGTGTCCGAATTTCGTCGCACTGCACTCTGTTGGTCCCAATCTGTCCTATGTTGAGAAAGTCCTCGAAGTCAGCGCAGGTCAAACAGTTTTTGATTCCTGAGAAAAACTTCGGTGATAGAAAAATAGATGTGAAGAAGCGGGCACACCTAAATTTGCACGGCAGTGGTGTAGCTATGAGTTGCAAGGGAATGAATTATGTACGATCCTTCCTGCAGTTTACGCCCACTACCCTAAAATTTGTAAGTACTTGACTTGATGTGAAAGGCGGGAACAAATTCATTTGACTTTCATATCTTGTGGCAGGTTCCCCCGGGTGCAACCTGACAATTCTTCAAGGAATAGAACCTAGGAGAAACATGGTCATCTCATATATTTGTTGAGTGCCGAGTTTGGGACAAAATAAGGACAGCGAAATATGACTGAAAAGTTCCAGCGTGGCCATGAGTGGACACCCGTGTCAACGCGTTTCGACGCGCGAAATTACAACGCGTTTAGACGTGTTTTAAACCCGTTTCCACGAGTCTAGGTGATTGGTACTCACTCGGCTCATATAATATTAATATCTCGACACGTTAGCCCATTCGTGGAAAACGGCGTTGGAACTCGTTAGAACACGTGCGAACGACGCCCAACGCGTGATCACGCGTTAACACGCGCTCCAACTCGTGTCCACTCGTGCTCACTAGCCTTTTGTCCAGCAAAGCCTGATATATGCTTCCCTCATGTTTGGGGGGCTTTCCTAACAATTTTGGAAGTCATCAAACTGTTACACGGCTGCACATGGGAGATGAAAGTTGCTGTTTCGAATTGGAATGTTACAAGACGAGCTGGGTTTTAGGTGAATTGGCAGAGATCATATTTCCTGGCTATACTTATCAGTGGGGGAGCTCGCGACCCCTATTTGATAAGTAACCGTTCCCAAATTCCGTGTCACGTGCTCAGTTCGTTGACCCAAATTGGTTGTGTTTGTCCACGGCGCTAAAGCCGGTGGTGTTCAAACTCCGACGGCAAATTCCGGATCTGTCCATAGTGTTCTCCCGGCGGTTAGAAATCCGATTTAAATTCTTCAAGACTCATAGAGCTCGTCCCAACAGTTCTGTCGACTCAAAATGCGGATAGACAGCCCTAAGCCCTTCTAATTCAGCGAACTTGAGAGGCTCGGGTCCACAGCTGCTGACAAACCTGCCTGTTCAACTCATGCAGTTTGAAGTTCAATAGTAGGGCCCTCCGGGCATGCCGAATTATTCCATTGAGAAACCCCGCTTCAAAGGAAAACCCCCTGGAAACCCCAGCCTAACAAATAATATTATTTAGAAACCCAGATTCTCGGGGGTTCCTCGCCGGCGGATGTTCGGAAAGACCGCCGGCGCAGTTGATGGACGCGATCACATGACTCCCGTTGATTTGAATTATCGGTGCAGTTGAATCGTTCACAGGGAATTTGTAACAACAGTTCAATATGAATTGCAACGAAAAAAAAAATTGAGACCGCACTATTATCTGGGATTGCAATGGGCACTTTGCGCGGTTGTGTCCCCCCTGCCGACATGACTACATTTGTATGATCTTCCTGCCCGCGATTTCTTCGCTGAGGGACCTGACACATCCTCTACAGCCACTATAGTGGGTCGCCGAGCAGGAACTCCACCTCCTCTATGCCGAACCTCGTAAGCATTTTTAAGACGTGCAGTACGTGGCCGCCCTTTGTGTGGGATAACCGGTGGATTGATGATTCGATCTTGGCGAGCCTTTTCGATGTTTTGTTGACTAAAAATAAAATCAATATCAACGTTGTGGTAAAGAAAAATTGTGACACATACTGTAAACCCTCGAGATTGTGGATCAGATCTGCAGCCTGTTCCCGAGTTTGTATACCCGCAATGAGGGGACGAATGGCAGCCTGGACATTGTGGAAAATATCGCGAGCAGGGACAGTCTGAGTGACGGGCGGGGGAGTGCTTTCATGTGAAGTGCTGTCGAGCGGGTTGGATGCGAACGCAGATCGTATAGTTCTTGTCGGTAACCTGAACTCTTGCGGACCAAGTTCACGTGCGCGACAGACAGCTGGGACAGATTCAATCGCGGCATCCGGATTTTGATACCACCTTCCCCATTTAGTTCGCATATTAAGGGAACAAGCACATTAAACGTACCTTGGACGAATCAAAGAGATATGGAAGGGTAGGTTTTGAACATCGACCCAAAGACGGAAATAATGGCGGCAAGGGATGGGTCAATTTCATCGTGATGAGTGGCATTCGGCTCCCCATAGTGGTTGCAGCGGTAGGTTATCCGGCGTGGTTGGCCATCAGAGCCCCGCCTTGCCTGCCCTGTCCGCCAGACATGTCCGCCACGACCTTCGGCTGCGTATAGCGCTACCTTGCCCTGCTCCAATATTGGGTAGAAGGAGCCAACACGAATGGTGTCCACCATTGATAATGGGTCAGTTGAACCTGTGGTTTCGAGCGGTCGAATCAAATTCTCCTTCTCGGAACTGCATGGGGAGGAAGGGGTGTCGACCGGATCAAGAACTATGAGGTCCGATTCCATTTTAGGCAGAGAGAACGAGAGCACTCGACCGAACGGTGGACGAGCGACATCTGGAGAGAATGAGAGGTCAATGACTTCATTTTTTACTTGCCAGTGGTGGGGCACGGGGCGTACACAGGTCAACCATATCGGCTCCTGAAGAGAATGGTTCGGGAGTGATAGTCTCTGTTTTCATCGAGACACGCTTTGGCGCCGGACTCGGGATGCACAAGTCAATCACAGGAGACGATGACGGCTCCGCGGTGCATTCCAATTTGATGAATGGGGAGGTGCAAATCCGAGGGACTTCACTGAATGGTGATAACTGAAGGGATGCGGGTTTGACGGTATGGAGGCTGAATGGAAAGTCCTCGGGTTCTACATGCATGGACTGCACAATTTGGCGTTAGATTTATGTTACAATGATCAACACGTAAAGCAATTCACCTGGGATTGATCATTAGCGGGTGAAACTATTTCCAAAAACCGATAAATAGGATGGGATGACTGCAAGAGAAAATCAGAAATCTGGATGGACATGAATTGGGAATAGGTCCTACATTGGGAGCGAGAAGGTTGAAATTGTTGTAGCCAAAAGGGCCGCAGTCAACCAATGGCTCATCAGGGCAAGGCAGTGGTTTATCGTAAATCTAACATAAATCAATTAGTACAAATTATGTAGGGGAACAGAATAACTAACATTGTCGACTCCTTGGTCCAATGCAGTCAAATGGTGCAGCAGGAGGTATCGAAGAGCGCTGTTACGAAAGGAAGGGCTCGTAGACAAGTTCCATACAGCGCAGCTTGGGTCCAAATCCGTCTCGACAAAGTTGAGAGCTGCAATTGCACAGCTTCCGGAACCTGCACTCTGGACCTCCCCGTCTGCGGATTCCACGGATGTGGGAACAGAAAACCAGTTCTAGAGAGAAGCCACTGGAAAATTGAGAGGACCTTCGCGTCTGAGTGAAGGCACATGGAATCTCGGTATGTAAGCCCCAAGATTTCGCATGCGCAGTACACACAACAATGGTTCGAAGAACAGTTCAACGCAAATATTTTGTCGACAGACGTTCTTTCAATTTTGCAGCGGAGTGCGGCAAGATTGGCAGAGAGCAGCCGAGGGGATTTGTCGAAGACCTGGTGTCATTGAAGCGAATATTGCAAATATTTGTGCCAAGCCATTTGCGAATAGTGAATATTTTTATTCGCGAATGGCTGTGGCTGTGCTATTCACGTGAATGCGAATATCAGTTTTCAGGAAAGTTGATATTCGTGAATATTCGCAGCTGTAATACACAGCCAAAGTCTCAATTGTGTATTAGCCAAAGTTTCAATCAAGCATGGTAAATTTGGGTCTGTTTAATGGTCAGTCAGATCTGTATCATCAAACAAGAGATCATGGACCATCCAAAAGAAGGCTTTGTAATCAAATTCTCTGTCCCTCTTGCTCCAGTCTTACTTGGATGACAGCACAAAACGGACCTAACAATGAATGAGAGACCAAGTAGCATTGATAACTGAATATACACCTGTGTAACCACCTCTGCAATCATCTGCGGGGTGAATGTGGTCATTCCGGTGATGCTGGTGTCGCTGGGTTTACTCTTGTGATAGCTGTCGCCCTTGAGTACAGCATTGGGACCCATATAGATGGTCTTCACAGCCTGGAACACCATCAGAATTATATCATCATTGAAACCTCCACATACCCGTAACATGACTTCACCTTTGCAGGCATTTTCAAGCACTGCACCCCAAGCAGGATATGCCAAGTCTTTGTCGAGGGGGAAGACCTGAGTGCAGGGGAAGATAAAGATGGGGAGTTGGTCAGTAGTGATCTGCTTCTTCCTCTCGACAATTTCTATCCATGTACTGAAACGGTGATAAGCCAGTAATTGGGCTATGCTTAGATATATGCAATTTTGCATGTTTCTGATTATACTTGTTACTGAAACTGTTGTTTATATACAACAGTACTGGTTCCTGGTAGCTGTCTGGTGAACCACAGAGAAACGGGTGGATGCTCTAAGGAATTAGAACATCCATTGGCAGGTCTCTGAAAACCATAAGGGAATGTATAGCCAAATAACAAGTCAAGGAACTTTGTTTGACTTGTTTCCAACATCCACTTAAACAATGGAAACAGGTCAAAGAAACGGGAATTGGGCAATGTATTGTGTTGTGTTGAGACACTGGAAGGTCGTGTTAGGTCATGAGTGTATTGGGTGCTTGAGTTGCCAGTTTCTATTGGATGCAGATATACCGAAACAGGTTGTCGGCTATTTGAGGATCCGGATCATAACTCTAAAGACGTTTGAAGGTTCTTTCTCAAGAACCCTTTCTGGAAAATTCCTCAGAAACAGGTACTGTACATACTTGTAGGGAGGCAATTGTCATGGTCACAATGGGCCCCGTCGCGTCACCAACGTCTGGGCAGGTCATGGTCACGACCAGTCCCACTGTCAAAAAACCGGTGTGACAGCTATAAAATAGGTGAAAAATTCCCAAAATTTTCTCCAGTGGTCGCCAAAATTGGCGACGGTCACAGTCACCCTGACATTCATCGTGTTGCCGGCGTCAATTGGGCCCTGTCACAGTCGACATCCTGTCGCCTCCCTACAAGTACATACAGTATCTCCCAAGACCTACAAAGGAGTATTATCAAGTTCTGCACTTGGAACCTAGGGGAGAGTGGAGTTGAAGCAGAAACAGTACAAGTGCAGTGCCGATCTATTGGTAATCTACACACCCTCTGAATAATATAGGGGTGCTGCTGATGGGTTTCTGCTGCGTAATTGGCAAGGGAACATGGCATGCTCACACTTGGGAACCAATGGGAGGCAACACTCAGAACAACTGACAGAAACACAGTTAAAGAGGCAGATAAACAGACAATTGGCTCACTGGGACTGTGTTTTGGGCTTTGTAATTGTGTCTTGGCATGTGTATATGTATCTGGAGGTGTTTCCACAATGGACACAGCATCTTCCCCTGAACTAGTAGACTATACGCTTGTGCATTAGGTTGATCTGGGATCCTCAGTGAATGCACTCTTATAGAGTGGCATTATTAGTTGAATCTTATTTGTTTCTGAATCATATATTATTCTGGAAACACACTTGGACCTTGGTCTGGAAAGCTTGTGACTCTGTTGGATTCTGTTAAAGGGACTCTGTTGAAAGAAACATTATTGTTGCAGAGTGGTGATAGACCTGGTATTGGGGCACCCGGGCATTTATTCAAATCTACTCAAGTTGCAACATACTATAATGTGTTATACTACATTACAATGTCATCTCACAGAAGGCTAATGCTGGCGCCAGCATTGTGCTGCATTTACAATCGTAGGTCATGGGTCTGCAAAGCGATTGCACACTGCCATCAGTGCGTTGTGTGATTGCAATCATCACCGGTGATCAGCGAGATCTCCCGCTTTTGGTGATGTAAGTTAATTTTCATAAGTTACTTGTGCAGGTTTCCCAGCCATGCGATGGCTCAGTGCAAGGTCAATGGACCACAGTATTTCAACTCACCTCCACTGCATTTGGTTGTTAAGACGACAATTCAGATGCAGATTAGGCACAATGAACATGTTTGAAACTCATATTTAAGGTGAAATCAAGCACCCCGAGTGGCACGAAACAGCGCAACAGAGCCTGTGAACATTAACATGCAATTAACTTATTTTACCTGTGCTGAACCCAAGCCAACTTATTGGTGTGGAACTTGTGCTTATGCGGAACGGTGCCCATAAATTTAACTTGTCCCACACAAGTTAGCTACAAGTTACTTGTGGTAGGGCAAGTTAGTTTACATAAGTTACTTGTGCACCCATCCTATCTTGTGCTTCGCGCAGAGTACCCAAACTTTTCCAAGTCTACTCCACCAACCAACATTGAACTTCAAACCGGGTATAGAATGTTTACGTTCTAGACCCAACGCCGTTACTTTAACCACATCTGTGTTTTGCCTACAAAACTACGGACATATAATGTTACCTTGTCGGTACAAATTCCATTTGCCCCATGTACCTACCAGATACGTATTATTTCCCTCTGAGGTACCTCTTGACCTCTTTATCACTGTACCAACCTGCTGATTCGTTACCGCTTTGCATCCCCATTCCGAACCGCATGCCGGGACTTTAACCCTGCAACATGTTGGAGGATAGCAAGCCAACACGTTCATGGACATGTACGAACACATTGTGCGTCACGACGCGCACAGCCTGCTGGGATGCTGGCGTGGATACGCACAGCGTTGTGGCTGAGATACGATCCAGCTGGACTGGATTGTAAGACTCTACATTGTCCTACCTCACTTATTTATTCATGTAGTACTCATTGTTCTTCAGGGTATAAAAACCCTCGTAGTTCATCAAATAAACAATCAGTTCATTCCCCCACTTGCATGCCATCCAGACACTATATTCTACAGGTTATTGGCCCCCGCGCTTAAACCTTAAATGAATTCTATTACAAAACTCTTACCGCTTTACACCCTGCATCTATGTCCACAAATACATTCTCCTCCACTGCCAAGCTCGGCAAGTACTTTGCCAAGCTCCCCACCTGTAAAGCCGACGGCACAATCTGGGTGTTCTTCCGTGATCACTTCCTGTTCGCGCTGGACGCGGCCGGGCTCAGCGAGCACTTCGACACCACTGCCGCCGCACCGATTGCCCCGAAGATCGCAGATACGACGGCACCGACAGCGGACTAAATCAAAGCCAACGATGTGTATCTTGCGCGTCGGCGGATCTGGAAGTCGGAGCAGGCCATCATCAAACAAGGCCTGGCTTCGGTTATCCCGGATTCGTTGTTCCTGAAGGTCAAGGATGAGGGGGCGGCAAAGGATATGTGGAAGAAAGTGAAAGAAGAGTATGAGAAGAAATCGAAGATGGTTACGGTTGATTTGAGGCGCAAGCTCCAAGATGAGCGTTGCGCAGAAGGTGGCAATGTCAAAACACACCTGAATAGATTACGGACGATTCAGGCGGACCTCACCGCGATGGGTGCCGACCCAGGAGACGACAACTTCGTAGCTATCGTCCTCGAATCCCTCCCCGCGTCTTACGAAACTTACCTTTCGGCACTTACGGGTGCCGCCACGCTTCTCGGCAAGCCACTCGATCCCGACACTGTGCTGCAAGGCATCAGTGATGAAGCCGACCGGAAAGCGGCTAGACTTACATTGAAGGGCGAGAAAGAGGCCGCGTTCTACGGGAACGACGGCAAGCGACCAAAGAAGACGATGGAATGCTATAATTGCCACAAGAAGGGGCATATGGCAAAGGATTGTTGGGCTAAAGGAGGAGGGAAGGAAGGCCAGAACCCGCACCGGAAGGGTCGTGGCCAAGCAAACACCGCAAAGACGGAGCAGGGGTTTGACGTCACGTGGATGGCGGCGTCGTACGGGTCGGAGGACGAAATTGAGTTTGATGAAATGGACGAGGAGGAGGCGAATAATATATACAGTGACTTACCATCATTGTTGGACGTGTCGGACAGTGATGACAAAGCTGACGACAACGAGGAGGATGAGAAAAGTGTTGAGCACTCAGAGAAGACAACACTCACACCGGAGGCAAACATCGTGGAAGGCGAAATTTGGCTTCCGGCAGGGAAGGTGTCAAAGAACCTGTTGGGGAAGCGACGAGGCAAACACGTAGAACTCGCAAGTCGTTTACTGCGTGTAAGTAATTCAAGTCAAGTTGCCGCTTTTGACAGGTCTCGGTCACATGAGTTTCATTTCCCTTTGAGCCACTTTTAACTTCAATACGCGCCGTCAAGTTTGCATCCACACTCCGACCTGCAGGCAGTATTCTGTCAACACTTCCGCCCGATAGTTCATTCTTCAACAAGTCTAATCCCCGGGTCCTAAGACTGAGGCTCAAGAAAAAGCAAAACATTATCGCAAAAAAAATTGCAAAGAACTGGGTCTAAAGGCAACATGGCCTGCTTAAATTCTGGGTGAATTCCTCAGACATGCTGCTGCCTCAAGGTGGTGAGAAGCATCATGGAATCAGTGTTCCGGACGCCCAGAACTGATCAACGCGCTGTTGCACATGTTGTCTCTTTGTCTTGTCTCCTCCCTCTTGCTGCACAAATCATTCTCCATGTCCTCCTCTCGTCGTCATTTGGGCTCGCAACGTACTGCACAAGCTGGGCCGTCGTCCCCAACTGCCACTGGTAGTAAACGGGGAAGGCAGGGCTCACCATCAGACGATGCACCGCGCCCAAGCAAGAAATCGAAGGGGAAACAAAAGGCAAAGGGGCCTAGGACCGCTGCACAGAAAAAGCGGGGGCATAAAGACCCAGACCATCTCACACAGGACTCGCTGACAGAGGCGGAAAAGAGTCTCCAGGTACATTCCTCATTCCTTCATTTCTTTGTCGCAAAGTAACACATTGTTCTAGCCCGCCATGCATCTCCATATTCAGTGTCTATGGGGTGTTTTCAGTGCAACCGACGTGCCTGAGATGCCGACACCAGCCCAAATCACTGCATTTAACCGCCGCTTTACAACAACTGACAAGTGGGAGGCCTACTACAACACCTTGTCCCACAACAGCACCGAGGCTCTGTCCAAAATCTCTGCTCTGCGGCGTGATGCCACACTGCGTACCAAAAGCCCTATTGCACGGAACATTGCCGCGATGGATGACCACGATCTTAACACCATGTTCGTTGGTATTCTATCCCCTGGACTCAAGCAATGGCGGCCCGATCTTGTTGGGGGAGTGTGTACAATTGCGCTCACGAACTTGTCGCTATCAAGACGTTCCAGGACTGCGCCACTAACCACGCCTACGTTCGATTGAGCCCTGACCTCTCCCTCCTCAACGACCGCAAGGTCCTTCAGAAGCTCTATCGCAACTGCATCTGGTCTCTTAATCGCCGGAAAGTCGTCTCGGAGCTCACCTTACCGGGCTCCGTTGTAGCACGCGTCAAAGTTACACAGGACTACAAACGTCAGAACGCGGTAACTCTCGTTTCTTTTTAAATAAAATTTCAGAATAACTGACTCCCTTATTTAGCTTGCAGACAACCGCGGCACGTCGATCCGAGGCAATGGGTGGCCCGGAGAGGTGGCCCTGCTAGTTGAGGAGTCTTTTTCCAATAGCGAAGATGAGTATGATCCGACAGACGGTCGGTTCACCATTCTGCCCAAGGATGCTCGCAGCAGTGATATTACAATATTCATACGCTCAGTCGACGAGGACAGGGAGACAGTCGGAAAGGCAGATGGACGCTGGAAGGAACGTGATCGTAAAGTTGTCGAAGGTCAGTCCTGCACTTGACCGCTATTACTTCTCGCTGACTTTAATGTGGGCAGGGGCTCAACCGACAAAAATTTCAGCGAGGTTACCGCGCAAAGTCCCGCTCGACTGGTTTAATCCTACTATTTTCAACAAATATCCTGCCATCCTCAGGGCGCGCTACCGCGATAGCGGTGTGGCGCTTCCAGCAGCTCGGCACTGGGTGAATGGGCGAGTACCGGACAAATTCAAGAGCATGAGCAACACCGAGTTCAAGCCGTATAGCGACGAGGTGCGGGGCTATTACAAGCTTCCCACCGACGAAGAGCTGGCGCAAATGGATCTCGACGGCGACGCCGACGAAGAGTACGATGGGAATGGCCAGAAGATGGATGTTGACGACGAGGACGAACCTGCCACTTCCGACGAGTAGAGGATCTGTTGATTCATTATGCTTTTCCTCCTTTGTACTCGTGTCTGTATTCTTCATGCTTCCCCTCTCCATGTACTCATATACACAAATTCTATGCCATTCTATGCGATATGCAGTCTACTACAAGGCGAATAATACAAAATAACCATCACCTTAGCCGCGAGGTGAATCACTCAAGCTTAAAAATTTTGTCGCGCCAAGGTTTCCTGTTCTCCTAACCAACAACAATCCCGCAGATTTTGAAAACATAGATTTATTAAAGACTACTATGACTACAAACTCTGGACGTCGTAGAGCTTGGGGTACGTTCTTTTCAAAGGATAGCCAGCATGCCGCTGAGGCTGAGGGGCAAGACAAAGTGAGTCTGCGCAGCAAGGCACAGTCCCTTGTGGGCGAGCTCGCTGTTGACGCATCTGCTGTCGACGCGTCTGCTGTTGATGCTGGGGGGCTAGAGGCTTCGGTTAGAGACGAAAAGAAGCTCACCATTTTCTCGGAATCACACATTTCGGATACCGCTTCATCTGCGTACACCCATCGCCCATGTGCCTTCAAAATCCGGCACATTCTTCTCCCTCGGTTTCCAGAACGCGCGCAACCGTAATCTCGGAATCTGAGGGAGGATGGAGACTGAAAAGGGAAAGGTGCGCACCTTTGTACTTCGCCTCTCTTGCCAGGACTTGAGCTGTGGAGATTTACTTCATGCCGCGGCTCCCCCGAGTTGCGAACACACGGGCATGCATGGGTATACGTGCTTGCCCTCCACGGGGTCGTATGATCCCCACCCCGGGGATGGGCTGCGGGAACAGCGGCACTGCGAAGCACGCGTACGCCATCGGATCCATGCTTGTGATGACAGAGTTGGCCATCCAGGCGTTGTTGAACGCCTGCATCGCAGACGTGACGGTAGGCTCTGCGGTATCGGTCGGCGCCATGGCCACATCGCCCTGTCCCTGTCCCTGGCCCTGCTCCTGGCCAGCCTCCTCCTTGCTTTCTTCCTCCTCCATAGGAGCGGCACCCGCCGCGGGCTCCAGTGCATACTCATCCTTTGCAGCCACCTCACCGTGCTGCACATCGCGCACAAGCTGGAGGATGACGTCCCACGCGAGGCCCGCACGCAACACGCCGAGGAGGAGGTGCCACAACAAGCACAAGACACCGCATGCCTGCCAGTTCCACATGTCCGGGCCGACACCGGTGTCACCCGCCAGCAGCCGCACAGGGAACTCGCGCTCAAGGGCAGCGGAGAGCGCGCGCCGCATGGCCGCGTTGGTGCTCACGTAGACGTGATTGTTAGTGCATGCATGGGAGCAGAGCGCAGACATCGCAGAGGCGGTGTGGGCGAAGTAGCTTGGGGAGGACGGGAGCCAAAATGTTTTGAGCATATGAGCATAGAATAGACGTCAACTAGGAAGCACTGCGTAGTGGAAGACGAGAATTTGGCTTGCCACGTGAGCCAAACATCGGCCCGGTTCCGGCTGTTCGGCCGACTCACCATAATGTGAAAACTCGTGCAGAGGAGTAAAATGGGAACCATCTGTCCATAGAAAGGCTTGTATGTATTTAGCATTGATTTCCACCACCTTCGGAAGCATATAAATAGGGTGGGTTAATATCTATAATTCAATGGTGCACACCTTTACCATCAAAAAGTGATGGTAAAGGTGTACACCGTTGAATTATACATATTCATCAGGATAATTGGTGGCGCTAGGATCTTATATATAATATGTCTTAAATGTGAACAAAGACATCTATGGAGAGGAATGTAAAGAATGTGGGTTTCAAACAAAGTATAGAGGAAAAACAGATTCAATTACGACGTCCACGATTCAAAGACCAGCAAATAACCAGCAACTTCCGCGTTGTGATTCCATATGTCCCTTTTGGCCGTTTATAAATTGTGAGGTGGGTGAGGATGTGTGCCGGTTCTATAATACAAAGGTGATCAGACGGCGCTGCATCAACAATTGTTGTCCTAAAGTGCGGCCTAGGGAGGAATGGTGATCCGGCAGTGACCTATTGCGGGATCACTGTGTGCCACCTGATAAGCAGGAAGGTCTGTATCCGCCCTTCAAGCGGAATCTGGTATATATCCTCAATATAACCTGTGAGACAGATATCCATCTTGACAGGGTTCTTGAACTGAATTCCGCTGTTCCCTTCATGAGATCTTTTGCAACTGAAGGTTCGACCATCGAGTTTTAATTATGTAGGCTGGATGCTTGTGGGGGGTAGAACCAAGTCCTCTGCCAGGTGCGGCAAGTCGCTGACTGATCGCCATTGTTTTTGTCCTACAGAATGCAAGTAATCTAGGATCATTGTATATTCACGGATCCCAGTATCCTTCCCGTGAGCCAGAGTTTTGGCAACCGCAAGACCAGTAAGTGGCTGGAGAGCCTTATTCAAGTACGAGGCATCTGGTTGGAGTATTTGAGCTAATTGCCCAGCCAAATCATTGGGTGATATCTCGGATTGAAAATGGCTATCAGTGAGCATTGCTTCCAACCGGCCACGGCGCGCAGTCTGCCGTAACATTGTTAAGTCCATGTCATCTGAGTTGGTTATTAGCTTCACAAGAAAGTAAATCAGATGGGTATCTCTCACAAATTCGTTTATTTGTCTTGACTTTTCCAAACTCTCCGTTGAGACGCTCCCCGGGAAATTCACTCAGTACAGCCAAAGGGCCCCAGTGTTTCAGAAGGTCTCTGTTGTGCATTGCAAAGTGGTGATTGGGCAGAGTATCAAATCGAGTGAACAACTGGCGCATTGAAGTTCTGTACCGGATAAAATGATCCATGTACCGATTGGCCTCTGCATTTGAGGTTTCATATGAAGCAATGATGTTCAGGCAAGCAACAAGGTGATAGAAATTATCCAGTAGCCGAGTCGGGATATCCCCTTGATTCCACCAAAGTTCTGGGATTATCAAAGGGAAAATTACTGTAAAGAGAATAAGAAGTTCCTGAGCCTTGAGCTTCCCATGTGCAGCTTCACCGAGGTTTATCGGAGGGCGTCCAACCCAGGTAGGAAGTTGAACGTCTTTTATGCAAGTGCGGATAATTCCCAGTTGCTCTGGGGTAAAATCAAATGCACCGGCACCATCAAAGTCAAAGTCAGCTGGGAAGTAATCTTCATCTTGATCGTCTTCATCTTCCTCATTACCCATATCTAGATCCCCTGGGTTCTCTGGAGTGGGTGTTGTGGAACCTTCTCCGGAATCGATGTCCATGTCCTCATCTGCTGTTGTAGATGGTACCAAGGTTCCCCTCCACTCCGGACTTGTCTCTAGCTCTTCTGCCAAACCAGGTAGCTCCTCAGATGCTTCAGAAGCATCTGACTCAGAGAACTGTTCCTCCTTTCGCTGTTCAACCAAGTCTTTTGCAACATATCCTTGTCTTCCAATACCCCAGAGCATGTGGAGCAGATGTTCTGCATGCCCGTGGAGTGAGTTGTGCATAAAACCAAGGATGGTATGTTCGACAGGGTCCCAACCGAACAAATTATGCATGGGTGTCCAGCGTACACCATTTTCTTTAGCTAGTTCTTCTTTAGCAGTCTTGGTTGTTTCTGCTTTCCAATCTCGGCCTTGTTGTTTCACAGTAGCACCGTCATGGTAAGTCCAAGATGCACAGTTAAGGTCATCAATGTTATCAATTGTCACCAGGCAAAAGGAGCAGAATAAAATTGCATTGTGTGCCATGAATCCTGCAACTTTGCGTATGGCTCCGAGATCTGCAAGAAGCGGAAGAACTCTGGATTGTATGGGGACACTTTCAGGATGTCGATGAGTAGGAAGCCGCTTTCCTGGTGCCCGGAATTTATTCATGGCCTTGACAAAAGAGTCGAGAACGTGGGAGATGGTCCAAACATCTGGAATTCCTATACCTGGGATCATCCCAACAATGAAAATGTTTTCAAGGAGAAACCGAACTTCAATCGGTAGATTGAGGCAGTACAAGATGATTGCTCCACAAGAGACAACTTTTCCTATTATATGATTCATCAAGACAGGTACTGAGAGATTTGGGGAGGGCTTACCTGCAATCTTGTTGGTGAAAGGGTTGAACCAATCAATATAGATTGCCCACACCAAGTTGTACTGGAAGGTCACAAAATTTCCCAAACTCCGCCATGCAGGACTATCTTGAACATCATGCATAACATCATCAGGACCAGTTGGTGGTCGGTTCTGGTTCCGCAGGGCTGATTTCTCCAGATAGTCCTCAATCACAGGGCGAGCTAAAAAGAACTGGAGCCACGAGTCGAATGATTGAGTGCTGTACATTCGTGCAGGTACACGCTTAACACCCTTTCGCGTTTTGCGGTTCCTCCATAATGCTGCTCCGCATGGGTCTGACCTAGGGGACTTTTTCCATGGACAGAACTCTGGCATGTTATGTATTATTGGATATAATGTCCAACATTCTGGGCAGCAAGCAGTTCGATTTATTTCTGGTTCGAGTCCCTGCTGATAGATGGTCCTGATGTCCTTTGGGAGCTCAAGTGCAGGTGGTGTGCCATCTAGCCCTGCAGATTGGAGGACACTGAAGACAAGCCCAAGAACTGTAGCCAGAATGAACTGTAAAGCCTTTAGAACTGTGTTTGTGGTTTCTCGACTGAATCCAGCATGCAAATTGACCCAGGCCACAAGTAGGTAACATAATTTCTTCACTGGCAAAAGTGCTGTTGGACAGGTTTATTTAACCAAATACATATCCAATGCATGCTCAATGCTCACCCTTTTCGAAATCTGCAATAGATGGGAAGTGCAAGGTCGATTCTGTTTCCTCTTCCATTGGTTCTGGTGGGGTACCCTGCCGTGATCTAGTTGTGGTGGCCAGATTTTCTCGCGCATCCCGACGCTCATGCTCGGATCGGGTTGAGGTGGATACTGTTTTTCCAGGTTGCCGCAGACCATCTCGGAATTCAAACAGACGAGAGCAGCGGGAGCAGATACAGACAGCCATGAGTGTAGAGTCTAGAGACGGGGATCATATTCGACATCTCTGCCTTTACGTATGTCTACTGTGGTGTACTTGGATTCAGAAGCTCGACCGGAAAGATCCGCCAGCCATCAGTATCATGCTTGTTTTTTGATCAACTGCCGGACCGTTTGATGCCTTCCCGCGAGCCTTCCCACGAGCCTTCCCGCGGTGTTCCTCTGCAGCTTCCCTGCCGGAAGGCACATGTTGCCTTCCACGGGGTTTTCCCCCGGTGTCACCCCTGAATCCGCTTTCACCGCCGCCGCTCCCGAAGAAGCGCTTGACATCTACGATTCGGGCGCCTCCATTCACATGACGCCCTCCCGACACCGTTTAACGAATTATCGGGCTATCCCGCCCTGAGGTATCACTGCCGCCAACAATCAGACACTCGATGCCGTTGGAATGGGAGACATGCACGTAGAAGTGCCGAATGGGCTGTCTCGGTCGACGGGAGTCCTCGTGAAGGATGTCTTGCACATACCTAAACTCGGTCCCACCCTCATTCCATCGGACGCATCGCGCCGGCTACGCCATCCAATTCCGCGAGAACGAATACCGTATCTTCGACACCAAGCACCGCCGCATCGGCACAATCCCTCTCGTCCGTGGACTCTACAGTGTCACGGTCGCGCACAAAGACCTTCGCGCGAACGTCGCGGCGTCGGACGGGCCGCTCGTCGCAACTCATGAGGAGCTACACCGGCTCCTGGGACATCTACCCATTGAGTCTGCCAAGAAATTAGTCAAGAACGAATTGGTGGACGGAATAGAGTTGGACAAGAGTGCACGCACCTCAACCAACGACTGCAAGTCATGCCTGCACGGCAGGATGACTTGCAAACCGATCTCCAAAACCACAGAACGCACGGCGACAGGGAAGATCGGTAATGAGGTACACACAGACATGTGGGGACCCGCTACCGTCGAAACCCCGCAGCACAAGCGCTACTACTTCTTGTTTACTGACGAGGCATCGCGCTACACTGTCGTCGTGTTTATGCATGCGAAGGACGAGACGTTGGAGTCGTTTGAGGATGTTGTTGCGCGATGGGAGACGGAGCACGGGATGAAGATCAAGATACTTCATTCTGACAATGGCGGTGAGTACAAAAGTCGGGAGTTCGACAAATACCTAGCTAAGAAAGGAATCCGACACCGTCTCACCGTCCACGACACCCCCGACCACAACGGAGTCGCCGAAAGACTCAATCGCACGCTTCTTGAGAAAGTCCGCGTGTTGTTGCACGCAGCTGCGTTCCCCGCAAACCTATGGGGCGAGGCATTAAAACATGCGGTGTGGTTGAAGAATAGGACGTCTACCAGGGCGTTAGGTGGCCGCACGCCTTACGAGGCGTTCCACAGCTCGAAACCGGACTTACGGCACATTCACGAATGGGGCTGCAAAGTCGCGGTACACGTCGAGAACGGAGGGAAACTTGATGGACGCGCTCGCGAGGGCAGATGGGTCGGATTCGACCTTGAAAGCATCGACGGGCATCGCATCTACTACCCAGACAACCGTTCCATACGCGTTGAGTGCAGCGTGAAGTTTCCCGAGGTTAGACAGAGTGGTGGTATCTATAGAGTGCTGAATGAGGGGGAGAAGGCGGAAATTAGGGTCGAAGAAAAGTCCGAGAGCATCCAGCACGCACCTGCTGTCGCTCCGCTACCCGTACCGATACCTCCCCGCACGATGACTCCACCTTCCCCACTCACCACGCCTCCAACCACCCCACCCGAGACTCCTAAGACATTTCAAGCGCGATAGACCCGAGGAACATCGTTGAAGGGACGCGGACACGTTGCGCTGCCTATGTGGCGGACGATGGAGATGATGAGTTCTACCTTGGGATTGAGTACGCCTAGATGGGCATGGGAGGATTATCAGACTCACCTACTGTGGAAGAAGCGATGGAACGGGAGGATTGGCCGCAGTTCAAGGCGGCGATGGACGTGGAGATGGAGACAATGAAGAAGACAGGCACGTTCGGTGACAGCTTGGTTCCCAGGCCCTCGGGCCGAAATGTTGTGGGATCCAAATGGGCGCTGCGGATCAAGCGCAAAGCCAACGGCGAGGTCGATAAATACAAAGCTCGACTTGTCGCTCGAGGCTTCACCCAAGTCCAGGGTGTTGATTACTTTGAGACATTCTCACCCACAGCCAAACTCTCTTCCCTCCGCACAATTTTATCCATCGCGACCCGCTTCAACTGGGACATCAAAGTCTTTGATTACCCCGCCGCGTTCTTGAACGGAGAGTTTACGGCCGACGAAGAGATTTATATGGAGCAGGCACCCCATTATACGAACGGCAACAGTGAAGAGGTCGTCCGACTTGGGCGCACGATCTATGGTTTGAAGCAGTCGAGGAGAGTTCACTTTTCGGCTTGCCATATGGGCTTGCGCCCGCGTCAACGGGCTTGTTCGGGCTTGGGCTTGGATTTGGGTGTAGATCAAAGCCCAAGCCCGGCCGATCGGCTTGCAAGCCCGTTTGTCGGCTTGGCAAGCCCGTTTGCTCGCTTAGCTGAGAAATGGGCTTGCGCATATTTCTCGTCGCCCTCGGACTAACTTCTGAATCCAAGTGAATACACCACATGCAGTAAGTACATACTTCTAAGGCTTGCAATCTTTTTATGGTATTTTGCTCACTGATGTGATATGCCGCCGCCGCTGAGAACGACGTAGGGCAACATTATCAATTCACTTCCGAAACATGGGCTTGTCGCACTAATATAGTCTTATCATATTTATCCATCCCTTGGAACCAAATGATTTCTCACAACTCGAATTCCCGGTCTACTAGAATCGATTTTTTCGTGACATGTTAGAATGAGTTGTTGTAATGACTCAAATTATTCCACTGTACCTATGCCGACTCTTAATACCAGCTTGGCAAGTCTTTACTACACACAAGACGCTAAACCTTCCAAGGTGGTCTAATTCTTCACTGGTACATTTGTATCTAGTCTCTCTTGGGCAGCAGAATGACTTGTATTATTCGGTGTCTTTTATCATTCCACAGACTGAGCACAAAAGAAAATTGCCCTCATTGAGTATGTATGCTCGAAGGCTTTTGTCCTACATGAATCATTAATGTTGCCGCGACTCGAAACGTCGAGTCGCGGCTCGGGAAGTCGACTTGAAAGTAAATTTGACTCGACTCAACTTGACTTGAGACAAGCAAGTCACTCGAAGTTGACTTGAGTCGACTCAAGTCATTCAAGTGGAAGGGTATTTTCGGAAGATATGCCAATACATCCAAGATGGCACTTATATCATACCTGAAAGTCCGTTGGAAACAGGACACCAAGCCCAGAAGCAATAGAGACCTTGCGGTGAGCCACCGGTAGCCACCCAGTGGCTCCCGAGGCATGTGATTCTGGTGGCGCCCTAAATGATGTGCAACCCACTCAAAATGAGCCACCGGCTGCCACCGGACAAAATTGGGTCAGCCACCAGATGACATCATCCCCGCGTAGCACCAGTGGAGCCACTCGGTACCGCATGCCTCGGGAGCCACCGGGTGGCTACCGGTGGCTCACCACAAGGTCTCTAATTAACAAGCCAGAAACTGGTTCTCCTTGGGATTTCAAGGTATAGAACACCCAAAAACTTGAAATTTCATACCCATTATGCTCTTTTGTGTTCCTCAGACTATTTCAGTGCCAAAATGATGAAGTGGTCGTTCGCTAACTCGTTTCGATGAGAGTTGAACCGTAATCAGATAAACACAAACACCGTTCATTTCCGATGCATTCATGCACTCATTGGATCGTGTTCTTCATTACTCTTTACACAAACCTCTGTCTGTGTTCTCAATTAATTTGCTGGTTTCTGACATTCCGCATTGAGTACTGCCAGCTATTTGTGCCATCAATTTAACTGGAGGAACACTTTGGGCCATGCAGCACCATCGGTATTGTACAAGCGGACAGGAATCCACAGTAAGACATGCTGTGTCCCACTACTTCATTGTTTCTCTGTACCGAATATCCCGAGGGACCTGCTAGAGAATCTCGGAAGGAATCCTAGGTTAACTGAATCATCATTGCTATTAGCTTCAAAATGCATCCAGCGGGTGGAATTCACTTACATTGACCGGAACATCAAACCCCTTGAGGCCATTCCGCACAATAAGAAGGAAAAAGAGCATTGATTCGTAAAAATGGTCAAATATAGCAAATCTAATTTTTCCAACCAGGTTTCGCAGGCAGTAATATTGGAATTGTTGGATGTATGATTCTCAGTTTTCTGATGTGATGGTCCGTCCGAGTGTGCAAGCCTATGTAATGCAATTACTTTGACTTCCCAACCACCTCAATATTTCTCCAACTCAAATATTCTGAGCTGCCCAGCAAACTTCATGGAAAATCTTGACTGAAGTGGACGAGACTCTAGCCCAAATACTCACAATTGCTATTGCATCAAAATGCATCCAGTATGTGTAATTTACTTGCGGGACCTGAAATTTCGGTTATTGAAGCCCATAGAGGTTATCCGGCACGACAGCAAGGAAAGAGAGTACAAATCCGTAAATATGGCCAAATATAGCAAGCCTACAATTTTCAACCGGGTTCAATTAACTCAGTTTATCGTTTTCCTGGGCTCTCGAAAGTTTTGAATATTGAACCTGACTTGAGTCGACTCAAGTCACTTGAAGTCAACTTGGACTGACTTGCAAGTCGAGCCAAGTCTGGCATTTGACTCAACTCGACTCAACTCAAGTCGGCTACAAACTCAACTTCAAGTCAGCCGGAGTCTTAAGTCGTGGCAACATTATACATGATATAAAGGCTGCTCGGGTGTAGGCGGCGAGATTTTGAGCTGACCGACACACAAGCCCGTTCGTGTGATGCCATCAGACAAACGGGCTTGGGCTTGATCTTGGCGGAGACAATGTTCATGGCAAGAACGAGTGTCAGAAGCATAGTTTATTACTAAAAACCGATGTTTAGTCGACTTAAAGAGATCTGATACAGAGTTTCGCTGCATAGGATCGAAAATCTTGTTGATGTCGACTTAAAAGTTGAACACAAGCCCGTTTGTCTGATGGCATCAGACAAACAGGCTTGTGTTGGGCTTGTCGATAATTTAGACATTTGTTGGAGGGATCCTGGCATTTTTTAATTGTATTAAGGCCGGTGACCGTTTATGTTGCCTTTTGGTATCAGTTCTGCAAGAGAGCGACATTTTTGGCTTGCAAGCCCGTTTGTTGGCTTAGCAAGCCTGTTTGCTCATTTAGCCCAGCCAAAATTTGATACCGGCTTGCACACATTCTCGACCGCCACAAACTATGTACTTTATCAGATGTGTCTAATATGTGTCTACTTCCAGAGCTTGTGAGTTTTTCCCATTGTTTTGCTCAGTAGTGTGATACTACCTCATTGCCGCCCGGAACGACTCAGTCCAATATCGTCTATCTGCGTGATTATGCGGCTTGGCAAGCCCAGTTTAATCCACCAGTATTTGTCCATTGCTTGGTGTCGAAAATTGTGAGCCAATAAAGTTTCTGTCTGCCAGCCACAATTTGTTCCATCATATACTACTGTGTCAAGTGTGGAAATTGTAGTAGATTAAATTGCCTAACTACGACAATTGCACTGAACCAACCATTAAATAGCTCATCAAAACCTACCTCCTTGAGTGAACCCTCCAGCGTCATGAGGCATTTTGCCATGCAAACTGCCCAACAAGGTTAAGCTTTAGGCGCAAATTCCCTACTTTCAGGCTTCTTCGTCCTCGTCTAGCTGGATTGCTAGATTTTATGTATTCAAGGGGGTGTACCAACCATCAAACTCAATGTTTTAATGGTGGTGAACAAAATGGCTTGTGCCAGGTGCCGCAAGCCGTTCTCCTTGGCCAACAGGCTTGTGCGCAGCTTGCCTTAAACTATTACCTTACCCCCTCCATCGTTTAGGTCATTAATTCCTCGCAAACCACATATACTCCTATTCATTGAAAGCATCTTGACTCGTTGAAGGCTGGCCAGAATCAATGAGACATCGATCCATCTAGAATTTCAACGAACCAGTGGACAGTTCGAGCGAAGCGGCTTGGGGTTGGGCAAAGTGACTGGTGTGGATGGTTTGAACCTCAATCACCGGGCTTGTTTCGATAACCTGGGCTTAGTCACGCATTGCAAGTTGTCATGTCGACAGTTCTCTGTTGACCTGTACGTTAGGAGACCGTTTTAATCGATAATGGTGGCAGCGGGAACGAGCAGGGAAGCATCAGGCACCAGTAATCAATGACTTACTTACAGTGATAAGGCTTGGTGTAAGCGAGCTCAAGTCAAGCCCAGCCGCAAGCCAAGCCGTCCAAGCCCGCACAGCTAAATTTAAACTCCGCTAAGCGGGGCAGCCCAGCCGTTTTGGCAAGCCCGTCGGCTAAGTCTGCTCGCATCCATACGTGGTTCCGAGTACTCGCTGGGTTGGGTTAGCGAGATTTACCCTGGTTGCACAACTTGCTTTCACCCACTCGAGTTTGTACGAACTTCACCCAGAAGCCTCGAACCACTGGTCCAAGCGGTGGTACCATTTCCCAAAGTTCCCTGCCTCTGCCACGCCGACATTATCAAATTGATCCTTGGGCGCAGCTTCAAAACGGCTGCACCGCTCTCCCTCGTCTTTCATCTTCTCACAGGCACTCCAACACTGCGCTCGTGCCCTCCAATGTGGCTGATTTTGATTCGATTTCCACATCTGGCCTCCCGGTCTTCAATCTTATATGCAGGAACTCCACGCTCGCTGGGTGGCCTTGCTTTTGTGGGTTAGCCGATGGTCTTCCCTCCTCTCTGCTGCTCATTCGGGTTTATCTTAGACATGCCCATCGGCTTGCGACCTGAATGCACCCGCGGCGCCGAGGCCCTGGCCATCCACACCCATAACCACGACTGTTTTCTACTATTTTATTCGAGGAACTTATCCGAAAAACAAGACACTTTGTGTATAGTTTCAGAGGCCAAGGCGACGCCTTCTCGTCGATTTCCTGCTCAGCGACCTATATATGTCCAACTCCCTGTGTACGCGGGGCGAAAGTGGACGGACTACGCAGTGAGTCGGAGCCCTTTATCGATGGCAATCGCGATGTTATCGCTTGAGGAGTCTTGGGGCATCTAATCGCAAATGTGAGATGGCTCAAAATGATCACGAGAGCCACAAGCTCTCACCGTGAGTTTGGAGATCGGACGGGAAGCACGTCTCGCGGCCAAAGTCGAACTTTCCAACGAATATTGTTCTAGGTCGTCGTTCGCCGCCTTGATGTAGTCCCGTGAATTGAGCGTGACGAGAAGCGAGTTCGTGTAGAGGTGAGCCACTTGTAGGAATGCGAATGAGGTTTATGTGACGGGTGGCAGCAATCATACGGGACTCACGAAGCAGGAAAAAGAAAATGCTGGCAAGTAAATCAGCAAGCAAGCAAAGGCATGCCTTGCAGTGAACGACGTACAAAAGGAATGTGTTGGGCCAAAGGATAATCTGAACGCAGAACAGTCAGCTCGACAGGCCACGAGATTTCGGTCCATCTTCTGAGACGCACGGTAACAGTACAGAGGATCGCGCTGATTGCAGTCGGCAGGCCTGTGAAAGCTCGATCAATCCCAGCCAGCGAGCGGCGCATCGGGCTGGTCAAAGAATGTACAGACCAGTATTGAAGGTGAATATCATCTGAATTGCTCGAAATAAAGCATCAACACTGAAGGATACCGAATGCTGTGCGCCTCACCAGTCTATTGATCAAGTCTGTCGTTCTTTTGTACCCCGTTTTCGAGGCCTGCAGTAGGATGACCATGCTGACTGATATCGCGACATCCGTGACTGCCGTGAGAGTCATGGACGTGATTGAGAGCGGCTGAAAGAGCGAGTTGGAAGCGGTGACGCTGGTAGAACATATATAGGTACATACTTTCAGTTCAATTACTTGGAATAGGAATTTGAGTTGGACGCTGAGGAGAATCGTTAGCACGAACAGAAGCAGAGAGAGAGTAATCTGTTTACGCCCTGACTCCATAAACTATATACGATAGGTTCAGTGAATATCCAAGAGGCGGAGCACGTGTATTCATACCGATTAACACCGCTTAAATGTTAAAGAGACATTGGTCACAATCAGAGTTTAATTGAGAAATTTATAGGACGCACCGGATGATGTACAACTGAGTAGCGACTGTAGTTATCAATCAAATTGAAGATTGTGACCAGGGAAAAAACGAAAGCATACCATAATAGCTGCTACAAACAGCCTGTTTCCAACTGGAGAAGATCAGTCAGACATTGTGCGCTTTGCGTCTCGGACATACTCTTGTAGATCCGCCAACAGTAAAATCTATACTGGCGCTGTCAGCATGCATTTGGATGGAAGGAGTCAAATTGACTGACTGTTGTACGAGAGTCGCTATTGCGCAACTGAAAAAGACCTCGATCATCAGAGAGCTAAGTGCCAAGTCAGATGCGTCACAGATCAGATAAAGCAATCGAGACAACGCACTTGACGACAGAAATATAGATCTCTGGATCTGATATAGACGAGACTATTCAGGTGTCGGTGAACGAGTGAAGGTGTTGTGACGAGTAAGACACACCTAAATATTTGTATCCTATAGATGGCTCATGACATTGCACAGTCGAAAGGTGAACAGCACACACCTCCATGGCATAAAAAGGCAAGTTGGACCGTATCGAAAATCAAGACCGCGGAGACCTGGGGATGTGAAATATCCGGTTTTGCGATTTAACGGAAGACATACCAGGGAGGTCAGAATGAGCGGATCTTTGGCGTGGTACTTGCGGATATATATCCAGAATTGCAACACCCCAACTAGTGTCCGGTATCAATGCCGAGCCCCTGTGGAGCATTGGTACAACGCACCTCCATACAACCTTGAGAGGCGGCAGAATATTAGCGCCTGGGCTAGGTATGTTATCGGGAGACTTACACCGAGGATACCACTATAGAAAGGAACAGCGCGCCATAAGTGTTGTCAATGGTGGATTTCATACTGGGATGCGAAGAAACCAGCGGGTCAGAGACGACGGGAATTCTGAGTATTTAAGTGCCTCGACGGACGGTGATCGAAGGAACTGTGGAACGCTTGAATGCCCGGGTTTGTGGGGATACGTGTGGGACGGTGATAGTATGTAGTAAGGAATCTGCCAAAGCTGTCATTACTTGACGAAGGCCGGCGGGGATGAAGAACGCTCATTTGTCAGGTCTCTCCATACTCAGGCACTCAGTACCCCTTCGTCAGATAATTGCGAATGCCAATGCGCTGTCATGTAAATGACAAGAGTGCGATTGGGAAGTCGAAATGACGAAACACGGGGAACCAGGGGATAGGGGATTAGCGTTACATGTCAGAATATTAACATTCGGAATGGAAAACTGTCGACAGGTTGTACCACTCCTTCGCCGCAAGTCGGCTCGGGAATTTGTGAAGTGCGTAACATCGGGAACCTCCCTCCGTAGTGCCGCACGTCCACAGTGGTCTGGCTTCCCAGGTCTATGCGTGCGGGTATGCTGATAATGCTGGACTGGAGGGATTTACAATATCTAGAAATCGCCACAACTGGTTTGTTGAGACGTTCACACTTCACGACAAACGCCAAAAGAGCGGGGAGTTTTTTAGAATATAGAATAATAATTTTATACAATGCACATTGATATAGTCAGTGCAATATATTAAAGTGTGCTCCGAAAATATTTCTTAGAGGGGCTGTGACCGAGGAAGGTTTGGTGAAAGTCTCCCAATTTGTGAGGCGTTTCCCAAAATTTAGGTGACTCCAAGCTGAATTTCGGGTAAGTATCCTGACAGAAACGGTCTTATCACTCATTGCCCGAGGTTCTGCTTCACGATGCTCAGAAGCAACTCTAACACCGCAGCATGTGCAACGGGTTACAACATCAGAAATCCATCATTTTTCGCATGGAAGCTCCACTAAGGCCCAGAGCATCCTGATTGCCTAACCGCTTGTCATTCAGTAATTCAATGACCAAGTGCTTCTGATGTTGCTTTGCCACTGGTAAGCGTTCTAAACATCTTAGGTGGGGTTGAATTGTTCTGAGATTCTTTGTGAATTAGGTGTGCTGGACGCCAAAGTAAAAACAGTTTCCAATCATATTTCCCACTCCTCCCAGCATGAGCGAAACGGCGTCGACGAGATGCCGAGGACAGCTCGTGGCGTCGACGCGCCGCATATGAAGAAGCAAGTCTCCCGTCACCCAGAAGTCACTCCCCTGCTTAGTCGAAGATTATTAAGTCCCAGGGCGCTCTTCGTTATCTTCTCCATTTTGCTTGAAACGCCTTGAAACGCGGAGCCCTGCGGCTACTGCTACAAGTTTTTGCCGCTACGCACCTTGGAAAATTTTTGAGCTGACAGTCAGGAGTATCACTTATAACATACGAGCTTGGAGCACATTTTGTTGTAGTGTTTGTCTATGAGAGACTAAGTATCACTGTATGCATACGGCATAGGCTTCAGATAGATTTTTTACCACCATCTGCTCTGGCCGCAAATGAATCGATGCCGTTAAAACAGGGACAGATGCCATCTCCCTATGGAAAAAGGCAGACAGGGAATGCATGCGGGTCGACAGTTCGAGAATCAGGTTCAATAAGATATTCATCGGGACCAGAAATGAGGGGGGAGTCGGTAGAACGGAAGAGAGGCGCTGGCTGCGATGGAGCGACAGGACTGAAAATCGATGGAGTGAGGAAAGCCTCGAGAAAATCCAGGAGCATATGGGGTGCAAGTCGGCTGGTATTGGTAGGGTTTTATCAGTGTTGCATAAGGCTGCCGAGCAGCAGCAGAGGTCCAGCCTCAGTCTGAACTGTGAGCCTGTAACAGGACTGAAGTCTGACGCTCAGAGATACGGTGAGAGCGGCGTGAAATATCAAGGACGATTGGAACCCAGAGGGCGGGAGGGGATTGAGCGAGGCGAGAGCGTGAAATCCGTCGGTGCGAGTTGGCCCTCGAGTGAGACTTGGAGTTGAGTGAGCTTGAAGGGTGAGAGTCTTGATGATCGATCGTGATGGCATCACGTGACAAGATGTGACACGTGGCCGCGGAGGATGCCGCTGATCCGCCGTCAAGGCGACCGCCCACTGACTCGGATTTGTGATTTTCTCTTCCCACCTTGTTCCTACCGTAGCTCAGGCTCTTCAAGCTCGCATATATCGACCTCAGGGAGGCCAGGGTACTTTAGTGTGCGGCACTAAGGATGGACACGGGTATACCCGAGGGTACCTTCGGGCGTACCCGTACCCGGACCAGCCAAGACCGTACCCGTATACGGGTCGGGTCTAAAACCCGTACGGGTTACCCGCGGGTCCTCGATGCACCCGCGGTCTCCAAACCCGTCGGGTATACCCGCGAAATCTGGAGCATAAATAATGTCTCATTGTCAAATAGGGTGCAGTATAATAGACCGAAGGTACGTCCACACTCTCACAACAACCAGTTCCTCATAAGTATGTCATAAGGGTAGGCAATTACGTTGTTATCTGCTGTATGTAGTTTAGATTTGAATGAACACTTCTCTTTGTTTCTTTTCACGAGAGACAAAGTGGAATTGTACAAGGTAGAAAAGAATTGCCATAACGGTTCTCGGCAACGGGCTTGATTATACTGAGGTATAACCTCTGATAACTGACCGTAATGGGTCATAGCCCGTATAAGTTCCATAAGGGCTTATAAGTAACCTGGGATAGCGCCATTTTTCTAAAATCCTACAGGCTCATTCGACCTTATAAAAACCTATACTAACTTATCTCTCCATATAAAAGATTCATCGACTATCATGAATCTCGTGGAGTCTGACTATAAGTGAGACTAGCTGAAACCAACTATGCACCCAGATATTTTGGGCAATCGCCTACATTTGATCAGGATGTATGCAGTCTGTCGACCTTCAGTTCTGCGAAGCTTTTCGAAAACGCATGTGTCATGCGGTCTTAGGCGTTGGCGGTCCGGATTTGGCGCAGTGCTTAGAGGGAAGCTCACAGTACTGGATTCCGTTGATGCTAACAAATCCAATGTAAAGGTTTCATCGCACGCTATACGCGTGAGGAAGTTCCACACCGGAACCCTTCCCATGATATCGCTGGTATTGTACAAGATAAGAAATTGTGTCCTGTCCAGATATGTGCTCCACGAAATTTACTACCCACACCTCGCTCCCCATCTCACTCTCCAACAGCCAACTGAAGATGGTTTGTCCTTCTAGCATATTCAACCGGATCCGCCTCTCGTGATAGCATGACAGTGTCTTTTTCCAGCGCTCTTCTGTCCCCACAACTCCGTCCTCTTGATCCTCGATCCATGCATCGAATTCCTCCCTCGTCATCGGTGACTCGAGCGCCCGATTTATGGCATGCCGAACGTCCCCGACGCTCACCTACTCTCCCGGCGCGTATGCTGTCATCGCCCACGGTAGCATCGGCGAAACCAGGCTCAGCGACCGGCTGTGCGGGTTGATGATCCAAGTAACGTGACCCAAAGCGGATTGCCGCGACACGGAAGATCATCAAGGTGGGCGGGGCCGGAGATGTCGGGGAAAGAGACGAGGGCATCGGGCGAGTGGAGGGCGTCGTCGAGCGAATCTCCCCTACGCTCCCAGGGTCACATACGTCCAGGGCCTCGCTGCCATCCGAACGGATTTTCGACCTGAAATGTCTGACGAGTACACGGCGAACACCTTTCTTGACAGAGCCGTGAGTTGCTTTCCACCCAGTAATTCAGCGCTGAAGGCTAGGCTCAGCGTGTAAGGAGGTGTGAAGAAGATCTCCGTACTGTTCGACAGTGAGGGCATAGCTGGTGTGTCGCCGATTAGACTTTGAGAGAAACCTGGGGGATAGGGATGATGGGTAGGCCAGACTTATACAAGGCTCTCAGTGCTTTGTATACCAGAGCACATGTGCCCCTGCCTATTGCAGTCAATTGCCCGATTGGGTGTCAGGAGGAGTCCTTCAAGCAAGTTACTCTTTTCAGCGGCTGCTATTATAATGGATATCAATCGCATTCACGCTTTCACGGCGAAGTCGGTCGTTTCCCAGGATCCTGATCTCCGGGGGGTTCCTCGTCCCGGACCCGTGCATTTGGTCCGGATCTACTTCACGGGGCAACAGGTATTCAATTCAGAACATTTGTGGCGAGAAAACGGATCTGCAGCCATATCAGTGGCTACGGGCTCGAAGCCAAAATTCACCAGCAGAGCCACAATCAATCGAACCGCTCTGTCCAGTTTTCAAGCTCACCCGAGCCTGCCAAAAGCATGCAGGAGAACATTGCGGGGGATTCCCTGACTTTGCAAGGCATTAGCAGAACAGTACAATGATAAATAGAATCGCGCCCTAGTGGTGCAATAGAATACTTAATCGACGCTCCTAGTCCGAATTAAGGCTCCAATTGTTTCGTTTTCGTTTGTGGTTTTGGACAAATCAAACGGAAATGGAAGGAAAACGCTTGAAAACTGTTTAACAGTTTGTAGACGGTAATTTTTGACGAGGATGTAATGACTTTCTTCGATCACAGATATGGTTTTAATCAATTTGTAGGCATGCGGTTTGAGCTTCCTTATTCTGATTCTTTCCCGTGTGAGGTTCAAATAAGGCGGAGTCTATGTTGGGGACTCACTGAGATTGCCAAGCACAGTCGGCAATTGCCGCCCTTGGACGGACTCTGACCCAACCCAGTGCAATATGCTGAATGCAAGATTTATAAATCATCTGGAGACTTGAAACTGGGTTTTACACCTTATCACATGTCCATAAAAAATGTTACAGGTCTTGGCTGGGTCAGTGACTCACTCAAAACCGTTTAACCGTTTGAAAACTGCCGTTTTCATAGATCCGTAAACTAAATGAAAATAAAAACGGTAGTTTCCGTTTACAAATGTTTGCAAACAAAAATAGCTGGAGCCTTAGTCCGAGTACCTCTGTCCCCCCTCGCTATATCTCTGTGCCCCATCCAGCGGCTCCTCCTCTGTAAACTTCACATTGACGGGCGCGTACTTTGTGGACTTAGATCTCCCCGACGTTCCGCTACGCTTGATATACAGACCCACGCCGATGACCAAGAGGAACAGCAGCACGAGCATATTTCCGCTTAGCAGTCCGATGATGATCAGAGCGTACTTCTGCACGTTCCCATTACCGCTGTTATTAGCAGCGTCGGCCGACGCAACAGCGTCGAAGATCGCGCCGGCCGCGGTGGGCGTGGCTGTGGGCACGCCGGCGGGAGTGGTGCTGGCTGTGGGAAGTGTGGAGCCGGGGGTAGCAGGGACGAACCCGTCCGGGATGCCCTGTAACTCTAGGGGCATGTTAGCGAGCTGGGCCATGCGTACGTTTTGCACGTCCTCGATTGCGCTTCGGGGGTCGACCACGGAGAGGATTTGGATGTTCGCGGCGCCGGTGGGAGATGTTGCGATTGTGTCGCCGAAGTTGAACCTGTGAAAGATAAAGGACGGTGATAATCTCAGACGGGGGATGAAATGGACAGTGAGAGGAGAGTCGTACACGGAGTAGAAGTTCCTCATGAAGGTATCTCCAAAGAGGGAGTCGTATTCGACCGAGCCGGGAAGAGCACCAATGGGCGAAGCACAAACGGTGACTTGGTTCCCGTTGTCATCTGCGTGCACGGTGATGTCTGATAAATCCAGCGGATGTATCGGGAAGTATTGTCCTCTGCACAGGCGTATGAGCAGAGAATATGAAAGGACAAGACACAAACCCAATAGAGACCGTCACAATCGAAGAGGTGTTGCAAGGGATGAGGAAGATCATATTCTCGCCGTCCAGCCCTAAAAGGGCACCGGGGATTTGCGAATAGAGGCCGTAGAGGATGTCTGCCGGAAGGGTGGCGGTGGGGGTTCCGGTGTCCATCAGGACAGCGAAACTGCCGCTTGGGGCATTTGGTACGGTGGACGTCAGAGGTACGTCCACGCCGTCAACGCTGAGGCCATCCACAAGGACGCTCCAGCGGCCGTTATTTCCGGGGAACAGTGGCACCGCGGGCGCCGCCACGATGCCCGCCGCGTAGGTCTCGTCCAACTCGTTGATAGTGAACGACGCGTCGGCTGAGCCTTCGAGGTCATCCGTGCGAGAGAGCGAGATGCCGATGAAGTTGTCCTGGGCTGGCGTCTGGTCGAACACGTTGAACAAGAAGGGCTGGCCGACAGCGGGGCCCAGCACGCCTGAGATAGATGAGGCCGTGGTTCCGTCAAAGGCTAGTCCTATGAGTCCGTCGAGCCCGACGTCAACTATCGCACCCAAACCGACCTGTGAAAATGAGCATGAGCAATTCGGCTTTGCGCTGAGATTAACATACCGACGTTGCATTCATGAAAGCTGAAGACAGTCAGTTCGGCCGATAAGTAGTGTGCCGATCAAGGTAATACATACCTTGGGGGCCGTATGTGTATCCGCCGAGACTCATCGTTGCGAACCCAGTTGTTCCAGTTACGTTGCCGCCCCCATAACCGATCCCAACGGGTAATGAGCCCGTTGTATCGTACTGGAAATCAGGGGTCGACACCACCCTGCAAAGAGTGTAAGTTCCCCGCAGATATGAAGTAAAGACCGATTAGGCACCATAAATCAGAGCTCCCTGTATCGATCGCTACGCGGAAGTCTGTGAAGCGAATTAGCAGAGGGCCGGCCATGGATAGTATGACGAACCCCGGTCGTTCAAAGTCACGGTAGCAACATACTAGAATGCCAACAATTAACGAACAGATGAGCAAGCAGTCATGAATAAATACTCACGCGGTAAGGGACTTGTTCCAGTGTGCTACTGCTTGCGTTGCTCGAGGCGAGGTTGGAAGCCGTGAGAGCGTGCTTGGATGTGGGCCGCTGCTTGTTGTGCGCTGAACTATGCTTGGCGCGTATCACAACCGCCAAAGACGGGGTGGCTGCAAAGAGAAGCCATGGAAGGGAGGAGATCCGCATGTGTAAGGCGGAAGGAAATTGCGAGACAAGAAGGAATGACCGTGTCAAAAAGCGGGGAACGGGTTCTTATATAAGTGCGGGAACAGCATTGCAATGAAAGGGGCGGCTAGGAAAAGGAAATAACCTTCCCGCGATTATAGCCAGCGCATCGGCCAAGGAACGCCCGAACCGTGGGGTGACATCCGAACTGCCAATCTCTCCCGGGTCGCGGGTGTGATGGGTGGAAAAAAGTAAGGTGTGGGCCATCCAATGACGTGCCGTTCAAGTGGACGAAAGGAAGCCAGCTGCCCAGTTTTGCAGAGGAGGACGGGATTCTTAGGCAAGCGTCTTTTGCCGAATCGGCTCGGCCCGAACCGCTCAGCGGCGAGCGCGAATCTAACGATCCAACGTTGATCTGACACCGCTCTCAGGGGAAACCGTTTCCTCGTCCGATGAACACCACACAAAATATGGGGAAAACAATAAGACAGTCTGGGATTCATGACGATCGATGCCGTATGCGAGGGAATGGCATAGCACCGCAAAAGGACGGAGCATGACATTTGCGATGTTGATGCGGTGAGGCAGCTCTCGGGCGATCGGCTGAGAATCCACGGGTCGGGACCAAGCGCCGCAGTTGTTACAGCGGGCGGCCCGAAAAAGTAGTAATACCCCGTCAGAGCCACGTATAGCCTTTGAATTGAAGAATTCGAGGGTGTGTGTCGTCGAGATTTCAGGGCCGCAACGAGGTAGGGGAGTCTGTACGTTCTGTTGGAGTCCACCGTGATTGCGTAGTTGAAAGCCAGAAAGAAGCCGTGTTCGGTGGTACCCGAGAATCCCAGTCCGTGCGGGAGGTTACAGGGCCAACAAATCTGAAAAGCAGATAATGGATGAGATGGACTCGGTAAAGTCCTGATCGTGGTTTTTGATGACGATCCCCGGGCCAGATTCCGATCCCGGGGTGGCTCGCAGCTATTCATGTGCAGCGATAAGGACTGATTGAGTTCTTTAGTCAGAAGAAATGGGCGGAAATTGAAAGCAGCAACGCGCGGATCATGAACAAGCGTACCGGGGATGCACATAATATATGGTGCAAATTGATACAAAGGCGGGTACTTACTGCAGTACGGGTTGTGACCCGTGACCCAAAATACCGATTCCCGGGCACTTCGGCAACCAATGAAGTTTGGCGTGACACCTCCAAAAATTCGGCATTCAAGATGAAAATTTTCCAAAATTCTGCCTTTTTTGCATCTCTGAGGGAGATTTGGCCCTGATGTGACGCATCTTACATTCGGCACTGGGCGCCGTGACCCATGATCGAGACCAAAATTCATCGCAGCACAGGGGATGCGTGATGCGTGACTGCCGAATTAAATGAAATTGCGCAGTATTCGGCCTTCCGCGCATACCACCACTGAATGGGGTCCATGTCTCTGGATCGAGGAGTGTCAAAGTAAGTCTCTAATTTGTCCATCTCCACGTCGTCTTCTGAGCCGTCGTCGTCGAAATTAATAGGCCCGTAAGAAGACTCTGATCCGGTCGTTGTTCGAGTGGTCGCCGTGGATGAACAGATTGTTTTGGAGGACACGGAGGCCGGGTAATGCATATTGAAATAAATCCGCTACTCCTTCTTCTGCTCCTCAAGATATCACAGAAGTTTCTTGTAATTGAGCCTAGGATCAAGAACTGCGAATGTGTCAGTAATTGCTAGATAGTGGAGATTAAAACGTACGAGCGGCCCAAATATAAAATGGGGATTTTTCATACTTGTCATAATAATCACTTCACTTTCGATGAGCTTTTTTCGAGCCCTCAATGAGTTCCGAGTTCCGAAGATGAATCTTTCGGGAGTGCCACGAGCTTCTCTTTTAAGGTTTTCTGAAGACCACGAAAAATCTTGTGTGTTAAGGAGAGCAACGGGCGTGATATGATGGACATTTGACTCGTGGCTGAACGGAAGTGAAACAGCCAGTCCGAGACCAGGCTGATTGCATTCCAGTCGTGCATCGTCAACTCGACCCCGTGTAGGTCGGGGTTATCGGCGATGAACTGAGTAATCGCGGGGCGGTACTTAAGAGCCCGATCTGAATAAGAACCTGAGGTATTGCACGTAAAATGCGACAAGGAACTCACTCATCATTTGGTGGGTTGATGACCATCGTGTCTTAACATCGAGTATGAGCATGTGCAGTCCAGCCCTAATTTTAGAAGGTGAGATTATGTTGTACCAGTGCCGACGGCGTTAACATCTCGTTGTACTATGCATCCAGCGAAGCGCTGACCTTCGAACTGATCCCTTGATTCCCAAAGGCATGGGGGCAGCGTCATCAGCATCGTCATCGTTGTCAATGGCGATGGCTTCCTTGGACTCATCCTCCTCATCCTCCTCAACTCCGGGCAGAACAGTGACTCCTGGTAAGGAGACGCAGTGCGCCTATCTGACGGCTTCTCAATTGCGCTAATCGCTTCTAGAAGCCGTGAAATGATATAAGGATGGCACAGATGATAGGATTACACCCCATACTTGGAGGACAGCGAGATGGACTGTACGCGGCATGCATTGCAAGCGGGAATGCTCAGTGGAGAACGGAATGGCCTCCTCTACGCGTGAGACAAAATCGTACCATATTTAGTAGAATTACGGCCGTAAAATACCGTATAGTACGTATATGGCCCGCCTTCTTACGGGTCAGTACGGTATACGGTACGGGCCAAACCGTAACCATATCGAGGCGCGTGAGGGCCTCTACGGGACGGTTACGGGTGCGTATACCCGTAACCGTATTACGGTACTGTACGGTTACGGTGGGGATCCCTACTCTCACGTTTCAATTGTTAGCGGTAATATCTTATCTGTTTATCTCATATGTACATTCTTTCATCCCATCATCCCAAACGTCACTCCTTCATACAGTCCTTCATAATTCTACGGTACAGTACACAGCCTCAGTTACCTCTTGCTCCATAACTGAGGTGTACGTGGATATATTCCCTCTTGATACTTACTTTACTGACTATCCTGTAGACTACGCTAACAGGTATTAGATATATTAACAGAGTTACCTCTTACTCCGTAACTGAGGCACTACGCTAACATCAATGATTCACGCAAGTCCCATTCACTTATTACCCCGGCTTCTCCGCCGTCAAAACGTACCCTGAAACAGTCCACCCTCACACTTAACTAATATACCTCTCTCTTATCAAGACGGCGTTTTCGCTGTCAAAATCCTAGGACAGTCTATTTATACACGCAACTAGCCCTGTCGTAATTTACACCAGAACAGTTGATTCTTCGATGTCCGCATCCACGTTACTCAGGAGGTCAGCGGTTACCTGAGTCATTTCCACGTACATCATCGACAAATCGTCGATTAGTTTCTGCCAAGAACAAGTTTCCTTCCGCAATCGCCACAACTGCAGCGCAATCAGCATCTTTCTAACGAGTGAGCGACCCTGTCTTGCTGCTTGTGCAAGAAATTCACGTGCTGGCGAAGGATGAACCGTTCTGTTTATATTCGCGAGAAGGATTTGGACTGGTGTTGCAGAACCTAGTAAGATTTCCGGTTCACTTCGTGCCTCAACTTCGACCCGTCTGACCTTAGCTTGATACGGGCAAGCGCGGCGCCCCGCCACGGCAAGTTTTCACGTGCTGGGAAGTATACGACGTAACCGAAGAGACCGGCAACAGCAGCAGATATCGGCGAGCTGATTTGTGGCACAAGAAGTTCAGCCCGAAAAGCCCAAACTGACTTAGAACTGACCCTTATCTGCATCGTTTTGAGCCGGGTATGGCCGTGGAGGTGTCATGTGAGGTGTCGTGGCGGATTCCGATCGGCACACAATGACCAAAAGTCGTCTTTAACGCTGTGGGCGCTTCCGAGCAGGTCGAAATGCTGTAACTGCTCTGAGAAATGAGGGTGAAACGAACATAGCCGATAGGCTTCGAAGAATTGATCGCTCGGTGGTCGCTCGGTTTGGCCTCACTCAGCAACTGAACAGCCATAAACTTGTCACGCAGGACATGCTCTCACCTCCCTGCTTCCTTCCTTCATCATTCCAACCCAAGAGTTCTCGCAAGCGACAGTTCAATAGGATGCTCGCAGAAGTGTCCGCGACGATGCAATCGAACTGTACGCACATTGTTTTTCTCAATGTTCTCCGCCGACGTCCTAAATCGCGTCGCCATCGTTAGTATCAACACCATAGACACACGCTGCTTGCCAGGGAACCCAAGTCAGTGATTATTCGGAACTACGTACGGATGCGAGGCCCGCGCCGACGCGCTCCTCGATCTTTCCACCAATGTTTTTTGCCGCAACGAATCCGCCGGATCAGGCTATGGCTCTACACAGCCGTGACTCAAGACAATCGCACTTCCAACGCAGATCCCAAGAGTTGCCGCCATCCCGCTGAACCCCGTACTTCGCTTTGCCGCCAAAAGCCGCATCGCACACACGGACTTCGCGCTGCCGGAGGCAGCCGGACGGGAAAATAGAAATGGATGCCGGAGTGTTGCCTGAGGCGGCAACATTCCCTGGGCTTCCGTCCTTAAGCCTGCTGTCGCCGATGCTACCGTGGGCGATTACGGCACCTGCATCTGATGGATAGGTGACCGTCAGGCCATACGGTGGACGCTTGCGTTGCGTATCACCAAGCAACAGTTTGAAGAATGGAAGGAGGAACAAGGAGGACCAGCTGGGAAGACGAGGTGCGGTTGAAGCACGGCGTCGGGACTCGGCTCTGGTGACACTAGAAGGGCGAACCAGGTTCAGCAGGCTTTCGGAGAGTGATATGGGGTGCGAGGTGTGGGTCGTGAGTTTAATGTAGCATATGTGTCAGTTCGCAGGCTAAACAGCATTGGCAGGATGCTGTCTTGCGGTGTACAATAGCAGCCACTTTCATTCCCCTGTGGGCAAGAAAGCCATTCGTGGGAATTGAGGAATGGGAGAGATACACCGGATTAGCTCGCACGGCTGCTGCAATGTGGGACGGGTTGACGTGACATTGTACCTAAAGCGAAGCAGGAAAAATCAGTGCACCATCAGAGGATGAGCGAGAATGAGGTACGCTAACGACGACCCACGGGAACTTCGTTTGGTTGCATGGGCCGAGGCTAAATTGAAGAGTAGCTTTAGCACGTACGTAAATGGTGTGGTGTAATCCGTTACAGAAGAAGAGGTTTCCAACGGTAAATGACCCTTTTTATTCACGAGAAGTGACATGTGACTGAAACATCCGGATTATCTTGATCGAAAGTCCAGAGAAGGGAGAGACACCAATTGAACGCATGGTGCTGTCGGCAATGATATAGCCCACTCGAAAGGAAAACCTCTACGCCCAGCACCTACAGGGTTCTTTTCCAATCAGCACGGAGACGTTCGATGGGGCATCATAGTTGTACCGAATGTTGCCCCCCTCTTCCGAGCCATCACTGACAATTCCTGGTGAGTTTCACCGGCAGACGACGAGTCTTAGAGTGGTATGTTCTACCTATTGGCCAACAGCAAGGAGTTCAGGTCACGGTGGCATTCAAGTTGGGACAATGATTTCTCAACAGAATTGGAGGGACGTATCATTTATCGATCCAGGACATGGAAGATACGAGGGGTGATAGTGCGTTGTGTGCGGGTAAAAAGAATATCTAGCTAGTCGACTGTTGAACTACTTGAGTGGAGATTTGTCAGACAGGAGATAAATACAGATACAATGTAGGCAGCTATCTGTCGCACGTATCTCTCTGCTTCTCGAGCCTCAGGATGCTCACATCGGCGAAAATATCTGCTACTGTAGTAATCCGACCAACTGTTCACTGGGTGTCACCCGTCACCTACCGTGTTCACTGGGTAAGGTGTTCATTCCCAGGCTAGAGTTCCCTATCCATGAGGTGGAGGATGCTTCAATAGGCGGTTATCTAGAAGAGAAAAACACGTACGAGCCTTAGAAGCAAAAAAAAAAGAGAGCAATGATATCCGGATACGGAATCAGAGGCTTCAAGTATAGTTGCATCTGGCTCTAGAAAATGGACCAAGGCAACGACTCGGAGAGAATGAGTGCTCGAGATTTGGGCTGTAATTTTTGAGTGATTTGCTGGATTCCACGAGATTGCCAATTTGCCACGAGACCAAAATTGAGAAGTCTTGGTGCAAAAGCTGTGATTTGAAGTGTGATCCTGGAAACGAGACGATGGGAGACAAGGGGGGACCAACTTTCAAGAAATATACATCAGGTTGAATTTGTGCTAAAATGAGCTGGCAATTGAATTCTGATTTGTTTTTTAGATTTTTTTGGATTTTTTTGCTGAAACTTTCCCACGGCAGGGGGGGGGTTCTGACCAGTTCTTCCAGAAATTCTAATGAATGCACTTGTTTCAAAAAAAAACAGAAAAAATATTCGACTTTGCCATCAAAGTTGCCCTATCACCACCACCTGAACTCGTACGAAACCGAACCCTTCAAACATTGATTCTCTACCCACTTTTACCCCTGAATTCAATCTGATTCCGAAATTTTAAAGTTGGTTCCCCCTTGATGGGAGACACTACATGAGCCGGCATCCCACCACGAGGCGGCAGAGGTATGGTTTAGGAGATTTGCGGTGGTGGAGACATTAGCAGTCAGTGAGTTACTTAGTCTTGTAGTAATCACGCCCGTGTTAGGACATGTTGATCACATATCATCAGGGGCACTCTATGAGCTGCTTAGCGGTAAAGGATAGTCTCTCCTAGACAGACACTTTATGCAGACCAAGCTTGTACCTTGCTGTATAGAGTCTGTTGCTTACCACGGGAATCAGATTGTCAGATTGTAGTGCAGCCTTGTTAGGTAATCCATCAGCAACTTAGCAAGTTGCCTTTTTCAGGCCTTTTTGACATTTTTAAGGCAAAAAGGCAAAAAGGTCTCGGTCCTTAAAAGGTCTGAGTCCCTTGACTTAAAAAAGGTGAAAAGGCCAGAAAAGGTGTGTTAAGTCACCCAAAAAGGCCTAGGAAAAGGACTCGAAAAGGTCTTAAGCAGATGGAAAAGGCATAGAAAAAAACATTAAATTAAGCAGTATATATGAATCACATCAAGTAAGTTACTGGACAATTTCGATCAAATCAGCAGTCATGCATCACGCACCCCTGTGTCGATCACGAACTTTGGTCGGGGTCATGTGTCACCCGGGTGTTTGTTGAATTGGTTCACCGGTTCGAAAAAAAGCCTCAACTAGCTATGGAACATGTTTTTTTGCAAAATTTAGCTGAATTCCTCATCCAACTCCCAATTGACATCATCTCTGGGGCGCCAAAAGCCCTCATACCTCGTGGTCGAAGAAGTGACTCTATGCCAGGTCATATTGGAATTTTGTTCTCGTTTAGCATGGAGTCCTGGCCTCAGGGGAGGTGGTATGAAGAGATGTAAAAACGAGTTAATGCAGTGTCACAAACAAGGCCACATTTGGGCAATAATCAATCACCTGCGCATTAACAGCATCAGATTATATTCTGAGACCATGTCTGAACCTATTCCTGACCTCATTGCGTGATTTGGAGGGACTACCAAAATTTTTGATCATGTCATGCTCCACCCGGCCCTGTACTGGAATATCAAATAGGTAAAAAATGACATGTGTCACCCCCTGTGTCGATTTGAACGAAATTGTACAGTATCAGGTAGCGCCATGGGGTGTGCAGTGTCGGCGATGAATTTTGTTTACTGTAGTAATCCGACCAACTGTTCAGGTGATGCGTGACACCAGGCTCTGAACTGAACACTTTTGGTGTTGGTGACAGTGATGGAAAAGATCTTTGTCCAAAATAGGCAAAAAAAGCGACAAAATTTTAGGTCTGGCTATTGCCGAACTACCGTATATAGTAATTCTCTTGTGATTACCAGTAAGTTATTTTGTGGGGCCATTTATATGCCATTCATTGTGCTACCTGTATCCCTTGCTGTAGCCCATTCCCAATGCACACTTCTGTTGTTCATAAGTTTCATGGTGACATTTGGAGTCAACATTGGTCGGAATCGTTATCGATAAGAATGGCATTGGCATCGCCGGAGCCCACCTTGACGTCATCAAGATTGGTCACATCAGAAGACACTTTGGAAATCTTGTGCAAAGGCCAAGCCACAACGCTGGTGGCTTTGAGAATTCTGCCCCACTGTTTCTCTGTGAGCTTCTTGATGCACCACATCTGAGGTCTTGACATCCAGCATTTCGCCGCTGACTGAAACTGATTGATAACCCCAGTTGGTCCTTGAGAACTCGCCCAGACATTGCGCAGGGATAAGCAGGATTGAGGCTTGAGGATCTTGAGGCAAACCCAAGGGCACTAGCTCCACAATAAAGGTGAAATTTGATAGTACCAATCGAGCGGTATTGGCCAGGAACGTAAGCAAGAGGGCAGAGAGGTTTTGAGGGCCATAAACAAGCTTGTGGGGACTCTGCACAGCACTCTTGCATTGTTGATAGTTGTACAGGGTGGCCAGAGGCGAGTAGATAGGGACAACGGTGGTGGGAGGGGAAGAAGAGCATCATCAAAACCAACCATGATCCTGCCATAATAGGCAATGCACACAGACCAACCTTTGACATGTGGATACCATCACTGATGTGGGACTTGGAACTTCCTGATGCTGTTGAGTCTGTGTTGGCATCGGTCTGATTCATGAAAAGAAACTTGGAAAGTCCACTTGAAGCTGGCAATGAAATTGGGAAGGTGGCCTGGGTCATATTACCATCTCCCAGTGCAAACACTGACCAGTGAACACACCGCACTCATCTTGGCAATCAATTGTTTGAATTTGACACAAAAGCATAGTCCACAACAAGGGAACAACACCACTTCATCAACCATTGCAATTCCACCAAGCTCTTCAGAACTCAGATATAAAAACCAGAAAAGCCCCAAAAAGGCCTAAGGCATGGGAAGCCCCAAAAAAGCTCGTGAAAAAGGCCGGAAAAGATATAAAAAAAAGCCTGAGTCCAAAAAAGGCGAAAAAAGACCTGGTGATTGATGTGCTCAAAACCTATATAAGAAACACAAATAAACCTACTTGACTCGTAGTCTTTGTAAAACAGTCTCGAGACTGTCAGAGACAACCAAGCAACAAATCAATGGCAATATCTGCATGTTTTCAAGATCCTAACAAGTTACAGCCTCTAGTACAGGGCCGTGTAAAGTTGTAGGTAGAGCATGTCTCGGTGAGAGATAGACAAGCAAGGTGTGAGTAAACATGTTTCTAGACACAGTGGAAACATAGTTTCCAAACAAGGTAGATTTATAGCTTCGCAGCATGTGTGTGTGTCCAAGCAACGGAGAAAAAAGTTCAAAGTAGTCCTGTAGACTCAAGTATGGCCCCTAGTTTATAGGCCAAATGTGTTCACAGAGGTTTCCCTAAAATGTACTTTCTGAGCAGCATACAACAGTCACATATCCAAAGTTTTCCCTAGACAGTACTTTCTGAATCCCGCTCCGCAACAACAACAACAATGTTTCTTTCAACAGGTTCCCAGTTCCAACAGATTCTCAGAGTTTGTAGCAGTTTCCAGGCAGAGCCCAAGTGCGTTTCCAGAATATTATATGTTTCAGAAACAAATAAGATTTCGACTAATAAGGCTACTCTATAAGAGTGTGTTTGCCAAGGATCCCAGATCAACCCAATGTGCAAGCATATAGCTACTAGTTCAGGGGATGATGCTGTGTCCTAGTGTCCATCATAGAAACACCTCTGGATACTTATACAATAAAACCCTACAAAGTTTGTTTACAGCTATTTGCGGTACATAAGGCGCCGACTGTTTTTTTTTTGCAACATTTTGCTTAGAACACTCACCATGACCTCAATTCTGGTCAGAATCCTTCGGGAGTAGGTGCGTTCGACTCGCACTGAAAATCCGCAGGGGATTGAGTAAACTTGGTATAGCTTCTGGGTGTCTCCGAATGAATGCCTACTCTACCGGTTAAGCGTGAAGTGTAGTAACTTCGCGTCCAACAGGTGGGGTGAGATTCACTGGCGTTCCTCCCATAACCATCCACTTAAATATGTTACAGGATTCTAAATATAACCGAGACAGATACAAACGTGCAGTAGGGTTCAGGGTATATGACTAGTGGTATGGTCGTTAGCCGATGAAGTCCTGCCGGATATCAAGTGATTAGTAAAATTGAGAGAGATTTATAAGAAACATCCACGAGCCGAGCTTAACAATGAGTCAAGATCTACATCGCTTAGAACAATTGTGATGGGATATTGTTGATATGTCAATTTTTAGCCGACCTCCTCGTCAGCACTCTGTTACCCTCCTTGGTAACCATCCGCTAAAATGGTTCCACCTTGAACCACCTAAGTGATTTGTCTGAAAATTGTGATAGCCGCTGCTTCCCAGTACCCGAGTATGGTTTCTTAGTCAACTGATACAGTCACGGCGGAAATTGATGCACCAGTTTGGCATGCCATCACTGCCAAAAGTGGTGCATCAATTGTCGCCGTGACTGTAGGTCGACCAAGTCTAGCCTTCTCTTGGCAGTTTCTGAAGACGTCAGATGATGCCCAACAGTGATCCCTCTGGTTCAGAAGGATGCTCCCTCGTAATACGCCTTTAGTCAGGGATGTGCAGTAGCCCCAATCTGTTTCCAGGATGGTAAGGCACTTTCCGTGATTGCTCCATTAGCGGCTTCCCACGTCAATCCTTTACCAGGATCGTTGTCCAGCGCCTTTCTAATGGCTCGAGACACATTATATCACTTTTGGCTAACTGCTCAGGCCAGCAATAGCCTTTGTGAGAGGACGTCGTAATGTAATGAAGCACATTATAGTATGTTGCAATTCGAGCAGATTTGAATCAATGCCTGGGTGCCCCAATACCAGGTCTGTCAACGCTGCTCCAAAGGATTAGCATAAGTCCTATATGGCTAATCAGGGCTTGATCCTGCATGAGGACCTTAATCAAGTCCACCTGGGATGCATCAACTGGTAAGTTCATACTGGTTGACATCTATGATTAAGGGTTTAATTGCTAAGATTAAGCATCGCTGCTTAATCAAGGCATCACTGGGCCCACAAACAACATGGGCAATATTAATCATCCTCTCTGATGATCTGGGGCACCACTGTGGGGGCTCGATTAGGTGTTCAAGTGCTTTGTTGTGCTTGATTTACAAATGGAGCCTTGCGCGACGGATCAGGTGACTCGGATTTAGCGGTAGCCGGTTATTCCAACTGTGGTTGGACTTTGCTTATCAACTATCTGATCATTGTTGCCATCCTGAATTGGTGACTGGAACCAGGCCAGGACAGTAACTTGCATATCTCTACAACCACTTGGTGGTTTGGGCTGATTAAGGTACTGGCTTAACACCAGCACCTTCCTCTACCTAATACTGAAGGTCCTGAATGGAGGACACGAGGATAGAAGATGGGACTGTCAACACGATCGAACAGGGAACAATCACGCTGGACACACTCAAGCACTAAGGGGTCGATACATGAGGATCCTATATTTACCTACACGTGATTAACTACGGACATCTTACTCATATACCAGCGAGTAGAATAATCACCGTATTGTAAGCATAATTGTACAGTATATAAGGAGGAGGTTTTGGCATGGATAGGCACTGAACTTTCTGTCCCTAAGAGCAGTAGCCTTTACCGGATACTGCTTGATAAACGACAGAGATTCGGGACTTGTCACCCAGGACTGACTTCGTTAAAGAAGTTTTGTTTTGTTTGTACAAGTAACTCAATATCAATTGTTGGCTCGGGATTTTGGGATTGGGAAACGGTTAAGAAGCTAGAGAGAGCTTGTTAGGAACTGAGAACACGGCACCGCACTACAGTAACCTTGGAAGGCTTATTATTTGGGATTTGAGAACACGGCACCTTGATTAGGATTTGGGATTGTTGGCTCAAGCTTGTAAAGCTTTTAAACTCGATTTGTTGGCTAAGGTGCTCATTTGGCATTGCTCAAAGAGGTCTAATACTCTAAATCAATCTTGCACTTCGGACTCGACCCTTAAACAGGCGTGTTCCTCGCAACCTCTGTTGGATTATCTGTGCTCCTTGAATCTTCTTAAAGCGTTCAAAAGACCCGTACTCGGCGGCACAGTCTAAACCATTCAAGGGGAAAGAAGTTAGGATTTGGTTCGTAGTTGTGTTTTTGCCTTAATCAAGCAAACTTGCATTCTGCTCGTTGGATCTTGATTAAACTAGTACTGCTGTTGTAGACACCGAGCAAGCATTTCACCGGCAACTCTAGCAACCGAAACACTTGTGACCTGATGTGTCTCTGTAGCGTCTCAACACAACACAATACATTGCCTAACTTCCGTTCCTTGGACCTGTTTCTGCTGTTCAAGTGGATGTTGGAAACAAGTCAAACAAAGTTCCTTGACTTGTTAATTGGCTGCATGTTCCCTTACAGTTTTCAGAGTGAAACCTGCCAATGGACCTTCTAATTCCTTAGAACATATTGTCAAAGCGCACTCCAATCACCATATGCGGTAGGATGGCTGGATCTACTGTCGCTAGTTGAGAGACAATCCCGCAGTGTCTGTGAGATCTAGCTCATTGTCTTCTAGCAATCTACAACCATTAACATCTTGATTTTGGGCACACTGCAGGCATTCAACATGTCTTACACGATCACAAGCCATTCTGCTGACAGAATGGCTTGTGGCTGGCGTGAGTGCATCCTCTTCTCGTATTGAGCTTTGAACATCAATAGATCAGTGGTTGTGATATATACACTCACTGAGACCACTGGGATGCTTAGTTGCATCGAATTTTGACCCCACACCTGCTGCCTGCCAAATGGTGTGTGCAAGCCATTCTGCCTGATGGCATCGATTTGGGCAGGTGCACGGCTTGTGACCAAAAATACTCAATGTCAGGCGGTCGCGCACCGAGAATCATGTCCATCCTATCTAAACAAGATTAGTACCCGTGCCTTCGGCACGGAATCACTCCCACGGGCGGTCAGACACAGCTTTGGTCCCAGTTCCATACAGAGTCCAAGCCCTCTGGCACCGCACTGCCGCTCGCTAATGCTCGCAGCGTGCGGCGCCTCGGGGTTCCGAGAGCACGGGAAATTCATGTGACTTCACGTGGTCTCACGTGGTACCCCGTGATTTTCTGTCAATTTCCCGTGACTTTGTGTTTTCAAGTATAGGATAACCTCCTGCCAACATTCTAAGAAGAGTTTGGAGGCAACTGATCACAGTTGAGAGCAGTTGAACATGTTGTAAGCCATCACAAACCATTTGGCCTGATGCCATCAAACGGGGCAAGGATACAGCTTGCAACCAAAACAGTGGCGAAAGATTGATGAATGGGGCTCACTTCTCTATGGCATATCCATACAATAACTGATCCCATAGGTGTTTCGAGCTGGAATTTGGTCGGAATTGATGATTGTATTAAGTCTCTGTCAAAACACACCATTTTTCTGTGTGGCGGGTTGGTTCACGTTTCGAGTGTCACCAATAAAGTGTTCGCGTGTCAGCAACAAAGTACCAAGTGAATGATGAAGTTTGCGAAAGACATGCATTGCGACAATCTGGGATCAAGTGGCACATGAAAGGAGTTCAAACTTCAAGAAAGCTTGAACTGTGGGACATTCATGATTCCTCATCATTGTGGAGCTTAACTAGAATTGTGATCCTTTCACGCCATTTAGTGGACACTAAGATAAATGGAAATTATTCCTCCACATCGTTTTTGATTGATGAAAGCAATACAAAAAGAAACAACTCGAAAGATACATATCAAGACAAACATTGAACATCCATCTAAGAACTTAGGGCCTGGACAGAGATTTATTGCTGGTAAAGTATGGGGAGGTGTCCTCCCACCCAAAGAGGTGAAGGGTTATCCAAATGGACAAACTCGAGGTCGATGGTCCGAGACCGGCTCGCACCATCACTGACGGCGGAGGGGTCGATGGAGATGTTACAGTGACCACGGTGGAGCCGGGGGATGACCAGGGCTCATCAATTAGAAGAAATTGCACTGAGAACTTTAGCTGTAGCTGAGCACAAGCCAAGCCACGCCACGCCCGCCCAGCAGCCATTTCAAACTCCGCTAAGCAGCGCAAGCCATTCGGCCTAATTAAGCGCTACGACCCATCCCTCTCATCCCGGTAGGTAGGTAGATTTACACGGCACGGTCTCGCTTAGGAACACCGGTTCCCAGGGGTTATCCCAGTGTGTACACGGTAGTTACACCATTGCCCCTGGGCCTCCTCAGATCCCTCCAGCCGAGCTCACGGTCGCAGCGGATTTTCGGGTGGTCCGGCCCAGCTCGCCGCGGTAGAACTATCAGAACTGAAGAAGCAAAAAAAAGTCAACAGATCAATGAGAAGATACCTCTCTCAAGCAGCTCGGCGCCACACAGGCACCGCATAGAACAGCTCCAGGACTTCGTACGCGTATTTGGCAACTAGTGTGATCGTTGGGCGAGGATAGATAATGGCTCTCAAGAAATCTGTATTCGAGAGTTCCATCATCTGAACACGCAGGTAAGTAATCAAGGCATGTTCTTGCAGAGCCTACAAAGTTGCTCGTCCGAGGTACAGGTTGATGCACATGATCAACATACCGCAAGATCTCGAGGCTAACTGGCAAATGAGTTGACAGCATCAGAAAAGTAAGTGCCTCTCTGTGTTTCTGTGTCTTGACCATTGTTAAATAATGCCGCATGCAGGAGGTAACTTGGGTTGGTGATTTGTCCTTTCGTGGTTCCCGACGGCCGTGTCGCAGGTAGAGCTTATCAGCCGAGTCGATTTGACGGTCTTGCAACCATTCTAACATAAGTTTGCGCACAAGTTTCGCGTAAGTCTCAACTTCTTTATCAGTGGTTTGGCGAGTCAACACGAATTCAGGGAAAACGAATGGCAGCCTCGTAATAGAAATTCGGCGACCTCGTAACCGTACTTCCATGCAAACTCGCGGTCGTCTTGTGTCAGCTGCGCACCGGACATACCATACTCAACAAACCCCTCTCAATGAAGACGCGCTGGAAGACGGATGGCAGCCGACATCCGCGATGACGAAAAATACACTACCACATCCCTATAATTCACATTTGCTAACCGTCTAGAATTTGCAGACTTCCCACTACGAGGCCGTCCTAAGGCAGCCTCAGGGTACAGTAGTAATCCGAGCAAGTGTTCAGGTGACGGGTGACGGCCACTCGTGAGCTGAACCCTTTTGGTATCGGTGACGGTGACGTCGCGAATTTTTGGCCCAAAACGCGAAAATTTCCGGTCCGGCATTCGCCGGACTGACATATATAGGAATTTTCTTGTGATTGCCGAGGAATAAACACCTTACCCAGTGAACACTGTCGGTGACGGGTGACACCCAGTGAACATTCGGTCGGATTACTAAAGTAGCTTGCGGGCGGCGTCAGTTGTGCCGAATTTACACCACCACGTGAGGACGAGTTAGATATTATTAGTTACATACTGTACAGGCGGGTTCCCTAACATACCGTACGTGGTGAGGGGAAATAAAAACTGACTCGAAAAAAAAATGCCTGTCGTCGTCACATGCATCCACGACGCCACAAATTGTGAGCAACCCCCCATTCGCCATTCAATCTCCCACGAATCACAGTTCACATGTGCGCATGGTTACGCAGCGGCCTCCAACTTTTCAACATTCCCCCAAGCCTTTCCTCACCTCAACTGCGTGATCCTTCCTGTTCCGCTGATTCGCAAGTCCTTTCCGGGTCGCAGAGAAATGGAGTACGCAATCCAGACATCATTGGGTAGACCTACACGACAGAAACACAGCGGGAGTTTATCGGTGAGCGCACCTCGGGATCTGCTCTGATTCACTACTCAATTGTTGCTAGGTAGACCCACGGCGACGAAAGATTGATTGGACTGTTATCAGGGCTAATTGGTTCCGTATTTCTGTTGCAAATGAATCCCGGTGCATTCAATAACCCAGCGATGCGCTTATTGCCGAACAATTATCACGGAAGGACCCGCGCTCTGTGATTCGATCTGCGAACGTGGTCGAGGTACAATGATGGTTACTGATAACTTGACGGGAGTCGATTCGGCCCTTCACTGCCCTTCACATGCTAACCTTTTCGGTGTTCCACAGTACCCCATGAAAGCGTAATGACCACCTCTTCATGGAGCAGTAGTGCGCGTCCATCGGAAGTAATGACTCATGCGGATAGCGGAGAGGTATATAAGAAAGTAAGTGGCAAGTGCGACAATTGCGCTGCTCCTCCCTCCAGTTCGTTGTCGTTCGCAATTTGTGCGTCCATCCCTTGTGCATCGCGCCTGAACTGGTGCCTCAACTAATCGCGCCGCTTTGAATAGCTCTCCGTAATGTTGTTCGGATCGTCCGTCTGCGCAGCTGTTCTTGTCTACGCCGTCTCAATTCGAGCGGCACCTACCGTGTCTCAGCCTGCTCGCGTGCCCATCATAACCAATGGGGCAGCCATAGCCGCCAGTCTTAAGACGCAGCCCAGCGTCAACGACCGATTCAAGAAGCTACTGACGGATGGGGGCGGCAACCTCCTCACCGGCGACGCTCTGCGCGAGCTTACCGTGTTCGATTTCAATAACCAGGCCCCGGCCTCCGGGGCCAAGGGCGGCTCCATCCTGCTCGCTACCGTCGACAACTACCCCATCCTCACCAACCTTGGCGTCACCGGCGCCGTCTCCTTCATTGAGCCCTGTGGACTCAATATCCCCCACTTCCATCGCGCAAGCGAGTTCTTCACCGTCATCGACGGGATCCTCGACACCGGGTTCGTGCAGGAGAATGGGTTCAGCACGGAGATCGAGACGCAGTTGGGGAAGTATCAGGCGACGGTTTTTCCCATGGGCAGCATCCACTACCAGCAGAATCCAACCTGTTCGCCAGCCGCGTTCGTTGCTGCGTTCAACTCTGAGGACCCCGGCCGGAGCGATATTGCGACCAATTTCTGGATGCTCTCATCCGATGTGGTTAACGCAGCGCTGGGATTCCCAGAGACGATTGGCGGAGAAACTATTGACGCGTGGAGGGCCCATCTCCCCGTGAATTTGGCTGCGGGAGTGGATAGCTGCCTCAAAGCTTGTGGATTGTCAAAGTAGCATTGACCAAATACTTCCCTCCATTCCACTCACCGCTCCTTAACCCCACCCGCCTTCATAATGGGCGAAACAAATAACTACCCTGTACTCTCCTTGTACATTCTTGTTCTCATAAGATACCTCGACGCTGCCATAATAATGCATGGATTTTCGAATCGTTTTTGCCTTATTCTTCCAACACCTCTCGTATACCTATGGAAATTATTGCTGCTTATCGTTGGTGCGGAACGTAAATATCGCCGATTGTAATCGTGTTGACAACTCCCGAGCGGGTCAGATCTTAAACATTTGATGCTGTACGGATTCGTTGAGAAGGAAATACAACCGTTTGGGGAAGTCCTGCGAGCTGGTCAGACGTTTAGCAAGAAACATTGATAAGACAGGGCGTTGAAGTCTGACGCAGTCCCGCCCAAATGAAACCTCTGGAATGACGCCGTGGCGTTGAGCGACTCTGAGTCTGAGCAGCGAATCAGAGGTTTACCATAGAAATATTCAGCCAAATTCGACACAACAAAATACAAAAAAACGGCAGATACATAAGAATAGATAGGTTGCGCAAAGCCGCATGCGGCTTTTTTTGTGCGCAAACTCGTCCCATACGGCCTTTTCTTTTTTCGTTCCAGTATTCCAAAGAATATTATACAGCAGTCATGGCGATATTCAGGAGCAAAAGAGCACAGCCCCGTAGGTGGCTTTGAAAGCCGCATGCGGCTGTGGCGCAACCTGTCTAATACAGACGACGCGTGCACGCAGATAGTTCCCGTACCTCGATTATGCGTGTGTCTGGTGCAAACGCGGACCTCGCTTGTTCAAGGGGCGGAAGGTAGCCAAATGATTCAGAATCTCGGGGTCGGGAACCAGTGCCTTCAATCTAGCGATTTCTTCTACAATCTGCTCTTCGACGTGTTCCATTTGCGCTAATCATCAATACAGAATCGCGCGTCACGATACGCAGATTTACGAGGGCGCAGCGGAATCAGCTGTCTCACTCGCCCTCTAAAGGAATATCTCAAACAAGACAGAAATACAATTCGATGGGGCTCCACTCCTCGTTTATTCTACGCCACAGTAGTGAACGGCAGCGCGTTCCAGTGAGCACGTGGAATTATCGTGACCGCGCTTTTCGGCCATCATTTCGGCAAAGCACGTTACACCGGCGCTTCATGACTAACAGTACTCACTGCATTTTGACAGTTCCTCGAGCCGAGCCTGGACCCCATCAGCCGAGCGTTGGCGAGGTCCGCGCGAGGTCAATTTGGGGGCCTCGCCAAAGCTAGGCCGAACCTAAGCGAATTTGCCGAGCTCCAGACCGACCTCACGCGGACCTCGCCAACGGTCGGCTAACGTGCGTCCAGAACCTGTCGAAATGCGGTGAGTCTCTCTTCTCTCTCTTTATAAAATGATACTAAGTGGCCCTCGAGCAGCAGATCACAAAGAAACAGAAAAAAATAAGACAGAGATTTGTTTATTTTGCAGACATAAGGCTCAATGTTCGCTCGGTCGGCGGGGTTGTGTAGCTGAGAGATGTTCACCGGTAAACGGTGGGCCGGTGGCAGTGCTCCGGAAAGAAGGTGGGCCGGGCTCGAGCCGGGGCCGTCCGATTTACATAAGCCATTTGTGACATTTTTGGTCCTCCCCCCTCAAACTCCCCCCAAAGAGGCACATACAGGATGAATCCTGTTTGTGAACCAGCTCGAAACCTTACATAGTACAACTTATACCCAAGGGCTATCAGCTACAGGGATAATTCTATTTGGCACCCATTATGTAAACTAATTCAAATCCATGATCTCATCAATTTCCGTTGCAGTCATTATCAGGCTCTTGCCCTCAAGTGAATGGTGGTACTCATTGTGGTGGCAAAAAGGTGTTTGGGATCAAGAGGGATACATGTAGAAAAGTAGTGGTAATTAAAGGTTACCGGGCTGCGAAACTAGCTATATAGTTGTGTATAGCTCACTTCAATACCGACAAATTGTTCCACAACAGTGCAAAAATGGTGAAACAACCTGGTTGAAGCTCGGCAACTGCTTGCGGTACTTGCCGAAAATCTCGCCAACCAGAATTACAGCTAAAGTCGGAACCGAAGGCGCGACCAAAAATTTTCTGTTTTGGAACATTTTCAGAGAATTGTAAATATCTCAGTCAGTTCTGCACCGATTTGCATAAAAACTAGATAGATTTACTCGGCTAATCCATGCGCAATTAGTGACAGAGAGGAATTTTTGAAAATATCATGTATTAGGTAATCTGTGTTTTCGGAGCATTTTCACACCAAATACTGTTTTTGCATGGCTAGAACATGTTGCAGGGGCCTAATACTCTGCAGGCAACAGTGTATGTAACTAGGCAAGGAGGTGACAGAGCCAAAAGCACACGAAACATTCAGATAAGTGTGATTCTCACAGGATCTTCAGATGCAAGGAAATGCTGATTCCCTCCAATGCAGCTGGAAGAACAGTAATAAAGTTATGTGTATTTTTGGCTCTGTCACATCCTTTCCTCAGTATGAATATTGCTCCTCACAAAGTATTGGGCCTCTGCAACCTGTTCTAGGCATGCAAAAACAGTATTTGTTGTGAAAATGCTCCAAAAACACAGATTACCTAATACATCATATTATCAAAAATTCCTCTCTGTCACTAATTGCGCATGAATTGGCTGAGTAAATCTATCTAGTTTTTATGCAAATCGGTGCAGAACTGACTGAGATATTTACAATTTTCTGAAAATGTTCCAAAACAGAAATTTTTTGGTTGCGCCTTCGGTTCCGACTTTAGCTGTAACTGTCTTGCCCGCTGTTAGAAGGGTAAACCAAGAATAAGTACTATGTCCAATAAGTAACCTGTTCAATTTGGACGCATAGAGACAAAGAAAAAAAATTGCTACACAGTTAGTGGGACCCAGATTGGCCGTACTTTTGTGTATATCTACTTTATGGTTGGCAAAGTGTGAAAAGGGTAAATCTAGCACCTGGCAAGGTCTATTCACTCACATTGACATCTTCCAAAAATGGAATATTGTCGAAAAATAAATATTTGCTGTATGGTTAGGTGGGGTCTAAATGGACTTGAATTTGGTAGATGCATACTTCACACTTGTCTATAACAGATACCTGAAGTACAGTGCCTGGCGCTACCGTCAGGGCGTCACTAGGTAGTGCCGTTGATTCCTCGGAATCCTCTGGTTTCAATCCTGGCGCGGTCTCTGATATGGTCTGTGCGCTGAGAACAGCATCTGTGAGAATCCATCTCTGGGTGTACACAGTGCACACTTGATTTTTACCGTCATTACCCAGGCCGACAAGTGTCTCTAGCTCCTGTTTTTTGGACTCCAATACACTGAAGTATTTGGATCTTTGCAACGTACCAAGTGTCGCGGTAAAACTAAAGCTATCACACAATGTATTAACCGTTCTTTAATGAGATGGAGCAAAACTTGTGTGAAATCCCCATATAAGCATGCTCCATTTCGCTTTCTCTGCCTTGCTTCTAGGGTTAACTCCTTTGGTTTGTTCTTTTTTTCTATGCTGCCTCAAACAAATTCAACCCATGAATCATGATCAACCATGTGCTTGATTTTTCTTCTTTGCGCGCTGACTGCGAACTTTACAGACAATCTGAATGGGGGCTATGGAGCAGTACAGACGAGTCTCGTGGATTATCACTCTGCCAGAATGCTCAATTTGGGCACAATCCTCACCGCGGCGCAGCAGAACATGTTTGTCGCACTGCCGCCACGTAAGAATCATATAAACAGCCGGCATTCTCCTTTGTCCCTCTGCTTCTGTTCCCTCACCTTCCACCGTGACCCGTGGCTCATACCTTCAATCCCCTCAGTTATTTTCCAATGGACCTCACTCGGTAGCTTCAATCTCTCAATATCGGATCTATCTCTAAGCTTTCTGCTGTTTGTATTCCACCTCGGCCTCGCAGCCTCTGCAACCCCCCAATGTCGGATTTCAGTTCAAGTCCTAATGCATTCTCAACCTCTCTGTGAACGCGCAACACCGGAACATGCACTGCTGGTCGAAGAAATCTGGTTGCTGGTCGAGATTATTTTGATTTTCCGTGCTCCTGGGCTGTGGCTCTTTGTCTCGCCTGCTTTAGCACACATCATTCGCTGTGTTCCGGCCTCGGCTAGAGCGTGGGATGTCTAGGCCCACGGAACCGTTGCCGAGGTGCTGCGAGCTTTGTGTAGCTGTAATCAAAGATCTCGAACAGCACTTTCTCGCTTAGGTACACACCGCCTTGGGGAGGCCCATCGATGGCCGCAACGGCTTTGTAGATGTCAGTCGGCAAGGCAGCTGTGCATACCTCGACATGCCTCTGTCTACACAAGCAAGGTTTCTTCACATTGACATATATCATGTTCCACACCCTACTGTGTAGCAGTTCCCTATCAGCTGGTTGCACCACACTGCCAGGACCGCTCAGTCCCCGCCTTAACCCTGCTCACTTACCAAGTTTAGGCGGCAGGTGTGTCTAGGCACCTTGTCACACCTCGTTATTGTTGTGACTATCCGGCTAGACACGGCTAGATACCGCCTCCGGCTAGGCAGTGGCTAGGTTTCTCGCAACAGTGTCGTGTATCAGGAGCCAGAACACAGTGATTGCGGCAGATATCCAGCAGATTAATCCTGTTGTATCCTCAGGTTCACACAAGCGGCAAAACTGTTGGCTTATCAAAAGATAAGCCGCAGTGAAAGATGGACGGATGTTGGGCGAATATCTGCCAGATGTGGTCCGGATGTGGCCCGGATTCCAAGGAAGAATTCCTATCACGGTCGCCTGACCAATCTGTCGAGCAATATCGAGTTTTTACATGGTATCCGACTCTGATCATTTCTTTGGCCGACAAGCTACTGTGAACCAACCTAATGAATTCACTGTACATGATAAATTGAACAGATAAGTTGTTAGGATCTTGAGTACATGGCCGGCAGACTCACGCGAAACTTGTTTATGTAATAACACATGTTTTGATCAGTGATCACACGTGTCGCGCTTTCTCTTTGTTCTCTTTGCACATCGCATTTCTTCATGAGTCCTTCATCCCAGTCCCAGAATGCAGAAGCTGGGCCTTCTTCTGCTCCAGGACAATCATCCAACCCAGGTGGTTCGACGGGTCCTTGTACTGGGGAGAAACAAACAGCAAATTAACGTGACTCGCCATTGCTGTCCGACGATGCCCCTGCCCCCAAGAAGACATGTAAACCACCCAAGAAGAAGAAGAAGACCAAAGTATCCCAATACCATCTGAAAAGGGACCAAATTCCGGACGAACAGAAGGGGACAAAGGTGAGTTTCAGGTTCTTTGGTGTACATTGTCTCATAATTAATTAAAATCCATCAAGGCGGCCCGATTTTTACATGGATACATTCTCTTTGGGCTTGTTAGAGCCGATGTTCAACCTCCTGTCACCGTTCCCGCCACCGTTACTGCTTTTGAAGAGCATTGGGAACCCAGTTTTGTGGAGAAACTCCGACAGACTCTCCGTACCGCAACGACTAGTGATTCTGGTGCTTCCAAAATGGTCCTTCAGCTGCGTGCAGATGCAGCCAAAGAGGCGGCCAGGGGCAGTAAAATTGCTAAGGATATTTTAGAGGTCAAGGAAACACACCTCCTCAGCGCCTTTTCGCTTGTACTGGCTGCGGGCTTGGAGCACTGGCGCCCCGATCTCCTGGGGGCCCCAGACTCGCTGTATAATCAAGTTCACGAGACCGTCTTCCTCGAGAGCTTTCGGAAGGTCGCTGGGAATTTCTCATATGTTTTTCTGGCTCCCACCGTCTCTGGCATCAATAAACCTACTCTCATCATCGACATCTCACGCAGTTTCCTATTCTCATACATGAAGCTGAAATACCGGGTGGAGGCAAAGGAACCAGGAAAGCTTGCAGAGAATCGTGACAACAATAATAACAGCAAACGCTGGGGACGTGTACGTTGGAACATACTTTGTTTTATACACAGTCTAACATTGAGGTTTCCAACAGCTCGCCGAGAAGCGCACCGCTTTCTTTTTGCAGGACAAGCAGCCTGATCGAGTTGTTGCCCTCGTTCGCGATGCTTGCCGCAATTCCGACGACGAGTCCGGCAGCGACGGTGATCACAATAAAGTCTACTTTGTGAACAAGAAGAGCATATGCAGTGTCTCTGCTGCCACTTTTGTCCATAAAGTCGAAAAGCGCCGAGTCAAAACTGAGCGGCGTATCAAAGGTGCGCAACGGGCTAATGTGTTCGAGCGCACACAGATCATCCCGGTTGACCCCCTCGAGTCCGACCTCTCCGTTCAGATGCCGGAGAAAGTACCAATTGACTTCTTTGACCCTGTGGAATTTAATGGCTTGCTGGCGAAAACCCGTTTCAGATATGCCCAGTATGGTGTTGCATTGCCACTGGTCCAGTTCCATGACAATACATACCGACTGGAAGACTATGAACAAGGAGATGTTCATGTTGAAGTACGGGAACGACGTACTCAAGCTATATAATATTCCGACTGAGGAGGAGATGAACAAGGAAGGTAATAGTGGCTGGTCGGACGATGATGAGCCAATTCATATCCCCGAGGATGTGCCAATGGATCAAGATCTGTAATGGGTGTGTTCTGTGAATTGTTTTGCTTTTTCTCATATATGCGCACCCCCACATTAATATTCTTTCCGGAACTTATGCATTCCCTCACTGGACTTCTCCACACTCTTACAATCACGATCCCTCATGCATCACCAACATCATTATTTCATCCTATGCAGTCGTCTCTTGTTGTTCTATGTTCTCTCCTTACATGTTCCTCAATTCTATGCCATGCAGTATGCCTAACACGATTGCGAAAGTGAGAAATTTGTTTTTGGAAGATGGAATGCATTTATTATGCTACACGCATGAGGGTGCACTTGGTGTGGGGCCGATGCTTTGCACAGAGGGACTCGTACTTTACTTACCTTTTTAACAAAATATTTCTTTACTTGCATACTATTTGTATATGTCCCGCCATCACATGCCAACAGACTGAGTATAAAGGAGCTGGGGATTGGGTCAGTGGGGTTAGTATTCGGGAGTGAGCAACATGCCAGGGATTCACCTAGCTGTTTTGGGTGTCCCGTCCAAGACATAGCCGAGCTTCTGCGATGTGGGAGCAACTTTGATGGTGAGTTCCCTTTTGGGAACCGCTACGCCATGTGACCCAAAAAGGGAATTCATATGATTTCGACTGTTCAGCCTATTTCTTCGACATTCGGACTCAACTCACAAATCTGTAGGTGTAGTATCTGCATAGAGTTGACATTGGTCCCAGAATTAGGAATATTTCGCACTTCAGGTAATGTTTTTCACCCAGTGTGTTTTGCTGTGAGATATCCCATTGGTCATTGATCCCACATGTTCCCTAGGGTTTCAATACCCTCTGGGTCGATTGGAGGGGGTTATTAGACCCTAGGAGCTGCCGTTGATCCTCCAATGACACTACTCCCCAATTCCGCTGCAATATTTGGAAAAATGTGCAGGAACAAGTGCATATTTGACCCCGGTGATTTTTAATAACATAGACACAATGTATCAGAGTGAAATATCTGCCCCTAGAAAGCTTTGCACACCTGCTTTGCAAACACGCAACAATATATGGTGTTTTGAATGTTCTCAGCCTTTGGCTTACACTCAGATATCTTACTGCTTAATCGGGCCACCGGCCACATGGGATTATCCTATAGATTCAATGAATAGCCATTCCAAAGTGTCTGGACACATGGTGCACTCCACAGTTCTGGCCCACTGGGAGGTACCCACCTATTTGGAAATAGCGCAACAATGAGAAGATTCCTATTCCGGATTATTGGTGGCTGAATGTTTCTGAGGTCCCCGGAGTCGAAAATCGATGTCCCCTAATTTCTGAGACACCATCTGCTAATATATTCTCATTTTACTGCCCTCCTGCACAAAGAAGTGCTGCAACACCCATGTACGCATCTGGCCAGGTGTTAGATTTGGATGTAAGAAAGAGCTGTTTTACCTGCCAAACACGATGAACATGTCACCTGAAAACGTCGCCCCGGAACGCACCTCCCATGTCATTTTTCCAGAGTGATTTATTTTGATATTTTTCGGGTTTTTTTTGTGTATGTCAGTAAAGTCAATTTCTATATTTCTCTGGTGCTGATGAACATTTCTTATTCCTGTCATCCCATGTAGGATGTCCAGAAGATTGCTGCATCTCACAAAGCCACTCTGCCCTATTTTCAAAAACTGAAAGACACATTTAAAAAGACAGGCAAGCCCAAAAATGATGTGCCAAGTGCCTACCATGTTTGCTGCATATTTATATATTAGGTGCAAGTGGTCCTGACACACACTTTATTTTTATCCTCATCTTCTTGGCTGCCATAGTTTCCTTCACGGGTCCGATTTGTTTGCCGTTGCCAGTCACAAAACAATCTCCTGGTGGTTAAGTGGAAAGCAGGGGGTGATAGGGCAATGTAGGGCAATGTACATGTGCTGGGCACCCTGTGCCCGCCAACAAGAAAGCTGCGGTCATGCCATACTCACCGACAAGGAAATCAAATCCATTGTGCTTGTGCATTCGCCGTAGCACCGTGACAAATGTGGCAGTTGTGTGGGAATAAGTCTTGTTTACTCCCGGTCACGTCAGTCGTGTGAGCACCGCGGCAAATCAAACATCGAGGTACTTGGGGGAAAAGATCGCATTTTTCGCCGTTTTTTGGCGATTTTGTGACTTCTTTCGCAAGTTCGTGACTGGCCTCGGTGACCCGTGACATTCGTGAAATTTTTCGCGAATTTGGGGGCCTGTGACGCGTGACACGCGAATTGAATGAAATGCTACAGTATTCTATCCTGATCTTTCCTCCTGAGCTCCGTTGAAAGCCTAAAGACGAAAACCCCGAGTTCTCAATAAGTCAAGGCACGATACATTCTGAATACCTTCATTCTTCTTTGCATAATTGTATTTCTATGAGCTACCCATGAAATAACATTAACATTAACTTTTGACATATACCCACGCCCGAGCTGCCGGAGCGAAGCGACGGCATATCTTATGTAACGTAGGGTTTATTCCAACTTTCTTCGGCCGTTGATCAGTTCACAGGCAAATGTGGAATAGTACGCGGTCTAAGGCTCCAACCTTTTATTTTTCGTTTACGAAGGCCCGTAAACTAAACGGTTAAAAAATCCAAAATGTTTATAAATGTTTGTAAACCGTTTAAAAACAAACATTTAACAATATATATTTATTGGGATCGCAGTTCTGACTTCAATGAAGAAACTGGGGGTCTCTCACCGTTTGCGAACTCCACGCATAAGTTCAGCAGCATGTTGGCCTGCACAGACCAGCAGGCTCTCCCAATGTAGATGTACTGCCTTCGGGAAACCGAAGTCAGAGATGACCGGAGTTGCTATCAAACCGAGCGTGAAGACATGTGTAGCACAGAACCAGCTTGGATTTGTGTTCAAATTGAAGTCCCAGGCATAGGTACATAGTTCTGAGTGAAAGTGAACAGCGAATCAATGTACATAGTCAGTTGAAAATGCCTGCAAATATTACCGTTTAAACCATTTGTAAACTGTTTGCAAAACATTCAAGAAGGCCCGTAAATTAAAAGGATTATTAATCCGTTTACAAACGTTTATAAACTTTTGAAAACAAAAACGGTTGGAGCCTTAACGCGGTCCGAGGATATAATGCTCTGCGTACCAAACCGCCCACCATCGACAGGTACCATCTCCAAGCGGAAGACACTTTGATAGCGCGAATCCTTTTGCTCCCATGTGGGTAGAGAATGCCACAAATATATATTTGCGAATATGAATATTCACCAAAACCTCAAAACTGATATTCGCATTCGTACGAATATTGATGGCAAATATTCGTTGCTTAGTCAGCAATATTCATGAATATGAATACTTAGCAAATACATTGAGAATTTGGGGGTTTAGCAGCCACCCATGAGTTGCTGAGAGGACTTTTATACTATCTTGTGAGTTTAAACATTGTCAAAGACCCATACAAGCCCTTGTCTTGCATGTTCAACCATTTGATTGGTCATCACACTTGCCGTGTTCAACCTGTCAAGCAGTTGTCAAGGTAAAGATGACTCTAAAGTCGTTTTTTTGCATCTGAAATACAGATCTAGTTGGTGTAAATGAAGTATGTTCTGGTTCCAGAGCGGGGATGTGTTAAACAAACTCAAATTTACCATGCTTGATTGAAATTTGGCTGTGTATTACAGCTGCGAATATTCGTGAATATCAACTTTCCTGGAAACTGATATTCGCATTCGCGAGAATAGCACAGCCACAGCCATTCACGAATATGAGTATTCGTTATTCGCGAATGTATACTCGCGAATATTTGTGATATCTGATATTCGTGGTATTCTCTACATGTGGGCTTCTTGTCCAGACTTTCCGGGCGGTCACCGTATCGGATGGTTTCTATTATTTTGAAACACTACCTCCACCGCTTGTGACATTTCTGCTCGTTTTTCCGACACTGGCACGATGTTGTGCTTACAACTTATGCATTGTGGAGCGACATAACACACCATAGGAGCACTGTCGAAGCATCCTTCGGTGCCCAGCTCATTCGGACAGGTGCTGCGCCTCTAAAACTCAAGATCGGTGGATTTGACTCCCAGATCATCGTCTTCTGGTCCATAGGGCTTCAACCCGTCTGTTAAACGGGACGGCCGTCAAAAAAACGGCCGTTTTTCTCGACGGGACGGGTATACCCGTCCCGTTAGAGGGTAGCTGAGGGCCCCGAGACTGGTGGGTCCCATCCGTCCCGTCCGTAACGGCCGTTTTGGCGGGTGCTGGAAGACTATTTGTGCAAGTAAGTTTGATAAATTATTGACAGTCTGAGACCAAACTGGGAACTTACTAGGACCTCTAAAGTACCATAAAATATCTCAAGTGCCCTGATATAAGACCAGACAAGTGTTTGTGAACAGTTAATCGCTCGGTATTTGATCGCAGATCATATATCGGCAAGTCCCGGCAATGCCATCCACAAGCCATCTAGGTGCTTGTGGCGGGCAAGAATTGATTTTTCAGCAAAGAAGTTTCCATGTATGGGTAAGTCTCACCTCAATTCCCGGAAATTGGACGAAATTCATCTAAATTTGATGCATATTTGCATCTAGGAAGGGTGACCCGTCAAACCCGTTAAACGGACGGGAACGGGTACCCCGTCGACGGGTCAACCCGTCCCGTACCCGTCCCGTTCTGGCGCTGGCTCGAGGGCCCAGACGGGCGGGTCTTTACCCGCCCGTCCCATCCGTCGACCCGTCAAAAACGGCGACGGGTTGAAGCCCTACTTCTGGATCTTGGCCAATGCGGATCGTCTCGTATGTGTCGACTTAACGGGCGGCCTCAGCTCAGAGCATGTGTACAATTTCATGCAGAGGATGCGCGAATTCGACTTCCCGTTCCTTGAATCGCTCACTCTCGCTCCGATGATGACACTATCGGTTCCAGTGGATACAGCTGCACCCCGAGATGTTCGCACGCACGTCTCGTCCTTGTCACCTTTCACTCTCCCGCATCAACATACACTTGCAGTGTTTACCTCCGCTCCGATCTCTCACCCTCGCGGGTAGCCCCATTTCCCCGGCCAGGCCTCGCGCATTGGATGCGGTTCTGGCGGTCTTGCGATCGCCGCCTGATTTACGCACTGTAGAGCTCAAATGGATAGTTCACACTGGACATCCAGACCGTCATCAGTAGAGGTCTGGCAGCTCGAGTTGCTTGACCTTGGAGGTTCAGGGGAGCTAAGTATGTACGGACATCCTGAACAATAGAGAGCTTGTGCAAAATCCGTATGCCGCTTTTTGGTGCGCGAACTCACCACATGCGGCTTTTTATTTTTTCGCTCTGGTAGTCAGAGGGTGCTATTCGACACTCCTAGTGATGCTCCGGAGCAAAAAAAAGTATAGTGCCGTGTGCGGCTTTGATCACCGCATGCGGCTTTTGCGCAAGCTCTCTAATATCATTTTCCCGCACACGACACGGCTCGAACTGTTTGCCTACGGCGCTACCACTGGTGCGGGTGTTTCGTTGCGGTCCAAAAGCATTCGCGCACACCTGGAACGCCCGTCCCTCTTTTACTGAGACTGTTCGTTCCATTCGACCGCGACGACTGCCATGGTCCCACAGTTACTTCCACATTGCGACCTATTTCGATGTGGAATTCACCCAGAAGCGCCAACCCGGCTCTCTTCTCCCTACAGTCGCAGCCCGCAGATACGGCTGCGCTTGGCCAAATCTTGGAGGTAGTGCTTAGCCCCCCCCCCGACACAAACAATCACAGACGTTGACAGGAGCGCCGCGCTCAGCTGCGTTTACATTATCACCGCGACATTGAAGACCGCGCTGGTGCTGATCCCTGCGCTCAGGAATGTAGTCGTAGTCATCAGCGCCCACGACACTGGGACGCGCTTCTGCGAGATGACCCTTGCGCGACGGGATAGCCCATTTGCGGCCTCATCATCCGCCCGTTTGGTGACTACCCCGAGATGGTTCCACAGTTCTTTGAGGCTCTGACGTCCTTGCTGCGTGCGCGTTACAACGCCGGCAAGCCGCTGCAGCAGCTCGACGTGGTCATGACCCATCCCTCGGGAGAGTTGGAGCTCGAGGACGAACAGCTTGCGCAGCTTGGCCTTGCTAAATTGCAACCGTTATGGGTTATTTTTCGGTGTATGGATAAATTACCCACATACGACAGTGTTGCAGTTTCTGGATTTCGTCGAAATACCGTTCATTCTGTGCGGAACAAATAAAAATAAGTTTCCCCCCTCCAACATATCATTCGATGGACCTTGGTTGCCGTCTGTCCCGGGCTATGCCTTTCGCGTTTGCGTAAGAAGTTCCGGAACCACTAACCGGTACTTGCACCCCATTTTGCACGGGTGAACGGAGATCCCGACGTGCCCTTTTCGAAGTTGATCTGAAACGGCCGCTGAGAATCGTCGGGCTGTGGGACGACGAGAAGCGGGAGATCCGCAGTGGTGTCAAGTCCACCGCTAGTTCAGTGAAACCGTTGATTATCTAGCCGAAACAACGTTGCAGAACATGACTGACTCCCTGCATCATCAGAAAAGCTTCCCGCAACGGATTTTCCCCGCAAAACTTGAAGCGATGGTCTAGTCTCTACGCGAAAGGATACATAAACGTCGATCCCGAGTTGGCCGGGTGAGTCTTACGTGTTCGAGCTAAACTCACTCTGAAATCCCTACTCTGTGCCGCTTATTTTGTCAATTGCTTTTAAGCACTCTGTAGCTTGAAGAGTCCGGTCCAATGTATGATAATAGTGATATTTTGAATCTACCGGCACGGCGAGAATTTCTGAGGACACGGCCCGGGACCCAAGGAGAAACAACAAAGCAACACCCCCCAAAGCGAACTAGCCCATCTCTTTTCCTCGTCCAAGAGGCTTCGTATATTTGGCTGATAGATTGATAATGAATAGAGTACACATGAAGAAAAAATACACAAAGCAACATGGCAGCAATCAGTGTTCGAAAAGCCGCAAGAAATTCGACCACTCGTCGGGCTCCGTCGGCGGTATCGGTGTCGCCTCAACCTGGCGCCGATAACTTGGGTACGCGTAGGGGTACTGCATTTGCGCGGACATATACGCCTCCAGGCCCGCTGCGGCGACGTCCCCACATTTGACAGGGGTCATGCAAGCTTCGGGTATCGGCTCGAGTTGGATATTGAGCCATCCATACCCATTCTGGTCCTGTTCTTGGTCAGTCGGCCAGAGATCGTGCGTCGGAGGCGTCGGTGGTGGTGGTGGCGGCATCACGCTGGGGATGAGGGACGGTATCGCCACGCCAGTAGAGGGAATGCATCTGGATCGTGACATGGGATTGGAATTAGGTACTGAATTACGATCGAGGATGGCGTGAGACCCGCTGAGCAGCGCAAAGTCTTTTTCGTCCGCCAGGTCAAATGGGTTCTCAGAATGGAGTGTTTGCCCTTGGCCGGCGAGCGGGCGGATTGCGGTCTCGGCTTTGTTTCGCAAGCGACGAAGGACAGGCTACCAGCAAACAAGTAAGGCACGAGATAGGATTCGGGCATAAGTGATACGTACCAGGCTGCCGGCGGCGAGGAAGGAGTGCGTCGCGCCCCGCTCGACGAGCTCCACGGCGTACAGGAGTTCCGAGAATGCAACATTTGCCATTACCGCCTGCGGGCTCTTCGCGGCTATGGAACCCACGATGAACTATTATTCAGCACTCAGCGAGCAGCCACGCAAAACACCGAGGAAGGATCACGTACGGAAGCGTTGACGACTGTGAGTGTGGAGAGAGAGAGTAATTCAGTGAGGATCAGATCTCGGGAAAACGGGAGGACGCACGACTCTTCCAGATGGGCCACCACCGGTGGTAGTGGTCCGGAAACAGGGAGAAGCTCCGCATGTCGGACTTGATCATGAACGATGCGCTGCGGTAGGCGGCCAGGAAGGACGCAGCGTATGGGCCATCGAGTGGGTTCAGCGGCCGGTCTTTCAGCGCCTGGACGAACGAACTGCGGTGCACATAGACCATCACTGGAGTGCATGTCTGTGAGCATCATCAGGTGGAGCAACAGAAGAGACCGACAATTTGCGGCGAATCGTGGAATCATATTCGCGCGCACGTACGCGAGGAACGCGCCGGACTGCCGCGCCTGCTCTGCGTAATGCGGAAACGGGGCGGTCTCCATGAATCGCCGTAGCCGACGGTCGAGATCCAGGACCTCTTCGTACGAGGGCGATTTGGCACTGGTGTAGGCCTGTGCCATGGGGGCGGTGACCTGGCGACATCCGCTGTGTCAGCAAACTGACTGCGGAATTAAAAGCCCTTGGTTGCACACCTCTTTCGTGAAATTCCATTTTGTGTGCCAGACTGTTGATGAGTGAGTAGATGAATAATGAATGAGAATCGATGGGAACAACGCACATCCAGGTATAGTAGTCCCCTTGCCGTCTATCGTCTGCTCTAAATCTGCAGGGAACTCGCAGCTGATGTCGGCCAGGGGAATCGTGAGCGGTCGCGAGAATGAGAGCGACTATTTGTTGCTTGATCACAATTTAGCCAGACGATGTAACGGCCGAAATACCTGATATGTTTCCAAGGAGTACATCTCCCAGAAGAGAGCCTAGAAGTAGATGTGTTAGTACCCGGCCTCCGAAAAAGGAGAAGTTGTTCCGTACCCGTCGTCGTTGTGCCGTCTTATTATTGAAGCAGGTGTGAGCGCTCTCGCGATCTGGAAAGAAAAGAAGGATTCGATAGGGTTCACAACACGGAAGAAGGATCAACTGACGAAGACGGAGCTGTGGTACAACAAAAAGAAGTCAAACTGGGTCCCCGGCGGCGGAGAAAAGACGCACCGTCTGACACAACCCCACCGCCATCGAGGTTATTGTCCAAGCGCTTTCGATGCTATACCGTGCGCCCCCGGCGGAATAATACAGGCCCGACAGCGCCAGCGCCTGAATCGTGTGCAGGTCCTTCGAGTCGAAGATCGACTGCAGCGCGAGTGCAGTCCGCGCCAAATCGAAGTACGTATCCGCCTCGGCGTTATACGGTGGCAGCGCGAGATCGGCGAGCGCGCCGTGTGCGAAGGCCATGAAGACCACTGCGATGCCGTGCGGAGAGAGCTCGCACGCGGGCGCCTCGGGGTCGTAGAGGTGAGAGAGGAGCTCGTGCAGCTCGTCGGGCAAGACAGGAGTGCCGTACCAGGAGGCGTCCGCGACGAAGATATCGTAGAGGGCCCAAGCGCGGAGCTCGTCGGGGAGTTGGTCGAGGAGGGTCTCGACGCATAGCTCGGTGTCCCACGATGCGAAGGAGTGGATGCCGTCCAGCGCGAAAGATCGGATGGTGTCTGCGAAAGGGGGCGCGTACTCCGCGCGATCGCCGCCGTTGCTGCCTTGGACCTGGTCCTCATGTCAGCTTTACTAGACGTGGAATACAGAGCCCACACTCACAGAAAGGAAAGCCTATCGTACCCAATCGAGTTCAGGATGATTCGAATTCTGGTAACTTCGCTCACCGATGGTCCGGCCGAAAATCCATAATACCGCGAGGTACCAGACGCGCCCACAGCCAAGGCACCCGCAGTGTTCGCTTGCTGCGCCGGGGTTGGGTCGGTGGACGACCGGGAAAGCTCACCAGTGAACTTGATACCCAGCAGGTCGTCGCGTAAAAGGGGGTGAGGCGAATCGGACGCGTCGGCGTGGGCCTGCGCGACTGCGCTCTCGAGCTGTTGTATGCGATCCCCCATGTTGTGGATTGTTGTGCTCAGCTCCATGGATTCGGAGCGCATTATCCTGGTGTACAGCATGTCATCGAAAACTCCGGAGAAGATGTGAACAAGATACCTCCTCCCTCGTCCGATGAAGCCCATATCCCCTGTGAATGGGGCGTAAAAAAATGTATAACTGACACTAAGAAAAGACCGACCTGTTGGACATATATCCGCACGTCCTCGGCGTACTGGAAAAGACCTTAGAAATCATCGATGGTTGTGCCACTCGACATACCGCAAGAGCTACAAGGAAATTTCTTGTCGCATTTTAGTTTTCGTCTAAAAGGCGGTCAAGATGGATGAAAAGTCAGAAAAGCGTTCGGTACACACCTTTGGCATTCTGCGCAGGCCATCTAAGAGCTGGTAAGTCAAGGGCATTGAATCAGGAATGGAAACGTGCAATTCCGCGACTGCGCTTCATGTCAATGACCTCCTTGTCCGAGAGAATCTGGAAGGAATGCGAAGTCATAGTGGGATGCAAGGGTTTTTCGTGTCCAGTCATGCTGCGGTCTCTATATAGCGTGTTCTAGGAGCATAGCAGGGATCCGCAGAGGTCGCAGTCAATCGGTCGCAGTAAAACCGTCGATTAGGTCATCGATTGATCGCCATCATGTTTCACCGAAAGGCGGTTACGGCACTTTGTGATGTTCGATCTGATCTCTGGGGAAGATCGACTGCCCTTCTCAGGCTCGCCTCCAACATGTTGCACCGGAAGTCAAGCAAAAGTCCACTGCGGCGACCTGGTAGCCTGAATGCTAGTATTTACCCATGTTTGAGGCTCAGAGACAGTGCAGGGCTACCTACAAACAGACAGAGTTCGAACCAAGTTCAAACCGGGCAGACGGCAGACGGAAAAACGCACGACTGATCCGTCCTTGTCGTGGCTCTGCATTTCTCACGGGGAATAGAAGCAATGGAGAAGCAATCACCATTTCACAACCATCGGCCGTTCAGTTACAATTCGGCTCGAGGGCCAATCAGGGAGAATTGGCACAGAAAACGACCTGCACACTCTGAACTCATTCCAGATTCTCCCGAGGAGACCTGTGGCATTCACCAGCCGGAAAGCACGTCGGGATTCCAAACACACCAATTCATCCTCGTTCTTGCTATCAACGCCATAGAAGGTACGATCACACGCCACCTTCTTTCGACCCTTTTGGCAGCGGGCTGGGTGCGGGGAAGGCAATAGTGTTGTAACCTATTGTCGGGCCAAAAAGCGCATCGCGGCGGGCCCGGATTATCCTTGGACCGATTTAGGTACTTGTAATTCATTAACGTCCCAGGCAACAAGAGAATTTTGGCCGTTTAGCCGGGTAGTCATCCGAATGACCATCAGAGAGCCCACAGGCTTGGCGAAGCAAAACGTGGAGCGCGCGTCTATTGTCAACGTCAACGAAAATCTATGTCGGGCGGGCGCTGGTCGGATTCGGCCTCACCGGTGAGCCCTGTTTCGGTTCACTCCTTTTGGCTCACCTCTACACTTCTGTTTGCGCTCCATCGACTATGCGGATACTAGTATCATCGCGGGAGCTTTCCCCAATTCCGTCCTATTCGCGTATATGTACATATTTCTGGGCAAAGAAACTTCGAACTTCGTAGCAACTTTCGCCGACGGTCATCGCAAGGCTTCATTCAGCGTCACATTATCCACCAGCGCAGATGGCGATGACTGAGTGGATTTTACTCGGTGGACATGGCTCGTAGACTAGATTGTCTGTTTCGCTGCAATTCTCAACCTCACGATTCCTCCTTCGCACAGAAATGATCTTCGCGATCGAGCCACTGCCTAGCCCCATTAAGCAAATGCAGTTAGCCGGGAACCAAACCTCGCCGAAGGTTGTGTATCCATGTTGTAGATCCCGATGATGGTGTCCATGCCAGGGCCAGGCGAGATGCCGTCAGTGGTCAATGCAAAATTCGGAAACTCTCGGAAACGCGTCGAGATGAGTAATCGCGTTATTAATTAATTGGCTCCACGGGCCCGCCTGTATCAACAGATTCGATTTATGCCATGATGTTTACGCTTTTCAAGTGAGGTTACAAACCCACAACGTCATCAGATAAACGTTAGGCTCGCTCATGTTCCGTTCGCAGATTTTCACTCGCGTACTGGCAAGTTCCGCCGCGGAGTTAGTTGCACTCTGACCGACATCTGCATACATGAGGTGCTCCACAGTATCCCTGTGGATGGCTCCTAGTGATACCGAAAGTCAAACGAGCACTCAACCAGCACTGGTGGTCGTGCTGTGAGACGCAGGGCCTTGTGCACCGCCATCCCGCAGGATCCCCGAACGTGGCTCCAGATAGCCCCAAATGGATTGGTGAATCCAATCGGCGGCGATCAACGCCGATCATACGCAACGTGGGAACTGCTGACTCCAGGAACTCCCACGTTGCAGGTGCCGCTTGGCGGTGTCCCTGACCAGTCCTTCTCAGTCTTGTTCAGCATGACAAAGAAAACCAATATTACAAAGAGGCTTGACAGAAGTGGATTGTCAAGGAATGGAAGTTGGCTGCTTTGGCTATCCAATGACGAAACAATCTAATAACGAAATCTCTTGGAAATGTCTAGGCTTTACCTTTACGTCGTTTCTGGTGGAGTTTGCGATGATACAGGATCATATTCTAGAGCATCAGATTGGTCCAAAAATCACCATATATTTGTACCCATTCGGGTCAGGTGCTGATTTCAACGTTTAGCGGACATTGCTTCGAGTTTTGCTGGGACGTTCAAACGTTTGCTAAAGTTCTGTGCGTGCAGAGGGTAATGTTCCACAATGTTTCATCAGTCAATGTCAGCGGTTGCATTGAATTAGCGACCAACGTCGACACTGCAGATCCCGCGTGTGGCCGTCGTCTGCCGAGTACACAGCTCGGCGATGACAACGTCCCATCTGGGAGACTTGTTCAAGTCTCATGGAGATAATACATCTCAAGTACTTACCTTGGGTGGAGTGCAGAACATGGTGAATGACTACGACCACTCTGGTGCCACCGAGTCAACCGAGGTGATCAATGCCTAGAAAAGTTCTGTGGGCGCGGGGACTAATGAAATGTTCGGCAATGTTTCGTCCTATTCCGCGCGTTAATACCTGAGCGATGCTTTTCGCACTTGTGCGACCAAAAGGACGGCAAATAGCTTTTTGTTCTCCTGAGAGGGACCAGAACATGGCGACTGACGATGCAACGAGCAACCTCCATGTGTTCAACTCAGGCAGTTGAATCAGCCGTGATGTCGGCTGCCTGGCAGACAGAGCCGAGGAAAGCCGGCCAGACTAGCCGAGGGCGGTACCGAGCGGCTAGCGTTCTAATTCAAGGCGCGGGCAACTCGGGATCGACGAGCGGTTACTTACGACTTGCGACGCGGTTCAAGTTGTCCGGGACGCCGGTTAGCGCGGTGTGCTCCGCCGTCCTATGCTACCTGAGCGCGTTCGCGGCCAATTCGCGGCCACACCATTCGACGGCCATGCGGGAGAGTTTCGAGTTTGCGAGTGTGGCAGCAACCTAGACCCATTTGATATGGACCCGCACGACGGCAAAGGGGATAACAAAAGTATCATTTCGAGAACGGATATTGTGAGTACCAATACACAGAAGGAAGAAAGGGAACAGTCTTTTGGTTGCCCCAGAGACGCATAGGATAGATACGGAGCGGAGGCTCGAAACAAAAGCGGGAGGACGAGATCAGGTCCTCTAAAAATGGGATCGGATGGAAGAACAGCAATACTTTCGTGATTCCCGTCTGCAAGGTGGAGGAGTAGTTCAATATCCAGACCAGAACGAGGAACTGCAACGATGTTGTATGTGGGCATTTCAATGCACAGAAAATAGATCATACCAGTCGCGACCGTTAACTACAAGATCCAGGTTGCAGATCAATATTTGACCAAGCTGCCAGCGCGATGGAGAAGCTCGGCGAGTCGTTCACCACTGAGAAAATCGCAATCTGCCACCACGAAGTGCCGCACCTCGAGGCGTCGTAGCGGCTTTCCACTCTTATGATGTGCTCGTAGCAGGCCCCACAAAGCACCGCAGAAACAGGGCATCGCATCCGGACGCTCCTGGTGCCAAGCGAAAGGGTGGATGGTGAGACGCACAAGGCAAGGGTTCCAGGACCGCCTCGCAGAAATGCTTCCCGCCGGCGTGGCATTGGATTCCCACGTCTTCCACCGCAGGCAGGAGCGACAGAGTAGCCGTCGCACACGAAATATGGGCGGGGCCTGTGTGGAGATGCGTGATCGTTAGCGTCGCCAGTGCTCTTTGGCAATGATCTGATGCTGTGTGTGTGTGCGGCCGGGAGCGGTGTGGATCTCAATGAGGGGTGCAATTTCGAGATGCGTCTCGTGCACGACGGCACTGTGGAATATTGGGTAGACATGGGCCAAGAGGTCGAGGGTGCCCATGTCGGAGTCGTCGGGGAGAATGTACAGTGTGAGCGACAGGGGGAGGGGCGCCTCGGCGCGCACCACATGTTTCTGAACGGGGACGAGCAGGTCGCGGATCGTTGCGCCATTTTTCATACTCCGTGCGTGTAATACCAGGCGCGTGATATTAGGAAGGAGTATATGCACCAAAGAATCTCTGAAATACTGCACGGAGTCTCCCAGGTCAAGGAGCTCCAGTCGGGGAAGCGCCACGCGATGGCTATGTATGGACCGGGGCTGTTGTGGAAATTGTCATATTCGATGCAAGCGTGTGTAAATCCGGGGAGAATCGCAGGACTGGGAGAAGTCCATGCAATGTCAGGAGTTGGCGGCCGCAAAATAGTTAAAGACCGAAAGTGGGTAGACAGTCCAAAGTGCATCGATGTGGGTCAAAGAAAGTTGCCGGAGACGCGATGTGTGGGTTTGCAGCAGATATAACTAGGCCCGCATATGAATCATCAGATTCGGCTGGAGTAAGAGTCAGTGACTGAGGCCAGGGGAAATTAAACGCGTACATCTGGTGCATGAAATCAACCAGATAATCGGGGTCCCAGTCACGTCCAGCGTTATAAGCCGGTCCACATTGACCGACATCCAGGATGCAAAAAGAGCGGGGAGTCGAATCGTGAATCGTGTAATCCTTAGTTAGAAACGGAGGCACTCGCCGGGAGTGCTGCGATGGTAAGTCACGGACGTCGTGACCAGAGCAGATATCCACAACCTGCTCATCACCGTCGGCGAACATGTGCGTGCCCATGGGCTGCTGCTCCCCTGGCCCTGCGACTACATGTTCGAATCAAGCAGGCACTGGGGGTGGCCTGTGAGGCTGAGAAATTCAAGCCGAGCCCCATTGACCAGGATCCACGATCCGAAGATCGGGGAGTCGAAATGCATGGTGGTGAGTTTTAGCCGAGCGTCGCGAGACCGGATGAGTTGTACCCGAAGACACTCATCGGGAGCTTCCCAGTGGAAAGCGATGTCGCTCCACAGTGCATGGGACGCAAGCACAAGATAAGACCAGCATGAGTTGTGTGAGCAGTAGAGTATATCGCGACGAGGAGCTCGGATGGGAGCGAAGAGATTGGGGGCATGGGGCCGTGAAATCCCGTTCAGTAACGAGAAGATACATTTGCTGGTGAAGAACGGACATCGATGGCGATCCGCCAGGTGCTATTGCGGCGATTGCGTGCAGATTGAGTCATTGACATGTCTCTGTGAACTAATGAATTCAACACGGAACGTTAATGGTACACGCAACTGGATTCTCGAAGCCCACTGACACCAATGCAGTATGCGAACGCCCCCCCTGTGACAATTCAGATGCGTGGACTTCTTACTTTCCCGTTGACTTCTGACCCTTCACCATCGACCATCCGCTGCGCCTGGCTGTGTAATCCCACAAAGGTGATATTTATCCACCATCCACCTCGGCGGCATCGTTCACATCTTCCAAGCAGGGCCCTGGTGTGTGAAGCGGGTGCGAGCCGCTCTTGGCATTATTGAAGTGCTGGTCCACCTAGGCCTGGCCGCCATAGGTGCGTTTGACTGACGGCACCGCACCTTCTTTTGCTAACCATTTACTCCAGGCCTTAACTGCGGACCATGGGCGATGCTCAACGCGTCAAGTATGTTCTCAGATCCCTAGGCCTGCTGCTCTCATCAATTAATTAATCTTCCCTAGCTTTCGAGTGCCCCGCTCACGATGACGCCCGATGCCGTGCTCGCGCGCCTGGCTGCTTTCAGCTGTGTCGGAGTGTAAATCGGGTACGTTTCTCTGCATGCCTCTCTTTGTATCCTCAATTCAATTTGTTGCACAGCACGACACCGCCGTCTCTGTACTCGTCCCCAGCTGCTTCCAGCTGTGTCGACGTCTACATTGGGTACGTTTCCCCACCTCTATCTCTCCAATCAATGCTTCGTTGCCTACTCCGCAGCCCCCGAGAAGCATGCCCCCGACCCGGCTGCAATTGGGCTCGTGCGCGTGTCGAACCCCTACGCAGCTGCTCGACGCTGGGCCGATAGGGTGGATGTGGTGATAGCGGATCCGGCGTTGAGTAAAGTTAACCCAATGACGGGAATTTCGTGTATGGTGTCGATTCCGCTGGATTGTACAGTATATAATAGGGAGGTTGTGCAAAAGCCGCACAAGCCGCATGCGGCTTTTGTGCATTGTGCAAAGCCACGTGATAAACCGAAGGATTTATGAGTGGATCCATGTTCATTTCGATGAAATATGGGTAAATTAGATGCTATGCAGTATATCGAACCACTTACCAAACGTAATATGCATTATTTTTGACATCATTATTTGGCTTCTCCACAGCCACTGTGCAGCTATGGCCGTGATGCTGCCGAAAAAGGCCATTTTCCAGACTTCCTCCTCCCACTTGATGCCGGAATCAATACCGACAGCTTTCAAAGCACTGTACACAAGGTTTGAATACAGAATTGATAGGGAAACGAAAGCCGCATGGTGCCGCATGCGGCTTTGCACAATGCACAAAAGCCGCATGCGGCTCGTACGGCTTTTGCACAACCTCTCTAATACATGAATGAAGCACTTTTTGCCCCAGCCAAACATCCTAATTTGAGATGAAAACCATCCAAAACCCTCAAACTACCCCAGGCTGCCGGGCAACCATTTGCAGGCTGTAATTTCAGTCTAATGTTCAACCTACCGATGGTTGAATTTGCTAGGATGCTAATCATCCTAGCGGGGGTTGTTAATGGTTCCTGAAAGAGGCGGACAAACCGTAGGATGAAAGTTTAAAAGAAACAGTTTACATTATCCTACGGATGGATACCTAAGATACAACCTACCATAGGTTGCCTATCATTCTACAGTAGGCTCGAATACATCCTTCCACTGGCTGTTTCCGTAGGTTGACGATCAACCTGCGCGGTCTCCTTAGAGTTGAGATGTGGAGGCAGATTTCAGGACGGAAAGGTGTGCGGAAGAGCCAAGCCGGCGAAGACAAGAATCAGGCTGCGCCGGAGGCAGTAGCAGCTGCGACGGTGTCAAGAAAGGACTGTGCGTGGGTCAGCTGGCGACTGAAATGACGGGACAGTGTCGGCAAAGCCTGGAAAATCAAAGATGGAGGGGTTAAACAGAGACGAAGAGCAGAGGAAGAACAAAAGGAGCATGGATATATGGAGAAATAGCACAGCGAGCCATTTGCTTAAAGAACGGTTGATCATGTACATGTGGACCATGGTATACTACAGGTACAGTGTCGAGCGTTCTGTGAGAAATGATCGATTTCCGATGGCGTAACCCACGACCCATGCTGCGGCGTTAGAATTGCTTCTGAGCATCTAGAAGCAGGACCTCGGGCAACGAAGGCCGTTTCTGTCAGGCCAAGCAAGCTACTTACCCGAACTTCAGCTTGGAGTCACCCAAGTTTTGGGAAACGCGTAACAAATTGGGCGACTTTCACCAAGCCTTCCTCGGTCACAGACGAAAATATTTTCGGAGCACGCTTTAATCATGTTGTGCTGGCGATATCAATGTGCAATGTATAAAGTTATTATCCCGCTCTTTTGGTGCTTGTCGTAAAGTGTGAACGCCTCGGCGAACCAGCTGTGGTCATTTCTATGTACTGTAAATCCCTCCAGTCCAGTATGATCACCATAAGTACCACGCACCTGCGAGGGTAAACCACTATGGAGCACTACGGGCAGAGGCAGGTTCCCCGATGCCACACACTTCGCTAATTTCCGATTGCGGCGAAGCTGTGGCGCAACCTGTCAACGGTTTTACATTCCAAATGTTAATATTGCTACAGCAACGCTAAACACCTATCCCCTGGTTATAATCCGTTGTTCGAAATAACGAAATGCCACCTATACCGGCCGAACTCAGCACTGCCAGTCGGAGTGTGGATATCCCTCTCTTCGCGTTCGAGCCACTACCACTCGTGATCTTATGCCGGGGCTGTACGAGTGTTGAGCAATATGAGACGTCCCATGGAGTTGCTATGTCGAAGTCGGTCATAAATCTTGCTCCTCATCGTCAGTGTCGAAACTCATCAGATCTAGGAATCGAAACTCCATTTTCGGCTTAATACTATCGGCTGAGATATGCCCCGTATTCCGTTATTTCGACTTCCCAATCGTATTCTTGTCATTTATAAATTGCATGACAGCGCTTCGCAATTATCTGATGAAAGCGCACTGACTACCTGAGTATGGAGGGGCCTGGTTCTCCATCTCCGCCGGCCTTCGTTAGGTCAAGCAATGACAACTTCGGCAAATTCCTTACTTCCTACTACCAGATATCCCCACAATCTCGACATTCAATTCAGAAGCAAGCCTTCCATAGTTCCTTTGTCGCCGTCCCTGAAGGTACTTGAATACTCAGGATTGCCGTCGTCTCTGACCCGCTGATTTCTTCACATCCCAGTATGAAATCCACAATTGACAACACTTATGGCGCGCTGTTTCTTTCCTCGGTGTAAGTCTCCCGATCGCATACTTAGAGCAGGCGCTAATATTCTACTGGCTCTCAAGGTTATATGGAGGTGCGAAGTACCAATTATCCCAAGGGACCCGATATGAATACCGGACACTAGTTGGGATGTTGCAATTCTGGATATATATCCGCAAATACCAGGGCATCTTTGTGCGTTCATGTGCTAACTTGCCGCAGGCGCGTCGGGGTGCCGAGTGACACAGCTGAAGCGCCGAGAACGGGTTCTGCCACCGGCGTGAGGCCACATGCCTGCGTGCGGGGAGCCCCGTCCCTGTGCTGGGCAGGGTTGCGACGAGCCTGACGGGGATGTGAAGAGGCGCAGCCCCTGCTCCGCATGCGAGTGGTGGACGGCGAAGAGGGTGGCGAGGATTTGATAGAGGTGGCGTGAGCGATAGGGCGCACGCTGCGGACATGGGTGATAGTCGAGGCTGTATTAGAGTGTGCGCAGGCGGTGTCGGGCGGTGAGGGGGGAGTATCCTGAGAACGTGTGCGTGCGAGGGGAAGCGATAAAGCCGGCGTGGGCAATGGGGAACAACTGTCCCAAGCGGCATGTACGATGGAGAACGCCTGTCGCGTGTGGGCCAGACGCAAGCTTGAGGGGAGGTGAGACGCCACCGAGAATGATCGTAGTGCGCAGGAAGGCCGAAAACGCGATGTGCACGACGGGGAAGGCTTCCCCAGATGCTGGAAATGCCGGTGGTGCTGTGTATGATGTTGGGGATGTGCCTAGCCATGCGCGTCAAGCAGTAAGGGTGAGACGCTCGTGAGGTTCGCGAAGGCGACGAATGTGGTGCGCGCGATGGCCAATGGCAAGTGCAGGTGCTTCGCATACTGGTGGCGCTATGTGTGGCGTTGGGGTTGTGTCCGACCGCACGCGTTGAGTGGGGAGGTTGGTACTGCGTCGAAGATCCTCGGTGGGCTTGAAGGCGCGACAAAGGAGCAGAAGGCCACGGGAACGGTGGGATGAGGGAGGTGATTCTAGTGGTGGCGAGAAGCGCGGCAGAGGCAGGTGTCAAGGGGTGGGGCAGTACCTCGCTCGAAATGCTCCCGATGCGCGAGGCGGCCAAAAAAAAGGGTACGGGCGACAAGGAATGGCAGCGACACCTGCGCCGCATGGAGCCGATGGTGCGCGTCGTGTGCTGGGGGCGTACGGACATTGTGTGGGGCGTGTGGGCGTCAGGGATAGTATAGCTCACGCAGGCAACAGCGTCGCAGTCGCCGGCGTCGCGGGACACGTCGTAGACGTGCGTCGAGGCTTCGCAGCCGTTGGGAGCATCGCGCGCGGGGTCGTGCTGCTGTAGATGATGGGCGGGAGCAGCCTGCGGTGCCGGCAGTCGCAGCGTATGTTGTATGTGAGTCCCGAGCGAGGGGGCACGCACCACGGGTGGTGCGAGGTCGTCACGGCGGATCTGCCACCCGCAGGCACTGCGGACGATCGCGGAGGGTGCGCGACAACGGCCTCTGGCTGCGTCAGATGCACGGAGGCGTCCACACGGAGAATAACTGACGAGGCCGTCGGGATACTGCTGAGAAGAAGGTGAGGGAACGAGATAGAAAAGGACACGAATGGAAAGGGAGAAGGGGCACCTCACTTGTCAAAATCCGCCCATTAAGTGTGTGGCTGTTTCGGGAGCGCTAGGGGCGAGTGAGGATCTTCGGCCCTGGGCCCCTGGCCTCGGCGCCGTAGGTCGAAGAGCCACGAAGCGCCTACAGAAAAGGGACGTCGTCAGCACGCGTTCTTTGCGCTGCATGGAATCAAGACTAACACCAACAAAAAAACGGACCTTGGGTTCACGAAAGCAGCAGTGGTGGCCTCCTCGATACAATCCGGCGCTTAGTCGGCCATAGGAGACGTCCGCAGAGGGGTGGACGGACAGACGCGCGGGTCCAGACCCGCGTCATCGATGACACGGGCACGTGCGCGGAACCAAACGCGTCGCGTCGGCAGCCAATTAATAACTGAGTTATTCTTTCGAGATATATTTCGAAAGAATCCACGTTGTATCGTCCCCGGTACTATCAGTCGCCCACCTTTGCAAAACTGGTTTGATCGCATTTTGCCGACACGAAAGATGCCTAACATGTGGATTGAAGGTAGCTTTGCAAAAAAAGTCAAAAATCGATCTCCGATTTTAGGGCACCGACGGACGCCGGGGAGATAGCGAGGCGCTTCCACGGAGAGTCAAATGCAGAATGTATGTAGCGGGAGTCTAAGGTGGCGCTCTTGAAGTTCTCGTCAACAGGTCATGCATATGATGGCCGGAAGAAAGACGCGAACGGCTGGCTGAATCCGACCCGCTACTGATTGATCATCATCCGGCCGCTAGGCCCTTCGCGGTCAACGTTGAGCACTCAGCAAAGCAGTGCTCACCCTTACAACCTCAACGCACCTCAAAGCGGTGCGTCCACCGCCACGGCCGCCTTCATTCACCCTTCACTTTCCCGATGTCTCCTTTTCACGCCGCCGCAATACTGTTTCTCCTTGCTGCCCAATATTTCCCTTCCTGCTCTGCCTGGTCCGAATGCATCAAGTAAAATATATTTATTCCGGTATGGCGTTTGGCTGATTTGGGTTGCAGTGGTGTGTGCCTGAGCTCTGACCCTCCTCTGTTCTTCGTCGACTTTGCAAGCTTCATCGTCCTCTTCGGTGCGCAAATTCTTACTTCCAACTTTTCAAAACAAACCAACTCCGGATTCGCCAGCGGTCGTTTTCTTCGCCGTTTGGATATACGCGGTGGTGCGGGGATGCCGACAAGGTGCTCGGCGGGAGGAGAAGCCGCCGGCCTATGTCCTGCTGCCCAGCGCTGGTCACGATGCTGAGTTGGAGTTTGATTTGGCGGAGGAGGGAGAGGGAGATGTCAAGGCGCGCCATGTTCAGGCGATGGCTTAGGCGACATGTGTATAATATGGGCCGGGAATGTTGGGTGGCACCTGAAGAGCCATTTCGCGTTCTCAAACGAGATTCAACTATTGGCGACGAGCTTCAGAAATGCGCCAACGTCTACCAAGGAAGTTCAGATGATGTCTCCTGACTCAGGCAGACGTTTTACAGCTGTACGACCGAAGTTAATGGCCCCCACCCTCTGGCGGTCTTAATATTTTTCTCTTTCAGTGAATCCTAGACGGTACGCCAATCCGGCTCGGCTCAATCAATAGCCGAACAATGCTTGATCCCAAACCTCCATGTCGGACTTGACATCGCGACCGTCTTGACACTCTCTGGCAGACCCTCTCGTCCATTCCAACCCTCGAAAAAACACGACGCGTGTCCCTGATTAACACCAATCTCAGTGCTGGAGACGGCGCGGATGCGAGACCCTGCGGACTGCTATAAAGCTGTCGTGCCGTCCAGCGGCATTCGATCCCCTAGGTATAGGGGCACTCTCGCCGCCTCTGATCTTAATACAATACACTGCGCTCGCGCCGTCGCTACGAGGGTACCTCTCAATCTATCTCAATCACGACGGCGGAATGCTGGGAACCTCGCTATGATTTGTACGTACAACACCACTCCTTTATTTTCTAATGGCTACAATTGTCAACCTCCGAAACCTCCCTCGCCTCGCGTTTAAAGCCTGTCAAAAGAAAGTTTGATCTTCTTCGCGTTCGTGTCGACGACGGCGGCAGCCGCAGCCGGTGCCGCTGCGGGGGCAGTCTAGGCGGGGAGCTGCGCCGCGCATGCGGTGAGAATGTCGCTTGTGATGGCGGCAATGTTCTCGTCAGGGACGGTGACCTGGCCGTCCTCGAAGTCGAGCGGCACGGTGTTGAACGCGTCCGAGGCTGACTGAATCTTGGCCGCGACGGTCTTAAGGTCGCCTGCGCCGAGCGCGGTCTTGGCGTCCGCGAAGTCGGAGATGATCCCCGGGAGGACCTTCTTGCCCTGGTCGAAGAACACGAAGCTACGAGGGACAGGATGAACACCGCGAGGGTGAGAGATGCGGGATTGAAACGCACTTGTCCTGGTTGAAGGCACCCGCGCTCGCTTGGATGTCGTTGGCGAACTCTATCAGGTTGTCGATGGCCGGCGTGAGCGAGGCGGAGTCGCAGGTGTTCACAGGGGACACGTCATTCGCGGCGCCACCGTCGGTCGAAGTGATACGCGCGCGGAGCGGGGCTGGCGGGGCGTCAATCTGCAGCTCAAAGAGGGAAGAAACGAACGGACCAGCAGCAGCGCTGTACACGATCGCGGCGACGACAAACGCGGACTTGTTGAAAAACATGATGAAGGCAGGTCAAGAAGGGGGGAAAGAACTTGTAGAAGAAAAGGGGTGGCTAGCGAAGACGAAGAGGTGACACCAGGTGAAGAATCCAATCCTCAACGCTCGCCCTTTTATTGCCTTCCGATTCGCCCAGAACGATGGGCAGTGGCTATTCGACAGCAACGAAGATCACTCGCGTGTGTATTTCGTTGCCAGATCTGCGCCCAGCTGCCTGCCTCCGTCGCTACCAACTGAATCAGACTATCAGTTGAACGATGATCTGCCTAGTGGAGCTGCCCAGGACCAAAATTTCGGCCATTTTTAACGCTAAATCGCTTCAAGATACAATTTTGGCCCGATGTGTCTTCCAAAATAGCTGAAATCTCGCGAAATCTGCCCGCACTCACCTAAAAGGCTGGGCTCGGCCACGATCTGGTGATTCCGGTGAGAACTCCAGCTTGATTGCAGTCCCAAGTCCAAAAAATAAGAGAAAATGGGAGGTGGATTGTGCTGCAAAGCTTGGATACAATCCAAAAAATGTGGGTTAAGTACGGTCAAATAGACCCTATTTTACCGCTGGTTTTTGGCCTCTGGAAATCCTTGAGTAAATTAGCAGCTAATTTACAGTGTTAATTTGCAGATGTAAATTTCACAAGCCTATTTCCCGCCACACTACTCTCCGCTTTGGTATCCTGGATCTAGACATCGGAACAAGATGATGTCACGATGGAGAGAAGAATCCCACCAAAATTTGATTGATTGCGGAAACCACGCTGACCGCTTAAGCCTGGCAACCTCTAGCCGCGTCTCTCGCTTCGTGACCGTGTCTACCGCGGTCTATCCATTGTCTATCGGTCTATCCATGTCTCTACTAGAAACCGTCGGTCTATGTGGATATGGCATCTCTATCCTGCTAGAATGCGTTTCCAGATGTGGAGAACAGTTGGCGATCCGACCTGAAGGCGTTCCCCTGTATACTGGCGTAAAACTCTGAGCAGGTGAGCAACGCGAAAGATGATTTCGAGAATGTGAGATGCTACATCTGGTCGAAAGCAGGGTTGGCGCGTGGCCGTCTCAGTGTTGTATCGCTGTTAAGCTTCCTGTCGAGCTGTTACTGCGAGATGCTGATCGTAACTAGCTGTCACGTCTCGCCATCGTGTGAATGGACCAACGGTTGTGCGGCTGAATTCATGGCCCGGCCAAATTCGCCGCAGCTGGATCCCAGCTGGACGTTTTGTCCGCGACTCAAACTTATCTGTGTGCACCATCCGTTTAGCCGAGGCGAGATCCAGATGGGCTAGGTTAAACCCCACATGAGGTACTGCTGAGCACATATGAATACTGTTCCAAATCAAAGGTAGACTGTACGGTTAAACAGATTAACATAGTTAACAGTTCACTAGTAAGACTGTGGTTTAACCAAACAGTTTAGCGACTTACTAAGTGGCGGCTACGGCAACATCGCGCACGCCCGCGCACTCGCAGCCGAAGCGACCGCCACCGCGGCGCGTCGACCCCGTCGCAGCAGCCACCTCTATGTCCTTCAGTGTGCCCCTCTGCGTGCCCGGATACCACGCCCGTTCGCGCCGCACCAGCAGGGAAGTTTTTCCCCTATAGCTCATGACGCTGACAGGGTTCCTCTCCGGGGACTGCTTCGTCCCATTCGTCGTCGGTGTACCGCTCGCGGCTCACCCGCTACGCCGCCGCATCCCGTCACCAATCATTCACGATACACCTAAAGAGGAGCACGGCGGTATAGCTGCTTGTAATGGTACGACGAACGAGATCCTTTGGGTGTTAGTACGTCAAAACCTTCATGTCGGTAGTAAATAGGTTAATCCAATTATAATGTTTTGTCTGTTCACCCGTGAGGGCCAGGTGGTCACTCACCTGATAGTCCTTCGATGACAGCGAACTTCTCGTTTGCAAGGAAAAAGCTGAAAAGCATACTGAACTAAGCATGCATCTAAACGGGTGTAATCGAATCCGAAGTATGACAAAATCTGTATCCGAGTATCATTCGGTCAGACTTGACTGGAAGCTCCGTGAATGACTGACGGGAGCGAGACAAATGTTCAACGTTGACTTGATCGTGAAAGTTTCTTGTCCTTCTTTCGGGATAGTCCCTGGAAACCGGCGTTCGCGGTTCGGACCGTCCCGTGTAATGCTACCTACCTACCTAACTTCTGATTTTTATCATGGCCATTGAACAGGTGCTCAACAAGCGCCAGATCAAATGTGTGACGTGGCAACCACCTTCTCCTTTCACCACCTCGTCGTCGCTTCAAACAAAGCTTCAAAAATGTCTTTGGAACGACCGTCAACCCTTCCCCCCGAACTGGAGAGACGGATATTTGAGATCGTAGCCTTTATCCACCCAAGGTGCATGCCAGTTCTCATCCTGGTTGCGCAACGGGTGAAGATATGGTAATATTCCTAACCTGCGCCCGTCCTTCAGAGCTGAGCGCTGAAGTTTCCAACAGGATCGAGCCTCTGCTGTATCGAGTCCTGTGTATAGGCTCAAAACCTATGGAAAGCGAGGAAATATGGATTCCGGGGGAGAGGATTCGTAATTTGGAGGGAAAGCCATGCTCCTTTTCCGACGCCTTTGTAAATTTTTTGAGGGGCAGCCACGCTCCTTCTTCCATGACCACGTTCGCCATTTGTGCCTTGATCTATCTGGGGTGGTATTTTTGGACGACAGCGTCCTCCTCGCATGTGATGCCACCATCAACGTTCGCCTTTCAGGCGGAAACCGCAGGCTCCTCCCTCATCTCGCAAAACTGCCGTTGTGCCGACTGTCCCTAGATTTGAAGTAGTTGTTTTCTTCTTCGCCGGACTTCACGCACCCCCTCTTTGCGACAATCACGCACCTCACCCTCGACCATCCGAGCTGCACTTGGCAGCAATTGTCAAGCCTCGCGCAGATGCCCCGTTTGACCCATCTTTCCTTCGATGATATCACTCTCCAGGACGCCTCCTACCGCAATGCTCTGCGGGACTGCAAATCGCTAGAGGTGTTGGCGGCCTCTTGGTCGAATGTGAACCTCATCGAGGCCTTTGTTCGCGAGGGGAGATACGCAACTATTGCCACCGATCTGCGATTTGTGGTGCTCCTTGCTACGCATCGCATCCTGGACTGGGAGACAGGTGCGCGAGGTGGCGCTGATTATTGGGTCAGAGCAGACGAGCTTGTGAGGAAACGGCGTTCGGGAGAGACCAATGGTAAGTCACTCGTTCCTTCTGTTTTGGAACACACAGTTATAATCCACGTTGCACCAGAATATTACCTTCTCAGTGACGATTGTGCCTCCTCTCGTTATCCAGACATTATCTGTAGTCCAGAACGTTGGAACTAAACCAGATTTGTCTTGGAAGCAAATCCAAGATGAAGTGCTCCTAGATGGTGGTCTCGGCTCACAATTCATCCATCGCCCTCATCATGGCAGAGAGGGACGTCTTGTTCGCACGGCAACTGGCTGTTCACTATCAAATCGATATGTCACGATTATTTCCTCCGCTTTCGCCCTCCTCGCTGTGAGCCTCAGCGGTTCATCTCTGGTCCCAAAGTCCTACTATTATAGTAGCGCGGCTTCCATCCAACGCGCGCGTTGAAAACCAAGTCCACAATCAATACGTCCCTTGATTACCCATGAAGACAATTCTTCATATTTTCGCCGCTCCTCCCCGCTCATAGTCAAGGCGCTGGCCAACCAAAACCTCCACTCCTTCAACTCGAACACTCCCCAAACTGATTCAGCGACATCTCCGTTCCCCGCGTGACCTTCACACCGCCCGCCTCCGCGCCAATGGTGTACGACTCAAACGTGCTCGAAACATTAGCGCTCCATATCACGTACGCCTTGTTGGAATCCACGAGCTTTGGCGTCGTGTCAATCTCAACGAGGATGGGGCGACTCGTGGTATCGCGCGACGTCTGCTCGAGGTATACGCGCGTCGGGGCTTAATCTTTTCGCACCTGTGCCGCACCGAGCGTGGGTCAGCTGGTCTAATCATCAACGATGGAAGAGACAGTGCAGGCTTACCGCGACGTCGAACGTCCCTTTACCTTCCACCGGCGCAGAGCACGAGCTGTTCGCAAACACAAATCATCCATTACTCATCCTTTACCGCGAAGCCCTTTCTTTGCTTGTCCTCGAGCTTCCGTCTACGACGAAGCGGATGCTTGAGACACCAGAAGACGCGGACAACGGGAAGGGGTTGAAGAAGTACCAGGTTGCGGTGTGTCGGCTGCCGATGGGGATGATACTGCCTGTGCTGTTGTTGGCGGTGCTGGTATAGCCCGAGCGATCGTCCCACAACATACGCACGACGCGAGAGCCCTGCGTGGCGCGAGTCCGCGTTGCGGACGGCTCGGGAAAACGCGGAACGACTCGGGAAAGCGCACTGGTCCAGCGGCATCCCCGCGACGGTGCACGGCGCCGGATTGCAAAATCGGCATATGTGCACCGCTCGCACCGCAACAGGCATACAGAGCGACGCGGCGCGGCGCTCGCCTTGCGAACTCGAAACCACATCGTGCACGGCTCGAGTGGGCATCAAGGCCCACCCCGGATCTCGGGCGCCTGTACGCCTCGGGCTCTGCGCCGCGCCCTCCGCGCCAATTCGAGGCACGACTCGGCTCGCGTAGCAGAGACAACGACTCCGCCCACACGCAGTGTTCCACTTACACGCCTCACGCGCATTGAGTCGGCCGTAGGTTTCGTGCGGTGGTGCAGCGCGGAGGCGTCGGCTCGCTTGTGCGCAGCTCAAGCTCGTGCACAGTGCGGGCCGCACAAACCGACTCGCCGCTCGGCACAGCGCGCATATCGAGCGTCTGTCTGCACGACTCGGCCGCCAACGCGCGGATTTGATCTCGCCCGCGCAGCGTGCCTGTCCGCGTCGTGCATCGTGCAGGGGGTGTGTTCCCCCGCGGCAGCGCTGAGTCGGGATGTGTGGTGGTCGCGCGACTCGGCGTACGACATCGGAGCCGCGCTAAGCGCGCTCACGGGGCACCGCAGTGCTGTACGCCTCGGGTGCGTGCTCCGAGAACTTATGCACGCAGCCCCCCCAAAAAAAAGGAAGAGAGACCAAAAAGAAAGATAAAGCGAGGGTGAGGGTGCGTATCTCGCACCTCTGACGCACAACACCCTCGTATAGGAGAACTCGTCTGCGAGATGTGACGGGGAGCCGGCCGGGCGGGCGCGTGGAGACCAGGGCGGTGATTAAGGACGGTGTGGGAAGGAGGGGCGAAAGAGAGGTATGTATGTGTAGGGGAGGGAAGGTCACCAAAGTGACCACGGTGCCTACCGCAGGGCACTGTCCTGGCTGCCGGCCGCCTGCCGCTGACCTGAACAACACTGCAGACGAGACGAGGAATTGTATATGACGAGGCGAGCGGCGGCGCGAGAGATTTTTTTACGTCATAGTCTGAACGAATGTCGATTCGCTTGTTTGCCTTGCAAGTGAGGAGGGAGCGAGAAGGAGGCGCAAAGCGGTTTGGCTTTGTTTGCCATGAACTTCTGGCATCTCAGTCCGGACCTTTCCGAGCTGCGACTGGTCTCACAAGGCGTTCAATCGGTTCTCACCTTAGTGTTGCACTATGATCTATCAGCTGCCTCTGAGCAGCGGTGAGCGGTGATGTATGAAAACCGCTGAGCTAGAGGCCGTTCTGATACATCACCACAGCATCGTTCCCCCAGCCTTCTTTCCTTCGCTAACGCTAGATACGTCAGCGATCACCCATCATTGTCGTCGCCATCAACAGCGAACACAAGCCGCGGTCGTCGTGTCCGACGACGACCAGCAAGTCCCATAAAAAGTTTATCAAAATTGCGCAAAAAAAAAAAGAAAAATTACAGTAGCAGTAGCTATATATTACGGGGCCTACACAGACTCGGATTGGTCTGAATGTACGCATAACGTCTATATACGTGAATTTACCGTGTAATGGGTCCTGTACAACCTCCGGCCCGCCTGCGCTCCTTGGAACGGCAGCGAGCTACAGCTCAACGCAATGCGACTGACCTGTGTTGACCTCGGGCCAGGGGGATGGCGCGAAGAGCAGGGGGTGCGTGTACGCCTGCGCGTGCGCCTGTGGTGGATCCGAGTTAGCCCGTGGCTCGGGGTACGCGGGCGCGGGTGCACATGCGCCGGCGGCGCGAGCGGGAAGGATACCGTGTCACGCCGGGCATGCGCATGGCCGAAGCGCGTTGGGTGGTGCTGCACGTACCCATACCCCACCGGCGAAGCCAGCACCGGCAACAGCGACGGCGGGAGCGCCGAGCGCGCGTGGCATGACGCGCTCAGCGGGCGCTTTTACATGTGCATCAGCGGGGGCAGCATCAGCGCCTGCCCCGGCTGCAGCTGCGCCTGGGACGGCACCGGCAACGCGTCGCGCGACGGCGGGGGGTGTAGCGCGTGGGCAAGGCATGCGCGGCGTAGGGCGACGGTGGCAGCGGGTGGATGTACGGCGAGCACGCGGGCGACGCAAGGGGGGGGGGGGACGGGGAGGGTTTGCGGTTGCGAACGGGGACTGATGTGCCGAAAAGGGCGAGGGCGGGGGCACAGCGACGCTAGGGCGGGCGAGAACGTCGGCGAGAACAGCGATGGGGGTGGGGCGAGTGCCGCGCGTGCACCGGGCTGAACGGTGGACCGAGGCTGGGGAGGGCGAACGCGGCGCTCGCGTCGGGTGAGAGCAGTGAGGTCAGGGTGAACTGCGGTGGGGCGAAGGCCGCAGCGCGCTGTCCCTCGGACGACGCCCTCCCCGTCCCCGTCCTCATTCCGCTGGAGCGGGAGCAGGCGGATAGCCGCCGGCTACAGCCGACACAGACAATTTGCATACGAGGCCATCCTCCCAGTCAGAATTTGAGCATTTCTGGCAATTTGAACGAGAATTGGTGAGCTGCGAGCCCTCGATCTTGACGCAAGCAGAAAGCGGGGTTTTTGCTGAACAGAAAGTGCTGCAAAAGTAAGAGTAGAGTCTTGGATGTTTAAAGACGAAGTATTTGAGCGGGCGGTGCGATGGAATGGCAAAGCTGGCGAGTTTGGACGAAGATGGGGGTGGTGGAAAGCAGAAAGTGTCACGTTTGTCACCTCGGGTAACGCCTCCGAAGGCGCGGACTGACCCCCGAAATGGGCGCTTAACGGGCGCTTAACGAGTGTTCATCGTGAATTTGACCCAGTAAACGTCCTCGCCATGCCCAATTTACCCTTCCATCCATACTAGATATACCACAGAAGTGCTTCCGCAAAACCCTCGGCAATTTCCATTGAATACTGCCACTCTGAAACTGAAAAAAAGGATTTTTTCGCGAACTGATGTCTGTTTCAACCATCCCAATCCTCTAATCTCACAGTTTTCTCTTCCCTCGAGCCATCTAGGTCGTTTTGGGTGCTGGGAATAACTATCCACACGTTGGTGGATGTGTAGATGACGGTAGCAGTTGAAGAGACCAATGGTTGGTGTCGGTCAGAAGTCTTGGTTGAGAGCCACGCAGATAGCATTGCTAAACCAAGAATGAAATCTCGCTGAAATATCAGTTCGCGACCGATTTTGCTCCATCTATTCAACGGTGTGTTCTAAATTTACAAAATAAATCGAATTGGAGACTTTAAAGGCATCGTACCCATATTCTGCAAGGTTTGGGGCATGTACAACACCCAGTTGAATGGTAAAAAATTGTGCGTCAATCAGTTCGCGAGAGAAATCATCTCGCGAACTGATATCAGTTCGCGAGTTCGCGAGATGATTTTTTGACGCTCGCGTTCAGCTGGATCTTGGTGGAATACTTGTTTGTTCATAGGCTTTATATTTCCATGTTCGAAGATAACTCATGCGTTGAAGAGGAGGTAAGTATTACCAGAAATTTACAGAATAGGTGTACTAGTATCGACTAATAGAACGAGGAGTTACTCGAAACTTGCACACGCATGAGCACCATATGCTTTCCAAGGTACTTCAGTGGGCATGGAACGTGTGGAAAGGGCATGCGACGGTGTTTAAGTCCCGGCGATCGGGAGAAAAGTGGAAGGGGCATGTGGTCACACAAGGTATGGCGAGGCAGGGCAGGCCACACAGGACTTGCGCAACAGCGGCGGGCAGCAGGTGCGTGCGCAGCATTTGGGCTAGATCCCATAGAACCTGCACAGAAGTGGGCCGGCATGCGAGCAGGTATGCATTGCGCGGTGGGGGCCGGGCGGAGGACATGGGGTCAGTGCAAGGGGGGCGGGCAGCAGGTTGTTGGAAATAGGATCGTCGTGCGCCGCGTCGCCCGGTTACCTTACCTACCCCCCCCTATCCGTCACACAGCTTCATCCTTATATTCGGCCTGTATCCCTGTATTTCGTTAGTCTATTGTATCCCCCGCGCTCGTGTTCCCGCGCCTCGAATACGTTCCCCTGCGACTCACCTTTGCGTGCGACTTCGACTTTCACAGGTTATGGGCCCCGGCCCTGGCCTCTGCCTGCTGCTGCTTCGAACTTCTGCTCTCGCGCTACCCCTGTACCCCGAAGTCCTCATTGTGAGGCATCCCAGCGCTCGACTGGGCCGACGAACTCCCTGTACCGCACATACTCGTCATCGACCCGATACCCGTGCCGCGAACAAACGAACGCGAGTGCCGAATGCTAGCTCCAGGATAGTGTTGTCCGACTCGACCCGAACTGCGACGAGTGCCGAATGCAGCCGCGGTGGCTGTATTGTCCGACTCGAGCCCGAACGAACGAACGAACCGAACCGATTGCCGCCGAGGCACTGCAAACTGCGCGACCCGATTGCCGCCGAGGCATCCTGCGAACCGAAACCGAGGGCTGTCGTGCCAGCTGGAGGTGAATGATGGAGATGGATGGATGGGATGAGCTTAGTGTGGTGTGTTGTTTTCTTTGGTTGCAACTCGACGATGGAGAACGAATGGCGTGTCGTGCCAGTGGGAGTTTGTGGGCTTGCGGCGCGCAACGCTCAGTGGGAGTGTTGGAAATAGGATCGTCGTGCGCCGCGTCGCCCGGTTACCTTACCTACCCCCCCCTATCCGTCACACAGCTTCATCCTTATATTCGGCCTGTATCCCTGTATTTCGTTAGTCTATTGTATCCCCCGCGCTCGTGTTCCCGCGCCTCGAATACGTTCCCCTGCGACTCACCTTTGCGTGCGACTTCGACTTTCACACAGGTGCGGCCGCGGCGCCTGGGGAGCAACCCGAAGGACTGATTACCGTCCACAAATGCGCTGGGTCAGGGCAACGGCGGCGGATGGCACGCGCGTGCATGGCGCATGGGGAGCAATACAGGGAACAACCTGCAGCCCTGAAATACGCCTGGCGCAGGGCGTGGGCGGGTGTAATAAGTGCCGCGAGCCGGGACACCGAGCGGAGGGGGCGGGACAGTGATCAGAGACACGGCAGTGCCAGGGGCAGGTAGCGTACGCATACCACATCGTGTAGGAAGGTGTGTATGACCATGGGAAGCGCGCTGAAGCGCGGGGTAATTTCGGTGGGGTCGCAGCGGGTGGGGCACGCGGTGGATGACGCTGACACTTCTACAGCAGGGATTAAGGTCACAGGGCTTGGCCCTGGTGACTTTGTGGGAGGATTGGAGGCCAGGGGGTATCCGGATAAACAGATTCCGGAAAAAGCGAGGCCAATTGCGGGCCTTCAGAGCACATTCAAGAGCTGTGGTTCTGGGACATACCCCATTAAATGTGGAAGATACAAGCTGCCGGCTTTCATCCCAATCGGCCCCAGGTGCAGCTTTTGTGCAAAATTTGTCGCATCACCGTGGGCAGCGCAGTGTGATTCCCGGGGAAAACAGAGGCATTCAAGGCTCGGAGAGCGAGATTGAGGTAGCTAGGAGTCGGAAGAATCACATAGCAAAAGCACCGAGCGAGGGCTGGGTGCAGAAGGCAGGGGGAGCCAGCGTAGTAGAAGAGGAAAGAGCAGGGGCAGGATGACGAAGTGGTCATGCCCTGCTGCCCCGGCATCCGATTTATTTTAGATGCCCCGGGTCCCGCGAGGGTTCAAATCCCGAGTACGCCACTTCAGCGGGATCAGCTGGCTTTGTGGATATGCCAGATTGCTGATCCGGTCGCGCCGATGTGCCGGCCGCCGTTCGGAAGCTGTTTCCTTCGGCCGCGGGTCAAAATCCCGCATCAAACCATCAGGAGGTTTAGTGGGTATTGCGTGTCAGCCGAGTCCCACAGTACCATCATTGGGCAGCTACCTATAAAAGGGGCATATGTCTAAATGTGGTCTGCGTAAATGCATTCCTGCCTGGAGCCGTAGTCACTCCCAACATCTGGGTCAAAGTGTCCCTTGATAGACTACTTGTGGCAGTGAGCCAACGGACCAATGTCCGCCCAAAAGGGGGCCTAGGCCTAGACCCAAGGGGGAGCCTTACCTCAAAATGAGGTTAAGGCCCTTGGTGGTGACAGTGCAAACTGTGACCGGTAACTCGCTGTGTTATCACACCTCAAAAAAAAAAAAAAAAAAAAGAAGAGGAAAGAGCAATGATGGAGGACGATTGGCAAGTAACAAGTGTAAATAATACACCATTTTGGGTGCATGTCCGAGCACCATCAATTTGGCGGGAGAGCGGGCCAAGCGAGCGAAGGCGGTGGGTGGCGAAATCAGGTGAGGCGCGTGCATGTGCGGCCAAGGATGGTGAGGTGACTCATTCTATCTATATCTTCCCGGCTCTCTGTGTCCCAAAGAACAATGTTCTCAATGACTTGAAACCGCCAGCAAAACCAACAGAAAAAACAAAACATCAGCCTCGACTCCGAACAGTGACCGTTCGTGATGTATCCCACGGAAGCCTCAACAACCATCTCCGCTACTTTCACTTCTTCGTCGTATCGAGGCGCGTACACAAACATCCACTCCCATCGGCAAAATGACAAGTCCTTTTTTGGTCGTCTTTTTGCCGTCTTTTCGTTGCGTTTTAGATCGCTTTTTTTCGGCTTTTAGCTTTCGGCAGCTTTCCTCGTTCAACTCTCCATTACTTTTTATAACAGACTATCATTGTGGGTGCATGTTGAAACCGCAAAAGCAAGGCTGTTCGGAGAACGCACCTTTGACATTCAAGTTGCGCAACCAACTTCATTGAGCTCAATATGCCGAAGGTAAGCCGCAGCAAGACAGTTGTAGATGATACGAAGTGTGGTGGCTTTCATCTGAACAAAACATAGAGGCATCAGTCAATTTTCCCTTTAACCTATGAAGTGACTAAGGCTTCAACTGTTTTGTTTTCGTTTGTGGTTTGGCCTAAACAAAACTGAAACGCAAAAGAAACATTTCTAAATCGTTTAAACAGTTTGTCAACGGTTTTTTTTGGGGGAGGATATAAAAACCTCTTTTATTCACAGTGTATTCCTCAATTTCAAACAGGAGTTAATGGGACACTCAATATATTTGCCTCTCAATGATAGAGTACTGTGGCTAAATTGTCCACAGGCAGCCAAGTACAACGGAAGTAACTTAGTGAGTGTATAAATGTACCCTCAGGGGAACATTGATATAGGGTGTGAATCCTAGACTGCATACCCATATATGCTCTCATGCACCATTGCAAATTGTCAACTTGCAAACCGGATTTTTTACTTACAGTATTAGTGTCGTTCAAAGTTGCCATTTTTCTTCTCATTTTTCTCTCATTTTCTTTTTCATTTTTCACCCCCTACTTGTTATTTCTCGGTCAAAACTGCAAATTTTTCTTTCGGGTAAAATCTGGTCCATCTGAAATACTATTCTGCACCCCCCAGTCAATTTTGAGCCATATATTTCAAGCCACTACTGTGTGGCAAGGAAAAGGGGATTTAAATGTGAGGATCAGTAGGAGCTTAAAAATGGGCAACTTTGAAACCCCCCCCTAGGAGAAGTTGCGAGTAGGAGAAAAAAAATGTTGCAAATGTTTTCTAGGGTTTAAAATGCCAAGCAGTTAGTTCTATAGGTCATTTTAGGAAGAGAAATGCTACAAATTTATGAAAAAATATCGGGGTAAAGAGCAATAGCCATCAAAAAGGAAATTCAAAAAGGAGAATTTTGGGTAAAATGACCTTGTGGCGACATTTTTGCCAAAAATGCTCATTTTTGTCCTTCATTCTTGTGTTCTCTTTGGAAAATGAAAATTAAAATGAGAACGAAAATGAGACGAAAATGAGACGAAAATGAGCGGAAAATGGTAACTTTGAACGACACTATTGTTGGTGACTGGGAAAGTGAATGAGATCACTGAGAGTGGACCAAGAAGGTGTTACATGCCAGAAATAAAACAGACGCGGGCGGAAAGCTAATATATAGGGCAATTCAAAGGCAATTAGCGCTGGCGGCGATCTCGGACAGGTCCCGGGTTAGCACAGCCTCTTGGTCCGGTCGGGTCCAGTCGACACGACCCGACCCGACCACCCCATCACTCCTACTGTCTGAAGTCACGAAGCACACAACGGATGCGAATTCGCAAGATTCATACCCTGCCCTTAAGGCCGAAGCTCTTCACCGTCTCCCAAACTACAGTTGCCATTTTCTCTCCCGAATGTTGGCCAACTAATTCCCGAAAGCCGATCAAACAGTCCCCTGAGGAATGGAAACATCAATGCGAGCACCGACACATATTTTAGGCCCACCTAGTTTCCCATCATTCCCGATGTAGTGCACTACAATGGCCATTACTGGATGTCCATGTGTCCAAAGACAAGACAAAATCTGAGAAGTTCTCCTGGCGAAGGACAAGATGGGTACACCGACAATATCATGCGAGGATATCACTTTGAATATTTGCGCGAGTCCTTTTTTCATTGCAACTGACATCTTGCTAATTCGGTCTTTCACGGGTACCTTACGTCGCCACACAGCCATGTAACAGTGCATGCAGGGAGGGCGGAAATTAACGAGTAGTGAACTCGCGAAATTTTCTCTTTTTTCTTGGCTTTACTCAGTCCCTGCAACTACGTTCAGGGAGAGCGGAAATTAATCGCCATGCCGTGAACACAGATCCGTTTGTGCTTGTGAAACGGGGATCAGTTGTTAAAGTGATGGCAGGCAGAATACATTGCTCGGCACAGGCTGCTCAGGAACATCGGAAGATGCCGAGAAGGACCCGTCGAACCCGTCGAACGAGACGGGGACGGGTACCCGTCAACGGGGCGGACCCGTCCCGGCAGAGGAAGGCCAAACGGACGGGTGCCGACCCGGTCGTTCCCATCCGTCGACCCGTCGGCGACGGGCACGGATTGGAGCCCTACTAAGTACCGACCGCAATAATCTTCTCAAAATTTTACTGCGGTCTTTGATAAAATTCCTTGCGAATCAGTGGCCCAATGGCCACGGGTGCATATAACAAGTCGCATTACACCACTTTTGCGATGGAGGACTACGTCCACAGCCTCAAATTTCATCGTCGATTTTGTGCCCCGCCGCGTCTAGATGAGGCAGACGAGGCCCGGGATACTGGGTTCTTCCGTGTATGATCCACCAAAACGTCGTGAGCGCGACGCAGCCGATGAGTATGACCGAATTGTAGTTCATCGCCTGCAGGAAACGGCATCAGCGCCATATCTCGAGGAACGGCAACTTATGCTCTGAGCACCCACAGGCACAGTCGCAGGCAGCGCATACGGCAAGCAAAAAATCGCGTTCGTGAACACGATTAGTAGCACCGACATTGTGTTGACGAAGAAGCCAGCTCTGCCCATCCAGAACGGGCCCTGCGGAACGTTCTTGCGACCGGAAAGAATATGCGGAAGAATGGCCATGGCGTAGGATGTCGTGCTGAGGATAATGAACGATCCACCAAGGTCTGCGAGGGCTGTTTTACTTCCGAGTTGGACTGCACCTAACGCTGTTGTGAGGATTGCTAGGAGAGAAAGTTTGAATCATCCTAGCCCAGTCGCTAGAGCATCTGCGGGAGGAAGAACTTGCTTACCGCAGAACAAGGTAGCGGGTACGGGACAACTAAGTAGAGCCGACGCTTGACTGAAGAAAGAGGAGAATGGTGTGACATTGTCGCGTGCCAACGCCCAGTAGATGCGTCCAGTCTGAATACAAGCGCATCAGTGCCCTCCAGGTTTTATGAACTCCGAAGCACTCACGGTGATGAATCCCCCGAAAATAGCTATCATGATTGACAAAAGCACAATCAACAGTAGGCCGAATGTGCCCGCCTTGTTTCCCGTGGCTTGAGCATACACCACAGCGAGGGGAAAGGAGCCATTCGAGTTGAGGACTGCGTCCAGGTCGGTGACGGAGAACATGAGCGCAACTGCGTAAACAAATCCCGCTGAAAGTGATGAATGTGAGCTTGAGTGCGTAGAGGGGCAACGAATGCGATTCACTCAACGCGCCCAGAAGGATCTGGGCGGCAATCGCCTTTGGTAGATCCGTCCTCGGATGGGGCAGCTCTTCCGCCATGTGTGTCACCGAATCGGGTGTCCCGATTGCGAACGCGCCGTTGAGCATGCCCGTAACAAACGCGACCCCTCCAGGCCACCCCGTCCCGTTCTCCCAGTCGGTGAAGACAAATGAGGCGGATGCGTGGGATTTCGCAGACGCTAGAACCTATTCTACGAGTTAACGATGGATGTGGTTCCAATAGCAAGAGACGCGTACGATAATGGTGACCAAACCCCCCACGATGATCATGAACAGTCCAAATCTCTGCAACGCGGGCATGTACCGGTTGAAGAATATCACGGTTAGACAGCAAATCCAGTTGATGAGGACAAACGCCACGAAAATATGCCACGGCTGAGAAAAGCTCATGAGCAGTCATGCTGGAGGGAGGCAAGCTTTGCACGACGAAAACACACCTGCACAAGGACATCAGGATGGAACACGACATACATCTGCACGACAACATTTGCTGGAATCAGGACTCCTGAGGCGAGGGCGAATAGCCAACCGTAAAAGTTGATTAGACCTGCACGATAGGTCAGTGTTTGCGTCAGCAGTGAAGCAATGGACTATGGGCTCGCCCGTAAAGAATCCCAGAACCCTTCCGTAGTTCCCGCCCGCAACCGATGACCAATGGTATACTAAAAGGGGCGGTTTGCACAAAATTCATGAAGCAGAACGTGAAAAACGGAGAAAATACAGACTACTCACCTCCGCCTGCACTTGGTATGGAACTCGCCAACTCTGCAATGCTCATTGCTACGAACCCGTAATAGACGCTCGACGCGAGGAACTCGTATATGATACCCGGGGCACCGCCGTTCGCGACGGCAACAGTGATGGAGCCTCCGAGGGCGACCCATGCATTATCTATGGGCGGCGCATTCAGCCGGTGCAAAGAAGCTATGTTCAATACGAAACAAGACTTGCCGATAGTCAGCGCCGTCGCGCATATACTCAAAAGCCCGTACTGCCTATCCAGCTGATCTACATGCCCGCTCGCGTTGACTCTGGCCCTGCTTGCTGTACCAACCTCTCCACTCGTCACGATAGTAGCGTTCTCTAAGAGCTCTTCGGCATTCTTCTTCGTGTCCAAGTCCTTTTCCTCGCAGTATGCAATATTTTTCGTCATTTCGAGGAGGTCGATTCAGCGGGAAGTCGCGGTCGGAGGGGAGATTCAGCGGGAGTCGTGGTCGAGAACGGAGAGATAAGAACGTGCCATCATCCCGCCATGCACGGTTCAGGCTATAAATGGTGAGAGCTTCTATATGCCTCGTGAGAACCGAATGCGCCAGTGATTGCTCAAGGCCCAAGGCCTTAAAGCTCCAAGGCCTTAATAAGACCATTTTCGGCCGGAAATTCCGCCCTTGGCCAAGCCTTAGAGCATGGCGTGTATATCATTATGTCATTTTATTTTTCCCATCTTTTCTTCTCCGGCGACGACGGCCATGGAAGAGGAAGAGATCTTGATGCAGGTACTGGCAGACGAAGAGGAGGATGCGCGTCCCGACGACGGCGCCATTGAGATTGACTCGGATGAGAATATCAGGAGACTTAAAGCTTAAATTTACTGTTTTTGATACCGCCTGGATGCATGGGAAAAATCAGCCAAGGCCTTGGAGGCACCGTTGGTCAAGGCCTTACCATTAACCAAGGCCTTGGAGATTCTGAGACCTCCACCCAAGGCCTTATGGGCGGTCACTGGAGTGCGCGGAATACTGAGCGTGAGCTTAAAGTAAGTAGCACGTGTTTGAGGGATTTGGTGCCCAAACACCTATATATCAACTGGATATCTCCACGTAAATCAACCTTAAGCAACCGAACAACCAGAGTAAATCTTCGTAAGCGGCTGGGACAGGTGGTGCGATTTGTGCAACCTCGCCGGCGGACACGGGCGTACCACGCCACCTGGCACGTAACTACCAAGGAGTATGGCCTGAATCCGTTTCGCCGCATATCGTCGTTTGTGTCTCCCACACGTTCGCTTCTGCCTCCCTATTGTTACGCACGAGCTTCTGAGCGCTGCGATTATTATCATTTTTTTGGCCGCCGCATCCTGCAGTCTTTCTTCTCGGACGAATCGCCTAGTTCCACGGAACCACGGGACCTCCATTTTGATGCGACATCCATTATTCGCAGTTAGTGCGCCAATTGCCCAACACCGAACTTGCTCCGATGTGCGTGTACGAGCTTCGACTTTGCATTTTTCTCCGCTTTCCAAGTTGGCTGTGACTAGCACGAGAGCCGGATAGGTTTTCGCTCTCTACCCCGGAGTGCACTACGCTAAATAATTACCGAGGTGACTTGGGATCAGAGATACGCATTTGGTGCAATTGATAGAAATTGTAGGCCAAACGGCTTTCTCGCCCACAAATGGCAACTCCAATCTGCTTGGCACGGTTGAACCCGCAGTGCACTTGTTGAACGGGAGTATTCAGTGATCACTATCGCCTTCTTAAATTCCAGCTGTTCGACGGACTGAATGCAGCAGCTGGAGAATTATCTGATAGAGCTATTCTGGAAGCAATATTATTAGCTAGGGATGGCTTAGTGCGCAACAATTGGGTTCCCAATTAATTTACAAATCCAACACATCAGGATGGATGGATGGGTGCTGTGCATGTGGTTTCGATTGTCAACTGCGGCCACCCCGATTATTGCTCGTATCTCGAGCAGATCTCTCTGTTTTAGAGGGATGCGTTGTTTGCCATGACGTCCACTTGGTTTTTTTCTCTTCAGCTCTCCTATTTTGTTCTTTGCACTCTTCAAGTCTGACAGAAATCGCGCGGTCTTCCATCGAATGCTCAGGTTCACTCAAACGTGAGGTGATGTACTCCATCCATCGCGATTCCTAATGCACGATGGCATCAGCGGCGCGCTCCTTTCGGAGCTGCGAATAAATGTCGATGTTCATTCTACGGACCTGGCACAGCCGTTCAAAATCTGTCAATCCCACCGAAACCGTGTGGTCTCGAATTAATGAAAGACACACGCTGCTGGGTAAACTGTCCCGTTCCGCGTCAGTTCGGCGGCCTCAGCGTAGATTCCTTTGTCTACTCGAGGAATGATAAGCTCAGGCGCGGGAGCACAATGTATCATCCGGCCCAGATAGAAGCAAGAGCGGAAAGGCGTAGATATTCACAGCAACTGCAATGGATGGCCGACTTTCGGGATGGTGTCGGTTGCTAGACTGATATCTGACACAAGGGAGATGTAACCAGCATCAATAAAATGCGGACTAGAGCAATACGCCAAAAGGTACTATTCAGTTCTACTGATCTCGTATTTTCTTCGAACGATAAACCCAAGCCGAGAGCAAATTGCGTGGCACATGAACTAAATTGAAGCCAGCTTGAATGTCCACGGCTCTTTGCTGTCGCTCGTGTTAGTTCTCCGCGATGGAAAAAACTATTCATATATGTACAAAAAGCTTCTGAGAATATGGTAATGGAAGAGATAGATCTGAAGTTCATTTTCTCAGAGTCACACCGTATAAAATATCAACGTCTCTCACGATGAAAGACCCCCAAAAAATGTCCCCCGCCCCCACTGCGACTCAGATTCGTCTGAACAGCATTTCAACTTGTCTCACAGCGGCCACAAATACAGTGAAAATCTTGGCTGAAACCCTCAAGACACCATTCTTGTGGGCTATTTGAAACACGACCCCCTCTCTCTTGGAGAATGTTCAAGTAAATTGGGCCAGGAAATGACATTGTTCTATCTAAGTTAATTATTCATTCCAGACTGCAAAACAGCAAGAAAACCTGCATTGAGTTGGGCAAAGGGATTTTGCCGCAGCAGTGCCTTTGCCGCATGCAGCGGCAGCGGTAGCGGCACTGCAGCGGCAGTCTGCAGTAGTTATATTTACGGCAGACATTGAGCTGCTTGGTATTGCAATAATTAGTGGTTTCGCAGGTGTCGGGGCACTCTACCGTAACTAATCTGTCCTTTTGCCATTGCCTAGGTTGAATAAAGTCTTGCCCACAACATGGCCGACGGGAAACAGCTTTTTTTCACTGGATGGGGAGAGGAGAGTTAGGATTGGCGAACGAAAGACAGCAAACGAGGAATGGTGGAGTGGGGACAGGGAAAGAAGGGGAATGGGAAGAGGAGAGGAAGGTGAGGACATGGGCAGAAAACGACTGCTAGACGTACTCTATGCGGTCCCCTTCCAAACCTCTACTTCTTATCGTCTTGTGCTGTGAAAAGGCGAGGTCAACGCAGAATGGCGTTAGGGAAGGAGAGTGTACTGGGCACGCGTCGATGTGTTATTGGGAGGAACCACGAGCAGGTGGGCAAGGAGAGATGGACGATGTGCTGTGGCGAAGGTGGTAAGGTGTGGACGGACGGGGCGGCTTTGCAGAAGTCGTAACTTAGGGAGGATAGAGGGTGTTCAGTGGAGACGCTGGATTAGGCGCATTTGCAGAAGAAAGAGGGACGCCGTGCAGATAGACTAGGCGTAGCGGTGGCTTGGCGACAGGATTTGATGCGCGGGCAGAGGAAGGCTACGCCATGGGGACAGGATGAGACGCGCGCGCGGAGTAGAGGTAGCGGCGAGGCGGGACGGGACGGGACGGGCGTGGCGGAGTGGATGCGAGCGAGAGCGCAGGGGCGGGTGATGCGGACACAGTCGTTGGGGGGGAGCGGCCTGGCGTGGAAAGGTGGGGTGGAGCAGCACAGCGGGCAGGCCCACGGCGGCGCTGGTGGGCGTAGCGGACAAGAAGGCTGATGTTGCACAGCCCCTTGATCGCGCGCTAAGGTCGGGGCGGGAGTCGAATAGAAGGAACGGGTGTAGGTGATTTTTTGGGAATTGAATCCGTTCCCGCAGTGTTGCGGGAACGGTTTTTGGAGAACATGAATTTGGGTTAATGAGTGTTGAGCTGGCGAGTCCTAGTGCAACACCCTATTCCAGTATGACACCCTATTCTGACACCTGATTCTAGTGCAACACCCTATTCTGACACCCTATTCCAGTGTGACACCCTATTCCAACACCCTATTCCAGTATGACACCCTATTCTGACAACCAATTCTAGTGCAACACCCTATTCTGACATCCTATTCCAGTGCAACACCCTATTCCAACACCCTATTCCAGTATGACACCCTATTCCAACACCCTATTCCAGTGTGACACCCTATTCCGACTCCCTATTCCAGTGCAACACCCTATTCCAACACCCTATTCCAGTGCGATACCCTATTCCTTCTTTAAAGGCTGATTCTGGCTAAAGAACAGGGGAGGGAATGGTGCACGCTATTCCCAGATTCTATCCCTAGGACTGCAATGGCTAGACACAACGAGCGGCAGCGCTACTGCCGAAAGTTAACACCCAGGATCCAGCAGCTGAGTACGTGTTAACTGCTCCAAGCCTCAGTGCTATCGAAACCCCGATCCTGGATCCCTGCATGGGGTTACAAGCATTGGGAAGTGTATCATCACCTCCCTCTTATCTCAGTCCTTCTTCCACAGGTCGGATGTGCTGTCTGGGTGCTCCTGTCGTCCCTCCAAGGTCACATACCACCTCAAATGTTCAAAAAGGACTGGGGTGACTTTTTCTGGACTTTATAGTTCACTCAGTTATATTATCTCCCAGACACGAAAAAAAGGGCGCAAAAAATGGCGAAAAAGGGTGCAAAAAGGGCGTAAAAAGGCCAACTGTGAACAACCCTACTACATCCACATTTGTTTTATCAAGTCCGCTGCTCTCTCCGCAACGGCATACGTCGCTGCTTGGGTATGCGCACTCGGTATTCTGGGCTTCATCTCGTTGGTTAATACGGGGAAATGCAATGGGAATTGTTGACTCACAAAAACAGAAGCGTCGATGATTCTCAGCACTTGCGCGCCTTTGATGAGCAGGTCTGGGTCCACCACTCCTTTTTCAGCATGGGTTATTAAGGGGAAAAACACACCACAGACCCTAGGGTCGGTCCCTGGGATTCAATTTGCCCTAATTTAGGGTTTGTCTGTCTCTGTCAGAACCGTTTGGACAGCTCACCCTCGACCATCTAATTTGATTTGAGTGCAAGTTTAGTTTGAACCATTCAGACAGCTCACCCTGGACCATCTCATGTGATTTTAGTGCAAGTTTAGTCTGACTGCAAGTTTAGTCTGGCTGCCTCTTGCTTGTACCTGTTGGAACCATTCAGACAACTCACCCTGGACCATCTCATGTGATTTGAGTACAAGTTTAGTCTGGCTGCCTGTTGCTTGTACCTGGCAGAACCATTCAGACAGCTTACCCTGGATCATCTGATGTGATTTTAGCCTGGCTGCCTGCTGTTTGTACCTGTCAGAACCATTCAGACAGCTCACCCTGGACCATCTAATGTGATTTTAGTGCAAGTTTAGTCTGCCTGCCTGCTACTTGTACCTGTTGGAACCATTCAGACAGCTCACCCTGGACCATCTCATGTGATTTTAGTGCAAGTTTAGTCTGCCTGCCTGCTGCTTGTACCTGTCAGAACCATTCAGACAACTCACCCTGGACCATCTCATGTGATTTGAGTACAAGTTTAGTCTGGCTGCCTGTTGCTTGTACCTGTCGGAACCATTCAGACAGCTCACCCTGGACCATCTGATGTGATTTTAGTGTGAGTTTAGTCTGCCTGCCTGTTACTTGTACCTGTCGGAACCATTCAGACAGCTCACCCTGGACCATCTGATGTGATTTTAGTGTGAGTTTAGTCTGCCTGCCTGTTACTTGTACCTGTCGGAACCATTTAGACAGCTCACCCTGGACCATCTGATGTGATTTTAGTGTGAGTTTAGTCTGCCTGCCTGGTACTTGTACCTGGCAGAACCATTCAGACAGCTCACCCTGGACCATCTGATGTGATTTTAGTGCAAGTTTAGCTTGCCTGCCTGGTACTTGTACCTGGCAGAACCATTCAGACAGCTCACCCTGGATCATCTGATGTGATTTTAGCCTGGCTGCCTGCTGTTTGTACCTGTCAGAACCATTCAGACAGCTCACCCTGGACCATCTAATGTGATTTTAGTGCAAGTTTAGTCTGCCTGCCTGCTACTTGTACCTGTTGGAACCATTCAGATAGCTCACCCTGGACCATCTCATGTGATTTTAGTGCAAGTTTAGTCTGCCTGCCTGCTGCTTGTACTTGTCGGAACCATTCAGACAGCTCACCCTGAATCATCTGATGGGATTTTACTGTAAGTTTAGCCTGTCTGCCTGCTGTTTGTACTTGTCGGAACCATTCAGACACTTCACCCTAGACCATCTGATGTGATTTTAGTGCGAGTTTAGTCTGCCTGCCTGTTGCTTGTACCTGTCGGAACCATTCAGACAGCTCACCCTGGACCATCTGATGTGATTTTAGTGCGAGTTTGGCCTGGCTGCCTGTTGCTTGTACCTGTCGGAACCATTCAGACAGCTCACCCTGCACCATCTAATGTGATTTTAGTGTGGGTTTAGTCTGTCTGCCTGTTGCTTTTACCAGCTCACCCTGCACCATCTAATGTGATTTTAGTGTGGCTTTAGTCTGCCTGCCTATTGCTTGTACCTGTCGGAACCATTCAGACAGCTCACCCTGGACCATCTAATGTGATTTTAGTGCAAGTTTACCCCATACCAAGATGGACTCCCACCTGAGGTTGAGTGAGATGGGATAATCATGTATATATATATATATGACAGGCACCTGAAGGATGACTAAAATAATGTAAGGGTTGAATTAGCTGAAGAAGGAAGATCGATGAAGTGTGAAGCGGAGGAGAGAAGTCACGAGGGGAGGAAGGACGAAGGACTGGGATGGACAGAGGAGTAGGAAGGGGAAGAGGAAGAGGGACACAATAGGAAAGAGTAGAAACATGATGAGGAGGGATGGAGAGGCAGCACAAATTTGTCCCCACCCTCCGGTACCTATATCGCACGACAGGAATGTGAGGGATTCGCAGGGATGCAGATAAGATGAGACTTCCCCTTATATTGTCCAAAAAAAGGTGGGATGGATATGAGAAGCACCTTTGGGCCACCCACTACTGTGTGGGATGGCCATATGCAAAATCCACCGCCATACCACAGTGCCAAGCTCCTCACCGGGACATGTACATCCGCGCCTGGGGAAAGGACGGACACTGGGGTGGGAGTGAGTTTGGAGTTGAACCGTTGCACTGTTGGACTTGAACCGTTGAAATTGCTTTAACTTTTGAAGTTGAGATACTACTTTTACTGAAAAAACCTGTTGCAAAAGTGCCAGCCCAGATTGAGATCCATGGGCAACAAATTGGTGGCATTTAGAATTAATTCAGAATTTTTGTGTGAGGATAATCCAATATAGGGAACTTTTGCAAGCTATATTGTATTATCCTCACACATGAAAATTCTAGATTAATTCCAAATGCTGCCAAATTATTGCCCATGGATCTCAATCAGGGTTGACACTTTTACCATCAGTTTTTTCGGTACACGCAGTACTCATGTCTATCTTTTGCCTTGAGCTTACAAAAGTTCCCCATATTGGATTATCCTCATGCACAAAAACTCTGAATCAATTCCAAATGCCACCAAAATGCTGCCCATGAATCTCAATCAGGGCTGGTACTTTTTCGATCGGTTTTTTCGATACAAGCAGGACTAAGAAATGATACTTGATCTTTTTCACCATTTTTTGAAGGGTCAATTGTGACACAAATGGCAAGAACATCTGCCACTGCAACCTGGAGATCCTGCTACACATACAAGTTCGCACATTTAAATCATTTAAAGGGCACAACAAATACCCGATATTCCCCGAGATTTCGCATTTCGGGGACCCAGAGAAGTGCTGAAAGTTCACCAGCTGTTTTCCAGGCCATAAATTGATCATCCGTTACCAGGCTGTGAATGTGGAATATGTTCGTTTGTGCGAGAGTTTTCAATTACTGTCCAATCAGGGAATGGGCATATTCCATGATATAGGCAGACCGAATAGGGTGAAACACAAGTCCATTGATGCTTATGGACTGGGGGCAAAGGGTGTATATCTGCTTCTACTCTGCAGACCAAGGAGTGTACGTGATGTGCCAGACATATTTGAAAATCCTGAGAAGGATTGTTAGGCTAGTGACAAACCGTGTTCACCTCATGTGGCTCGGCTTATCACGAAGCGGCTGGGATCATTGGTTGCCGTTTTGGCCGATCCCGCCAAACATGATTACAATGGAAAATGAAGGAACTTTCTCCATATAACTTGTGCCCTGAGCTGCCTCATTCTGAAAGTACGGGAGGAGAGGGAACGGGTGTGGATGGGCTGTAAATCACAAGTCCGAAATCATGATTGGCATGTCCCGCCAAAATGTTTACCAGTGATCCCAGTCGTTTTAGGAAACCCCTTGATCCCTTTGCTTTTCTCGTGATCAAGAGTCCTGTGACCTAAAATGTACTGGTCGCGAGTCTAAAGGATCATGTGCAAAATCTCGATGGGTGTGTCTTTTGTGGAATCAAAACCTGGACGATTCAACCGTCAGTTTATGAGGAATTTCAACCCAACCATAGATGTCAACCTTTTGTCACCAGAAACCCACTGTAGATACTGTCTCGGTTTTCCACTGTCCATTGAACAAGTTCTGTTTGAATTTCTTCGACTGAGCGATTGGGATCGTCTTTTCGCATTTCCTTGAATTGAAGTATATGGCCATCAATCCAAAACTGTGTGTACACATCATTGACTCCAGTTTCTGTTTGTAAATCTTTGACGGGTTTGATAACGCCTGAGCACGTGAGTTTGACCTGCTTCTCGAGTTCGAGGATAATGTATTCTTTGGTGTGAGGAGCACCAGCCTTGTCAGGATATTTGAGTTGGGGATCAATGTGGGAGAAAATAAATACCTCAAAGAGTGCATGATACCCTCGTCTATCGCTTTCTCCTTCTGGATTCCGCTGGACAATTTCGGCAAAAACAATAACCCTTTCTGCCAAGATGGGAAGAGCCCTCGCTCCACATTGGATTGTCAGAGGGGCCGGCATTGCAGTATATGCAAAAGCAAGTCACATCTTCGGACTTGTCTTGAACTTCGATGGGGTTGGTATGTGTTTTCCTGACTTCAGTTCTGTGCCCTGGGGAAACACAAACAAAAATATTTAACTCAAGCGCTGCTTGGAACTCGAGGAATTGCTCAGAAACAGGTGCATTGGGGGAGGTAGAAATGAAGTGAACATGAAACCTCTGCTGGAGGACCTTCCGCAGTAAATTCTGGTGTACACATTGCAGTGTTTATACCAGGATCTACCTCAATTGCCAGAGATATCATCATTGGGTGGCCAGCAGCTAATTGTCGTTTGGGATTTGGAATGTGGGAAGAGCAGCCGGTATCCATAGTTAATGTTGTACCAATGGGATTAGATGGAAATTGTGAACGGTAATGGTGCACCTGCTCGTTTGGGAATTTCGCCCACCTGCTCAAGGTGGTGGTAGTTCTGTCAAATCTTTGGTGTAGATAAGTGTTGTGCAAGCATCATTCCCTATGGCCAAATCCTTCTGAGAGCTCTAGATAAAGAGAATTTTGCACAGGGAGAACACTGGACCTAATCATTACAGCTAATGTCGGAACCGAAGGCGTGAACAAAAAAATTACGTTTTGGGAACTTTTTTGTTGAGCTGACCGATTCCCTCATATCTCCCTGAGTTTTGGCCAGATTACCTTGAAACATATACCATTCTTTCAGAATAATTTGTGCGCAATTAGTGAGGTAGAGGAAATCACGAAAATGTATTTTATTCTTCCATTTGGCACCTGAGGTGTTGTTTCTGTCGAATATCTCCTTGCAGGGCGGGCACTTGTTCAAACACATTATTTTTTTGGGAGGGAAAGCTTACATGCAATATGAAGAGGGTGACGTTGCCAGAATTATGATTTTCTTCTCCATTGAGACACTATTGGCTGGGACTTAATCTTTCAATCAAAAATTGTTCAACTCCCTGCAACCTCTTCAATATGGAACCAAAGTCAAACCTAAAACAACACAGGGCATCACATTTGACATCTCCTTCAGGGTATATGCTTAAATTGTCCTAGTTATCCTTGTGCTGGCTTTCTTGGAGGTGGTAACACAGTATTCATGTCTATCTTTTGCCTTGAGGTTACAAAAGTTCCCCATATTGGCTTATCCTCACACACAAAAATTCTGAATTAATTCCAAATATTGCCAAATTGTCACCCATGGATCTCAGTCAGGGCTGGCACTTTTGCCATTTGTTTTTTCAGTACAAGCAGTACTCATGCCCACCTTTTCTCTCAAGCTTACAAAGGCTCCCCCCCCATATCATATTATCCTCACACACAAAAATCTTGAATTAATTCCAAATTTAAACTGTGCCACCAGATGTCACCCATAGATCCTCACCATTAGGATACGAAAGGAGTTGTGGGTGTGGGAGAGGGCTTCAAGGGCATGATGAGAATTTGGGGCTCTGAGATCCATGTCTTACTCAGTGGGTAGGTGGTCAAGAGTGATTTTTGGTCAGTCGAAATAGTACCGTAGTGTCATCACATGTCGCCACAACTCCGATGCCTGCACTGACACTTCTTCATTGGTATAATTAGTGTGCATTGCACAATCTGTACAGTTCCAAAGTGACAAGGATAGTTCATTTATATTACACTACATTCCTCCGTCTGATGACACCTCATCCTCTTCCTTCATCTCGATATCCGAGGATTCTTCCTCCTCCTGAAAGTCCTTGATCACCTCTGTTGACTGCTCGATGTACCTGATAGCCGGGAGTTGAACACGGCCCCGCTGTAACTGCTGTTGGGCGCGCTGTGCCAGCCCTTCCACCAAGGGTGCTAGTCATTGCTGTACTATGTCAACCATCCCCTCGTTTTCAACTGGGTTTGCCTCGCGCCATTTGCGGACCGCCTCTTCATTGAGAGCTGGGTCTTGTGGCTCACCGGTGGTCACCGCGTGCAAAGATCGCTTTTTTCTCTTCCAACCAATGCTTATCACCCTGGCCTTGCCCACCAAACCCCCAAAAGAAGTCCATCCTTGACCACTTTTCGCTCTGTAGTCGTAGACTTTGTCGGTGAAAATGGAAGGGAACCAACACAACTCTTGGAATTGATCTTGACAGTTACGAGTACTTTATGTACTCGTTCTTTTCATCAACGGAACCAGGTTTTTGAGTTTGTGAAACTTTTATCAGTGCGTCCTGAGGATGTAATGAAATAGTGGCTGTTCTCATTAGATTCTTGAAGTCTTTTTAACAGCCTAATCTAATGAATTTAATGATGATGTAATCCATACAGATGGGGTGGGTTCGAATTCGCCGTGTCGATTTTTTTGCATTATTTCTCTCATAATATGTAGACGGCTCGGTGGCGGCGAGTGTGGTCCGTACTTGATGTGTAGTGTAGTTGGCCTCATTAAACTCGACTTATATCGTGTTTTTGCAGCCTGGGATCGTGTTGATGCGCTAGCATCTAATGTTGGTATCTGGTCTCGACGCTGTCTTGCCCCTACTTTATTATTTTTTTGCATTATTTCTCTCATAATATGTAGACGGCTCGGTGGCAGCGAGTGTGGTCCGTACTTGATGTGTAGTGTAGTTGGCCTCTTTAAACTTGACTTATATCGTGTTTTTTGCAGCCTGGGATCGTGTTGATGCGCTAGCATCTAACGTCGGGTATCTGGTCTCCACGCTGTCTTGCCTCTACTTTATTTCGAAACCTGCGCGTTTATTAGCACTGGTACTCTTTAACAGGCGTGGTTATAGGGTGCTTGTTTAACGTGTCAGACTTGAATTCCATTCGTCCCCTGTGTTTCTAGGTCAATTCTGCTTTTTGATTACGCTTTATTGATACGCGATAATGTCTGTTCACTCCTGACGTCTGTGTGTTTTTTCTTCGTGTTGATCACGTTTGCCTAGGGTTTTTCAAAGAGTAACGGTGTACGCCGGGGGCCAGCAGTTCTGAATCAACGCGACATACGCACATAGTCCACGTTTCGGAAATCAGAAAACCCAACGAGTCAAGGTTTGTCTGGTGGTTTCCCCGTGTCCACGGAACAAATGACATCCTACGATACCCTGTTCTTCAGAACAGAGCGCCAGGTTCCGATTTCGGGCGTCCCAGATTTCTGCAGCATTCTGTGGTTGCAACACAAGTGCCTTTATTCTCCTTTCGTGCAGTGCTCTGACGTGCATATATTTTCAGCGCGAAATCTCTTTTTGCATGTGTTCAAGAACACATGCAAAAGACATGCAGACATATGAACGGCTTGTGGTGCCATATATGCGGTGGTTGATGACACTCAGCATTCTCTGCCACTTGTGCTTCTTAACGTGGATTAAGCGAGGAAATCAGACTTGCCCGATATGCAGGGAAAAAATCACTGAGACGCCAATCCGAGATAACACATTCGAGTTGGAATTGTACGATGTGATTGCAGACGGTGAAGTTTCAAAGCCTTCTGTCAGAACGGCCAACCAATCGCCTTATACCTGGCCCGATGTATTTTTTTGACACCACTGGATAAACACAGTTGTATGTGGATTATCTCTCTATCTTGTCTCTATCTACAAGGCAATAACAGACTGTATATAAACTACCATCATGTTAGCTGCGTTGTATATGTGGAGTGTGCTAGCCGAAAGCTGGGAACAATCAAAGGGCACGGAATGAGATGAGCTGATGGATCGGAAAACACCACAGATAATGATACCTTACTGCGTCGACGGGGAGCAGCCGATCAAGCCGAACATCAATTATTCGGTATTATCCGAAGTCTTGCGTACAATGCGTCAGCACTGCCACATTTCCGGCGTCTCATAGGTTGTGCGAAAAACTACCAGTCTGCGGATGTATACTGAAGAAACAAACCATACGGTTATGGCGGACTGACCTGTTCCAACTAGTAAGGCGTGTGCTTTAGCTTTCTGAGGTGTTTTCCAAAATCAAACTTATCGGACATTCGAACAACCTGGGACTCTATTTCAAAAGACAGATACAGATAATATTCAAATATCTGAAAGGTTGGATACTCAAATCGTTTAGCTGGTCGCTTGAAACGAGGAGACCTCATAACTCAGTACTACGGTTTCGCGACCATGATTTGATCCGAACAAATACTGCGGTGCTGGACTCTGCCTTCTGGAGCTATGCCAAGCGCTAGGCTCGGATTCAGACCTGTCATACATGCGCACTCTGCGATGAAAACATTTGAACCGAAATTTTATATGAAATGTTGGGGACTGAAATCATTAGCTGGTTATTGGAAACAAGGCTGACGCAGCAGCGCACATTGGAGGTTCGTAACAATAGATTGATCCGAACAACGGGCGCGGGCCAAGTATTTTCGATCCGAACAACCGATGGCCATCTAGGCGCCAAGAATTTCAGATACTTTGAAATGCAAGTTATTCAAATGTATCGCAATATAAGAGGTAGAACCGCCTGCCTTCTAGGGGGGACGGGTACCCAAACAAGGTGGATCGTGTTGTGTGATATTGGACACTATCACTAATAACGTCCAAGAAGAAATGCACCTCGAACTGAAACGGCGGTGGGTAACTTTCTGACATTCACACACTACCTCTAAATAGTGAGTGCAAATGGCATTAGCGCCCATCTGGCTGTGTTTTTATAGTGGCTGTTTTGGTAGTAGCTGATATTTGTAGGCAAGCCGGAATACAGCGCACCTCGTATTGAACACTTTGACCTCCCGGTTCGTTCACTGGGAGATGACAATCACGTGATTATTAGAGTCGGTTAAGGTGAGGTGAAATAGGGGAAACATTTATGTTTTTTGCTATGTGAAGTCAGTACTAAGAATAGACAGGTTGTGCACAGCCGCATGCGACTTTTGTGCATTGTGCAAAGCCGCATGATAGATCGAGGGTTTTATGAGTGTATCTATATTCATTTTGATGTATACTAGTAAATTAGGTGCTATACGGCATATTGAACCATTTACCAACCATGATGTGCAGCATTTTGACGTCATTTTTTGGCTTCTCCACAGCCGCTGTGCAGCTATGGCCGTGATGCTGCCAAAAAAAAAAGGCGATTTCCCACACTTGTTCCACCCACCTGATGCCGGATCAATAACCGAGAGCACTCTACGGCATCTACACAAGGATCAAATACATCATTAATAGGAAAAGAAAAGCCGCATGGTGCCGCATGCAGCTTTGCACAATGCACAAAAGCCGCATGCGGCCTATGCGGCTTTTGCACAACCTCTCTAATACAAAGTATAAATCCTAAAGTACGAGTCATGCCGTGCGCAGCATCGGCCTCCCCCCAAGTATTCGTATAATTGTCAGGTGTCTGCCTCATTGTTCCCTCCTACCACCGCTAGGTACTGCTGGTGACCATGGAATCCTCCCCAGCCCTGTTTTGTGTAGTGGGGCTGAGATCTTGGGTGAGGGAACAAGAGATTTGCTTTCCTATCAAATGCTGTGCCTGTGGTCTCTAGGTACCCTTGTTTGAAATAATTGTACAGATGGCGGTCTTTGAATGTCTCTGGGCCGGTACACATCCGTTGCTCTTCGGTGAGTAGGGTGTATGGGTGACACCATTCTGTGATACACCAATCAACTGGAATGCCTTGTTGATCACATCAGTGAATATCTGGGAGGAGGTCTGTGGCTCATCATCAGGGAGATCCCCATACTGGGTGTCTGGGTGGAGGTCCACTGCATGGTCATATGGTGCTGGATTGCCCATGACAACAAAGCTGCCAGAAGAGGTAGAGACTGTATCTCCCCGTCTTGCCACACTGGGCCCAATGGACTGCCATATCGTTTCCGGGATCACGTTCTTCTGTTGGTGCAGCCTCGTCTGTGTGGCTGAACCTGACTTTGATGTGTAAGGGTCCGAGAGGCCCAACATGAGTGGGATTTGTTAGGATGTCATAGCACTCTTTCCAGGGAAAGTGTTGGGTGATCACAAGGACTGAGTCCACATCCCGAAACACCTTGCAATCGCGGGTGTGTGCTCCGTTTTCAAAGAACAAATCCAACGCTACTGGCTCTCCTCCAACAGCTGTGATACCGCTGAGAACTGTTGAAAGATATGTCTGCAATGCCTCCTGTGGTAAATCTTTATAGTCAGCCTCCATCATCTGGCCACCCACAGCAGCTCGCATGCTCGTCATGTGTGCTAAAGCATTCACGAAGCTAACACGTTGGACCTGAGGCATGGTAAGCTGTGACTGGAGGATGGGTAGAAATTGAGATGGCAGGCGATGTTAGGGTAACCGCTCTTTATACCTGAATGATCCCTAACCCTAACAACCGGGAGCTCTGAAACATCAAATTTAATCCCTGGTAACGCGGCCGCCTAGTCTTAAACCTTAACTTTATTGCCAGGAGTAAGCAGAAAACTCCCCTGGAAAACCCCTTTTGGGTGATGGTCATCGGCAGTTCCTGCCGCGATGGAAAACTCTCACCAAACGGGTAGCCAAACATTCCTAGTGTAAGCGGTGATGAAATAGTTCAAGTTTATGGAACACTGCTTACATGTAATATCCAGTGGATTTAATCCAGGAATGTCATTGGAACCATGGTTGGGGGTGTGTCAGCGCATGCCTCTCTATTAGTTACATGCTAGAAATACATCTAATCAGTAGCTGTACATAGTTGTGCAGTCTAGCCATAAGTCTTATCGACTTATGCATGACTACAGCCTCTGTCTAAACATTGGACTGTGTTTCACCAGCTATAATACGTCTTCGTGAACACCAGTCCTTGGGCCGAATTATGTTGGCACCAGCCAGTAATAAAAACCGCGTATCAATGCCGGCACCTAACAGTAGATAAATCAGACACAAACACAATGCAGGCCCTATACAAGTGGGACCCTGACCTCCCAACTCTCACGTGCCTCCGCTCCTGTGTGTGGCGTTGCCCTCGACAAACACAGTCAACCCCTCAGCACTGCAAGGATTGGAACAGGGTATTCATGTCGGTTGACAGAGATTATGGGCAGAGAGTTGGCCTGTGCCTGGGCATCAAGGCACTGAAAGGTTCCTATCACAGACAAGTGAGTACTGGTTTGCTGAGCTAAACAAGTTATGCATGACTGTGACGTATGTCCATGGATTATAACGAGTGTGGTATAGTCGACGCCACCGGCAGATAAGTCGACGCCACCGGCAGATAAGTCGACGCCACCGGCAGATATGATACCACTGTCAGTGTAAACACTGCAAAAGAAAAACCAAAAAGACAGGACAGGTCGGTGTTTCAGAACGCCTCCGTTCATCGTGATTCAGGCCGGTGTTTTTCAGAACACCTCCGTTCTTGGTGTTTAAGAACACCCTCCATTCCGGTTCTCACTGAACGTCAAAGGCAAGGGGTGAAAGTAATTTCATTCCCCAGGCCTGAATCCCGGCGGTCCTCGCTTATACATTATCACAAGACGATGTAATCAGCACAAGCTATGCTTGCATACAGCGCACTTGTCGGTTAACATCCAATCAAGGCAATGCCTGGGCCCTGGCATAGATACTGACGTAAGATAGAGACAAAACAGGTCAGCAAAAGGGGATCTTTAAAATGCTGACACACTGGGTCCACCATTCCTGACCAGAGCCCATCTGCGTATGAGATGGAGCCAGGAAATCATCACTGCAGTACGTGGTTTCCTGGCTACATTGTTGCAGGGTTATGCCCCCGGCCTGTAGGTTCGTATTTGGGTCAGTGATCCATGTAGCGGTAGAATGAATGATTTGGAATAATTATTGGATCGATTCCTGGGCCGTAGAGTGCGAAAAGGGCGAGAAAATAGAGTAAAAGGGTGCGAAAATGTCGTGTGAAGAAGGTGGTGTTGTGAGGCGAGTTTCGAGGTGGTTGGGTGGCTAAAGAGCCCACTGGCGACGTTCCAGAGAGGAGGGGGCGAGGAGCTCGGTGCTACCTCTGGGCGTTTACCCTACACTGGCCGCTGGTGTTGTAGTACGAGGCAGAAAGGTCGTGATCTGGCATTGTTTATCTACAAATAAATGCTGTAACTGAGGATACAAATAAAGTACTGCAAAGTCGAAACCATTGTGTGGAAAGAATTCCACACACCGGCCGTCCGACCCTGCAACAACATGCCATGCACACAGAGGGTTAGGGTGGGTGGAGATATCATGGTGTGGTGGTGGTTGCAGAGAGAGATGCAAAAGTGATGTAACAGCTGTCAGTCAGTGTTATATAGCCCCGCTGCTATTTAGTCATTGATGGCTTAACGACCCGCCCATGTATTTCTCAGGTAAAGTGAGACCAAAATGAGGTGGGGTATGGTCCTAGAAGTATTATTTGAGCATGTTCCAATGGTTCCGGTTTCGGAAGGATCGCTTCAGTCATTGCTTTGCTATTTGCTATTTAGTCATTGTGGCTTAGGTACTAGCCCATGTATGTCTCAGGTGAAGTGAGACCAAAATGAGATGGGGCATGATCCTAGAAGTGTTATTTGAGTGTGCTCCACCAGTTGTGGTTTCGACACAATTGCTTCAGTCATTGCTTTGCTATTTGCTATTTGGTCATCGTGGCTTAGGTACTCACCCATGTATGTCTCAGGTGAAGTGAGACCAAAATGAGGTGGGCCCCAGTATGATCCTAGAAGTGTTATTTGAGCGCCCTCCAGCGGTTCTGGTTTCAGAAGGATCGCTTCCGTCATTGCTTTGCTATTTGCTATTTGGTCATTGATGGCTTAGATACCGGCCCATGCATGTCTCAGGTGAAGTGAGACCAAAATGAGATGGGGGATGGTCCTAGAAGTGTTATGTGAGCGTATACCAACGGTTCTGGTTTCGGAAGGATCACTTCAGTCATTGCTTTGCTATTTGCTATTTAGTCATTGTGGCTTAGGTACTAGCACATGTATGTCTCAGGTGAAGTGAGACCAAAATGAGATGGGGTATGGTCCTAGAAGTGTTATTTGAGTGTGTTCCAACAGTTGTGGTTTCGGCACAATTGCTTCAGTCATTGCTTTGCTATTTGCTATTTAGTCATCGTGGCTCAGGTAGGTACTAGCTAGTCTCTCGTAGACAGACACTATATACTAACCAAGCTCGTACCTCGCAGTATAGAGTCTGTTGCTTACCACGGGGGTCCGATCGTAGTGCTTCATTATTATGTGATCTTATGTAACATCATTTTCACGTAACATCCCCTGTCTTCCGCCCTCCGCTTCATTGACGTGTTTTCTTGTATTCTGCAACTCTTCTCGACCCCACACACTCCATGCCTCGTGTCCTTCGATGGCAGGATCCCCTCGGACGCGAAACAATCAATCAGATTGTCAGGAAACTTGTGCCGACATGGAAAGATGGTCTGCGGCAAGTACAAGAAGACGTTGTTGCTGCTATGCTTGACCTAGAGGACGTTCTGTGCTGTACAGCAACAGGAGACGGAAAATCAGCCACATTCTCCATCCCTATTCTTGTTCTCAACGAATACAACACTCATCCAGACTTATATCCATCCCGCCTACCCGCACGCTCTAACCCAGTCGGAGTTGTGGTTACTCCGACGAAGGGACTCGCTGCGAACATCATGCGTCTATTTATTCCATGTATTTCCAGGTGTTTAGAGCTCTGTAGGTGCTCGAATTAATGCGAATGAACATATCCGCATTTGCATACTGCAAAGTGTCGTTGGCGGAGGCGCGCAGTCGCAGGACCAAGCTCACCGACGAGATCAAGGAATGTACGAAATGGCAGGTCATTTGTGTTGACCCCGAACATCTGAAATCGAAGGTGTGGGGCGAATATCCGATTAAGCGGTCTTCCGGTCCAGGATAATCTATGCCGCCACCGACAAAGTACATCTAATAAACTTATGGGGCCTCAACTTTCGAATTGCTTTTAAAGACATCGGCCTCTGGAAACGCGGCCGTCTGCCTCCCTCGATCTCGGTTGTCGGTCTTTCTGCGACTCTTGCGCCTGGCAAAGATACAACAGCAGTTTGCCAAAGTCTGGGGTTCTTTGAAGGTCGCTTCCACATGATTCGTTGCACAAATGAATGCCCAAATGTCCACCTCTCGATCCAAACACTATCACATGGACTGGTCGGATACAAATTCCCAGATCTCCTCTCCTTCTTGTGCAGCGGCCGCAAAATCATTGTTCATTTCCATTCTATGCCGATGCTGTTTCGATGTTATGCCTATGTCTGGAGGATACAGCCGCCCACCGCCGACAAAAAATGCCGCGTCCGGATGTATCACAGCCTCTGGAATATAACGAAGAGACCATACGACTCATCGACAAGGACAGCTTCAGATTGTTCTGGCGACGATTGCCTTCTCGAATGGCATGAATGCCAAGGCTCTTCTCGATAGCGTCACATTTGGCGCCAAAAGTACAGTTGACATCTTCTGGCAAGAAAAGGGGCGGGTGGGAAGGGAGAGAGGTACAGCAGCACAAAGCGTACTTTTGGTGCAGCAGAGCAAAATTACTCTGGCGAAGAAATTTCTGAAAGGTGAGTGGGGGTTAGATTTGCGAGTTAACTCGTACTAAATCATTATCAGCGCCTCTTTCAATGCAGCCAAAGACGAGCCGTAAATCATCCAAGAAGCCTGAAACCATGGACCAGTTCGATTTCATGCTAAAATTGGACAGCAGTACTGAAAGAGGACAAAGAAAATTGGAAGTATCACCAGGGTTTATATAGGTTGAGAGAATGCCACCATCCTGACGGTCTGGTGGTTGTTGGTCAATTTCCTCTTTGAGATACAACGGCGGTTCAATACAGGACTTTGATCTCTTTCGACGGGCGCTTTGATTCTTTGATTCCCATTATCTTCCAGTGAACTCCGATGGATTCCGATGGAAATCAGCGGAGCGGATGACAGTATGCACCAGTGAGAACCATTCAAATACACCGGAAACCGTTGGAATCTGCTGGAATTCGGTGGGTCAGGCGCAGAGCATTTCCAGTGAAGTCCGGCATGGCTTGACAGATTAAGTACAGTGGAAGCCAGTGGAGAAAGGGCAGAGAAAATCCAGTGATATCCGGCGGAAACCAGTGGGAGGAATTGAGATCCCAGTGTCCGCCACCGGATCCCAGTGGAAGCACAGTGCTCGGCAGTGGCAGCCGCCATCAGCCAATGCCGTTCAGTGCCGATGGGCCGGTTGCTACCTCCGCGTATATTACTGGAAGAGGTGGGTTCATCGGTCTGTCCGCGCTGTGAATTTGCTTTTTGCCAAGCGCTAGCTTTCGAGGCATAGCCCGTATATCGGCTTCGTCACCACCGCCAGCATGCTTTGGCGAGTGCGTCTTAGCTATTCCGTTCCTACAGGTGTGTTCTTGCGCTCTTTCCCTACTGCCTTTCGTCTTTCTGCTGTTAACCTAACCCCACTTTACAGATCCCATTGCTGCCAGATCCACTTTCCCCCGCACCAGCGAGGTCTATGCCCGGCGCTGTGCACTTTCCTCGCCGTTCAGAAAATCTCGCCCCCATCCTCTGGGTGGACATGTATTGTGTGTTTGTAGCCTTGAGAACATATATATGGAGGTATGTTTTTGTGTTATCTCTCGCTCCTCCTATACCCTTCTCTAGGTAGTCTACCCCCCCGCTCCTCCCGATCTTTCCTCTCCCTTTGCGCCTCACCTGATATGCGCTGACACTGGGCCAGGAACACTCCACCTCACATAAATGCTTCCTCGACCCTGACACCGACGGCGCTGATCGCTCGCATTCGCCTTGCTCTCACGGCTTCACCCCGTCGTCCACATCCCACATCTGTCGCTCTTCGTCCATACCCTAAACCACCCGCCTTTCGTATTGTTGGTGGTCTAGCACCCCGCGCCCGCCCACTGTCGCGGTCCTAGCGTCCAAGTCATCCTCGGCGCCTCCATCCACCCTCATTCGCCTCCGCAGCCTCTCTGTCGACGACCCCGAGCGCAAGCACCATCGGCCCCACTAGGCGTGGTGTGGATGCCACGCTCGACATTCGTGGCATGCAGCAGTGGAAGCGACGCGCACTCGGGCCGAGGACGCTTCGTCAGGAGCACACAGCGCCAATTCTTAGCACTTTGCCGCTCCCAGTCGCCTACCTCTAATTGTATCCTACCACCCCCCAGCGCTGCGTTCTGTCCGTTGCCCGCGATCTCGTGTGCCGCCGTTACCGTGTGCTACCGCCTCATTGCGGCTCGCCCCTCGGCGCCCCCTCACGAGGTACCACCTGGACAACACGACGTCGACGTGCCGTTGCGCAACTTGCGTCTCCACCCGCTGTGGCCACCCTTGGCCACCCTAGCCGTCTGCCGGCACGTCCCACCCGCATTCGTATAAAGGCTGAGACTGATTCCCGTCGCTTACCCAGCGTCTTTCCAGTCCCATACTGGCGTTGGATGAGATGCTAGCGCGCCCTAGAGGCTCCCTCCTCGTTTTTAATCCTCACCCGTTGGCACGCCCCCCCAGTTACTCCTTTTGTGCGGCACATATTGTGCGTGCGCCGCTCGTCTCCAGGCACAATCCACGTGCATTTGCGGGCGGGTCCGTAAGCGGCAGGGACCACGCTTATCCTCTAGAGTATTCGTACCAATAAAACTTTTCTCGTTTATTTACTGCTAGATGTACCTCACAAAATCTTCCCCCTCCCCCCAGCAACCTATATATCTACTGCTCTGTTTTGTAGTACAGCGCAGTAGAACCCGGTCACCCATGCCACAGCCACACGTGCTACAGCCCCAACCACTGTTTTGTGCTACAAAACAGAGGAGAAGATATATAGAGCTCGAAGGCACGCTCGCCAAGTCGTTCTTCCGTGGTGCTGCTCTGCGCCGGTGGCTCCGTCGTCCAGACTGCCCTCAGGTCATCCGAGAGCTGAAAGGCCTCTTCGACAAAACATTCCCCTGATACAACACGCCTTCAGATTCCCCGTCCCGGGTACGCGATGGAGCGCGAGCGGATTACACAAAAGACGGTAATCCATTTCTCTCGGGCCAACACGCATCTCGGCAACAGCCTCGTACTCTACTACCCGCCGAACTCGAATACCGCTGTTGCTGGGAGCATCAAGCAGATTCTTTCTGTTGGAGACGACGTCAAGTTCGTCATTCGTCGTCAGGCGCCGCTCCCGCGAGGCATGCGGGACCCTTTTGCTCGTTATCCACTATTTCCTGCCTCAACGTACTCTTCTGAGATGGAAAACTTCACGGACACCGCGCCTGTAGATGATGTGAGGTCGCCTTGTGCTAGATATATCTTTCCAGATGGTCAACACTGTGTAATTCTGAATTGAATGTATTTCCTCCAGTTGCGCAGTGTGTGAGGTGTGACCCGGCCGTGTCTCCGCCGACACTCGGCCGACGCCCGGCCGATCTCTATATGGGGCCGTGATAGCTTTCCTATCTTGGCGCCCATTATTGCGCCCAGATAGCTACTCTATCCGGCGCCGTTTTATTCGCTTTTTGGCAAAAAAAAACGGACAAGAAAACGGCGCCCGATAGGAATCGGATCCAGACTTAGCCGAGTGGCTCGGCTGAATGGCTTGCGCCGCTTAGCGGAGTTTGAAATGGCTGTGGTGGGCGGGTGTGGCGTGGCTTGCGGCGTGGCGTGGCTTGTCCTCGCTTACACCAAACCTGCCCACTGTAAGTATTTCGCTGATTTCTCCACATTCGTTGCCCGCCGCTACCTCGCTTCTTGATCAATGTGATGACAACCTTTCCACCAATGCCGTCGTCAACATTGATGAGTTGACTGTGCCGGTTGATGTTTGACCTTCAACTTTGAACATCTACATATCGCTGGTTGTTTTCTCAACTTGTGAGCTCAAAGACTTCTCTGATAGGCTTGGCTGAATATTGCGCTGCTATTGGAGTTGAGCGGCGCGTGGTTTGGCTTGGTGTGTGTTTCAAGTTGCCTAAAACCAAACGATTCCACCAAGAGCTACCGTCAGTATTTAGATGTCATCTCTTCCAGTAAGCTTCCCTGCCTTTCAGTTGTGTCGGCTTCTAATCATCAAGCCTCAGCTAAGCACGTAAGGCTAAATGTTTACAGAAAACTCACACATCTCTGGTTGGATGTGATCCATCTCTCCGTCGAGACTGTTTGTTGTCCACACGAGAGCGTCAAGTGGTTGGCCTCGAGGTGCAATGTTTGTTCGTTCTCTTGCTCATACCCTCCTAAGCTTTTCTCTGGTGAGTTTGCCAACATTGGTGGAACTAGAAGAGCCGAGCTCGTGCTCCCCGTTGAAATTGCACTGAACATTGATCTGAACAAGAATTATTGAGCTTGAAGGAAGATAAAAAGCATTTGATTGAGCTCACATTTTCCAACGAAATATTTACTCATAGATGTCTTTCTGAATCTCTATGACAATAGTTTCACCGTGTTCGTTGTCGCAAGCCACATCCCCGCCCAGTTTGATGGCATCAGGCGGAATGGCTTGTGATGGCTTAAGACATGTTCAACTGTGCTCAAAACAAGGCAGAATCCATTTAAACCTCCTACCACATGATGTGAACATTATACTTTGACTGTGGGAGGAGTTTTCTGACTTTCCAGATGCATAGCTCCTCATTTTTGGTCGCAAGCCATGCCCCGCCCAGTTTGATGCCATCAGGCAGAATGGCTTGTGCACGCCATTTGGCAGGTGGCGGGCGTGGGGTTGAACTGAAGTGAATTCAGGATCCCAGTATGTCTCTGTGGGGGCAGATATATCACATCAACTCCTCAGATGTTGTTCAAACCTCAGTACAAGAAAAAAATGCTCATGCCGGACACAAGCCATTCCGCCGGCAGAATGGCTTGTGACGGCGTGAGAGATATTCAACAGCACTTAGAAAGAGCCAGCTGTCTCTGTATTCGTTATCAGGGGATATCAAGGGCTTGTTTCAATATGTACAACATGATTTGGGTCCTGTATTTGCACAGAATCAAATACTTTTGGTCGTAAGCCGTGCCCCGCCCATTTTGATGGCATCAGGCAAAATGGCTTGTGCAAGCCACTTTCTTCACAACGACCAAGAAATTTATTCTGGTGGGTCCCACATTCAAAGAGACCCTGTTCTATCAGATAACATTAATTTCAGCCTGTTACATGAAGAATTATGCTTACGTATCAGCTTGTCCGACTGGGGGTCAACAGAAGTCAACCGGCGGCCACTGACATCAAAATAGAAAGCTATGATACTTGTTTACGGTCTGCCAGAGTATAAGACCTGGTTCTATGGAGTTGCTAGTAACTCCAAAAACCGTCCTACGCGCCGATCACAACCGCCTACAGCTCGTCGTTTACATTCGGATCACCCCAAGCCCAGTCAACTCTGCACGCCTCCACCGCCTCCGCGTACTTTCCCCGCTCCACCTCATCCAATATCCTTGGTGTCAAGCCATCCTCCATCTTTGCCCACTCTTTGGTTTCCGGAATCCAGTACAACGTATGTTGATCCGCGAGCGTGGGTGCATCAGTTGGAACAAAGTCGTCCACCTCGAAAGAGCACGACTGCGGTCGGTCAAAACGACACCTGCATGTCGTCTTGGCGGATGCCGCCGCGGTGGAGGGACCAGCAACAAGATGCGGGAGCAGACGCCGAAGAGGGTTCTTCCCTTTGGAATTCTGCGCCGTTCGTTTGCGTTGCCGGGAGAGCGACCGTCCGAAAGCTTCGAGCGAGCGCAGGACGTGCGTCATGGTTGGCCGCAAGCGAGGTTTCGGATGCCAACACCGCTCGAAAAGATACCACAGCACGGGAGGGACCGTATCCACCGGAACGTCTTCACGTTTTGGCTGCATCTCGGCGAGGGTCTGCTTGGTTACGATGGGGGACGTTGGTCTTCGTTTAGGCCGCTGCGAGGCATAGATCTAAAAAAGACTGTTGAGCTATCGCCGTCCAGCAAGGTGCGCAGAAAGTCGGTTGCCTCCAAGCCCAGTAGTCCAAATGAATATACGTCTGTTGCCTTTGTAGTCCGAGCTCCGCGCGGATTGTCGTTGTCGAGCACCGTGAACAGCTCGGGTGCCATGTACGCTACCGTCCCGACGCAGCTTGTCGTATATCCACTTTGGTCTATAATTTTGGACAGACCGAAGTCGCAGATGACAGCACGGCCGGATGCGTCTACTAGGACGTTTTGCTGAAAGGATGGTTCAGCTGGGAATCCATAATCGAAACGCAGCGCACCACTTTTAGATCCCCATGGATCATCTCCCGGCTGTGGAGGTAGGCCAACCCAGTAGCTGCTCCGACCGTCTGAAGTTTTTTGAATAAAGTTTCAGATACCTATGGCAGATGAACGCACCAAAGCCTGGCGATCCGCTTCTGGGAATTTCTTCAAATACTCCCCGACGTGGCCAAACTCGTAAAAGGGAGATACAAGAACCGGCCACTGCGCTAGCCCCTTGCAGATCCCAAAGAACGGCAACAAATTTGGGTGCTTGACCTGCGACCAGACCTGAACTTCCCGTTCCATGCGCTAAAATCAAGTTCAAAGTGCATACTTGATTATTTCAACGCGAACAAACACCTACGCACCTGCAAAGTCGCTTGATGCTCGGAATAGTCTCCGATGTGCCGCAGGACCTTAATCGCCACCTGGGTTGGGCAAGATCAGTGTGAGGTCGACGGATGTCTAGACGCCTACCGGAATCTTCCGCCCATCAGACCGACTTAACGTGCCGCGGTATATATTCGCGTTGCCTCCGCCGGCGATGGGATACTGATCCTCCTGCACGATTCGGCCGTCAAGTTGGTAAACACCATCTTGGAGCGGGATGGACTAAGAAAAAATATCAACAACTCGTTCTCGACGTGATTCATTCCATACCCTCATGCTTTCGGAGTCCTCTTCCTCCCCCTCTGCCCACTTGAGACGAACACTCCCACCAAATAACTGCTGCAAGCGCCTCGGAGACCGGATCAGGGACAACCACAGAGCCCGCTTTACCAGCCGTCCCAGTTGGGGCCAGAAGAACTGGACTACGCCCACAACAAGGACCGTCGCGCCGAAGAAGACAAACAAAAAGGCAACGATCTGACGTGTAGGATCGATTATCATCTCCAAGTCGCTCAGCGGGAGGGAGAGCGACGCAAGGAGGACACTGAGCGCCGTGGTTTGATTTCTGCCGGAGAAACTGGAGCTGGCCGGGCCCACCCATTGGGAGGAGTAGATGTTCGTGCCTGGGAATGTAGATAGGTCTTTGACTGCGTTGAACTTGCACGTGAATATTAGTCTTAAATTCGGTGGTTGGTAGATTATTGACGCACCTGGACGGTGAGGTACCGCGCCACGACCTTGCGGAGTTCCGGACTTGTTGCATTTCGTTCGTACGCCGCGGTGAGCCCATGGACGAGTTCGACGCTCCCGGTTCTCTCCGACCCAGTGGCGATTATCCCATCTTCGCCTTGCCATTCCGTCTTTGGGATCACAACGGAAATTACGTCGTTGAGCCTAGGAAAGAAAAGCGTCAAATACAATATCGTGACCAAAAGAAAAAAAACACCAGCATTGTCTGAAGACTCGCATTCCCAGTGATTGAGTACAAAATCGCCAGCCCCTGGATGACGAGCCCGTAATTGTGGTGCACCTGGTGGTCCAATACACGGCAATTCACGCTGTCGAACGAGTCCAGGACTTGGTTCTTCTCCGGAAGGAATAGGTGGTTCTTGAGGAATGTGAGGGAGGTGGTGGCCCAGTCGAGGAAGTAGGATTCCTTATCGTCCTGGGTCGCTTCGGCGAGGAGGGCGGAGAGTCTGGGTTGGGGATGTCAGATCTAAGCAAGAGGATCAAGAGAGAATGTAGGATTTAAACGTACACAAAGAAGTTCCTGGTCGCGGCGCCGACTTACTTTCAATTGGAGATGAAGGAAGGAACTCCGCAAAACGCACCCAGTCGCCAACGCGTTGATACCCGCATCGCACTTCGTCGAGCTCTACAGTAATCCCCTTAGCACGGCAAAATTTATAGCCCAGAAACCCTCACTCGAAACGTCCCGCCAGTCACGGTGGCTAAACCACGTTTAACGTTGTAAATCAGTCCCTGCGCAGCTAAGCAATTAGGCAAAACACACTTACACCCCGAACAGCTCCTGGCCACATCCGTCCCCTTCGGCGCAAACCGCCCCTTCGCCACGTCCGCCTCGGTGATCGTCCACGTGCGGCCGAAGCGCCAGGCTTTAAGGGCGAATTCGAGGAAGCGCTCGTCGTCGTAGATTTGGTACGCGATTATAGCGGAACGGCCGTAGCCTCTGGGGGTTTGTCAACGGCTGTGGTGGATTGGGATGGGATGGGAAGTACAATCCTCCATCGAGCTGAATTATCATATATATATATCAGCCTCGATAGATACACTGGCATAGACAACATACACTGCGAACCCGTCCTCAATCAGTTCAAGCAGACGGCACCAAACAAAACTCACTATTCACTAGCAAACCCCGCCCGCCTCGGGTAGCCCTCCGCCTTGGCGAAATAGTCCGCAATCATCTCGGGGTAGCGGTATTTCGTCTCGTTTGTGTTTGGGTTTGAGGCGCCGTCGAGTTCCGCCATTTGGCCGTAGAGCCAGCCGGCGTACCCCCAGTTAGTCCATTTCGGGTCTGTTTGAAATTTGAATTAGGGTTGGTGGTCAACGGTTGTTGCGTATGGAGGCGGAGGAAGGAATGATCCTGAAGTGGAAGAAGGGAGAAGGGGCAAAGTAAAACGAACGTACCATAGACAAACTGCCCGTCGGATCTGAGATTCTTCTCCTGGAGAGACACATCGATGGCGGATTGGACGAGTGCAAGCCGGTCTTCGTGCGATGTTGTCATTTCGGGTTTCTGTGTTGCCGTACACAGTAAGTAGGTTGTAAACGAGCCAGCGACACGCAAACGCAGGAAGAACCCAGCTACGTACCCGCCATGGCGACGATGGGGGAAATCCCCGTCGACGGGCGATGTAGCGGAGGTACTCGAGGATGCGGATGAACAACTGGATCGGGAATCCGGGGTCGGATGCCGATGTGGGCGCCATCGATAGCACCGCGCAGTAGGTGTGAGGTAGGCTGGTGCTGGTGCTGGAGATGCGGAGGACCTCGACGTCGAGGCTCGTTCCATCAGCCTTTTGACATTTTCCTTGCGTCTTTTCGGGGGGGCTTGGCAACCGCTAAGCGAGCTAAGCGACAAGCTCACAAGGTCAAAGCCGGCAAGATGAGTGAAAACGACCCCCTTTGAAATTCAGGATGCAATTATGCATTCAGCCAGTGTCAGTAATGTCAAAAGTCTGATGCACGCCGGACGTGATGGGGTCTCACAGTCGCGCGATCCTGACGGAACGACGGGCAGGGATGAATTGGACGGAGAAATTGGAATGATGTTCCGCTGGTCCGAACTTCCATGTTGGCTTCGACGGCGCCTAAACGCCCCTTCGCCTCCCCCACTATGACATTCCTGAAAACGAAATGCTGACACATCCGATAAGATAACGACTTCTATATACGCGTAGAGCATTGGAGTCTGTACTGGTAAGGAATATAACCGTTTAAAGGTACTACGTCGTGCATTTCCTTTTCATTCATTTCACCCTGTAATCTGCCTGGGCGCTCATCAGCTTCGTGCTCCGCGCGGGCCTAGTAGTACATGGCACTGATGCCTGATCTGTCCCACGTCGAAGGTGTTGAGCCGCGTGTGGACCGCATCCTCTTCTCCTTCTCCAAACACGCCCTCGCCAGTCGCAGGAACGGTGCGCCCTCGCGCTCAAGGACCTGAAGCATCCGTTGGTCTCGAAACTGCCGCTGGAATTTGAGTCCGCGGGCGAACTCGACAATCACGTCGATGTGAGTGTCCATCGTATCTAGGAATGTGAGCCGCTCATCGTCCCCCGCCCGCATATCGACCAGATCGTCGTCGTCGTCGTCCCAGCCCTCAACTGCGTCTTGGACATCTTCGACACTTGAATCACGAGTCCCCAGCTCCCCAGCCCCGTTGCTTGTAGTCAACTCCGCCGGCAGCGGTGGTAGCCTCAGCGAGGGATGCGCCCAGAACGGCACGGTACGCTGGCGCTTGACTTCGAGAAAAAACACGGGAGGTACGCGGTCGAGGCCCTGGACGACGTGTTTGCAGATTAGGTAGGTAGGTAGGTAGGATTACACGGCCGGTCCCGCGGAGGAACGCCGGGGCTCAGGAGGTATCGAAATGTACATGCGCTAGTACACATTGTTGCCCCTGGACTCCTTCACAACTCCAAAAGCCGAGCTCACGGACGCAATCTCGCAGACTCGCCACGGTAGAACCAAAGAGCTGTCCGTAGTATAACTCAGGTTCTTCTTCGGGAACGAGCACATCACCGAATAAAGATCCGAGGTACGAGGATTCAAACGATGCGGCGAACCCTTCGAATAGATCGTCAACGATTAGATCGTCTCTTGTAGGCCGTGTAATCATCCAGCCTATCAAGTCGAAGCAAGAATTCGTCAGCTCATTCTGAGATAAGAATTCAACGAAATCCTCGCCATCCATTGGGACGCGGACGAGGAACATCTCGAGGCTGTCTTCTGGGTCTTCTGGGTCCCTGAGGACACGGCGCACCGACGTTCTGGCCAAAAATGGATACTCTCCAATCCTCTCGGCGAGGTACCTTTGCACCTCGCACTCCAATAATTCTTGGACGCGGACTCGGTGAGTTCTCAGAAGGTCGAAGTTCTCAATACCCAATTCTTCGGCTTGGATGTTTGCGTACCAGCTCGCGAGGCTGAACGCCGACACCATCAATTATCCGAGCGGCAATATTGCCATTCGGTCGAAGAATCTATCTCTGACAACATATGTACCGGTGGACACGCGTATCACGTCGAACCGAGACGCGCGGCGGCGCTCATCATCCGTCGGCACAATTTCATCTCCAGGGAATGGTTGAGAGACTTCAAGGATGAGGCGAGCCGCCCCTCCAAGCAAGTCTCCGAGCTGGCGGGGCGCCCTAATTTCATCCGAACAGGAATCCCCGGACGATACCGATACTTCATCTGGACTTGATGTCCGCATCAGCGCGGGCATTTCATCGTCGATCGATGGTCCGTGAAGTAGTTCGACTTCGCTTTCTGTTACTGAAGCGAAGTTGTAGGCGTCGTCGCGCTGCCAGCACTTTTCCAGTTCGTCATGGTACCATGAAACCAGATCAAACTGTTGATTCAGCAGGTTGGTGCGAGGCAGCAGCGCCTGCATTTCCGCAGTAGAATCCATTATGGTGAGCGTTTCAGTATCCTTGTCTTGAATGTGAAAACGCTCTGGTTCTGAACCTTTTTCCAGGAACGCTTGTTCAAGCAGTATTTGTGCACCAATTACTAGTGCGTCCCCAAGCCGAGCATTGAATCGCTCTTCTATGGGGGAGTCGCGGGGATCACGGCCCAAGGCCTCCGCATACCATAGCCCGAGCTTGAACTCGGGGTTCTGGAGGTGTTCAGCATCTACCAGGTGATCAAGGTCGGTTTTATTATCCATGATCACATACTGCGTGTCGGATACTCGATGCCGTACGCGGGGCAAGGGTTGCCAGGGTACGTGCCCGCACACCACGCGCGGGCCTATAGCGTGGTGCTAGGTCCCAGGCCGGCACTGCACATCCCCGCGTGCGCAGAGATGTATGCCGTGAGGGCGCGAGGTCAGCAACAGTGTTTCTACATGGGGGCGTCCACCATTGCAGCCGTGGGTGCGCAGACGGAGATGGCGGCGGGCAGCGGGAGCGGGGGCGGGAGCGGGGCCTGGCCGTACGTGGGACAGGGGATGTCGGGGTATGCGCGCGCGCCCGCACACCATGCGCAAGCCTACCTGGCGTGTGGATGGAGATGACGTCAGGAGCGGGGGCAGGGGCCTGGGTGGGGGCGGGGGCTTGCCATACGCGGGGCAGGGGATTCCGGGGCCCATGCCCGTGCACCATGTGCAGGCCCGTCTGGCGTGCGGACAGAGATAACGGTGGGAGCGGGAGCGGGGGCGGGGACGGGGACTGGCCGTATGCGGTGCAGGGGCGGGGGCCGGCCGTACGCAAAGCAGGGCAGGGGATGCCGAGTTACACGTCCGCGCAGCGCGGTCGAGATAGCGCGGCCTATCGGCGCGGTGCTGGGTCTGGATCTGGGTCTCGGCGTGGGTGCGGGCGGCGGGCGGTAGGCGCATGGGCACGGGCAGTGGTGGGGGCGCAGGGTCACGCAGGTGAAAGAGCGTGCTAGCGGGACATGTACAGCAAGTGCGGGCGGCAGGGGCAGCCGGGAGTAGCCAGAAAACGGAGGCGGCATGTTCTGAGTAATATGGCTCTTATACACTTTATTTAGCTACATCTGGCATCTCTACCTCCTCTCAACCATCCTACAGTTCCCACCTGTCTTCTGTAATTTTTTCATGTTTTTAGTGTGATTTTTCAGATAAATTCTCGTCGTTGTCGCTGACGACGTCGACAGCATTTGATCGAATGTGATGGCGATGGTGAGAACGTTTGATGGACGTCGTCCAAATCCTCACGTCATGCGGCTCGATGACGGACGCAGGGATCAGCATTTGAATAAATGCTAAAAGCTCGCTGCAGTGATACATCAAAACCACCGCTACACCACCGGTTTTTATGTATCATGGCAAAACCGCCAGTTAGCAGTCGGTGATACATCACACCGCCATACTAAGGTGACATCCCGAACCACCCCCGCGCACCACTTGCCACAGCCGCGCACAACCCTCTCCCCACGCCGCCCTAGGTTTATGTATACCCGCAGCCCCGGCTCTACCCCTGCCCTCTCCCCGCACCCGCTGCTCACCGCCCGCCTCACGGACCCCCATCGCACGCTGCCCCTGTGGACTCACCACGGCACTACCGTGCCGCCTCTACTTCCCGCTTCTGCGTCTCCTCCCTGTAGCGCCCTCCCGCATGCCCTCCTTGCATCGCAGCCTCCCGCACGGCTCCGCATCCCGCCACTTTGCCCGGCCCTACACCGCGGCCCCGCTCCTTTCCCCCAACCACACCCGCGCTCCCCTCTGCGCTGTCACGCCCCATCCCGTCACGGCTCCACCTTGCTACACCGACTCCCCTCGCCCGCCTCCACCCTGCCACGCATGTTTTTCCTCGCGACCACGCCACAGCACCCGCGGCCGTGTTAGCCCGCCCGTTGTGTCCCGCCTCCGTGTCGCCACCGCCCACAACCGCCTACTCGTTTCCAAGCCCTTCCTGTCCTGCGACCATGCTGCGCACCCGTTTCCATTCCGCGTCCCCTCTGCTGTCTCGTCCCGTCCCTTCCTCGCCCCATGTCACCGCAGTACCATCGCATCTCGCAACCACACTGCCACCGCACCTACCCGCCACTGTACCCGCGTAGCCACTCCCTCCCTGCCACGTTGCACCTCCTGCGCCTCTCCCATGTCCGCACTTTCACACCTCCGCCCGTCGCGCCTTATTCATGTCCGATCAGCGCCGCCAAACCACCCTTGCACGGGTTCCACCCCGCTTGACGTGTCTAGTCCCCGTTTGCACCTTCCGCGTGTCACCTCGTGCACCGTGTCTCCACCTAGTGTGTTTGCCACTTACCCCTTCATTTATGTGCACGCATAGTCTTGTGTTTACCGCGGGGGTTGGATCGTAGTGCAGCCTTATTATGTAATCTTATGTCAGCTTTCTCCGATTCTCTTCCCTCGACACCAAGGCATTCAAATTAAATGAAGTTTTGCAGCAGATAGCATTTATTACCATCTACCTAACCTTCTGTCTCCTTAGAAATTTTTTAAAAGGTGTAGAACCTGTTCTGCTGAACACCCGGCTCAGTTGTGTGACTACCAAGACAAAATTTTGGCGGAGCCCAACTGATGAAATTTTGAAAGATTACTCGAGGGAAAGATCAAGGTAAGTAAAAGCAGTATCAGAAAGTGGGTTGGATGGTTCTTGCTGCACAAAATGCGCTGTTTACAGGAAACAAAAAGGTTGTGGAGACCAGGAATCGAACCCGCGCGCACATCAAATTACCTAATAAGGTTGCACTACGATCCGACCCCCGCGGTAAGCAACAGACTATATACAGCGAGGTACGAGCTTAGTCCGTATAGAGCGTCTGTCTACGAGAGACTAGGACAAGGTGGAGGTGCGACGTGGGGACGCGAGCAGGGTGTGCGTGCACTAGTCTCTCGTAGACAGACGCTCTATACGGACTAAGCTCATACCTCGCTGTATAGAGTCTGTTGCTTACCGCGGGGGTCGGATCGTAGTGCAACCTTATTAGGTAATTTGATGTGCGCGCGGGTTCGATTCCTGGTCTCCACAACCTTTTTGTTTCCTGTAAACAGCGCGTTTTGTGCAGCAAGAACCATCCAACCCACTTTCTGATACTGCTTTTACTTACCTTGATTTTTCCCTCGAGTAATCTTTCAAGATTTCATCAGTTGGGCTCCGCCAAAATTTTGTCTTGGTAGTCACACAACTGAGCCGGGTGTTCAGCAGAACAGGTTCTACACCTTTTAAAAAATTTCTAAGGAGACAGAAGGTTAGGTAGATGGTAATAAATGCTATCTGCTGCAAAACTTCATTTAATTTGAATGCCTTGGTGTCGAGGGAAGAGAATCGGAGAAAGCTGACATAAGATTACATAATAAGGCTGCACTACGATCCAACCCCCGCGGTAAACACAAGACTAACCTTGTCCCGGCGACATCGCGCCCCATACATGCGGTGTCTATCTGGGCCGTCTTCGTCCGGCACGCTCGAATCCACGCACCGTGTTTCCTCTCTTCCGGATATTCCCTCTACATCTCCCCACTCGATGTAACTGCTTCCGACTTGTCGCTACCCGTGCAATTTTACTTAATGTAGTCAGTACAGACTGCACTAATGTAAAAGATTTTGCCTTCGGGCGTGAAACAACCTCTCCAATTCAACAGGCGTCCCTTTTGATGAATATGGAAGGCATTTCACCTCGCAAGTTTTGCATACCGTCTTCAATTCAACTCCTGTTTCCTCCTTATTTCATCCCCCCCGCCCCCCCCCCCCCTTCATGCCCCTGGGGCGAGTCTGAATTAAATCACTGGCGGTACGTCCTTTCATCTAGTAAAGTATAAAGCCCTTGTCCTGACCTTTGATACGAGTTAGTTCGACTCTGACCCCATCCTTTCAGTGGCCGCAGGTGACCGACCATCTTACTCCCAAACTTCCAGTCCAATCCGGCACTCTCCTATGCAGTGCTCTCTTCAACTCAGGTTCGTCATTCGGTTGTAAGCTACGTCTGATTTATACTGCAGGGGCGATTCGATTCACTCGGACGGCAAGCTGCTTCGGTTCTTTGCTCATTTATGCGCCAAGGCAAGCCTCGCCATTTATTCGCTCCTGAGTCTGTAAATCATTCTTCAAAAAATCCGCAACCTTTCTCTTAGATCTTCCGCCGCGCCCGCCACAAGGCCCACAACCAGTGCCTCGATAAAAGCTTAGAGGTGGGTTGGAGCCACTTCCATTTGATTTTGTAACCACTTCCTCAGACTCAATATTCATGTAGTTCATCTACTATCCGTTAAACTCCTCAGCACCGTCCTGCACTTCCTCCAAATCAAAATTCTGCTTTCATCGGGCTCATTCCATGCCCACACCAACCTTTCCACGCACATGCCATCCATCAGTTCTTCGCTCTCATCCTCGTCTCTCTGTTGCTTGGCATCCATTCGGATTGGGTTTGAGGGACGAGATATGGGCAGAAGTGGATAATCTCATGGCATGTGGTCCGTGCTCATTTAGCCTTCAAAGTGTTTCCCTCTTCCTCATCCCGTCGCAACGCCACCGTTTTGCTTGCGTATTCTGAGCAGAATCTCTCACTTACTCACCAACGTCTCCGCGCACCAGCAGCAAGCCGTATCAAGAGTCGACGCCCATCTATAGCGGATACAGCGACGGTCTCTCTTACTCGGTGTAGTAAATTGGAGGGGAAAAACGGTATATTAACTGGTCGTACAGTACAGTATTTATACTCCCCAGGAGAACAATGAATAGCTGGTACAATGGTAAACCAGATAATACGGAGTTCAAATTCCCTGACTCCAAGAACAATGAGTGGCGCGTGAAACGCGTAGCAACTACGCGTTGTGGAGGGGTCGTATGGCCGACGTGTGGAAATTCATCCGCACGTTGGTTTCGAATTTACTTTACTACGCCCCTATTTTATGTTACAGCATTTGTTTGTATCGCAAATATTGCCAGATCATCCAATCTTACACCCGTACTACGACATCGCGACCAGTGCAAGGCCAAGCGCCTAGAGGTAGCGCCGTAGCTCCTCGCCCCTTACTCCCGTAAAGTCGCCAGTGGGCAGTTCAGCCACCAGTACCCCCGAATTCACATCGCACGACCTCGCTCTATTCACACGACATTTTCGCACGTTTTTACTCTAACTTTTCGTCATTTTCTTACACTACGGCTCGGGACCACATCCAATATTCCATTCCCAATATTCGCTCTAGCGCTACTCGGATCACCGACCCATTTCCAGAACCTACGCACCGGGTAAAACCCTCTTCTTCAGCGTCTGGACGCGTCTCCATGGTTCCGACCCATGGCTATGCATGCAATCGTGTACCAGGACACGTCTACGGTGCGTGTTCTCTACTTCCACGACACGTACTCTATATCGTGTTCTCCACGCTTGCATCGCGCTCACGTGGCTCTGTCCGGGCTGACGAGTCGCCTCTGTCCCGTGCCGGCGACGATTCCAACACTCGGATTTCCCATATTTCATTGAGCATCTTCCTGAAGCGCATATGAGCGTACTCCCTTGTGAATTGTCGTCACCACGGTCGCTCATCTTTCTATGGGTGCATGTCCGCCGTTTCTTTTGATGTGTTTGGATCTGCCAATGCAATTTCTTGTTCGCTGATGATTATTCCCCCCCAAAAAAATACGGAGGCGCCCACACAGCACTCTACGACACTGGCATTGCTGTGTATGACCTGTAGTGGTGCCCATCTGTTTTGTGGTTCGAAACAGGGGCTAGGTACATCCACCCAGCCGCTCTGCAACTATGTCCAGCTACCAGGCCAGGACCCGAGCTCTCTAATCCCAGAATGTGGAGCCACATTCTGGGATTAGAGAGCCAGAATGAGGGAGACAGGTGGTAGAGGCTTTGTCTGCGAGCCAATACCCAAGTCCAAGGTGCATATCCCTGCGTGTTTTACTCGCTGCGTTTATAGTGAGCAACTCTGATACAGCTGAGACCATCCGGGCTATGACCTCATGTGCTTGCTTTCAGCATTCAATCCATGCAAGAAATCATCAATATTCAAGTAAATAAAAGGCACATATAATGTTGAAAATATGATTGTGAACGGAAGGAGAAATCTGCTGTGACTGTTTGAGTTTAAACGCAGAGGTTCTGCCCGATCTGGATGTCTGGCCCTCGTGTTAGCATGCAGTCTGTATTCGCGAGGAGAGCGCAGTGCACTTACTATTGCAGGCGCTGTTTATCCACGTGTTTTGGGAGCGCAGAAGGGCGTCGGTGATCTTGGCCTTCGTCTCCACAACGCCGCACGAGTCTCCGCTGACCACTGTGTAGATCTTGCTACAGCGGCTCGATCCCAGCACGCAGTAGGATGCGAGGTTTAGGTCTGTAAGGCGAAAGGTCAAATTGAGACCTGCGGAAAAACAGAGATCATGGGGGTGACCCACTCGAGCACGTCGTTGTTACTTCAGGGTTCCATCGAAGGACATCTGAGAACCCGATACCGAATCTACGCCGGTGGTGTAAAACTACACGAACCTCATTGCGGAAAAACTCACTTGGCCTCAATGAGGTTACAATTATCGCCCGAGACTACATTGTCTTTCAAGATAAAACGGAAGGAAAGTCAGCAGGAAAGATATGGAGAGTCAAGCGGCAGCGACATACAATACGTCGTGCAGCTATGGTATAACATTAGCTTTTCCGGATTAGACTGGTTAAGCACGACTTACTTCGACCAGCTTCCGGGATTTAAATTCGCAGGCGGCCCGGACGGCGGCGGCGTTGCTATATTTGTGTTCTTGGTGCAAATGCTTTGCCCAATTTGCAACGTGCATGCAGTATCAATCCAAGGATTTAGCGCTCTTAGCTGGGCTTCGCTCAGGGCTGTTTTCTTTTCAACCACGCTGCACGAGTCCCCGCTTACGACGGTGTACAGCGCTTGACATCCTCCGCCCGGCGCTGCAACGCAGTAGCCCTCGAGGCCAGGTCAGCCGACCACCCTGCTCTGGAAGTTCGAAACTCACCGCGATATTCAGATCTGGTCAGGGCATCAGTAGGAATTTCGCGAACTGAAAGCAGGGGCGTACTGCTGCACTGGTTGTTGACTTCCGGGTTCCAATGTAAAAAGTCGCTCAAAGAGATGTTGAACCTCAACGATGAGATTAGACGGAGCTACGCGTGCTGTCGTGATTTACTCACTTGGTGTCGATGACGTTACAGTTGTCGCCGGAGTTAACCGTGTCTATCGACATTGAGAGTTAGATACTGAAGAAGAGAGGCATGGAGTCATGGTCATACAATAGCTTGTAGAGCTTGGAGAAACATCTCAGCATGTTTTCCAATGGAACCAAGAAACAGACATACTTGTTCCAGCTTCCTGGGTTCAAATTCGCCGGCGGCCCCGATGTGGGAGGTGTGATATGCGAATTCTTGATGCAAATGTTTTGTCCAATTTGAACGCCTGCAAACCCAGTTGATTGAATCCTTCAGCTGAAGGACTGTACATACTGCAGGTGGATGTCAACCAAGGATTGAAAGCCTTTAGTTGGGCATCGCTGATAGACGTCTTCGTCTCTATGATGCCGCACGAATCGCCGCTGACCACGGTGTAGATGGATTCACAACCTCTCGTAATTCCAACGCAGTAGCTCTGCAAATTCCCTCTGATGGGCGCTGCAGGAAAGAAATGAATGAGAACCACTTACGGCAATATTCAGATCTAGTCAAGCGTCAGATCATGGTCAGGGAGACTACACGGGAGCGGGATACACGTACTGCTACAGGTGGTACTGACTCCAGGGTTCCAGTGCAAAAAGTCGGTGAAGGAGATGTTGAACCTGGAAGAACGAATGAGAAGACAGTATATGATGCCTGTGGTGTGCTCACTTGGAGTCAATGACATTGCAATTGTCGCCGGATTTGACGGTGTCTGCGGAAGAACTGAGAGTCAGTCATAGAGAAAGAGAATGCAAACATACAATAGCTTGTGCAGCTTGAAGGAATGCTTAGTATAGGTTCCAGCTAGGACAGAAAAACATACTTGTTCCAGCTTCCGGGATTCAAATCTGCTGGCGGGCCAGTGGGGGGTGGTATTGCCGTGAGGGCGCGGACGCAGTGCGCAGATCCCAACGCCAGATTGGTGCAGGCTGCACAGGAGGAATCAGATAAATCCATGAATAAAGGTAAGAGGAGTACTAGGGGCGAGGTTCGGGTTCAGCGCGAATAGCTGAGCCTGCGTGAGGGCGAAATCCGTCTCGAGCTTCGCGCAGCCGTCGCCGTCGCCGACCGTGTGCCAGCGCATGCAGCCCTGTGGTAGTAAAAAAAATGTGAGTTGAGCATAAAAGAATGAATAATTAACGGAGAGCAGAGGTGCTCACCGCAGGGCCCGCGCCCGCTGCGGCATTCTTCGGTCTTGGGGGCACGGCTGCAGTCGCGTTGGTGACCATGACACAGACAGCTGTTCCTGGAGTCAATTTTGGACACGGCAAAAGCGGGTCGAAATTCCAGAACGTGAAATTGCTATCAGGGACCTGGAATCTACGGGTCAAATTAGAACCGGTCATCTGCCTCCGTTGCTAGGATCATACGTACATTGTTTCCACGCCCGTACAATTATCTCCGGTAGCGACTTCATAGTAATTGTCGCATCCGGTTGTGATAGACCCAGAAGCTAGGTTCGAGGGCGGCGAGATACCTCCTGTGGGGTAGGCAAAAGGCGCCTCGGGTGTCGCAGACGGGAGGGACGCGCTGATTGTGGTGAAGACACCCTTTCCAGGTGGGAGCGTAGTTGTTGGCTCTCCAGCATCGAGGGGCGGGAATGCGGCCACTGTTCAGTCTTGTCAGGACAATGGTGCCGCCGCATTTCAGGGAAACAAACCGCAATACCAATAGCTGCACCCCAGCGTATGTGAGTGACAGTCAAAATACAGAGCTAGATCGCATACCCAGCTCATAGGTTAGTGCACTCCGGGTTCAGCTGCCCTCGCGTTAGATACCAGGCGGCAGAACTAGTGTTGTGTATGCCTTACCTCAGGATTCAACGTAACGAAATCGTCCAAAGTGACCGAGTCTGCAATAAATGAAGTTTCAGTGGTAGACTAATTAATCGCTAAAAATGTGTACTGTTAAGAGCCACTTTCGTGCAAAAATCCTATACAAAACAATCAAAGTCCATCACCACTGAGCGGAAAACTATTCAAACCCCCTTATTGATAAAGTACCACGCGCCGCAGTTGGACGTCGTTCCGGGGGGCGTCTGCCCCGGCGGCGGACTGGGAATTAAGTCTCATCAGTCACTTTCTCCTTCCGGCTGAACTGAGTCCAAATCACTTACACTATCGCGGTTGGGCTTGGGACCGGCGGAGGTGCCCCGTTATCGATTGCGCTCACGTTCGGGAACCCACCGTGCGGGCTACGTACATTATATTCAGGCATACATCGTGAAAAATTGAACTCGGTAACATACCTGATGCACAAAGCCAGCCCATATTGGCGAGCAACGTGTAGACAGCCTTCCTCTAGACTGGGATTGAAGCTAGAGGATAGAGGCGCATCAGGATCTGCGGGTGCATGGGGATGGAAGCAGACCTGATGAGCTGGGTCTCGGTGATGCTCTGTTTCGACGGTGCAAGGACGGCATTGGCGGCGGTCACAATCTCTTTACATGTCTGGTTCGCCGTAGGTATGTACGTTGTGCATGGCTACGCCAGAAAAACGAATTCAGAAAAGAAAGAAGTCAACAGAGAAGGATGCGCTCGGCGACGGCGCACCTGGGGCAGACAAAGCTTGGTCCCTGCACCCATGCTAGTGCAGTTCACAGTCTGTATGGCCGGATTGTTTACCAGGATCTATGGTACAAAGAGTAGGGTTCGGGAAAAAACATTCGTGGATTAGAGGCCAAATGAATACTCACATCGTACCAGCCCACGGAGAACTGCGATGCGATCTGTGCGCAAGTGGATGTGCCCGATGAGACAACATTCCGCCCCGTGAGCGCACACGTCGCCGAGACGGTGTCGTTCGCACCAATCGGCACGGTGGATGGCCCCGGCGAAAAAAGGGCCGTGCTTGTGGGCGGCTTGGTCACATTGTACTGCGCAAATGCACTGGAAAATATAATAATCATGTATATGCGCGCATGCAAAAAAACACAGTGGAATCGGGACGCACGAGCCGCAGGTTTTCAGGGCGGTTTGGAGGACAGCGTAGAAGTCCGGGTAGAATGTGAGAGAGTTCGACAGCGTGGAGTTCATTGTACCGAGCATGCACGGTGTGCACAGCTCGTTCGATGGATAGCCGAGGATCCCCTGTGCTGGAGTGGGGCCAAAGGAGAACAGGACTTGATTGCAGAATTTGCCCGTCGTGCTGCGAGGAATGATTAAGGATATGGAGGAGTCCGCGCAAAAGAATGGAGGAAACATACGGATCCTGCCTGCACTGTACCGCATAAGGCCCGGAAATCGTGTCCACAGCCAGCGTCGCTTTGGAGGTTAGAGGTGAGGCTCAACTGGTTGAACATGCGGTCGGAATTGGATTACGCACGAGCATAGGAAACATTATTTGGCCCAGGGATTTGATATTTCCCGCACGCGGTGACCACGTTGGCGCGGTAGATATTCAGCGAGGCAGTCCAGCCCGTCGTGCACATTGCAGTGAGCGAAGGGCCGTCGTAGAACGGGAAGAGCTGCAGTTTGAAGATTGCTGAGATATTGTCGAATGATCATATTAAAACACCCACCCAAGAAGCTGAATAGTCTTATTGCACGCCACACTGGCGGTCAGCGCTGAGGCGCACGCCGCAGGAGGAGCGGGGTTCGAAGGGAGAAAAGCATTGGTGTAAATCTGGAAACTGACCGCGGCGACTGCAAACGGAGTACTCGTAGCAGAAACACCAGCAGCGGCCGACGACGCGGAACCAGAGGCGGATGTAGAAGCAGAGTGTAATTGAAGGGAACTTGACCCAGAAACCGAGGCACCGGGAAGGAGAGTGGACGCTGAGTTGGACGCCAGCGCAGCCAAGTCTTGAACGCGCTGAGTTTGCGCCGCTTTATCATGAGCGACCTAAAAGTGTTAATTTGTTCACTATGAACAGAAAACCGTACGTGTACTACTCACAGCTACGGCATGGATTTTGGGTTGGAAAGAATCCTCGGCGCGGCACAGGGCGGTCACAAGGACCAGGATAGAAAGGAGTGCTTTCATGTCGAAAGAGCGGGGGCGCAGCAAAAGGGCGGTGGGGGTGATTCGGAGTCAATTATGAATGGCTAGAGAGCACGAGGGTCAGCCCAAAGGATATTCTAACAGCAGATTGTAACATCACCCGCCGCCTCCATGTGCGACGAAATGGGATCAATGCCGTTTTCTTTGGGATCATCGAACCGAGGGGTGAAACAAGGGAATAGATTAATGATGAGGGTGCGAGTTCCTGCCAAGACCCCGGGAAGATGCGCAGATGAACGGAATCGTGGCAGAAAGAGGTGCTTACATGGACAGTTGTTCGTCTGGTCCCCGGGTAGATACGGGGAACCATACCATTTGGGGCCATAAAAGAAATTAGAACCGGCATTTTGTTTTGTGTGCCGAATAGCTGAATAGACGTCTGAATCTAGTCTCTGCGTCTGAGCTTTCCAAGTCGTAACTTAGCCTGGACCTGCGCGGACCATTCTCGGCGCGATAGAGTAAAACAAATCGATAGGGCGCGATCTGCCTGGAGTACGGACTACAGAGACGGTCCAAGGCCGTCACGGGCACTGTGATTATGGAGATACCAGCCCCTGCGACGATGGGTGGATAAAGCCGCTCAGAGTGGGAGATGAAGGTTTGGAAGAAGCGAATCTTCGACACCCGAACAAGACAGTTCAGGTGATGTTACGCTGATGTGACGAGTTGACGGCGATCGATCGCAAGCGACGGCAAGCAGGTGCCAGGCGCGGAACCAAAACGACCGATCGCCAAAATAAATCCACAGAACAGGGAAAGCCGGCCGAGAAGGGGAAGGAAAAAAGAAATTGAGGCGGAGAAAGAAAGTAAAGTACGAGTTGAATGAATGCGAGCGTCGAACGGTTTAAAACGGTGAAATGAACGGCAAAGGAACCATCAACTGCACGCCAACAAAATGAACATATTCTTTGTCCCCGCGCCAAAGCATGGGGAAAAAAAAAATCGAAACACACAGGAAGGAAGGAGAGCCAGAAAGATAGATATATTAAGGGGAAAGTACTCACTCCATAGACTTTAATAGGGTCGCCAGCCAATTGTGGATAGGACCTGATGTTGGTAGATTGGGTGGAAATGGAGCCATGGATGATAGAATCAGGCAGCTTGCAACACAGAGGGAACTTGAGGAGGAGAAGCCGTCGAATTTGCAGGCTACTTATAATCCACGAGTACGGCGGGGAATCGGTCCAATGGTGTAAGGCGTGGTGATGGTGGCTGACAAGATAGCCGTCGGCTGTTGTGCTGCCTCGCCTCAAGTCTGCCTCGCCTCAAGTGCCGTACACAGAACTGTCTTTTGACACACCTGGACTGTCTCTTGATGCCCTTTTGGATACCCAAAGACATTTTTTCCCCTGCTAAATCGAGACCCGAAACTCAGACCCCCAGGAAAAAAGACATTCCAGTCGGCTATCTTGGGGGCTAGACATTTCCGTCCGTCGGCGAGCTTTATCCGATATCTGTCAAGATCCAAGTCCGGTCTCCGTGGGCTCGGGCACGCGTCCTCAGTTTTGGTGGAATCAATGACAAGTACCATCCAGACTCCAGAGAACGGTGTTGGTCCGGTGTTGGTCACGTCCTGGACGCGTTTTGGACGTGTTTTATGTAATCAGAATGTTCTCACAGGCCCTGAATGAAGATACGAGGCCGAAGTCGTTGCCTGAGACACGCGGTTCGAGACGCGTCAGGAATTGGCCAAATGTTGACACGATACACGTGATCAGCGTGTCGCACTTCGTTTGTTCTCATAAACACTCCCCAAGTCCACCATTTCCCTGCCACGTCTCGACTTTTGCTCCGGTATGCAGCGTTCTGTTTAATTCACCATAATTGTTGCTCCAGGTGCGCGACAATTTTTATGTACTCATGTTATTACAATGTCTTCTTCCTGTTTTCGCCCCTACCAGTCGCGTCGCGTGGACGCGTTTACTCTTCAACGTAAACGTCGTGGGACTTGTTCGTTGCCGAACGCGTGCGCGCTGCCCACGACGGCGCCGACTCCCTGCTGGTTTTTGTACCCAGCACAAAACAGCTTATATCTCGGTCAGTTTTTGACCGGATCTCCTCAAAAAGCTACTCACCTTACCTCTGGGACATGCCCGCGAGAATTTCCAGGTGTTTTTGGCCGGCCGCTGCCGAACGCGTGCACACCGCCCACATCGGCGCCGACTCCCTGCCAGATTCGTACCTGACCCAAAAACATTTGTTTCTTGGTGAGTTCTTTTCCTATTCGTCTCAAATAAAATACTAACAGCATACCTAGGATGCTATCTAAACCTATTTGAACTCTTATAATCTAGACCGTTTATAATTGCCTCCAGCACCATTTTACACTCCCAACTCAATTGCTTTACTTGACATGCACTCGTCAATTCGCTCCCTCACCCACAGGGCTCCGCCTGCTTTCTCTCTTAATTAGTCACTTGGTGCTCTCTTCCCCATTCGTCTCAACCCTCAGCCGCACACCCTCCAGCACCATGGCGTTGTTATGTTCTCCACGCAATCCTGCACCCGTATTAGCACACTAGAACAAAAACGAACAAGAAAGTTGCGACTCACGACAAAAATGGGGGGCCAGTGTACCGGCTCGTCTGCCTCGGCCTCGCTCTGGCGGCTGTACAGGAGCATGTACGGCCTCGTGCCGAGGTGGAGGCCTGCGGGATCAGTGAGTACTTGGTCTTCGGACACCTGTAGAGGCGTGTTAATTATATGAAATGATATGGTATTGGATTGGATTGGAGGGCGTCGGGTTGGAACATGAGGATGGGGATGAGGTCAATGGGGATGGAAGTGGTCAATGGGGATTAAAGTGAGAGGATGGGGGGATATAGCAAAGCAACCCACCTCCGTAACCGTATAATCCACCGCCTTCCACCACGTCCCCGTCGCTGAGTGGTGCACGTACGAGTAGATGCCCTTGCGCCCCGGAAGCCCTGTATGCACGAGCACCGCACAGAGGTTGTACTGCAATCAGACATTCATCAAATAAAATGTGAAGGGGCATCAGTACGAAATGAGACGGGATGGAATAAATCTAGGGAGGGGAAAGACGCACGGGGTGACACTTCAACTCCAGATTCTCCCACAGCCCGCCGAGTTCGTGCTGCAGTCTCGTCAGTTTCGCGTCGATCTCTGTGTCACATAGTCAGCCAGCTATAAAAATCGATATAGACATGGAATGCAGTTCCTCGAAATGACCGCCCAAGTGAAAGTGGAAAGCCAAGAAACACGTTCACGCACCTCTCACTCTCCCTCCATTTTCGCCAACACATTCCTCAGCTTCCCTGCCATCCTCCGCAGGGTCGCAAGGCGCTCAGGGCTATCACACGCCGCGACGTGCTCGTAGTATTCGATCGCGCCGCGCAGGTTGCTGAGGGTATCTTGGCCCTAAAATTTTAACGCATAACGAATCAGTATCAGCCACCCGGTCTCGGGTCCGGTGGCAGCCCCACAATGCTCTGGCCTCTGCCTCGACCTCTTCCATCTCTTCTCGTTCTCCCTCCATTTCTTATCTCAGCACCGACTCCCTGCTGGTACCCAGCACAAAACCGGTTATATCCCGGTCAGCTTTTGACCAAATCTCCTCAAATAAGCTACTCACCTCACCTCTAGGACATCCCCGAGACGATATTCAGGTGTTTCTGGCAGCCCGCTGCCGAACGCGTGCACACCACCCACACCGCCCACATCGGCACGACTCCCTGCCAGATTCGTACAAAAACACTTGTATATCGGCCAGTTCTTTGCCTATTCGTCTCAAATAAAATACTAACAGCATACCTAGGATGCTATCTAGAGGATGTTCGGATGTTTGGTGGCCGAACGCGTGTGCACTGTCCACGTCAGCCCTGACGTCCCGCTGGATCGGCCCCCCGACCCAAAAACTACGCGTCAAAACGATACAGGAACCGAGGGTGTTTGGGGCGATGTGATGTCCGCTTTCGGAGGCTTGTATGGGAGTCTCGCCACCGTACGTTCTGCCTGATTAGCATATGAATATTCGATCAGTAAACTTTCGAGTTCAAATCCATGGACATACCCAATGCAAAAGTTCCTGGATTTCATTTGCAGTCCGAGTGTCCTTAGACCGTTCGGTGATACGTTCAGTATCAATTATTCCCGCCCGCCGATTGGCCGACTGTTTAGGATGAGTTTTCTGGGGACCATCCCGTGGGCCTTTGTGGGCATGGTGTTTGACGGGTGTCAGGTCACTGAGAGATAATGTCAGCTGAACGATATGGTAAAGTCTTGCAAGGGCACCAGCTAGCAGGATCATTACGGAATTTCTCGCTCAAAGTCTGAAGGCGAGTTCTGAGTGTGGTCATATTACCGCTAACATGAAGTCCATAATCGAGGCACATGGCCTTCAGCTGTGCTTTAGTTTTGCCTTTCCTGCAAAAAATATCAGTGACAGTACCGAAAAGAGTAAGCATGGATTGCGTACAAGCTACGCACCTCGTTACCTCCCTCTTTTGCGGGAAAGATAAGCGTGTCCGGCTCTGCTGCCGCTGCTACCTGGGAGCTCCTAATCTGCGATAAATTTGCCATCGGGTACTTGGCAAGACCAGCACACTTGAGGCATGCCCAGGCAGCAGCAGCAGAGAGAACAAGGGGTAGTAGAAGACCCGCAAGCACAACAAGAGTTTCGATGGTGGAGGGCGGGTGGCGGTCGACAAGTTCGGCGAAGCAAAGCAAGATGGGGCGGGCCGCCACGCTGACAGCAGCGAGCCCAGTAGCAACGATCGCGGCGAGCACCGATCTGGAAAAGGAAAACGTAAGCGTCGGCCGACCGGATTTAGAACACATGGGCCACAGCCAGTTCTAAACGAGGCCCGGTTCTTCCCATCAATCGCATCAAAAGGGAGATGCCGGCGTGACGGAAATGTCTTTCCGGGGAGAGAAGCGCTGCAGTCCGGAAGGCCGCTCGCAGCAACCATCATGTGACAGTCACAGCCCTCGTCTTGTTTTACGATGATCAATGCCAGGTGCGTCCCTGCCCAATCTCTCCTACGGGGAAGTAAGTAGCAGTGCGGCAGTGCCGAACGGAAAGAGTGAAATCGGAAAAAAGAGCACCTGTTCTTCACCGTCCCGTCACCCGTCCCGCGCCTCTGGAGTCTGGGCTCCACAATGGGGCGGGACGGGCCGTCGCCCATCCGTCGCCCATGGTGGCGCACGCCCCGGGCCCTATGCTTCACTGTCCCCAAAAGAGGGACAGATGAATGATGCAAAGATGCGCAGATGAACGGAACCGTCGCAGACCTAAAATAGGTCCTCATCCGAGGCCCCGACTACACGCGGCGTCACCTAGGTTTTTAGCCAAGACAAATGTTTCTGCCTCTTCTGAAGATCTGCAACCCACGAAACGCCTTCGGATCTTGGATGTCACTCTCTAATGAACTCAAGGGTACGGGGCAGCATCTGCCAAGACCACGCGTAAATGCAAGAACCGGCCATCAGCGAATTCAACGGAATTCTTCTACAAAAGTAGCAAAATCAAGTCAGAGCCAGCTCGTCATGCAAAACTGAGTTTATGTACAAGCCCTGATCCCTTGCTCACCTCGACATTCCTTGCTTCCCAACTCAGGATGAGAGTACATCCTGTGCTGGTCTCGTCTCTCTGTGAGGCTTTGGTCGTTTCGTACGGCACTGAATTCCTCACGATTTATCTACAGTTCCAGCTATCCTTCCCCTCTTTTCAAATGCACAAGACATACCCACCAATGCGACCAGCCTCCCTCTCGGATCATGCGCTCCAGATATTCCCTGCTCGAACGTGCGTATGTCGAAGTTCTCGCGTGGTTTATAATTCGATTCCGCCCAGGGCGCGTGCTGTAATGGTGCTAGCGGTTTCTGCGGTTTCGGCGACGACTTCTGTGGCGCCGGCGTCTGTACCAGCAATTGCAATGCGCAAGCGGAGTGCGGGAAAGATGCGCCTCCCCAAAATACCACCTGTCCTCTGGTGAGTGCTCTCGGCACAATGCATGTATTCCAAGACTCAACGACACGTCAAGAACGTCTGCTGCAGCAAATTCGGATTTTGCGGTACCACAGGTATGCAATGCATTCATCGTGAGATTTAATCCTCTCTGACGCAGCCCACGCAGAGGAATTCTGCAGCGAAGGATGCCAGTCTGGTTGTGATGCGCCTCCAATCCCATCATGTGGTGTGGAGAACGCCAGTCTAGAACGGATTTCGCCTCACGCAGACCATAGGTACAAACCAGCAGTCCGCACTGAACCGGCGAATTGGGTACTACGAGGCATGGGCGGCCAACCGGTGCGTTTTTCACTCGACCTTCCTAATAGAAATACAACGGACTGCAACTTCCTTCCGCAGCGGATGCATGGCGTACTCCCCCGAGAAGATCTCGGCGGAGACCCTCACACATATCAACTTTGCTTTTGCGTTGATATCCAAGTACGTGCTGCCCCCGCACGTCCACAGCAGATGTTTGACTGGTCTGCAGCTCGTTTAACGTCGTCGCGATGGCGGCTGGCGACACAGATCTCTGGAAACGCACCACAGCTCTCAAGAGCCGCAACCCCACGCTCAAGGTGTACCTCTCCATCGGTGGCTGGACGTTCAACGTACGTCCTGCGCCGTTGTGCTTTCCTGAGGCATTTTGACGCCCATAAATATTCTTTCAGGACCCGCCTACCTCACGTATATTCTCCGAGATGGTCGCATCCGACGCCAACACTCAGACATTCGTTTCCTCTGTCCTGCATGTGTTTGAGTCCTACGGGTTCGATGTGCGTATTTGTTCGTTATTCATTCTATGATTGAGCTGGTTTACAGGGTCTCAATGTCGACTGGGAGGTGAGTACTTCACCGTCAATTCTGAGGGGAGTGGATTATTGATCTCGCCCCATCCCGCAGTATCCGGCAGCCAATGACCGCGGGGGCGTACCCGAAGACACCAAAAATTATGTGACTTTTATGGCGAAAGTCAAAGTGCGTCGCCGGTCTATTTACTGCACGCTCCACTCACCGAGCGCGATGGGATTTCCAGAAAGCGTTCTCCGGTCCCGGCTATGGTCTTACATTGTGCGAGACTCCTCAAGATTTGGAGAAGTCACATACTAACTCTGTGAATGACACAGTACCGCCCCATCGTCGTACTGGTATCTGCAACATTTCGACCTCCCTGGTCTGCTCGAGAGCGCAGACTGGGTGAATGTCATGTAAGACTTCCAGTTCATCGCTTACTCGATGAACGCTAATTCCAGTGGCATCCAGGACGTACGACCTCCACGGTATGAATGCACATTTGATCTTAATCATCAAGTCACTCATGTTTGCAGGGTTCTGGGATGGCAAAGACATTTGGATCGGGTAGGTTGAATTTCACTGGGTTTATTTCGTGGGGAGCTATACACATCGCAGGCCAATCGTTGCAGCGCACACCAATCTCACAGAAATCGATGAGGCATTCAAGTTATACTGGCGCGTCGGTGTCCAATCAAGTCAAATGGTAAGAGGGAAAAAAGTTTGGACCGCGTTTTAGCTGACACAAGTGCACTACAGGTTATGGGCTTTGGCTTTTATGGGTGGGTGGGGTAGAACTCTCTCCCTGTTTTGTCAGTCGACATCTCTCAGACGGTCTTTCACCCTTGCGTCGGGCGACTGCCCGGATCCGGGCTGCATCTGGGTGAGTACACCGCAGCCATGCCGCCTCTTCCCATTTCTGATGTATATATTCTTAGGCAAGCGGCGGCAACGCTGGGCCCTGTAGCGGTCAATCTGGGATCCTCATGTACAATGAGATTCAAACCATCCTTGACCGAACTGTCGATAAATGCGACGGGAATGCTCCAAACTCGGTGTCCTGTGCCAGCGCGGGCAGCTCCCCTGCAGTGACCCTCCCCGTTTTCGATGAAGAGGCCGCCGTGAAATACATCCGATGGGACGAGTAAGCACTGGCCCATCGCACTAAATTCGTCTCTTAGTTGAATGTACGTGCTAGCAACCAATGGGTCAGCTACGACGATGCCGACTCGTTTGCGGTCAAAATGAACTACGCGAACGACCATTGCATTGGGGGGTCCATGATCTGGAGTATGGACCAGGACGACGACAGTTACAGGTGGGTTGCGTCTAATAATTATTCCCTGATGGCTCCATTTGACGCCTCTTCGGAATACAGTGCAATCAAGGGGCTGTATCCCGACATAGACGCCGCGGCTGGGGGTCTCACGGAGAAGAATGACAAGTGCATTATCTCGGGATGCGATGTATCCTCATGTGGCCCCGGGTACAAGTCCGTTGTCCCCTACACTCACCATCCCAAAAACTGACCCTTGCCCAGTAAAATGGGTGTAACACAGGAAGACCCTCTTTCGCCTGGCGATCGATGTGATAGATTAATCTGTTGCCCGACCAGTGCGTTATTCCTTGTTCGTTGATTCCGGCTCCAACTGTTCGGATTTTCAGACAACTCGCCGTCGTCCTGCTCATGTGCGCATACAACGATCCCCTCTTTATGCTGCTCATGTTGTATGTCTTGAATAGGGAGAGGTGGCGACACGACGCCGTGTAATCCGATCTGTAAACCCGGTGAACAAGCGCTCACTACTCAGACTTGCGAATCCGGAGGCACCCAGGCATTCTGCTGTACGACTGACAACAAGGTCACGGACTGGTGTGCATTCTGGGGCGAGTCCTCACTTTTTTCCTCGATGTGCGACTTTCTTACTCGACCGCAGAGTGCGCGGACCACGGCTCGGTGAGCTGCCGGGACGACCCACCTCAACAACTGTTTACGACCGTGGTCAAAGGGGAACTGGACCTAGATGGAGCCGATTTCTGCCAGGACGTTAATGTGAACTGTCCTCCAACGTGTTCAAATGACCAAGCCAAGCCATTCTGCTGCGTCACCGCTGCCCCGATCAACCCGCTGAATTGCGATTGGTTTGGTTCGCCACCCCTGTGTGAGTGCCGAATTCCTTTCCTCCTGATATTCATTCATTGACACGAATCTGCTATCAATGTAGGTCAAGACAATGCGTGCCCACTGGGCCAAATGCTCTTGACAACGGACATTCAAGGAGACGCGGACCAGCCCTGCTCCGGATCCGGCACAAGGTCATACTGCTGTATTTTAGGCGGTAGGATCACCCCAAGCGTTATCCCGTAGTATATGCAGCTGATATATTTTAGGGCGTAATGAGGCACCCATTCCTTTTGACGACATCTTCGACCCGTCACAAGTTCCGGAGGGCAGCCTCACGTTCCAGGAAGAATTTGATCCAGATGAGGGTATCGAGGAGGAGGGTAAGATTGGGGCTGGGTCGCACAGTATGCTTCCAAATGACCAGGAGGAGAATGAGAGCGCGTTTGGGGAGGTGTTCCTCGATTCCCCAAATTCAAACTCGGTATCTTCTCTCGAACTAAAGACGAACTGGGTGATAACTTCATGCCATCCAACAAGCGATCGGCCTCAAGAGGTATGTGGCTAAAACCTCCATGAAGGTACTAATGAACAACTTTATCCATCAGGTACCTATTTATTGCTCCAAAGGCTTATCAAGCTCGGAGTGCTCGCATGTCATGATTGGGGGGGCGGAGCACACCATCGTCAAGATGCCGCAAAACTGCGGCCTGTGGCCCATATGCGCGCGTTGCTAGTCTCGACCTGCATCCTGACCAGAATGTTCTCTCTTCTTATCATCAGTCGAGGAAGCCAGCCAATGAACCGGTGTATCTGTTGAAGTTCGATTACAGCGAGTTATTCAATCGTCTCAGTTGGAATCTCAGGCTGACTCTCTTTGAGACTTCGCTGTCATCCCCGAAGCAAATGGTCCCGTTTATATGCGCGCAGGTAGGCCGCCGTTAGTTCACATATGAAAAGCTCCGAATATTCCCCAGATGTCACCGATATGCCCGGCTATTGGGACACGGTTGTTGACTCGCCCCCCGAGCGTAAACGCTGGTACTTATTCACCCATCCTCCCAATATTGACGTGATCGGAGCTGAACCACACCTTTTGTGTAGGCTTCAGGAACGTGGCCTCCAGGAGCGCTGGTGGGGTACTTTCACTAACTGGCTCAGCAAGATGAACCAGGTCGAAAAGGATGCATCTGTGTCTCGTAACTTCCATTGGTCGGACACGGTACGTATGTTCGGTTCGCCCCACACAAGCTCATTTTTCTCTAGTGGACGATCTTCCATAAGGAGGTTTCCTGTCCTGGTATATCACGACTGTATGTTTCGTTAGCGGCCGCTCACCCGGTTATCAGGTCCTCTGGAATTCAACGCTGAAATAGACATCTCCTTGACCGGTCAAGCCAGTGCGTCGTGTCCGCGGATGCTTCACGTAGTTTATTGACATTGGGACTGTCCAAGGTTTGAACAGCCGGTACGGTATTTATATCCAAGGCACGGTCGTGCCTCCAGCAGGTGAGCAAACCAATTTCAATCGGGCGGATTTCAACGATGCCGGCAAACCTGCGCCATGAATTGTTCTCGATCTCATGCATTCGCATCCAGTTTCCGCCGCATATGTCTACTTCTGTGCGTAGTGTCATCCCCTGAGATTGAAGTCTCTCTGAATGTCTCCGAACAACTTTAGCCGCTGACGCCAAAGCGACCGGTCAATTCACACTGAGAGGAGAAGCATCAGTTCGATACGACTCGTCTTCCATCCAATTTGCCAAATTCGGGTTCCCTGGGCTATACTAGTGCGTTAGGGACTTAAAGAAACTCAACTTACTGATTCAGGTCCCAGCCCAGGACTGTTGACCATCGGCCCGACTCTGGTCATAAGTGGATACGGTGAGCTCTTCATACAAGCACTCCAAAAGAGTAAAAATAACGCTGGTTTAGTGTCAGGAGAGATGTCTCTCTCGGGGTATGTTGATGGACCACAGCCTTTCGCACAATCTGATTACCCGTCCAGAGAGTTCACAAGCACACTTAGTTACACTTTCCCATCCGTCAGCTTCAACTTTGGAAAGACCGATCCTGACCAAAATTCCGGTCCTGTCTCGCCAAGTTCGGAGTTTTTACCGTCAATAGATCTTGCAGTCGGCTACAATGTCGAGTTGACGGGAAAGTCTGGTTCATTGACGCAGCCTGCCGTGACTGAACGAATTATGTATAGGGGATCTAAGTATACATCTGGTTCCATCACTTCAACTCGGGTTAAGTGTGCTCGGCGGGGCGGTGATCGATGCCCAGGTTTGTCGTCCTGACCTTGCCTTTGCACTATATTGAGCTCACCAACCTGATTAGGCATTTGTGGACATCGATCTGTATGCGGGTGTGAGGATAAACGGTTCAGTCTCCGACACCATTGTGAGCCGCCTTTTCCGTTTCTGCTCGGTGTTGATCGTTGGACTTAGGCTCCCAATTTCTGCATCGGAGCATGTACGTCGCTTTCTCGACTTAGGAACCAGTCAACTGATCAAAAGCTCTCAATAAATGACCAGATTACGGGGTGAAAGTGTGAGCCCTACGAATGAACTGAAAAGGGATGGATTCTAATCCATTCGACACAGCGATGGAGGCCTCACCGGGAATGTCCTTTACTGGGAAACCGGACCGTTGACCCTAAGGTTCTATTCCAATGAACAGGAGGCATTTGGCCAGGCACGTGTCTCCCAATACTCAATCGGATTGTCTGACATACTCTCCAGTGCTTCTCCTCCATGAAGGAGGCCGTGACAATACATGACAGAGGTATCGATGAAAATAGCATCAGGCTTGTGGGCGGCACAGCGCTCAATATTCAGCCATCTACATTTGGCCCTGCTTACATCGAGCAGACCGATCACATTCAAACAAAGCAGATCATGCCTCGTATTTCCGACTCCATCTTGACCCATGAGAAACGAGACGTCCCGTTCCTCCCTGGCTTTTTGAACTGTCCGGATACAGATGATCACATCGGGGCCGACGGAACGGACAATGATCCATATTCAGACTGTAAGCGTCCATACCGGTCCTCTTGTGAGTATTTAATCCGGCTTGACAGTGAACCAAAACACTCTGGAGGATGCAATGTACCGTCGCAGATCCCTCGATGATGGTTTCGATGATCTTCATCTCCCTGCCCGCTCAGCGAATGCTACAAATCGTAAGCATGTTCCCTATTATTCGCTATTTCTTCAACCGTTTCTCTTCGCAGCCGAACCCGAGTTCGATTTCGGAATTCTGGTATGCTTGGTACCATTCCATATTCGGAGCAAACCTCATTCCATCACAGGTAAAGGTCGCTCAATGTGGCAAAGTCAAGTGCGAGCATGTTTCTGTCATTCATCCCATCTGATCTGACGACTCTTGTAGGTTCAGTCCCTTGTCGTATAAAAACTTGGGATCATCATATGTAAGCTCTTCTGCAGCTACCTGCCACTTGAAGGTATCACTCAACCGATCCCTCTTGCACAGTTCGATCTGCAAAATCCCACCGCGACCAACTTCGATCCCACGTTCTCACCACACGCCGGCCCAGCACCCGGTGCGAGAGCAACCACATATGGCCGGCGAGATACTCTGCACCTTTCACATAAACTCGTCTTAATATTTTATCTCCAGAGAGCATATATATGAAGTGCAACTCAGTGAGCTAGTTTTCTCGCTGCTGCGCGAACCTTCTGAAGTACCCCGGCAGTTTCCGACTTCATGAACAGTCTGGCGACACAAACCGCTCTTTGGCAGTCGGTGAACCCGAACTTTTGCTCCTGGCTCGACGATGAGGTCGTCAAGAAGGCGGTAAGGGTGCCAAAAACCCATGAATGCTCCACTCTGACCCTTCTGTCTTTGAAGCTGATTCCAAACTTGCTGCATTGCCTCCCATACGACTCTCGGATCGGGGTTAATCCGTATATGCCCTGGCTAGAGAGCGTCGCCAATGGGAAGAAGGTGTGTATCTGAGGACACTGTATGATACACTGGTTAACATAAACTCGAGGCGAGTGCGATCCATGGAAACAACCTAGCAACTTCTTCAACTTGGAAGAAGTACTCGTTCACGAAGAAGCTTTCTGTCATGCGATCGGTGAGATTTTTGTGTGTGGATCACATCCCTACGCTGACAAAATGTTCCAGACCGCCGCTCTCGCGTCGTACATGAACCACCCCTCCGTTCGCCAATCTTTCATCAGTCAATCCAATTGCATGAAGCAAGAATGGTAAGTCCATTCTACTTCCCGTAGAAGTTCTCACCGTATCACGTTTTTCCAAAGGAATACCTGGTACACGACCTACACGCAGACGGTACGCCGCTCGCCATTTTCATCTAACTCCCTTCCCTGAAATAAACATCGAACAGAGTGGTGTCATAGTTACCGGCGGCATCAACGCCATATACACCAATTTCATCCGGAATGTGATGAGCTCCTTCTCGCCGAACCTTCAGGCCGGCCTCGACCTTATGGTGTCATTCTGGGATGACGCGATCTCAAATATTGACGCGTCGAGACCAACCCTCCGGGTGAGGACGTCGCTGATTTTCAAACACATTCCATAACCTTGCATTCTAGGTTGCGATCGACTATGGGATTGCCGTTACGATGACGGCAACTTCCATGGACGCGGTTAACGTCGATCTCACCCCGCTGCAGACCTTTGTCCAGAACAATGGCTTGACCTGGTGGAACCAATTGTAGTCTTATTTTAACTCTTTTCGCATGGGTAGCCCAAATTAACTCCTACTGGCTTGTACGCTCTTTATAAATTAATTAAGTGCAAAGTTTTCAAACTCCCTCGAGGCGCAACACCTAGTATGTTGCCCACCCATTTTGAACCACAAAGCAGTGCCTGGGGCACGGGTGGCTGTGGGTGGCTGTGGCACGGATTCAGCTACCGCGGCCATTACCCAGCCACCGTTTTGTGGTAAGAAATGGCTGGGCAATACATGTAGAGGGAAGGAGTGTCCCACCCATAGGGCCGGGCCGATCTCTCCGCGTCCAGGCCGCTGTTCGACTTACTTCCCACTACCTCCTTGCACTTGATCATGCTTTTTTATACCAAACAAGTGTTGGTGATAAGTTGAACACTCTGTACGGATAATTTCAAACCTGAGAAGACGACAATTGGCCCTTGAATTGGCCCAAAGTCATTTTTGAAGCTCTAAACTTCAGATACTGAAAAGTTTTTTCAGCTCAACCTGAACCCCCCTCGCCCATACGGAATTTTAATCCGATTTCCTGTTGACTTCAGGTTTGAAAAATAAACTGCCGTAGAGTGGTCGACTATGCACTACCGGATAATAGAAGAATTTTGACCACACGAACGAGTCTACCTAGCTGGTACTGGAGAACCCAAATCAATACATTGCTGCTGAAAGTCAAAGAATTGTCACTGTATTCGCCGGTCCACACCGTACACTGTGGTACCCATATAGATGACATATGCATGTTGAGTAACCTGCCTGACACTTCATTCATTTTTTTCTTGCCAGGTCATAAAATCCGAATGTAGGTCTTGGTAAATGCTACACAACAACATTAATAACGCACGGCGAACATCGCGTTGCTTCGATATCCCCTGGTTGGGTAGTTTGTGAGTCAGCCCGTTCATGACCGCGCGCAATTTGGCCCGGTTCGTCGAGGGTGTATGCTGAGTAACTGGACTGCCAAGACTTCAACATCTCTCGGTGATGGTCCCTCGCCGCCGTGAATATTGTCTGTCCGTTGAAATGGCTATTAAGCAGCTTGCCGCAAATGTGTGTATGCATTCATTGAATCGGGGGTTGACACACAATAAAGATCGTTGACATCTTTGAAAATCTCGCAAATTCTTGCAAGATCTCACACAAAATAACATTCATAAATCATAACAAAGGCTTTTGTCCGTCAAGGACCGTGAACTCTTGACTCACAACAGGGCCCTTTCCGTTTAGGTGGGGATCGCCCAGCAGGCGAAAGAGTTGACGCGATCGTTGCTGCGGAATTTTTTAGACTCGATCAGGCAAGAATAAGTTAGCACTAACCAATTCTGTCCGCCGTCTCCGCCACTGAAAAGACTCAGAAAATGGATGAATTTCAACAGATAAAAGATTTACTTGAAATTAAGACTGGCGTATCCGGGATGATAAACCATCATGCATTCGTTCGTGCAGTGGTAGTCGGTGCTGAAGGAGGCCGTTGCGTTAGCATTGTGATAGACCCGTGTTCAGGAGGTGTGGCCCCTTACTAGACGTCACAGAATATCCCTTCATCAGGCCCAAAGCTCGAGATCGAATTCTGATGCCCTGCATCGAGGGTGTAGCATTTGCCGGCGGTGAGGGCGGTCCAATGTGCGCAATCATTTGTCCAATTGTTGTCATTCTACAGAGGTGCATCAGTATTACCACTCGTAAAACAGCCTACACGTGCATACACAAAAGTAAGCGCCAATGGCATTGGTGAGCTGGGGAGAAATATAAGTCCAAGGATAGCAGAGAACGAGCAAAAATGACCTGCCTGCATCTGGACAGCCACCACGGCGGCGAAAGCCACAAAAGACTTATTCAGAAGAAGCTGCATCGAATGTATGGAGCAATAGAGAACTGGGGGACTCTGAATGTTGACCTTTTAAACCCAACGGTGCCGTCCCAGGGGCCGGCAGACGTTCCGTCAAAGGTTATATTGCCAGTGGCCTCGGTGACTTTTTTCAAAACCGATGTATACTCCGAACCGCACATTGAATGCCGGTTTGTGCTATGTGTGTCTGAGGATTCAGCATCTGCACGGCATAACATAGCCGAACATTGCGCACTTCGTAAAAGACACGGATCTGAATTTGATTCCCAAAAAATTCCCAAGTGCGAATACGAACGTGGGCAAACGAGGGAGGCAGCAGGCAAGTCAAAACACCGATCTGAACCGCAAACGCACCTGGAGAGGAGTGAATTGATTTAATTGCTTATGATAAAGTAAATGGAGGATGTAAAGCGCAGGAGGAAAGAGAAAAACAAAATGACTCACGTCGTTCGGGGTGCTTTATTTGCTTTACTGCGGGCTTTTGCGAAACATATTCAAGATGAAGCAGAAGAGAGATATGACTATGAATACGACGGTTTCGTACCATACGCAATCAGGGCGAGGAAAGCTCATAACCGAGGAATGGGGCTGTCTCGTTTGTAACGGGCGGACTGCAAACTTGACCCCGCACGTGAGGTTCAAACTATAGATTCAGATTCAGTATGCTAACAACTACAAGGTCCCGTGGCTATGCTAAGCAAAGTCGGCACGCACAACGGCGAGGACTGCGGGGAGCGCTCCTCTCGCGGGAGAATTACTCTGTCGGGCCTGACCGCGACGCAGATCCATGTCAACGGCCTCACTCACCCGAACATGTTTCGACTTCAGCGCCTCGCTGACGCTCTGAGGAAATGCGCATGGATGAACGTATTATATATCAATCCCCGATTCAATGAATGGATACACACATTTGCGGCAAGCTGCTTAATGGCCATGTCAACGGACAGACAATATTCACGGCGGCGAGGGACCTTCAGATCCGAGAGATGTTGAAGGCTTGGCAGATCCAGTTGCTCAGCATACACCCTCGACGAACAGGGCCAAATTGCGCGCGGTCATGAACGGGCTGACTCACAAACTACCCGACCAGGGAAGGCTACGGGTATCACTCAGGATATCTAAGCAACGCCGATGTTCACCGTGCGTTATTAATTTTGCTGTGTAGCATTTACCAAGACCTGGATTCGGCATTCTTGGCCTGGCAAGAAAAAATGAATGAACTGTCAGGCGGGTTATTCAACATGCATGAATATCACGGTGTACGGTGTGGACCAGCGAATACGGGACAATTTTTTGACTTTCAGCAGCAATGTATTGCTTCGGGTTCTCCAGTACCAGCTAGGTAGACTCGTTCGTTTGGTCAAAATTCTTCTATTATCTGGTAGTGTATAGTTGATCACTTTACGGCAGTTTATTGTTGAAATCCTTACCTTTTCCGCGTCGCGAGGGAGGCACTTATTAATAATTATTAATCTTGCCATGTTGGTGGGCGAGGTTAGCACCTACGTACGCTGTCCATCCGGTTCTCAGCGGTTCCTAAATGAGATACAAGCCTTGACGGTATCTTAGGCAAGGCTGACTCAACGAGGAGCTGCATAAGTCGAGACAGAAATGTTTGGTCAAACAGCAATATTCCTAAGAGGGGGTAGGTTTATATCCTACCTTGAGTAACCGCCGCAGTCTTGCAGGAGAGTTCAACTGTGGCGAATTCAACCCAATGGAAAAGTCGTAGGTATAAATGGTCCTCACTTTCTGCTGTTGTATTCAAGCCGACAGCCTTTGCCTCCTTACCCCTGCAATTCTCTACTCCCTTTTTCGCTGCTCTCGCCACCTTCCTGGCGGTCCACGTAAAAGCAAATCTGGTCGCCTCTCGCGAGGTGGACCTCGAAGGTCGAACCACGATCTTCTCTGGAGATGATGAGAATCTTCGGACCCGTTCCCACCAGCGAACTGACCTGGTTGACTGCCTTCCTCAGCAACCTGGTATGATCCCAATGGCAACTACGGCGCCTGCGGGGCACCCATGCAGAACTCGGACTTCATCGTCGCCTTGTCGTCGGCGCATTACCACGATGGCGCGCATTGCTAGCAGCATCTCGATGTCGGATGTTCGTCTTTCTCTCTGGATCTAATCTGAACAGAAATTGACATGGTTCTAGACAATGGTTCCCATATCGGTGTTACCATTGGAGACCTCTGCCCCGGCTGTGGCATCGAAGATATTGATCTCTCCCAAGGCGCGTTCGCGTCTCTTGCGCCCATTGGCGACGGAAGGATCCCGGTTCAGTGGCATTTCAAGTAGATCTCAACGGCGGAATATCCAATGAGGGTCCTTCGAAGATCTTCGCTTAAATTATGTTGGAATTAATCCTCTTGTTTGTTTTTGGTACATGCCTCAGGCTGGTTTGTACTAGTAGTTTGAAATCAATTTGAAGGTAGTACCGTACCGTGAAGATTGAGAGCAAAGCAGAGTGCTCCCGCGAGGCTATGTGATCATCGAGCACGGAGAGAAAAAGCAAGAAGATAATGATCGCATCAAGTTGGCCAAATAGGTGTACATTACTGTCCCGCGCTTTGCCTTCGCTCTTGACTTCACTCACCCAGCAGAGCCCCAAGCATGAGAATGGGCAATTACTTGCATCGAATCCCAGATTCGCCTTCGATCCGTGTCTGCTCCTGCCGGCTACGGATTTCGCAGTCGACCTCGCTGACTCTCCCTGCCGCAGCGTGCCTGCTGGACAAGGAACTAGTATACAGGACACACGGCTTCCTCGCGCGCCCCGGTTTCGCATCTCAAACTCAAAAGCCGACCGCGTCCATTCAACTTCAAAGAATCGGCTCTGCGTAGTGAGGCGGACTAATTTGGGGTACAGCACCGCTTCAGGGCAGACCAGCCGTCAAGGAAGGTGTGTGGCGCTTCGCCCTGATTTTCGATTTGGACTAATCCCAGTGACCCTTCACCGGCACCCCTAGCGCGCGCACTGCGCTCACGACCCCGACTTGACTCGCCCTCGACCCACCCCTGGCTTCTCCCATCCCGTCCTCAACTTGACGCTTTCAGCACCATCTCACCACTTCAGGCAGACACTTGTGCGGACCCACTTAGGGTAGTTTTGTGTATCTGAGATGACTACCCTAAGTGGGTCCCCATCCTGGTGGTGGTGTAGATATGCTCCCAGGCCGTGGGAGCTCCCTCCAGTGGTTATATCTCTGCCTGGGTCGGTGTTCAGGTCTGCTGCAGATATAAATGCACAAGATAACGAGCGAAGACCGAGTAACTGAACTAAAAATTTTCCAACAGCAGTGTGGTTTTTCATTTGCCCTTTACTGACTTGAGCTCCGGTTTCGAAGCGTGATTAAAATCAGATCTAGCTAACATGGTAAATTTTGAAGGTGCATACGCAACTGCGGTGCTGTAAGATCTGGCACGACTGAACCATCTGTGTCCATCCAGATCTGGGCGCACTGTGGCGGAATTGGTAGAGCGGTGGCGAATATTCCACATCGTTACCTCTTGTGTCGCCTCGAATAAGATTGAGCGATGTGGCCATGGCATGACACCGACAGCTGTCTCGCGACTGACAGGACCTTTATTACGGAACCTAAATACTCATATAACAGTAATCATGGCTCCCCCGCCCCCTTCGCCCCACCAAAGTCCCTCACCTCACCAGGCTCACCTCATCCGATCTCACAGACTTTACTACTTGCGCTAGAACTTTAAGTGGTCAGCCAGGACGCCAGATGATCTACACACACATAACTGACACCTTGTATCTCAGAAAATAATGGACTACTTGAAAATGATCCAAGGCTTCTTCGGCCTGAAATTATCCAGGAACCCTAGCGAGAATATCACCGACACCCACCAAAAAGATGGGGGGATGCTGCTTCATGAGCAAGCAGTTGCACTCTATGACAAATTTGAGGAGTCGGGGGATTCAAAATCCCTCGATGAGGCCATTGAACTCCACAGACAGGCACTGGCACTTCGCACCAGACCTCATCCTTATCGTTGCATGTCTCTCAACAATATGGCAGTAGCGATCTTCACAGGATTTGAACATCAGGGGGACTCTAATGACCTTAATGAAGCCATTGGCCTCTGGCGGAAGTCATCGCCGTGATCATCCAGAATCCCCGAGTGGCAAACATTTTCGAGAGCGTAAAGCTGAATTCTCCTAGGATCCCCAGCGCGTCGACCGCTGTGAAGTGGAAGTCGACCTCCTCAAGGCTGCGGTTTTCATGGAAGCCACACCAAATTACAGGCGTCGTCTTTAAAATCGCCTTGTGTGCGTTGTACACATAGAATGAGGCGACGACTGCAAAGAACAATGCTAAGGCAGCAATGCCGAATGAGCGAAAGCCGCCGGAGTGTGGGGCGATGGTGAGACTGACAAGTGCAGAACCTGTCCCGACCGAGACAACGCGTTCCGCACAAAGCAACGCGGGAAAAAGGGAGGATGTATCGGCAGCTTCGCCGAGCTGTGATACGGCCTTCGCCTTAGATATGAGATCCACAGCAGCCGTAATCATATACCCCGAAGCCGCAATGAGGTCGTAATCCCATTCGGGCTTGAGCTCCCCGTGCACCTTCATCGCCCGCAACGCATGTCCATGGGTCATCCCAAGCGTGATAAGCCAGGTTACACCGCCAAAGTGCCGTCAGGACGTCTCCAGGTGGGATCGCCAGCTGAATTCTAGAAAACATACCAGCTGTGACCAGCCGTAAGGGGGATGGAACCCAGCTGGCGGGTTCAGGCCGACTTTCCAGCTGACGAGAGCATGGAAAGTCAGATGGAAGTTGGGTTTTTCTCTCAGCTGTGGGGTGGCCGGCGCAGTGAAAATAAATATATTAAGCTACCGCCCGATATCTCAATTTTAGCCTAGAAAATCATCGCCAGAATTAAACTCTTCCCCATCAGAATCTCCATCCCCATCGCTCTCCGAGTCGCTGGATTCAGACTCCTCCGCCTGAAGTGCGCGAGCAGAGCGCTTGATCTTGCGTTTCGAGCGGCCCGCCGCAAGACCAATCATCGTGGACCCGGACGCAACTGCCGCTGCTGCGGCTCTGGTGCGGGGTCTCGGCACCCCTGATCGAGTAGCTGCCTGCAAAGTTCGCCCACGTTTACGAGCCCTCCGGGGTGGTTCGTCATCATCGCTCGATGCCGTGGCGGGGCGGGGACGTTTCTTGGCAGCTGTGTCCTTTCGTTTTGCGGCTTTTGTGGCCCTACTCTCCCGAAGTCGAGCAGAGAATTCATCGTGTTTAGCCCTCCTGTCTTCGAACAGAGCAACAGGTGCCCAGAGGTCGCGCGAGACTGTGGCGCGGACGAGGTGAGGGTTATGGAAGCTGTGGGTGTTGATAATAAAGCGGTCAAGTGGGGTATGGACAATAAAATTCTCAGTTTTATCGGATTCAACACGTTCTTGCATAACGGGACGGACACCCGTGGCTTCGCATGCTGCAGAAACACAGTCATGCTGAGTGTTGAAGTCGAATTTTATACTCTAGATACTACACTGTCAGCGTGCACTAATAAACAAGAGACTGACGCTGCACCTTTGCGGGGAGGATTGAAAATGTGATTTCATCGTCGCGGCGTGCGAGAACGGGCATCCCATAACGTGAGTGTCGCACTCCCATTATCTGGAAAAGTTCAACGACAACAATAGCTACACCCAACTGGTTGCAGAGGATGTCAGAAAGACGCCCGCAAATTATTGAATTCTGTCATGAGTGAGTAACATACAAATCAAAAAAAAATTGAAAGCAAACTTGCCGTGTCCAAGTGCGAGTTCGCAAATACCCAAGTGCCCACGAAACATTCATCAAGGGACTCAGAGACAACCGTCTTGCATCTCATCCACTCGCTGTTGCCACTATACTCCCCAAAATTCAGTGCATGAGCAGCATTGGTGCTCTTGAGTAACTCGACCGGCCGTGTTCGGATCCCACGTTTCAGCGGCGCCAGCTTTGTATCACCTAAATTTAGGTGAGACACGCTGATCATTGCAAGGGAGATAACACATACCGTGCTTCATCTGTTTCTCCGGCGTCCATCCAACAAGTCTTTGCAGTATCGGGTGCTTCTCAATGAAATGACGGACACCCGTACCGGCGCCGTGCCAGTCTCCGGTGCTCTTGGACATCCACCTCCCTCCGGATAACTGGTGCTTGACTGTTTCTTGTCGCCCGAATTGAATTGCGATGTCCCGGCTTGGCGCGAGGTGGTTGGAGTAGATCGAGCAATAGCGGAACACGGCGTTGAAACTCTCGAAGATTTCCGTGGCCATTGCAATGAGAGGTCCGAGTTCAATTGCATCGAAGTCGAGGTGCGTGAGCAGGTGGTATTTGATCTTGGTCATAATCTTTGAAGGATCGATTTGTGCGACAGCATCGAGGACATTAGCGACCGCAATTTTGAGGTCGTTCTAAATGTGCGTGGGTGTGTAAGAAAAGAAAGGAACAGACGAGAAATTCAATTACCCGATATTGGGTGAGATCTCGAATTTCGGGGACCCACAATAGCGCCGAGAGTTCTCCGACCGCTTTCCACGCGGTAAATTGGTCCTCAGTGACGAGGTCGTGCAGATGGAAGACAGCGGTTTGGATGATTGTTTTGAATTGCCGCCCAATGAGAGATCCGGCATACTGCATGATATAGTTGGCACGGATGGCGTGGATTGAAAGACCCTCAGTGCTAGTGGCCTGGAGTCGTATTGAATATGTCTTCTTCTTCTCAGTGGACCATGGTGTGTGCGATATATGCCAGATGTATTTGACCGCGCCCAGGAGGATTGTGTGTAGAAGTTCGACGGGAGTATCTGCCGCAGGGTCGAATCCTATCCGTGTGAGTTAAGTTGAATTTGCATGCCGTTTTTTTTTACAAAACAAAGCACCGTACCTTTCAACGTCAGAAACGGACTATACAATTTCTCCTCGTTGTCACGGGTCCACTGGATGAGCTCGGTCTTGATGTCGGCTTCCGAAGCATGTGGGTCTTGCTGACGCATATCTGTGGCACGAGCCAGAATTTGCTGAATCCAGTATTGCGTATACACATCCTTGACGCCCGTTTGCGTTTGCAGCTCTTGGACCCGTTTTGACACGCCATCGCATGCAAGCTCAACCTGTTTTTTGAGCTCGGTGAGAGTGTGCTTTTTTGTGCGCAGTTCCCCCGGCTGTACAAGGTGTGAGAATCTGAACACCGAAAATCAGGTCCGCAAAAATTAAAAATTACCTCAAATAGTGCATGGTACCCCGTTGGAGTGGTCTTTTCCTCCTGCGTGCCCCCCACATGACATTTGCGGCAGAACTTATTGCCTTTGCCACCAATATGTCCACATATTTCACTCTGCATGGGGTTGTCGGAGGGCGTACAGTTGCAATAAATGCAGAATCGCGTGGTCTGGCCGTTTTCATCTTGGACGCGAACGGGATTGGAATGCGTGTCTCTGCCGCAAACACATCACACCATTGCATTGAAATAAAAGTATAAAACTCACTCAACGGCGGTTTTGAATTCCTGGAATTGCTCAGCCATCGACGCGTGTGGAGAGGTCGAGACAAAATGGACATGAAACTCTTGCTGGAGCAATTTCCGGGGAAGTGTTCGATTTGTCATATACGCGTTTAGATGCTTGTTCCAGGACTTTGACCTGTTCCCAGAGACATCGTCCCCAAAGAAGTCAACCAGCGTGACATACAATGGGTCCCCGCCAGCAATTTCTCGCTTGGGATTGGGCATGCGCGCAATGTAGTCACTGTTTTCTGTTTCAGCTGGAAAAGCTTTGAGCGAAATTCACAGAAAAGCACAGTTGCGTACCGCTCCAGTGAGGAATAAGCTTCTTGTCCTGCAGGTCGAGATAGTTTTCTGAGAGTTCGGAAGCAGTGATAATGACCGTCTTGGAATCGTCAATTGTTGCATGGCCGGTCTCAGAGAAAATTAGCTTGGCACGGGTAGGAAGTGGGAAAATGACGCACCTCGTTAAATGAAACCACAAACGCATCCGCGTGAACCTTCTCGCGGTACATCAGCCAGCGAATGGGCACCACAAAATCCCCGTTCTTGAGGCGCGCGAGCTCATTGACATAGTAATGTGCAGTGCCGGCATCGTACATGGGACTGAGGACATCCAGATCCATATTCTTCCGCCACTTTAGCGCGTGCCAGATCTCCCGCACCACACCGTCGTCCGGAATTTCAGGATAAACATGCATCTGGGCTCGAACAGCCGGGTTCGCCCAGTCCTTTTCAAGGCTTAGGCGGTAGATTGAATGAAATATAAACATGTCACACACCTGGGCGATTATCGTGCGAGGATCGTTGATGAAGAAAACATTTCCAAGAGGTGATTTACACGGAATACTGGGTACCCCGTACTCGGCCCGAATTTCTTTTTGCACTTGGCGTAGGCGATCGAACGAGGGCACGTCCTTGGCTCCCGATTCCCGCAACATCCACAGAAACACGCGCATGAGAGAACTCGAGACACGTAGTCGCGGCATGTTGTCCAGAATATTGAGAAGAAAGATCTGTCTTGAGTTTAAAACATATCCGGAGCTCTTACATCGCAGTACAGACCGTTTTATTCGGGTATGGAAAGTATGTGTTGCCTTCTTGTTGAATTTCACTCGCATCTGCATGGACGTCTGCTGGATCTTGTTCATCGAGACCTGGAAGACATTTTTATGAGTAAATGGTCGTCAATAATCTTGGAGAAGCCGAAGATGGGGAGGAAGAAGCGCCACAGTCGCGTTCATAAGAGTGTGCATCAGCGCACGTGAACGCGAAATGATTTCCGCGTTTGGACGAAAACCAACTTGCTCGCAAACACTCACCTGCGTTCGCCATAATCTCAGCCAAGAAGTCGTCCTCTGCGTCAGCCTGCAACAACTCCTTTGCTAGCCCCGCGTCTCCCTCGAAACCAAGCCTCTCTGCCGTTTCCTTCGGATCCAGCAAGCCAAAGATGTCCACCTGCTGCGCCAATCTCTGCTGTGTCTCAATGTCATCCTCAATATCCCCTGCGCTGAACATCGCTCCATTCTGCGCATAGTCGGCCCACATATCAAGCTCTGCTCCGCTCGCATGTGCCCCCGTTGGTCGATCAGCAATGGGCCCGGGGATCTGCACCACCCGAATAGGTACATTTTGCGCGACGGCGGCTCGACGCTGCTCCTGTATCCTTCGTGCGTCATCCATTTGCTCCACTGCATTCTTGTGCTCATCTGACTGCAGATGTCTGACACCGTTCCTGGCTAGCAACCAAACACGGCGCTCCTCTGGCAGCCCAGCATTACACACCCTGCATTGGACCTCCGTGCGCTCTGCCCTGAAGACGAAATCTGCAAGGGGATTTTAAGTTTTGAACGCGCTCAAGTTCTCTTCAAATTCACCTTCTGCTTTCAAACCCGCACCACTTCCTTTCGGCGGCATGGATGCAAGATGCAAGGGCTTCCTCGAAGCGCGCAAGATCTTCACGTCCGTGATTCGGTCTGTCTTCCCTGGATGTGCTCGCTTCGGAACTGTGGCCATCAAGTCACTAGTGGTTTTTTTTTCCAAATCTAGCTAAGCGAGAGGCTTGAAAACACGTCCGATCCATCCACTGCAGTAGCGACCCTCGCCCCCTCACTATTTGCCCTCTCAGTAACCACCATGTCCTCCTCTCCTCTCCCCGCGACCCCTCGCCGTGGCGTCGACGCCATGCTCGATGCGATGGATGAACTCACCCCTGTTGCCCCCCGCAAACGCCCCCACGCCGACATCGACCCCAGCTCTGACAACGAGGATGACGAGCCCCTTCCTGCCAACGTTTTCAGCCTGACCAGCCGCAATGTTACCCAGATGCTGCAGCGCCTCGGTGAAAGCAAGCGCCTCCGTGCCGACCAGATCGCCGACAGCATCAATTCCGTAAATGTGCGTATTTACTTCGAAGCCAACCACCCTGTACCGATCCGGTGTTTGCAGGACCCCCCGGCTGTTCAAGGAGCAAAGGTCATTCTCGGCTTGTACGCCCTTCACAACCGTTTGGACGCGTTCGAGATGGGCAAGCCTCCCTTTGCAGTCAGCAATGATACCGAGGTCAGTGTTTCCACCCCCCTCGTCGTCCTCCTCTCACTCCAGCCCAGACCAACATTTATTTTTACGCTGCTGCCATCCTCCTTTCCACCAAATTGAGCGCGTACAAGGGCTCGGTAGCCAAAAACATTCTCCTGGCACGTTTTCCTTTTAGTATTTGTCCATGATCTGACCCCTCTATGCTCAGGACATCCTCAAGGTCAATCGCTTCGACCTTCCACCCAACATTGAGCGTAACCCTGCCGACTACGCCAAGCTTGTCACCGTCGTCCAAGGCGCTCTGACCCAGCTGCGATCTAAGATCAAAAAAGCGGTTCGTGTCGTGTTATCCCCGGTCCATGTACGACTCATTTCCTTTAGCTCGCTGCCAGTTTCAAAGTCAACAAGGCACCTGCACCCTCCGCCCGGGAACACCAGAATATCTTTGACGTCACCACGCACCTCGTTCAAGGCACCAAATGTGCTGTCACCCCTGAGCTTTGTGCGCGCGTTGCGCTGATGGTAGGTTGTCCGTTTCATGATTTCCTTCATCTTATTAATCCTGTAATATTTCAGCGCCAAGTCTATATCGAGGACCCTACAACAAAGTTCTGGGACTCCCTCGATGCCGACCTCCGTAAGATCCGCAACCGTGCCGGTGGAAGTGCTCGCAAGCTCAACAAGTGTGTTAAAATTCATTTTTTTATCCCTGATTACTGCTGACTTGTGCTCAGGGCATTTGAAAATGTGCTGTCGACCGACCGCGCTACTCACGGCGTCGACAATTACAGCATCCCCACCCAGGCCGTTGACGACCTCCAGCGCGAGGTCGACGACACCATCAGTGCCGCTGCCGCCGACAAGGCAACTTCTATCCCCGCCGCTACCCCCGCTATGCCCGCGACGGAGGAGCCCGCAGAGGAGCCGGAGCAGGAGGTGTAAAAAGTACCATATAATTCTATAGCCAATATACACATGATTTGTTTCCGGTCAATCATCTGAATGCAAACATATAAGTTACATGAAAAGTCGAATACGCTCCACCCTGCCATACAGCTTGCACACAGGCTGGTTGCCAGGCTGGCCTCCAGGAAAGCTGGGTCCATTGTGGACCCATTTACTCCGTCGGCCGATATCCAGCTGACAGGAGGCTTGGCACCAGCCGGTCATCGCACATGGTATGCATGACCGTCCCAGCTGCCGGCAACGTGATGGACCGTTGGCGGTGTAGCCAGGCTCCAGGCCCGTAGAGCCCAGATATCGGGGTTTCGCTGGTGATCCTAGAAAGCAGCTCCTTCTGCGTCGCGACAGTCTGCCGAAAGTCCAACCAGACAGAAGTTGCGATGAAGAGGAGGAATATGAGGGGAATGCATAACGCGCAGCATACTCCTGCCAACCATAAGCATGCCGAGAAACCTTGGAAAGCGGCAGAGCCCTCCGAACTGCGTTGGCGCATCATAGAGTCAGTGGTGAGAGAGAAGGACAAAATATTGTGTGCATGGTGATTGTGTTGCCTATGAGTGCTCAAAGCGCCGTCCAATGGCAGTCAACCGACGTTGTCCGAGTTATAGCGTGAACGTATTTACCTCCAGCCGAACCGAGGTCGAGCGCTGTCACAGGGGGCAAAGTGCGGGGCACTTGTCATAATGGCATATGCCACACTTGCATGGCATGTACATGGCACTTGTGCGGCGTGTGCATGGCATATGGATGGCATGTGCACCACATGTGCATGGCATGTGCACCGCATGTGCATGGCATGTGCACGGCGCTTACATGGCATGTGCACGGTGCTTGCATGGTATGTGCATGGCATGTACAGCGCAGTGTTGTGAATTAAGGGGTTAATAAGGCCAAATTTTCATCTTAAGGCCTTAACTAAGGGCCCAAGTTGAGAGGGAAGTTAAGGGAGGATTTTCTTTTCGCAGTTGGTATGAGAATACAGCAGGAATCAGCGACTACTCCTCAAAATCATCTCCCAAGCCTGATAATTCACCATCGTCAGAAGCTCCATGAGTAGCTGCTCACAATTAAATGTGAGCCAACAAGCGTGATGGTGAGCTAGATTCGGTGTATCCTCCCCAAAAAGCTTTGCCAATGGGAGAGGCAGCCAGTCATCATTAGCCGAAGTAGCCGGTGTGTCTTCTTCGTCAACACTATTCCCCTCCATCTCCCATGCATCCATGACCAACAGAAGAAATACTGTTTGCCAACCTGCCTTTGATTTGACCGAATTTGTCGTGGTTGAGCCTCTGAATTGACTTCATTGTCACTCTGGAGGGCATCCGCATATCGCAGGACAGCTAAAGATCCTTCACACCTTTGTCAGAATGATTTTGACGTTTCTCGTGTTCTTCAAAAAGCCTTGCCTCAGCTTTGTGCGAAGCACGGATGTCTGCACCAATCTGCACAGACATGAAATGTATGTTTTCGACTTTCTCTGCAACATTATTTTTAGGGACCTGCTCTACAGTTTACAATGTATTTACAGGTATTTTTGTGGTGCTCAATAAAGTTCAAAACAGGTCGTATGTATTGCAAAAGCATTTGTAGATTCCTGCTGCTTTAAGTAAGGGTTTTAGGGCGCCCTATTTTAACTGCCCAGTGAGCATCACATTTTCGTCAGCATTATTTGCATAAGCACAGCTTTTCAGTCCAGACCTCGGCTTTTCGGACCCGGCTATTTATCTCCGAGTTATGGGGCATCTCTTTACCACTCTTTCTCTTATTCCCCCATGTTTCCGTCTGCTACCTTCTTCGATATCCCCCTCTCATCCACTTTCTGCACTGACCTTAAGAAACCATTGTTATTCTTGGACTGGGTCTTGGCTTCTGGTATCAAGTCTTCCGGATGTGTCACCTCTGGTGTCCTGTCTCTAGGGCTCTGTCTGTGTCAAGAATGTGAATCTCTCTATCAAGGAATCGATGCCCTTCGAGCTTGCTCTGGTTGTGACTGGCATCTCTTCTATTGTGACTCTTCTCTCGGTGCCCGCCTCCCGCTCACTTCCGGTATCCTGAACTTCGCACAGAACCGTATGTCTCTCTGCTTCCTCTCTAGTTGTTTTTCTAACCCTGTTAACTCAGCTCCTGCGACCGTCCTCATTCAAGTTTGGCCGATGGATGTGGATGCTGGCTTCCCGCAACGCATGTGTTTTGTGTTCTCCTTTTTGCTATTTTCTGATTTAGACACAATTTAACATGTTCCTACCCACATTCGTACCACCATTACAAAACATATTCTGTCAGGCCTTTTTCTCTCTCCCATTCACTATTTTCCCTTCCTTCCGGTATATCTGTCCCTGATTGTGTTGATGTCCACAATGAATGGCATATAGATACCATAGATCCGAGCCTTTAGGTTCATATTCTGGATATCGACCATCAACCTTCGGACTTCCGATTTTGCGTGAAAAATTGCAGGCCTGTATCCTCATTCTGAGAAAGGGCAAACATGTTGAGCAAGAGCAATAAGCCTAGCATGACAAGATGGCTTGCTTCAATGAGCTTTTTTTTTTTTTGCAAATCATGTTCCCAGCCATTAAAAGACCAGCGCTGAAGCTGTTCCTCTTCTATCACAGTGCTCATTGTCACTGGATATGTTCAATACCGAAATTATGAAGCAGCCAGACCATAGAGTCGACGAGGATTTGCTTCTTGACCGCTACAAGTGGCTTCATATGAATTGTATTCCGCCTCCAATGCCACTGGGCCATGATGGTGTACTCAGTGATTTTCTGCTGGACACCGATGGTATTTCCTATCCTTCTGATGGCAGTCCACCAGTACTGTCCCTCTGCTCTGCTGCTATTTGTCTCTCAAAGATAACAAACTCCCTCGTTTATAACTCGCAGATAGATTATTTCTTGGCCTGGTTCCGGATGAACTGAAAGATTTCACGGTTATTGAAGAGACAATGATTGCTCGCTGCCGATCCAGGTGTTGGATTGTTTAACTTGGAGAGAAGTCAGGATCTTGTCCTGCCAATGACTCAATGCGGTATCAAGCGGGCCATATCATATCTACCCGCAACAGTCTTCCAAAATGGTACATATCTTTGAGGATAGGTGTATCACATCAATTTCAAGAAGCTCACAGTCCTGGACAGGGGTGATGATGCTCTATGGAACCCTCCTTTTCTCAATCTCTCTTCTGCCGCACCACCGACACCTTCCAAGCGAACCCACGACCCCGCCGTTGATAGTGCCTTTGATGACCTTTCCCATCCAAAAAGTTCGCACTGCTTAGAAATTTATTGTTCCTTCCTCGTTGCTCCCTCCAAATAATCCGTCCCTCATTCATTGCTTTCTGACGCACACAGTTCTATAACTGGTCTTATCTTATGACCAAGCAAACTCGGTGCCTATTAAATCTAAGCGGAAATCCTTGAAAACCAGCAACTAGTAGCGGGCCCTGTCAATCATCGGCCTTACCAGCTTTATCAATAAATAGTGTGGGAATCTGATTTGTGGGAGGTATATCCTCTCGCATATGCAACAAGTAAATGCCATGCAAGCACATCACACATGCCATGCAGATGCCACCGTGACAAATGCTGCCCACTTTGCCCCCTGTGTGTGAGGGGCAGTGCTTCACAGGCGACAGCTGTTAGTGGATGGGATTTTGAATGTGTGGGGATACATGCAGTGAGGCATGGGTGGGGATCAAAACAGCCCGGAATGGGGCTGCTATATAGTTGACAGGTGGTGGGGAAGACTTTTCTTCACCCATTTGACACTTGTTTATACTGGATTTTGTACTACGGTGACAAACAACATTGATTGTGGCTTGGAATTCTGTCTGGCGGCATCTGGGCTGCAAGGCAGACTTTAGCAACAGCTTCCTGTCACGGTTCATCTGCCATGATCTAAGTCTGGGATTGGTCGCCGTGCCTGTGATGGACACTAGGTTCGTTATCAGCCTGCCTACAAATAGCAAAAATTGTGGCAAGCACTTTGCCAAAGGCTAGTACAATTTGGTGAAACACTGACTATGGGGCTGGCGATGAAATAACCACTAACCAAACCTTGTAAATGAATACACGGTTCGGTATGCAACTACAACAACTCAAACACTATAGTCCTCATGCAAGTTCGGGGTTCCAATCCAGTATAGATTGTGGCAATTAGAACTTTAGTTCTCTTTGAGAAGCAAGACTTTACAGGTCTACAAGTCATATAGATAAAACTTGCTCGAATCTGTTCTAGGCGCAATCACAGATAGACAGAAAAGATTTTATGTTCAAAGGTTTTGTATGATGTGGGTCTAGGTTTGGAGATAGTACTCCGATGCGTAATGCAAGTGATTCTTTATGAATCCCAATTCCAATAGTATCCGCAATTGCTAATCCTTGTGAGATTACAACCAATTGTCAAGTCTGATCTGTTTCCTTATATTCCACGTGTCCGTTCCGTTTATCCAATATGTCCACGCGCCGTTTATAAAGATCCAAATCCAACACAGATAATATTCAAACAGGGAAAACAAACGAAACTTGGTATAGCTTCTGGGTGTCTCCGAATGAATGCCTACTCTACCTGTTAAGTGGGAAGCCTATATATCTGGGGCTGAGATCTGAATTCAGATCCTTGCTGTGCAGTCCAGAGAGAGCAGAGTGGCTGTACAGTTCAGGTGTGGGAAAAAAGGAAGAGTTAGAAATCCACAGAGTCGCGTAATTTCGAGTATTTTGTGTTCTCCGAGACAGGAAATGATTGGATCAAAAGATTTTGTAGGTAAGACATGCTCAAAAAGGCCCGACCTAGCTCTCCAAAAAAAATTCAGTATGGGAATTTTTTTTTGAGAGCTAGATCTGGCCTTTTCTGGAGATTTCTAACTCTTCCTTTTTTCCCACACTTGAACTGTACAGCCACTCTGCTCTCTCTGGACTACACAGCAAGGATCTGAATTCAGATCTCAGCCCCAGATATATAAGCCATCGGCTGGCCAGCTGGGGGTGTAGGCCAATCTCTCCAAAGAGGTAAGGCAGTGAAGAGGGCAAAGGGAGCTAAAAGAAAGTAAACCTGGGGTACAAATGGAAGGAAGAGGAATGTACACATTCAAGCTGAGACTTGAAAAGAAAGTGGGAGAAAAGAGATAGCTGCGAGTGCTTCTTTGGCTTCAGCCACACACAAAAATGTTTGCTTAACAAAGGCCGGGTTACTCTGAGTAGGATTGTAGAGATGGAGAAAAGAAGAACCCGGCTATCAACTGTCAGGGGCTATCAACTGTCGAGCTTCACAGGCGGCTGTGCCCGGATCTAGTTCAATCGCTGGAATGCCTGGGTTCATGCCTGATTTCATGTACCTCAATCTGTCCAATGTACCTTAGACCTGTCCACTGCTATTTTAGTTCTTTACTATTTATTCTGTACCTTTCTTACTGTTATATAGATTTTATTCCCCCAATTTTGCCTCAGCTTTGTATGCTGCTGCTCCATTAGTCCCTCGTCATCAGTATGCATGCCTTCTTGGTCTCTTCCCTTGTCATTCTCATGTCCCTTGCCGTCCCCGCCATCTTGCTTATGAATGCTTTGATCCCCCATATCCCTTATTTTCACACCATTCCTCTGCAGACGAGTTCCTGGCAGGAGTTGGCTACCTCGCATTTTTATATTCCTTTGATCCTCCTCGCCTCCGCGCTTGGACAGTTCATTGGTTTGTCCCAACTCACTGGACAAAGATCTCCCAGAGAGACATTCAGAATGCAGTGTCCTCTCCTACCACAGGAGTGGGAGGGGGTCCAGGTGATTGATCATAGCTAGCACCTCTTAACAAGAGGTCATTGGCTGGCCTAGGCAAGGGAATAAATACAGAAGGAAGGAAAATCACCACAGGAGTGTCAACTCTCTCCAGGTGGGAGCTGGCATAGTCAGCTGTACTGTATGGCCTCTTACTGCTGGCATAGAAATGAGCACACCATCTTGGTGCAATGTTCAGAAAACATATGGACTTGCCCCACAGGGACACCAGTATACCCATGAAGGTGAATACCTTATATACCATTGGATACCCATCTTGTGGCAGGCTTGTTCCTTGAAGATCTGACAGTTTTCCCTATATCTTCTTTCACACTTCAAAGTTTCTATAAAAGCCTAGTAATTTCTCCTATAATAGCAGTGAAATATCTACCCACAAATCAGGGCACTGTAGCAGACTCTAGAAGAGAATGGATGAGACTTTGATTTTAACAGAAGCACAGAGGCCCTTTGAGAAAGAATAAGAATGTTGAGCCACCTTGCCACATAGCATAAGAGCCCTGCTGTAGGGGCCGAGCCAGCTATTCTGCCATTGGAGTTCCTTGTTTCATTACCAACAAAAGACCAGTGCATCTGTCTGACTGGAGACCTGAGAGTCCAACAAATACCAAGACCGAGTGCATCTGGGAGAGCGGAGACCAGAGTATTAGACTGAATGCAAGCTGCCCACTAAGCTGCCACTACCATAGTATGGACAGGGTCTTGCCACAAGGTGTCCCTTCACTTCAGTCTTTGAATTTGCTCTCTAGTTCCATTGTCCCTACCCATGCAGTATAGAAGTAGAACCATAAGTTGTGCTCTTACTGCAAGAAAAACCTCTTGTCTTGTCCTGCAAGTGATAGATTGCATTCAAAATAGAACAATCTTGAAGGGTGATATGTACCCTACCTCCCCAAATGCATAGAAAAGAGAGTATTGGATTGGAGTTGTGATTTGATTTGGGTTTGAGATTGGATTGTGTTAGTGACCAGTTCACTATGCTCTCTGGTTTCAGATCTTTAGATTTCATGGCTGTACCCCAGTGTGCTGTTACAGTGATATACATAGGACTTGTTGAGATTTTTATAGATATTGTAACTTATAACCTCCAACACTCCGTAAAATCAAGACTGTAACTCACAAGGGGTTCTACAGAAACAGTGACTAATACGAAACTATTTCTACCCCTGTCCATATCCTACACAATATATCCCCCAAATCAAACCCCAAAATGTAAGAAGGGCACCCAGTGTAAAAATGATTTCTTTCCTCTGGACTGCTCTCGAAGCTTCTGAACAGCGATATGCAATGCCTCAGCTGCCCTTGTTGGATCTGGAGGTGACATCTCCAATAGATGGGCATAAACATCACCGGCAATTTGTGGGGCATCATTGTCCATGATAGACCACATCGTCCCAATGACACCTCGGTATCCTGCCAATAACATGCCAGCAGCGAGATGAACTGACTCGTCTTGGAGGTTTTGGGAGCCAGTGGCAGTTTGACATGCAGAGAGGAATGCCAGGTCAGCATTGGGGAGAGATAGCTGGATAATGCTTGAGAGTGTCAACCGTGAACTTCCGGCAAGGAGGAGGGCACTTTCAGTTGGAGAGGTGCTCTGCACACCATGACAGGCAAAATGGACCCATTGAGATTCCTTCATCCCCTTCTGAACATTTTCTATTGTGGCCATATCTTTATCCAGCCACAGAACAGAAACTTTTCCCCTGGCATGCTGCTCAATACATTTGATTTCTTCCTGAGTTCCTGGGATGTAGGACTGTCCCTTGGCTGACGGTTGACTGATGGCAAGGAGTTGAAGTCCAGCCTGGAATTCAGATAATGGGCGAAACCCTTGGATTAAGGCAGTCAATGATGGTGTATAAGATGAAATCAGGAAGTCGGATAATTTTGAGCCAAAAGCTTGGTCCTTGCCATAGAGTCCTGCTGCATGGATAGGAAGGAATGCTAGTGGCCCTGTTGGACACCACCATATACGTCCCCAATCTTGGCTCACTGGAGTCTATAGAAATCATTAAGCCAGAAATTGGATGTGTTGATTGAATTAGCTTACTGTAATTGCGAGTGCATTCAGGACCGGAAAAACAATTTTAACCCAGAGCACAGAGAGAATATGGGACAAGATATCATCTGGAGCCATAGCTCCCTCACGAGAGCCATTCAACCTATCACTGCGTCCGGTAGTTCCCACAATTGATGCCAGAGATTGGGCCAAGGCCTGTGCCTCCTGGATTGAGAAGTCTCTCAGTGGGACATGGATGACTTCATCTGCAAGGCCTGGCATGAGGATCAGAGCATCACATCTATATGCACTGATATTCAAGATGGCAACAGGGCCGATGTTTGCAGCAACCGAAAGCTCAGAAATTGGCTTTGATAATAGGAACCTCTGAAACCCTGGCAGCTCTCTGATCTGCTGTAGGACACAATTCCTTTCATGAGCAAGGGCATGCGATTCCTTTGCAATAGACTCAGGCGACTGTAGTGATATAGTGTCATTCACATGTCCAGCCCTGCCCTGGGTACCAGCAGTTTCCAATGATGTGGAGAGAGAGACAAGGTGATTAGCAAGGCCGGGATTGCTCTCCCTCAGTTCATCTACTGGTGTGCGCAAATTGAGAAGCTGACCCCAGATAACTGAACGACCCTGGTCAAGCCACTCCACTGCCTTCTGGTAGTCATGCATTGTAATTGCAGCTGAAGCAGCATCTCTCACAACTTCGCCTACCTGTGAGAGGTGATGATGCCGATCAGTTATAGACAGCCCCAACCATGCCAATTCAGGCAGAAGTTCAATGGCAGTAGTATATGCACATAGTATAGAGAAGGGTTGGTGAATCTGGGCATGTTTTGCCCACTTTCTGGCCGCATCAAATCGTATGCTGGCAGGGCCAATTGCTAAGCATGCAGCTGAAGCATAATGAATTAGCAGCTGCTGAGAGTCTTGAGCATCATGGAGCTGCTCAAAGCGTTGGTGCAGTGTATCCCCGAGGTTATCCAGCACTGAAGGCTTGTTCTGGTGGCCATCTGGAGTGAGAGTAACAGCAGCTTCAAGCTTCAATACAGCCTGGTTGAGATCTTCAAGATCACCAAGTCGTTCAAAGCGCTTTCTGAGCGAAAGTCCGAGGCCACTCAGGCAATAAGGCTTGTCCACGTGGTGATCTGGAGTGAGAGTAACAGCAGCTTCTTGCCTCAATATAGCCTGGTCGATATCATCGAGATCATCAAGCCGTTCGAAGCGCCTGGCGAGCGAACACCCAAGGCTATGCAGCAGTGAAGGCTTGTCTGGGTGGTCATCTGGAGTGAGAATGACAGCAGTTTCATGCTTCAATACAGCCTGGTTGAGATCTTCAAGATCACCAAGTCGTTCAAAGCGCCTGCTGAGTGAAATCCCGAGACCGCTCAGCCAGAAAGGCTTGTTCGGGTGGCCATCCAGAGTGAGAGTAACAGCATCTTCATACTTCAATATGGCCTGGTTGAGATCTTCAAGATCACTGAATCGTTCGAAGCGCCTGGTGAGGGAAGCCCCAAGGTTACTCAGGTAGGAAGGCTTGTCTGGGTGGCTATCTGGAGTGAGAACAACAGCATCTTCATGCCTCAATATGGCCTGGTTTAGATCATAGAGATCACCAAGTTGTTCGAAGCGCCTACCGAGCGAAATTCCGAGGTTATTCAGCCTTGAAGGGTTTGCCGGGTGGCCATCGGGAGTGAGAGTAACAGCAGCTTCATGCCTCAATATGGCCTCATTGAGATGATTGAGATCACCAACACGTACAAAGTGCCTGAAAAGTGAATTCCCGAGGTTATTCAGCAGTAAAGGCTTGCCCGGGTGGCCATCTAGAGTGAGAGTAACAGCAGCTTCAAGCCTCAATACAGCCTGGTTGAGATCTTCAAGATCACCAAGTCGTTCAAAGCGTGTTGTGAGCAAAAGCCCGAGACTGCCCAGCCAGAAAGGCTTGTCTGGCTGGCCATCCGGAGTGAGAGTAACAGCATCTTCAAGCCTCAATATGGCCTGAGTGAGATCATCGAGATCATCAAGTCTTTCGAAGCGGTTGAGGAGCGAATTCCCGAGGTTATTCAGCAGTGAAGGGTTTTCTGGGTGGCCATTTGGAGTGAGAGCAACAGCATCTTCAAGCCTCAATATGGCCTGATTGAGATCATCGAGATCACCAAGTCTTGTGAAGCGGCTGAGGAGCGAATTCCCGAGGTTATTCAGCAGTGAAGGGTTGTCCAGGTGGCCATCTGGTGTGAGAGTAACAGCATCTTCAAGCCTCAATATGGCCTGGTTGAGATTATTGAGATTACCAAGTCGCTTAAAGCAACTGTGGAGCGAATTCCCGAGGTTATTCAGCAGTGAAGGCTTGTTTGGGTGGCCATCTGGAGTGAGATCAACAGCATCCTCAAGCCTCAATATGGCCTGGTTGAGATCATAGAGATCACCAAGTTGTATGAAGCGCTGTCTGAGCAAAATCCCGAGGCCGCTCAGCCATGAAGGCTTGTCCAGGTGGTGATCTGGAGTGAGAGTAACAGCAGCTTCAAGCCTCAGTATGGCCTGGTTGAGATCATCGAGATTACCAAGCCGTTCGAACCGCTTGGCAAGCGATCTCCCGAGGTTATTCAGCTGTGCAGGTTTGCCTGGGTGACCATCCAAAGTGAGATTAATAGCATCTTCAAGCCTCAATACACCCTGGTTGAGATCATCGAGATGACCAAGTCGTTCGAAGCGCATGAGGAGTGCACTCCCAAGGTTATTCAGCTGTGAAGGCTTTTTTGGATGGCCATCTAGAGTGAGAGTAACAGCAGCTTCAAGCCTCAGTACAGCCTGATTGAGATCATGGAGATCACTGAGGCGTTGGAAGCGCCTGAGCAGTGCACCTCCGAGGTTATTCAGACAGGAATGCTTGTCCAGGTGACCATCCGGAACGAGATGAAAAGCAGCTTCAAGCATTGCAACGGATTGATTTATATCTCGCAAGCTACCCAGCCACTCAAAGCGATGGAACAAGCATTTTCCAAGATCTGCAAGATAGATGAATGACCTTGGGTCATCCCGCACTGCATCATTGTATGCACAGACTGCCTGGTTCAGGTCATCCACAGTCGTAGATGCTTGGTAAGACTGTAGAAAAATATCCCCAAGGATATTCAGCCACCGAGCCCTGCTGTCATTGCTTTGGTGGCACAGTAGAATTCTCTCGTGCATGACCCAAAGCTGCAGAGCATCCATAGAAAATTCGGCCTTTCTGGAGTCTTCATACAACTTCTGTAGCTCACTTGCTATACCCCGACCCTTTACAGAGGCAACTGTAGATGACTCAGGGAGTAGTCCGACATTATGGAGGGAATCTCACTTGTATTTTCCGGCATGCCAATGAGATCTAAACCAGATACTTCCTGGTACGGCAACTCAGAAACTGAGAAACCAGCAGTGAATTTGAGAGAAGGGCCATCGAGATTCACTTTATTAAGCTGGAGCTGAAAGGCTACATTGCAATCTTCAGTGGTAATGCTCAGACCACGGGGACTGCACCTACTACACCTATTCGATTCCACAGATCCAAGAACTTCGCCTCGCCCGATTTCAACATAGCCAACAAGCCGTTTTCCCTCAGTTTCACTCTGGCACAAGACTGCAACTGAGAATGTAGGAGCATGGGCTGGGCTGAGAAGAGGTGAGGGTCGGTGAATCCTAAGTGGCTTTACAAAGGCCACCACACACTCACATGTTACACTCAAACCGAAGTTTCCAACTCTTTGGATCCTGCTCTGATGCCACCGGCAAGGCTTGCAGGAAAATATGCTCTTCAATGATGAGCTGGGCAAACATTTTCATGTCGCCTGGAAGATCGTCATGGGGATTAGTCAAGGACGTGACACGGATACCTGTGAGAAAGGGCTAAGTATTTGGCGGCATCAATATAGGCAGGTGCTTACTGTGAAGCTGAATGCTAATTAAAGGACATGAATTGAATCAACAGTCTTCACAGGAGGTCCGGAATGCTCACATTGTTTTCAACTCGGACATGAATGCGAGGGAAAAGGTCGAGAAGCTTGAAGGTCAGGAGGTCGATCTTATATATGTCAGACGTCCACGCCCCACCAACGTGGCTACAGGGTGCTGTAAAGGCATGGGACCATCGATACCAATCACTCCTTACCATTTGACCCCATCTTAAGATAGATCCTGCCATATCGGTATCTGCCACGTTGAATGCATGCCCCGAATTGGCAATGCAACGTATATGTCCGGTGGCGTCGCTCCCAGCCCTTCCATCAGCGCCTATCTCGCACCCCGAGGATAAGGCGCGGCGGGAAGGTGGCTCCCATTCGAAACCTCCTTGCAGACAGACTCCTCCCGACACCAATGTCGGCAAACCTCACTCTGGCGGTGTGTTGCAGAATATTATGTATGCATGCGGGGGCCTCCTCTTGATTTCGCAACAAACCCCAAAAATACACAGGCTTTGGTTTAATCACACAGCGGTACAGCTCTCTGACGGTGGCGTTTTCATTTCCCGCTCGGCAATGAGGATCGACAAGATGGCGGGCCCAGATAGATCTTCACTGCGTTGAGACCCCCCCTAGTCAGACCCTGACTACGCGTACAGACCTTGGCCTATGTCTGACTACACGCGTAGTCAGACCTAGTAGGCGAGGGTTTGCCTATGCGTACGGAGCGTGGCTTACGGCACTTAGTCTTGCTGTGCCTACATCTGCCTACTTTGTCCTAACTCTTCCTACCCCGCGTAGTCACAGCTAGTCTAGCCTTTCCTTAAAAAATTTTTGCTCATTTTCTCATTAATGAACTCTCTGAATCTCTTTGCCATCTGCGAGAGTGTGAGCGGGGGTGCTTTACGGCGATGTTAGAAGCGAAGTTTCGTGTTACGTCACGGATCACTTGATTGCGGACCGTTGCTCCGATGCCAAATTCGTGGAATTCCCACCGAACCAAACGTTATTAGCGACCTGCAATTACTCAACAGCGAATATTTACACAAATTTGAGCTCTATAAGGCTCTATAAGGCTAGATAATTGAAGCCAACCTGTGACTACGGACATAGTCACAGGTAAATCGGACGTAGTCAGAGGTAGGTTAGGGGGAGCGCAACGTAGTCGCATGTACGCAAAATTCCATGCGACTACGTCTGGTAGGCACACCCTCTGACTACGGAGGTCCTCAACGTAGTGCTTGATGGAAGGCAGATAGAATGGATTACTCGTTCTATTAAGATTTACTGCCCAATTCGTTGGGGTTTATTTGGCTTTACTGTACTATTACGATCAATTCGACAGGGGGCGTGACACCTGACCCATTTTACCTATTCGACATTTCGGCAGCCACCGAAATTCTGTGTGACACCCCACAAAATTTGACATTTGAACCGAAACTTTTGTCTTTTTTGACCTTTTTGTTTTTAGGCAATTTGGCTTATTCTACTGAGCAACCCCGATTCCAGGAGAAACCCCACCTTTTGGGGCATCCCCTTCAAATGTCTACCGAGAACCCTCTTCGATGTCAACCGGCCGCCCGGATCGGTGACCATAAATAATGTGATCTGACGAGATACTATTTGTAGGATCACGATTCTTCCTTTTCCTTAAGGCTCGAAGCCAATAGCGTCGGAAAATACTGGGTGTCCATTTATTTCCAGAAGTTCATCAATCCTCAATCACTGTCCGTTTTGAATGGTCTCAAGTGCCATCCCGGGGCTTCCGCTCGACGACAACGGCTTTATCGTAGTCCGTTTATGAAGGTATGGTTTAATATGAGGTAGTCCCTGATATACTGGTAAAGGGCTGTGCCATGTGGTGTGTCAAGCACTGTTTACCTTGGTGATGGCCCCCTATTTTCAACCCTTTGCCCCGTCACTCGCTGTGTTGCTTCACTGATTGCTGGGACTCCACTTGGCTCATGATGTAATTTGCCACTTGTCTGGATGTCCGCGATGCCTTCTGTTGGTTCTGGCGTATTCTGAAGTTGAATTCAACGATTGCATTCTTTCACACTTTGATGACAATATGTAAAAAATTATTTCTTCGGTGTGGACGATGGATGGCTCTGTCTTCTCAACATCTTTGGATTATATATCACCCCAAATGGGTTGCCCGTTCACCTGGTTCATCAATTTCCGAAAATACCAAGCAGACGCTATGCGCGTACGTAGTTTCTGCCGGCAGGAAGGACAAAATTGTTTGAATTGTGCTTTGCAGTCTTAGATCGGATCTGTCTTTTTTGTATCAGATAAGCTTTGATACGCAGTGGTTACGGTACTTTTATCTGACTGAAGATCAATGTGCAAGCCTCAAAATTACGAATGAGCGCCCTTAAGCTGACTCTGCCTCAGGTAAAATTGTTTCACATACTAACTGAGCATTAAATCATTGCGGGGATTTGGGTTAAACCGTCAGCTACAGTGATGCGGGACTGTCACAGCCGGTGTGGGGTTGAAACATTTCCTTTCGGGGATCTCTGCCGCCAAAGAAACCCTGGGAATCCGGGTTTCCGCATAGAACAACTTTTCAAGCAGGGGTTTCTCTTGGAATCGGGGTTCCTCAGTAGAACAATCCAGGCAATTTGGGGCCTGCGTGACCACTTTGAGGTTCGACAGAGGCCCGAGTGATGCGTGACCTCAACCAAAATTCGTGATCGACAGGGGGGTGCGTGACGCGTGACTGCCGAATTGACCGTAATAGTACAGTATCTCCTTCGAGCTTAACCTGCTCTTCCTTCTCTGTTACAAGACGGACCGCCGCTTCGCTCCGGTATTATCTGAGACCCCTTAGTGGGCCGGACCAGATAGTGGGCCACTTGCATAATGAAAGGTGCTGTGATGTAGAGCCCCTAGATTTGGTGCTTATAGCATGGAATATGACCTATCGCGACACTGTCAAATCTCGAGGCCGATTGATGCGGCAATCAAAAGTTGCGGCGGTTCCCGAACGAGCTGGCGGCGTGTGAACATCATTTCTTATTTCCGAACGGCCCACGCGCGCCTCTTCGGCTTGTTGCTCCACCACTTCTTCACCGATTCGCAAGTTTTAGGCCTCGTTCGCATCCCTTGATTCAACGGCATGTTATAGGACCCTCCTTGGCGCCAATTTTTTTTTTGTCTCGCCTCCTGGAACCCCCACGAAGCCCCTGATCTGATCTTGACCGGCCCACTCCCGCCACCGTTGTAGCGCCGTGCGTCCCGAGGCGCTGGAATTTTGCTGTTCGATTTGAGATGTCTCAGACTATATTGTACCAGGTTCTAAGGATTTTAGGTATACGGCTTCCCGGTAACGGTCTACTACTACCTTAAACACCCTAAATTCAGTTGCCCGTACAGATGAATTTCATGCGAGGGGCTATTGGCATGTGGGGGACATCACCCGTGCATAGGTATGTCCAAATACATCCGATGGAGTCATATAGACATTTTATTTGGAGCGTTGATACGTTCCGTGAATTCCAAGATACGCCTTTCAACCGACACCACAATTTCACCTATCCTCCTTGCTGAAAAGGGAAGTAGTCATGGTCCTCACATACCTTATATGTACCATATTAGTGCATAGACGGGTGTAATTATATGTCTTTAATTATTTGAGACATATTAGGATGTTCAGGACGAGGCTGAACGAACAATTTAGAAGGGTGGCCCACTAACCCGTTTTTGCGATTTTAGGATACCGCCGGATGGAAATTTCGGTATGTCATGAGGTCATGGTGTAAATTCGCGGAAAATGTCTGGACTGACTCTTAGGATGCATGCCTTCGTTCCAGAGCCCATAGGCCTGAATCTACCTCATGTTATACGCGGGCACGCGGCTAAAGGTACTTAGCTGGCCCGGTAAGCAGTCTCAGATAATATCCGAGGCAAAGGCAAAAAGGCCATGAATTTTGCAATAAGTCACAATGTAATTTTGCATGAAAGAGAGACACAGAGATTGAACCAACGCCATCCAATCTGGATGGCGGAAGTAATTGATGAGCAAAAACGATGGAAATGATGGGGATTGCGCCGCCATCAGCGTCGACACCAAGAGGAGATTCGACCGTTTCGCAGCAGCAGACAGAGGCGTCCCGAGTTCAGGCCGTAGCTCCCGGAGAAGAAGGTTGCGGTTACATGGATTGAGGGAAGAATGGGCAGAGAATTGCCAGTCGAACGAAAGAAAAGCTCCCTCTTTACAATTCTACAGTCGACGAGACTACACGGCCCACCGGCGTCAGAAAGATCGAATCGAACTGCGCCGTAGGCGGTAGCAACTGCGTCCTGTCAGGAAGAGGCTGCGCACGGAGCAGCTGTTCTGCCGCGAATGAAAAGGCAGTGGTGAAGCCTGGGGCTAGAAGGGGTTAATGGAAGAGGAAGAGCCGAGTAAAACCAGAAGGAGGATGGACATATGGAGCAATTGCACCGCCGATCGAGCAAAATCTTAAAGAACAGTTAATTCACCTCGGACCGCCCACATCACTTTCCCTTTTTGAGTGACAACTGTGTCGTCCTTTGGCCGGAATTTGGCCGGTGCGACTGCGATCTGTCAATTTCAAGACGGCCCGCAGTGACGAATCCTTGTCGTTGGGCCAGCATTCACCGTTCTATTAAGATTGGTCGTCGGAGATACGGGGTGTACGGGTGAGGCAAGTAAATGGGTGAATGGTCTCAAGAGTGTCGTGAAGGCGTAGAATGAAAAATGAGTGTAAAATGGGAAAAGTGCCGTGCAGGCTCGGAGTATGGGTGCAAGTCAAAAAACTCGTTGGAGGGAGAAAGGCAGGGCTCGGATGGAAGGGGTTCACTGGCGGCGTGCTCCCGGTGGAGTGCTCTGGTCACTGGTCGCGGCGTAGGTGGTGGTTCGGAGGAGAAAAGGTGATCCCGTAACAAATGTACGTGCAAAACAAATATACGGTCCGCGGACCGAGCTATCGTAAGGTACGCACGGAGATATAAGATATGAGGGAGGCGACCTGCGGTCCATCCTACCCTTCCACAACGGTGTTGCGTACGATGAGTGGACGTCTGAATTGGATGAGACTCGAGAGTTGACGAAGAGATAAGAGAGCAGGCAGTGCTATGGACGGTGGCGTCGGAGATGAACAGATGAAGTTGATTGATCATCAATGCGATTTGAATGACAGCTTGATCGGCTGGGATCCCCAGATCTCAGATCTGCCAGTGGTTCAAGACGACACAGTCAAGATCGAGCACCAAGCGCCCTTGGCTTACCGGCCTCGATAGTGAGACATCACTTAAGCTGACCCGCGGACCAATTTTTTGGATCCCTGGCATTCTATTCCTTGCCGTCGATTATGCCCCTATTATTTCCGCACGGTCAAAGCGTGGGTTTTGGGGCGCGAATTCAAGAGTCTTGTCCGCGTGGATGCATGGCAGGGTATATGAAACCTGCCAGGATACATTGAGATGGCTGTCAGCGCCACAGAACGACGTGGAACTTGGAACTGAGCGTCGGCCACACGTTGCAACGTCCTTTCCACCTTGCTTTCCACGAGCCAGGAGAAAATGCCGCGACTGCCGCGGCATCGCCGCGGCACTGCCGCGCCCCAGTTTAGCCTAGTTATTCAAACATCTGTATTGTTGAAACCGCTATAAGAAGGTCCACTGCCCTCTGTGGATACTTTATGTCTAACCTCGGTCTTCTCTTTCTGAATTGATTTGAACTGAACCTCTTTGGGTGGAAAAATCGACTAATACTGTATCAAATTGGGGCAAACTGCTGTGTGTATTCCCCCGTAGAATTCAAACATCCAGCAAATGCGAATGGGACCTTACCTCTGCATTGTAAATGCACAACCAGGTGTATTCAACTCGTTCTTAAGGTTTCTGTCTGCACGTTAGTGCCACCGCATGTACGCGGCAATGCGCGGCAATGGCGCGTCGGTGCCTCGTCAGTGCGCGGCAGTGCGCGGCAGTGCCGCGTCAACGCCGCAGCAGATGCGCGGCAGCGCCGCGTCCCTGTTTGCTTAGTCGTGTATAGGGATACATAATTAGAGCAAATGTAGGTTGTAAATGGGTGCGAGGAGAACTCGTGTGGTGATCTGGAATGCTGTAGTTAAGCAATAGTCGGTGAATGGATGAATGGATGTGAAAGAGAGGCTCGACATCTTTATTTTCTTAACCTCAATCCACTACCTGATTCATTGTGTGGCCCACAGATGAGTTCCATTGTGAATTTGGACCTTGGGAGTTTTGTGGTTCAATGAAATTGAGATCATTCTCTATGGAGGCTCCATGCTCTGCACTGGCAGAGTGTGCCTTGCTGCACTTCAGCCGCACTTCCCGTGAAGATACTGGCCAGATATGTAGTCCATGGCGAAGTTTGAATATGCGCGGCATTGTAATCCCGCTGGTTTTGAGGCGGAATTCACCAATTCGTGCACAAAACCTCAGCCCGAAAAAATGACAGAGACAAAGATCATTCCGTCCGCAAACTACGGCACTATTTTCAACCGCGCCGACAGATTTTCTGAATCCTGTCACACCACGCTTATCCATCGCCTAGTGGCGCGGCGGCGCGAGTCAGCGTTGTTCATGAAATGGACCACATCTACTCACTTCAGTCCATTTGACTGCACGTAGGTTACCTTCCCACGGTTCGAATTCCATGGTGCCGGACCTCAATATTTTCTTGTGCATACTGGAACGGGAGTGAGAGAAAGGTATGCCATGGGCATCCAGTCCTTGGTCTCGGGCTTCGAGAAAGTGCGGTAACCATTTAATTTGTCGTCAGCCCTTGATTTCACCTGTGTTCTCTTGGACCTTGGTCTCATTGTACTGTCTCGTGTAGTGCACGGGTGGCACGCCCCCCACCACCCTCAACAAATGCCCCGTGTCTCCTCTACAACTCCTTCTCAAGTGTAGTGTACCCATTGAGAGTGCACACTTCTATCCACAGCTATCTCGTCGGCCAGATGTTATCCATCTTTTCGCCCTTCAATTTCAACGCAGGACCGAAACCCTTAAAATTGAACTCCATCTCGGACAAGACTGAAGTGGCTAACTCGGTGCAACTTTGAGTACAAATTGCCCAGAAATAGCTTTCCCAACGCCCATTGCATTTCCTACTTGCAAGCAGACTTTGTTCTGTTCTGTTTGAGGCGGAACCCGTCGAAAGCGGGGTTACCGATCGGAGGACATTGCCGTGGGTACGTAGACTTCAATTGGAAACGACAACTTATCCCCGAATGCACTGAGTTGAAAGTGACTATGTTAAAGTTGAATAATCTTGAGCAATTTTTTGATACCAGGGCAATTTAGGAGGCGGCACTGCCGCGCGCTGAGGGAAGGATTGCCCAGTTCTTCTCTGACCAAAGAACCCTGGATTCAACCTACTAAATTCAACCTGTAATTAGTCAGTCCTACCTCTGAGACTCGCTGAGGCTCACTACCCCTCGCTGGTGCGGCGCAACTGGGCATTCTCGTACTGAATTTCTTCAGTCATTAGGGTTATGGCCCATGGGCACATTCAGCCACCAAATCTCCTTCGAACTTGATCTGAATTTCAAGTTGGCTCTTCCATCTGACGGTGGGCTTGGATTTCTCTGAAATTGAACCAGAAGTCGGGAGTCTTGGCTATGTCAGTGCATTCCCAATTTGGCTGATACTATGCTCAGTCTTTGTCCACGGTGAATTTAGCCTCAATGGGTTGTGAGTATGTCGCGAATATTTCGCTTTGCTTGGCTGAAGAGCGACTACGGCGGCGCGCTCGTGGAAATGGACATGCCAGCGTGACAGCTTGACTGTGAGATGCGGCATCTTGATGCTGTAGCAGTGCCAATGCGTTTTAGCCCGCAGGTGCCGCGTCAACGCCCCGACGTGTGGCAGTGTTGCCTCAAATTTGCCTCAACTTTTTACTCTGAATTGATTCAGAAGACGGGTTGCCACTCAAAAATTGAGGCAGATGCAAAGGAATGAGCACTGCTGCAGCGACGCACATTGCCGACGCACACAAACACGCTATGGACGTTTTTTTGGAAGAGAAAACATCTAGCCGCCGTGGCGGGGAAGTCCCTTCTAGATGCACTGCTGCACACACCAACAAGGTGTTACACAGTCTGGCCGTTATCTGAAAATTGGCGGCCCTACCCATGTCTCGGGAATCCCGGCCACCGCCGAGATGTAGAAGCAATCACGATTTCACTCCCCCACTGCAATCTTGAGATGAACGAATTTACAATGTGGTATTCAATCCATATATCTGAGTATTTCCCTTTGAACAGGTGCAGACTGAGGATGACCAGCAAGTGGCACTTTATTGATATGCGGGACTGCACTGATAGCCACTGAGCTCCTCTGTGTTCAGATTCTGACTTTGTAAGGTTCACCTAAATTGGCCACCTGCTCGGGGCCAGAACGTCGAGAGGGAGTAGAGCTCAATTTGCCCAGATGTACCGTTGCCGTTGAATTGCAACATTGTTCTAGATCTGGAGGTGAGCACAATGTTCGGATCTCCAGATTTCCAGATTCCGGTCTGAAGAGTGGATTCTTGTGCTCCGCATGGATATAATTCAAATGACACCTATGAAGCGATCAAATGTGCGAGATAGAACTCAGATCCCCTTGCAGTGCAACAGGTCATCCAAAAGAAATCAGCACCTCAAATACATGTGCCTTGAGGAAATATCATGTTCTGAAAATGTTTCATCAACCACATATGCGCTTGGGCAAGTCCTGTCCATAATTGTCGCTCAAATAAAGCAGATGAAACGAGTTTAGTCAAAAATTAGTGCAAGAGTGGGATACTTTCGAGCACCACACTTATCTAAATGAGTATGTTCAGGGTTTGGGGTGCGAGCGATGCATTTAGGTTGTAAAATGTCGGGACAAGTTAACTTGAGAGCTAGCATTGCGTGTGGAAGGAAGGAGAGGCTACGCGGCACTTCTCCCTCACGCCGCGGCAATTACACAGCCACTGCCGCGTCAATGCCGCGTCAATGCGCGTCAGTGCGCGTCAGTGCCGCGGCAGTCGCGGCACTTTCACCCAGCCCCTTTCCACAAGCTCCATGTCTGACCACCCAAAGCAGACCAAGGCCACCTTGGTCAACCGGCGCACAATCCCTCGGAAGCGCAGTCCGGCACCCTATCCACAGCCATCTCGAAGCACGACACCAATGCCATCCAACAGGCAAGGATCGTCACCCGGTGCATCTGCGAGTGAGTCTTCTCGTTCGTGCCCCAGCCAGTGTAGTCTCTTATAAACAGACACTATAACAATATAACCTTGTACCTCGGTCTGTTATAGTCTGTCATTAAGGTCGATCGAACGATCATTACGTCGTTATTACAAATCATAGAATTTTCCTGGTGTTCCAAAAGATTCAGCGACGCGTCTTTCATTTTTCTGACCCAACATTTATCTTCCGGAATACAAAAGCAGTAAATTGTCCTGCCATTTGTTGGGCGGAAAGTCGAAGACGCCCAATGCCGAAATTTGATGGTCCGGCATACGGAAAAGGCCGAGGTACTGATTTGAGGGAAACGGACCGTTATCCTTATTCTGAAGAGGCAGTTCAGTTGAAAACAAGATTTCTAGAGACTTTCCCTCTCAAAGTTTACCAAGAGAGCTGCAGGCGAGGTGAGTGGTTGCAGGCGGAAATTTAAAACTCCGATGATTATATAATAACGGCGCGACGCATACAGGATCGCGCGCTTAACTACAGACTACAGCCAGTGCTGATTGCTTCAACCTAGTCTTGCCACCTAACCCTGAGAGTGCACCCAGGCGTGTGAAGATTTGTTGAAGGGGGGTGATATCATCTGGGGCGTCTTGTTGTATCACATACCTGTAGCAATTCACGGACAAGCGCAGATAAGTCAGATACTGTGTAGTCCATGCCTGGTGAGTTATCTCGAGATATCTAACTCGCATTTGATTTCCCACTCAGAATGATTCGCTATGCCAGTTGGACCAACTTATAGCAGTTACACAACAGTTAACATGCATGGTACTTGTCATATTACATGAATCTAGGTCAAAGTCATGGCTAATTCATTGGTCATTGATTCAAGGTGGAACTGGGTGGAGCACAGGGTGGTTGTGGTGGAACAGGTGAAGGACCCAAGGTCCATATCCGTGACAGCAATGTCACTTTCGCAGATCCCCACGCAACTTGTATGCTCTTCTATGGCTGGAAAAAATTTGAAGCTGATGAACCAATTCAAAGAATTACAATCCATCAAGGAGAAGCTTGCCAGCAATATTACAACACAGCATAAATTTACAGATCAGAGCAAGAGTCTTTGTGCACCTGGTACTCATGTGGAACTCCAAGAGGACATCTTGAAGTGGCTCTCACCACAGCTTGTCACCAAGGAGCAAACCTTCTGGATCACTGGTATAGCAGGCAGCGGGAAATCAACTCTCTCTGCAACTCTTGTCAACAATCTTGGCAAGAAGGACACACCTGTCGCAGCTCAGTTCTTTATATCTCGCAACATCGCCGAAACAATTGATCCAGCCAAAATTAGTTCTACTATTGCAGAGTAGGCTCGTGACCAGCCTGCCTACGAGGAGCAACAAGTGCGGCGAGCGCGTTGCCGTAGGTAGGCTGGTACTCCTCGTATGCTGTGCAAGGGCTGAGCGCGGAGTTTGAATTTTTTCCTTTTCCCTCATTCTGAGCTCAAATCAAATTATTTTGATAAATTCCGAAGATGAATGTGATTTAGATTGAACTTATCTCCAATTCTGTCTCTTCAAATTTTTTCACAAGTGAGAGACGGGCGTATACTGGAAGGTCAAATTTGACTGAGAATTGATGGGATGCATAGCCACAATGATGCCGGCGATCGGCTCCCGCCAAATATTCAAACTCCGTGCTCAGCCCTTGGGCACGGCTCGAGAAATACCAGTCTGCCTGCGGCAACGTGCTCGCCACATGTGTTGCTCATCGCAGGCAGACTGGTGACGAGTCTAATTGCAGAGCAGCTCACCGAATCCTCTCCAGCTGCCGCTCGCATCATCCACGAGAAATTGAAGAATGGCTTCCCCCCTTCCTGCAAAGAGCAAGTAGAGGCTTCTATTGGCTCCGATCCGAGAACTCTCCAAATCTCGTGATGTGGTCATCATTCTCATTGATGCACTGGAAGAGCTTCAGCATGCCACCAAGAGCATACTAGAGGTCCTGTTATCAATTGTGCCAAGGGGCTGTTACCTTCTTGATAATGTCTGATTCCTCGTTACCTCTGTGGAAGCGCGACTCGCCTAGCTCATCGCCTTCGGGTTTCGGGCCGGCTGAACGCGTCGACCAAACAAAACAACATAACGCGTCGAGTTTTTGCTTGATCATTCTATGACCTCCTCTTATTTAATTCGACTCATGAGCCCTGTTTGCTTTATATTCACAGCTCCCATATTGTTTGCAGCTGCGCGAAGTAGCTTTACGCCACTGCACTGCCAAGATGCACATCACATAATTCACGCGGACTCGATCACAATGGCGTCGAAATACGGTCAGGAACAATGACTTACTACCCACAGCATTTTAATCCTCCTTCTCCACTCCCTTATGGTCTCGTTTCCTTCCCATTTCGTAGCAATTCCGACGCGAAGGTTTCCTCTGATGACGTGGTTCACTCGGATCGCGCCTGGGATTGACTACGAGATGGCATGGGCACCCATTCTCAGCGCTGAGCGCGGCAGCGTATGTCTCCCTATCCGTATTTGCGCGTCTCCCGGTGTTCAGCGAGCTGAGGAGGTAACTTAGCAGAGGGATTTACAACGGACTCTTTACGTACGTTTCCATGTACCTTCTTCTTTCATTTCGCTTGCGGGCTCCGGTGTCCCACGAGAACGGGAGCAGCCGTCCCATCATGTATCATCTCCCTCTCTCACTCTTACCAGCACCACAATCGACCCCTTGACTCGGATTTCTTGCACGTGTACCTGAGCTTCAACTGACCTCGAGCTGAGTTCTTTCTCATTCTGATCTTACTGACCTTTAATTGCTAGAGCTCGTATCTTGTTCACGCGAGCGGGGATTCGGTTGCACGACTCGGCGTCGTTATCGGCACGACCTGGACACACCTCGGTCTACACCAGGACCAACCTACTCTTCGTCAGTGGAGCCCACTGCGAGGGGTGTCGGTTTTCCGCTGCTGGTACACAAGCTGAGTCTTCCTTCTTTTAATTACCCTCCCCCGAGTCTCTCGTTCGCAAATGAGCGCTCTGCTTTGACATGGCGTCGAACTATCCTCCCGTTCCCCTTCTTTATTCGATTGCATCGTCTGGAACCACCCCAATGCTCCTCCTCGTCCGAATGCCGATCCCACGCACGCCAAATGCTCCCTATTTCGATGAGCGCGGTGTTCGAGCTTTCCTCGATCTAATTTTGCAGCATGGTGCAAACGCGGGCATTACGAACGCTGACGAACTTGTTACCTTCATAGTGCGATATTCCTCCGACCGAGTCCGAGAAGTCATTCAATACATACCTGAGCTTGATGACGACACGCCGAATCGGACTTGGACAGCGGCGCGAGAGCAGATGCTGCTTCTGTATGGATGTTCGGATGATGAGCGGTTAGTTTCGGAGCGCGAACTGATCGAATTCTGTCGTGAGCAATCAGCTAAGTCTCCGTATCGTACCAAGCAGCAAGTCGAGCAGTACTTACGGGATTTTCAGTGGATCGCAGCACCTCTCCTCAAGCAGCACGAAATTACGGTTGCGCAGCGCGATTTCTATTTTGTGAGCGGTACTGTACTATTTCGACCAAGTGTTCACGCCTTGTGACCTGTGACCACCTCTGTTCATTTGCCATCAGTTCATCGGGCTCGGGGACCTGTGACACCTACTTTCAAGTGTTCATTTGAGATTGCGCATCATGAATGGCGGGGAATCGCGCTTCGACGCGTAAATTATTGCATCCGATTATCATCAATCCGACGATCCCATACAAGCAATTTTTCTGTTCCTCCTGAATTCCCAATGGCCTTGTTCGACAAAGGAGATTGGGTCTCCCAAGGAAAAATATGGCGAGACATTCCCCCGCACGTCTAAAGAGTCTGTGATCAGGACTTTGTCATTCCCGCAGCCATGGCGTCAAAAATCCTACCTCAGGATGGGCTTTTCCTCACGGCGGTGAACACATGTGGGTGCAGTAGATGATAGAGTTGTTTGACTCACTGTTTAATGTACTGTGGATCTGTCTGCTTCAAAAATTGTGAAAGTGCCGTTCAAACTCATAAAAAACTGAGATTCCGGGGAGAAATTTTCGATTTTTTAGCTACAAAAATATTTAAACGGCCCACTGTTCAGTCGTGTCGGTGACCTGTGACTACTTTTACCAAGTGTTCAGTTCGGTGGGTGCTGTGACCTGTGACTGAACACTTGGTCGAAATAGTACAGTATCCCGACGTCTATCAAGCAATGGTTTATTTCTCGAGTCCCTGAGTCCAAACGTACGCGATCCAACCCAATCGCATTGACTGACTCATTAGCCATTCTATACGACTATTTCGATCCCGACACACTGTTCCCCGACCTATGGGACGAGCTCAACGACTCCTTCGAGCCTGCCGCCACGATTTCTTCATCGACTGCGCCTCCTACGCCGCCTCTCACTTCGACTGATTCGCTCGCGATCACGGTGCCCTTCCAGCAAGTAATTCAATCTCCAACATCTCTAGCTCTCACCGCGTTCGTACCACGCGCCGCGCCTGATCCGGTTCCAACGCCAGAGTTCCCGAACGCGCCTGTGTCTATTCCTGCGTCATCTGCAGCTCCATTTTCCGCGCTCGATACCCCTAGCTCACCGCAGATGGAAAAAACCCTCTCAGGACTCGACCATGCTCACGATTTACACGAAGATCCAAGTGGGGATGATCAACACGAAGTACTCCCCTCTGCGCACCTCCCTGGAACCGTGATACGGCATGCGGAGTTCGGTACAGCCCAGCCGCCACATATCGAGCAACGTGGGGAGCGTCCAGTCTATTTCTGTGGCATTAATAAGATGACTGACCACCTTTCTGAGCCGATTGTCCAACGAGCCATCTCAAGCGAAGGGTCAACGCACCAAGCTACCGAGCTAAGTGTTTTGTCTGAGTCCACCGCTAGTTCTAATGCCCTCGATGACGCTTCCGCAATACACCAGAAGTTCTGCGTCAAGTCGAAGATGCTGTGGCGAGGTTTCGTGCTCGTGAAGCTGCAGAGCGCTACGAGTCTCAGATGAGTCCGACTCAGATTCACCATTTAGATGACAATGATTCCGGCGCGATCCTAGGCACTGACGTTGATGACGATAGGGAATATACTTATTCTTGCGATCCAGGCTGGGATATCTGCGAAGACTACCTCCCGTGCAATATTCAAGCTGGTGATGTCGATGAATCTCTCACGCTAAGTACAGCCGCTTGTGTCAAGTTTACTGACCGGGTTTCGGAGCTGCGTTCTGCGCTTGATCAAGTCAATTCTCTTCAAATCTCGGCAAGCCCGGAGATGCACGACGCTTTGCAGACATCGCACGACAGATTAATGAAAGACTCAGCCAACATTTGGCGGGCACATCCTCCGATTGTACCGAGTCTCAGCTAAGTTCAATTTACTCTTCCGATGAACACGACTCTGGCACCATTACAGATAGTGAAGTCGAGAGCATCTTCGATCGTGTACCAAGGCTTGAGACGGGTGTGGAAACCGATACGCTGAGTTCTTATTCAGATCATGTAGACTCTGACCGCGTTTTCAATCTCGGCCCGGATTCCTATGAAGATTGTTCCCCGTGCGATGCTCAAGTCACCGAACTCGCCACTGCGCTTGACCTGAATACAGAATTCGGCGCAGACTCCGAATCTGAAGCCCTCATTCCACAACGCGGAGATGATGAGTCACCGGTCTTTATTCCTTGCACGTCGTATATTGACTTCTTTGTTCCTGAGTTGTTTGATATACAGCCTATGCTCCCTGTTCGCGAATTGACTGACCTCAGTGCCCCAGGAGACAATCCACCCGACTATCAGCCGCCTGCTTCGATCTCGAGTTCACAGACCAAGCGGGCCGAAATAAAAGCTGAGTACCTACAGTTTATTGTCGCATGGATCATTTTGTGCTGGAATTTAATCTCACAAGGTTTCTGGCTGGTCAAGACTGCGTTCCGGTTTACGGACAATCCCGGTGAATTTGGAGACGGTAACATCGACGTTTTCGCCGAGCCGGCGCCCCCAGATAAGAGTTTCAGTTTTCATTTCGATCTATTCGTTCCTCCCGAAAGTTCTTTGGATTCAGAGTTGACGGATACTGTTGTACAGGATATTGCCGATTTTTCTACAGCCCCACCTCATGTTCAATTCAGCGAACTCGATTACCCACGGAAAAACACAACTTCTGATTCGGTTCACAGCCACGAACACGATTTTCAACATGATTTGCGCAAGTCCTTTATTTCTTTTGAGCCTTCCACCGAGTACCCGAGCAACCACGAGCCTTTTAAACGAGCTGAGTCACAGCCTTTCTTACCTTGCGCATCCTACGTGGATTTTTTTGTTCCGCAGCTATTTGACCCGAATTTGGAGTTCGTCCGCATGTCGGATGATGATTTCGAGCGAAGTATCCCAGTGGAGTGTCCCGAGCCTATCGACGATCCCCCAAGTTATCAAGACTTAATTCTCGCAACCGAGCCAAGTTTGCATTCGCACGTCCGAGGATCAGAGCTGAGTGCTTAGTAAAATCTCTTCTTTACTTGTTCTCTATCGTGTTATGTGCTATCCTTTTCTTGCGTTGCTGTGACTTCGATTCTTTGATTGTGTCATTTCCATCCGAGCGGCATGCTGACCCTTATGGGAGGAGATGTGGATTGCATTCTCTCACAGGAGGAGACTTTCTGTAGCATGAGCACATTCGAGTTCAATTCGACTTCTTGCAGCAAGCTTCTCAAACCACAATGGAACAGGGACAAGTGGGGGGACAAGAAAGCGACTTCAGAGAATGAAGTGAAAGGACACCTTGCGGCAAGACAACTATCCGCGCCAGGGTATAGCGGTGGCTTAGTGGGCAAGCTTGTATGAGGGACTTCAAACTTCCTGTTCTATTCTATCGGACATCTCTGGTCTCCGCTCTTGCCAGACACACTGGTCTCGCTGCAGTTCGGACATCTCGGTGATAAGCCATGTAAAAAACCATATGTGGAAGCCCGCAATTTGCGATTTTCACTTAAAGACAACACGCTCACGAACCCAATAAGAGTTAACGTGAGCCTCAAACGGTTAACTACCAGTCACATAGCATGGATTGGCTTTCCAAGATATCCGAGATAACATTGCTGGTAAAGCGTGAAGTCTGAAGCTATCTAGGAAAGTCTCTCGAATAACCAGACAGTACCTGGGAACCCAGAAGCGCTGATGCTAGACTTGGACTCAGAGCATAGTGGAGATCATAATTTGCATCATTCAAGACAACTCAAGATAGTTCCAGGAACGCCACCAAGAATTGTGATTTGCACTTGCTTTCCGAGATTGGGCTGATGCGCTGAATCACGAGTCTGGCGCTACGGATCGAACAGCACGGGTGATTCCGGGGCCTGGACAAGGTCTAGAGCCATGAGCCATAGAAACGGCATGTTGTGAACGGTCACGTTGTTTCCGCTCCGGAACACATGCAACCCAAGCGAAACACGGAGACGCAGAATTGGGCAACATCCAAATACAAGCGGACAACCTGAGCCAAAATCCAAATACGAGCGGACCACATGACAGTAGCACAGACTTCAACATACTCCCAAACGACCACCACAGGGCGAGTGGATACCCAGCCAGCACAGGAATCACAGACTGAGCATAGCTGATACGAGCAGACCATGGAAAACATTTCAGTAACGTTCAATAGAAGACGAGCGGACAGGGATTCCGAATCCAGCAGGCAAACACATACGAGCAGACGCCAGGAGAAGATGGTTCCGGTTTTCAAACGCGAGCGGAGGAAATGACGGAACCGAACATGAGCGGGAACTGCGCAGAAAGATTAACGGAACCGAAACAACCGAGCGGAACCGACGCATTGGAGCGGAGGATGGGAATTGGGATTGAAACGGGGATAAAAAGACAAGCGGGTGCGGTACTGAACGAGAACGAGCGGGAGCGGGACCGAGAAGAAGGCAAGTGGGACCGAACCTGGGACATCTGCTCGAGATGAAACGGGAAAAGGGCTACGGAAGGCCAGCCGAATTGTAGAAGTACATCACGTAGCACACGGTAGCCTTTCGAGGCAAAACATATATAAGAGCGGAAGATGCTCTGGAAATACATCTACTTTTCCCAGAATCTAAAGCGCCACTCTCGAGACCACCAGAGAGTCGGCAACTTAGCCAATCAATACTCTAGAGAAGAAAGGTCTTCCGAGGCCGTAGCTCTCGCTCTTCGAGTTGTCCCTTCGGAATATATCATCGCCAGCTGCCCGACAGCCACCCAAGCAGCAGGAGTTACTCTCTGCTCCACCCCCAATCTTGAATGAACACCTCCCTCGCCTTCGTCGAGGCAGCACTACCCCCACGAGTGGCCAGTAGGCTCTCCACTCGAGCGGCCTTCGTGTCTCTGCCCCATCTCAACGGCGGCTCGGTCATATATCGAACGTGGATTGGATAGTGCTCCGTAGAGGTTTAAAGAAGTAGGAATTTTGGTGATAGGACGAGCGGACACTCCTCCGCTCCACAACAGAACACTCCTACTTGGCACGGACACTCCCAATTGGGACACGTAATCTACCTAAACACATATCCCCTGGTAATTTATAGTGAACCACCCCGCATCACATCTTCCCCGCTCCTATGCCGGTTCAGATTTTAGAACGGGACACCTATAGACTACTAGGAAGGCTTTCTAGCTATGCTAAATACGTACACTAGTTAGCGACCCACTCTCCACTCCTACGTTTATTACTATACAAATGTACGGACCCCAAAAACTACCCACAAATCAATTACCACATACTGTTGACTCGTTAGTCTCGTGCAGCGACTCCTTATTTCCCCCAGAGGAGTAAAGCCTTGCGTTCAATCGCATCTAAGCAGTGAAAGACTTGTCTGAGGCAGACCGTTTTGGAAAGTGCTAAGGGTGGACCGTCCTGTGAATTGTACCTTGTCTCGGAGTGGACCATTCCACCATTTTCTAGAGGCAGACCGTCTCTTGTAAAAACCAAACCCAGTTCCTTGGAACACAACCAAGCCGGTCTATAAGGCCGTAACCCACGCATAACACACAAAACCCGTTCATCTTTGATTGTGAACTTCGGTTCCATTCACCAAGAGGCAGACAAGTCTCCTGAGCCCTATCTCGGAGAAGTGACCTACGTGCTCGCCTAGACTATAACAGGTCTAATACTTGACCTACACCCTGAACTTACACTTTTCACTCTGGACAAGAGAGAGAGTTGGTTGATTAGTTAAAGTGTTGATTGTTTAGATTTTATATCTTTCTGAGATTCATTTGAGCAGTTCACCTGCACTTGGAGTGAGAGTCTTTCATTGGGTCTCCAGTCTGACAGACGCACTGGTCTTCTTAAAATGAACAAGGAGCTCCAATGGCGGAATGGATGGCCAGCTTGGCAGGCTAGCGCTTACTCTATGCGGTGAGGTGGCTCAACGCTCTTATTCTTCCTCAGTAACGTTCTGCACTGTCCGCTCGTCCTATCACCAAAATTCCTACTTCTTTAAACCTCTACAGAGCGCTACCTAATCCACAATCAATATGACTGAACCGCCGTTTAAGATGGGGCGAAGACACAAAGGCCGCTCGAGTTGAGAGCCAACTGGCTGCTCATGGGGGTAGTGCTGCCTCGACGAAGGCGAGGGAGGCAGTTGGTCAAGATCGGGGGTGGTGCAGAGAGTCGCTCCTGCTTGGGTGACTGTTGTGCAGCTGGCGACAATATTCCGAAGGGTTAACTCGATGAGCAAGAGGTGCGACCTCGGAAGACCTTTCTTTTCAAGAGTACTAGCAGTTACCCGTGTCTTCGCCACGGACAATTGACAACCTGATTTGTAATATTCTAGAAGTTTTCCAGTGCTTGCTACGGCGGTGATGGAATAAGGGTAAAATGTTGCATTTTCTATAACTTCCCGAGACATGAAACTTGAACGATTGAGAGTCTGAAGACGCCGCTTGTTGCTAACCTTCAGTTGGCCTCATAGCCAGTTTATCCAATCAGTAATGGTCTTTGGCTTGCACTCATAGGAAGAGCTATTGGCAAGCTACCCATGTGGACGAAATGACTTGAGTCCAGGACACTATGTCAAAACATGTTATGTGATTCTTCTGTACCTTAACTAACCTCCACAACTCATTCTTTCAGTGACTCGATCATGGTACCAACACCCTAATTGACGGTTCAATTCATGCTCCTCCTCGGAGGAATTTTGACTGCAACAATTCCCTTAGACACATTGACTCCTCTTGTATCTCAACGCCATCACGAAATGTCTTCGTCTGCCTCATACTGTGTACCGTTGTAATCTGTGTTCCTGAAAAAATGGTTTCATCGACCGAACATCTGTTTGCATTTGCCGCTGCAGACTCTCAAATTCCGGATAGACCATCCCCTTGTTCCGCGTGCTAAGAATTATTTTGTTGCCTCGAGTCCTGAAGGTTTCAGAAGTTCAGTTGAGTAGCCTAAGAATGAATAATCAGGCTTCATTGCGGCCGCATCTGCCTCCATACCTATCTCGGATTGAAGTCTGGATGGAGCTTGGTGTTCTTTCTCGTTACCCAACCCGAGGAATTATCAATTCCACAGTTTGTTGGAAATTCAACCTCTCGACGATGCCGAGGCATGCCGAGATCCTCTGCGCTTTGCCGCTGGTGAACGACCATGCCGGCATCAAAACAGCCTAGCCGGCCCATCGCAACAGAGCCCGACAATTGTCGGCATTAGTGGGAGTGCCAATGATTCTGGAATAGAGTGTATTAGATATGGATTTGATGGGGATTTTTTTTGAGCGAGATGGCCATGAGATTTTGTGAGGTGCAAGCGAGAATACTTTACCCCGAAATCTCTCATACCCGTCACATATATACTGATCCCGTGCACTCGTCACAATCTTCGCCGAAACGTCCACACCAAGCCGCTATGCGCGTTTCTCCTCTAATTATCGGCGATGAACGTAATCTAACCAACGGTTGGTAACATGGGATAGCGGCATGCTTGAGTACTGTGGTGGTTTGGGAGAGAGTCAGTTGATACTTCACAAGTCACGTTGGCGTGTTTGATATGTGATGTCACTTTTCACGGATTCCAACAGTTTTGTGGAGTGGGTCGTTCAGTGAGATTTTGTGAGATTCGGTTTCGATTAAGCGAAAAACGCCAAGAAAATGGGCATTTTGCGAAATCTAATACACTCTAATGCCAACTTGCGGAATTAACAGATCTCGGGTGAGACAAAACTCACCATCGTGACATTAGAAATAGTACTTCACGGAGCACTGGAACCAGTCTGCGCAAATTGCAACATCTCGACAGTCAACTGTGGAGTTCATGTCTTTCATTCCCACAGGCGCCACTTTGTCTAGACAAACCACGCTTTTCTTATATAGACACAACTTTCTTATATAGCTGCGGATGTCTTGTGTTTGCCGACACCTTCCGCAGTCGCGGGCGATATCCGCGTTTGCTCGGCGAAATCAACATCTTAACGGAAGCAAGAAATCAACATCCGGACAAACTCGTATCCACTTACGGAGGAACCCGGTTTGCCGCTTCATTTGCTCCACTTTGACGTTTGTCCTCGACACCCACCTCTTTTCTTATATAGATTTGTTGGCCAAGTCGCCAACTCTCTTGTGGTCTCAAGAGTGGCGCTTTAGATTCTGGGAAAAGTAGATGTATTCTTCGAGCACCCTCTGCTCTTATTATACAATTCGGCTCGGAAGGCTACTGTGTGCTACATGATGTACTTCTACCATTTGGCTCTCCTTCCATAGCCTTTTCCTCGCTTTTATCCCCATTTCACTCCTAATTCCCATCCTCCACTCATGCATCAGTTTCACTTGCTTGTTTTGGTTCTGTTATCCTGCCTGTGCAGTTCCCTCTCATGTTCGGTCTCGTCGTCTTTCTCCGTTTGCTGTCTGAAGACCGGATTCGAAACTCCTGTCCGTTCCGCTCGTCTTCTATTGCCTGTTACTGCAATGTTTCATGGTCTGTTTGTGTCTGTTGTGCGTAGTCCATGATTCCTGTGCTGCCCGGAGTATCTGCTCGTTCTGTCCGCTTACGCTTCCAACGGCTAACTCGTTATGTTCCATGCACATAAAGCTCCATGTATGCTCCAGTCTCTCTTACGACCTTGTTCTTGGCCGTGAGTAGGTGTTCTTTTGTCGACAAACCCTTCCTCACAAATCCTTTTTTCTCTCTTCGGGTGCCATTGCGCCGGGAACGTCAGCAAGCAAGTATCTTTCATCACACTATATTCCACTTGATGATTGGCTATTTTAGATAAACCCTACCTCCCTGTCTTCAATGTCGGTGCTCCACGTCCTGCCGGCGATTTCGACAGCGCGATGCATGAGAAGAAATCTCATTGTAAGTGTCTGTCTCATATTTAGACAACTTGAGATTAACCCATTACCCAGCACTACGGCTTTGTGTCTGTGGCGAGTTTTCCTTATGTCAATCCCCATCTACCTCTGCTTGCGTACCATGCCTTATGACCGCACATTCTATGACTTCATTGAATATTATTCGTGATATTTTACTTGACCATTATACTACCCGCTCCTGTGTCTCCGTATTCCATTCCGCTTTGCCATCAATTAAGAGGTCTCTTGGATTGCATGCTATGCCGACTTCTGGTATGAGCTTAGCACAATGTAGACGTGTTCTCTTGCACCATATTGCGACGAAATTTTGCGCAGATCATACCGTGGGTGTGTCGATCAATCCCAGGTCAGATCGCTCAGCTTGTAGAGCTTTGTGCAAGGACTTCAGTTGCGCCACAGAAATGTTGAAAGCAATTTTGAATATTGTCCTCGATGCTGATCACTAGCCGATATCAACTGAAGGATTTTCCCATCTAGCTGCTGCTCTCAATATATCTGTCCCTGGTGCCCGTAATTTGCGATTCAAATTGTGTGCTGCCCTGAAAACACATTCTGCAAATATTGCATCCATTAGTCCCGATATCAGTTCTTCTGCATCAGTCGCAGGTTTCTTCCATTCATTTGAAAGCCATCGGAAGCCCGTTCTGCTCTCCATTGTTGATTTGCGTCGCATTCAAGTCTCAGATAATCGTTCTGTTGACTCCCTCCACCGCCAAATTACCCACCATATCCTGTCTTGTGATTGCACTCAGTTCTCTCAACCACATCCACTAGTTTCCCTCCCGGATGGCCTGTCATTTTCCTACTGTGCCGATGTTTGCAATGAACGGAAAGTTGATAATATCGATCCTGATATTCATGTGCATAATTCTAAATGCCGTTTATGGGAGTAAAATTTCCTCTAGTCCTTGCGCCAAGTTTTGGCAAATCTCAATGTTGAGTATGACAACGACAATTGCCTCCCACAACTACGGCCAAAGCTCAAGAGTCACATTCTCAAACTGCGCAAGGGGAAAGACACAGAACGGATACAGCGGTAGATACATGACAAATTGGTAGAGAAAGTGGAACGACCTGAGTCAGTTCGTCGATCGTGGCCCCAACTTGTACCACAATCTCTGAAAAATAAAATTCTCTGCCTGTTTCGCAATGCAACTAGTTCGGAGTATCTCTCTACTTTCACTTGTGCTGCATGTGCTGGTATCTCTTTTCTAACCAATGGCAGTCCGCCATCTCTTTGTCTGCAAATCATGTCATTCTGCATTGAAAAACAGAAAGTTGCATGCATTGGCTCTGGCAAACAAAACATTTCTCGGCCCTGTTCCAAGTGAACTGAAGAATCTAACCATAATTGAAGAGGCCATGATTGCGCGATGTCGATCAAAGTGCTGGATTGACAAACTTAGAGAAGAGAACCAGGATCTTGACCTTCGAAATACTCAGCGCGGTAATCACGGCCATGTTATTATCATCTATCCACAGCACAGATCGCTGACATCCTGCCGCCTTCTGTTGAAGAGATAGCCGAGCCAATTCACCTGTAAATTCCTTGACCGACCTCATACATGAGGATACGTTGGGGTCATACGTATCCTCATATATGAAGTCTTTTTCGCTTCCACGGACTGGCTCAAGCAGCCAATTCCACCAATTCGACGGGGGCCTGGGTGGGCGAAAACACTACATTTTCCATCGTTTCGACCCTTTTTAATGATACCTTAATAGGGTCAGTAAATTTTGTGACCCCCGTGAAATTCCCTCGCTTCCACCAATTGGGGTCGGTAATTTTTGTGACCCGCTGAAATTCCACCACTTCCACCAACTGGGGTCAGTAATTTTTGTGACCCGCTGAAATTCCACCGCTTCCACCAACTGGGGTCAGTAATTTTTGTGACCCGCTGAAATTCCACCGCTTCCACCAACTGGGGTCAGTAATTTTTGTGACCCGCTGAAATTCCACCGCCTCCACCAACTGGAGTCAGTAATTTTTGTGACCCGCTGAAAGTCCACCGATTCCACCAACTAGAGTCAGTAATTTTTGTGACCTGCTAAAATTCCACCACCTCCACCCACTGGGGTCAGTAATTTTTGTGACCCGCTAAAATTTCACTGTCTCCACCAACAGGGGTCAGTGGTTTTTGTGACCTGCTAAAATTCCACTGTCTCCACCAACTGGGGTCAGTAATATTTAAAAACCTATACAATTCCACTGTCTCCACCAAGTGAGGTCAGCAATTTTTGTGACCCAATAAAATTCCACTGTCTCCACCAACTGGGGGTCAGTAATATTTAAAAACCTATACAATTCCACCGTCTCCATAGCAGCTCATATGGTCAGATTAACCAGTTACCCTAGCCATTGCCGTGAATTTGATGGCTGTCTGACCATTGCCTTAAAATTGATGGCTATCTGTATTGCAGGTGCTATAGCTGCCCTACAATTGATGGCTGCCCGTGTTGGGTTGCAATTGATGCCTGGTTGGTTTAAATGTCTATATTTGTTCAAAAAGTGTCAGCTCTCGGAAAATATTTTGCATTTTGTGGGTCAACAGGGCTGCCAATTGCAAAATGCCATAGATGACTCTTGTAGCCCTTGATGAGCTCTACAATTTGGGTATAGGGATCAAAGGTTTGGCCGATGACTTTCCTTTTTGGGATACTAACGCTTTCTTCCCAAAAAGGAAATTTTCTACATCAACCCTTCCCTGGTTCATAATTCAACCATTTTGGATGGTCTAACCCTATAGGCATGTTGTTTCAGCTTCTTTGAACCCAAATGGGACACAGTAGAGCCTATTACAGTGCAATAATAGGGTGAAAATGGCGAAAATTGATAAATTTTGTTCTGGCCATAATATCTTGGGGATATACCAATGGAAATAGCTCCTGGATGTATTACATTGTTCCCTTAGGCTAAAAGGACAGCCTCCAGGTGATGTCTTATATTCTTCTGATGAAAAACATCGCAATTTGGCCCTACATGGAAATTGCACCCTGGCCCTATCATGCCCTCCTCCATGGTGTGAGATATCCCAAATCACACCTTTTGGCATTGACTCATGTAGTTATAGTAGTAAAGTAGACAATTGACACCCAGGGCACCCTATACCTCTTGATTTAAGGTGATCTTGTTTCATATTCTTATTCACCATATTCAGCATGCCAAAGGGTCATAGATGATGTTCTGAAGGCTCTTACTGATTGTCCCAAGGTATATGAACAATTCTGAGCCAAAATGCAGGCCAGTACATGATGGTAAAACTCGAAAATACCAAATGACACTTTGTGCTTATTTCATGAATAGGGCACCAAGGAGGCCATTTAGTGCGAAATAAACAATGAGAAGGGCATGGCCTGTTTTCGATAAAAATGGCCATTTTCTGAGCAATTGCGAGCTCAAATGACATGGTATTGACATGATCCAAAGTGGAAATCTGCACTACTCGACGAGTACTTTTCGACTGTGATAACAGATTTTTCCCACACACCCTCTACAAAAAGTCGGTTTCAAAATCTAAGCAAAAGTCGGGTACTCTACGAGAATTGCCCTTTATGGAAGTCGGTTAACATACCCAAATGTCTTCTATTTATCCATACTTTTGGTCTACAAGTTGTTTGGAGTGATCTGATGCGCCCAACATCGAAAACCACCGGCGCCATTACTTTTGGCGAGCGCAAGTACAATAGAGACGGACAAACCTCCTCAATTCATGATAGGTTAACAATGCTTGTTAATCTTCGTTAATCTTCGGAGCATAAATGATTGTTGATATTATGTCCACCGCTCTTTGACCAAGTCCGCCCCCCATTCTGCGACCACATACGTTGCTGCCTGGGTGTGAGCACTAGGAATGAAAGGCTTCGATGTGGTCCGTTTTTATGAGGACAGGAAATAGTGATTTTTCGCCCACCATGATGGAAGCATCGATGATGCTAACCCCACTTGCGCCCTTCACGAGTAGGTCGGGATTGACCTGTACCACATGAGGACGAAGAACAGGTGAGCTCTTCGGACAGATCCAGATTAGTCCGAGACTTGCCACTCCATATGATGCATCTTTTGCCGACATCGCTGCGGTCGAAACAATGTGTCCAGAAGAGCTACCGGTGTTTCGTATAAATTCGTCCAGTGCGTCCGTCGTCATATTCAACAAATCAATAGTGGGCGCAATAATGTAGTCCTTCCACACTGGCACTTCAACGAATCGATAGGCCTTTTTGATTGATTCTCGAGCGGCGAACAGATCGAAATCAGTGACCAAGAGTCCTGGATCAATAAGTGGAGAGTCGAAGGGATTATTACTCTGGAGGGTGATAGAACCACCTGAGTTTCGATTATCAAAAGTACGACTGGCATAGTTGGAATTTGGGAGAACGTACGGCTAGTCGGTGTGAGCATGATCATCCCAAAACTCATGAAGTTCCCAGTCGGCCCGGCCCCAAATCCACCACCCGTCTAATAAAGCACATTAGCCGACAGCCGAGGCACATGAGCTCCTTCAATGTACTCCGACGAATATCTCGATATGAGGCGTTTTAGGTCCCGCGGATGGATCCGTGACGTTCTCAAAAATAGGCGAGCTCGCATCCAAGCGCGTCCAAGCAATGTGCGTCACCGGGACATTGGTAAACGGGCCAGTGTGAGTTGCATTCCATTGTGCATACGCCTCGTTGAACAGTTTCACATTTTGTTCTATGGGATCGATGGTTTGCGTCGAGTTCACGGACCACGTGGCGAAGACCATTGGTTGGTCGGTGGCATTTTGACCGACGCTGGGGAGGTCCAAGACGGAAGGAATACCCAGGCCTGTTAACGTGTTTTTATCCCCGATTCCAGAGTTCATTAGGATGGCTGGCGTCCCGATCGGCCCCGCCGAAAGGATTATCTCGTTGGCGGCTTTGGCGGTGAATAGGGATCTGCCTGAAGGAGGTGAACTGAGCACGCGCTTGAGAGCAGGATGCATGTACCTTGCGAAAATTCCACCCCTTCGAAAGATACAACGCCTTTGGTGGTCTGCGGACCCACGAGCCTCAACACTTGTGCGTTCAGCAGAACATGCAAATTCTCTCGCTGTATTAATTTTGGGGCCAAGTATGATGTTGCGGAAGAGCTGCGCTCTCCGCCACCGATCGTAGATTGAAACCAACCTTGTACCCTATCAATTCAAAAGAAACGAGGTAAAGATTCGGAAACCTACCGACGCCCAGCGGTTCTCCGGAGTTGTAATCCAAATTGAAGGGGAATTCTTGAGGGGACTCGCGGGTGGTTTGAATGACCTGATTCTCGAAAATGGGCCACTGAGAACCGCTGAGACTGACAGAGTTTATTCCGTGTGTACTGTGCACAGCAGGATTGAATTCACCACACGTGTCATGGTTGTCCGCAGGCGGCGTCCATTTATAGCAACTAACGTAGGAGATGGGCGAGAGCTCACTGTGTGAAGTACAACCGCCCAGGATATGTGCTTATCGGAGAGAATTAATGTTTCTCTTAACGCATTAGGTACAACCAAGTCTTACCTCCCGGATATGGAATTGACCGGTTATTCAATCCAACTTGCAGCGTCGTGGTGTAATTCCATTCGTAGATGTTGAGTCCACTAAGCAAATTATTCACGAAGAAGGGGACGATGGAGTCTATCACTCCTTCGTTGCTACACGAATCAATCGCACTCGCTGAAGGAATGGGTTTCAGGGACTCACGAGACTCCTGCTTCGAGTACAAGCACAGAGAAGTTCCGATCCTCAGTCAATCTATTGGCGACAACATTGCCCGCGGCTCCGGCTAGGTTTCATCGGTAATTAGCCTTCGCATCTCGTCCTCGCGAAAAAACGGGGTCGTACCTCCGACGATGACGAAGTCATAAACGAGGCCAGGGAGATCGGAAACGTCCTCGTATATCTTGGCGAAACATTCCCCAGCGAGGCCGAGCAGAAACAAGGGGATGAGCATCTTCTGCGTGCCGTTGCAAACCCAGACCAGTAGCACATATATATTAGCGTTAGAAGGCTCCAACAACCGGTCAGAGCGGATGGTCATGTAACGAGGAATAGGTGCGGAGGCTTTATTTCTCAGCGCAGCGATTCGCGGCAAAGATGTTTGATAGTGGCGGTTACGGGGCTTCTGCCGCGAAGTGTTAAATTTTCTTGCGAGGAGAGCAATACGCGAGGCGAGGTTGGACCAGTCCGGCCAGATAATATTTGGAGTGGGTGAGATGTAGAAGAAATCCATCGTCGGTGCAGGCCGCTCGCCGTCGAATGGTCTCATCTCCTCGTCAGATTGGTTTGGGGATCGTGGAAATGGGAGCGGTGATAACGAGTGCAGACGTCGACATCAGAGAAAGAAAAGCCATAAGGAGCGAGTAATTTGGCCATTGCAGTAATAAATCCGGGCGCGATTCCATAAACGATGACATATGTATCAGGTCAAGAGATGCACTGTGCCGTCACGATGGAAAGTACAATTCGCCAGAATCACCACAGAAGTCGAGTGACACGGGGTGGATCGCTTCGTAAGTATATGGCTGGTCGTTCCGTCTTTAGTCAGTTGCTTTTAGTCCCTTATTGCTGTCACCAAAGGGTTCGAGCGTCCCAGTGGCCGCGGCGGAAAAAACTTGAAGAGAAGGGAGAGAGCACAGCCACCAAACATGGTCAAAGCTTTACACTCTCCAAATATCACGTGTCTGGAGCGCGTCGACTACATCAGACAAACACAATGCGAGAATAGGTTCGGAGCAAGCCTGTCTCCGCGCCGGCAAGCCGGTGATTCTCGGAGAGAGGCTTGGTACAAACTGCCAAAAAAGGGTGATGTGTTCAAACTGGGTTTTCTCCACCATTTCAACTCAGATTCTCATAGTCTTGCCCGAGAAAATGTTTATTAGATGTCCTAGAAGATACCTGGCAGCTCAAATTGAGCCAATGACCCATCACTATTGGAATGAATCCGATTTTTGCACGGGAGGATGCGCTTCCAATTTTCATCAGGCAAAACAAGTTCATTTGGAATTCTGTTGATTTTATGGGCTCGATAGACTCAGAGAAAAAATTACAGTAGGTCTCCCACCAAGTTTTATATCCAAAACTCCTTTCTTCACGCAGGAAATACATTTATGTCCATTAATGATGTGGGTGACACTGCGTGACAGGTGTGACATCCACCTTGTCTTGCCTCGAGCTGGAGAGCTAAGCCAGAATAAAATGGCCGGTGAGTGATTTTGGAACAGGAATAGATTCTATTGGCCCCCGAGAATATTTTTAGGTGAAATGAAGATCTTGAGTATGAATGTAATATCAGTGTAAATATCCCCTCCCTCATGTTCCTGGCCTACAGCATAATAATACTTCCCTATCTGCTTTGAGTGAGCATAGTTTCCAGGTCAATAAAACGAAATGAAGCGAACTGTCTACTTAGATTTTTTTAATTTACCCCGAGGTGGGTTTGGTAGAAGCAATTCAACTTATCAATTTTTGACATCACGCCTTGATAGCGGCGGATCCTCCGGGACTCTGAGCACACATATAAACATTCTGAGTAGGCCAGATCATTTTCGCACTTCCAATGTAGAAACCAGCAACTTGGATCAAAGGGAACGGGGCACTTCCTGAAGCAGGAGACCGGTTTGAACACATTGCCCTTTTTCGTCATCTTGGCACAAGCCCCTTCTGAATTCCCCTGCAAAGCACGTGGATATCATGTGATCAGAAGGCGGCTTGTTCCGAACCTAATGCGAGAACGGTTAAAATGGTTGCAAATGACTTGAAACGGATCACGCGCTCCCACGGCCGCTGCTCAACAACAATGTCCTCCGTATTTGAGCGAAAAGAATGTCGCCGACTCGCCAAGGGGAACAGAGATAGGAAAAAATGATATCACCTGGTGACCTACATTTTTTTTTTTCAGACCGTTGGGCTACCCGGTACGTAAACTCACGTGCTGGGAAAAATTGCCTTTTGTGGAACGGCATCTCCCGCGACAGGTTCGCAATCTTGCCGCGCCCTATACCGCAGAGATAGGATTTCATAGGAATGCTCGCATGGTGGGTGTCACAGTCTCCGTATCTGAAAGAACCATCTGCATCTGATTTCACGCAAGTTGAGTGAAAAATAACTAAGAACATATCTAATTTGAGCTAGAATTCCAACGCACCCATTTAGTTCCACAGTCTTCCGTGCAACATGTAACTATACCTTCATCAAGTCTTCGGAAGGGTTGACAGCTTCCCCAAAGATGCAAGAGCAGTGGTGGAATTTTCTCTGCTTTTGACTTCAATATACCTCACAGTTGCATGTCTCTGTGGGTTAAAAATGGATGAAAAAACCAGGAAGTTGGCTCCGAGGAGAATTCAAAGCAATGTTGAGAGTCACTGCATTGAACAGAAGCCTAGACCGGGAAATGGCGAGGCCCATTGATCTCCCTGACGGCTACATAGACGCGTCTAAGCAGGCATAGCCACACCAGTCTAGGCCCTTGGCCGCGCCTAGACATTGCTTGGCTATGTGCCCAAACCTGCTGAGGCCGGATCAACAGGCCTTGGATTTCCCAGTCTAGGACCCTGTTCAACGCAGCGAGTATTGTGTGACAGTTCGGTATGAGGTAATTTGTTAACAAAGTTCGTGAGGCCAATTAATTATTTCTAGACTTAGAAACACTCGCTATCAAATCAGAATACCCATCTCAACCTACAGAAGGGCCGCAACATTTTGGTATACATTATTTTTGACCGGCTTTAGGCTGCCCGAGATGCCCGAAATGCCTCGGGTTTGAACGCGTTTGAACGCAAAACCGAACCTGAACCTATGTTCAGGTTCAGCGAGTGCCTGAACCGAACGCGGGGTATGGGTTCAATGTTCAGAGCGAAGGGCCCTTAACCCAAACCGAACCAAACTTTGCCAGCACTATGTTAGGCAGTTGAGAAAATTGCCAGGGGGCAGGGTGTCGTCGGGTACCTGCTGAGTGTCAGCACTATCATGTTGCCCTGCCATTTTGTACGACTAAATGGTGGCTGGGGCCGTGACCCAGCCACCTGTGCCACAGCCACCATTTCATGGTACGAAACAGCCGGGCAACATAGTAGGGACTTTAAATACAGTACAGTGGACAATCGGACTTCGGGGATTGATTTTTTTTTTAACAAGGTAGCGATAGGATCGCAAGGCCCAGTAACTCAGTGCTCCTGAGTCTGCATAGAACAAGAAATGCGGGTCAGTACTCCGAAGTGTTCCCCGTAAATGTATTTGTCAAGCTTTCGTGCTCTTTTTACAGTCGGCACAGCTAAGTAACTGACGAAATGAGAAACTGAGCGACCCTGATCTGAACTTCGGATTGCGACCAGGTCGTCTGACACGAAACCGGCTGGTAAGTACAGTATATTGTCCATGATTATTGTATTATAATATACATCGAACGAAGGGCAAGCTGCGCGAACGTATCGTGCAGATCTAGTAAGTACAATAAGCTAAAAACCGATAGACTAGAAACAAAAGAAGTGTATGACCAGACGCGAATATAATTGCGGATGGGCTAGCGTGCATGAGGCGCCGAAGTAGTCCGTGAGGATCGCGGCTCGCTGGTGGAGACAGTCGCGCCGCGCTTGCTTCTGGGACTGTTCCACAACATGGACGGTGATGGAGATGGAGAGAGACGGAGCCCAGAGTCTAAACCAAGGATAATGAATGCGAATTCAGGGCTATTCGAGTCGACGTACGATATGCATGCGTCCCCATGGGCTTCCAACGTGGTGGGAGTGGCGGTAGGCCTCGCGCCATGCGTTGCCCGTTTGTTTCCCGTACAGGGACAGAGGCAGCAAAGATGCATTGGACGGAGAGAAAGAGCATCAATAGAATTGCAAGTTGGGCCATGGCTTAGGAGATTCGGGATAATGTGAATCTTGAAGCACGTACCGCCCTTTATAACTGAGACGGGTGGACAGAGTACTACAGAACACAAGAGCTCTTGGGTTTTAGACGCAGTTTCAAGATTGTTCCTTTGAGGCTGTGATATACTTTCGGGCAATGGAACGGGTACATTTTGCCGGTACCGGGTGGGAATCTTCCTGCATCCCCGAGTAGCGGTGTACTGTAGCCGCCGACTCGCTGCCAATGACTTGCGAAGAATATTTTGCAATCATGAATGACCGAGCACTGAGAACTGGTTGAGAAAAGCGGAAGAGAACAGTGGTCACAGCGGATACAGGCTCTGGAAATAAACTAGGCTTTTAGAGAGAGGGTTCAAGAATGTTCCGTTGAAAACAGCGTGTTTCGCCGATAAGCACTGCATTTTGACAGGTTCTGGACCTAACTTAGGCGAGGTATGCCGAGCCTTTGCCGAGGCGCCCTGAGCTAATGGGGTCCAGGCTCAGATCGAGGAACCATCAAAATGCAGTGAAGGCGGGCATACGGTGCCGATGCCGTGAAACCGGTTGCAACACCGAGAAAAAGCTATAGCCACCGGAGCGTTTTGAATGAATTTAACGATACAAGTCACTGCATTCAGACCCTTCCGCGACCCAAGGTGCGCCTGAGGCGTCGCAGCTGAGCGCGACCGATCCGAGGGCGGACATAGTCCGCCGCGGTCTGCCTCCATTTCCAAATCCACATCTGGTATTCAAATCATCGAGATAAGTAGTGGTCCTTGTGGATGGGGAATGGGTGCGCAAGGTTATGGCCTTCCGATCGTATCTACGTGTCAGAAATCCCAAGCATCGGATTGCACTCACACAAGCTGTCTTATCAGGCCACGCACTTGCCATGGAACGGATGCGGTGGGCCGAGCGTTATAAGGAACAGGTTCCCAAGAAATGGCACTTGTGCAGATTCTGCAAGGACCATCTTGAGGATATCATTCACACATTATTTGTCTGCAAACACCCACCACTGCAACAGATTAGTTGGTGGCGGCAGATACGTGTGCAATAAATAAATAAATACCAGCCTCAATTCCAGCGAATCAAGCAGAGAGGGGAAGAGGAAGAGTGTGCGTGAGTGGCAGCCACCCACTGCACTGATACAATAGCAACACCAGGGATGACGGAGTCCTCTCAAATATTCCTCATCAAAGCTAAGTGGTGAGAATATTCCCAGGCGGTCAACAGCACATAACATGTCAAGGCCGGGACGCAGGGCAGGAGAGGTCCAGCGAAGGTAGGCAGGGTGTGCCAAGATCAGTCAGAGGTGGGACACAAAGCGCGGTGTAGTCTGCCGACCTCGTCTCGGCGCATGGCGGTATAGCACATCATAGGTCTGCCGCCATCATCGCGGCAGACTCTGTTGCGGCACCTCGGCTCAGTGCGCGTCATGGCAGTGCAGCTCGGCAAGCTGTGCCGCGGAGTGGCCTGAATGCAGTGAGTCTCTTTGAGGGGCGATATTGAAAGGTATTGGATGGTATTAAGCATACAGAGATCCAAGAAAAATGAAGGAAGCATGCGGCTTTTGTGCAATGTCTCTATTATAAGAATGTGTCAATAGAAATGAATAATATGAAGAGCTTACCATAGCTGTGAGAGGAGTGGCTTGCTCAAATACACAGAGACACCGATCAATGGAACACAGTCTTATATATATCCCCTTGAATGCTCTCTGAATGGTATGATTGATATCATTCTGACTCGGCATTTCCATTCCAAAATTGAGTCCAAGAGTGAGACTCATCACCTGTCTGCTTGTGAGAAGGCACTATGTGATGAGCACATTACTGTAGGCAGACTGGTATTCTTCCTATGCTGTGTGAGGCCGCACACGGAGTTCGGCCTTTTTCCTTCTCTGCTGTTCTGAGTGCAATTTGGGGCAGTTTGAAAAATCACAAAGATAAAGGCTGTTTAAATTCCTATATCTTGCATTCTGTCATCGGTGGTTGACATTCCGAAATTAAAATTCAATAAAGACAAGGCCGTGACCCATAACTATCGAATCAAGGTAATCTCCGTAGTTCAGGATGTTTGCCGAGATTATTTCCTGAATGGGAAAATTTGCTTCCCAATAGGGAAAAGCCTCGTACACGATGACATTCCCACTTTAAGGAATAATGGCGGAGCTCGGGGACGTCACGCCGGAGATGAATGTTGACCCAAAACAACTATTTGGCTTGGGTTTCTGCAAATCACACTGTAGGCAAGCTCTGTAGCAGCTAAGGTTCAGCTGTCTAAGAGTATATTTCTCCTTCTAATTAATACTGTACTTTTTCGTTCAAATTGACAGGGGGTGTGATGCGTGACCTGTTTTACCTATTCGACATTTTGGCAGCCGCCGAATTTTTGCGGGACACCTCGAAAATTTCGACATTTGAACCGAAAAGTCCGTCTTTTTTGCACTTTGGGTAGTTTGGGGACCTGCGTGACCGCCTGGAGATTTGACAGAGGAGGGCCCATGATAATCGGTTTCGGGGTTTGATACCGAAATTGGCCCTCCCCTGAATCTTGTCCGGACTCTCCCCCACGAGGACTGGCGAGATCTTGTCCGGATCCTGTATCACACCCTCGGATTTTGGCGGAATCTTGTCCGGACTCGGACTCAAACCTCAAAAATTGCCGAAAAAAATCGAAAAAAAATCTATTATAAATCAACCTCATCCTCTTCAATGTCCATGACATTTACATTTGCCTTTCCGCCTCGCTGGACGGCGTTTAGGACGGTCACCATCTGAACCAATTCCCCCTGCTCGGAATGCAACTGCTTATATGTTCAATAGCGCCTGTGCTAACATCTTCTGCACCAGGATCCCAGCTTGGAAGATTACTGGTTGCGTACATGTGCGATGGAGAGTCGTATTTGGGAGGGAGGGTCGCTTCAAATTCCGGCGGAATCTGGATGGCACGGACGGCCTCAATGGCTACAAAGTCCGGAATATCTCGAAAGGTGTGGTTGCATCCAATCCATTCAGATCTTATCCATCGTGTGTTTTCTCGTTGAAGGTCACCGTCATCAACGATGTGTTGGTCCATGGTAGTGCGAAGTAGTGGGTATGAAAATGTTGTAGTATAGAATCAATGTAAACAGTTTGCCGTTCATATGCCACCGCACCATTGCACAATGTACTGCTCCGTGCTTTGAAGATAGTTCTTTGACAAATATATATAGGAAGTCAACCATGATCAAGAAACAAAGCAGACAGACAATGGATTTGACCTCTCGGTTGTCCCACGCAAGCCTTGTCCGGACTGGGTCTCAGACATTTGAGGATCTCGGCCACTCTGTCCGGACTGGCGCATCAAAGTCGGTGACCACGAGGTCCAGATTTGTCCGGATTCTGCTCAAAGGTGGGTCAAGATTTTGAAATTTTTGTCCGGATTGCCGTATGAAGCACCAAAACCAATTATCATGGGCCCTGACAGAGGCCCGAGTGACGCATGACATCGACCAAAGTTCGTGATCGACAGGGGGGTGCGTGATGCGTGACTACTGATTTGAACGAAAAAGTACAGTATTCAAAAGATTTGCATGGTTTGTCCTCTCCTGAGGCAGTTTTTTGACCCGGTCTAGTGTTGTTCTGCTTGGCTTGGCCTCAGCTTGGCTTCATCTGGCTCAGGCTTGGTAAATCTCAAGCCAAAGCCAAAGCCAGGATCAAGCCAAGCCAAGCCAAAGCTATTAGCTTGAGCCATGGCTTGGGTGCCAAAATATTACAAGAAATTTCGGAGCTTCTTGAATTATTGCAAGTGCAGTTCAACTGATCCGTCATTGCAAACCCATTGAAGAAGATAAGAGAAATGAATTTACCGAAGAATCATACATTTCAACTTGTGCATTCCAAAGCAGTTGTTCCGATTCTGGGTGAGTAGTCGTAACAGTGTGTAAATTAGACCAAAATTAGACCTGGTGGGCTCAGAGTCGGTTGTGGGGAGATTTCATAGTTTTTGGAACCAGTTTGGTGCCCCAGATACATCCATCTTTGATGTAAATTGAAGCCATGGCTTGGCTTCGAGAATTCCAAGCCAGCAGCCAGAGCCAAGTGAAGCCAGGAAGATGGCTGGGCTTGGCTTGTCCAGACCATGGCCTGGCTTCTGACTTGAAGCTAGGGGCTAGCATAACACTATTTAAAATTCTGATTGATACACTCATAGCTCTTGAGCAAAGCAGTACCTACATCCTCATCACTACTCATTTATTACGGTCTCCGTACTTTCTGATTGATACACTCGTTTTATCTATGCCTGAGCTCGTCAGAAGAGGAAGAGAGAGTGTTTGGAGACAAATGATCTATTTGGTTGCCATACCTCGCACGGACCCCGGGACAGGGAGGCCGAGCTCAAGCCAAAGGGGGGGGCGCGATGTGGAGGGCCGGAGGAACGGGAAGCTGAGCGGGAGACACAGCCAAATGGAGACGAGCTGAAAGACTGAGGATACGATCGTGAGGGACGTCGATGTAGAGTTTGTACGCGTCGCTGCGCCATCACCCGAGCAGCTGAATCTCGTAGTTGGAGTAGCCGACAGCGGCTGCAGATGTCGCGGCACCGCATCGGTAACACGGCTAGTCCAAGGGAGTGTGCTGGCCAGACTGGCACGCACAGATCATGAAAGATATGGATACAAGTCGTCTCTCGAGTCTGTACGAGTTTCAAAGCCATTGGAAGCCTATATATTTGCCACTGTTTTGCAGCACAAAGCAGTGGCTGGGTCACGGCTAGGACTCCAACTGTTTCCGTTTGAAACCGGTTTCAAATGGTTTTAACCGTTTTTATTTTCGTTTGATTTGCTGGCTGGGCCAAACGGTAAACGGTTAGCAAACAAACGGTTCAAACGGTTTTGAACAACTGACCAACTGAACACAGTTATTGGAATTTGTTTGGGTCTCAACGAGATTCAAAACGGCGAGAAATGTTGGTCCCATTGACTCTTGGGCCAAAATAACCGAGGTGTTGAGGTTGTGGCGAGGTCAATGGCGGCGCTGGGCTGTATCCCAATTGGGAATGATCGCCGCCATTGATGGCGCGAGCGCACCTCTGCACAAGGGAAGAAAACAAGGAAGGCTCTTGTGCACTTTGTAATTTATAAAATTGGAGCATACCACTGTGGAGAAGAGCAGGGGGGATTTTCAGATGAAATCAGGTTCGTTCAACCCGTTTGTTCATTTTCCCTGCCAAAAAACCGTTTGAAACCGGTTTGAAACGGTTTTAAAACGGTTTCCGTTCGATTTGGCCCAAAATTCAAACGGAAACTAAACGGTTGGAGCACTAGTCACGGCCCCAGCCGCTGGGTGGCCGGATCTGCCTGGGAGGCTCCAGACCTCCTTCAGCAGTCCATAAGTTAGATCGACGTCCTGTCGGTCGTTTGGGTTGAGCAAGGACCGAATTCGCTCCTCGGTGAGCCCGATGTCGCGTAGATGCTGTTTAACAACAGCAGGCACAATCTCAAACCCGAGAACGTTTATACCCATTCGGCGCATGAGAAGGGACCGCAACACTTTAATAACGTGGCGATAATCCTTGTCAGGTGTTATATCATCGGGTCCGACCAGTAAGTTCATGAATTCGGGAGGTTGAAGGAGGGGATAAATGGGGGAAGTGGCGGCAAGCAGATATTTCATGAATTCGAGCGCAAGAGCCAGTCTGTGTTTTGCCTCGCCATCAGAGGTGAAACCAACCGTTGGATAGGTGATGTTACCGTGCACCTTACGATTATCAGCAGCCTCCAATAATTTGCGCAAAAGCGCCACATGCTGGTGGCCCTTTTCGGTTTTGCAAGTGCCGGCTGAGATACACACCGGTCGCGGGTTGTACAGTTGAGGCTCCCGAGCAAGAGATCCGAGAGCTACAACGGTTGCCTAGCATAATATTAAATCAGGAATTTCGAGTAATCACTTTATTGGCAGCCCACCTCGCTGGCCAACTGGAACTCATTGCGATCAAGACGTTCGAAGAATGTGTTGCACCGCCAAGATCACAGAATTCGAGGGATTCAGGCAGGGTATGCTCCCGGCATGCGCTAAGAATCATGTTAGTTTCGTTGTCCCAGCGTGCTCGTCCTTCCACCGCAATTTCATCTGCTATCAAGAGCCGATGAAGGATTCTGGGAGCACCGGTGGGTACAGCTTCACCAGAGGGACAATAAAGCAAAGGAGCTGGAGACTGATGAAGACGGGGGAGTCGAACAGATTGCTATCTACTGAAGACGTCTGCTTCGTTCGTAAGCCTGTTCATTCTGGAAGGAAGTAAATATAAAAAGGGAAAGTGGAGATGAATCATTTGAGACGGAAAAATGGAGCACGAGACCCACTGAAGATATTAGATTATTCATTGGACCCCGACCCATCCCGACCTGAGTAAATGGGATGTGAATGTCATTGCCGTCTCATTTCCGGGCATGAGCGTGGTGCGGGTGGGGGACGGTATTGCGATGGAGCATCGGCGCGTGTAGGTGTTCATCTGAGTCGCACGGATGCGCCGCCCGAGCATCGTGCCAGCGGTGGTAATTCCATACCCGTGGGTGGTTGCGCGACATGTCGGATGTGGTTTCGTAGTGCTGGGATCAAGCGGTTGGCGAGCGGCGCTGGGCGGGCGTGGAGGCGATGACAGCGTCGCGAGGGACGAGGCGGGGGCGAGGAAGGAGCCCGAGTGGGGACAATGGAGGGGAGGCACGGCGGTCGTATGGAAGGAGGCAAGGACTATAGGAGAATTTTCGGAACGAGATTGAAACTCCGTCGTTTCGGGACCCAAAGGGAAAAATGTAGCGCCCAATTCAAGGCGTGATGAATACAGGGCATCCACAGTGAGGCTTCTAATGCTGGTTGTTAAAATTCGAACGCGAGCTACGGATGTACATTCGGGGAGTGAGGAAAAATAAGTGCGCAGTGAACGATGAATGTAGCAAGTCGATGTATGTTTGCCAAAGTAGCCACAAGTGCGGAAAAAGGAACACAACAGCGGGAAGTATAGCCGCGCTCCCGTCGTTTCGGTGACACGAATCCCACCTCACCACCGTAACCCAGTCACATCCCATGCCATCGCCCAGCACAAAGCCCACCACCAATGAAATCCAAGCTGAGGTTTCAGGACGCACGACCCGAAGGCAGACAAAGAAATCGAGTTTGCGGGAAGGAAAGACGCAGAGACGGTGACGTCACGAGTTTCCGAAAAAGGAAATTAGATCTCTTCTACGAGCACCGTCCATCCCTCGGCACTCCGGGCGAGATCCTGACACACCAAATAAAGCAAAATTTCAGTCTGGACTGAAATGTGAATTGATTTGGTAAGAATCAATGCACATATCAGTTGCATCGAATTTGGCCTGTATCTGAGGCAGCTGATTCTCAGATTTATTTTGTAAGAATCAATGCACATATCAGCCGCATCAAATGCGGTCCGTATCTGATGCGGCTGATTCTCATAAAGAAACTCAAAGAATCAAAGCGAGTTTCTGTACCGCTGAAATCCCTGAGCTATTTATGCTACTGGCTGCTATTTTTATCAACAAATAGCAAAAATTGCTCAAAGATTTCAGCCCACCAGAAACTCACATTGATTCTTTGAGTTTCTTTATGAGAATCAGCCGCATCAGATACGGCCCGTATTTGATGCGGCTGATATGTGCATTGATTCTTACAAAATAACTATGAGAATCAGCCGCAGTAGAAACTGGCCAAATCCGATGTGGGTGATATGTATATTGATTCTTACCAAATAAATTCACATTTCAGTCCAGACTGAAATTTTGCTTTATTTGGTGTGTGACCTCGCCCCCCTCCATCCCATTCCAACATCCGAAATAACCCCGCACGACCGGGACGCGGACACACCCTCCCACTCCGCGATCGTCTTCTTCACCGTCTACCCATCTAAATCCGCGCGCTCGGACGCAGATGGCCCTTGAGGCTGGTGGTAGCACATGTGGATCCAGATGACTGTATAAGCCTCATGGAAATGGTGCCAACGAGTTCCACAGCGAGTCTTCCCCACTCTCCTTTGATGCCCCATAACTTGTATGGTGCGCCGATGGGGGGCGACGGATCCAGGGTCGCACACAGAGGTCATTCGCGCACCGGGAGGCACGAGCGCGCCGCTGCAGCCTGTTGACAGCCCCAGCTTCACTGACACACAAAGGTGTCGGCAAGCAGGGTTGTGTTGGGCGGGCCACTGCAGACAGGGCAGAGGCGGTAGAGCCGCGTGTCGTACGGCAAGGAGGGAATGTGGGGTGAGAAGTCGGTGCGTCATGGGAACGGGGGTGTCGAAGACAAAGGCGAAAGGGCAAAATATAGTGCCGGTTGGTCGCGTACCATAAGCCGTGTGGGGGGCACGGTGGTTTTGCAAGAGGGCAGATAGGATCTGGTGTCGAGGAACAATAGTCTCCTGACTCTTGAGCCATCAGTTTGCGTGCGTCCCTGCGATGTGTGGCAGCGGGGATGACGTGGAGAGAGCAATTACACGCGCAGGCGCTGCGAGGACGCAGCGTTGCTGCGATGGGAGGGCGACACGTCGAAAAGAAGAAGAGCGCAACAGGCGGCCTGTGCGCGACGTCAGCGAAAGAAAGGGAACAGACGAGAAAAAAGCAAAGGGACGGAAGGAAACACGCATACCAGAAAATCGTGGAAAATCTGGGACAATAGCACCCCAATGGCCGTTTCTCCCCATTGCCCGCCGATGCCCTGCAGCTCGGCCATGGCGCCGGTGGGCACGATCCTTTAGAAATTGAGAGATACGAGGGCGGCAGCGTGGGGGATGGGGCGGTCTTGAGAGAGGTTTGACTTGAGTACATGGTCCTGCCCGAGGATAGCGAAGCGCAGGCCGGGGTCGACGCCGCAGGCATGCGACAAGCGTTTGGAGCCGCGAATGGTGCTCCCAATACGAAGGTCACAGCGCGCGAGTGTTTTGCCGGTGTTGAATACGGGGAAGGGTCTGCAACGACGTCAGTTAGGGGAAACAGAAGGAAAGGTTGAGGGCTGAGGGTGTCAGGGCGACGAAAGAAAGCCAGGTATGGAAGCAAGAGCAGTAGTAGTACAATAGGAATGATTAGGGTATGTAGGGATCGAATGGAGGAAATAATGTAGTGGCAAATCGGGAAAAATAGAATGTAGAAGAAAAGGGCGAGGACAAGAGGGACGATATAATGAGGCTCAACAGCAGCATGAAGCGAAACGTACCAAACTTGATCCAGCATCTCCCCCAGCATCTCCCCGAAACCACGGCGTCGTGCGGACACCTAGCACGGGGAAGTGCGCAGACAAATTTTTGAGGCCGTGGGAGTGGGGGCGTGTTCTTGTTGCACAAAGCGAGTTGTCCATGTGCTCGAAAGCTCGCCTGGCAGGGAAATGTAGACCGAGCAAGGTGTGTATGCAATCGTTGTCGGATTCGCGAAGACAAGCGTTTCGTGATAGATATGTGGAGCAGAGACTCGGAGGAGGTATGGAGAATTGATAGACAGGATGGCATGCGCAGGAGATGAACAGTGGAAAACTAGGTAGGACTGGGATAGAACTGGCGACCAGAATTGAGGACAAGCCAGCTAATCATAGTTGTGGATTAGCTTGAAGCGAGCGAGAGGGAAGGCTGAGGGTGCTTACTACCAAGGGTGTGCCGGGCTGAGAAGCTAAGACCTAGGGCAGGGAGGGTGGGTCGACCAGATGGCCGATTTTTAAAAAAATGACCTCTTATAATTTTGCCCAAAACTCATCTAGAGGACATCCAATTAAGCTATAAAACACCTCCGTGCTCCCTCGAGCTTGTACAAAGCCCGAATCAAGTCTAAACGAAGCTGCATCACCCAGATCCGACCCTTTAGGAAGTGTTCCGTCATTGAGTTGGCACTGCTTGGCAGCGGGAACTAGCAAATCATCGCTATTTTTGACCAAAGACATGGCTCATTCCGAGGTGACACTAATCGAGCTGCGGAGGGTCAGCCGGGCAAGAGGCGTCGCAGAGGGTGAGGAGACGGTATCGCGTACATTGCTATTGGAAATGTTGTGCCGATATTATTGAACCGTTTCCGGACATTCAAGTCGTCCAGAGCACAAGAGAACCCTTGAAGTCAACTTGGTACTAGTGATTTCGAGTTGCCGGAATAGTGTTATGGCTGAAAATGAGTGTTGAAGAGTCCCGTTCGTGCCGAACCAAGAAGCGGATCAAAAATTCCCTTATTTGGATGTCACGTGGTAGGGTGGTTCAGAGCAAGGGGTTGCTAATTAAAAAAACGGCCCTAGGTATTTTTTTTCGTTTCAGAATCCCCTTGCTTACTACCGAAGGATTGGTCAAAGCTACATAATGCCGAGCGCGATAGAAGAGAGTAAGGCTGCCAGACGAGACGGTGCCGTCGTTGACAATGATGGTGGTGGCGAGATGAAAGGACAAGCAACGCCGTAATTGATGGCGACGCTTGCACAAAAACCGCTACGTCTGCATCCCGATTAGGAAGGTGGAGTTAGCCCGATGCCTTGGAGCAATTTTTTTTTCATTTCTGTTTATTTCCCGTCGCCGGCGAGAGCAAATCACCCGCAACGGAGTGTACAGCGGTGGAAACAAGCTAAGGGGCCGAGATTCAGTCATCCAGAGAAGCGAGGAAGTAGTCACAGAAAGTTCGCCCAGAAGCACGGAATCTTCTGGCGAGACCAAAGAAAGAGAGCACCGTTAATGCGGTTGGTCTGTGGGTGTATAGGCAGTGTCAATTTTTGGTTCTTTTCTTGTGGTTTTCCGCTATGCCTTGTCGGTATCGCATGCAACCTGCTGCGCGCGGACTTCTATACTACGATTACTTAGTTGTGTGCACGGTGCCCGTTCGTAGGGTAGAAAGGGTTTACTCATTTCCGTGCTCCTCCCTATAATCTCATACATCGGCCTCAGAATTCTCCTCACATTTACAGTACATTCCTGTTTTACTTACATTCAGATTTTTCTCGCAATCAATCATTATTATTCATTCCCTCCCTGCTCTCAGTCGATGTTTTCAGCCGTTTTTCAGCCGTTTTTTATCCTTCTCCCATCATCGCAAGTAGGCGGTACGGATTCATGCAGCATCGAACCACTTGATGTTCGGCGTGCTCCTGACATTGAACACAGTGCGAAGGGGCCTTTTTCATGATATTATATCGCTCCATTAAGGCTTCATGTCCCCTTCCTGCAGGCAATTTCTCCTTGAAAATCAACAGTCTGCCCGCCGAGCAGTGCCAATTTTTCACCTTTTGTCAGTTCTGGCCACGCTTCCCATCTTTGGTAGAATCTTTCCGACTGAGACTGTATGCCTCTGCGAGATCAATGTCACGGATCGTAAGCAACTATTTTGCCTCCTTTGTGCACCCAAATTCATATTGGTCATCACATTGTGCGTGAAGTTAGGCGTCTTTGCGCCGATTTCGCGGTCAGTGAACAACCTCTCAATCGCAGTTTGCAGCACAGAAAGATGAAACCTTTGACTGTACAACAGGAACGCTCACCGGATGGATAAGGTGAGGTACTCCCCATCGTTTGGGGTCTTGCTTTTGCTAACCCCTGAACAACGCATTGAAGCAGACCAATGTCCCAGAAGATTAAAAATAATTGATGGCGGACAAGAAGGCTACCGGTGCACAGCCGCTTGATCCGCGCGCTATGGTCGCAGCGGGAGTTGAATGGCGAGGGAGGGTGCAGGACTGCACTGGGGAAAGTATTTGCACTTGAATATAGTACCCATCTACTAATTGTTTGATTTGCGTACTGATATGCAGTACCTCGGGAATTAGTGCATTTTGGGCTACTTTAAATTAGTAGCTCGGATGCACTAACACCAGGTGCAAACCCCAACGCACCTGGATTCCAGGTGCCTCCAGGGCATGTTCTTCGCAGGTCATGAACTGGTGGACAAAAGACTGATAAAGGTCCTTGAGTGAACAAATAATTAACAAAGGTGAGACAAAGGGCAGGCAGGATTTTCACCACCTAGCAAATCTTGCCTGTCCTTTGTCCCTTGTTTGTCTGTTCTTTGTTGACCTAAGGACCTTTGTAGGCCTTTTGTATTCCACATTGTAGCCTTCGGACCACATGCCTCGGAGGCACCTGGAATCCAGGTGCATCGGCTTTTGCTCCCGGTGTAATTGTTGGGTGACTTTAAATTAGTAGCTCAGATGCACTAATTGTTAGGTGACTTCAAATTAGTATCTTCGAGGTACTAAATTGAAATGACCCGGTCCCTAGCTCAGGTTGGATTAATCCAATCATGTCTGTACGTGAAGTTGGATTAATCCGGTTAAGCCGATTAATACACCCAACTTACACCAGTGCAAAAAGTCTACATATATACCATAATCAACGACAGGGTAATTTAAGCGGCAATTAAGCTGATTAAGCTGATTAGTATGATTAAACGGATTAAGCAGGTTCAGAAGCTGAAGCCGATTGAATATTTTGCATTAAGCCTCTCTAGCGGGTTACTCCAAGACAACAAAACCTTTTCCAAAGGTGGTTTTCATGTCGGACCTGGACCAGCAAATTTATGCCTAGAGGTGATAAGATGCAGTCGTTGGTCAGATGCTGATAGGCTCGACTTCACTTCCCAGCTCTTCTCCCTGGCATTCCACAAGTTGGGGAAAGTTTTAATGGAGTGGGACTGCGGTGGCAACAAGTGGCAAATCCAATCTCGAGCCTCCAGTAACTACAGGGGCTGGAATGGTCGTCATTTTACCACACTGTAACAAAAGGCCCATTTACTGATATCCATGGCTGCGGGAGCTGTACACAGAGGATGGGTCCGAGAACAAAGATGGCGGAGAAGAATAAAAGGTGTGTCGGATCACGGTCCGATATTTGATCAGATTAACCGTTCTTTAACGAAATGCCTCCTCGGCTGTGCTCTTGCCCCATGTGGTTACCTCCATTGGCTATTCCTCTGCTCACTTAACAGTGCATCTCCCCATTTGCATTAGCATGAGGTTTTTTCAACACCCTCTTTGTATCACTGCGGCCTGCGCAAACCTCGTTGCTGTGCACTTATTCCTGTTTGAGTCACATTTTCTAATTCTGCGGACCTGTGGGATGACTGTCAACTGTCGACAACTACACAGATTGGGATGTTCGAGCTGCAAAGGCAGGTCTCGTGAATTGTCAGTGCGCATAAATTGCCTTATTTGCGTTCAAATCTACCGTTTCTTTAACGAAATGACCGGCTTTTGTTTGCATGTCTTTGGGTTCACCCAATAAGGTCTATCCCCTTTCATTTCTCTCTCGCCCTCTACTTACTTTCAGCATCAAATGGCGTACAAGTTGAACAACTGATGGACAGGCCCGAGAATCCGACGAACTAGATGCATGCAATTTTTCCCACCTAGCTGCAATTCCAGATCTCTCCGTGGTGAAACCAGACTAGATCTGGAACTTTTGCGCGGTTGAGGCCGATCCGATGAAGCTTGAACAGCCTTCGGAGCTATGGATCTGGCGGATGACTAGTATAAGAGGCCTCTGAAGCCGATGCAAAGCTGTGGAATCAAAGCTGAATTGGGACTTTTGAGCAAGACAGGCCCGGGAGATCTCGTGAGGTAACAGCCTTCGGACCTTTAAAACTGCGGCCACGTACAGTTTCACATAAAGGACCACGCCCCTCCATCTTCTCGTGCTCCCTCCCTTCACCCCCTGCCATCTGTGTATGCTTTTTCGACGCAATGCTGCGGTGCTCTGCTCTCAAACTTCCTCAAGCTGAACTGTGCTCCTCTTCTTCAAGACATTCAGCAACGAATGATACTCCGGCTATGCCTCATCATCCAATGCTCAAGGGGAATACCATGTCAAGCTTGCGATGAATTGGATATCTTTTTCAATGAGTTTTCCGACTGCGGTGTAATCCCTCCTCAACTTATTGCATTAATTCGATCACACGGTCACTCCCACGGCTTTCCGCCAGCACGATAAATCCGTGGTTTATCATTCAAAATTCGCAAGTACCCTCAACTCAATAATTGTTCAGTCTCCCTACAGTGCTGCCTTTCTTCCCTTCTTCTGCGGCTTTCTGCAGCTAATCTGAACTGCATCTCAGACGACGTGCGATACACCCTCATCTCTCGCGCTGGAAGTCGTTACACAGTAAAACAGCAGCAGGTAGGTACCACTCGGTTGACGCTGGCGTGTTGGTGCTACCTGGTTCCCGATGTGCGTTTCTTGATATGGCTTCATCTACCATTGCTCTGTTGACAGGCTTCCATTGGCTTATGAATAGCACTCCTGCTTCGAGCGGCAGGTAGTACGTCGCGTGGATCACATTGCGCAGTATTGACTCCCCTCAGTTTGATGTGCTTGGTCTCAGGGAGAGAGGTTCATTTGGCATTCCCTTTTCCCGCTCACTATGTTTGTGCATTATGGACTTTATCCGTACGCTCCGAGTTCTCGAGTATAAACCGGGTGAAATTCTGTCACATCAGTATACTGCGCAATTTCATTCAATTCGGCGGTCACGTGTCACGCACCCCCTGTGCCACGATGAATTTTGGTCTCGGTCACGGGTCACAGCGCCCAATGCCGAATGTAAAATATGTGACATTGGGGCCAAATCTCCCTTGGAGGTGCAAAAAAGGCAGAATTTTCGAAATTTTTCGTCTGGAATGCCGAATTTTTTGGGGTGTCACGTCAAAATTCGTTGGTTGCCGAAGTGCCGAATTGGTATTTTGGGTCACGGGTCACAACCCGTGCCGAATTGAACGAAATTGCGCAGTATGCATTGTCATAGCCCTGCCTATTTGACGAAAATCAATACCAACTCTTCAATGAATCTTTATTTATCAAGTGGGGGTTGCATGTATTCACTGCCGGAGCGAAGTGCAGGCACATCTTGTCTTGTTTGTAGCTGATGTGCTCTTTGAAAGTCTTTCTTTGATCATGAGCATCCATGTCCTAACCTACGCTGATGTGCCACCAACCCATCATAGACCTCATGAGAGACCCCAGAGGCCTCGGGCTGGCTCGACTCCCGCTCGCATTCTCCCCCAGGCATCACCGGCGCCTATGAGTTAGTCGGTTCCGACATGCAATTTGCGAGTGCCAGTGGCATTTCCCACCGATGAGCCTGTTCTCGTTAATACTTGTTTTTGCTTCTTATCTGCCCTCCATTTGACTGAATAACACTCTCCTCTCTGCCCCCGAACCCAAATAATCTCAGACCGGCACAAAGATGCGTAGCCCTATGCCACCTGGCATGCATGATGTCTGTTAGCATTAGGTGAGTTCGACTCGGCCCATAGTTCCTCGTAACCCATGTACTGAGATGGCCTGTTTAATCGAGTACCACAGCTCCAACTTTGCTGGGACAACCAACAGTGGCACTTGGTGAGTCACATTTGCGGGTTCAACACTGTTTGCCTGGCTAGACTAACTTAATCCGCTTCAACGGCTTAATCCACTTCAACGGCTTAATCCACTTCAACGGCTCAATCTGCTCAATCTGCTTAACATACTCCATAAGATAGTCATTTTGGTTTTGACATACCGGATGGGCGGATTAATCCGCTTAACCGGATTAATCTCACTTCACGTACAGACATGATTTAGATTAATCCAACCTGAGCTGGATTTATTCGAAGGACACCTGCATCGCTGCCGCTCCGTACTCCTCTATGCAGACTGAACAAGATACGACTTCACTCCGCTTCGGCGCAAACATAGTAAAGCGCAGGCTCGCAAACATGCAGTTGAGACAATATATTCAAGACATTTGCGTTCCTACATTGAGTGTCAGTGGGTACATGCGTGTGGCGAGAACAACTACTGGGAATCGCAGAGTCACCACGATTGATCCAAGAAATTGCGACGCTGAACACCGAATACCCCCAGAGTCGTAGGTGAACAGAAAGTTGAGACAGAAACAAATACTGGATCTAGCGGTATTGGTCCGACACCAATATTGATTCATTTTTCAGATCGCAACATTCTTGACAGAATTCATATTAATTGCAGCCTCGCCAGAAGGAACCAGCACAGCAGCTCGAATCGAATGGTAGAAATGGTGGTCAAGAGAGGTACAGTAGCCTGGTACGTGGGTTTGGATTTTGAATTCCGAAGTATTTTGAGGCACGAGAGGGTGATGGAGGACGCAGCAGTGAGAGCCAACCACTTGAACTTGTGTAGCAACCGGCAAGCAAAAAGTTTGGCATGGTGTCCGCCACTGAGAGATTGTAACTTGGTTCAAAATCCTTTCTTCAAGAGCTCTTCATGACTTTCTACAGAAAAGGACGACAAAATTCCATTCTATGTCTGACATGGTAGTTTGGAGCCATCTAATCCTTGATTTCGCTTCATTCGGGTCTCCGAAATTTAGTTTGCCATCTAAAATTGGTGCACTCACGTTCTCAACTTGCAGGGAAAATCTGATATCTACCACGGTCCATTAGCAACTCAGATGTTGAAGATGAGTTGCAATTCTAGGTGAGTATATGACCCGTCTGTGCTATCGCCCGTGCCGTCCCGTTCGAGGTCTGGAAGACTACTCGACGGGCCGTGCCCGTCGGCCAGCCGTGAAAACGACTGACGGCGTTCACGGCATCCATCTTTGAATAAAAGGGCGCTTGACCGGCGTCGACGTTTGACGTTGTACAGACCGGCATATATACAGCGCTTATCAGCTCCCAAAGATCCACAATGGGAATACAGAGCAATAAACTATCAACAGACCTGGTACTCATTCATTCATTTCAACCGTTCCAGTGCTCCTCTTCAGCTTGAACAAGAGAAATAATATATTTATACTCATGATAATTACACGACATTGCCCTCAAGTCGCTATCAAACGGGCGGGCCCAGTTCCAGGCACCCTACATGACTCGAAGTGATCATCATTCTGTCAATCTAGGCAGCTTCATTCCTGCCATTCACCAGAGGACACCTCCGGGCCTGAAACGAGGTATTACGGTCTCCCCCAGCTCTCCCACGATATCGCCGGCCTGGTATATAACGGGCACGTAGCAATGTATTCTGACAGCCCGACATGGCTCGAATCCTCTCTGTCGTCTTCATCGCGCTCGCTGCTTGCAGCATCGTCGCTACCGAGGATCTCTTGAGCTGCAGCGGCTCGAGATACTTCCCATCTCAGGTACGGATCTTGATTTTTCTATGGCTGGAAATTGACTTCATGATTTGCATGCAGTACACCTGCTATGACGACACTCAGCTCTGTCCGATTCTTAATGGTACCATAACTCTCCCGTGCGGTCTCGCCTGCTACGATCCGAACCAGTATAGGTCTGTATAGGTTTTATTCGTTGATTTAATTTACACTCACTCGCTCACGTTGGCGGACTGCAGCTGCTCAGACTTAACTCTTGAGTTTTACAATCCCAATGTATCGAATGCGCTGAACGAGTGCGGATTCTCGCAGTACGACCCGTCTAAGGCAAGTTAATCCATCGTTTCAGTCTTGATATCATTTTGACCGGACGTGCAGGCCGTTTGCTTTGACGGATTTTTCCTCTGCCCTAGGATGGGGACCGTAACATTGAAGTGTGGCGCCACTTGCTATACACCCTCGAACCATTAGTACGAATCAATTCCCACATCCGCCGATGTAGGCCGCTGATTGGCGTACAGCTGCGCTCTCGCTCAGGTCTTCCCTTCGGCACCCCCCAACCTACTTGTGTTGGGGAAGGCGGGCCGAACGAGGATTGCGTCGCTGACGGGTGCGAACCGTTGCCCTGTTGCCCGGGCCTGATTGCGGTCGCAAGCAAGTGCCGGAGTCTTTGCGACTTCAACCCTAATGGGCCTAACTGCATCCCCTTGCCGCGCTGAAGGTCAGGCAAAGGACGAGCCATTGGGGCACAATTTTTTCTTGTATATCTGTTCGTTGGAACCTTTAATATTGAGCTTGAATGTACAGTTTGATAGTTGATGGGATCCCATCCCGTCAATTTCTCTGCTCTTCAATAAAACTCGCGCTCGAGCCACTGTTGCAGGGCAAGTTGAACTTGAACAAAGCGATCCGAATAGTTCGGAGTCTGACAAAGCGTCACCGAGGTACCTCTGGCTGCCCTCCTGGCGACCACTATGGCGAAAGATTCACTCACCATGTCCGCTATGCTGGCCTCAAACCAGAGAATGAAAATAGTTATATGGTGGTACTGTACCATTTCGACCGTAGGTTCAGTCACAGGTCACAGAGCGGACTGAACTGAACCTATTTCATTTCGGTCACAGGTCACCGGAGGGACTGAACCTAGTGACATTTATGTTTTTTGAGGACGTAAAAACGCGTTTTTTCCCCCCGTTTTCTGTGTTCTAGTTCGCCCAACAACCGTATTTTAATCATTCCGAGTCGCCAACGTCGCGCTAAGTACTTTGGACGAAGTTAGTGGATCAAGTCCGAGTCCTCCCACGCGTCCCCACTGTATAGCGTGTTCTTTTTCCCAGTGCGCTTCCCGCGACGAACGGAAAGTGGAAGATCTTCGATGGACACATCGATCTCGGGATCCTCAGCCACTCCGTTTCGGACAAGGCTCCCGTCCTCGGTGACTCCAAATCCAGCGGGCAGTGGCGCAACCCCTCGGGACATGACATGGCTAATCAGGACGTCAACAGGAACATCACTCTCGTCATCATATCCCAGGAAATCCTCGTCTTGCGCAAAGGGGCGTTCTTCTACAATTCTTTCGGTCGGCTGTGATGTGCCAGTGAGTTCCGCATGAAGGGCGGGATTGGTTTGGGGAAGATCCCGCAGGGCAGCGAGTGCGGCTGGAGAGGTAAGACTTGCTTGCGAACAATTGAACGGTCCCACGGCACAAAGTTTAAACGACTGGTGAATTGTTGGTCAAACATTTAGATAATAATGACGGATCGAAAATACCTTCAGAATCAACTCCTTGTTGTTGATTGCGTGGAACGAGTCAACGAGCCAACCAATAGAACGGTCGCGTAACGTTCCTATCCTGGTATCGAGCTTGGTGAGAACGAAATCACCCTCGTCGTCGCCCTCTTTGGGCTTTAATAGCGCCGTTGCCTCGTCGACAACATCCTTGTGGGCAGACCGCTTCATCGCGAGCTTCATGGGGCGTTGAATTGCGACGTCGAGGGGTTGCCAAATGCCGGTGCAACCGCCGGGAATAAAGAGGATAATGATGGTAGGGTGCTTCTTCTTCATCTCGTCGAGAAACAGCTTTGAGCGTTGAACGGACCAGGTGTCGATTTTCCAAATTGAGCATTGAGTGGGAGGAAGGCCCAGTTCGACTTTTTTTCTCTCGAAATGCGGGGCGATAATCTCGTCGACAAGTTTGATCATGGTCGCATGTGTGGACCAATAGCTGCCGTTCCCCGAAGGCTCCAGTTTGAACCCCAGAGCTTGAGCTTCCTTGAATCCGCGGGAGTCCTCGCCAGGGAGGGAATTCTTCGTTTTCCCCGCAAAGATCGCCTGCATAGCCAACAAATTCCCAGCAGCGTCGATCGACGGGACGCCGGTAAGTGCGCGCTTCTCTTCCTGCCCAGTTGTCGCAACCTGTTTCACACCCTTCTCGTTCCAAGTCGTTTTCGTTCCTTGTTGGTACACGACTTGCGTCTGGTCCGTATTAACGCGGAGCTCGGCAGGGATTGCATGATCGCGTATGACGAGGGCCTCCCGCAGAAACGCCGCCATCAGGATTTCTTGGTGATTGTCCGGAATTTTTTGCGCCGCACGCTGACTCCAGGCCATTTTGTTTCGCAAAAACATCCTCACAAAAGAATCGGAGCAGCGGAACTCGCTCCCATCCGACATCAATCGACTGAAGAGATGTGGTTGTTCTCGCATGATCGCGGCAACCATTATTCCGCGAATTGTGAGGAGAGAGAGAGCGACCCCCAGCCCGCGAAGGCCCTGGAGATGGCGGATGATTTTTGATGTCAACTCGGGGTATGAGTCCTGGACCAACCATGAGGCTATGTTTGCGAATAAACAGGACAGCTACTCACCAGAACGCCGGCGCGGGTTGATTGACCGCCATGCGCGGCACCTGTGGGTAGGCTTTCCAGAACAGAATCCTTCCACTTGAAAACTCCCTCGGCGCGGGCTTCCTTGTCGAGTGTGCGACGCAGCATTTGCAGCAAGCATCCCGCAGGAGTGGTCGTCTATCTGTGTTGACGTGGGAAGAGTGCTGAATTGCATCGCATCCGCGGTGTGCTGAGCTGCCCACCACTTGTACGCTTGACGGAGGGTAGGCGGCATCGGCTGGCCCAGGGAGTCCCCGTAGCGGAGCATGCGTTGCGGACCATCCACCTCAATTGTAACCCAATGCATTTGCTTGCTGTGAAGCCGAAATTACAACAGATCGACCACAGACATGACTTGTAGCCGGAATATGGATAGCCGGGCTGGCTGATCGCCGCTTGGAAGCGGAAGTTGTGTCGGACACTGTCCTACTCTCGGCACACTTGAATACAGGTCTATTCCTCCCAGGATGAACATACACTTGGCTAGTACGTCTGGATGCAATGTCAGAGCATTCTGAACTTTGCAAGGAGTTTTTTTTTTCAAACTCAAAGTTTTTTTCCCGAAATGAATAATGTGACACCTGGAACGTCATAGGAAGATTAACCGTTCTTTAAGATTTTGCTCATTCGGCCGTGCTCATCAATTTGTACCTGTTGGCCCCTTTCTCCATATATCTTGACTGCTCCTGGCTCTGTCTGCCGTCTGCTTGCGCAATCCCTTGCATCTGTGCTTCTCCCGAACCTTTCCCTGCCTCACGCAAATTCCTTTTCCATTAGTACGGGACTATGGAATGATCCCATGGTCGGCTATGGACCACGGTTTTTATTTTTTGTCTGTCTCGTTTCGTGGGCTGGCTAGTAACTGTTCTTTAACACCTTGCTCGCTCAGCGATGCAATGGCTCCTTGTAGTTAATCTCCTTTGTCTTTCATTCTCCTCTCGTCCTCGAGGCATTGTTTATAACTACCCCATTTTTCTGGACTGTTCTTCAACCCATGACGCCGTCGACTCGGCCGGAGCATTCAACCACGGGGAAAGGACAGGTATAAGCTCAGGATGGATCACTTTCAGGCAGAAATATCCCACTGCGGGTCACCAGCTGATCTACCCGCATGCATACCAGATCATAGGCTCGTGTCCAGCCGTTAGGTGCAGGAATGACGAGCAAGCAGGTATTCCTGTTATAGTTCACAATTCTTGCTTGCTCGTCATTGTGAACAGATAACGGCTGGACACGAGCCTAACCAGATCATAGGTTACCCATTGAAATACCCAGCTATAAGAAAGTAAGCGGAATAACGGTAGCATTACTACATTTTCTTGACTCGTTCGGATATGGGACAATGCTTGATCATCGGCGCATTGACGGCAAGGATCCTTGGCAACACTATGGTGCCGCATCACATTGCCTAATCGGGATCGCACGTTGAGGCGGAATTGGAATTTCTCCTCCAATTCCCGACGTTTGTACACGCCATCCGGCATCTTTGCCGCATTTGAAACGCATTTCCGCTTCTTGCCTGTAGAACCCCATTCGGTCAGTGCTGTTACGCCACCTATATAACCCACATCCATGGCACTTCTTCACGCCCTCCATTATCAAAATGCCCTACGTTTCAGCCTGCTTGGCCATCCTTGCCCTGTCGTACATTCTCTTCCGTGTCGCATTTCGTCGACACAGTACTATAGAACATGTCCCTGGCCCGCCCTCCCCTTCATGGATCTACGGTACTCTCCAGATCGAGACACACGGTGTGTGACCTAACGACGAATGATCAGGAAACCTCCTGAATCTTCTACTCCCCGTGACCTACGGGGACCACGAGTTTGCCTGGCAAAGGCAGTACGGTGCCGTGTACCGGATCAAGGCTTGCTTTGGGGTCAGTTCACTCTTACTTCACGCCTTGGGCCGTTCGTTTCACATTCCGCTGCAGGCAGATCGTCTCGTCGTGTCCGACCCCCTCTCTTTGCAGTTCATTCTGCGCGGTACGTCCTTTAAGCACGGGCCTACCCTGGAGAACGCGGTCACCACGGTCTTCGGCAAAAAGGCCTTGGCCAGTCTGCAGGGTACGTCGTTCGTCTGCGAGAGCAGTTTCAGGTACTAAGAGCCACCGTAGGTGAACCCCATCAGCGGGCCCGTGCTATCCTGAATCGTGCCTTTACTGCAAACGCTGTGCGCCAATTCCAGCCGGTCTTTGAACGAACGACTCAAATGGTGGGATTCACTTAGCATACATACCCCTCTGATCCATCGCTGACTTCGCGTAGATGGCAGCTCAGTTAGAAGAGTCGCTAATGGCAGGGCCTCTGACGGATATTTGTTCGGCTCTCTTCACCCCTACCTTAAGTGCCATTGCAGAAGGTCAGTGCCACCTAGTCTTGAATCTTTCCCTCAGTTGAAGATTCCTGCATAGCGGCGTTTGGCTGCACTCTGGAAGAAATGGGTGATGAGTTGATTACACAACATCGGCACGCAATGTGTGTCATCTTCGTCTCTCATCTATGTATATGGCGTCTAACGGGGCAAAAGAGTAATGGTAGCGAGCCGTTCTCGAGCGCACATACTCGCGGAAGTCCTGTATGCCTACATTCCGTCCAATATGTTGCGCTTTGCTCTCTTCCTTCCGACATCAGCGTTCAGAAACCTGCGAAGATACACAATCGTGACCCGTAAACTCGGGGAGCGGCTCGTCAGCGGCAAGCTCGAGGCATCGCGGCGAGGACTAGAGATGGACAATGATATCTACAGCTCGCTTCGTATTTCGCCTCCTTTCTTTCCGGTATCAAACACTTACGGGTCCAATTTTCCAGTACATCCTGACGCATCGCAAGAGGAGAAAGATGCCATGACAGCCTGCGAAGTCGCCACACAGACTGCTATGTTTCTCATAGCCGGACAGGAGACGACGGTACAGTATCACCACTTTTTACTTTAGAACATCAACCTAACATACTCCAGGCGAATACGCTCGCACTTGGTCTTTATGAATTAGCTAAAAACGTCGATTTCCAGGAGGAACTGCGCGCCGAAATTTATTCGGCTATCGGAGGCGACATCGCGTACGATAGCATGCCGCTTTTGAACGCATTCATCAAGGTGCGGTGACCATCTTGGGCCCCTGTAACAGTTTAAAACTGATTCCCTCGCAGGAAACATTGAGGATGCACCCAGTCACCCCGCTGACCGAACAGGTCGCGACGGAGGACACGGTTCTGCCCCTCTCGCACGCTATCATGACTACGTCCGGAGAACGTATCAGCGAGATTCCTATCCGCCGGGGCCAGATTATCATGATGGCGCACGCGTCGTACCAGAGGTGGAGTACATTCTTTGAAATGAAACCTGATTTGTGTTAGATGCATAATATATTGTAGACGCGAATCTCTCTGGGGCTCCGATGCCGGCGAGTTCAAACCATCCCGATGGACAGATGGAACAACTTATAAAGGGGACGCTCTCGGTCCCTACGCAAATCTGTTCGCAATTATCATTCTTCACCTCGCCTCCTGCTGATATTGCGTCTACTTTATAGGTTAAGTTTCCTCGGCGGGCCTCGTGCTTGCCTTGGGTAAGTCTGTTCCATCTATCCTATGCACTTATCCACCTTTGAGCATCTTGATTTTGAATTCAGGTGGCGCTTCGCGTAAGATTCCATGTGAATCCCCTTGATCCAAATATACTGATTCTGTGCGCAGGATCTTGGAGATGCAGGTTGTCATCTTTGGGCTAGTCAGGAAGTTTTCATTCACGCTGCCGGAGGACGATTCCGTGCGGCCTTGTTTGGCAGGGACACTCATGCCTGCCATGGCCAATGGCAACAAAGGGTGTCCCCTGCTTGTTTCCTGTCTGTTGTAGAAGACGAATAAGGAAGGACAGTATTGGATGGATACTCCTGAAGATAGTGATGCGTCTGCGGCGCGGCTGGGAGCGGAGCTAAAACAAAAATAAAATCTAAGAGAGGCTGAATGAGAGGGGTCGCTCCAAGGGCCACAAGATGACGATGAAATGCGAGGTGTTCCAAAAAAGGATCAAAACCCGCTCGCACGAGAAGCATGGGACGTACGGACAGCAGTTGCGACGAAGACTGCTTCAAAAATCGATAACAATGGCGGCGAGGGACGGCGAGAGAAATGAGGGACACTGAGAGCGACGAAGGACATGAACGAGGGAGTTAAGGCTAGAACTTAATTGAGAGTGAATAAAGGAACTTATCAAACCTAACTTTAACTTTGATCGCCCTTTTAACTTGGCGGGGCTAACTTTACGGTACTTTACTGTACTTTACGGGCGATCAGCCAAAGTAACTTGCCATCAGATGGCATCATTTACCGCCAAGTTCACTTGTTCGAGAGCGTTCAATCCGCTGGGATCAATTAAGTACGACTTCGAGCAGAAAGCGATGGACCAATATTACATACCTTCCAAGAAAGATAAACAATGTCTGGCCAGTCTATTAGCGGCTGACCATGGATGCAACCCTTGGCTAATCGGGAATGCAGGCTTGAGGAGCATGACCTGCAGGCGTAACGATAGGAAGGGTGTCAAGTGATATATATTGAATCAAATAACCGAACTCACTGCTGAGAGGTCCATTTACTTCGACTCGGCCCTTCCCACGTTGTCGGTCAAGTCCTCATCTCGTTTGCGTATGAAGCCAGGTGGCATCAATAGACCAAGACCTTGGGATGAATGTGGAAACTGCTCACATTGGAGAAGACTCGGTTTATAGGAAGGGCGAGAATGAGTACATGCGGATTGATCAGTTTTCAACACATACCAGTTGAACATGTAATTTTATCCGGTCACGTTAGCGAATCATCAATGCAATCCGGGAAGCGGCGACACTTACCTTGATGAACATTGTCTGTTTGTACAGCGAGAGACTTCGACCTTTATGAAATGTATCAGAGTTGAACCGAGTTGCGTATATGGTGGCTAGAGTTGCGAGCCGAGTGCGATCGGGCTTGGGACAAAGTGTGCTTACCACATAAAAGCATTTCCGTGAGGCACTTTGTTACAAAGCTCCTTGAACTCATGAAATGAAGCAGAAATACTGTGCTCATCTCCCATAGGTTGATTACCGAGTACTTTGGTAGACACATGTCACTCAAGGTCTCTTTAGACCCCGTGAAGTGCTGTAGTGAGCTGCAGAGGCATCTGGGTAATAAAAAAGGATGAATAGAGTGACAGAGGAAGGCTATATGGGAGGAGACGATGGGGGTGACAAAGAAAGAAAGAGTGAAGAGAATATCTCCTAACAATGGAGCATCAAGTTCCCTGGACCGAGCTAATTTCTGATCCACAGGTTAGTTTTGGAACCCCAAAATAAAATGGGAAATGTGCCTGGACAGAAGTTACCGGTATCTGCGAACACATGGTCGGTCAGGTCAGAATTAACCGCACCCTGGCACTCGAACTTAATTCTTGATGAGAGAGGGGTCAGCTGGCCCCCGTCCTTGAAAATAAAAGGAAGTGGACAGGCCTGCATTTTCGGCTGTCGGCGTGGTCTAGGGGAAATACGGCGTAAATTAGGAAGCTTGCAAACATGTGCACATAACATCATCACATCTGCTTGAAATACAAGTAATACCTTGAAGTAACTTACAAGTTACTTGCAAGTAACTTGCCCCGCCAAGTTAGATCAATGTGATCAGACAAAGTAACTTATGCCATCAGATGGTATCAAATGCCGCCAAGAAGGGCATGAATCAACACTTGTTACTACCCCTAGTGTCGTTAACTTACTCTAGCATGCTGGTAAATTTTCTACCTTGAAGTTAGTTTAAGTTACTTACAAGTTACTTAAGTTACTTACAAGTTACTTTTGTTTACTTTACTTTACTTGTCTGCCACAAGTAAAGTAAAGTTAGTTCTGTAAGGCTAAGTTAGTTTGTCCAAGTAACTTTGTTAACCATCAACTTAATTCGAGCACGAGAGAGGGGAATATTTCGTTGTTTTTCATCGTTAAACTACGTACTTTTTATAGTAAAACACCTGTAGATAAAAATATAAATCTATACACTGGTTGGGAGATTCAAATTTCTCAGCACAATTTATGGTGAAAAATGTTGTTTGTTTTTCAGACATTTTTCAGTGAAAAAATGGTGAAATTTTCAAAGCTTTTTCACCACTTTTCCGGTTTGAGGTGAAAAACTTGAAAGGAAGTTGAAAAGGGGTGAAAAAGGTTTGAATATTTTCCCAGTTTTTTCAGTGAAAAATGTCTGAAAAACAATCGACATTTTTCACTGTAAATTGTGCTGAAAAATTTGAATCTCCCAACCAGTGATATGGAGTCTGAAGAGACTTCACTTTTCGGCTGGCAAAACGGGCTTGTTTGGGCTTTGGCTTGGATTTGGGTGCAGATCAAAGCCCAAGGCCGTTTCTCGGCTTGGCAAGCCCGTTTACTCGCTTAGCCGAGAAACGGGCTTGTGAGTATTTCTCATCCCCCTTGGACTAGTTTCTCAGTCTGAGTAGATAGACTATGTGTAGTAAGCACATGCTTGTAGGGCTTGGAATTAATCGTTCTTTAAGATTTTGCTTGTTCGGCTGTGCTACTTCCCCATATACCCCTTCTCCTTTTGTGTTTTCTCTGCTCTTGCTCTTGGATTAACCCTTCTAGCTTTCTTTGCTGTTCAAGGCCTTGACCACCTGACCTGTGCACAGTCTCTTCTTGACAGGACACAGTTACTGCCATGGCACAGCCCAATTCGATCCTTATCACTGGGCCGGTGGGCCACGTAGTGCTGCCGGTCATGGACATATAAACTGGGCGCTTACTTTTGTCCAATTGTGACTCCTCCTTCCACTTTCAATTTGCTACCTGCAATATTTTTCTCTGGGAACACTTCATCCAAACCTGTAATGCCTCTATGTACTGCTGGCTATCTTTCTGACTCGGTTTCCACGGTCAAACCAAAAGTTCGCTACCAGTCTCGGGTCTCTTCTGGTGCTGCCCCAATTTTTATGGTTTCCTCAATCAAGAATTTTGTTGGGTCGGTGTCTCAACCAGGTTGAATCATCGTCTGTGCTGCAGCTTTGTTCAAGCCAATACACCTCTCTCGTTGCAGTCGAATAAATCAGGTCTCTGGCAAGGATCGTTCTGGGTATCAATTCCTTTTGTACTGAGCATTCATGTTTACCATTTGTTCCAAATCTTTTCCTTCTGTTCAACACCATTCTTCTCTCTTCCCATTTTTGCCAACCGCTCCATGCTTCATGCTGGCTTTTGTCTCGCACACCTTGATGGTTTGGCTTCCGCGGCCGTCAAATTCAGTTCTCTATTGCAATCATATGGTCAAAAAGCATTATTGTTCCACTCGCGCTCGGCTGGTGAACATGCAAACCTTTTCTGGGCACAAGATTGGGCACGCGTTAAGATGGATTAATAATTATTATGATGGGCAATCGTGTCTCTTGACAGCTTGCAGGCCATTTCACGGCATCATATTTTGGTAGTATGCAAATTGAATTAATTTTGTTTTTCCTCCACAGTATAACCAAGGTGTGACTACTGGAGCGAAGCGGCGGTACATCTTGTTATATATAGTATTTTTCTCACCAATGTGATGACCCTCTGGAACCAAAGGGTTTCTCACAACTCGTTTTACTAGTCTACTAGAACTAGGTTTTTCGAGACATGTTGGTATTTATTATTGAAATGACTCAAGATTACTTTATTAAGCCGATGCCGACTTCTGATACGAAATTCAGCGAATCTTTATCACAAAAGAAGACCCTAATGGTTCCAAGGTGGTCTGACTCTCCACCGGCGCAACAGAATTCAGTCTGGCCTGGGAGCAGAATGGCTTGTATCTGGAGTCCTAAATCATTCCACAGAGTGAACACTAAATAGAGAGTTTGTGCAAAGCCACCTGGAGTTACCCAGGTGGCTTTGAGGCGTGTACAGGCCAGTGGCTTCGGCTTCCAGGTGGCTTTCTGGGTGGCTCATTAACGGCGCACTTGATATCATTTAAGCTGGTGGACCTCTTCGCCAAATCAAATTATGTTCACTGAGAAGAACTCGGCCCTTAAGCATCACTCATTTACTGGGTACTCACCCTTTCATCACTGGATCCACCAACATTGCTGAAATCTTCATTCAATTTACGCAAAATCTCTTTTAGTATCTCTGCGAAATGGAATCTAGCCTTTTGTAATGTCTTTGCATATGGTAGGAGGAATGCAATTTTTTTGGACACAGGGAAGAACATGGAGAAACAATATGAAAGCCACCTGAAAAGCCACCTCAAAGCCAAAGCCACTGGCTTGCACATGCCTCAAAGCCACCTGGGTGGCTCCGGGTGGCTTTGCACAAACTCTCTAATAAATAGCCCACATTGGGCATGAATATTGTACTTTTTCATTCAAATCGACAGGGGATGTGACACGTGACTCATTTTACCTATTCGACATTTCGGCAGCCGCTGAAATTCGGCGTGACACCCCGAGAAATTCGACATTTGAACTGAGAATTTTGCCTTTGCAGTTTTTAGGCGGTTTGGGGGCCTCTGTGACCACTTGAGGGTGCGACAAAGGCCCGGGTGATGTGTGACCCCAACCAAATTTCGCGATCGACAGGGGAGTGCATGACACGTGACTGACGATTTGATGGCATCAGACAAACGGGCTTGGGCTTGATCGTGGTCGTGAGAATGTTTATCGGGAAATGAGCTTCACGAGCGTAGATTACTACTCAAGCTTGATGCTTCAGTCAACTCAAATGAATCTGATGCGAAAATTCCGTTGAATAAACTTGAAAATCATGTTGGTGGAGACTTGTAAGTTGAACGCAAGCCTGTTTGTCTGACGATATCAGACAAACGGGCTGGTGTTGGGCTTGCCTACACGATCAACAATACCTTGCATTATATAGAAACCAGAGGGTCTGGCTGTAAACAGGATGGCACTGGGCGAATCTCGAGCGGAATGGGTTCGCATTTGAGAGGTGGGTTGAGGGGTTGGTATGTACCTGCTTGCTCGAGATTGGACCGGTGCGGGCCATATGTATACTGTCTTTTGCCGCGCCGTTCTGAGGTTCAGAACGGGTGGCAATGTCCTGGCCCGGCCGCCAATGGCTAGAGCGTTTTGATAACCCAAACCAAAATCTACGATGCATCCCAGAGCTTGGTCCAATTAATGACCCGATATTAGCTCAAGGGATAGGAAGTACTGATTTGAATGTCGGAAGGAAGGTGTAAAAATGAGGGAATAAAAGTAGACAAAGACTAAGCATAAACCGATTGCATGGCGAGGGTTCTCGACAGCCTGCAAGGGAACGGGCACAGGAAATGTGAAGCCCGGTGTTCGATGGCAGATGTGGGAATCCCGACGACCAAAGCGAATTGCGACGTGAGCGCGCCAAATTCTGGCTTTCAATAAAGCAAGGGAATAAGGTTTTGAAAACCCGCAATGAATGCCATACAGGCAAATGAGTTTTCGATATCCCAGGAGTGACTTCAAAGCGAGGGATTGAAAACAGCGTCCTTGATAACCAAATTAATTGCGACATGAGTGCACATGGTTCTGGCTTTCGATAGCGCAGAGGGAGGAGTTTCAAAATTCAGAAGAGGATATGACACAGGCACATTCGCAAAGGTGGCTGTCGATAGCCCAGAGAGGTCTTCGATGATCGAAAAGGATGTAACACAAACGCATGAGTGGATCTGGCTCTCAATAGCATAGATAATTCGAAAAATGACTCGGACGAATGGGAGTGGGATGTGTGCATAACAGAAAAAAATCGCACACCTTGTTTTTGCGTGGTATCTGTTGATTGCTGAGAAAACCGGAGGCTCACGATGGCCCGCAAGAATCAACGGTGAGCCAGCCGAGTCCCTCCAGAAATAACCAATCCACAAGCCGCCAGATGGATCGGGCTGGACCAAGCACAGAAAAGAAACACCACAGCGTGGGAAATTGTGGGTTGAGGAAGGTAGGCTCGCGTGCCTGTACCGAGGTGAACACTGCAGGTCGGCAAAATCCGAAGTATTTACTGGCCAGACCAACTTTGAAGCTTTCAGCTATGTACTGACTGCGCTTGACGCAAGTAAGTATGTGGCGGGTGATTATTCGATATTTTGATTCTGTCTCTCGTAGTGGGTTTTGTTGACAATGAAGGTGACGTCGCTGTATTGTTTTGGACACCAAGCAGGGGTACAACGCACGAGCCGCATTAAACTAACTGTTGAGGATAACGCGCAACATGTTGATTGAATATATGTTCGGTGCTGCGGTAAGGTATACCCGTCCTGCCCGAGCGTCCATTGGATCAGATTGGAATGGTAGGGGGATCACTGGAGCTCGCGCACCACGGCTTCGCCGTGGTCGTGTCCCGAGGTGATGGCGACGAAGTTCCTGGTGCCCTTGAGGGTGACAATCTCTTTCAAGACTACAACTGAGGGAAGGGGGTATTGGGGAGTGCGGCGTACGTGGTAGATTGAGCCTGGTGTATGTGTCCATTGAGGAACCTCTAGTGAACGGGTCGGGCTCGGCGTGGTCTCCTAGACTCGGCCTGAAAGCTATGGACAAATAAATCGGGGGATGAGCTTTGAGATACGGTACGTACCGAGGTGCCAAAATCTGAGCCTTAAACTAGGTCGTCAACATTGTAAACCAAGAGGAAGTCGAAGAAAGTCCGCACTCGTAAATCAGCCAATTTTGCTAGTCTGTGAGTCAGGAAACATGTTAGTGGCGCCGAAGAGGACAGCAGAGCAAACACGCACCTGAGACTAACTAGAAGTCAAGCCGCCAGCAGATAGGGACGTATATTAATGAAAAGACGGTCGGAAAAGTGAGAATGGAAGACGGGCCGTGAGTGTGACTAAAAATATTGAACCCTCGCAACAGTCAGATTCGCAACTGAAGATCTGTATGCCGAAAACATGCTCAGCGGAGTAAATGAGGACAAAGCAAGCGCGTACCCGTAATTGAAGAACCAAATTTCTCACGATCATGGCAGAACTGGATGAGGGAACACCCAACTGGGTTAAAAATGGGGGAGGAGGAAACACGCACTTGTGACCCGACTAGTTAGTCATATGTACGCGTCAGATTGACACGAGGGTGGGAATGTTTTCAGCGGAGGCCGCGGCATGGTGGATGGTGGGGGAAGGAAAGAGGCGGGACAAATATTTGGCAGTTTGGCTCCTTTGTGGGAAGCGTGTCGAACTTTGCAGGTGTGTCGCTTCTGATTCCGGTGTGTCGAATCTAAGGTGTATCGTACTGCCGCATCTGGTACGTCCTCCCTGTTCGCTGGTCTCTACGACAATGATTCAATGAGATCTTCAGATTTTTTTCATTCTTAAACAAAGCATCTGGGAGGGCGAACATTCAATACATGCCGGGCTCGGCGAACAATCCTACGACAAGCGCTCGCCGGCGCTTCGCGCCGGCTCCCGTTTGATTTGGTTGATGTTATGCGTGTCACTGCTGGTCCTAGAATGGCGAAAAAATTCTAGGCCAGCTGAGGCTACGCATCTAGCCGTCTCGGCATGCACAGCCCCCACTAATTGAGGCCGCTCAACCCAGTGGAGCCGAGCCCTGTTGATGTCACCGACGGCGCATTTGGCGTAGCAGAGTTTAGGCGGCTCAGCGGGACTCACCGCGGGTTGCTACACGCTGTGAGGTCCAAGGGACATCATGATGACCGCCTCGCTCCGTCTAGCTCCGCCACATCAGCCGGCTGCCACGTAGCTAGACGCTGCCTAAGCGAGGCGTCTCGGCGCGCTCCCAGTCTATCCCCTCCATCAACGCAGGAGCCGAGGGCAGTGCCAAAGAGTGTCTTTGAAGAACGATGCCGAACGTGTCGCAGTGAGCCGTTAATATACCCTTATGGGGATATAGGCTTCAGACAGACAGACATGCTCATTTTATAAAGAGGGAGATGGTGATCACCGTCGCGATGTATCATCGATCCATCTGCCAAGGACATTTCTTTTCCTGTCGTCTCCCTCGCTTTTTCCGGTCCAATGGAACGTCGTCAGCGTTCAGATTCTTCCCAGACTGAGACTCAACATTATCCGATGCGGACCATTCACACTGTTGCTTATCCACCTACCGTACTTGAAACCCATTTTCACGCCGGCAACTTGAAGTTCTAACGGACCAGAGAATTACAGTGGGAAGGTTTCGTTGACGCCGACGGCGCGGAGATAACCCTTCTGACCTGTCGACCAGAATCCAATATATCTTGGACACAGATGATTATCATTCATGGGGCACGCCAACAGAACTTCGACTTCGGAGGCTGACGTGCGCTCACTCCCATGGCCAGGAAAACCTCAATACCAGTAGCGACGGTATCCCTCCTCACAGACTTACGCTAGCCATGGCTGTCAAACTCTAAATTCGAGAGGACATTCTGTCTCCACCGACTTTTGATTTGTGAAGTTCTTGACAACCAGCGAGTACTTATATCCGTTCGCCATCTCTCGACCCACGCCTACGAGAAAGCACTGTACTCCCAAATGACCCCAAATCCGACCAGGTCCCGGCCCTTTCTGCTGCTTTTATTTGCTGCAGCTTTCTGCGCCGCCGCTGCGGAGCCCATTCACGTCCCCATATCCCTGGGGCGTCGTGGATCACCCACAGTAGAGGATCTGAGGCGATATGGTCCAAACCTCCCCATTCAACGCCGAGCGACAGTACCTATTGGTGACGAGGTTGGTCTTCGCCTGTTGACAGTCTGTATCAGAAACGAGTGACATGTTCAGGCAGGTCCCTCTCTATTACTTGACCCTCTCCATCGGAACCCCGTGAGTTCCACTAACACTCCATTGCTCTTTCAAAACAACAACTGCTGTGGCTGACTTCCACATAATACAGCGCACAACAATTCCGTTTTGAGGTAGACCTCCAATCACCATACTCATGGGTGGGGGATACCTCGTGTACCAGTACCACTGGATGCAAGGATTCCTCGAACCTTTATGACCCTTCGAGCTCTTCAACCGTAACTCAGATGTCAACCGGCAACATCACATTCTTTCAGTATTTGTCTGTCGATGTCTCAGGGACCTTCATGAAAGACACGGTACGACTCGGTCCCTATACTGTGCCATCTCAGTTTTTCCGTGAGTACTAGAATGCGTGTTAACTCATTGGGTTGCACTCATCCCGTTATCACTGACCAGTCGCTGCGGATAAACTGTCGGTTGATCTTCTGGGAGCGACGATCTCTGGCGCTCTAGGTCTCGCATACCAGCAGACGGTACAAGGGCCGTCCTTCCCAATATCTCTGCTCTCGGACTCTAAAGGGCAGCTCGCGTCGGCCGAGATGTCATTCTGGATCAGTCGTCCGAACAAAACTATCATTAACGAGGAGACCATCGTCGGCGGCGCCTTCACATATGGGGGAACAAATACGGATTTGTATCAAGGGGAGATCGACTTTTTACCGACGACGGGCCCGCCGAACGCATCGAGTTGGAAGCTTGACGTTCAAGGTGCTTCTTTTCTTTGATATAGATTTCCCGATATCACCTGATTACATTCTGTGTCGTCGTAGAGGTCATCATACAGAGCAAATCAGTGCAAATCACGTCTGGGGCGTCCGCCTTAGCGACATTTTCCCTGGTCGAGTCCCGCATTTCGGGCCCTGCTTCGGATGTCGCGGCGATCTGGGCAGCATTTCCCGAGGCCGTCCCCTATACAAGTCTTGCAGGATATTACCAATTTCGTGCGTCCCCATTGGCTCCCATTTCGGGCGAAGGATCCGATCAATAATGGACCGACAGCTTGCAACACAACAGTCAGCGTCAGCATCTCGTTCGGCGGTCGTTTGTGGCTCATCAATCCAGCGGATATGAATACCGGCCCTGTAGCGGCAGACCCCTCGCAGTGCCTGGGTGCGATTTATACGCTCAACCCAGGCTCAAATACGATCAACACCAACGGAACAGCGAATTGGATTTTTGGAACTGCTTTCATGGTGAGTAAGTTTCATACTTTTGCTTTCTTCCTTCCCTGTTCTTCTTCTTCCTATCTTTCCTTCCTGTCTTCATCTTTTGTTCAATAATGAACTTGACGCGCATTTGAACCACACAGAGAAATGTGTACAGTGTCTTCCAGCCCAACCCATTTGCGATCGGGTTCGCGGAACTGTCCATTCAGGCACAAACCAATGTTTTCACCCCATCAGCATCCACGCGGCCGCCTCCGCTAGGAGCCATAGTGGGCAGTGTAGTAGGCAGTGTGGTCGTCGTTGGGCTCCTCGTGGTGTGCACTGTGCGTCGCAGAAAAGCCGCGCGCGTATATTCCGAGTCCAAGCCTACGCCTCCCCCCGGGCTAGCAGCGGATCTGGGCTCTCAAAACATCGAAGTCACAGAAATGTCTTCTCCTTCAAGTCTGACTGTACCTCAAGTGGAATTTGTCCCGCCATCTGCAGGGTCCTCAGTTCCAGTTCCAGTTGCTTGTCAGCCCCAGCCACAGAGTCCCATGCGTACAGCACTATCCACCATGAAAGCAGAACAGACCTCTGCAGTGCATCATTATGGCGCCATGTACACAGCGAGCAACGTCCTTGTGCGTAATTCGGATGGGTTGCAACAGCTGTCCCCGAGTTACCAGGGGCTGGATCGTAGCTACAGCTTGTGGGCGAGTCCAACTCACGCTGTGGATGAAATTCAAGAGGTATACGGCGTGCCGTATAACCTTACCTCTCCCACGAGCATAACGAGCGATACCCCACATAATGAGGATGCGCATGTCAATGCGGACCTGGGTACTCCCCCCCCGAGGTATCAGAATACCTATGATCTTGCTTGATGTAGTCAGCAGATACAGGTATCGAGGAAGAAATGCACAAGGGAGCCAGAACCAGAAGTTGAGGAAGCTAACATCACCCAAAGTTCCCGTCGGAGGATCAATCACGTCGTGCTCCTGGGGAACAATAGTAGTTTTTTTTTTGTTTTGTTTTGTACGCAAAAGTTATGTTATCCCGACTTATCGTGGCATCTGGTCTCGTCTTCTTCGGCGCCATTTTTTTTTTGCTTCTTGAGCTTCGGAGCCTCGCACTTGGGCTGGACTTTTCTTTCCTGCCAAGGCTTGAGTGACGGCCATCCCTTTATAGGCGGCGTGGGTAGTAGATCATACATGGTGACTTTTTTTGCCCTCTTTTTCCTCTTTTTCCTCTTTTTCCTATTAATTTGTTGCTCCGTTCTGTGGTACGAAACAAGTGACTATGTTGAGGAGTTTTTTGGGAACCTGCTTGCGCAACATAGTCACCTCCACAGATCAGGGGGGCAAGTTAATAGATGATCAATGGCAATGACTTCAAGTAGAGGAAGTTCCTCTATTCTTATGCAAGTCGAGTTCATTCCGAATTCTCCGGCTTTCATCCAGCCTTAACTGCTCCATTTCGCTTCGGTTCAATCCCGCCAGTGACTGATTCTGGTTCTCAATCAATTTCAATCCTTGCGCCACAACCCCACGATTCTGATACACGTGACTTGTAGAAAATAACATATATATATAGTAAACAACATACGATTCTGTGCTGATACCTAGAGCTTATACTGTCACTTCCTTGAATTTCTCCACAAATTTCCTCAGCTGCCCTGCCTCTTCCAAATTGCCAAGCCTCTGACAAGACAACTCCAAATCCTGTGCAGCTGCTAATATCGAAGGGTGAGAGTCATCAAGGATGATCTTTTGCTTTTGAATCACCACAATTTGCAGCTCCAGAGCTTGTGACAACTGGCCGAGCTGACAATATGTGGCTGCAAGCTCAGGCAGGTGAGCTTGCGAGCCACCCTGAGTGGAAGGCAAGGTAAGTAGTACACCCCCAATTTGGTCGGATGTTCCGCCGGCTCTGACCGGGGATATCCGCCAAGGTTTTGATGGAGGTCTCGAAGATGTCTCCTAGGATAGTTCACAACCATTTTGTCAAAGGCATCTTAGTATCTCCATGAAAGATCCCCACAACATTGTATAAATGTTTGTTCAATGTCTAATAATGAAGCTGTTCATTAGGTCTGAGCATTCCTCCAAAGTCTGAACCTCAATTCTCGACATCATCAGAGTCCTCTGTCTCTTCCTCGTCTCTCTCTCGAGACGCTTTAGCCTGCTTCTTTTTTTCCCGTGTTTCCTTCGACTTTTTGGCAGTGGCTGCCCGCTTTGCTGGTCCTGAAACGCGAACCAGAGCAGCAAACTCTTCGCGCTTCTGCTGGTGGTCTTTGAAATACGGAACTGGTGCTGTGAGGTTGCGAGGTAGGGTGTCACGGAGCAAGTGTGCATTGTGCAATGCATGGAGATTGATAAAATAGCTGTCTGTTTCCGCATGTTGAATCACTGTCTGTGTTCGATCGGTGATATGCCGCTCTTGAATGATGTTTTCTCCTCCAGCGACACTGCGACATTTGCTGCCATTGCAATCATGTTGTGCGTTGAAGATGAACAGAATATCCTACGAAAGTTGCAGGAATAAAAATAGCTTGAAATGGACAAACACTCACGGCTGGTTTCACTGTAACATATTCAGGGGAGGGAGAGAGGACTGGCATGTTCATGCAGTGAAATGCTTGCTCGGTGTCTACAACAGCAGTACCAGTTTAATCAAGACCCAACGAGCAGAATGCGAGTTGCTTGATTAAGGCAAAAACGCAACTACTAACCAAATCCTAACTACTTTCCTCTTGAATGGTTTAGACTGTGCCGCCAAGTACGGGTCTTTTGAACGCTTTAAGAAGGTTCAAGGAGCACAGATAATCCAACAGAGGTTGCGAGGAACGAGCCTGTTTTAAGAGGTCTAGTCCGAAGTGCAAGGTTTGATTTAGAGTATTAGACCTCTTTGAGCAATGCAAAACGAGTGCCTAAGCCAACAAATCGAGTTTAAAAGCTTTAGAAGCTTGAGCCAACAACCCCAATCCTAACAAGGTGCCGTGTTCTCCAAATCCCAAATAATAAGCCTTCCAAGGCTACTGTAGTGCGGTGCCGTGTTCTCAATCCTAATAAGCTCTCTCTAGCTTCTTAACTGTTTCCAATCCCAAAATCTCGATCCAACAATTGATATTGAGTTATTCGTGCAGACAAGACAAAACTTCTTAGTGAAGTCAGTCCTGGGTGACAAGTCCCGAATCTCCGTCGTTTATCAAGCAATACCCGGTAAAGGCTAATGCTCTTAGTGACAGAAAGTTCAGTGCCTATCCATGCCAAAACCTCCTCCTTATATACTGTACAATTACGCTTACAATACGATGATTAGTCTACTGGCTGGTATATGAGTAAGGCGTCCGTAGTTAATCACGTGTGGGTAAATATATAGGATCCTCGTGTGTCGACGCCTTAATGCTTGAGTGTGTCCGGTGTGACTGCTCCTTGTCCGATCGTGTAGACAGTCCCATCTTCTATCCTCTTGTCCCCCGTTCAGGACCTTCAGTTTTAGGTAGACGTAGGTACTGGCTTTGAGCCAGTACCTTAATCAGCCCAAACCGCCAAGTGGTTGTGGAGATATGCGAGTTACTGTCCTTGCCTGGTTCAAGTAACCAAATCAGGATGGCAACAATGATCGGATAGTTGATAAGCGAAGTTCAACCACAGCCGGGGTAACCGGTTACTGTTAAACCCGAATCACCTGACCCGTCACGCAAGGCTCCCTCTGTAAATCAAGCACAAAAAAGCACTTGAACGCCTAATCAAGACCCCACAGTGGTGCCCCAGATCATCAGAGGATGATTAATATTGCCCATGTTGTTTGTAGGCCCCGCGATGCCTTGATTAAGCAGCGATGCTTAATCTTGGCAATTAAACCCTTAATCATGGATGTCAACCAGTATGAACTTTCCAGTTGATGCATCCCAGGCGGACTTGATTAAGGTCCTCATGCAGGATAAAGCCCTGATTAGCCATATAGGACTTATGCTAATCCTTTGGAGCAGTGCGCTACGTGATTAAGGTGGAAATCAGCAAATTCCTTGCTATTTCACCCATGGTCCGTTTCACGGCTTATCAGCGGGTGTCTCGAGCAGTTGATACATTAAACCTTTGAACAATAACCAACGCCTGATCATGTTTCGTCAAGGCATCCATGGGGATGACAATGTTCAAGATGTGTCCGGCAAGCACGGTCCCTGTGAGCTATAGGTCTGGAATTCACAACTCATTCACATCAAATCAACAGCTTCAAGCTTACCTGGGACTTGAAAAATATCCACAATCGCTTTTTGCATGGATCACCAGCCTGGGAGATGACATATTTGCACGAAGTCCAGTTTTTCCCTGCACCGTGGTTGTCTAACTCCGGGGACCAGAGTGATGCAAGGACTTCACGCCATGGTCCGGACACAGCAGTGCGACATGAGTCGAGCTTTATCGCGCCTATTTCACGACATGAGACCAAGTAACTGCGATGCAAGGCTGACTGACCAGCCTTCATTTTCAATTTGTCCATCCAACCAAGTCGGCGTTGAAGCTCTTTGTTGCTTTGAAGAAAATGAACAATTTCATGGCCTGCCTGAATGTAATCCTCAGATCCATGCGGCTTCCACCAACCACCACTAGCCTGGTGCTTGAATCACTCCATATCTGCAAGTGTGACACCAATGTCGCGACTCGGTGCCTGGTGATTTGATAGGATACTGCACAGCCTGAACACACCATTCCAACCTTCGAAGCCTTCTGTTGCGAACAGAATGGCAGGTCCAAATCCGCGTACATCATCAGGGAGATGTGAAAGAACATGCAACTTGTACTTTGTGAGAATCCGAGCAGGGTCAATAAGTCCCCAGATATCCAAGACATTGTCAATGCATGTCTGGAGGTCAGCCTGAAGGACAGGTGGATCAGCAAAGCTAACATGTTGACAAGGATCATACAAGGTATTGCTCCTGATTTCGAATTTCCGAATACCACAACAGAGCTCCGAGTTCCCCAGCAGCCTTCCAGAGACTGAACAATTTTTTCCCGCAAAGGTCATCATGAAGATGAAAGGCACCCAGCTGCTGGAGGACTTTGAAGTGCTTTCCAATGAGTGAATTCTTGTCTCTGACCATGTAACGGCCACAAAGGGAGGTTAAGTTGAGACCATCGGTCGAAGATGACTGCAGCCTTATTGCAAATTGATCTTCCTTGATTTTATTCCAGGGTGAGTTTGTTGCATGCCAAATATATTTGGTGTCACCCAGCAGAATAGAGTGAAGGATCTCGCAAGGACTGTCTTGGTGCGGATCTAGACCTTTGAGAGTATCCAACTCATTCATGATTCAAATACAGATGTGATACGAATGGGCACACCTCGTACATTCAGCAAAATGTTGTAGTGATCCCCGGGGCGAAGTCGATAGCGCTCCGCTAGAATAAAATGTGTGAGTGCTATCAAGTTCGCAAAATGTAGTGTCCACACCTGAATGTCTTGGAAGTTTTGACCATCGGGCTTCAGGCTGGCGAATCACCCAATTGTACAACTCCCATTGGATCAGGTCTTTGATTCGAGCCTTAACGGCTTTACGGTCATTGCCTTTCAGATCCCTGTTTTTAAGACGGGGATCTGCTCTGAAGCGAGCCTTCTGCACTTCCCGCGCTTTTGGGGTGAGCTGCTCAATCCAGAATAGTGCGGTCTTGTCTTTCACACCGGTCGAAGTCTGGAATTCATCGACTGTGTCTTGAACACCTGTACAAGCTGCCCAAATCTGCCGTTTGATGACACGAATTGTCTCTGCTGGTGTTCGTGGAACTCCTGGCTGGAATAAACTCAATGGATGGCAGAACAACACAGAATAAAATATGCTTACCTTGAAAAGTGCGCAATACCCTTCGTTGGTTTCTCTGTGTGCTGCTGTACCACCAGCTAAGTCATACCGGCACCACAGATTGGCATGGACCCCTGCAGTTGAAGCGGACTCCGCCTGTTGGGGGTTATCTGCAGGTAGAACATGAACATAGATACGAAACAGGATTTCCTGCTCCAGTAAACAGTCATAAGCATCATGATATTTCTCGGGGCCACTGAATGTTTGTCAGTCCTGAATAACTTGAGAAAAAAGGAACCATACATGTCGTCAACCAGGGCTTCAAATTGCTCTCCAGATGAAGCATGGGGCCAGGTGGAGCAAAATCGGACGAAATATTCCTGTGTCACTTTTCGATGTGGCAAACTCCCATTCACCATGCAGACATTCATGTGCGGGTTGAACTGTTTGCTCACATTCCCTGACACATCGTCGCTCCAGGGAACTATGCGCATGGAGAATACTGGCCGGCCCTTGGCCAGTTTGCGGACTGGATTTGGCATCATCTGCGCCCATCTTGGTGAAGTCTCTGAACAATCAAATATTAACACAACTTGAAGCGAAACATTCAAGTTCAGAACGTAACCAGGAAAATTGAAAGAAACTCTGGCTTCCTTGAGGTCGAGATAATTGTATTTGAGATCCATTGCTTGGACCCGCACAAGGTTATCATCGTGAATAACGAAGCGATCCATCTAGATGTTGAATTCAGACAAATTCTTTTCGATTCACTGATACTCACTGAAGGATAGTGAGCGACACAACAAACCTCAGCATATTCTTCCTTGTTGAATATTATCCATCTCATGGGAATAACAAAGTCACTGTTCTTGAGTTGTGCGAGTTCTTTGATGTAAAAATGCTTGTGAGCAGTTGATTTCCAGTCTGCCCACATTGGCGAAAGGTCATCGAAATCCACCTCTTTAAGCCACTTGTCGGCATGATTCAATTCGGATATCTTGTCTGTGACCTCTGGATAGACCTGAATAAATTTGCGAACCAGTGGATTTGCCCAATCCTAACAAGCCTGAGTCAACACCCAGCACCGTGAAGAAGGTAGTCCAAAACTGTACCAATGCCAGCAATTGTGCTGGATGATTCATGTAGAATTCATTACTCATTGCTGAGGTATGACGAACAGTTTGAATGTTGACGTCCTTGGTCAGTTCGGCTTGCTTTTTTCGAAGAGCAGTGAAGGTTGGAACATCAGGAGTCCTGCACTCGCGCATGACCCATATGATTGTTTTGAGCTGATCATCCGAGAGTCTTAAACACGGCAAATTGTCCAAAAGATCAAGCATAAACATCTTGAAAACATGCCATGAGATTAACTTGATTAATTTAATGGCTGACTTACTGCTTTAGATCCATGAGGACTCCAGCCACGCTCGGTCTGAATGTAATCTTCCTCCAACTCATCATCGCTGTCGTTTAATCCTGGCAGACAAAAGAGGATCAGACAATTTGTATTTGTGTCACCGATCGGAACTTGCCCATGTCCACCATGGTGGCTACAGCCTCAGAAATGGTGGAGTCCTCTCGGTCCTCCTTACCGAACACGGTATGGTCATAATAATCCAGATTTCGGATGCCTTCCAACAGTGCCTTGCGACATGCAGCTCCGACGTCCTCGATTCCGGCAGAGAAGAACATTTCATTTTGTCCAGCATCAAAGAATTGGTCTCCATCCATCATAATATCATCGAGCTGGCTATGATGCTGCTGTGGCTGGTCATTCTCGCTATCCGAATCAACCAGCATGGTTGATAGGGTGAAGCGAGCTTGTTCCACGGATGCTGACTGACTCCGACTCGGTGCAGCTCCAGGAGGTTGACGAGCCGCAATCGACTCCAAATGCTTGACTGCATTTGAGTGCTTGTCTGAAGTCAAGTGTTTTTTTCGGGTGCTCTTCAAGATGATAGTCTCTCCTGTATCGGATGCGGCAGAGCAGGCAAGACATTTTACATGTGTCGGATCTGAATCAAGCTCCTCAAAATCTACTTGTGGGTGAGCTTTATATTGGTCTCCACTTCCAAAACAGTTCCTACCCCCAGTATATTTCTTTGTCCGTGCTGCAGGCATGCAGGGAAGATTTAGATTAACACGTTGTTGACGCATGTCCGGCCAGATGTGCAAAACGGAGATATCACAAGTTACATGTTGTGGAGTTCTCCGTGGGATTTTTTCGCTCGACAATTCGACTTCACGTTGTTGACACATGTCCGGCCAGATGTGAGAAACGGAGGTGTCACAAGTTACGTGTTGCAGAGTTCTCCGTGAGATTTTCTCGCTCGACAATTCGACTTTCTTTCTTCCCCTCACAACCCATCCTCTCACATTCCCTTCTTTCTCCATCCATTCCTTTCAACCTCACCATGCCTCCTCACAACAGACTAGCTGATCTTTATGACACCCCCAGTTCTCCGCTCACTGGCTCGCCTTCTGGTGGGCATCGGAGCACGACCCCTGCAGGTTCCCCGCTGCCTCCGATGCCCTCGCTTCTTGGGACTCCTTCGAATATGGCTCGGGGGAGCTCATCGTCACCATATGCCTCGGCCCGAAACGGCAGGCACAGAGCTTACGTTGAACTGTCTGGAATCCGTCTATACCTAAACACCGCACATTTTGCGCGTTTCAGGAATAGTCGGATTACAGTATAGGCTTATTTCTAAGGACTGGTATACGGTCTCGGTATAGCCAGATGGGTTGTGATCACAGAGTAACGAGTACAAGGGGTAGGGAACTACCCTGCGGACTGGCAGTGCTCGCCTCGAAAACTGTAGAGGAATGTGTAGCCCACAAACCTCTTTAGAGACTATTTCTGGTCTTATTCCCACACGATGGAATAAGTTGGACATACTGATAACAAGGGCATGCGGGAATAGGCTTATTTCTGCATCAATAGGCCGTGCACCTTCCATGTGATAGACGTCAAGGCCCGGGGATATACGTTCCGGTGAAGTTCCGGGACTAGCGAAGGTCGGCTAGGGAGATCTGATGGGATTGTTCTTATTCCGAGCAGACGGAGTTGGGGAAATAATAACCCTTTCTGGGACGAGTCTCACTAGGGGTATCTACGAGGAGCTGGAGACCAGGGGAATATTACCCGATGGCCAGCGAAGGCGGGAGAGGACCAGGGACGGTGGGAAATAGGACGAACGACTCAGTATCAGTCAGCCAAGAGACTGAGGGTTTCAAACCCCTAGGCTGACCAACGCCGCTCGAGCGGACATCACGATCGTCCTGTTCACCAACCAATGGCAATACGCTCGCGGGAGCCCTTCCGACGGATAAACGGCTGAGGAAGGGGAACTCGGGCCATTTTACTAATTTCTATTTCGTTCTTGGACTTGCATATGATTTTGGGGTTTGTATAAGTAGTCAGGACATTATCTCGAGTAGGGTACAGAATCACCCGTGTATTAGTAGGCTGAACGCTTGCAATTGGGCTATTTCTGGGGTTGGCTCAGTGTGTATCGTCGTTGGACTTTAACATCGGGAAACCTTAAGTTGGAATAAGGAATAGGGTATTGGAAACGTCTTGGACGTGATTGAGGCTATCTATCATCTGGGAATCGAATTGTGTTTTGGAATCAGCTACTGTCATCGTCACTGGAAATAAGCTTCGGGCTTGCTATTGTTTGGAATTGTTATATCGTCGACCTATCTGAGGTCTCTTGCACGTCGTTGGACGACACCACCACCACCACCACCACTCTCAACACTTGCTGTCTCATAAAGCTGCGAAGCTTTTAAAAAAACATCTTATTTCCACCGCTCGATTATCACTCAGGTCAACTCCTGGTGATATCTTGTAGTGAAGGTTCATCTTCCTAAGGGAAACACATACCTTCCCTTCAACCTTGTTAGGACCTGTAAAGGGACTACCACTCGTCTGAATCTTGGCTCTTGCGCTCGCTGATCGGCCTATTTCCGATCCTAGTCTTATTTCCGTAGGCCTCACCGCTTATTCCGGAAGGACTTGGGTTGTATTTGGGAGATAAGTGTGTTGTTTGGGTTTAGTTCGGAGCACATCGTTCAACGTGTCGACAAGGACAGCCCAGGATTTTTCTCAAGTCGCATCACTTATTTCCAAGAAGCTCAAGCTGAAGCCTGAGGGCGTAATGATGCTTGAAGACTTCATCAAGGTTGTCTTCATGGCTTTCTTGGATTTCAGATTGCTGATGGCTTTTCAGACGGCAGAGTCTATCTCACAAGTGAAAATCTTCGCACAGTCTCTCAAAGTCACGGAATTGCTCCTCGCTGTCAATCCCGGGACAGCCAGCACTGGTCTCAGCAAAAAAACTGGAGGTGCGTGGAACCCAGGGTTTTGTTCGTTGTGCTGACTTCGGTGCAGAACAAGATCGATGTGCACACGTTCCGCATCGTGATGTCGCCCACCATCGCTTTTTACGTCAAGAAAGCGGGCACGGACAGCCCCAGCGGGATCATGAAGGTCTGCGACCATCTTACACTCATGCACGATCCATAACCATTCTTCAGGCCATGATTCAAGACCACGCGAATGCGTGGGGCATCACCGCGGAGGCCATCGAAGACAAGGCTCAATGGAGCAATGTCACTTCTCGTGTCCGCCTCTGCCTTACGGATTGTCGTTATGAACTGAAGAAAGTGGTGAGTCTATCTGCGTCCCGGACATGTGAACCTCTTCATGACACTTTTCTGCAGCTCTCCGACTCCGTGTGGGTCGCTGTCAAGTCGGAAGACGGCGATATGATCCTCACAGATCGTGAAGATCCCCTTGACATCATCAAGCTCTGTGAGGCCCTTGTCGCCATCGTTCCAGATGCTGATGTCAATGTCACGCTCCCCATGCTTGGGCGCGTCGCGTTGCTGGTATTTTACCGTAATTTTGCTCTTCAATCTCATCGCATGTCTCCTCAGCGTCAGATTCTCATTGAGGTCAACACGGGAATGAAGTTCTGGGAGAAAGTTGATGAGCAGTTGGCCGCCCTGCGTGTCAAGTATGATCACGACAAGACCCGCATTTCCAAGTATGTACTCGTTCCCTCTGGCCGGGCTTTCACTAATTGGGTTAAAATGTTTAGGGCCATTGCGAAGGTCCTCAAGAATGACTGCAAATGCTATGGCAGCCCCGACATCTCTATCTTTACCTGACCCAAACACTCTCACCGTCGCGTCTCCGCATGCCTACATTCATTTTAATAATCTCTTCGTGCATTATAATTCAAACTTCAGTAGTTACTTAATCGTAGGTAGACCGTAATGAATTGATTTGGCCTGGGGGCAGCCTTTTATATTTCTGTGTGAAGCACCCAGGAACGCAAACTACGAGAGCTCTGGAACGTCCGGTCACCAGCTCCCCAATGATGTTGTCGAGACCCTCGGAAAGATCCCCAACAAAAAATCTCCTGGGGTTGATGGATCCCCGGACTATCGTACAATTGTGAAATTCGATATCATGGGGATATTTGCCGGGATGTCTGGCCCCATTCATCCCGATATAGCCGTTCGGACCTCGGGCTGAGCTCCGACCAAATTGGGGGTGTAGGGTGGCGAGGAGGTGTGGGCATGCTTCCAAAACTAGTTGTCTTGTCTCGTAGATAGCACAAACTTATCTGCACAGCCACATCAATTCTGTTGGCTCTGCCCTTGACATCGCCTCCCGCGTCTAGTGTCCCCTTGCCCACATTGACATGTTTTCGCGAGCCACACCCATCTGCCTGGGCCTAAAAACTCACCTCCCCAGTTTTCAGCCGAATCTCCACGCTAGATCCGTGTAAGACTCTTACACAGCTGACTCTAGGTCCTTGCGTGGGTGAAGACCCGTACACACAATAGTAGGCTGCATAGTGTAGGTACTGCAAACAGATGTGATTGTTACTTGATGTTCATGGCCACATTTATGGCTGTAATAGTGGGCCATAATTATTTGTTACACACTTCAACACTTTTTTATGCCACCTTGCACAATTTCACAAAAATATTCACCACCTCAGCCCTGCATAACCCCGAAATTCGCCGCTCCGAATATCCACTCACTAAACACCCAGCTTGCTGTCGCAAGGCCCACATTTGTAGCACGGAAAAAAAAAAACACTACCTTGAAACAAAAGTAAGATTTGCACTGCCTACATGCAACCTTTCTTTTTTTCAATCCACTGAACTCACAGTGCAAAAATCCACCCAGTGAAAAGCTGGTGTGGGTAGTAGGTGCCAGGATATATCAAGAGTTACCTTCAAATCCCTGGTCATTCGAGTCCAGAGCAATACCCCGGAGAAGCAAACCACAAAAATGGAGGCACAACCAGGTACATATAGAGCCGAACCCTCAAGGCCAAATACCGGTATGCGCTTTCATATTTTATTCACATTCTCAACTGACCTTCGATGCTTTTCCAAAGTTGAATACCGGACCCTTGGCTCTTCATGTGCAATCTGCAGCCTTGCCTCCCAGTGTCTTCAACTTGACTTCCAAGCATCTAATATGTTGGCAGGTCCACCATAACATTCACAGTCCATCTTTGGTCTATCTATGCGGTTACTTTATGATTTGACCGCCGCTTAGATCATTACTTCCCTTTCATCCAATCCCTCCAGAGGCCACTGACATCTGGTCTTCGAGATCCGAATACATCTTTTTCATCACACCTGTCTAATTTATTTCATTAACGTCGAGGCTCTTAGGTTGTTCACAGCCCATCCATTCAAAAACTCAGAAAGTTGAGACTATGGGCATCCGCTCTCTTCATTGCATTCAGGCGCATTCCCAATTCTTTTATCCATACATCCTATGCCTTGAAGCTTGCTTGTATGGAAAGACTTAAGTCATACATACTTGTTCAAGTTTCTTTGTTTATCTCTCAGCTTTCACTGACCGATAATCTTATTTCAGGCTCATGCTGGTTGCCAAATTCAACCTCGGTTTAACTTAACTTGATGAATTTCTCCACCGTAATGCAAGCACTTGAAATCCTGAATAGCAAAACCGGGGCATAACGAGACTTCACTTTTCGGCTTGCCAAACGGGCTTGCACCGGTGCCAACGGGCTTTTCTGGGCTTGGGCTTGGATTTGGGTGTAGATCCAAGCCCAAGCCCGGCAGATCGGCTTGTAAGCCCGTTTGTCGGCTGGCAAGCCCGTTTGCTCGCTTAGCCGAGAAACAGGCTTGCATGTATCTCTCGTCCCCGTCGGACTAATGTCTCAATCTGAGTGCATAGACTATTGGCAGTAAGTATATAATTGTACGGCTTGCGATTTTTAATGGTATTTTACTCACTGATGTGATGATATGCTGTCACCGCCGTGGACGACACAGGGCACTTTTGTCAATTCGCCTCCAAACCACGGGCTTGTTACAATCAATGTAGTCTCATTGTATTTATACATCCCTCGCAAGCAGAGGGTTTCTCATAACTCAAATTCCTGGTCTACTGGATCCTCTTTTTTCTGTGATGTGTTGGTATAAGTTGTTGAAATGACTTGAAATTATTCTATCATGAGGCTCTCACTGGTTGGGAGATTCAAATTTTTCAGCACAATTTACAGTGAAAAATGTCGTTTGTTTTTCGGGCATTTTTCACTGAGAAACTGGTGAAATTTTTAAAGCTTTTTCACCACTTTTCCGGTTTGAGGTGAAAAACTTGAAAGAAAGATGAAAAAGGGTGAAAAAGGTATGAAAATTTCACCATTTTTTTCAGGGAAAAATGTCTGAAAAACAAACAACATTTTTCACCGTAAATTGTGCTGAAAAATTTGAATCTCCCAACCAGTGTCTACCATGATATCTTGCAGATATATCTTTGTGCTGTCTCCGAGCCATTTTAGAAGAGGAAAAACGGACTGAACACATAACTTTTTGAACTTCCAAAATCTTTCTGAGCCATCTTTGAGCAGAAATACTCGAAGTCAGGTGCTATACATACTTTTAAGGCTGCTCGGGTGCAGGTGATAAAATCTTGAGTTGACAGACGCACAAGCCCGACTGTACAAAGGCATGGTTGAACACAAGCCCGCTTGTCTGATGGCATCAGACAAACGGGCTTGGGCTTGATCTTGGCCGCAACAATATTCATCTGGGAATGAGCTTGAGGAGCATAAATTACTATTCAAGCTTTATGCTTCAGTTGACTCAAATAGATCTGATACATAATTCCTTGTATAGGGTCGAAACTCTTGTTCATTTCAACTTGTAAGTTGAACACAAAGCCCGTTTGGTTGATACCTTGTGTCGGGCTTGTCGATAATCTAGACATTTTTTGGACGGATCCTGGTCTTCTTCAATTGGATTAAGGTCTCTGACTCTTGTGTTGTCTTTTGGTATCAGCTTTGCAAAAAAGAGACATTTTTGGCACTGTGAAGCAGGCTTGTGGATTTGGGTGTGTGCTATGGTAGCTAGGGCTGTTCGCCGTTACCGTCACAACGGTTCTACGAGTTTTGTGCGACGGGTAGCCGACCCGTTCCGTCGAGGAATCTAGAAAATATTCGATGGGGCAGTAACGGGACGGGTTTTCATGATGACGGCCGTCAACGGGCGACGGGTCGGCGGCAGCAGGGACATACAACTCGCCTATTTTACTAATTTCCGGTGAGAAATGAGGTGTTCCATCTTTTTTTTTCAGTCTTCTGCGGTGGGTTTCAGTGATCTGCCTTGCTCACGATGTTCGGTAGACTCATAACCAGTCTGCCTACGCCGTTCTAACAAGGCGGGCTTGTGCCGTAGGCAAACTGGTACTGCTCGGATGTGTCAATCGAGCTGGGGCGGAGTTTGAAATTAAGTTAGTGAGGCCGATGACGCAATGATGCAATGAGCTGCGGCAATTCTGGAGATCACGGTCCAAAGTTGATCACCACTAAAACTACCCTCAGGTTTTACGGTGTTCTGTCCCACAAATACAAAATGTAAGGAGGCAAAATTGGAGGGATACAATTTTCATTCATTTTCCCCGCTTCAACCAAAAAATAAGCTTCAAAATTAAGCACAAAATGAGTAAGATTTTTAAAATGTCACTTGAATTTCAAACTCCGCGACAGCCCTTTTGGCAGCTCCGAGAAGTACCAGCCTGCCTATGGCAACAAGCTCGCCTTGTTAGAACACCGTAGGCAGGCTGGTTACGAGCCTAGACATTCGGATCACCCACCCAAATTCCCGACAATTTTTGAATATTTCTTTGATGATCCTTTTCCGATTTTAGCTTTGGATTGCATCCAGTTGATTTTCCGGCAAAGGAAGCACCTCCCCGACATGAAACAAAATTGTACCCTGAATAACATACAGAGTGCTCGCAAAAATGTCTTTGAAGATGAATTTGATCGGATTCCAACCCAAATTTTTTGACTCACCGAAGAACAGGACAAAGCACTGGTTGGGAGATTCAAGATTTTCAGCACAATTTATGGTGAGAAATGTTGTTTGTTTTTTAGACATTTTTCACTGAAAAAAGTGGTGAAAAATTCAAATCTTTTTCACCTCTTTTGAGCTTTCTTTTGAATTTTTCACCTCAAACTCACAAAATGGTAAAAATGTTTTGAGTTTTTCACCACCTTTTTCAGTGAAAAATGTCTGAAAAACAAACAACATTTTTCACCATAAATTGTGCTGAAAAACTTGAATCTCCCAACTAGTGAAGATAAGGATACCTGCATACTTAGAAGGCGCCGAATGGAAGGAAAGAATGAATAAAGAGAGAACGGCAAAAAAATCGCCCGTGTCGATCCAAGGATACAGAAGGGGCAGAGGCACATGGTGATACATGCGTATCGAGTGCCAGGACCCCAAAGATAGCAAAGTTTTTTTTCCCGAGTGATGGAACCAACAGGAACGGTATGTCTTTTTTCATTACATCCATATGATTTATTTCAATGACACGGAGGCTCTTATGTTGTTCAGTGCCCATTCATTCAAAGATTCAGAAGGCTGTGACTATGGCCACCCGCTCCCTGCATTAAATTGGGACAAATTCCCAATTCTTCATCTATACAGTGACAAACCACGAAGCGAAACGGTTGGCTTCGACACATGATTCCAAATGAAATATTGCCCAATTGGCCAATGTTTTGTGATCTGTGGGTGGAGGGGCTTCCCAGCTTCCCACTAGGTCAAAAGTTGCTGTGGTTTGGTGCAGTGAATGTGGAGAACAATATTCTTTCCGAAATGCCAAATGTGAGTAAATAACAAGGAAGCGAAACAATTGTAAACCGGCCCATGCACACTAGCCACAGAACTTGGCCGTCTGGGAGATTGACATTTTTCCTTCTACAACCTTGAAAAAGTATTCAAGGACCTAGTTCATCATAGGCCTCCTGTGTCTACATGAGATATCGACCTGCATGCCAAACAGCAGCAAATTAAGGATGGTGAAAGACTTGAATAGCACAAGCTTGACGTGAGTTTTTGAATCAGTTCCTTTTGGTTAATCCAACTGCATATGATGTAGATTCATGTACTAAAATCTTGAGCTTGTAATATCACTGGAAGTGGTGAGATAAGGGAGTGTTTCGCTTCCGTGTTGCGTTTCACTTCGCAGTTTGCGACTGTACATTGTATGCTGTGAAGCTTGTTTCACAGAAAGACTTTAACTCAATTTTCTCTTACTGGCACTGAATATACAAGATCTTCTCTCTCCAACTTGATAATGTCCTCAAGCAGTTTGTTGTTGGAAGGAGATAATTTGATGTCTTCATTGCTGGTAAAGTCCATGCATAGGGCATTGGTGTCGTCGGAATCCGAATGTAATTCTTCTGGTTCCGGCAAACTGGGTACATTGAGCGAGAGTAGCAAGAAGACAGGACGAGTATTGTCATCTCAGAACCCGGAATCTGCTCAGTGCTGACAAATCTGTAGATATACAATCAATTTTCTGGGTCCTAAGTAGTACCACACTATATACACCTCCCGCGGTCATCATGCGAGGCGGCACTTTTTTCTGTGGGTCGGCCACGAGGGTGGGTAAAAATAACAGAGAAAACCAGCTGGGTGTTTTTTCTTCACCGCTGCACTGGGATGTGAAAGAAATAGAGAATTAATACCTGACTGTTTCTTGTTTGCAGAAACCATGTGGTGAAAAAAAACACCCAGCTGGTTTTCTCTGTTATTTTTACCCACCCTCGTGGCTGACCCACAGAAAAAAGTGCTGCCTCGCATGATGACCGCAGGAGGTGTATATAGTGTGGTACTACTCAGGACCCAGAAAATTGATTGTATATCTACAGATTTGTCAGCATTGAGCAGATTCCGGGTTCTGAGATGACAATACTCGTCCTGTCTTCTTGCTACTCTCGCTCAATGTACCCAGTTTACCGGAACCAGAAGACTTACATGCAGATTCCGACGACACCAATGCCCTATGCATGGACTTCACCAGCAACAAAGACATCAAATTATCTCCTTCCAACAGCAAACTACCTTTTGTGAAATTGTGCAAGGTGGTGTAAAAAGTGTAGACGTGTGCACCAAATAATTATGACCCACTATTACAACTAGAGAGTTAGTCTCCCAGTGTCAGACTCAATAAAACAAAAATTAAGATAGTCGAAATTTTTTGTTTATATACAGTCTGATCGAAGTGTCGGGTTCAAACCCGTCGATGAATAAACGTGATAAACGCGTGATCTCACGTGCGCTTCCCACATCCGGCCCACAGCTATTCTCAGCGCGTCCACCGACTACAGCGCGACTACAGCCACCAACTCATGTCCCGAGGCTTCAAATGGAAGACTGATGAAGGCCACGCACTAGCCCGACATATTCTGCACACTAGCCCTCTCCTGTATGATCCCCACGACTACCAGATTGAAGGCATTTGCTGCAGTCTAGACTGGCTTGTACTGAGGGGACTCTAAGGGGCTTTCTGGAGGGTGGGGAGGTTCATTCGAGTCCATAGTGACACCATGGACTGGTTCGATGCGTCCAATGGGTACGGCGCGCGCGAGGAACGACGGACGCGCAGAGATGACCACGGGCCGGGCGTGGGAAGCACACGTGAGATCACGTGTTTATCACGTTTATTCATCGACGGGTTCAATCCCGACACTTAGTACAGACTACTAGAGAGTAGCACAAATATATATTCGCAAATGTGAATATTCGCATTCGTACGAATATTGATGGCGAATATTCGTTGCTTAGTCAGCAATATTTGCGAATATTCATGAATATGAATATTCAGTGAATACATTGAGAATTTGGGGGTTTAGTAGCCACCAATGAGGTGCTGAGGACACTTTTATGTTATCTTGTGAGTTGAAACATTGTTGAAGACTCATACAAGCCCTTGTCTTGCATGTTCAACCTGTCAAGCAGTTGCCAAAGCAAAGATGTCTCTAAAGTGGTTGGTTTGCATATGAATTACAGATCTAGTTGGTGTAAATGAAGTGTGTTATGGTTCCAGAGAGGCGATGTGTTAAACAGACCCAAATTTACTATGCTTGATTGAAATTTTAGCTGTGTATTACAGCTGCAAATATTCGTGAATCTCAACTTTCCTGAAAACTGATATTCGCATTCGCGTGAATAGCACAGCCACAGACATTCATGAATATAAATATTCCTATTCGCAAATGGCTTGGCACGAATATTCGCGATATTTGCTATTTGTGCTACTCTCTAATTACCACCATACTAGGGTGTGAAAAAAATAGAGAATTAATACCTGAGTGTTTTTGTTTGCAGAATCCATGCAGTGAATATTTTTACAGATCAAGGACTGTGAATCTGTTTATCTTACATGGACCAGTGTGATTTTTTTTTGGGCCCAGCCAAGTGGTGAATTTCTTTGCAAAAACTTCCCATAATTATGGCCTAGTATTACCCCCAAACATCTAAGATAAAAAGATTCACAGCCTTTGATCTGTAGAAATATTCACCACATGGATTCTGCAAACAAAAAACACTCAGGTATTAATTCTCTATTTCTTCCGCACCCCAGTGCAGTGGTGAAAAAAAACACACAGCTGGTTTTCTCTGTTATTTTACCCACTCTTGTGGCCGACCCACAGAAAAAAGCACTACCTCGCACGATGACTGTAGGAGGTGTATATAGCGTCACAGCATACAATGTATAGATGAAGAATTGGGAATGTGCCCCAATTTAATGCAGGGAGCGGATGGCCATAGTCACAGGCTTCTGAATTTTTGAACGAATGGGCACTGAACAACATAAGAGCCTCTATGTCATTGAAATAAATCACATGGATGTAATGAAAAAAGACATACCCAGAGTTAGACAGCCAGATGTCAGTGGCTTCTGGAGCCATTAGATGAAAGGAAATTAAAGATTGAAGTGGCCAGGTCGAATCATCAATCAACTGTTTAGATGGATTGTGAATGTTATAGTGGACCTATGACATAAATACTTGGAAGACAAGTTGAGGAGACTTAAAGGCAAGGCTGTAGATTGCATATGAAGAGTGAAGGATATAAAGTATTCATATTATTTGAAGAAAACACGAAAGAACATACCAATATTTGGCATTGAAAGCTTGACTCTGTCTTATGTACTTGGTTGTACTTGCATTTTTGTGATTGACTGTCCGCGGCATTCCTCTAGAATCAATTTAAAAGGTAACTCTTGGCCTTGAACTGACTTCAGCTTTTCACCAGTGAATTTCTGTGCCCCGAGCGCAGTGGAGTGAAAAAAAATGGTTGGATGTAGACCGTGCAAATTCTTATTTTTGTTTCGGGGTGATGTTTTATTTTTCATGTTACAAATGTGGGGTGTAAATTTTGTGCGACACAGTGGGGTGGGGGTTTTTAGTGAGCGGATATTTGGAATGGTGAGCTTCATGGCCATGTGGGCCTGAGGTGGTGAATATTTTTGTGAAATTTTTCAAGGTGGTGTAAAAAAGTGTAGACGTGTGCACCAAATAATTATGACCCACTATCACAACCATATAGATTAACCAGTGTGATTCTTGTTGTGGGCTAGCCAAGTGGTGAATTTCTTTGCAATCTATAATTATGACCCAGTACCACTCCCATATGTAAGGTATATATGAAATATAGGCTGAAAGGTAGTAACAATGAAATTAGGAAGATGGTTGGTAAGGAAGGAGGGGAGTTGAAATAAATGTAACTAAATGGTAGGTAAGAAGGAAGTAGGGATTGACACGGAGTGAGGCAACCAGAATATGAAATAGTCGAAACAGTATGAACTCACAGTCTTTGAGTCCAAAATGACTATATCCATGACACAGACTCACCTTGCTGAACCTTGACTAAGTGAGTCTAGCCAACCCCGGAACATAGTGTATGCAACCGTGTCCAAAATTGGGTCGACTCAAGCCCCCCTGTTGCCAGCTGGTACAAGGATGGTGACTGAACTACCCCTGGCATGATATCTGGCTCACAAGTGTACATATTTTCACAATTTTTACCACAAGCCATGCCGATGGTGATTTTGATGGCATCAGGCAGAATGGCTTGCGCACATTATTTTGTCTGCGATCACAACGCAAATTTTCCTAACAATCCAAGCATGACTAATGAGTTCAATGAACTGAAATATTTCAATATTGAGGGCTAATTGCACCAAAAATGCTGACAGATTTGTTAATTAGACAAACTTTCACACCGGTTCAAGTTCAACCCAAGTCAAACATCGGAGACTGGGAGCAGGGATAGCTTCCACGACTTGAATCCGGGTTGATCAAGATGTAATACCTTAGCTTTGCTGACACAATGTCAGAATTGGATCGGAGCTGCAACAACTCTTGCAGGTCGAAAAGTGAGGGAAGTTTAATTCAAGTCCCGTGAATATCTTTCTCCAATCGAGTGGCACGAAACAGTGTAACAGAGCCTGTGAACATTAACATGCAATTAACTTATTTTACCTGTGCTGAACTTAAGTTAACTTATTTGTGCGGAACTTGTGCTTATGTGGAACAGTGCGGGTAAATTTAACTTGCCCTGCCATAAGTTAGCTACACATTACCTGTGGCAGGGCAAGTTAGTTTACATAAGTTACTTGTGCAACTATCCACCTCAGTGATGCCGATCTAGAGCCTCTGGGGATCCAACAACCTCCTGCAGAGACCATTTTTATCATCATGGCGGAGCTCATCATAAGTGGAACAATGAAATGTAATCATTTTTGGTTTGCATAGAATATGGAGCGCTGGCATCGACGTATGCGCGGGGTTGATATCAAGTTCAATTTTCTAACAATCCTCAGGTGGTGAAAAGCCCCGAGTATACTGAAATCCTGACGAATCTGAAGAACACCGTTGTGTTGGCGGACAAATTGTGGTTCGGGGCCAACATTTTGACAAAGCTTGACCACACCTGCCAAAACCAGGCGATGGGAACGTGAGGGGCACGGACGTTTGTGTTATTGTGTTATCAGTTATCAGGGATGTGTCAGGCAAACTCTTCTTGACAACGCTGGCTGAAGCGAGCGTGTTTGAATATGCGGAGCTCTCAGATTTCCTCAACCCCTCGGACACCGGTGGAGTCAAGATCACGAACAGCCCGGTGGGCGTTTTCGACAGACATAAACTTCCATTCACTGACATCAACGGCCCGGTACATTCATTTCAATCAATAGCCCGTATTCTGGTGGTATTTTCAAGATTCAGTGCGACCCTTGTCTCGCTAGAAGTCTCAGAAAGAATGAGTAATTCATAGGTCGTCCGAAACGAAGACCTACTGGTTGGGGGGCAGTTTGGTTCTCGGCGGCGGGAACCGGAGCAACGCTCCTCGAGGTCGCGTCCGCCGTGGGTTGGGGGACCGACACATCCTACTCCGACGCATCCCTCAGGCGTGCATACACAACGAGCTTCGAGGTCAGGCTCGCGTGCGGGGATGGTGGCCGCTTGGGTCACTGCGGCAAAGAGTGCAACGAAGAGGAAGGATGTGGTGAACTGCATCGCGAGATGGGACTGAGGATAACAGGAGGATGCAGATCCGTTATATAGTGGTAGAGGATGGACGGGCGCCGAGAGCAGAAATATAAGCTTCAGGTTTCTCAACAGAGCTAGGTCTAGGAAGGCATTGCACAGGCGCATGGACACCGTGGATGCCCGTTGATCATGACCATGTCAGGATAAATGTGGCTTTGATACACTGGTCCAGCATGTTCCAGTGCTGATAAAGTCCCAAAGAAAGAACGGAATTCCGCAGATAGCGGAGGAAAGGCCCAACCGGATGTATCCCGGGGTCAGTGACCCACTGTCAATAATACCCGGGTCCAGATAGAAGAGGTCTCGAGACTCTGAACTTGAAAACCGTGTGATACTGCTGTCCGTCGAGATGATCAAACAAAGCCACGGAGGAGCTTTTAATATCGCCAACTTCCTGTTCCCTCTCAGCCACCTGTGCCACAGCCCTGGCCACCGTTTTGAACTACCAAACGGAGAGTAAGATATATAGATTAGGTGATGGTGAGCTAAGAACAAGACCAGGTTGTGATATTCTTGCCAGGTTGTCCATCAACTCTTCCCGGAACGCTAGCTGGCCAGAGCCGAGGGCATGTGGAACACCTCCATTCAAACTAAAAATAGGTGCGGCCTCGGAAAGGTGATAGTGAGGCACAAGCAGCACTAAGTGCTCTTTCTAGTCCCCGGGAAAGTGTTCGTACCTTCATGTGATGTTTCTTCCGTTGATGGTCCGTTAAGCCCGGATTGTCCGTCGATCCACACAATAGAGACTCCCCTGCTGGGAATTCTTCTTCTTCTGCAATTACCCTTCAAGACGCCGAAATTGTTTATCCCGGCTGAGGACATTAACACCGTGTCAGACTGAGCAATCCACTATTGACGGGCCTTGCCAAACCCGGCGGAAGAAGTTTGTATTTCTTGCGTGCGCTGTAGAAGAAGGGGTCGGTCACGCAGTGGACCAGAGAGAGAAGGTTGGCGGTTATACCCTAGGCTGCAACAGTAGTGTAGAAATAATATACTCGAAATAATATAACAACTCAGCTCTGATTTGACTCGTCTCTAGACTCAGGTCGCTCTCTGGACCTCTCGTACTCGAACTCTTGAGGATGCTGGACTCGAACTCGAACTTGGTGAGGGACAGATGTGGGAGAAAGAAAGAGGGAAATGATCCCCTGAGTGTCATTGCCAGGGAATATATAGTACGATCGGGGTGGCTGAAACGCGTACTCCTGCGTCACCAGAGCCCATAGAAACACATTACAAACGGAAATCTACAAGTGTCCATCGCTGGGAAGACGTCCTAGGCTAATCAGACTGTTGAACATCCACCAGCCGGGATACGCGCAAAGACGTGATAGGGAGAGCGCGCTGCCCCCACCAGACGCGTGCCAGAGGTGGCCCAGACCCCTGGCGTCTCAATCCCAGGCGCGTACCGAGCTGGCGACGTCCTCGAGCCCAACGTCGCGTCGGTTGTCGTACAAGGAGAGTAGATAAAATAAGAACTATAAAATAATTTAAGGGATAAGTGATTGGAGTTGAGACGATAAAGGATGGGGAATATGACGATACTGATGCTCCCAAGGCCTATGTTCCTTCCACCAAGAATACGCGTGTGTCGCTCGAGGTTGAACACGATCACGTGCGAGATTGTTGTGGCGTGGTAATGAAGTCGATGGTTGGATGCGAGCTTGGTGATCATTCGTCCTAGAAATAGAGAGGATGGGAGGAAGAGGCGAGTGTGTTCAAAAGAGACTTGAAAGAAATGAGACGTGGCTGTTATCGCCCGAATGGGAGCACAATCGCAACATGCCTCGGGGCCATGAGCGACGAGCGTGCCGTTAGGCACTTCCACAGCGCCGGTTATGTACTTAGGGTCGCCATCTGACCTTACCTGACCCATGATTCGTTTGCTATTGTTTTGACACCGTGCCTGACCGAGCGATTTACTATCGATGGGCCGCGCCAACCCTGGCGCAGGAACTCTGTGTATTTTTAGCGTACACTGGTTGCGTACTCGGGACCACCACCTGACCTCGCCTGACCCACGATCCTTTGCTATCGTTTTGACGGCTGTGCGCAAAACTCAAACTTTCAGCAGTAATCTGTGTACCTGGTATAAGAAGGGCCAACTGTTCACACCGGGGGCAGCCAATAATGCATGTGAGCACCGCATGCATTACACGCATGTGGTTCCCATATGGAAGAAAGGCTACAAAGCTGCCTTTACCAGACTAAGGGCGGCTTTGTTGCATAATTTGTTCTCTGGTGCAAGGGAATAAAGCATGCAAAAAAGCCCCCTTTTGCTTGTTAAAGGCACCTTTGTGGGCTTTGTTCCAACTGTGAGCTACATGCATGTAACACACTTGGTTTTCACATGCTTTTCTGGTTGCCCCCAGTGTCATCGTCTCTCCTCAACACCAGTGTCTCCGTTGTCTGCACACCGTCGCAAACATGGTCCAGGTCACCCGCCCCCTCGCCATTCTCTCCATCGCTGCCCTCAGTCTCGCGGCTGTACTCAAACGTGATGCTGCCACATTTGAGACAGACACATTAAACCTGTTGTGCTTCATCCTTCACTAGCACTTTTCCCCTGAGGAACTACGGCCATTTTATAAAGTTGGACTCACGACGCCGAGATAATCATGAATTTTTTAACATTGCGAAGATGCGAAATTGGGAATTTCAAGTTCATCTTCTCCATCTGAGTCCAGCGGCAAAAGATGTGGCGAGCACTTTGCTGCGGGCATGCTCGTGTAGCTTCTGAAACTTAGTAGAAATCAGATTGCTGCTGTGTAGTCCCTCTGCACCTTAGTGCTGCAGTATGATACATCACCGGCCTCTAACTAGCGAAAAGCCGTGATATATTGAAACCGCTAGCTTAGAGGCACAGATGATACATCACCGCAGCGTCCTTTTAGCCCATATTAAAATATTCATTTCTGCAGCCCCTGCCATACTACATAACCATCACAAGTGTTCTAAATTTGGGCGCCATTGATAAAAGCCTTCCGACATCGCGATCAAATGCGATCAAATGTCTTCAAAGTCGTTAGCGACGATGGCCATCAAATATCCTCCAAAAATTATTTTTAAAAATAGATAGATAGCGTACATACATACAACATACACTGCGGGCAAGTGCCATGACCGTGGGTTCAGGGCGTAGGACCGACACTTGCCATGACACTTGCCATGGCATTGCACAAATGATCAAAAGCCCTTTGTTCTATTGGCAGCGTGAGAAGTTGACATGTTTTCCATGTCTTGTACGACTCTGTTTCAATTCACTTTGGACCTCAAAAGGCCGAGCTCTCAAGCCCTGCTTGGCAAATGCTCACTCATTTATGACCATGAACATGTGATTTAGTATATTGTTCGCTGACATCTCTACATACTTTGGTACACCTAGCCACATTGGCTCCCACTTAATCCTCCGTCTGCCTGGTTCCCTTTCTGTGCAAACCCTTCCTCCAGTTCAATCTCTTCTCAGTCAGAGAGTACCACACATGGCCTTGCTTCGGACTCATGTGTGACACTTGCCTTTTCCCTGCCTAAAGCCGGTATGGCGCAAGTTCTCCAAACATTTGCACCCAAGATTCACCAATTCAAGTACCTGTTCCTGCAAGGTTTTCTACCCACTCCACAGGATGAAAGTGTGCCCAAACAGATAATTTATCACCGCATATCTGTAGGTTTGTTCAAGAATACATCCAGCTTGGTTGAAAATGAAAAGGAAACATCACCTTCGGTAATACCTTGCAAACTCTGTATGTAGCTCGTCGGTCATGGTGCAAACTTAATTATTGTCAACCGTGCATACACTACTGAAGAAAATCGGCACTTGCCCTTGGCATCGGCCAAAACTTCTCACGACAAAAAATAGAACAAAGAGATGATTCTGATCGTTTGTGCAATGCCGCGGCAAGTGTCATGGCAAGTGTCAGTCCTATGCCATGAACCCACGGCCATGGCACTTGCCCGCAGTGATACAAGCCCAAGTAATGAGTGGAATCAACGTCCCAGTACAGTGCAAATAAACTTTTTTCTCAACTCGTGCCCCACAAACCTTGATAGCCTGCCCACTTGTGAGAAGGGCGACGGCGAGGGAGTATGGAAAGCCGGAGCACCACGCTCTGAAACAAATGATACTATCAGTCCCGGCATGATAGCCGAGGCTGTTCCCCAGGACGTAGCAGGTGGTTGCTTTGAGTTATGGTGGTATTTACCCTCCTTCAGCGTTGGAGACCACGAGAAATCCTCTTCAGGAAGGTGCATCTTGATTTCCCCCAGATCCACGCCTGAATGGATGGAAACAGAGTGTGTTTCGACGGCATCAACGATCTTGCAAAAGATGATGGGAGGTCATAGATGGACTCTTGTGTTTTCCTGAAGCTGAAAATGAGTCTTTCATCGTTGTACTTTGTAGTTGAATTGCCGGGCAACCTTTCGTTGATTTATCCACTGTTTTTGAATATCCAAGGGTTGGTTCAACCTCTACAGATCACTTGTCGCAGTTGTCCGAGGTCAAAGATCAAGGTTTCCGCTCTACTGGCCCCAATTCGACTGGCCGCTCGGCAGGATGGAGTTAACCCATGAGTTTATGATCTGTAGGGCTGGATGCGGGGTTTTCTGGCCACGGGACACGTTCAACCCAAATATTGGATTTCCTCTGTTGTTGAGCGAGAATGAGACCTCATACCAACCAGGAATTTCGGCTGAGACAAACCAACACACTTAAACCATGAAAACACCTCACTAGTCCAGCTTGAGTCCAACACATTTATTTCCATGGGTTGTTCAACTGTCCCGGGCATCTCGGAGATGTCGAAACCCATGTTTAAAGTATTTATTTCATGTCTTCTAAGGTCCCGCCATTTATAGTGAACTCAGAACGTGTGTACGGCGTTAGAGGCTCTCGGCAGCTGGATATTAGCAATTTCTCTGCATATATTTTCATAATCACCTGAAATATTGTCCCTTAACTGTCACTGTTAGTCCCATCAAAGGTGTGAAGGAGCGGGTACGTCTAATGAATGGCTTTTGTGCTTTACATGGCTCTTTTTGCAGGATAATGCGCCCAATATGGGGAGTTTGATCTCACAATCGCTTTGGGAGGACAGCGGCCAACATTCGGCATCTGTTCTAATCATTTGTTTCAGAGCGTGGTGCTCTGGCTTTCCATAAGGGAGAGATTCGGAGCACCTGTACGTACTTGCACACAGTGTCCCTTGGCTACGCCGCACACGCTCTGGGCCTCCGGTGCGCGCAGTACGTCGTGTCCAAATACAGTCCGAATGCGATCCTCTGCGATGGGAGCAGTGGTATGCACTCGGAGCAGCGGTATGCACTCGCGTGCAGCATCGCTTACCCACGGCGCAAACCACGTCCCATAGCCGCGCCGCGCACAGACCTTCGCATCCAAATACAGCCCGGATGCGACCCCTGTGATGGAAAGCCATTCGACGGCAAGGGAGAGGGTAGGGCACAGTGGTATGAACTTGCACGCTGCATGGTGGGGGAGGGACCAGAGCTGAAAGATGCCTCCTCGACGGGCGGGGGCGGGGGTGAGGACGGACGCTCAGGCTGGCGCCAGAAACTAATACTGCTCCTGCGCCACTTCGTCAGTAATCCGCAATACTTCTTTTCATTCAAAAAGTGGGTGGAAAAGAAGAATAAAAGTAGAGAAAAAAGTAACGAAACACTCACTCGGCCCTCAACCCTCCACACAGCGGCGAATGCTCCCTCACGAGCCTACATATATTCCCCAGCGGATCCGCCCCGCCGTACTCAAAGACGTGCCCGCACCCGCGCCGCCCGCAGGTGTTCCGGAATGCCAGGAGCCCTGGCCGCATTAATTGGAACTAGATGACTGAGTGGCGCACTTGCCCCCGGTTTCGGGTGTTGATCGATCAGAATGTTGGCGTGTTTTCTTGTTCAGAAGTGGTTGTTCTCTTGTTCTACTTGTGACTGGGTGTGGGTGTCTCACCCACGGTTTCTGGACTTGTCAATTTTGCGACAGAAGACGGGAGAAAAAGAGGACGTCGGGGAATCCGGCGTGGGCTTCGAATCAAGGGGTTGGAACTTTCGAACCACATCTACTGCGCTGATTTGATTTCAGACAGAGTGTATTCTCGGCGGTGGGGAAAGATGGGCATTCGGGAGCATGAAGTTAGTCAAAGGTGTTCCTTCACGTACAAATACCATTTGACCAACCACCTCAGATGCTGGGATTATTCTACTGAGGAATCCTGATTCCAAGGGAAATGAACCCCTGGCTTAAAAAATTTAAACCCGGATTCTAATGGATTCTCCCACCGGCCACTTTCCAAAACAGCAAATACGGCGGCGGGATGAGAGCTGTCATGTACCGCCAGTTCCACCAAGATAAAATTGATTTCATATCTTCCGAAATCTATCGGTTGCACCCATACACTCTAAACAATGTTCTGGCTCATAGACCAAGAAGAAGCACGGAGGGGATCAGCTGAGTGCCAGTAGTACATCAAAATTGATGTGGTGTTCGGCAGGCTTTTTCTACCAGTGTTGCAACGTAAGGGTTATTAAGGGTTCCACTAGAACTTAAGGCCTTAGGTTTTGTTGAGGCTTATTAAGGGTCGTCAAGTTAAGGGCCAAATTAAATGTTAAGTAAGGAGCAACAAGTTAATTCGGGGGACCAACACTCCGTTTCCTCTTTTAGGAATGTTTTTGAACTCGAATGCAATACAGTGCCCATAACACCTGACCGGGACAGAGATACATCAAGCAATCGGATGTAGTGCGTGGCACACAACCAGATTTCGTGATGACTTCCGGAAAGATAGCCTGGACTGGCACAACGGGGTTCGACTCCCGGCCTCTGAATGTGCTTGGCTGCTCTGATTTTTTTTTTCTTGCCTCAGGGTGAGTAGTAGTTTGACTGATTCTGGAAAGAGGGATATGCATAGAGAAACAATATTTCACGGAACTTTGTGCGCAGAGAGATTTGGGTTCGGATTCAACGATAATCACATCTCACTTCATCTCGAACTCAATGCTCATCGAGGACCATGGACATCGAGGAACTGGACATAGTGTGCGACACATAACCAAAATCCATGGGAGGTTTGGGTGTGATGCTCACTGGTGAACGGGGTTCGACCCTCGCATCCGAATATTGGGGGCTCACAAGAAAGATTTCTTCTCACGTCTCGGGCCAGTTAGTGATGGGCGGTTCAATCTAGGGATACTGGAACAAATCTAATCTTTCCTCTTATCTCCTATCTCAAGAAGGTTTTCATCTTGAATTTCTACTGCTTACTTCTCGGAGTAGACTGCTCCGAGACCCAGATAGACCGCGGACTCGAACATGGTGTGCGGCACACCACCAGAAGTTATAGCTCCACCGGAGATGTAGTTTTCACCGATGCGACGGGATTAGACTCCCTGCCTCCGAATATGGCCTCGGACTGCTTTTTCTCTCCCCGTGTCCGAATACTAACTCCGCCATATTCGCCATATCTTTCTTTCTGACTGGTTCGCAAATATCCACCCCCGCTACACCTCTGTCCCCTATACAACTTCACTTTCAGGGCCCTCCTTGATACCTGGAATTGACCGTCGCGTGCGGCACACTCCCAGAATTCCTTTGCTGGAATTAGGTCCTCATCTTGGACTCAGTCAATGAATTCGACTCCCAGCGTCCGAATGAGTTTCGGAGAAATTTTTTGTTTTGATAACGAGATCCAACTTAAATCCCTGTGAACGAAACCGCCGGTTTGTTGACTTTGAGTACAATGTTAGTAATAAAGGTTGAGTGGTTTGGTATCGCTAGTTAACAATCAAATAATCATGAGAGTTAGTTCAAGAAATCACTTCAAGCAACTCATGTCAATCCACGAATCTATCTGAACAACCGAATAACGAGAGCAAGTCTTTGTCAGACGCGAGCACGAGAGCTAGTCTTTGTCCTTTAAAATTGCTGTACTGATCTCAGTGTGAGCACTTAGTCCCCCTTCAAGACACTGTAGTATTACAACCGAATGGTCACTCAGTTTAGACACCCCCATCACCAATCACCTGAATATTTGGTCGTAATAGTACAGTAGCCGTTGATAGTTTACTTAGGTTCATGTGAAGGTGATCAAAGATGATAGTTTGGGGTAAAAAGGTTGTATATTCACGTGGAGATGTAAGTAACTCTACAGTATTCTACAAGAGTCCCACAAATGCTATGTCGTCCGAGTCAGTGAGGCAGTGTGCACTGCTGCACTCGGCCAACTCGGAGATTGATCACATCACCGATCAGTAATCTCATCAGTCGGAGAGTTAATTGACCGGGAGTTGTGTAAAGGTAAATGCCAAACAAAGCAACATTTCAATGCAAATAGAAACTCAGATTGATTTCTTAGAAATCTAACATACAGTGTCAAAACCCGGATGCGAAAAAAAAGTTGACCCAGTATTGTACCAGCACGAGAGCGAATTTCATTATAAAATTGAAGCAGGGTAAATTACAGATCTAGGAATTCATGCATAAGATTTTTGACACCCTTGTTATGTCACAGCACCATCACGTTTTTGCCTAGTTTCAGGGTTTGACCTAGATCTGAAAGACTTTGATCAGAAATGTCCTGTCACCTGCTCTCTCTGCATTCTCTTGCCCTCAGCCAATCTCACACACCCTCACACACCTCCCACAGGCAATCCTCTGGGCTGTTTTTATGGGACGGATCAACAGAGGGACAGATAGACTAAACATCTCAGATCTATCTACAATCGCCGGGCCAGAGAAGACATGTGCTCATTCTTATCAGCTACCCCCACTGAGAATCGTAAAAAGTGTCTGAATATACCCCAACATACAATACTCACTCTATAAAACATTGTAGTTGTGAATGAGCTACTACCGTCCTCAGAATTTACGATTCTCAGTGAAATTTGGCCATTTTTGGCAATTCTTTGATTTTTCGCTTGTGCCGAAAAGGCCCAATGCTGATTTTTTGTGCATTGCATTACTCATAGGTCTTTTGCTTATTTCATAAAAAAGAATCAACTTGAATGCCCTTGGGGTCCCAGCTCAAATGTAAATTTTTCGGATCCGGGTTTTGCAGGAAATTGGCGAATCACTACGTTCCGCCGTCGGCTAAACTCACTTGCCGAGGTCCGTGTAGCCGAGTCAAGATGCGGCCAGCCGATCACACAGGCTGTGCGTGGCCGGCTACACACAGCTGTGTGATCGGCTAGCCGCATCTTGACAGATCTTGACTCGGCTACACGGATCTCGGCAGACTGAGTCTAGCCGACGGCGGAACGTAGTCAATTGGCGAAACCGGCAAAGTCACCGGCGGCACCACCAGCGGCATCTCATCGGAGTTTGAATTAGCTTTTGACAGCTGGCGCTATACTCTCCCACCGCTTGCCCGCCGTGCGCAAATATTATATCGCCTTTATCGACCAATGAACCTGTTTGCCGTGAACACTCATCAGCGAAGCATTTCAACATCCCGCTTAGTCTCAATTTTGCCCTTGCACGCACGGCCGGCCGCAGGATAGATACCACCCCCGCCCGGCGCTGTCGCTGTTCGCCTGCGCAGCTCTTGGCGAGCACGGGGGCGGACTCGAGGGTAGTGCAGTCAAGGCACTTTTGCTATTCACACATCTTTCCCGCCACCGCTTCAAATTTGCCTCGGGGGCTTTTATAGTTCATTTCATTTCAATTCCATTCGGACCATTACAGTGGTGTGTGCGGGCCCTTGGCCATGTGGCACTTTACCAATTACAGGGAGGTATTACTGGCATGGAGGTAAGTTTGTGAGGGTTCGGGGATGGAGACGGCGAGTGTGTTATGAAGTCGGCTGGGCAGTAACACGAAACTGATGCGAGCATGGCGGTTGACCGCCGGCCACTTTTGATGCCAGTTTCACCAATTCCTGAAAGCTCTCGGGGGTTTTGACACTGGATGTAAAAATCAGCGTTGTTGATATTTGGAAAATAAGGTGCATGAAAACTCAAAGAGAAAGTGTGAGAATCAAGACCAGAATCAGCTCAAAAGAGACAAAGCAGTTTCAAATATGCTGAAAGGGCCATTGAAAGCTCTAAAATCAGTGCGTTTCTACTAGGGGAGGGTATACCTAGCAGGCCAACATTAAAAATGGCTCAGAATTTCAATGCAGCTGAAATGCCCACTGATTTTAGAGTTTTCAATAGCCCTTTCAGTGCAATCGAAACTGCTTTGTTTCTTTGTGGCCGGTTCTGACGCGGATTCTCACCATTTCCTTTTGATTTTCAGTCTTTTATAGTTGTACAATCTCAGTGGTGCTGATATATGGTAGGCGTTCAAGCTGCAGGAAGGTATCGCTTCTTCCCGTACGTACGTCTTCTCTCGCCCTAGTTATTCATACCTCTCTGACCCATGCCTGTTACTGCAGCTCGCTTCCTGGGTCGAAACAGCTCACTCAATCGTATCGGTCACTCGCACCATCACGCAGATCAAGAAGGACGACGTCTACGTCTCTGTCCGCGGCTGGGACGACGAGAGTCTGTATCTGTCACCGACATGTACACCTGCGTATCCATTCATTGCACGCTTCGCATGCCGGTCCGTCTTCTCTCTTTCTCTGCTTACATTCCGTCTTCTAATCTTCGAGTACACAGACGCAGGTGTTTGCATTCCAGCCATCATCTTGGATTCGCCTGTCCTGTATTTTCATACACATCTTGATCGGCGACGTCTTCTCGGGGTCCTTTCTGCAATCCTCACAGTGCGATCTCCTTTCACACTCTCAGCGGCGATCATTTTCTTTCCCATCATCCTTTTACAGCTCACCGCTTTCCACGGAGCGAATATCTTCTCGAGGTCCTTTCTGCAATCCTCGAAGTGCGATCTCCTTTCACACTCGCACCGGCGATCATTTTCTTGCCCATCATCCTTTTACAGCCCACCGCTTTCCACGGGGCGAATACGTGCTCGGGCTCGACACGGAGAACTTGTGAATGTACGCAGGGTCAGCCAGGACCTCCGCTCCCTCAAAGGCGAGTCAACGCCGCTCTCCTGCAGGTATAAAAGGTGTGTTGCTGAACTGAAACACACCACGACTTACACTCGTATTTCCCAATGCACTTCGCCAAGACCCTCATCTCCCTCATGGCTTTTGTCGCTTGTGCGATTACACAAAACGTCGACGGTACGGGTACGTAGCATATCAGAACCACAACCAATGTCTGCAAGCTGCTGATTATTACGCCACGACGCCAGCGATTAACTACAGCATCCTCCCCAACGGCGAAACTGGGCTGTGCGGCGTCTTTTACGAAAACGCTGACCTGGTCATCGCGATCCCGCGCATCGACTTCCAGCAAGGCCACTGTGGGGAGACTATTGCTGTGGAGTGTACGTACCATTCCGTCTTTCAGATTCCTTGTTACTGACTTGGGGTTTGCGTGTGTTAGACGACAACATCGTACAAACCGTCAAAATCCTCGACATCTGCGAGTCGTGTGTGTCACCAGAGATCGCGATGACGACGGGGGTGTATAGCGCCCTTGGTGCCCCCACAAACCAAGGCCCTATTAACATTATTTACACGCCGTATTGATTGATTCATTATTGGTGAAAGAGACGAGATCGCGGTTGTTGAAAGTTGAAGCGTTTTCATAGAAATACGTACAGTTCTCCTGGAAAATGTATGGCATTATGCATCTCTCTTCCTGAGTGCACATGAGATTCTAGAACGGGTGCCGCAGAGAGTGCCAGCACATAATGCTGAGCAACACGAGATAACATTGTCACTGATAGTGCTGGCCAAATATCGTATTCAGTGCTCTGGGCCTGTATTGTATTTGTATTGTACTCATATTCACCAGGTTGAATATGCATATATTTTGAATATATCTAAATATATTTGGTTGTCGTGAATCTTGATGAAATTCATGTAGCTTACACGCTGGCCAAGCCCCGATTTCAGCCATTCCTATGTAACAATATCCACGGACGCTGTCTCCGCAGTCATGGATGGCTGAGCATCCAATAGTGTGCATTTCACACTAAAAAAAAGAGGCTCAATGGAAATGCTTACACCAGGAATTGCAAGAATATTCCGTGCAACACACACCATGTATTTTAAAGTGCCCTGATTTTTCTTTGGTAAAATTGAGCACCAGTGATAAGCCAGCAAATGAGCCATGGTTAGATACACATAATTTTGCATGTTTCTGATCATACTTATTACTGGAACTGTTGTTTCTATATAACAGTACTGTTTTCTGGTAGCTGTTGGGTGAACCACAGAGAAATGGATGGGTGCTCTAAGGAGTTAGAACATCCATCAGAAAGTCTCACCCTGAAAACTGTCTGGGAACATGCAGCCAACTAACAAGTCAAGGAACTTTGTTTGACTTGTTTCCAACATCCACTTGAGCAATGAAAACAGGTCAAAGGAACATGAGTTGGGCATTGTATTGTGTTGTGTTGAGACACTAGAAGGTTGCTTTAGGTCACAAGTGTGTGTCAGGTGTTAGAGTTGCCGGTTTCCATCAGATGCGGATATACCGAAACAGGTTGTCAGCTATTCAAGGATCTGGATCACAGCTCTAAAGACATTCAAAGTTTCTTTCTCAAGGATCCTTTGTGGGAAATACCTCAGGAACAGGTATCTCCTGAGACCTATAAATGAGTATTATCAAGTTCCGCACTGGGAACAGAGGGGAGAGTTGAGTAGAAGCAGAAACAGGTTGAACGAGTGCAGTGCCAATCTATCGGTGATCAACACATCCTCTGAATAATACAGGGGCGGGTTCCTGCTGTATAATTTGCAAGGAAACATGGCATGCTCATACTTTGGAACCAATGGGAGACAATGCTTGGAAGAACAACTGATGGAAACATGGTTAAAGAGGTGGAGAAGCAGACAATTGACTCACTGGGATTGTGTTTTGGGCTTTGTAATTGTGTCTTGGCAGTTGTATAAGTATCTGGAGGCATTTCTACAATGAACACAGCATCTTCCCCCAAACTAGTAGGCTATATGCTTGTGAATGCCACCTTTCGTCCCCAGCAACAGCAGGAAGAAGAGCAAATGAGCATGGCCAACTGACACTCCGCTTTCTTGTGTGCATTCCAGTCCCCATCCCAGTCCCCAGTACTGGGACCTATACCATTCGCTCAAGCAGACCTCTAGTGGAATGACTCAGCAGATCCCTTCTTCATTAGCCTGAACCCCAGCTGAAGCACTGTGTCACTGATTTGCTTTTTAGACCATGTTTGTGATGAGATGGGTGTTCTGCTCGACGAGGCCCAAACAAGGTGGATATGGCAAGTATACCAAGACCTGAAAGGTTCGAGCTGTTCTTTGCCCTCACCTACCACTCACTGATATTTTTCTCAGCCCTCTCTGCGCAGGATAGTAACCTGGTTCTGGCATTGATTTATCACATTGGGCGGGTGATGTTCTCAATTGCCTCAGCACGCGATAAAAACCATAGCGCAGCGGCAGACCAGGCGAATGGAAGCTTGGACAATCTTGGCGTCTGACTTCTGTGTCTCTGTATAGATACGCAGACCCAGGAAATGTGATTCTTGTGATTTTCAACATACTTTGGGGTCAAAGGCTTCACCCATCTTCACAGTCTTTCTCAAGACTGCCGTCAAATCTCGGTCATATTTTTCTCACTCCTTCACAATATGTGAAATTGAGCTTCATATACTTGTCCATGAATGTGGTCAGATCTTGGCTTATGTTCAGCCGATCCATAGAGCTGACCACATTCGTTTTATCGCTATCAGCGAACCACCATTCTGGAGCGACATTGATTTACTTCTCAAGAGAAGACTGACTGAGTTGTGTCTTCGTTATTCAACTTCCGATTTATGGGGAAATTTCACGGCTCAAAGTTACAGCTTCATTTGATGATTGGGATAAGAGCCCCATCCCCAAGTTGAGCGTTAGTAGGTAAGTTCAACCGGCAATTGGATTCTGGAATTATCTGACTCTTGAGACAATTAAATTTTGATTCCACGCGAATGGGCACGGTGAAAGTGCTGTTTTGCCGTTGCCGCTGCTGCAGATTGCCGCTGTTCCCGTGAGACTGCTGCAGCACCGCTTTCATCTTTGCCACTGCACTACGGCACCACTTTTATACTGCCGCTGTGCTACCACTGCAGCACCCCAGCAAGTTTTCCGTTGCCTCTAGGGTGCCGCTGTATGCTACCATGCACTCTACTGTACCATTTCATTCAATTCGTATGTCACGCGTCACGGCAGTCAGAATATACGAAAAAATTGTACCTGTCACGGGTCATCGAGCACATGTACGAATATCCAAAACCAAGTCACAAAATGGGCCAGAAAGGGCGCAAAAATTCAAAATTTAGTGCGCACGGTGTATTCCTTTCAAAATGCCACGTCGCTCTCATGAATGCCAATTTCGACGTGATCGGTTCACATTTGAGACTGGGCATTGGTAGGTTGTTGGGTGGTAGCCTCTGGTCCATCCGGGATCTTGAGGACATCGGAGAGGCCATTCATTGCGGCGGGGGGGGCAGTGGATAGGGGCGCAAAAACGACAGATGTAAAATCATTGATGTAATTACCGCTTTCAGTCTTGTCTTGGCATCCTTAATCTATGGTGTTGTAGGTTTATTCTACACTCAATGTAGGTGGTTTCAAGAATTTTTGAGAGGTCCCTGTGCATTTTCGGCCAATATATATGAACATTTTTTTTGGGTCACGGTCCGCCCGGCCGATATATGAAAACTCAAGTTCGAATTCTCGGGTCACAGGTCACAGCCCGTTCGAATTGAATGAAATGCTACAGTACTCCATAAGTACACACCATATTCAGCATCGAAATTAGATCAATAGAGGAACATGTCTACCATTCTTGTTGCTTGAGGCGCTGCCGCTGCCGTGAGTCCCCCCGTTATGAAGCCGTAGGACTTTTGCTTAAACAACCAAGGTTGAGACAGTAATCCTGGATTTAATCCGGGATGAATTAACCTTCCTATGATTCATGAAGGGCTGATAAACCTGATTGAACAGAGTATATATCCTGCTTAAAGGTAGCTTAAATCTGGTTTGAACAAACCAGAAAGAACAAAAAGTGTTCACATGCGGGACTCGAACCCAGCACCTCTGACGAAAGCCAAGAGCAGGAGGTGTACTTTCCAATTAGACCACTCTGCAGTAGTTCGTGTGGTCATCACGGGTTTGAGCCTGCCCTGGTGTTCTTTTTGGAGACTCTCAGGGGCCTTGAATCCGATTTAAGCTGGTTTAAACCATGTTTAAACAGCTAGTTTAATCAAAGTTGTGCACCTTCCGCTTCGTCCTGTGGTGATTAATTAATCTCGGTTCTAATCCAGTATTACTGTCTCAACCTCAGTTGTTTAAGCCAAACTCCTATGGTTACTGCCCCGTTGCTCAACCCACCTGCTGCGAGATCTGCTTGACCCGCTCAACCCACTCGATCCACCGGATCCGCCTGACACGGTGCCCAACCCACTAGGTTCTCTAGACCTGTTGCCCGACCCACTACCGTGAGACCCACTCAACCCGTTGGATTGATCTAAACAGGAATGGACTGAGTCAGTCAGATATGTTCTCTGCTGCTAATGCCCCATACCTTTTGTGCTGCATAATTCTTCTTCGCCTGTAATAAATGAATTGACGCCTTCAATAAGGCATACACAAAGAAGCATACCACGCCTGAGAGAATCCATACTATGTTGCCTCTGAGCTGTATTAGAGTTCGGCGCTGATTCGATTGAATGAGCCCAAGCTCTTTTAAGGAAAAAGGTGAACCTTCTCCTCTGGTGGTCTTACCTTTCCCCTCTGATTCAGCCGAATTAGTTTAGTTTGTTTATAGGGACAAGGCTCACCGTCTTGGCTGGTCTGAGCATTTTTTCCGTATGTCTTGCCATTCCGTACTGACATGGAACTGAGTGAGGCTAAGTTCTGAGAGAAAAGGCTTACCATCTTGCGGATTGCACCTATCAAATATTTGTGACAGAGTGAAATTGATGTAGTTGTCTGATCCTGCAGACGTGGGTCAAAGTTCACAAGAGGGAAGGTGCTTACCATTTCCTTGATTGTAATCATTTTGGTAGCCTACAAGGACACTTTGAGCCTGATAATAATGACGAAAAAAATCAATTTCTTGCCTCCGTCACAATCTTTGGCTCTTTTCCAAGGCTACTAAGGCTGAAGTCAGTCACATCCCACATGCACTTGCCTAATGACTTATGGAATCATCTCGGGACAAAGCGGCGCCTATGGAAGAAGAGGGAGACAGAGTCAACTTCGGGAAGTTGGTCTACCTTCCTGGCAGTATGTGCTCTGTAAGACTCCACTTCTTCCTTTTTCCTAATCGCTATGAAGGAGAAGGTGGTAGATCTAGCTCCTCCTTATCTGTAACGCTCCATTCTGGGGTACAACACCTGCAGCTGTGTCCGGAATGTAGCCAACTATTTTGTACCACACAATAGAGCGACAAATTACAAGTACTTTATGTACTTGTTCTTTTCATCAATCGGGAACCAGAGTTTTGAGTTAGCAAAACTTTTATCAGTGCGTTTAGTTCGTGTAATCGAAACAGTGGCTGTGTTCATTAGATTTTTGAAGTCTTTTTAAGAGCCCAATCTAATGAATTTAGTCCTTATATAATGCATTAGACCGGTGAGTCTTCGACTCACTGCAGGCACATTTGTTTTCACATGTTTGTACTTTTTTTTGATTCCTCTGGTTAGACACTTGTCACCTTTCACAGTTTCATTCATCAGTATTACATCTCATTTTACCATTATTTACAACCACTGCGGCCTTTATTTCTTTTTATACTTTGACTCTCCGTACGTTGGATCGGCAATCAGTTCTGTCGGATATACCCGAGGGTCCTTGTACAAAGAACTTCGGGTAGATCCAACAACATCGATCACCTGTTATGTTCCGCAAATAGCGGTAAAGGTGAGTTTGAGTGGTCATGTTACGGACCCCCTTGGGATTGACAATCTTACATTTAAGGTCAGTGACATCTTGCAACAATCACCCACGAGGAATGACTAATTGAGAGGTGGGCCTAATCAGTCAGCCTGAGTCAAGATCAGATATCTCATGATGCTTTACGCAGCAGGGCTGAACAACTGGATATGGAGCATGCACAGAACGAGAGCACATTGACGATACAGAACCGTTGCGGGACAATGCTCAAAAAACCTAAATAATATCGCACAAGTGTAGCTGTGCATATCTCATTCCCTAAGCAGACATTGTCGGTGTTGCATAGCACGGTGAGAGTCGTGATTTCAGGCCCTCAATGCCCACTGGCACTACTCTGTGTTGGGAGTACCAGTGCGTACAGACGGGACATATTTCAAACTTGTTTCCCCCGCCGCAAATACTCCAAATCATGCATGCTTTCTAGCCCGCTGACAGGCATTCCGAGGCTCTACGAAGCTGAAATTACTGATTTCGGGTCCAAGACACGATTCACCCTACACGCCGGCGCTTTGTCCCTCCGGCCAACAGTGCACCAGATATCTCTGGCAGCCATTAAATTCAGATTCACCTCAGCACAACTCGAGATTGAGTTGTTTACATATTGCCGAATCTATGCTTCTGAACCAATAGGCGCACTAGCCCTCAAGTTGCATTCCTTTAATAATTTGTCCGCTGCACGAGCCGGGGATACTCACCTTAAGGAGAATGGAATATATTGATTCTTTGTCAACAAATGCTCCTGGCACATTCTCCTGCGATTCTCTGAGGTCCCGCACATCATGCAACATTGTGTGGACCGTTTCAACGCCCGCCTTCAGGACAGGTTGGGCTGAAATCCTTGTGGTCAAGCATCCCATTCTGCTGCGCGAACGCGAAATGCAGCTCATTTATCGAACAATTGGATCAGTTATAACCTCTCACTCGCCTTGCAAATCCCACCAAGAATCAGGGCGGAACCTTCGGACCGAGTACATTTTTCAACCGATTGAGACCCTCCGGTTGAATTGGACCTCTAGTACAGTTATGTTCAAGGCGACATATGACCGCAACCCTGTCGAATTGAGATTCTACAAGGCGCCCTCGCGATCAGTGCAGAAGAGGGAGCATGCCTGCAAAATGTATCTGCACCTTTTTCCGGATGAACCGGCTTTATAGGAAACAACCCAAGATTTGCTACCGGAAATCCTCTGGTTGAGTTAGTGTGTGATAACCCAGTGAAGACGTGCCCGCTTGGGCTAAAAGCTCCTCACTGCATGCTCAAAGAGCGCGGTCACACTGTCCCTCTAATCCGTATGGAAGTCGAGGAGGGCGGGGAGTCCAGTTATGGCTTTGGAACGAATTTCGAGATCTTTTGTGATCTTATTGCGGATTGTTTCGACTTCCTGCCTCAGAAACAGACAATGATTTCAGCACATAGTCGCGCTGCACTTCCAAATAGTGTGCCAAGACTCCTGAGAACTTTACTAAACATGGCTATGAACGAGTGGCAGCACACTTCGTTCTCGCTCTTGACATGGAGCTTCCATTGGACGGAGAGTCCGCTTCCGGTCGCTGTTGTGATCACGGTTTCAAACGAGCGGAAGCCGTCGAAAACTGACCTTGCGGGGGTCTTGCAAGTTCTGCTGATCCCAGCAGTTCACCCCTGGCAGTTGCATCTCATTCCATTCTGTCACTGGGCACGCAGACTGACAATTCTGTGGATGACAAGCTACCCCAAAATGTGAAGAACTGTCTTTCTGTTGTCGGTACTCAGCGAGCTCTGGACTTACCTCTGAGCCTGATCCCGATGTTCAACCTTCCACAGCAATGCCCCACATTTACGAGCTCACCCAAATTCCTACAAGTTCCCGGCTCGTCCAAATCGTCTGAACCCCTAGCATAAGTGGGTTATCTACCGTCAAGAACATCCTTGCCTATTCTACCGGGTCCCGAGGGTTCCGTTGAGATCCGCAACTTGCAACTGGGGAACGGACTTGCCCCTGTCACACGTGTTCGGCCTTCTCGGGCCCGAGAGCCTCCGACACAAATTGTTGCAAAGTTCAACTTCAACCATCGCTGTCGGCGGTTGCATGGGTATCCTCTAATTCGGAGATTCCGACTCGAGATTATTTTAATCAGCTCACCATTGACCATTTGCTTGGCTTTGAGCCCACAGTTTTCCCTAGTAAAAATAACGGGGACTTCAGCTTGCTTTTGATGCAAGTGATCCCACGAACCGCTGAGGCCAGTTGTCCACTGCGTTGCACTCAGTCTAGACGTCAGTGTATAGTTTTCAAGGATCACTTCCGAAGGTATTGTGCTCTCCACGTGCAGACCAATTATTGTGGGTCATTTGATGTTACGATACCTATCCGGGAGATCATGCAGTCGACTACGAGTCCTGGTCGAAATTGCGCACGCAAAGCAAGTGCTGTTGAGAATGATCTATCCCAGTGTCTTGTAATGGCTTTTGTCAATTTCGACGGCCCCCTAGCGCCTCGAGCTTCGGACGTTGCGAGGGTCCCGATTGTCCCAAACGGTATACCAATGCTGTTACCGCCTGGTCTCAGTTCACGGGGCTCCATCTTTTCGATCCGCTGGAAAGATGTTGACTCCATTGATGCGTCTGCGAATTGGGTTCCGTGTTCGACCCACATCGGACAGCTGGTTCCTCTCTCCAATGAGGGCACCTTTGCTCTGGAGGGCGAGTTTGCTCTGAGTCGAATTCCCTCTGCAAGAGAGAAGTTTTTCCCCAGAACGCACGATGTGCACCGCCTACTGCTCGTGGGTCAGGTCTGCTTGTTCAACCTGCAAATCTTTTGCACATATTGTTCCAAATCTATGGACCATTATTCAGCAGATTCACCTTGAATTCGGAGACTGAAACAGCGCCCCGAAGCAAATATTTCCTCAATGCCGTCGCATATCCCAACTCTTGAAAAGTGTTGGTTGCAACCACAGCTGATGGAAAATACTCCGTTCGGAATATACTGTTTGGTTCCACGGAATTGGGGCTCGTCGTTGAAGACGTCATGCAGAAGAGATTGCCCAATTTAGTTGCGGAATTTAACCAGTGCAAATGCGATGACAGGGGGTTCTTGAGTATCCAAAAGAGTACATCTAGGGGCGATAGACACCGTTTACACGGGGACTAACCAACTGGATCAATATATTCCTTCCGAAAAATGTGCTTTTTTTTGTTGTATTCAAGGTTTTAGTGTCTACCATCCAACAACACCTTTGGACATCATTTGAGGGTGTAAGTGGTTCCACCGCAAAATGGTAGTAGTTAAAAGGAACTCCAAATCCATCTTGTCGTTGAAGAATTGACATGGTCCTTGAGCAGCTGTTGTTCTTGATCCAGACATTTTCATGCCTTGAAGTTTCGAGAATGGCCTTGCACTCGCCGCTTTTGCGGGTGTCTTAATTCTTGCTTCTTGAAAGGTATTCAATAGTTGTAGGTGCCCAGTATAAGCAGACTACAGGCCTACAATGGCAAGAGACCTTGAAGGAAGAGGCAGATGAGCCCCATGCACAGCTTAGACATGGTCAGACATAGGCATTTGGGATCCCGGTGTAGACACTGAGCAGACAGCAAAGGAAACAGACAATGCAGCAGGGAGACAACATGAAGGGAGGAAAGAAGAGGTTCAAGATGCCATCAACAGTATGTCGCAATATAACTCACTGGCTGCGGTGCACGGACCAGCTTTCCGAGGCAACTGAGGTCAGCCCAGATTATGGATTCGGGTCGGCCTGCTGCTCACTTAGACGGAGGTTGCATGTTTTACTCAAGGTGGGGCCATAATCTAGATTTTAACCTTGACTGAACAAAATTTCTGGGGATATCCCCATTATCATCCCTGATCTCATCCTTTTTGAGTCAACCTGGGGCGCATTTAACCTCTGGCCGTGTAGTGACAGAATTATCTCAAAGTATGAGTTATGCCGTGCAAAGCATCGGCCTCCCCCCAAGTTAATAAGGAGCAAGAATGGCTGTAGGACACCTTCCACTTGGACCTATCCTCAGGGGCTTCTATTCTGGTAGGTAGGCTAATGGGTGTTGAGAAAAATGGCATTGAAAAATTCATCAGGTGGCTTTCACAAACTTTCTATTGAATGAAGGGCTGCGTGAGGGAGAAATTTAAACCTAAAAATTTGGTTCTGTGCAAGGGCAATCGCACCGAACTAAGTAGGACAATCGGGCATAGTTTCATTGTGGATCCTAAGTAACAGACATTTGTAGAACTGCGCTAATCCCTAGGTTTCCCAGCCGTGAATTCAGTGTAAATGCCAGAGCTCTAGCCCGGCCACGCAAGCTCCCTTGATCTGGTGGTAAAGCCGCTCGATACGATGTCAGTGCATCACTGATCGTTCTCCTCGCATCCATATCGTCGAAGGGCTCGCATGATGTTGAGTTGTACAACCAATCGATGACCGCCCGAATCATATCATTGTCGGAGTACCAGGAAGGATTGTCGAGGTTGCGGATCCAGGCAGCAAATCTAAGTTGGAGTGATTGGGGAGCACTTTTCTGCGTGCAACGCCTTGCAAGAAATTGGAATGTCTCGATTGCTGTTCTGCGATTCTTCACGACTGGTTCAAGCGTGGTCACGGTTGAATGATGTTCTAGAAATCCAATTAAGATTGTGAAATGGGCCTGCTTCCGTCGTTCCTCATGGTCGAATGTGGAATCAAGGATCTGCAACCTGTTCATCAAATTGCTCAGCTTGTCTGGAGGCAGCTCGGCAGCGTCCGTCACAATTTGCGATTTCAACATTGCGATGGCACATGATGAAATTGGAAATGGAGGGGCGACGGAGACAGCGCCGAGAGTTTTTTCGTCAAAAGTGGCCAATGAAGGTGTAGACAGGCATAAGACCCAAACAGAATATACTGTGTTTTGGGTAAGGTTCCCAGGGTCACTTTTTAGATATTTTGTGAGCAATGAACCTAGACGATGCGGATCGCAGTGCACCAAGGCACGCCTGAATCCTTCCCTATAGTTGCGAGGTGCCACGTAATTGACAATGTCCCTCCCGAATGGAGCGTCATCGAAGGATTGTGGATATCTCTTCTGCAAGATGGAGAGTATCGTGCCTACAATGATATCAAGGTGGCAGTCCAGGGCTTTGATTGTTGCGACCGGCCGGTCCAGTACGGCGCTCAGTGTTTCCTTGAGCTTCTTTTGACCTATTAAACTTGTCGATGCACAGGAGGGCTGCATGATCTGGCAGGTAACCTCGAATTCATAAGGCATTTCGTGCATGTTTGCAGCGTATTGCATGTAGTCAAGCACTGTGTTGTGCGCCGTGTCTTCAAATGACCTTAAGGCATGCTGCAACTGTCGTATCAGGAGATGATCACCGCGGTGAACAGAATCAATTTGCGAAAGAGCGATGCTGAGCCCGATATATCCTCGCGCTTCTGCTTCACGTTGGATCGCTCTGACTAGGACCACTGGATTGGGGACAGATTCCGAAGCCTCCAGGATGGACAACAAATGCCGGACGAAGAAGGACAGTGAGCAAAATCCGATCCATCGGACGAGCCAATGCGCAGATGCTGAGTGGCATCTGACCAGAGCGTTTGAGTGGTTCAGCTGAGCCGCCAAAATTGTAGCGTCAAAGGCTGGGAAAGATCCCCGGCTCGGCGCCTCGCAAGCTAAGAAATAAGAAATTGCCCACAAAGCTTTGAGGCAATGAATTCGGCGCCGGATTTCGAGGTCTGGATGCAAAAGACCGCTATCGCAGCTCTGAAGGAGGCCCTCAATCCGAGGTACCAGTTGGACATCCTGGCTGTCCAGAAGCACAGTGATCATCTGATCGTGCGCTCGTCGCCTCCCATCTGGTCCCCAAACGAGGTCCGGTAGTGCGTCCACAAAAGATTCAAGCTCGTTGTTATCCGTTAAAGACCGAACCGTCCAGACAATTGCCCTACTATCACGCGTGTGTCTCTTCGAGGACTCGGCCATTGCGTCAAGGACCATCACTTCGACCATGGTCGGGATGCGTTCGTCTAACCACCTGTGTTTGTCATCTGGCGCCGAGGATTCCTCGTCCGACGAAGATCTTTTTTTTCGTGGACAAACGAGGGCAGATGCCCTCTGCAGTATTTCCCACGCGACACTGGTCATTGGTGTTCGATACGGGGAGTCCGAGGAAAGTATTGGAAGCAGGGTCAGGTAGATGTAGGTGGCAGAAATTAGACAGAGTAACGCAGCCATCCCAACCATCAGTGCTCGGTTTATGGGGAGCAGAAATGCGACGAGACCGCCGAAGAAGAAAAGCAGCGATAGATGTAGGAGGAAGGGGATGAATTCCACCACTGTGTGCATGCCGAAACGCTGGATCCCGAAATAAAGATACGAAAATATCCGCGCGCGAATGACTGGGGAAGGGCGCATTTCGGTCCGCTGGATGAAATCTCGCGCCCATTGGTCGACCAGGGTGGCGATAAGAGCGCAAGACAGGCTCAGCCCTAGACTGAGAAACCACAGAGTATTGCATGCCAAAGAGGAAGACGATGGGGTAAATGAGGAATCGATAATAGCCCCGGACTGTATGTCGGAGTTGGGATCGAGCTGAAGGGAAATCTGCGCCAGAATCGCAATGGTAATGGCCCCCTGATCAGGCGTCAAACTTCGGTAGCTTTCGATGAGAAAGGCTGTTAGGCTCGCGGAGAAAAGGCCAGCCTGCGCCCCCTGAGTTAGGGCCATTATTCAACTCGCTGTGCATTCACGTACAAAAATCAGTAATCCCTCCATGTCGGACTTCCAGCCTTCAACCAGAACCTTGTCATACTTCTCTGCCTCAGAGATGTAGACAGCCCATAACTTAGCACTTGCCAGCTGTCCCAGCTCCTCGTGGTCTATGATCGATGGATCAGTGAAAAGGAGCGAAATCAACGCTTCTACTGACCGGTACGGGGTGGAACAAAGGTGGTATCCTTCATACTCGAGGTATCGGTGGTCATGGCGGACGAAAAGGGTTGGGCGGCGACGATGAAAGGCCTTGATAAGTGTTGTCAAGCATGTCAAAATTGTGTGTCCAGACCAGGGGGACGAGTGGGCGACAAGTGTCAAAGCAGATGCCACAAGTCCCAGCCGGATAAGACAGGCCGTAAAGGTGTTGGCAGAAAGCTGTTATTCTGCCCGGCACAATGACAGAATGGCAGGCAAAATTGTGAAATTGAGCCGAGGATCTCATCACAACATTGACGCGCATGGGTCAGCCACTGGAGGATGCCGAGACACAGTCCCAGGGGGGGAGGGGGGGGCGGTGTCTGGGACCCTTTATTTCATTTTTGGACAAAGTTGCCAAACACTCCAAAAATGTATTTGCACACTTCAAAAAAAAGGGAGCTCTTTTTCGGATGCCTTGTACCAAATTTTGATTCTGACAGGACCCCCAGAACTGGTGCGGGATCGGCTATGGCTTTGGCTGAAGTCTGCCGACATGATATCCGCGGGCAAAGGGTTATGCGAATTTGAATTTGGACAGCGTGAGCCATCATTACCTGATTAACCGTTCTTTAACGAAATGGCTCCTCGGCTGTGCTATTTCACCATGTGTCCGTACTCCTTTCGTCTTCATCTGCTCGCACGGTGTTTTTAACCCCATTTACCATTCTTAAGTACCGCAGTCCGCAGATGGACGCAGCTTCTCGCAGCAAGATTCTCACTGTGCCACGGTTATTCTTTAACGATTACCTTCGTGATTCTTTGTACTTCTTTGGTTTCATCCGCATATGGGTTAACCCCTCCTGTTCTTCTCGGTTCCTCGGCCGCATTTCAGCACTCAAAAAACCCACCACGGCAGTCCAACGTCTTGATCTTGCTCCTTTTGCCATTAATACTCTCGCCATGTCCGAAATTGACAGTCCTCCAACTGCGCCGCAATGGTAAAAGCTGTTGAGTCTAATCCATTCCAAGGTTCTTTAGATGAACAGCCAGGTCTCATGATTGAACAGCTTTAATACACAGCCCATGGACATTTCTCACCTCGCCGGATGCCCCTGCTGTATGAATTCACACCTGACTGGAGCCTTCTGCGCCTCATTTGAACCCAATGCCTTTCCTCTGCCGTACCCTTCCTAGAATCGTGTCCTGATCTGGTTTTGTGCCAAGATCCCTCTGTCGCACTGAAGGCCGGGAATTCGAGCTGCTATCTCTCTCTGGGTCTAGATACACTGCACAAAACCGAACCCTCAAGAACATTCAAAATCTCAATTTGAGGTCTGCAATTTTTTTGACGGCTCATTCTTGATGGACCGATCCAACTGCCGGACTCAAATTGCTGTACATATTACAATCTCTTCGCCCCGGCGAGGCTGGCCGCTGTCCTCATCGCCCGCACTCGGATTACTTTGTTGGGCACGACCCATTTCTCATTAGAGTGTCCTCTGGGGCATGTTCCGGGCTGGGGTTTCTTCTCTGCGTTGTGGATTTTTGCGGAAGGAAATGTGAGCCGTGCCTGAATTCCGGTTGACTGCGGTCAACGAGCGTAAGTCAGATCAATATAAAGCGGACACTCTTTTTTTTTCGTTCTTCTGTCCTTATTCTTCTATCATTCGATTTCTCCCGTGTTCGCTTTCTCGGGTTCTCTAGGAATTACATCTCTTGGCCCCATCAAAATTTGCTACCTTTTCCTGCATGCAGGAGCATCGGTTTTGCCCTTTCTCAGCCTCCTTTTCTCGGCTCATGCATTTTTTGGTGTACCTCACAGGCAAATACTGTTTTTTTTGGTTGGCTGTTCAGTGCATCTCTGGAGCGAAGCGGAGGCACATCTTGTTAAGCTGAAAAGTCGTCGGGGCTTGGAAGGCGTGGACCATCATTACCAAATTAGGCTGTAGGGGGCTATAGGAGGGGTCTTAATTCACTTTTCCGACCCTGTGTGGGTGCCCCTTGTTGACGTGAGTTTGCTGAGATATTCAGGCTTTCGTTGTACTACCCCACAGGCCACTTGGATCAACCAGAGGGTATGGCATGAGTACACTGACAATCCTTCTTATTCCGACTTGATCGGACGCTCGGCCCGCCATGGCCCGCTATCATGATGCGCCATCAGACATGTTCGGCGCTCGTCGGCGGCGACGTTGTCGGGGTTATTCGGGTCTCGGAGACCACTGGCAGGGTCCAGAATACAGCCTAATTGTTCTGTACGCAAAGATGTCTGTTCAAAAATCATTTTAGTATTACCTGTCAGTATTTAAACGCCGGTTAGCTGAAGTTGAACTGTTTAACAAGACAACAGTCCCCGTTTTGTTCAGTGTGAAGACTAGAAATAATCTAGTGGACATATATTGCCAATATGGGTTATTTTGGCCTACTAGGATATTATTAGGATAAACCACACGGGACAAACACCGCAACTTAGCGGGAATTGGGCTATATATTTCATTATTTTGGATTTCTGGACATGGACTAGCATTGAGGATGTTTCAGCAGGGCTTGCATAATTTTTTGGAGTGGCTTGATGCATCGAAACTACCCGTGCTCTTGCGAACGAGCCAATTTCATGTCGGTCCGTGAATTGACTAATTTAGCAGCAAGAAAAAATCAGAAAACATGCCCAAAAACACCCAATATTTTTGGAGGCCAATTGGAGGCATACAAGATGCCCATAGAGCTCAAATGACAGCCATGGAGGCCCGCGTCGCCACCCAAGAATGCAAAAGTGGACATGACTAAAATTTAGGTAAAATCCGGTGATGTCGGAATAAGAGGGATCGTCTATCCCCTCGGTGTGGCATTGAAGCATAATGTACATTTAGAAGACTGCAATTTTCATTTCAGGAGTTATGGGGAAAATTACATCATATTATTGCCAACTCCGCTGAATCCTGCCAGCATTCTGCCATGCCATTCTGCCATTCTGCCTGGCTCAATCCCCCAAGACAATTCTGCCCATAGCACTAAGTAAGGTCCGGCTGCCATCATCACTTCACTTCACTCTCTTTATAAAATGAAGCCTCTCTGTCTGTCTGAAGCTGTATCTCCATTTGTAGACTGCTCTCACATGTCTGCAGTCCGCTGACAGGCATCACTTGTTGTTACACAAAGTAGTGTAACGGCTGGGGGTTCGAATCCCACACAAACACCGCTGGATCATCAACCATTAACCGTTCTTTAACGAAATCCTACGAAACCTGTGTGATTTCTCCATATGTTCGTCCTCTTTCTGGGATCTCTCTGCTCTTCCTCTTGCATTAACTCCACTTGTCCGCAACTTTTATTAATTGTTCTTTCAGGTTTGCTCGTTCGGCTGTGCTGTATCCCCATGTCACATTTCTCCTTTTGTTTTTCCTCAGCTCTTCAATTAACCCCTTCTGTCCACGGCTTGCTCCGCTTCTCAACACGACCTTTTCATCAAACAGCTGACCCGTGCAGCTTTTTTCTTTACAGGAAACGGCGGATCGCAGTCACTGCTGCCCACGGTGCAGCATGATTCTAATCATGCTTCCGAGAGGTCACGTCCCCCCCCCCCGCAGTTTCTTTATATATAAAAGCAGCATAAATGGTAAACCGCCGCCCACTTCCCTCGTCTTTGAATTATTCACTTTTGGTCTGATTTTTGAACATCGCAAGTAACAAACTTCAAGGTTCTTCAAGATGTTGGCCTCAAGATTCTGCCCTCTCCGCCCTTCTGGACTCTTTGTCATCCACTGCGCTTGCTCCTCTCTGTTTCCTGCCCCGACACGTCACATTATGACGGCTGATGACTTTCCATCTTGCCTGCAGTTCTCGCCGAAATCCTCTCTAACTCAATACCCCCAAACATTTGATACCTGTATTTTTTCATTCCAATTGAATAAAACTTCCTTTTCCTATTTTCTGTCCTGAAGCCTAGCACCACACGGAGCTCGAATCAGTACTGTTGTATACAGCAAGAGAAATTGTGGCTTTGTTGCTCTCATACTTCTGAATACCGGAGCGAAGCGTAGGTTCATCTTTCCCAATCACAATTTAGCTCTGGCCGGGTCCCTTTCTGACGTGCCGCTCCAATCACGCAGTCTACTTTCCAGCGCTCAAGGGCCACTCAAAAGCAGCTCGCTGCGTGACGTTCTCTTACTCCTTTCCCCCCTCATCATCGCGACTGCCATCCACATTGCTAGCCATTGAATTCTACATTCCACACCCATTCCTTCCACCAATCGAGACTGCAGTATTCTTAGCCTTCACTGTGGGCATACTCTGTGCGCCATTCCGAGATCAAGTGCCCGATCACAGGCATCCAGACAAACCGGAGGCTGCGACGATTTTCGCTTACAACTCATCTTCAATGCGCAAGACCTCGGCTATTCACAAGCTTCAAGACTTCGCTTGAGTCATAAATACTCAATGCAAGCCGTTGCCTACTACCTCAACGACTTCAAGAGACCCGAAATACCTCTCAAGATGTTTCAAGATGCGCAAGAGGTTTCAACATCTGCACGCAATGGCTCTTCCTCGCCCCAAGCAAGGCCTCGAACTGGGTTCCTGCCACTCGAGAATATCGATCAATCGAAAGGGGGCAGCGGGCTACAGCGTTCTGAATTATGTCGGTACTGTAAAAGGAAGCTTTCGCTGTCTGAAGGTGCGAATCAGAAAACTCCCGTTTTAGGCCATTTTCGATTCGCGCGACCGATTTGCCCATAACTCGATGGGATCTTCACCAAATGAGCTGAAACTTAGCTAAATAATTCGGCCTAATTCATACGCTATTAGTGATAGAAAAATATTAGCGAAATAAATTAATTTTTTCACCATGTATCATATCAGCTTCTTCTGACCGTCGAATCCGGTTACCGAGCTCAAATGATGGATTCTTGAGAGAGGCTACATATGAGTGCATACTGTATTGTCATAGAGGTAAAAGTGTCAATACATTTTTTACTGACCTTTCTTCCTCTGCTGAGGGCACTTTTATGCAGTTCAAAGATAATGCACTTTATCTCCATGAACTTTGGATCAAATGAGGAAAGAAAGTGACCCAGAGGGTCGCAGAATACCTATCTAGAGGTATGCAGGAAAATTCCCACAAAAAACGCGTGTGGTGCATGCTAATTAGAACGCGTCGCGTCGCGTCCATTTTCCGCTGCCATCATCGGCTGCTGTGATTTCATCAGTCGTGTCGTCACTGTCGCGACGCACATCGCTTTCCCTCAGCCGCAGGTGGATGGCCAATAAGAAGACTCTTGCAGACGCTCGAGAGCGCAGACAGCAACTGGATACTAGTTCTCAGCCTGAAACTCGACCTGAGCCTGTGCAACCACCAAGTATGCCTTCTCAGCCCGACATCGGAAATTTCTGACAGATTGCCAGAAATCGTCCTCATGAAACTGCATAAAAGTGCCTTCGGAAGAGGAAGAAAGGTCAGCAAAAAATATATTGACACTTTTAGCTCTATGACAATAAGTTATGCGCTCATATGTAGCCTCTCCCAAAAATCTATCTTTTTTGAACAAGATTTGAGCTCGGTAACCGGATTCGACGGTCAGAAGAAGCTGATATGATATGTGGTGAAAAAATTAATTTATTTCGCTAATATTTTTGTATCACTAATAGCGTATGAATTAGGCCGAATGATTTAGCTAAGTTTCAGCTCATTTGGTGAAGATCCCATCGAGTTATGGGCAAATCGGTCGCGCGAATCGAAAATGGCCCAAAACGGCAGTTTTCTGATTCGCGCCTTCGGTACTGCCAATTGCTGTGAGTCCTTTCCGTTCCTCGCATGACCGTCTAATCCTTCAAATTTGTACAGAGAACAACGACAAGAACTCGAGTGAGTCACTGGAATAGTCTATTATGTGCAACGATTACTCACCCTTCGGAGCAAGGGTTCACTTTGCGCCCTCGTTCACGTTTTACTACCTCGGTAAGTTCATTACATTGATTTTATTGACGCTGATCTTTTTCAAACTACCCAAGCGATCTAGGTATGTGCTCTCGGAAGCCGAATAGTTCACTCATCTAATTGCGCTGTCTGGAGCAAGGAAAGCGGACGAGCGGTAATCATCTTCCAATCGGTACACATCCTCAATCTCTGGTCTCTCGATTCGGGCATTGACGTTGCTCAGACCCCCCGACGAACAACTCATACCTTGAAAGTCGAGCCTAGTCACGGCCGTGGGGGCAGTGGCATCCACGCGTGGCAGGTTCCTTGAGTGGGCGGCTCCTGTACCTTATCTGATACCTTGTTCACTGACCTTCTACTGCACGCCGCCATTTCCTCCGAGGTATTCGAATATCCCGTTCTCTCAGACATTTTATTTGATGTCTTTTGCAGCATCCTCACTAGCTGCAACATTCACACTCCGTAAGAACGTCCTCTGGAACGAATGAATTTTTGAACACGAGGGAGAGCAAATAGTATTTGGTACATATTCCTTTGATGGATTCACTGTCTCATTGTTTGTACTGTTCAAATGTCAGTTCAAAACCAACTAGCGAGTAGCAGAAATTATTCATTCCACTGGAAGAGGCCAATAAAAGATATCATCTCGGTGTCTGTCATTTTTCCCTTACGCCTCCTGACAGTCGTAGATAGTCGGCGCACACTTCATATTATTAGATTTATTCGCGACCGTTGAAATAGATCAACTCCACCCCGACGCTTTCTCAATTGCAAATTATATAATGAGTAAGAAAGGTGCTCGAAGTTCTTGCAGATATTGCATCCAAAATCTTCATGTGTTTTACTATGGACCGGCTCTTGGCAGCTGCTCACGCCTTACGATGCCTGCCCACCCCTGTACATATGCCGGAGCGAAGCGAAGGCAAGTCTTGTTCTTTAAGACTAGATATGCCTGAGCTGTGGTCCGGCGCATAAAATAAATGAGACAGAGTAAGAGGCTATGGAATGTATTGGAAGTAGCTCTAACTAAACTTAGAGCTGATTGCGGAACTTAGGGCGCAGATCATTTATTTCTTCTACTAATCCAAAAAAGTGTCCCCTAATAAATCCCTTGTATCTCCCGCAATCCTTGACTGATATAGAAAATTTTATTATCGTTGGAACCGCGCCGCCGAGGCGCACGCCCCGGTACCCATAGATCTAACAACAGAACGATTTTATTTTTGCCAACATTTGCGTACTACCATTTGTTCTGCTTACCTGGGCGCCATGCGGGATGGTGAGGATGTGTCTGATACATGCCTAACATGCATGTCAGTGTGCTAATGGTAGCTTACAAGGCAGTCAACGCACCTTGCATGCGTGACAAGGTGCGCATGTCCAAGACTGAGCTGTAATCCTACATGCCGAGCCCAATCCGAGGTCGCAGGTCCATCCACTGTATGCCTAATATGCATAGAAATATGTTTAGAGCGAGCCGGAAGGTTGTTGGCGGCCATGCAAGTGTTGCAATGTTAGGATGTGACCGAATGGTCGGAAACGCCACTGAATAGTCGAAAAGCACAACGTAGCTCGAGATCTGTTGGGATTTCTTGTGAATAATAGCAGTGAATGACATTATGACGCGTACCTGGGTCCTCCCCTGCACATTTAACTGCGTGAATGGTGTATTCGAGGTGTGGAGTCAGTCGTGTGACATGTGTCACGACAGCGGTATTTTCTTGCATCAAAAGCTCGTACGAGCTCCAATTCAATGGCCAGGAGCTAAAGCATGTCGGAGCCTTGGGTGGATTGAGGCAAAGTGAGTTGGGTCGTGCGCGCTTAGTGTATGCTGTCGTGGTCGAGAGCAAGACAGAGTCGGTCACATCATGTTCTGTCACGCACGCCATAGGCGACGCCACCCTTCTAACTTGCTCTCGACATGCTTATGTCCATGCTAGACATGCTGTAGGCCTATCTCCGAGGTCTCAGATTGGTCGTAGGGGCGGTGGTATGGCTGAGCCATAGGCGGAAGATAATTGTGCGAATTTCATAAAAGTTTTGATACAGGGATGTGTGTCCCGACGGCGCGGTTCTAACGATAATAAAATTGTCTCTATCAGTCAGGAATTGCGGGAGATACGAGGGATTTATTGGGGACGCTTTTTTTGATTAGTAGAAGAAATAAATGATCCGCGCCCTAAATTCCGCAATCAGCTGTAAACATGGCACAGTATCTAAATCTTTGAAGGTTTAACAACATATCGCGGCGGAAATAACAGACCAACAACATTGAAGTATGAGCACTATTTCAGTTCTGAATAAGCACATTTGGCACGTATATCCTGTGAAAATTGGCACTTCAACGGCGGAAGCAGGTTGACACAAAATGCCTTAATGAGAAGCAAAAATCAACCGGAGTGTTGCAAGTGGGGATGATGGCCTGATTCAGATCAAATGGCACACAATATTGCCGATGCTTGAAGCAATTTTGTCCCACTTGAGGTCGGTTCGCCGTGCGGGATGTGAGTGCAAGAATTCTGAGATAATGGACAGGTTACACAATGGCCACCCGAGCCACCTGGTAGCTGGTTAGAGGCTTTGCGGTAGCCACCGGAAGCCACCCCGTGGCTAATCGAGCATGCGGAAACAGGTGGCTGTGGCTGTTGTGGTAGCTGGATGTATGATGTCGCATATCTCCACCTTTGTTCTGTAACACATTAACATCTCCTCGCACCATGCCTGTGCCAAAATGCACAAGAACAACAAAACAAGATGATACCATTTTAAACTAGAAGATCCTCCTCTCATTCCTCCGCAATGAGTTTGAGGAGTGCTGTAAAGCACATTAGAGAGTTTGCGCACAGGCATTTGGGCAATTGTATGGCTTTTAATTCTGGCAGGATCTGGAGGCTTCGCGCAGGACTTCGTCGGGGCCTCTGGAGAGCTCATCTGGCGATATTTTTGCACCTTGAGGTTACAGAAAATGACTGCCAGTCAGCCGAATATTGCGATTTTTGGTAGCCATACGCCACGGTGTGGCTGTTGCACAACCTGGCTATTCTGGACTCTGGGGTGGCTCTCTCCACAGTGACCAGGTGCAAGATGGAACCCATGGTAACAGCATGGCAGCCACCGGATCAGCTACAGCCACTGGTTACTGTATGCCCAATCAGCCACTGGGTGGCTTCTAGTGGCTGCTGCAAAGCCTCTAATGGAGACAGTGACTATGAACAGTTGGATCGCGAGCTCAAGGAGGACAAGGAGGAGGCCGAGGAGGAGGCCGAGGAGGAGGTGGAGGCAGAGAAGGGAAGTGACAGGGAGTGGCCCGCTAAGCACTGTAAGGGTGTACAAGGTATTCATTTCTTTTGATTTATCTTGCATTGCATTGTCTCATGATATGAAGTCAAAGATCCCACTCCGCCCACCGAAATTACCTACAATATCAACTCTTTTTCTGCTTCTGACATGTTGAAACTCGGAAAGAAGCCTCAGCCCAAGGGATCTGCCATTCTGAAGCTCCTCGACAATTTCACGTTTGCCAGATTTGAGTGGAAGGTACTTGCAAAATTGTGCATTTTAGCTAAGATCATGGGGAGGATGGTGAAGTCGATGTCAAATTCCAGGTTCCATGTCAAGTCGTGAATTAGTTTCGCTTGATGATGAAGATGCATATCAACACATAGTCACAGCAGCTTTGCGAGGTCAAAACCCTTCTGTCAACTGCGCTCTCAGCTACTCAGAGGTTTGTCCCTAAAGTTTTAATACTTCCTTACAGCAATTAACAGTACCTAAGGCGCGGATTGAAAAAGTTCTGTTTTGTGATGTTTTGGAAGAATTCCTGATATCTCAACGAGTTCTGCACCGATTCAGATAAAACCTAGATAGAAATACTCGGCTAATTCATGCCGAATCAGTGATAGAAATAAACTTTCAAAAATGATGTATATTCAGTAACATTGGTTTAATAAGCCATTTTGTGGATGAATGCAGTTTACAAGCATCTTGTCATGAATCACCCGGGTTCTACTTTTTTTGCGTGACGTGTCTGTATGGATACAGACGCGTCTTAGCGGCACGGGACTCTCATGACGCCACCACGTGACCTTCTCACGGTTGAAACCCGGCCTCGGATTCTAAAAGCCACAGAATTGGGGAGTCTGCGCCACGGAATACATAAGACGTTAGGGACTAGGAACCCATACAGACAGATCCTAGTCCCCGGACGCACCAGGGCTGACATAGAAGCGTACACGAAGTACAGGAGTGGTTGCAAACCCAATTGGGGTTTGAACCACTGGATACAATAACACTTAGGACTAGGAAACCCGAATGTCGGGTCTCCTAGGTCCACCGACGCCACGGAAACCAACACAGAGGAGTCCAGGAGCATCAGCATTAATGTTCCTTAATGCTATGGTGCAGGAACCGATCGCGATTGACCGCGATCGCTTTAATTCATTAGAAGCCTATATAAGCACGGTAGAATCTCCATGTACAGTAGATTCTACCTCGTCTAATCTCAGGCTTCTACCTTGGCTTGACATAGGCATTGTCTCCACCCTGCCCCTCTTCCTTCACATCGTACTACAGGTTATATCCACGCCCCGGGTTGTATACCTGAGTGGATATCACACCCTCTTCGACTCGTTCCGGGTTCTGCCTCGCATCCCGACCTACGACATATGGCCTCCTAGGGAGGACACTGTACGACTGGTCCTACTGCTCGGGGAACACACGAGCTACTAGCGTCTATCGGGTTTCTCCTAGTTGGGGTTCTTGCCGGGTTACTCGCGGTTTAGCCGACCCAGAGGCCGTTGCTGACACATCTAGACACATCCAAATGATGTCTATCTTTGTCAGGTAAGGCTCTGATGCATTCTGCAAGTTGTAATAGATTCAGATTTGCACAGACCTCAGCAATGGATTCAAAATTCGCAATATTTCCTGATTGCAGTGTATTGCTCATTGTCCTGATGTGTTTACAAGCATAATAGATTGAACTTTTGAGGATTATGACTCTATTACAAGTTTCAGGATGTATCAAAGTTAAAATCCACATCATTTGGATGTGCTTAGATGCTTGTAAACTGCATTCATTCATAAAATGGCCCATTAAGCAAATGTTGCGGAATATACATCATTTTTGAAAATGTCTTGACTAGGATCCGTCTGTATGGGTTCCTAGTCCCTAACGTCTTACGTATTCCGTGGCGCAGACTCCCCGATTCTGCGGCTTTTTAGAATCCAAGGCCGGGATTCAACCGTGAGAAGGTCACGTGGTGGCGTCATGAGAGTCCCGTGCCGCTAAGACACGTCTGTATCCATACAGATACGTTGTGCAAAAAAGTAGAACCCAGGTGATTCATGACAAGATGCTTGTAAACTGCATTCATCCACAAAATGGCTTATTAAACCAATGTTACTGAATATACATCATTTTTGAAAATTTATTTCTATTACTAATTCGGCATGAATTAGCCGAGTATTTCTATCCAGGTTTCATCTGAATCGTTGCAGAACTCGTTGAGATATCAGGAATTCTTCCAAAACATCACAAAACAGAACTTTTTCAATCCGTGCCTTTATATATCTGGGGCTGAGATCTGAATTCAGATCTCAGCCCCAGATATATAGGGGCAATGTTGGCGCGCCAGAGGTGAAGAACGAAACGGCAAAACAATCCCGAAGGTTTTGATAATTGGTGGAAGGGACCGAGATGGGATAAGTGAAGAGTGACGAGGGTGCACAATGAAGAAGATGGCCGAGTCTGAAAGGCACAATGACCATCGGCCCACCGGCATATCGAACCAATGGATTGAAGAGCAAAGGGAGAGTTATATCTGCAAAGATCCACACCAGAGAGATCGAAATAATTGACAGGAGCGTCTCGAACCACGGCAGAACGAAACATTGCCCATGAAATTGTTACTTGAAGAATTGATGTTTGAGGAGAGCAATGGCAGCAGGGAAAATCCCCGAGAATTGGTTGAGCCCGGTCCCTGTCAGCCACAGACAGAAACGGTCCGACATGACATCTAGAGCCACATATAATCCGAGAAACAATTTTGCGATTCCAGTGAGTTGAGGACGACGAAAATGGGGGAAACATTGACAACCCCAACCAGAGGCACCGCCCTTTTGTATCCAGATTCGTTAGCAAGGATTGCGTGGCTTCACGGCCTGATAACAATCGAATTAAGCTGCGCCGTAAGCAGCAGGCATCCTGTCAAGAAAGAACTGCGCTGCAGGTCAGCAGCTCCACCGGAAATGAAAAGGCTGCATTGAACAGCCCAGAATGTCGAGGACGAAAGGGGTTGAACCAAGAGGAAGAGCAGAGGAAAGGCAAAGGAGATCTGATATATGGAGAAATCGCACAGCCGAGAAGCTATTAGGGGAAGTCAGAGTACGGAATTCGGAGTTGATTCTGTTGTCGATTCTGATTTCGATTCTGGTCAACTTCGGGTCCGGCATCGAGCCGCAGTGGGTTTTTGTTGAGAACAATAATCGAAATCATCGATTCTGGAGTCGATTCCGATGTTGTTCCTCCTCCAGAGGAGGAACAACGATTCTGTTTCGATTCTCGGTCGATTCTGCTATCAGAATCGGTTCAGAATCGATTTCAGAATCGTCTCAGAATCGACACTGAATCGACAACTCTGACTTACTGAGTCAACCCGATGCGCACCGTCCATGCCTTTCTTGCCATGTTCAGAACATCTTCGGTATGTGGCCAGCCATAATTTCAACGCGGAGGCAGAGCCGCGACGTTACATCTACATGCTCAAACGTCAAGTCCAACATCAAACATCAATGCCGTGGCTCGGCCCCATCATTTGGCGGGGAATTTATGCTGATCCGGCCTCCGCTAGCGTCAGCCGCTCAACCCAGTAAACAATTTTGGCCTGTCGGCGCAGGATCGGCACTACTTTCTTTCCTCTTTTCGGTCCCCTCCTCGCCACCACCGCCACCTTTAAGTGTTCCTGTTTGCGTCTCGTCCCGTGAAAAGCCGGGGAAGTGCTGCTTGCACAAACTCTGACACGAAAAAAAATCTGCGTGCGTGTTTCCCATGGCGAGGCCTCGAGTCGAACGGGGTACATCCGAGACGTTATTACGGTGTTGTCATGGACCGAGTGAACTTGATAATGGTGCAATAATTGACGCCAGTTGTAGGGGCACAAATAATCCAGCAATCCTTGATAATTGTTAACAACCAAACAATTATTGCTAGTTGTCGGCAATTGTGATTTTCGGGTTTTTCTGATGGAGCCGCGCAGCCCGCGCTCGCGGGAACAGACGTTGCCAGCAGGTGCGTCGTCCAGTCTCCATTAAGCGACGATCGGGAAATCCCGAAATGCGGAAGCTGTCCTACTTGATTGTCTTGACTTATGACAGTCACTGCACTTCTTCAGAAACTGCAACACGACGGGTAATACCGATGGCGGCAGCAGAAGTAGACCTAGATCTATCATTCAAGACCCCAATGAACAACACATGCCAACCCTCACTAATTAGTAACACAACTCGTCCTCTCTGTCACGAGCTTCCGATCAGTTGAACACGGAGGTGTATAAAAGGGCTCCAACATTCAACCTACCTTTGTGGCACTCATTTCCTTCTCGACCCGGAGTCGATCTTTTCTTCCCTCATGAAGAGCGGAGAAATAGAACATGGATAAAAACATACTAGAAATGGTCGGAAATTTTTGATTTAACAGGCATTAATTGGGTAGCATGTCTTGAGGGTGCAGCCCGCGGAATTAAGACAATAAAGGGGAGCCAAACAGTGTTAAAGCCTCGAGGCGAAGTCGGTTGCGAAGAAAGGACGTAGGAGCTGAAACGGGAGTGCAGTTAGTGCCGGACGGGAACAATGGAGACGGTCACGTGGTTTCGTGACAGGCCGCATTGTTTGTACCCGTCACGATATGTAGGTGACGACAAATGTCAGGGGGACGCGTTCTGAAGTGTTTCATGGCTCGGTTGACAAGGGAGCGAGGCTATGTAGAAGAAACATGCGGCGGAAATGTGCCATGAGGCACCTGGTGGCCAGGAGACCATAGTAACCTATGGATTTTGGTCCGGTGTTTCCAGCGCTACCACTAAAAACTGTAGAAATCTGTGGGTAAACTTGCTGTTTCCTAGGAGACATAGGAAACTGGTTAGTATCTACGTAGGTTTAGGTTGTTTGGCTAGAACAAACAATAGGGGTATATAAGGAGGAGCCAAATGTACTGTAGAAGAAGAACACCCCCCCGTACGAATCGATTTTGGTCTTGTTTGGTTATACTTTTGATTGTGATTGGAACGAACGTTAGAACGGTTGGATATTGTTGGATAAAAGGGAACGGTTTTGGTTTGATTGTTTTGGATTGGAGTTGAAGTGGTTGGATTTGGGACGTAAGATTTACAGGGACCTAACACAACTCGGATAGATTACTGGATTCGCACAGGCCATATACTTTGGCCTGAACCCTCGAACACTACTTACACTACTTCCGTTTTCACCCCAAATTTGACTGGCCAGTCCAGTTGGGTTTCACCTATAAACTCGAAGTCAGTGTTTCACTCACTCAGCTGATTCTTTCTATTCCAACACTTTACCTATACTTATTTTCGTCGAACACCATGTTCTTCAAGCCCCTCGTCCTTCTTTCGTGCATGGCCACTTTGGCCGGAAACGCCTGGGCAGCGCCCGTTGCCTCCAATGTGTCCTTGGTGGTCAGATTATTTCTTCTGTACCAGCAGAGGCAAATTGTTGATATTCTGAATAGGCACGCGCACCAACCCAGGTCTTCCCCCGCGCCGCGCCACCGGCGGGCGCAATCCCTGTGTCATTTTCCTTCTAACGATCTGAGTGGTTGTTCAACTCCAGCAGTGCTCCAATGATGATCAAACAGACGCTGGGGCCAATGACCCGGACAAGAACCTACCTTCCGTTATTTTCTTTCCTTTATCGACAAGTTGGGCTTGAATTCACTCCCATCGCATCACAGTGTGGCGACCTCGGCGGAAGGACCCCATTCCCAGTAAGCGTTCAGAAGCACATGCACATTGTTGTTCGATGTTCAATTCATGGATATTCGCAGTGCACGAACAGTAACCTCGTTGGCATTGAAGAGAATCTGCCTTTCGTGAGTCTTGTAGCATGTAATTGTGACTGTACGGTGTACTGATCCTCCCATGACAGTGCGATGGCACCCCCCTTCAGTCCCAGGGGGCTGCCGCTGTTGCTGCTTCAGCTGCTTCCGCCTCTGCATCTGCCGCCGCAGCGGCTTTCGACAAGGACTTTGGCTTTTAGAATGTGCACTGCTCGTGTTGCACTAGCGGTCGCGGAGAGTGGGGCGGCGGAGTGTAGCGAAGGCACGGTTTGGTTAACGAGGGAGTGGATAGTGAAGGCGGGCGGATGTGTAAAGGTGTCGACAGATGTGTCAGTACGAGTTGAGAGATACTAAAGAGAAATCTGTTTGTCGCATACTGTGTTTTTTTTTCATTCAAATCGACAGTCAACCGGAATCCTGCCATGCAAACGGCCGGCTGGCCAACGTGAGTCAAGTGCGCACAACCCCCTGGAATGGTGTGTGCTCCGCAGACCAAAACTCGCTGCTAGAACTGGCACCAGTCTATGGTTTCGGTCCATACAAGTGCCAGGATTGAATAACCTTGAGCCACTTTGGAAGATCGTCGAAAATCACAAGCATTTGGAACCGGTGGTCGAGTATACTTTGAGTCGCCCCGCAATCCAGAGTCCACACAGGAAGCAAGAGGGTAACAGGAAAGCCGGAAGAAGCAGAACGAGCTTGGTCCGAAGGGAGATGCCGGCGTGCAGACTGAGTGGGAGATTTGAAGATGATGGTGAGAAGCAAGTGCCAAGAGGACACGGAGCAAGCGCACTGAGCACTGCCACACTGCCTATCCCTCTAATTCCAGAATGTGGCACCACATTCTGAGATTAGACGGATAGCCTTTTTCTTTCAGTGGATTCTCTTTGTTTCCGCTTAATCTGAAAGGTTTGATTAAATCACTACTTTCCATCACTCTGAATGCCAAATGGAACACTGGTTGGGAGATTCAAGTTTTTCAGCACAATTTATGGTGAAAAATGTTGTTTGTTATTCAGACATTTTCCACTGAAAAAAGCAGTGAAAAATTCAAATCTTTTTCACCTCTTTTGAGCTTCCTTTTGAATTTTCACCACAAACTCACAAAGTAGTGAAAATGTTTTGAGTTTTTCACTACCTTTTTCAGTGAAAAATGTCTGAAAAACAAACAACATTTTTCACCATAAATTGTGCTGAAAAACTTGAATCTCCCAACCAGTGGAAAGAATCAAACTCTGACAATCCGAAAGTACAATGGGAAGTACTGCATTAAGGAAACCTGAAGAACTGATAAAATTGTACAGCAGCCGACACAGATTAGTCTGTTGTTAAGTGCGGGGTCCCGATTAGGGTAAGCACTTGTTATATAATCAGCACAGCCACACCGTTCTTCGACAGGCGACTGCAAAACTAGCATCAATGTTTTCAAGAAATTCCAGCATACAGAATGTTTTATTTACCATTGCAAAGCCCCTCCAATTTATTTGGACTTAGAGTGCTGTTTGAGGCTCGATGTGCAACACAAGTGATAGTCACATGTCATGCTTCAGTGCTTCATCCACCTGGATTCTGAGCTCTAGCTAAAAAATCTGCGCAGGCAGGAACATTCAGTGTACTAGTATAGATACATCTGCAACAGAAACTAGTTTAAGTATCTATCCTGCAGGCACAAAACATCGAAATCTGGCGGCATGGCTGTGCAGATTATGTAACAAGCTTTTACCCTGATTGGACCCCTGCGGTTAATAACAGACTTCAATATAACGAGGTAAGAGTTCAGTATTATTGAAGTGTCTGGCTGCGAGAGACTAGACACCGATACAGTTGCACAATACTGATAATGAAGTACAAGACATTGAAAAATTGAAACAAACCGTGGGAGCATGTAAATACGAATGAGGCGAGGTAAAATAAAGCCAGCAGGAGATAGGCAGAAGCAGATATCATTTTGGTAACTGGCTAATGAGAGGTAATGAGACTTGAAACCGCTGATCTGAGAAATATGCTGTGCATCCCGCAAATCTACCGCAAAGAATAGCTCGTTCTCGGTATTAATCATATTCTGACGACCATGAGGATGTGCTAGTAGAAGGTAGACCCGATACGTCTGTGTCTAGTCGTGGCATATTATTATTATTAGCAGTGCCGTTATCGGAACCATTAGGATTCTCACCGGCGGCAGGTGAATTGAGCCCGATCAGACGGGTTTCAATTACACTCCGAAATGTTGAGGAGTCTGAGTCCCCACCAGTTATAGTCGCTTTATATATGACCAAAGCTGTCCGGAGACTGAACCGCATACTGGGATCACTGGGATCACTGAAGGTCTTCGCATCGAGGGGGAGCGGATTCTCCCATGATAAAATGATTCGGATGATGTCTGTGTGCGCAGCCACGGTGTGCGATTGGAGCAAATTGACAAACCAGGTAGCGAATTGTGTTTGCGATGATAGGGAGATATGTCTCCATGGACATTGCCCAACCAAGAACTTGAATGTCCCTTTCATCTGCTTCGGACTCAGATGCTCCGGGATGGGAAGAGTACTGTATTGGCTCAGGAATTGAAATAATATGACAAAATGGCCCTCCTCCCATCATTCAATGGTCGTCGCAGAAGGAATATTGGGGACCCCAAGTCTATCCATCAAGCTTTCAAGTTCATTTGACGGGCTTTCAGCAGCTGCAGTCAAAATATGCAACTTGAGCACGGGGACGAGATACACTGCGATCGAGAAGTCGGAGTGGGGCGGGGTAGAATACCATTCACATTAGGGGAGCTCAAAGTAAAAGCGCGCTTTTGCGCTTTTACGCTTTTTCCGCCTTTTCCACTCTTTTGTAATGTTCCGAGTGATTGACGGCAGCTTCGGCATCATTCGGCATAAAACACTGTGTGACGCGATTGTGTGATTGCTGTAACCCGGACTGCCTAAATTTTCTTCGAGTCCATCGGTGACGCTATGCACAGCGACGCGCGGCCTTACTCCATCTACTTCCCATCAATGAGTGGTCAACAGCCGCGCCGATCTCCCCGAAAGCACAAGAAGCCCGGTACAAAGAAGGCTGCCAAGCAGACGGAGCCCGCGCTTCCGACGATCAAGTGGGGGGCAGACGATGGGGCGTTGACGTGGGCCCTGATTGCGCAGTTGGAGGTCAAGGAGAACCGTCTTGTTTTCTTCGGGAAAGACAGGAAAGACGAGGTGCGTGTCAATCAGTCTTCCTTCGATCCCCGACTGACCGGGACTTCCAGAACACGTCCGGCGATAGCAAGATAGCCGTCTACAAACATATCGGCAGCGTCATTCTCCCTGACCTCTTCGCAACAAGTCCAAATGCTCTCGCGAAGCGGGTAAAGGGCAAGGCTGAAAGGTGAGTCATTGCGACAATCTTTTGATCTTTTTTAAAAACATTTCCCGGCGTATAGTCTGGTTGACACATATAAAACTGAGGCCAAGAAGCTGCGTGTGACCGGTGGGGGTCTCGAGAACACCAACAACAGCGATAGTTCTCAACACGAAGATGACTCGGAGACTGAAAACAACGGCGAGGACAATGTGCATCAGTTCCTAGCCTGCTACATCAGCGCTGCCGGGCCTGACCATGATACCATGCCAAAGGCTCGAAACATTTGGGGTGCATGAATACAGTATTGGTTTCCATTACAGTGTTAACGCCTGTACAGAAAAAATTACTCAAGACTTCAAGTACTTCCCCGCCCTGCACAAATTCCTTGCGGCACGCTCCAACATCATTCCACCTGTCATCACAACCGGTGTTGGACCGGATGGACGGAAGGTTGTGCATCTGCAACCCCCTACCCAGTGCCGTACAATAGATGATGCACTTATCGACCCCGGCCTTCGGAATCCGGTGACCCATCCCCGCACGCAGCAGCAGCCGAATCATGGACCCGGTCCGATAGAAATTCCAGATTCGCCAACACCTGCAGACACGAAGCCACGGCGTGGTAATACTGCTCCACGTCCCTTCACATTCCAGGACGCAATCAACAAGGCCGGAACGGGTGCGACGGGCACCAGAAAGAAGAAGACCTTCGAAGACAGTCTTATCGAAATTCAAAGGTATTTCATTCTCTGTCCTCCCGTAATGTCACACTCAATTTTAAACAGTCAAATGCTTACATCTGCGAACACACAGGAAAATGCGAAGCTCGAAAACGACCGCTCACGCCTTCGTATGGACGAAATAAACCAGATCATCGAGCTCCATAAGATCGGCATCCTTGACAAGGAAGCTGTTACGGAGCGGATCAAGATTGTTGAGGCCAGATATGCGGACTGTCCCAAACGTGTGCGGTCTCAGTCTCCTCCCGAAGCCGGCCCAAGCAAACACCACCATCGAGCGACCTCTTCCTCCTCTTCCCGTTGGAACAATAGCCCAGGTAGTTCTCCTGAGTGGGGTTCGGATAATAGCTTAGGTTCACGTTAAGTTCATGTGCTGTATATCTCTTTCAATTTCTTTGATGTCTTGACTCAAGTTTAATTACTCTATTTTGCTATCCACATTTTAATGAACCTCATTTGAATTTATGCGTGCCGCTGTGCTCTGTGTGCCAATCCATCGACTCATGCTTAAATCATGTCCGTACGAGCCGTACGAGTTGTTATTGATGAGAAGACATAGGTCACAGGGGCTAATCCAGAAAGGGAATGTGTTGGCGTCACACAGTGTTCTTTGCCAAATGATGCCGAAGCTGCCGTCAATCACTCGGAACATTACGAAAGAGTGGAAAAGGCGGAAAAAGCGTAAAAGCGCAAAAGCGCGCTTTTATTTTGAGCTCCCCTAGTTTCTTGAGATTGTGAGTCGTGTTTCGTCGTTCCCCAGCTCCGTCGCCTCGTTTCCTCGTCTGTCCCATCCCTCACGTCGTTCCTCGCGTCTCGTCTTCACGCTCGCTCTTACTCACCATCCTTGCAGTACAACGAAACCATCACCGACCTCCTCTCGCCTCCCCCGGCCGCCGGTGACCCCCCCACGCAAGTACGAGATCTACCACCACCTCACCACACACCTCACGTTCGTCTCAGACATCCGCACCCCCGCGCTCACCTCGCCCGCGCAAGTCCTCGCCCTCCTCGCGCAGGCGCAGGGCCGTCGCTGCGTCGCGGCGACGCGGCGACGCTCATAGAGCGCTCATCGCGCTCGCACTTGGCGTTTACGCTGCGCATCCGCGGCGTGCAGGACGGCGCGAGCGGGGGAGAGGGTGTGCGGGTGGGGACGCTGAATCTGCTGGATCTGGCGGGGAGCGAGCAGCTGACGACGCTCGGGCATGGGCTTGGCGCGAGCGTGGCGGGGGGTGCCGGGGGCGAGCGGCTGAAGGAGACGCAGAGCATCAATCGGAGTTTCAGTGCGCTGGGGGACATGGTCGCAGCGCTGGGGAGCGGGCCGCGCGCACATGTGCCGTATTGGAACTCGAAGGTGCGTTTGTTTCTCCGCTGCCGGATCGAGCGGGAGGCCGATTGAGTGTCTGCAGCTGACATATTTGCTGCAAAAGCGCATTTGAGAATAAATCGCTGACATCTCTGTGGTTCGCGACCAAGGTGCGTCGCGTCGAGTCCATCATGGATGTATGTAGCTAATGGATGGATGGCTTGTAGGTAAACAACACAACGATCGGGACGGCCAAGAAGATGCAGGTGCAGAACGGCAATGCCTGATACATACATGTAGATCGATTGATTCTCCCCAAAATTCGAAGGACGAAACGGCATCGGACAAGTCGTGGTGTGGTTCCTTACCTTGTATCTTATCTACCTATCTCCCGCAGACAGACAGACGTGTATTTTGGCTACCTTATTTTATTTCACTCTTCCTCTAGTAACCAAACACCTTTTGAATGTATCACATTCCAATCCGCGGGCGAGCTACAAGCTGAAGAGGTGATTTTCTTGTTCCTTGTATCTGGCGCCGTGCATTTCGTTTCACTCTTTGCCCTAGAATTCGACGAATCCAATTCGCTCCCACCGCATTACTCTGCCATCCGGAAGCCAAAGACGCGTTCAAGGAATGCGAGTTGGCGCTCCTGGACCGCTCGTATTCTGGCGGCGCGCCGGAAACCGTGTCCTTCGTTCTCAAAGCGGAGGTATTCGACCTGGCCGCCGTTTTTCTTGATCTTGGCCACGATGGCGTCGGTTTGCGAGACCGGTATGACGACGTCTTGGGATCCGTGCGCAAGCTATGTACACGGGTACGGTCAGTGGACATCCAAGAACGTACGATAGAAAGTATTTCACCAAGACGGGGGTTTTGATCTTCTCGGCATGGAACAGCGGCGACCGCGCTCTGTAGACCTCAGGGACCTCCAGATCCTCTGGAGAGCCTCCGAGGAGCAACGCCGGGTAGAAGCGCTGCAGCTTTGGTGATTTGTGGTACAGCTTTGCGACGTCCCACACGGAGGATTGTGAGCAACCGGTTGCGTAAAAGTCGGGAAATTTGATCAGGGATATGAGGACGGAAAGACCGCCCGGGGTGTGCATGCTTTTAGGCTAGGCGAGGGACGAGGAAGGAATGGTAATGACGGACCTGCGCCCGTAATCACGACACGGTCGAGGTCGATGAGGCCGTTGTCCGCTGTTTGACGAGTCGCTTCGACACATTCTTGGACGTCCAACTGTGCAGCCTTTCCGTCCAGTCGTTCCCTGGTATCTGCATCGGCCTATACGTGCATTAAATTATGGATTCGAATACATGTATCGGCGTCCGTAAAAGGTGGATCCGCTGTACATCACGTCGAGCCGGCAAGAATTGAGGGTTAGTGAAGGGTTTACACATGATTTACCAGACAACTGACCATGCCCATCCACGGGATGTGTAGAGAATACGCTCCCACAAAAACTGCGGTGACATTCGGGATGTTGGACCGGAATGAAAGTGCATCACGCAAGGGGGCTTCTCGTTTGGAGGACCAGCGAATGCCGGATGAGTGGGCGGGAAGAAAAGCGCGTGGATGCAGCACGAGTGGTTCGGGTCGCGGAGCGAAGCCGTCTGGGACGGGGGTGTTGGATGAAGAGGCAAGCACTTCGAACGTCGGAGATCCGTGATGCAGCGTCGTTTTGATAATGGACTCCCCGCGGTCCATCTTAGACCCGACAGAGACCACCTGGTTGGATCGAACGCACTTTACATATTTTATGTCGACGAACGGGGAGGGCAATTCTTCGAATGTCCGGCTCGAAATGCGGACGACAATCAACAATGCAAATCCTTTCCTGTCAATCACACATAGAAAATGGTCATCATCGAGGATGGCGTATGAGGACATCCCGAGGCCCCACATTGCCTTTGCGAACTCGGCCAGGATATGCTGCTTCAGAATGGGTCGAGTTTCGCCGTCTAGTAGGAAATAGATCCAAGGCTGAATCCAACCAGAAACACATCTAGACAGTGTGGAAAGCGGAAGAAAAGAGCGAGAGTACTGTACCATTTCGACCGTAGGTTCAGTCACAGGTCACAGAGCGGACTGAACTAAACCTATTTCATTTCGGTCACAGGTCACCGGAGGGACTGAACCTAGTGACATTTATGTTTTTTGAGGACGTAAAAACGCGTTTTTTCCCCGCGTTTTCTGTGTTCTAGTTCGCCCAACAATCATATTTTAATCATTCTGAGTCAACGTCGTGCTAAGTACTTTGGGCGAAGTTAGTGGATCAAGTCCGAGTCCTCCTACCATCCCCACTGTATAGCGTGTTCTTTTTCCCGGTGCGCTTCCCGCGACGAACAGAAAGCGGAAGATCTTGAAGATCTTGGATGGGCACATCGATCTCGGGATCCTCAGCCACTCTGTTTTGTACAAGGCTCCCTGTATCAGGCACCTCCAATGCTGCAGGTGAGCCTCGAGGGAAAGAGAAGTCGAGGAGAGCATGAAGAAAAAGCCAATCACTCGGCAAGATTTTCGGTGCGACAGGTTCTGGAATTTTGAACTCGTTGCGACAGAGTTGCTGAACGGGCTTGGGTAAGTCCTTTCACTTCTTTCCGCACGAGATACAATCGCTTTTGCTGATGCAGGCCATGGCCAAATCGAGGTGCGAAGAGAAAATATTAATTTGTTACGTGAATAATATGTGCATGTGAATCCTCATCCAATTCTCTCAACCAGCCGATGCACAAGTGCACAGGCTTGGCGAGAGATTGATCGCATCCGGAGTGAACTTAGCAGCAAATGAACCTCAAAAATAGATGTCCCATGTCCCAAGTCTGTCTGAACCTAGGAGAAAGTGAACCTAAGTGGTCACAGGTCACAACGGGTGAACCTACGGTCGAAATGGTACAGTACTGTACCATTTCATTCAATTCGCGTGTCACGCGTCACACCCGATTTCTGAAAACCCCTGCAATAATTTTTTCTCGATTTTAGCGGATTTTGGGGATTTCTCGGAAAAACTAAAAAATCATGTGATTCGCGAATTGAATGAAATGGTACAGTAGGGGAGCTCAAAGTAAACGGGCGCCGGAGCGCTTTTGACGCTTTTTCGCTTTTCCGCTTTTTCGGCCGAGGCGGCCGTTTGACGTGGGACCCGGCTGATTCGGCACACAAGCGAACGTAACGCCAAGTCACGATTCTATTTGCCGAAACGTCAGAATTTTCCCGGACTCTTCTGCGGCTACGACTCTCGTTATCAGCCTGTACACTCTCGTTACTGCCCCTATATCACACTCTCGTTTACTAAACCTGTTCAATGGCCTCCCGTGGCCTCCGGCGATCTCCGCGGAAGCCCAAGAACAAGGACGCGAAGCAGAAGCAGGGCAAAAAGGAAGAACCGCCGCTTCCTGCCATCAAGTGGCAGGCAGATGACGGGGCGCTCATATGGTCTCTTATAGCCCAGATGGAGGTCAAAGAGAACCGTCTCGTTCTGTTTGGGAAACAGGACTCACACGAAGTGCGTAAACGATGCTGATTATCTTGGATTTGACTGATTGACACGGACAGAATACGTCTGGGGACAGCAAGATCGCTGTCTATAAGAGAATCGGCGGAGAAATTATCCCCGATCTCTTTGCCTTGAGTCCGAACGCTCTGGCGAAGCGGGTCAAAGGGAAGGCCGAAGAGTAAGACGTTTAACTGCTTCTCTTTTGTCTCTATTAACACCGGGTTTAGTCTGGTTAGTAGGTACAAGACACTGGCGAAGGAGCTCCAGGTCACTGGCGGGGGCCTTCGGAATGAAGATGACGATGATCCCGACGACACTGTACATCAGTATCTCGACTGCTATATCACTTCCGAAGGCCCTGATCACGATACCACGCCGCAGGCGAGGAACTTGTGGGGTACGCACTTTAAACTAAACATATAATCTTGCTGTCTCATATTCTTTGCAGAAAGCCTCACGGAACGATTCGAATACTTCCCCGCGTTGCACAGATTCCTTGCTGCCCGATCGAATATCATTCCACCGGTGATCACAACTGGAGTTGGCCCCGAGGGTCGAAAGGTTGTGCATTTGCAGCCACCTACAAGGCGCCAGCAAAACGACGACGATAATATCGACCCCACCCTTAAAAATCTTTCGACTCCTCGTCGTTCCAGGAGCGAGCCTCCTGCATCGAGTCCCATCGTCGTTGACTCTTCACCCATGGCTCCTGTCCCAAAAGCGAAAGGTAAAACACGTGCATTGCCCTCAACCTTCCAAACCGTGGTCGATCCAAAAGCGAACAAGTACAGACCCAGAAAAACATTTGAAGACAGTCTCGTCGAAGTTCAGACGTGAGATTTGTATTTATCTGCTTGCGCTGTTTTACTTACTTTATAAAATAGTCAGATGCTGAAAGCCGCTAATGCCCGTGAAGCCGCGAAGCTCGAGAGCGACCGTGCACGTTTACGTATGGCAGAAATCGACCAGCTTCTTCATCGGCACAAGATCGGCATTCTCAGCGATGAGGCTGTTGCGGAACGCATTAAAATGGTCGAGGCCCAGTACGCTAGTCGTAAACGGTCTCTTTCCCCGGACGACAACGACGATAAAGAAGCTGGCCCCAGTAAACGACACCGAGAGCACTCCCGGACCAGTTCTTCATCGGACTTTGGCTCCTCCAGCCAGTGGGATCGCCGTGGCAGTTCCCCCGTTCCCGGCTCCAACCGCAATCTTGGTTTCCGTTAGTTAAACTTTCTCTTCATCGAAATTGTTCGCATTTTTATTAAACTTCAAATATCTGTATTGTTATGCGCATTTTAATACACCCCTAATTTTAAATAAGCATAAGAGTATCAGTTAGTCCCTGCTTCCCGGTGTGCCCGATACGCTAACAGTTCTTCTGTCAACTGTTTCCGTTTTGCTTCACCATCTGCTGCAACACCTCCAGCTTCATCTCGACCACCTCGATCCACCTCCTCCTCCAGTTGAGTGTGGATATGAGCAAATGTCGCACCAGAGGTAACCCCCTCAAAGTCTATGATGAGGTTGTGCAAAATAATTGCAACTGTTATCCACCGTAAAGCTTCCCAATGGTCCTCGTGTGAACTGATGTTAACACGCAGTCCACGAAGAGACTGAAACCGACCCTTGATAGCCCCGATGCAGTGTTCTGAGCGCACTCGAATATGCGAAACAGCAGCGTCAAAAAGAGCATTCTCAGGGACAAGTGAGGCTGGCTTTTTGTGAACGGGGATGACACGGGGACTGAGGGTATATGCAGAGTCGCCCCATGCAAACTCGTCACCCTCAAATAGCCATTCCGGATGCTTGAAGGCCGCTGTACCCTCAAACGCGGCTGAGTCATGAGCTGAGCCGGTGTGCCCATGAGAATAATCCACCACACGAAGGGTAGATGGAACATTCCCTATCTAAAAAATAATGTTGAATTAATATCTGGGAGAGTCAAAGTACGAATGGATGTACCTGAACATTGAGCCCATAGTTTGCTTTCCGAGTGTAATAACCTTGGCCATTAAGGCCGGGCTTCGCATAGAGAACAACGATGGTTCCATCGTACATAAGCCACCCATCGCGCCATAGTCCCTTGAAACCGAGGTGCTCATCCATCCAACACTTTTCTGCTTCTTTTTCCTCCGGTGTCAGCGGGCGAACAAAGGTATCGTGAAGGTCTTCGATCGCCGTGAAAACACGGTCAGTAAAGTTCTCAACAGAACCTTCACTGCACCCTGCCGTCCGTGCGATATCCTCCAGAGATGCACCATTGCCGTATCGTCCCAACCGATACAAAGTAACGGCAAGCGGCTGATCGACAGGAGTCTGGGGCACATGTGAACTGTTGGTGAAGACAGGGTGGTCTTTAATAAGATCGAGGATAACACTGAAGACGTAGGGTGAGACCCGCAGCATATTTGTGAAGCGGCCGTGATCGTCAGGATTGCCAGCATAGACCCAGGCGAGATGGATATTCCCCGCTTTAGCTACTTTACCACGCGGATTAAGATAGCGTGTGTCCCGGATGGCTCGCAGTGTCTCAATGTCGACAGCAAGCCTTTCGACCAGATATGCGAAATCCTGATCCTCCGGCGGCACAATGAGATCGCGCAAAACCATGTGGGTCATATAGGCCCGAGAAGCAGTTGTATGAAGGCTTTTCCGCGGCATTTGGTTGAGTGGGACGTGTAGAAAGGTAGTGGGTAGCGGTCAGTGCATATCTCTATTCATCTACTTACATCTAAATGGCGTCTTTGAGCCTCGTGTATCGATGAGATCCGTTAAATCATAGGGGCCGTCCCTTAAGGGGATCATGTCACAATCGGGTGAGTGCCGAATCAGCCGGGTCCCATGTCAAACGGCCGCCTCGGCCAAAAAAGCGAAAAAGCTAAAAAGCGTCAAAAGCGCTCCGGCGCCCGTTTACTTTGAGCTCCCCTAGTAAACGACGCGACGGGGACGCGACGCCAGGCACCGCCACCGTGGCGGTGCAAATTATGTAACAAGCGCTTACCCTGATCGGGGCCCCGTGCTTAACAACAGACTAGCCACGCCCCCACCTGGTTTGATGGCATCAGGCAAAATGGCTTGTGATGGCTCAAGACCTGTTCAACCGCACTCAAAACAATGCAAAATTTATGTAAACCTCTTACCACTGCATGATCTGGACCAGTTAATTAGACAGCACAAAGAAATCTCTGACCTGGTTGCGCAAACTCATTACTTTTGGTCGCAAGCCGTGCCCCCGCCCAATTTGATGGCATCAAGCAGAATGGCTTGTGGCCGCCATTTTGGTTGCGATGAACAGCACAGCTTCCCAGATCGTTCTTGCTTTGAAAAAACCACTTTACTAACTACCATGTGCATTGCAACTATTCTGATCAATAATATTTCATATATTCATAAAGTTTACTCGGGACTCAAGCTCAACCAAAGTCAACCAAATGTCATCAAGCATCAAACGTGACGTCGAAAGACGTTTTTGCTTCTCTTTATGGTTATACAAACATCGATTGGTAATGAAAGTGGAGAAACTGGGCTCAATATAGAGGGAACAATATGTGAGTGAGAAATGAGCCAAGTTCGAGACTAGTTTGATGAATATATCTGTATCGCAGACGCCATCGGTGAAAATTCGTATCTCACTATGTGCTTGGAAGTAGAGCACGGTGGTGAGGCCTCGCAAGCCAGTTGGCTTGCATTTGAAACGAAAGTTGAGCGCATAATTACTGGCAGTGATGACTGATATTGCACAGGATGCTGATGAATATGCAAACAAGTGTGATGCAGGCCTAGGGGAGAACGACAGTAATTGATACATCATGAAAGATTGAGCACTGGAGGCCTCATCAGCGAGCAGAACGCGCAAGCCATTTCTCTATTTTGGTCGATGCCAAGCCGGCAGAATGGCTTGCCAAGCCAACAGAATGGCTTGCAAGCCGTTCTGCCGGGGCGGGTGATCGCACCCAAATCCACGCCCACGCTCGACAAAAGCCATTTGGCGCGGGCGCAAGCCACTTTTGCAAGCTAAAAAGTGAACTCTAGTAGGCAATAGTACGAGTGGTACAAGATTCCATCGGCGGCGGGTACGAAACACAAAAGACCTCGACTCCCCGTGCGCAAGTTCAACAAAGCTCCATTAGGCTTTCACTTTGTACTGCCCACATTTTGCTACGTATTCACAGGAGACCGACACATCTACCCGAAGAAAGAGCCCATGGTTCCCTAGCCGCATGATCCCGATGATACCCCCTCGTTATCTGACATCCCCTCGTCGGGTGAAGCCGCACTGTCATTTGAGTTTGATTCATACGATTGGTGGCGAAAACTGCATTGTTCTATGAAGGCTATTTGCTTTTCCCAAAATGCAATGACTTGAAGCGGAGGATCGGGAAATCGCTGGGGTAAATTCCAGAAGATGAGTGCACCTTTTCGAGTTGTTGGAGAATCCTACCTGAAGCCAGTGTTGAGCAGCCGAAAAAGTCTCCGGTTTGAGGTGGAATCTATGCAAGTCCCAATGATCCTCGTGATTTATGTGCATCGGATCACACAAGAGGGACAGGTCGAGAGTTCCGATGTCTTGAAGAATCCTTGGGAAGCTATGACATCGATCAAGGAGCCCCAGCCAATCCCTGATATTTCTCAGCTAGGTTTTTCGTTTGAGGAGAGTATCCTCACAGGTATGGAAAGCTCCACCCATCCAGCAAGGACTGTTTGCAGTGTGGAATCCAAAGACCCATGAAAGCGTCTGCGATATCTTGAGGATCGGAGTATAGATGCCGCGCTCCGCGTGGATCGTTTAAAAAATCCACTGGAGAATCACCTTCCGGGAAAGGTAATTCGAGTCCACGGATGCGAACAAAGGGCTGGAAGATTTTAAAGTTGAATGGAAGACCACAGCGCTCGAGTACGATCCACAGCGTCCTCGGACTGATTATCTGCGTTTTGAGAACGAAGAGAAGTTCCGGGGAATGCGACAAAATTTCTGAGTAGATTGGATCAAATTCGAATGTCGGACAGGTTGCACAGTTCGTCAGCATCATGTGCCAAATCAGGTTTGAAATAAACTAGTGATTTTCCCAGAGCTGGATGAGATCCAATGGGTAGCCGGGATGCCTCTGGGACGTGGATGAGTAAGTGAGCCATGAAGCCAGTATGCAGCACTTGCAAGAGGCCAGTCAACTTCATTCGTATACGTGGTCATGAATAGGGAGTCTTGGAACTGCGCATCGCGGAGAAGATTGATAAGTTGTGGGGAGGGTGCGACATCGCTGAGGAGATACGGTAAACTGCGGACTAAGTATCTGCGCGGGAAGATTCAGTGGCCTGCGGAATTTATCCCGAGTGCTTATACCTGTGGAGGAAGTTATCTTGTCGCGTTATTACCGGTGACGACAGGAATCGGAGGACACATGCAAGGAGGTCCAATCGTAACCACGGGACTGGGACACACCAGTGCCCGGATCGCCGTGCGTCACCTAAATAATCGCCGAGTGATGCGTGCAACAGACCCACACTTCCATTTTTAAAGCTGAATTGCGCGTGGATTCGGGGGACATCAAACAGCGAATGCAGAGCACGCAGTGCCAGACGACATGTTGCAGTTCGAAGTCCCAGAACCATGTCGATCCCCTCCGGATCCATAGCGAGATGGACCTCGAGTGTCTCCTGCCAGATGGCGTGAAGAATCCGAAGCTGTTGTGGTTCATGTGGCATGGTGGAGAGAATTTGGGTATATAGGTCGTCGAGTGGGGCAGTGCTTTTTGGATCCAGGTTCAAGACCGAGGTGAGTCGGTCAACTGGATGCGAGTACTCATCGTCGATGAAGCGAATGACGGTAATGGCATAGATGAAGATCCCGGAAGACTTTGCAACCAACTGTTCAAGTGCGTCGGGATCCGGCCAAACCGAGCCCAGATCAACTGCCTGGGACAGGTAGTCGGAATAAATCCTGGAGAACTCATCGCGAAAGTACGTTCTGATATCTTCGTAGGCAGCTTCATCGGTCGGGAGATCGAGGTGACGGCAAATGACAAAGGCTTCATCTGTCTGGAGGACTCGACGGATGTGCGGTTCCGGACGACTGATTATCAACAGCCGAATTCGAAGCTGATTGTCCCGGATGGCCGTGATCCAGAGGCGAAGGATTTGCTCCTGAATTTTGTGATCAGCGCATTCGTCAAGCCCGTCGAGAACGATGACAGGCATGGATTCGAGTCGCGGGGTGCTTTGGAATGGTTCCAGGAGTAGTTTCTGGAACTGCACGGTGAGAGTGCGTCCAACGACCAATTTATCCGTCTCCACGGCTTGTTGAATGAGCAGGAGAAGCTCAGAAGTTGAATTGGACAGCTGGTAAGCGATGGTGGTGAATAGCCGATGCCAGCTTCCGCGTGTTGGATGTCCGCGCCTGAAGAAGAACGATGCCCCCAACCGCCCTTGGGCTTGGCACTGGCCAGCGAACATCTGCGCGATGGCAGACTTGCCCATTCCCGCAGAGCCGTGGAGCCACATGATGGTGCTCTCGGGGCTCGTATCAACGGACCACGCCGTGAGCTGCGCTGACACCGCAGTTCGGGTACCTGGGTGGCACGCTGGTTCTGGGAACCGCTCGCCCGAATCGTGCAGAGCTTCCATCGCGACATGGCGGTAAAGGATGTCGAGTCCTTAACTATGCCTCAATGACTAGCTGGGAAGCAATAGGCATTACGCACCAGACTCGCCGTAGGAAGTTATCATATCACCAGCTACACTGTTGAAAGTCGGGGCAGCATTCTGGGCATTCGCCCAGGCGTACTTATTCGCTGGCGGGTATTGTACAACGTGGCCGGAATGACCCGCATCGTTCGAAATCAGCCGAGGCATTGCATTGTTTGGGGATGTGCCACCCGACTCCGGTAAATCGATTTGCTGCAAATGGTTCCGGTGTCGAGGAGCTGAGGCAGCGCTCAATTACGAGTAGATGAGGCAAAATGCGATGGTTAACAAAGTTACTTAGACAACCTAACTTAGCCTTACAAAACTTACTTTACTTTACTTGTGGCAGAGAAGTAAAGTAAAGTATGCAAAAGTAACTTCTACGTAACTTAAGTAACTTAAGTTACTTAAGTTGATGCCATCTGATGGCCCAAGTTACTTTGTCTGATCTAACTTGGCGGGGCAAGTTACTTGAAGTTGTTAGAATTCGGGGTTCGTGTCCGGTGTTCGGGTTACAAGCGCGGCGCGCGACTGCGGAACTGCGGATGTGGAAAGTGCGGAGCTGGGTTGGAGTAGGTTGGAGCAAGGTGGAAAGGTAGAATGGACAGTAGAATGTATAAAACAGGTAGCGTGAGGCAGGTACTAGCCTCACGACGTTATAACCAACAGACGTGATCCCTGGATATCTAGTGCTTGCTGTTCTCTCGACTGCGAACGGAATTTTGCGCCAACAGAAGTTACGTGCAGTTACTTGAAGTTACGTGAAGTTACTTGAAGCTAGTTGAAGTTATCACAAATCTGTTTGATTAACATTATCTTAAGCTGAAGAGCATGCATGGCAACGGCGACGCACCTGCTTTACGTCCTTGCACGTGGCCGTCCCGATCACAAGTTCGTTTTCCTCCTACCTCCTGCTGCATTACCTTCTACATATCTCTGGCGATATTGAGAGCACTATGGAGCTTCTTCTTTCCTGGTGCCATGGCTGTTGGGCGCAAATACCAGAGAGCGATGGAATATATGACGAGGTACAGTATCAAAGTCAAAGCTGCCAAAACTGGTTGCACATGGCGTGCCTTCTTCCGGGCATAGATTTGGGCGCCAAAGATGTTCAATTTGTCTGCAAATACTGTGTTGAAAAAAATCCTCTTATTTTTTCATCGGCTCTAGTCTGTTCTCATGTTACGCACTAGATCTGATGGTCCCAGACCCTAATGTGCCGGACTGGAAGGAGCCAACGACGCGTTGGTATCCAGCCACCTTCATTAAACGTCACAACAGAGCCGTTCCACACGACGAGTATAAATTCAGGTGGTTTGAGTGGACTGATGGAATCATTTACGATTCCGAGTCCTCCATTCTGTAACCCTCAATGCTCCGGTGGTTCACGCAATCCAGAAAATTCTGTAAGGAGATTGCCGAGGTGGACTTGATTGCTGAGCAGGTAATATTCTCAATCTTGTATTATTGGTTGAATTGAATGACTTCAGGTTGGTAAAGTCTGTATGCCGTTCTACATGTTACCCGACTACCCTGATCACCAAAATCCTCTACTCAAAGAGATAATTGGGGCAGCAATCCAACAGGTGGCAAAAATTCTGATGGACTTTGACCTGAGTCACCCAGTGGTTGCAAACTTCGCAGAACATTTCAAATCTGTGAAGGCGGCTGAACAAAATCGGTGTGTGCCTGACTGGATGCGCACAATCGGCTTGACTCCCACGCCCGAACTGGAAGCAGTCGTTTCGCCTCCTTTGACTTCTCTGCCAGGCCACAGTCTTCTCTCGCATATCCCTCTGTCTGAACGCCAGGAACGGGTGTTGAGTGTGGGTTCAGTTCTTCTACAGCTGCTGGCTGTCTGAAACGAACTTCGAGAGCCGCTCAACCTCAATGGCGACATTCTGGATGATCTTAACACCGGTCGTGCTGTATCCTGCTTGACTGATAGCCCCAGAGCGCTATCGGTCATCTTTGGGGCCATACCATTCAACGAAGGGACTACTGCAAAGCTCACTTCACTACTATGTGTGGCTTGTAAATACCCGAGAATGGAGGTAAGAAATGTGATGTGATGAGGGGGAAGTCGGTACCCGATGGCCTATGATGTCAGTCATCAAAAATAGGATGGAAACACCGTAAATTTAAACGAGAGGTGCGTCATCGGTGATAGGAATCAGGCCTAGGGAAGTAAAGACAGGATAAATAACAGAGAAGACGACGTACTTAATCAAAGAAGTACGTGGTTCAAAGCCGTAAGTAAGTGTGGGGAAACTTTCCGTTATGTTGGTCTTAGTAAGTAAGTTTAAGAACGAAATCACCGAGCTTTAGATGCTGTTCAGATGCTGGGAAACATATACAGTGGTCTTGGTGTCGCCTGGCCGGAACCGTATAAGTTAACTGTCAATAAGTTAGTTTGTCCAAGCATGGGAAAAGTAAAGTAAAGTTAGCCCCGCCAAGCCGAAGAGGCGATCAAAGTTCAAGTTAGCCGTCACAAGTTACTTTATTCACTCTCCTGTGGGAGCAATCTGGAAGCGCCTGATATTCCTGGTAGGCACCCCACAGCAATATTCACCGAAAGCGGAATGGACGGTGTCGTGGTGTACAACAGCAATGCTGAAGAATTGGGAGTCCACTATATATATATCTTGGGGTGGAATCAGAACTCAGACTCCTAGATGTGGCTGTGCTCTGCCATATTTGAGCACAAGCGTTTTGGCAGTCCCACCCAGACTACTCTAATATTTTCATCTAACTAACTAAAACCAACTGATTCTTAGACTCCCGTCTAACCGAATCAAAACTCTCCCGGTCCTGGACCGAAGAAAGCACCTTTCGCCATCTTCTTCCAAGGCACCGATTTCCCGTCGAATGTGGTAGAGTTGACAGTGTTTCCCCACCACACAAGTTTGATTCCCTGATTCGAAAAATAAGCGACGGGTGTCGATAGATCAAGAGGTTAACGGCCGACCTGATAGGAAAGAGCGAAGAAGATAATGATCGTGGCAAATGCGACGTCAGTATCCAGGCCAGCGGAGAGAAGGTCTATGGGTAACGTTAGTACTCATGTCGAGGGAATGTCGGCGGAACTAACAGTTGTAACGCTTCCACCACGCGAACGCCCGTTTACGAATGTAGTAGTTGAACACGAAGCCCACGATAAACCACAATGAGTACTGCGTCGTGTTGGCGGGGGCTACCCATAACGGGTCAGTATAAGAGGATAAAAAACTGAATGAAACGTACGAATGTTCCCAGCAGAGTTGAAGCTACAACAGAGAAGTGAGTTGGGATCGAAGTAAGGGATGAGCACCCACAATATAGGGAGGTTCACATAGCGAACCCAACTGTTCGGGTAGCGCTTATAGAGCAGATAGAAGATGACCACAAGGCAAGGCTAAAAGGAAATCAAGTATTGTTACGTTGGCGGAATGCAAGCCACATACACCGATGAGGAAAAAGTACATGATCTACGGCAGGTCAGTGTCAAGTCCGCGAGCGATAGTGGTGTATCACCTGTGAATAGGTCTGGAACAGAAAAAATGTCAGCGTCATGATGGTCAGAAGTGACGATTCCGCCTTGCCTGGCCACTTTGGAACATTCTCTGAGGGCCGATGGTTCCCCAGATCAGACTGGCGTTATAGACGACACGAGTGCCGTTGCAACTGGAATAGCGGCGACGTCAGTAAAGCATGGCCAATGTGGCTCGGTCCGGCTACGTACGTGAAGCGATCGGTGTTCTTGGTGCTGCAGAGGTTTTCAATGTTCCCGAGCATCCAGCGGAATACTAGTTTATGCAAGCGTCAATCGAGTAAAGTGTAACCAGGTCAGTTATGCAGACCTCCGACTTGTGTCAAGCACGAAAGAATGGACGCGTATATCTGAGCGGCAAAGAGGACACGCGGGCTGACTTTCCTGGACTGAGGATTAGCAGTATCTCGCACGGTTAGCGTAGTTCCACGAACATGTACTAAAACCACAATCAGTGCGATGATCACCGGGTTAAAATGACTCGACTGACCTGTCCGAGCTTGAGATCTTGTGCAAAGTCGAGCCCATGCTTGATGGAATTATATCCATACATCTTGATCATGATGTTGGCGAATGGTTTGCCAGGCCAAGCATATCCCGCGATGAGTTCCGCTATTGAGAGAGTTAATAAGAATATTTCGGAGGCGATGCGTTCGTACTGATGATGTTGAGGAACACTCGCTGGTTAGTTGTTCCTTCAAGAATACCCTCGGGGATGATCATGACGATTCCCAAGCCCCACGCAACGATAACAAAGCCCCAAACTGGAAGTTGGGTGTCTTGATAGAATTGCTCAGGAATTGCTCAGACAAAAAGCGAGCCGAACAGTAATAGGACTAACCCCAAAATCTAGGAATGTTCAACGTGAGAAATAAAGCCGTAGCGCAGTAGAATGGTCTTACCTGATTGTGAAAATACCTAGACCCAGAGTTATCAAAGCGATAATTCCATACCACCTGTACATTCGTTCATATAAATAATGCACGAGAGATAAAACAAGGATACCAGTCTGGCACATCTTTATACTTGTTCATGAGGCGCTTGTGGATATCTTCGCCGCCCTCCCGCGAGTTGCGGAATTTGGCCGAAATATCTGACCCGTTGTACAGATAGGTGTGGAATATGATGCCTGTCTTCCGTTTCAGCTTCCACTTGTCGTTCAGAAGGGAATCATTTACCAGTGATCGCTGCAAAATTAAGGGCATACGAAAGGGAATATGCGCTCAAGATATACCTAGAGATCTATTAGCGGTCTGAAGGGGTAGGGATGAAGGACACTAACATGGGAGAATAGGTTTTGTACTTCGCCTCATTGAAGGTGAAGTCGGCATTGACAACTTTGCTGATATTGTACTGCGAAAGAATAGGCATCGGAAAACTGCAACATCAAGGGAAGAAGCTTACCGAGGCACCGGTATTGTCAAAGGTGGAACTCGAGAGGAGGGGAAGGCTGAATGAACAGTCAGTCGGACGCCGTTCCGGATCGCGCAAGCTGCGAATCACTAGTCAGAATACCACACGCCCGTGTAGTACAGAGTCGGTGCGATGCCAAGATAGAAAATGGCAACAGCAGCGAAGCAGTTGGCAGTGACGTAGAAGGGGGTAGTGAGCGGCGCGCCGGCGTACGTTATGACAGTCCAGTCGAAGGAAATGGGAATCAAACCCAAACCGCTGTTCATGCCAAAAATGGTGTTGACTTTTTTGGTTGTTCGGGGCGATCCATGTCACGAAAGCAAACGAAGACAAGGCCTGGAATATGTAGTCGGGGAACCAGAACCAAACGAAGGAGCCCGCAGTAACGGCAAAGAAAAACTTGTACCGCGTCATGGTCCATCCGTTGGCGGATCCGTATTCCTGCGGCTCATGCAGGACCCGGAAGAGGACGGTGGAACTCAGGGTCGAAGGCCAGATGAGTGCGCCGGGATAGACGATCCATCGGCGCGCTAGACCTGCAACAAATATGCGTGAGAGCCTGGACTCGAAGACTCGAAAAAAACTATACCCGCGAGACCGAACCTAGCAACCATACATATCAGATCAAGCGAGGTTGTGAAGAACTAGACTACATACCCAATGAACTGAGTCGTTAAGATGAACAAAACGCCGAATCCGGCGCCAAAGTCCCGGTTCCAAAACTGCTCGCTGGTCATGGCGACCAAGCCGCCCATGGCATAGGCGGTTGAGGCCGTAAGATTGACACAGATGACGGTGATGGCGTGTCTATCGTGGAGGATGAGTATCACAAAAGACGGGAGCTTGAGAAACGCACTGCTTGACATTGAATTTACCAGGATTTATGCGGAAGGAGAATGACCTGAACCCAACTCTCCATGTCGGAAGACGCTCCCATGCCTTTCCGACGGGAAACACGAGGAGTTGCGCGACGACATACGTAAGGGAGAGACTGGGCTGTAAATGTAGGTGAGCAAACAGTTTGGGGTTGTGGGGTTGTGCACTTACGTATCGCAGCCTTTCACAAAGTGGTTAGCAACTTTTTCGCCAGTCAAAAGACATTGAACACCCACGAAAAAAACATATTAACACCAGAAAAGAGAATAACGAAAATAGTCATCAGCGCCCACATCCTGAAGGCTAAGGGTATTTGGTTAAGTAGAGGGGAGAGCAGACAAGCGGTCATCTAACTGTTGACTTCAAGGGATTCGTCGTCCTCTGTGGAAACACAAGCCTGCACCTCAGGGAACGGAGACTGATCGCCATCGACATTCCACTTCAACGCCTCCATAGGCGTTAGTTCCGTTAATTCTGCGTCGACATCGCTGACATCCTCCTTGAGCTTTTCCTTGGACGTTAAGCTATCATCCTTCTCGAGGTCGAGGTCGGAAGCGGACACCTTGAAACCGAGATCCGGAACGGCTGAGGGAGTTCGGACGTCGCGGTTTGACGCCGGGGAAGAGAAAAGAGGCCCATCGCAGACGGAGCTCAGAATACACGAAAATCCAGTCTGCGCCATTTAAATATAAGATGCGGCTATCGCCAGAGCGCGATTACTCGCATCAACAAGCGCATCAACACATGTTTTTCGCTCGAGAGCACTGAGCAGTCGAGAGAGGTGTGAAACCCTGGGTAAGACCTGCGAGGAATCGGGGAGCTATCGCAAGAGGTAGGAGAGTTACGAGTACTTTATGTACTCGTTCTTTTCATCAATCGGAGACCAGAGTTTTGAGTTGGCGAAACTTTTATCAGTGCGTTTAGTTCGTGTAATCGAAATAGTGGCTGTGTTCATTAGATTTTTGAAGTCTTTTTAAGACCTCAATCTAATGAACTTAGTCATTATGTAATCTATTGGGACGGGCTGGGTTCGAAACCGTGTTGTTGTTTTTGTTTGTTGTACACGTACATAGATTTTCCGAGGGTGATTATGGGGCATGTTCACCTCGTTTCGATATATATATATATGTTGAAAATATCTACTATAGTGCTTGATATTCATTGATGCGAACCGACGCGCTAGGGTCCCTACAAACTGTATGTTCTTGCCACAAGCGGCACACCGAGTGGGTGTATTATCTGTCGGCGGGAGGGGAACATGGTTTGGAAACTCGGTTTGTTCAATGGATTGCGTTGTGTGGGCATACGTCGACCGCGGTGTACCGTTGATCTCTATCATGCGCCTGTTTGTTGTAACTATTTAATTTCACTCGCATTTAGTATCGTATTCCATAAACCAGTTAATCGACCGATTACATATTAAGACCTGTTCTAAATACTCACCTTTTTACCTTCCGTCTTTGCACCTATAAATAATTGGACTTGCATACTTTATCGTCTTTTTGAAATCGACGTATTCACACAACACATATCAATCCGAATTCCCGCTACCTTTCCCTTGTTTCTCCGTACCGGTGGATTCACTGTGGCCGACTCGTATAGCTTAGATCGTGCCTGTTCGGTTTTGTAAAGGACCGAAATGCCTGAACCTCAGCTTATGAACGGTACTAGTCAGTGGGGCAAGGCTTAATCACAACGCCTCTGTACTAACTCGACGTTCTCTGGTTTACAACGACTCTTCCAGTCGAGCTTACCACTTTCAACGCGAGAAAATCAACAATCGTTCCTTACTAAATCGAGGCGCTCTGATTTGCAACACCTTCCAGTCGAGCTTACCACTTTCAACGCGAGCAAATCCACTATCGTTCCTGACCAGCTGGGTATGTGTGTGCACTTTTTATTACTCTGCAAACGGGTTAGCACCTCTGTATTCTTCGGGCATTTACGCAGGTTCCGTATTTCCGGGTATCCTCTCGGCATGACGGCCGGATATACCCGAAGCTCATCGTACGTGTCGTGCGCATCGCCACTGCGTCTCGAGACTGAGAGTCGGAATGTTCCTGCATGGTTGTCGTCTAATGCACAGCTGGACAAAATTCTAAACCGAACTGTGGATTACAATTTGAGGGTGTCGTTGACCGTACTATTTACATAGAGACTGAGAGTCGGAATGTTCCTGCAGTTGTCGTCTAATGCAAAGCGGGACAAACTTCTTCACAATGTACTGGGTAATCTTCAATAATGTGTCGTTCGTTAACTGTACTATTTACATAACACAACAGGAGGATAGAGTATGTACAGGCTCTCCCGGACAGGTATCGTAACGTCAAACGACCTACGATAATTGGTCTGCACGTGCATAGTACAATACTTTCGGAAGTGATCCTTGAAAATATATATCTATACACTTCTAGACTGGGTGCAACTCAGTGGACGCTTGGCTTTGAGTTCGCAGTTTATCTAGCAAAAATAACGAGGACTTCTGCTTGCTTTTGATGCAAGGGCACCAACGAGCCGCAGATAGCGATGGTTGAAGTTGAAATTTGCAACAATTTGTATCAGAGGTTCGTCCGGTCCCCAGTTGCGAGTTGCGGATCTCAACGGAACCCTTGCGCGAGCAAATCAACTATCGATCCTGACCAGATGGATAGGTGTGTGCATTTTTAATTGGTCGGCAAATGCTTTAGCACCTCTGTATTCTTCCCAAACTTTCGCAGGTTACGTATTTAAGGGTACCCTTTCGGCATCTCGGCCGGATACACCCGAAGCTCATTGTACGTGTTGTGCGCATCGCCACTGCGTCTCGATACTGAGAGTCGGAATGTTCCTGCATGGTTGTCGTCTAATGCACAGCGGAACAAAATTCTTTACAATATACTGTGGAATACAATTTGAGAACATGTCCTTGACCGTACTATTTACATAGTACAACAGGAGGATATAGTAAGGACAGGGTAGGCGACGAGGTCGCGTGTGATGAGGTAATTGACGCCTGGCCCGTCGCTGGGATATGGGTCGGGGCTGGGCCGCTGAGTCGAGTCGAAATCAAATAACATATATGAGATAAATGCTTACATTCCGACGACGGCGAGGGGTTGAAGTGGGCCGTTCTAACGACGTTCTGGAGCCTTCTATTTCTGCGTACAGCCGGCATCTGGGCCCGATTCAGTACTGCGAACTGAGACATGTAAACGACTTACACTTTAGGTCGTGGTGGTCGAGTTTTGAGCATGAAAGGTTTAGCGCCCGTCATTTCGGAATATTTGTGGTGGCCGTTTTCGGAATCGGAAAGTCGACGAATACAAACCTGCTACTTACTCTTCGCAACTCGTATAGTTCGCTTTGACCGCCGGATTCGGTTGACATGTTCGGAGATCACCGTTGATGAACTGATGGCGATCAATTACCAAAACATTCAATGAAACCATTGGTCAGATCCGATGTCGAGTGAAAGGATGATAGAGATTTTATTTCCGTTACTAAACAGATGACAAACACAGAGGTAAAGTATATAAAATGCAAAGTGCGAGTTATGCCGTGCGCCAGCATCGGCCTCCCCCCAAGTCCGAAAATGAATGAAAAAATGAAGACCAAATGGCGGCTTGGTGTCAATTGTCGGGGAGGCGACGAGAAGCGCGATCGGACCCAGGCAGCGGGATCCCCTTAGATACGGCGACGCACTGGTCGTGTAAGACGCGGTCACAAGAGAAAACATACAAAGTATATCGATAGCAGAATACAGGGTCTAAAATAAAGGTGAAAAAATTGAAGCTGGGATGAATGAACATGTAGGTGGCATAGAACTCGGTACAACACTTGTGAAACAACGTGAGAGCACGGAAACCGGAACCACTGAGAGCGCAGTTATCTGCGACGCGTCGCCTTGCTGTTGGCGTGCTGCGGAGGAGGGACAAAGTCCTTCGGTCGTCGGAAGAGCAGGACGTGGGGTTCAGGTGCTGCACGTCAAACGTTGAGGGTCGTAGGCGGGTTGGGGAGATCGACAATGTACCGTGCACTTCATAATGCTCCTAGCCGAGACTCTGGGTTATGCCGATACTTACCCCTCCACTCTGGCTCGGATAGCAGGGGGAGGGTGCCCTGATCCTCGTTGAAGAAGTTTTTGGGGACGAGTCTGAGGAGTTGCTTGGGGAGAATTACGTGGCAGTAAGTACTCGTACGCATCGTCGGTGTATCGTTCAGAGGAGTGGATCCCGGGCTCCGGTTAACGCGTGGTTTAGACTGAGTTTCGAATCGAAACTCAGAAAAGTATCGATCGAAACTTTCGATCAATACTTTTCGATGTACTCTTCCAGTTTCTTCTGTTCTTCCTAGTCTCTTATAAACAGATGCTATAACAATTCCAACTCGTACCTCGTTTGTTATAGTCTGTCAGTAAGCTCGATCATGTCATTGCTCGCGCCGTTATTATATAATCATCGGAGTTTGAATCCCTTCCCACGTTCATTACAAGCGACAGCGACGCGTCTTCTCGCGTTTCTACCATCGCTGGCACCCCCAAACCACTCATCCGACGCGTATAACCTTCGTTACTACCCCCAGGAGTGCTCCAATGGACGGAAATCCTCCACCACCACCATCAGTGAAGCTGGTTCGCGCTTACACACGGCTGCCGAAGCTTACCACCGTCCCTACCCTCGAATCCATCCGTGCAAAGGGCACCTCCTCCACATCCAATAGTCCTGTCACTCCTTCTCCATCCTCTGCATCGACTCAAACCTTCTTGCGAGCCCCAAAGCGCACATGCTGGCAGAAAATGGACCATGTCCTTACTACTTACGGCTTTGAGAGCCTCGGAGAATTTCTCTCGGTGCTTTTTCATCCCCGTAAACGTGGAGAGAAGGATCATAGAACAAAAAGCCATAGGCAGACTGTTTCTGCCTTCCTGAAAGGACAATCCAAGATCACTATGGCTCATATCATCCCTCTCATCTTTAATCATTCTCGCAGCCGTCCGCGGAAGAGAGACACCGATCAGCATTCTGCAGCATTTTCCCCATCCAGACCGCTCTCCGAGATCCGCTGCGCCCGTCCCTGCCTATCTGCCTGGGCAACACGGCTAGTGGGTGATCGCATCTATTATCAAGTCGGCAAAATCGCACGCAAAAGTCGTACCGATACTCGCAGTCGTCGTCATCTTAGAGCAACCACCAATAAGCGCACCAATAGCAAGGATGTTATTGAATGGGAGGATGTCGCATTTTCGGTCGAAGAACTCGCAGCTCTTTACCGACAAGAGGACGAGTTTCGGTGGTATCTCACCGAATGCTTTGCGGCCTCGCGCAAGGGTGGTAAAGTGATTGTCAAGAAAACACGGCCCCATCCTATTGTTTGTGATCCATTTACCACAATCTTTTTTCTTTTTGACATTTTTTTTTCAGATCCAAGTCGGCGCTATTAGTTCCTTCATTACGAGTCGCAACCGATACGCTAGCGGCGACCTCGGACTGCCACTTGGATTGTGGCTTTTCGCTTGTCAAGCTCACGTTGATGTGAAGCGAGTGCTTTGCCGATTTGGCTACAGCGTTAGCGACAGCACGGCTCGCAATGCGCTGAACTCGTTGACCGGCGCAGATCTCAGCGCACTGCGAGCACAGGTACAGGACGCTACGGCACGGGGTGAGGTGGATTTTGGCAAGATTTCGGATAATGTGCAGAGGTACGAGCATGTTTTCGAGCACGGGCTGGGGAAGGAGAATGTTCTGAAGCATGGAACGGCGTGCACTGTGTTTGGCCTCGACAATTGCAAGCCCGGCGCATTCCATGCCGCCGATCATATCGCTCGTGTCATTAATCAAGAACGGCAGAGCATGACGGTTGAAACTATCTACAGCAGCATAGAATGGGAACACATGGACAACATCACGGATCTTCATTTCGTTCGAGTTATTACCAATTTCTCCCCTCATCTTAATCATCTTTCTTCCCAAGTTTCGGCTCGATTCCATACCACCCTTGCAAAGCATCGGCTCGAGCCCCGAAAGACGCGTCTCCAGCCTCTTGGTACAAACACCGAGCAGCAGATGGAAAACAAGGGGTATCAGGCTGGATTTCGGGACTTCGACAAACAAATGGGAATTGAGCCGGAAAAATCCGACAACCTGTTGTCGTGGAATCGCGGTGATGGCCTGACGCGCTTGAAGCATATCCAGGTTACCACGAAAAACATCTACACATCCTATCGCAATGCCATCAGCACACCCGAAACATGGCATACTAAATCCACCCAGCTGAATTCAGCGGCGACAAATCATTATGGACCTGCTGCTTCACCCGATCCATCGTCCCTCTCCCGCAGCTCCAATGCCGCGAACATGAAGCGACCCACTGATCTGAAAACATGTGATTTCTTCCAACGAGCCGCAGTATGACGATGATTTGGGAAGCACGGGTTTTGGACTGCTGGCGGTAAGTAATTATCTTCACGAGATAGCGCTATAAAATCTAACTCTTAAAATAAAAGCCTTGTTTTAGGATGTGATACGGATCTCTTGGCACATTTTGACGAGCTTGCTGCCCATGATTGCTTGCCAACGCTCGAGGATCTCTTGGAACAGGCGAGCATCATTCGGGAGCGATATGCATGCCAGACAGCGTACGAACAGTCCCTAGATAAACTGGAGCAGGATGGTGCCTCGTCGCGCACCAAATTCCCTGAAAGTTCCAAGCAGACCCCAGCGACTGCACCCGACGCTTCTGCTGCCGAGTCGGATGCAGACACAGATATGCCCGGCCTCGATGATATTCCAGACGATGACGAGCCTGCTCCGCTTGGCGAGGACCTCGAGCCGTCTATCGGTATTTCCACCACGCCTGAGCCGGCCGAGCTTACAGGAAAATCTCAGGAAGAAGAAGGTCCTAAAACTCACAAGGAACCGCCGGGATTTGACGATGATCGTGTGCTCAGCAACGCGATACTCTTCCTGACGGAATTCGGCTGGTGGATTGAACTGAATTACGCCATTCCAGAGGGCGACGTTGGACGAGTTTTCGAGATTTTAAAGGTGAAATTTTATTTTTAACGTTGTGAAGAAACTAACCTGGTCGCAAAGATATTCATCTTCACGTTCACAGGCTCATCAAATCAGAATTATCTGCGGTATATGCTTGACTTGTACGCCCTGCTCGAGGTTGAGTGCTCCCCCGAGTTGAAGGAGGCGCTTCTGAACAATTGGCTCATCAATCTTACTGGAGAGCTTGGGAAATTCATTGAGGGCGACCTCATGCAAGTACGGCATTCAATGCTGTCTCATCAATTTATAAGACTAACCTTATTATGTAGGAATGGAACAATTGATGGCTCAGCGATTTTTCTGGACAGCGTGGAGGCGATTACGACGATAAATTCTATCGCGAGACAATCGCTCCCAACGTCCTTCATTTCTTGAAGATCAAAGAAAATATGGAGTCCGCATTTGAACTCAAACACCGCAGCAAATCCCACACCTCGCCCCATCTTCGTAACGAGACGAAGATTTTATTGCAGTTGAACAAGGATGAAGAGCTGCATAGCTTCCGCTCTGGTCGTAGCATGGGGCACGCCGCAGTGAACCAGTTCGATCGAGGCTATCAGCGATTGGAGAACGGGAAGTTGACGGAGTACCTCGAACATAGCGCCGAATACGCCAAACTTCTTCACGAAATGGAGATACTGCGCGGCAACATTCCCCTTCGTGATGCTCCGAGTAAATCCAACTCCCCTACTCCGTCCTCTAACTCCAGCGACGATGCTGGCGCACATTCAAATACAGTTCCCTCTCCAACTCCCGAGTCCGACCGTGGAAACGACTCCCCAACTCCTTCTTCGGTTCGGTCTGGGCGTAGCTCTGCATCTGCAGCGTCCCTTGCCGCCGCAGATTGTGTGCAGGAATGGGACACTGTTGATCATAGCGACGAGCGACTTTTCAGTGGGTCTGATTTGACTGTCATCATAGACCCCGAGACTGGTGTATTGAACGATGACTGGTACGAGCCAGGAGAGTTCGAAGATCTTCTAGACAGGTTGTGTGGGCCAGAGGTCGAGCAAGATAACGACTCAGAGGACGAGGAGCCGGAGAGCGATGATCCGGAGACAGAAAGCGAAAATGAAGATGTGGAGGATTAATATGCATTACAAATTATTATAGCGAATACAATTTTTGCAGACATGTATGGTAGCAAAAGCGAATCATGGGAATCATTCAACCAAATTTTACTCTACTAGTTTGCCACCCTGTTTCGAGGGTCAAAACTAATGGACATAGCCACAATTTTAACCCTTTAAACAGGGCGGTAAACTAGTAGGATGAAATGTCTGGACAGTAAAATGTGCGCTGGACTTGCTGTCGCAAGCGTTGCGACACGGCACATGGCCGAGAAATTCTTGATCTTGGATGACATATTTCCCAAGTAAAATGGGCGCTGCACTTGCTGTCGCAAGCGTTGCGACACGATATAAAGCCGAAATTTTTTGGATCTTGGATGAAATGTCTGCAAGTGTGTACTGCCAGTAAAGTGTGCGCTGCATTCGCTGTCGCAAGCGTTGCGACACGATACAAAGCCGAGAAAGTTTTGATCTTGGATAAAATGTCTGCAAGTGTGTACTGCTCGTAAAATGTGCGCTGCACCCGCTGTCGCAAGCGTTGCGACAGCAGATAGCTGAGGAATTTTTGATCTTCAATATTTTGATTCTGGATTACAAATCTCCCAAAACAGCCGAATATTATATGTGGTTTCGCGGTATTGCGGTGTTCTTTCAACAGATCTCTGCCCATACCTAATGCTCCAAGCTCTGGAACGGATCAAATTGTCACTCTATTCTTGTTCCATGTAATTGGCACCGAAAAGAAGACGTGAGGTACGAGGTGGAGGTCAGCTGCAGCAGCGCCCGAGGTGCTCTGCGAAAGGACTGAATGGCGCCCTCCCTTCGGATTTGGATTAACAGGCCCTTCCTGTCCGAATTTGCGGGGTGACCGAGCCAATTCAGCCGCCTTATAAATAGAAACTTGAATATTTTCGCGCCGAAGTGTGGTACAGAGGATTCAGCAATGTAATACTGTTTTGACGACGAAATATTAATGCGCACAGGTGTACTAGGCCGTGGGGGTTGCATTGAGCATCCAAATATCACTGTGACGTCGATTTTTCGAGAAGCACTGAAGGTGAGGTTGAGAGAAGAAAAACGCAAGTTTTCGCCATCAGTGGCAGTGAGGATGCATGCCCAGCCCAGGTAGTTGCTCAAGTCTCTCTCACTGGTCCCGTATCCCGCAGGCCTTCTCTCTCTGGCCTTCGGAGCCACCTCACATCCTGCATTTCCCCTTCGGCGGGTCATAAGACTCCCTCTTGTCACAGAATCGAGGCTGTATTCCCGATTGATTCCCGAGGTTGTGGGGTCCCGGGAGTGCATCTAAAGTACAAGTACCCCCAATTTTCTTTAGTGCCTGATTTTATTCGTGCCTCTCAATGACTCGCATCGGTCTGCTCGCATCCTTCGTGCTTTTCCTGTGGACCGGGATTGTTGCGGGCCTGACTTCCACACTGCAGCAGGTCACGAATTTTGGAAGTAATCCGACCAATGCTGGGATGTTCGTGTACAAGCCGACCACCATCAAGGTCAATCCTGCCGTTATCGTCGCCATCCACTACTGCGGAGGCAGCGCACAGGCGTATTTTACTGGCTCGCCCTACGCGTCGCTCGCAGACACATACGGATTTATCGTCATCTATCCGAGCTCTCCGCCTCGGTCAACCACCTGCTGGGACGTCAGCTCCAAGGCTACACTAACTCACAACGGCGGCGGGGATAGCAATGGGATCGCAAACATGGTAGCGTACGCAATCTCCACCTACAAGGCGGATGCGTCTCACATATTCGTGACTGGAACCTCTTCGGGTGGTACGTATCGTTCTTTTCCTTCTCTGTCTGAACTATTGACGAATTTGAATATATTTAGCAATGATGACCAACGTTCTCTGCGCAACCTACCCCGAAATCTGGCGTGCTGCCAGCGTCTATTCCGGTGTCGCTGCGGGCTGCTTCGTCTCCAGCTCCGGCGCTGTAGATGCCTGGAATTCCTCTTGCGCGGAGGGCCAGGTGTCGCAGACCTCATCCCAGTGGGCTTCTGTCGTCCACAACATGTTCCCCAGTTACACCGGCCCATATCCGCCCATCCAGGAGTACCACGGCACCGCCGACACGACACTCTTCCCAAGTAATCTCAACGAAGAGATTAAGGAGTGGTCGGGCATATTCGGATACAATGCCACCGCGCCTACGCAAGTCCTACAGAACACGCCGCTATCGGGCTATATCAAGTCCATCTATGGCCCGAATCTGCAAGGCATCTCCGCGCAGGGTGTGGGGCACACTGTGCCGATTCAGGGAAACGAGGACATGAAATGGTTCGGGTTCGTTGCGGGCGGTGCTGCACCTCCCCCGTCCACAACGATTGGGTCAACCAGCACCATTTCCACAACTTCGCCGCCCACGACCACCATCAGCACATCGACCTCGGTGCCCGCGACAACCACTACAACTACGCCTCCGTCCACTGGCGGGGCGGCCCACTGGGACCAGTGTGGCGGTATTGGATGGACAGGCGCCACAACTTGGTATGTGTATCTTTTCTGTCGAAGTCAAACTCCCCAACTAACATCCTCGCAGCGTGGCTCCCTTTACCTGCACCACTCTAAATGGTATGCCCTTCATTTACCTCCGCCGATCGCATTACTGAGCCACCACCAGCATACTACTCCCAGTGTTTGTGATTCCGAGGGAGCATTATGCAACGTCAGGATACCAAGGCACTGCAGTGGAGTTCATGTACCATGCAGTCGGAATCCATCGGTAGTAAACATGAATACCAATACACAAAATAAAAATTTATGACGTCCACGAGGTGCTAGACTCGCATGTAGGACGGCGAGCCATAAGAACCCGATGTCTAGTTTGCGGCACCGTGCTGTGTCTATCTTCACTTCAAGTATCGAGTCTCAGAATCTCTCTGTGATCCTCTCCAGCTGCTCAGGCTCGAGTCCTTTGAATTTGGCACAAACCGGACCGAGAGCCGCGAACACCTTTGAATACTACTACGAGCACTTTTCAAGCCGCTGAACTTTCAAGATTATCAGATACGACGGTGGACCCTGCATCTGTGTTATTGGAGGGCCGCTGCCAAAAGCATAGGGCTATGTATATCATTATTTATCAAACGGCCAGGCATGCAGCAATAGCCCAAATAATTGTTGGAGATTGTCCAGACTTCTGGCCCTGCTGGGAAGTTGTATGGGTGGTCTTTGATCCACCTCACAAAAAATTCTCCTGGCCTGGGCACCCCGACTCATTCATTAAGCTTTGCAATTGTAACCCAACCGCCATGGCCTGTTGAGTCCACAGAAGATGCGATGGCTGAGCGGTTTCCAAAGCTCGAATACTTCTCAAACTTTGCATGTGTGATCATTCAGTGTCTATACCCACCTCTGCAAAAATGTCCGGTCATATGGGCCCACTGGCATGCTCAGCGAATGCTTGAATTCCCACAGGGGCATATGTAGTGGAGACAAGCGGTCGCCAGCGCTTCGCGCCGGCTCCCACTTACTCAGTTTATTTGTTTGTGATTTTTTGTAGAGCAATCTAAGAAAGTTCTTCTGAAATGCTCTGCAATCTGCAGAGTCAGAAATGTGGTAAAGCTGAAGTAAACGGTGACTCTGATTGCAATATAGTGACTATGACATACGAAGCCGAGGAGAGTAAATAGTTTATAAAGTAAATGAGTTCCCCCAAGAAAAACGATCCGCAAAAAGTGGCATTTCATTTAATGAGCTAGCCATCAAGTGTTCAGAGCTCGGCATGCGGAGAGAGCTGAATATAATGATTGCTTTCTCGCATGCCGGCCGGATGGTGCCCATGTTGATTAATCTGCCATGCGGTGGTTATGCGGCGTAATTTAACCATATGGTGATCTGGCTTTTGGACAGACAGAAGGCTCAATTTTATAAAAAGGGTGATGGTTTTTGACACTGAGTGGTCAGACCTGGCTGAAAATTTGGGTGGGTGGTCCCTGAACATGTAGGACGACCATGCCAAAAAATTTTCGTTAGTCTGGGCACTGGACAATTTCAGCTGTTTTTGTACATACGAACCAAGACACCATGATGAACGCAGACCAGATGAAACACCAGGTAAAGGCAGGTGGAGTATGCCTTTATACCTATTAAAGACCCGAAAGTTCATGATGCGAGTTGCTACTTTAGCAGCTCAGCTGTTGAAAGACCCTGAAAACGTGAAGAAATCGGAATGGGACCCAACCAATGATATTCAAACTTTGTGGGCTATGTCGGAAAAATAAAAATCGTCTCATAAGACCTTGACATCATAATGTGTCATAAGAGCCTTGTAAGACAATCATAAGTAAACAAGTGCTCTTGCAAGACGCAAATCGTCTTGCGAGGGCTTATCGGTGCTCGCTAATCTGCCTTCTACAGACTCAGCGAAATGGCGCCGACCTTCCTCTACCCGCTCTTGCTCCTCTCGATGGTGGAAAACGCAATTTGGAAAGAAATGTCAGGGGAACCCCTGCTCTTCCGGCCTTTCCGGCTATCTCTCCGGCTTCCGGTCCGGTTTCCGGTCCGGCTTCCGGTCCGGACTCCGGTCCGGCTAATGCCCCCAACTTTCCGCCCGCTCGTTCTCGTTGGCACGTGCTATGCGACCAAGCCCGTGATCATTGTAGATACCTCCGGACACGTGCTACTGGGTAGTTACTGATTCGTATAGAAGGTTTCGCCTAGCGTGGGAATCCTCATCCTTTCTTCTCTTCGGATTCCCCCGCTAGGTGCGTAGTATTCCTGCTCCTGTATTTAGTACCCATATTTATTCTTCGGATTCCCCTGCTAGTTTCCGCACCCCGCACCGAGCTTAAGGTTGCCCTTACAAGAAATCTCCAATATATCACAGCTGTCGGGGATGCTGTTTTGATGCTGTTTGCAAATTTTAACCAGGACTACCCGCAAAGGGTACTGTATAACAAATTACGATCCTTTTGGACGGGTCTATACTCAGAGTCTCTCGGTTGTTATTCTCCCCTTATTTCTAGTTTCTAATCCTGACTAGCTTGACTTTCAGATGACGCCGCGCGGGGATTGTCGAGATGCTATTTTGCACCTCTCTCATTGCACTCGTCGGCACACCAGACACCGGGCCTGGCTCGTCTCCCCGCAAACTCCAAATCGTAAACACCAAACGTCAGTCGGTGATCTACGAGCTGCTATTTCCTTCCACCATCCTCGCCGTCAAATTGAATCGCAAGACACTTGTTATCGTGCTGGAGACGGAGATTCACGTGTAAGATATCAGCAACATGCACCTGCTCCATGTCATTGAGACCATGCCCAATCCCGAGGGTAGGTCCATCCCAATAGTTTTTAATAGCAGAAATAATGCGGTTCCCAGCAATCTGCGCGCTCTCACCTTCCGTCGATGCACCCTACCTAGCGTATCCCTCGCTGCTACCATCCTCCTCACTCGCCGCCGCCTGCACCTCTTCCAATTCAACGTCCTCCGGTGCCGCTTCAGCCACCTCCACCTCGAGTTCAAACTCAAACGCGAACCTAGACGCGGGGACGGGATGGGGCGACATGATGCTCTTCAGCACGCCTGCGCTCGCGCCTGCGAACGTCGTCCGCGCGCACCGCAGCCCGCTCACGATCATGGCACTCAGCGCGAACGGCAACCTGCTTGCGACCACGAGTCGCAAAGGTACGTCTTCCCTTCCAGTTTTCGGTGTAGTACACTGACACCCCGAACAGGCACAGTCATCCGCGTCTTCGCGACGCCGTCGCTCGATAAACTCTACCAATTCCGCCACGACGCGCATCTACTCCCTCGCATTCAACGGCGCCGGCACCCTCCTCGCAGCGGGGAGCGAACGCGGGACGGTGCACTTGGGGCGGGTCGGGAAGCGTGTGTGCTCCCGTTTCCTTTCCTGTTTTTCTTCCCGACGCGACATGTTGTAGCTCCCGGTGATAAGATAAGGGTGGAAGCAGAAGTGCGCCACCGTCGTCGTAAAACGGGTGCGTCTCCCGTTTATTCCCTGGGATTAATCATAACTTATCGCAGCAGTAACGGGAACGGCAATGGCAACGCACACAGTCCGGCGAAGAGCACGGACGGGCACACCGACGCGGGGTACGAGCCTTTCGTCGCGGGCCGGAATGGGGGTGAGGGAGGACGGTTAGGTGTGTTGCTGTTTCTTTCCTGTCTTTTCATCCTCCCTCCTTTTTCCCTGCCTGAAATTACCTGCGCACCTCTTGTTTTTTCTCGCATCTGCTGATGCTACGCTCGTTCTAACACTGCGCTGCACCGCCGCTCTCCGCATCTCCCCGGCGCTTTCACACACGCCGCTGCGGCATACCTGCCAATACCGGCGGGCCTCGCGGATTCGCAGCGGGGCCTTTCCACATGTACTCCATCCCCCGGGACCACATTGCCGACGACGGCAACTCCTCCCCGCCGACGTATGCCTTCTGTCTCCCGGGACACAAATCCCTCCTCACAACCTCGACCACGTGTCTCTGCTCTGCGATGAGCTTCTACATGACCGAAATCGGCTCCTATTCCCTGGGCTCGTACAAACTCGCCTTCGTTGACGAAATGCCAACCCAGCGCTTCGACAGCTCCACGTTCTGGCTTCTTACCGTTGACTTGCTCCACGCAGAGGACACGATCGAGCAGGCGCTTGAGACGCGCCATGCCCTCTCCCATGCGCTAGCATGCCAGTGGATGGGGATCAGCATCCAGCCCAAATTCTTCTCCGATACGTGGCTGGTCAATGGCTTGGCGCTGTACATAAGCCTCTTCATCAAAAAGTTGCTCAGAAACAACGAGTACCGACTTCGGTTGAAGAAGCACATGGAAGTTCGGCTTCAGCGCGAGCTTCAACCGCAAGAAGATGGCGGTGGAGATCACGATGTGGCAGGAGGGCCCTGCGTACCAGATGCTCGAGGGGAACGAGCATGCGCTCGCACTGCTCAAGCCCGTGCGCATCTTCGAGGGGCAGATGACGGTGCGAATCCACGAGGCGGACGGAACACCGTATGAGCATGTGTTGGATATACAGGCGCCGTTTAAGCGTTGCTGGGTGCCGTTCGGCGTGGAATGTGGGCGGGTGGGGCGGGACACGAAGCGGTATTTGGCGTGGCGGGCAGCTGCGCAGGCGGCGGAGGAGGACACGGAGGCGGTGGAGGCGATGGGGATGGTTGATATGGGGGACTGGAAGTGTGGGAGAAGGAGAGCAAGCGGAATAATTGGAAGTTGGAGGATTGGATAGAGGAGGACGAGACGGCGATGAGCGGGGCGACGTACGAGTGGATTCACATGGACACCGACTTTGAGTGGATCGTGGACTTGAAGTTCGAGCAGCAGGATTTCATGTGGGTGTCCCAGCTGCAGCGGGACAGGGATTTGGTGGCTCAGCTTGAGGTATGGAGCGCCCAGTGTCTGGCTTGACAGCCGCAGTACTGATACACCATCAGGTGCTGCATGCTCTGGCACAGTAACCCACGAAAATTGTGTCAAGTACCTTGAACAAGACGGTGTTGGTGTCTACTACTTCCGCATCCGCTGCGAAGCCGCTGTCGCTCTCGTACACGTATGTTCTCCGCCTCAGCCCCCCAAAACAATCCTGATATACTTACCCTTGCAGTGCTCCATACCGCGCTTAGACTACCTAGGCCTGTTTCACCTCTTCAAATTGTTTCTGCGATACTGCTATGATCCAGAGGACCCGAACCAGGACCTCTTCGCGCACACTTATGTCCCCAAACCGAACGACTTTTCTGACCTGTCCGAGTATTTCGTGCACAAGGCGAGTAGTCCCTTGGTTCGACGAAGTGGATGGCCCTGATGGACCGTGTTTTTCAGGCTCTTATAATCGCTATTTCCCGAACTCGCTACCCAAGCGGCAAATCTCCGTCAATTGTCCGGAAATTCCTAATTGACCAGCTTCGATACAACGATAATATGTCTAATGCTGCAAGTGCTTCCTACCCCGCTCCTTGTTGCTATTTATGCTGGATTCCGGTGTGCAGAAAGCTTCTATATCTGCACTATCTGCACTATACTTTCTTTGGCGGCATACACTACAATATCCACTGTGTCCCCGGAATGCGGTGAGCTCCTGCCCTTGGAAGTGCGCACCGAGTACAACGAGGAGGATGCAGACCTGCTGAAGCAGAGTTTCTCCGAGATGGATCGGTACCGGGCCATGGACAGGCTCATTCCTTCGACGCATAACAACATCACTATCGCTTGTTTGCAGGTAGCCCCTTCTTGCTTGTAATTTTTGCAAGATTACTGACCCGTTGGCGAAATTTTTATCTTAAGCTTATGGTTTCGAACGGCATCCCAAGCGCACCGATTCAGTTTTTCCCGCTGACACGGTACAAGTGTATCTAATCTGTGCCAGAAGCGATAGACTAAACATTTTTTCCTATGCCCAGAAGGTTGCTGCGCTGCACGTCGAATTCGCGCTGGAGTCAGGCATCATGGTGCGTGTGGTGGGAGAGGAGGCGGGACAGTGGCTGATGAACATGTTTGACTCAGATGGTGTTCGAGGTCAATGGCGCTGCAGGGGAGCCGGTGGTTGGCGTAGATGTAGTGCATGACGATGAGATCAAAGCTGTGAAGGTATGTCTGCCGTTTCTTCGATGCGATGTTTGTCCCATCTGAATGGCCGATCCAGATCCGCACCAATCATAGCCGAGAAGCGATTTGGGGAGAGGACCGCAACTTCTCGTCAGCCCACGTAGCTGCTTCCCTCATCTCCGTCCTCATCCTCTCCTGGCATCGCCGGCGATACACATACCCCCAGACATCGACAGCCCGAGCAACAGTAGCGGGCCCCGGCACGCGCATCGCCTTGTGAGTTCACAAGAGCGCTGAGGCGCCGTGGGTACCTCAAACCGAACTCAGCTTATGCCAATAGCCCAGCTGGTTAAGACGTAAGAGTTTTGGACATTAGTGCGAAGGTCACCGGTTCGATTCCCATGTAAAACAGTAATACAATATTATAGCTAGTCAGTAAAGTAACAATGTAGTGAAGTAAGTCAGTAACTGTAGTCAGTAAGAAAGTAAGTAAAAGCGTGAGCGCATGTGAACATGTAATATACTAAGTACAATAATAAGAAAATGAGCTTGGTTAGTAAAATGTGACAATGACTGAGTGCGAGTAATACTAGTAAGAGCGGTAAGAAAGTAAGACAAGGTCAATAACAACCAAAGAGACACCCAGTAACATTTTTTTCATTATCAGGCCACCTACCCTTGTGATGCCTTATGATGAAAATGATCACTTATAAGACAGCCTGACACTCATAAGATGCCCAGATCTTATGAGTTGCCGTGATCTTATAAAATATCATTTCTCTCATGATGTCATTATAAGATCACGTGCTCTTACGGCCTCACAAGGCCTTACGTGGCCTTACGTTAAGATTTCGGTTTTCCGACATAATTTCAAGTTAGACACAAGATGTGCCTATTTGTGGGAGGTCGTGGTACTTGTGGATCGGGTCAAGAAGCGTAGGTTTCTCATTCACTATTGGTATCTTTCTGATCATTGATTCCGCAGGGTATACACTTACCAGCTTGTTCTGTGATTCCAAAAACACACAGGCTTTCACCCAGCTCTTCACTGAGTTCTTCGATGTAATCCATCATGTCACGGGTGAACGATTCAAACTCGCTCCGTTTTACCCAGACGCAAGATGCCGGGTTGTAATGCTGGATGGTGAAGTTCCTCAAGCTCTTGGCCTCGGCACATTTCTTGCGGCATGCAATAACCCCGAAATCAGTCGAATATGGACCAGTGATCCAATCAAGCTTCTCTCCAAGTGCCTTAAAACCTGTGGTCTTCATTGCGAACGGTATTCACATTTCTTTCTATTTGAAAGCCGTGTTTCTTACAGACTATCATAAAGACAAATCGATGAGCTCCCCCAACACATTCCAAAACCAGTCATCGTGCGACCTAAGCTGATCATAGGCTTAAAGACGCAGCAAGAAATCGATGAATGGCATGAGTTTTGCCGTGCTCAAGAGGACACGGAGATCAAAAGTGTAAGATTGGTACGCACACAAGGTCGCAAATCCATGGATACTCCCCTCTATCAACAAGTTTCTCTCGCAAATTAACGCGTAGGATTGGGATATCACTCAAAATCACTCGAACTACGTTGAATCAGCGCATGCGGCTCGCAACATGGAGACCGGCACTCACATCCCACTTCTTACCCCAATTCTCAAGTCAGTGGTATTTGCCTCCTTTTATCTCATTTCTAACTTTGGAACAGGTCCCAAGAATGCGACAATATCAAGGCCCAGGAACTGACTCTCCTCGAGCGCGATGGTATGATTCAGAAGCGATGTAACGGCAATGCTGAACGCGAAAAGCTCGCCACCCAACACAAGATATGGGCAGCCAGCAAAGCAGTGGACTGCAGCGATCAAATTACTAGCTATGAATCCCTCAAGGCAGAACGTGATACCATTGCAGAAGATAACAAGGCATCCCTGGAGTGACAGAGAACACTGGAGGCTGAAATAAAATCCCTGCAGGAGCAGATGAAACTTTATAAGCACCGCTCCGATCTCAAAGAGGAGTTTATTGCCATTTGAAGGGATGTTGACGACGAGAATTCACTGCAATGCGAGTGGAACATCCACCGTCGGGAGATTGTCGAGGAGCTTGAACAGCTCAGGAAGGGTGGGTTAACTGGGGTTCATCTCAAGGGTTGACACGCAAGTGAACGTCCTTCCGGCAATGCTATGACTTCACCTACTGTTGACCTCAATCCCATCAACCCAGGTGCAAGTACCTCTGGACCTCATTGTAAGTCCTTTCCACGGGGTTGCAACTCACAATTAATTCATTATCTCACCGACAACCTTCAATCCCTGGGACCCAAAGAGGGTCCTTTTTGGGAGCCGGAATTGGTGGCAACACATATTGCCGCGGTTCGTGGGGCGGTCGGTGCTGGCGACCAAATCTGTGAGTTGCATTTTGTTGAAATACCAAATACTTTGCCTTATTCAGTCCTAGATGTTACGAGTACATTATGTACTCGTTCTTTTAATCAATCAGAGACTAGAGTTTTGAGTTGGCGAAACTTTTATCAGTGTGTTTGGTTCATGCAAGGAAAATAGTGGCTGTGTTCATTAGATTTTTGAAGTCTTTTTAAGAGCCCAATCTAATGGATTTAGTGATTATATAATCCATAAAGATGGGGCCAGTTCAAATCTGTTGGTCGATCCTTTTATGATTATTTTTCAAAACACATATATAGCTTAGTTGGTGGTGACTCTGGGGCAGGCTTGATGTAGACTCTATATATGTATTTTTTGGCAGTACAAGCCACAGTTTTTGTCACTTTAGGACCGAAATGTTCATGCAGCCAAAGTGATCAGTGTCACGGGTTCCACATACGTGTTCACATCAACCAAGTTTGACCAAACAAAGGATTGAACTTGTGAAGAATTGGGCTCCAGTGGCACAACATGTGCTTAGATGCCCGGGGCCAACTGGTAAGAGTTTTAGTTTATTGACATGGTTATCATATTGCTCTATAATACATGGCAGTACATCTAGAATGGTTGAGTTCTGGGAGGTGCAAGAGGAACAACAAGATACTTTTTTGTAGGGCCTCAAAGACATTTATTCTGTGCAGAACAGCTCAGGTATTTCATTTGAAATACTGTGTCTTCAGGTGGAACGAGCCACAAGGAAATCTGTGATCTGTGTATGGAAATATTTGACACTAAATGTGTGCTGAATTGATGTGAAATCACTGTCCAATGTTCAAACTCGATAGAGCCATAACTCCACCAGTTCTTCACAGATTTTGTTGCTTCTGGGCTCAAAAAAATTCCCGCTACCTTCAGGTACGGGTTCTGATATATGTTGCGATCAAAATCCTTTTGGGTGCATCACATTTTTGTCAGCAGGTTCGACATAAGCACATCTTATCCCTGCCAAATTACTTCAGCTGCTGCAAAGCCATTCTACTTGCCGTTCAGGAGCTTGTAGTTCTGCTTATTTGAGAGGGGAACACAACTCGTTTCAGGTTCAAACGGTTCCTGTGAGATTGATTCATGTCCAGCATAGTATGATCTCTGTCCCTTTAGTTATAATGAACTTTTGCAGCAGGGATTGATCAGTTCTCTCAGATTTTGAGCTAGATATGCAGATTCAATACTGGACATGGACTCAAAGTTGGATTGTTACTAACAGTTTTGGTTCTTGATCAGGAGGTTTCTAAATGTCCCTGTCCTAATTAAGCCAATGGCACTGGTTGGGAGATTCAAGGTTTTCAGCACAATTTATGGTGAAAAATGTTGTTTGTTTTTCAGACATTTCTCACTGAAAAAAGTGGTGAAAATTCAAATCTTTTTCACCTCTTTTGAGCTTCCTTTTGAATTTTTCACCTCGAACTCACAAAACGGTGAAAATGTTTTGAGTTTTTCACTACCTTTTTCAGTGAAAAATGTCTGAAAAACAAACAACATTTTTCACCATAAATTATGCTGAAAAACTTGAATCTCCCAACCAGTGTGGTATACTGAAAGAAAGATACCTGATATCTTAGGTGTTGTTTTTTCTGTGGCCCAATGCGAGCTGGTCAGTGCACTAGCACTGACCAAGTGAGTGTTGGGTTCCCTGTACTGCTAGACTAGTAATGAATGTTCTTAATTGATTAATTGTAGTTCAAAAGGCCTGTATGCTTCTGGATAGGCTCCGCCGCTTGTCAGCTTTACTGGCCTTATTGCACAGTGGACTTCAACATTATGATGACATAGAATCCAGGAAAAACCCCTGACTATCCCTATCCGAGGGCTGAGTCCATGACAAAAATATTCCTTCTTAACCATACTTAAGTCAATCAATGCCAGTAGGCGTCTCTTTGAGATACAATGGACTTCTGGCCATCCTACAAGAGATGACAGGAGTAAGAAAGGTTTTTCAGCACCACAGAAATAAGGAAATTGACTTTACTGACACATACAGAAAATGCCAGAAAAATATCAAAATAAATCACTCTGGAAAAAATGTCATGGGAGGTGTGTGCAGGGGTGTGGCATCTTCAGGCGACATGTTCATTGTGTTCAGCAGGTAAAATAACTCCTTTTTACATCCAAATATAATGCCTAGCCAGATGCGCACATAGGTGTTGTAGCACTTCTTTGTGCAGGGAGGCAGTAAAATCAGAATATCTTTGCTGATTGTTTCTCAGGAAGTAGAGGACATCAATTTTCGACTCCGTGGACCTCAGAGACATTCAGTCACCAATAATCAGCAATAGGAACCCGCTCAGCATTGCACTATTTCCAAATGGGTGGGTACCTCCCCATGGGCCACAACTGCAGAGTGCACCATGTTTCCAGACACTTTGTAACGGCCATTAATCAAATCTATAGGATAATCTCATGTCGCTGGTGGCCTGGTTAAGCATTGAGCTATCTGAGTATGAGCCAAATGCTAAGAACATCGAAAACACAGTACTATTCTAGCCCCGGATGTGTCCATGCACCCCGAAGTGGGATATCTGGGAATCCCGGTCGCAAATCTGAATAGAACACTTGGAAAAAACAGTATGTAGTGGCCATGTGTAGTAGTTAGCTCCTACCCGAAACTTGGATTTATTGTGTAAGAAATGAGGGCTCCAGAAAATCAGGATGCCCCCAAAAATCGGTTTTTGATCAAAACTGATTCCACTTCCTCGATATCTCATTATGTAGACAATCATTTCTCTCAGAAAAAAAAAACCAGCATTCGGAATGTGTCTCAAGTCGTTTAAGAGACCTAGCTTAAGTGGAAGGGAAAAGTTGCATGCAACATAGAGCATGATGTCAATTCCCACATCAGGTGTCAAAAGTGTCATCAAAACCGGCATCGTCGTAGCAATAGCTCTCGTTCCTCAAATAATCTGGAAAATTTTCAAGTCACGTATTGTGAGTCAACACTGGTTGGGAGATTCAAGTTTTTCAGCACAATTTATGGTGAAAAATGTTGTTAGTTTTAGTTTCAAAATGGCCGTACTAACACCACTGGTCTTGTGGCCTCTGTTGCTTCGTTTGGTGAGTGCTGTCACACCAGGCTATGTAGACTTCAGGAGTCTCTGTCTCGGGAGGATTACCTCTCGCAATGAAGGCTAGAGTGTGCAAAGTCCAGTCCAACCAATGGTCAGCAAGAGCAGAATAATATAGCCTCACCTTCACAGTTGGGCCTCCAAGCTTGCCGGCCATTAAGAGGGCCAGGGAATCACAGTGGCTTTCCATGTGAAAGGGTGAGGTAGCAGATGATCATCATTCGGGGAATAACCCGTACTCTTACTACATGACAGATCATGACGGTAACTATATACCACAGACGCGCGTTGTGCGTGTGGAAGAGCCATTGTAAGTCTTTGTAAAAGAGAAAAAATAGCTAGATATAAGTACAACTCCCGGTTGAACGAGAGTTAACCTCGGTTGAACAAGGTGTGTGTCTGAAGTCCATTACAATAAGAGAAGTCGAATTAACTACTAGAGGGATTCGGGGAAAAAGTCCATCACAGGGAAATAGGGCCTACAGAGCCAATGCATGAAGACTACAAAAATGACCAGGAAGAACACAAGTGACCAATCCATGAAGACTAAAAGAATGACCAACAAGAACACAAACATCATAAGGAATCGAAGAGACCAATCCATGAACACTAAAAGAATGATCAGGGAGAGCACAAACATTAACAGAAACAATTGAAGGAAGGAGTCTGCTGTGGCTCCCATGGCTCCCATCCCACCCATACCGCCTACTCCACCCGTACCGCCTGCCCCACCCATACCGCCTGCTCCACCACTTGCCCCTCCAGAGCCGGTTGTGCCACCTGGACCAGTCCCTCCTCCAGAACCAGTTGTGCCACCTGGACCAGTTCCTCCTCCAGAACCGGTTGTGCCACCCGGACCAGTTCCTCCTCCAGGACCGGTTGTACCACCCGGCCCAGTCCGACCCCCATTTCCTCCTGCGCCTCCAGCACCCCCAGCGCCACTTCCACTTGCTGCACCTCCATACCCACCATACCCTCCTGCACCCCCGTAGCCACTCGCACCCCCATAGCCGCTTGCACCTCCGTAGCCACTTGCACCTCCATAGCCACTTGCACCCCCATAGCCGCTTGCACCTCCATAGCCGCTTGCACCCCCATAGCCGCTTGCACCTCCATAGCCGCTTGCACCTCCGTAACCACTCGTGCCCCCATAACCATTGCCTCCAATTCCTACACCATTACCACCACCGCCTACCCCTCCAGCCCTTGAACAAGATAGAATCCACACGGTGATAGCCCACACGAGGACCCAGAACCATATGCACCACACAAGGCTTGGACGCCTAGTGAACACCTTGCGCGATGGCTGCTCGCCTCCCATCCGGTGCTTGTTCTTCTTCCACACCCCGCTATCCATTGCGCCCACCAACGTGCCTCCATCCCACAGCGCTTTCACCCCCACGGTCGCCCCCTTCGGGCCCTGGAACGTGATCGGGCGCTCCTCCGACCCCGCTTCCCGGACCGTCCGTTGGGTCTCTACTCGGACGGCCCCGCACCAAAATCCTCATCATCTCCGGTGTGCGGCGCGAAATCCATCCACTCGAGATCATCGGGGACGGCGTTGACAGTGACCTGCTCCTTCAGGTACTTCGCGCAAAGGCCACGGAAGGTCGACTCCTTCGGCGGGAGCGCAGGACCTTGGCATTCGTTACGGCGGTGCCAGGGCGTGGTGACTTTCCCGCAGCCGTAGCACTCCCCCGAGCACGGAGGCGCCGTTCCCGGGCTGAGCGGGTAGCCGGTGCGCTCCAACAACGCCCTGCTGCCGCCGTGCACCCTGTTCCAACTCTTGACCCGCCTCGCATACTCCACGCGCCCTGCCACATCGTCTTGCAGCATCGACCCCGCGAGTCCATCTACAATCCGCCGCAACACTACCCTCCCCCCCTCTGTCATGTCCGGCGGCGCTGCACGCGAGAATTGGAGGTCGGCGACGACACGTTCCAGCTCCTGGGCGTTCCTCGCCTTGGCTACACCCTCGCGGAGGTAGACGCGGTCGACCGCCTTGATCGTGGCCGTATACGTAGTCCAATTCTCCTGGGTCGATGGGACCTTCTCCCGCAGCACCTCAGGCAACGCATCGCGCGACTGCCAGATTCCGCTGGTGGTGGTTTCGATCCGCGCAAGCCGCGCGATCTCGAGCAGCCTGCTCGCGAAGTGGACGTGCGCGTAGACGTCGGCACCCCCCACCTCCACGGTGGCGCTGAGCTCAGGGAGCGTAAGCACCATCCCCGCGAGCTCCCTCTCCCACTCCTGCGGAGTGCGCTCCGCCTTCTCGGGTCCCGGGAAACGCTCATGGAAGGCTGCCTCCAGATTCAGCCATGGCGGGTTGGCTGCGGCTGCGGCCTCGAGTTTCCAGGCCATGAACCACCTCTCCGCCGGCGAGTCCTCCACCAAGTAGTCGGGGAAGGCATCGACTTTTTGGGCGTCCGTTTGTCCGAGATCGCGCATATGCGCACGGAATTTCTTGATAAATGTGCCGGGGGTGACTTCGGTAGATTCAGCGCCGACGGGCTCGCCCGAGAACATCGTTTCAAGAGGCATCGCGTTGCGCGGGTATGTGGGGGTTGATTCGGCGGTGGTGTCTGTGGCGGCGGTGTAGTTAGTGAGCGCGATCGATAAGTCGCCGAAAGTGTAATGATAGAGCAAAGTTCTGGACTACACCAGGTAGAACTTGAATAGACGAGATCAAAGTTCAGGAAACACCGTAAATACCCCAAGCTTATATACCTGTATGTAGCCCTATGCCCACTGTAACCCATCGCCCGGACAATGTGTAACCAGTACGTATAACTTGCATATAACATGCACGAAACAGGAGAAACAGAAGTGACGACAGATGTAAGTAATAAAGGTGCCAGATCCACGCCGAACACGGTTCGCTAGCCTGCTGTGGTGAGTAAGAAACATGTGTGAAGCGTATGTTGTATCAGTAAGCATGAAACAAAGAGTCATGTGACAAGATATGAAGAGATAAAAGATTCAACCTCTACAGATTCGTCTGGATTAACTCTTGCACCAACGCCGAATCGAGGTATTCCCAAATCTTGACGACTTTCCCGGTCTCCTCCGAGAAAAATTAGGAACCACGCGTAGCTAGTATCGTAGCGTTCGATCGGCCAAACGCCAACAGACAAAAAATAAATGACACTTACCGATTATTGTACGGCTTCCCATTCAGCTGTGTCGCATCCCCCACTATCTCAACAATGGCCTTGTTTCCGACAATCTTTAACACGGCGCGTGTCAGTACACGTGGGTTACGCGTACCCATGCATATACATGGATGGCTCACATTGATGGATGGCGGACTCAAGCTTCCCGTTGAAAGGCAGGGAATGTGCAGACTATTGAATGAATAAATCACCCAAAAATCCACCACACTCCGTCGCTTTGTGTGTGTTCGGGGCTCGGACCACCGTAAGTGGTCTTGTGCAATCCAGGATTCTGTCCTTCAAAGCCTCTCGTCTGGTGCTCCAAAACAAACTAACAAAAACCACAACTCTATCTCAGGACCAAAAAACCAATCTGAAACAATCTCCAATGTCCGTGCGGCCTTCGGCCTAATCCGTTCCGTTCCAATTTGACCGTGTGACCTTGGGTCCAAAACAAGACGTGCGGCCTTGGCCCAAGAAAATATAAAAAGCGGGCTTCAATTCTTCTTTGTAGCTAATACCCGGCCATCCTTTTATACCTAGGTAACAATGAGAAATAATACAGCGGTAAATAATACTACGTGTTCAACACGTTGGTTGACACGATGACAACGCACAGCAAACCAGTGCGCGTTGAAACGTGTTTCAGCCACGGCCACGTATCTTGTTCGCCGCACACTCGAGTTCGTGAAACTCACCCAAAACTGGGTAATTACGAGGTTTTCACAGGTGCGCATTCCGTGCTCATCACCGTCCTTCAGACGACTCGCGAGTGGTGCTCTCACCTCTTGCGCCCAGCTCGCCCGGTTCTGTCTGATTCAATTTCAGAACTCTGGAATGGGTTGAGAACCATATATTGGGAGGTGGACGCACGTGGATTCCGCTCAGGCGTGTGGGATCCTTCGTTTCTGAATGCAGTTGAAGCAACGAGGGAAATTCGTTTTTCGGCCTGTGCAGTGCAGCGTACCTGAGCCAATAGAGAGGTTGCGCACACACCTCAGGCTACAACCCCAGACCCCCTGTTAGGGCTGTTTTTGGGTACCACTTAACTGGGTTAAAGGGGGTCTTTTTGACATGTGTGGACCATCCGCTGTGGGATGTCCCATGTTTTGTGTTTTTTGCATGGGATGTCCCATGGGTTTTTTGGCTTGGGACATACCATCCACCGCAGGCGGAACGGAAAAATTTGTGGGATGTCCCATGGTCCCATTTTGAATGTTGGACCCCTGGCACCAGTGGCCCAAGAAAAGAGCATTTTTGCGGGCATTTCTGAATGGATTGGGCTTGGGCGGGGTGATTCTTGAAGCCTTTGTGCAGGGCTTTTAGTGTACATATATCCAGACTGCAATTAGAGGATTTGAATATTACTGCCAGCAAAAAGCTGGGGTTGCGGGCGGTATTCCGTGCAGCACGGTTGCGCTCGGGTTGCGGGCGGTATTCCGCGCAGCACGGTTGCGCTCGGGTTGCGGGCGGTGTTCCGCGCAGCACGGTGAAATGCTTGCTCGGTGTCTACAACAGCAGTACTAGTTTAATCAAGACCCAACGAGCAGAATGCGAGTTGCTTGATTAAGGCAAAAACGCAACTACTAACCAAATCCTAACTACTTTCCCCTTGAATGGTTTAGACTGTGCCGCCGAGTACGGGTCTTTTGAACACTTTAAGAAGGTTCAAGGAGCACAGATAATCCAACAGAGGTTGCGAGGAACAAGCCTGTTTTAAGAGGTCTAGTCCAAAGTGCAAGGTTTATTTGGAGTATTAGACCTCTTTGAGCAATGCCAAACGAGTGCCTAAGCCAACAAATCGAGTTTAAAAGCTTTAGAAGCTTGAGCCAACAATCCCAATCTTTAACAAGGTGCCGTGTTCTCCAAATCCCAAATAATAAGCCTTCCAAGGCTACTGTAGTGCGGTGCCGTGTTCTCAATCCTAATAAGCTCTCTCTAGCTTCTTAACCGTTTCCAATCCCAAGATCCCGATCCAACAATTGATATTGAGTTACTCGTGCAGACGAAACAAAACTTCTTAACGAAGTCAGTCCCGGGTGACAAGTCCCGAATCTCCGTCGTTTATCAAGCAATACCCGGTAAAGGCTAATGCTCTTAGTGACAGAAAGTTCAGTGCCTATCCATGCCAAAACCTCCTCCTTATATACTGTACAATTACACTTACAATATGATGATTAGTCTACTGGCTGGTATATGAGTAAGGTGTCCGTAGTTAATCACGTGTGGGTAAATATATAGGATCCTCGTGTGTCGACCCCTTAATGCTTGAGTGTGTCCGGTGTGACTGCTCCTTGTCCGATCGTGTAGACAGTCCCATCTTCTATCCTCTTGTCCCCCGTTCAGGACCTTCAGTTTTAGGTAGACATAGGTACTGGCTTTGAGCCAGTACCTTAATCAGCCCAAACCGCCAAGTGGTTGTGGAGATATGCGAGTTACCGTCCTGGCCTGGTTCAAGTAACCAAATCAGGATGGCAACAATGATCGGATAGTTGATAAGCGAAGTTCAACCACAGCCGGGGTAACCGGTTACTGTTAAACCCGAATCACCTGACCCGTCCCGCAAGGCTCCCTCTGTAAATCAAGCACAACAAAGCACTCGAACACCTAATCAAGACCCCACAGTGGTGCCCCAGATCATCAGAGAGGATGATTAATATCGCCCATGTTGTTTGTGGGCCCCGCGATGCCTTGATTAAGCAGGGATGCTTAATCTCGGCAATTAAACCCTTAATCATGGATGTCAACCAGTATGAACTTTCCAGTTGATGCATCCCAGGCGGACTTAATTAAGGTCCTCATGCAGGATCAAGCCCCGATTAGCCATATTGGACTTATGCTAATCCTTTGGAGCAGTGCGCTACGTGATTAAGGTAGAAATCGGCAAATTCCTTGCTATTTCACCCATGGTCCGTTTCACGGCTTATCAACGGTTGCGCTCTGGTTGCGGGCAGTGTTCCGCGCAGCACGGTTGCGCTCCGGTTGCGGGCAGTCTTCCACGCAGCACGGTTGCGCTCCGGTTGCGGGCGGTCTTTCACGCAGCACAGTTGCACTCCGGTTGCAGGTGGTATTCCGCGCAGCACGGTTGTGCTCCGGTTATGGGTAAGAATTGAAGAGGCAAAATATGTTCTCATCTATTTGTTCAGGAAACTGTCTCTTCAGAATCATTCCATGGCTTTGCACCACACACCTCAAGCCCTTTAGTTAAAGTTCCTATGTTAGAGAGGAGACACGATAGATCAGATCTTGAAGCTAAGCCCGGTCAGGATCTGCATGCTGGGCTTGAGCTCCTGATTGACACCTCATTCATTTTCCTAAACAATTTCATTGACTTTCTATTTTTCAATACAAAACATATTGGTTCGCCCAAAATAATTTGGGATGTCCCACAATATTAATTAGGCATTGTGGGCGTCCCAAAGGTACGTGGGACATCCCATTGTAAAACAGAATTCAAGTGGGACATCCCACACTATCTACCAAAGTCTTTGGGTGTCCCAGCCCAGTTACAGAATTAGCGTGGGACGTCCCACGTCCTTTTGTAAAAAGACATGGGACGTCCCATGTGCAGATGGGACGTCCCACCGTGTTTCCAAAACCCATGGTCCGTCCCATCCTCTTTTCTCAAAGTTCATGGGTCAGACCACGCTAAAACACAAATTGTATGGGTCGTCCCACCGCAATTTATCCCATAGCATGGGACGTCCCATCGTGTTCTCTCCGTGTGCGTCCCATGTCCCATTACCCCTAGTGGGTAGGTAGTGAAGGACTTGTTCACTCGGAATGGTCTTGGGTCTAACTTAGCTTGCCGTCCTAATTTTTCTAAGTACAAGTCATTCTATATAAGAGATAAGATCCCACACCAACAAGCCAACACACCCCATATCATCCGTACAAGGCAATTTTGCTCCAACTTAACCCATCGTCCCAGTTTTTCCAAGTGCCAGTCATTCATTCCAGATAAGACATAAGATCCCGCACAACAAGCCAACACAACCCATCTCGTCCGTATAACGCAAGTTTTCACCAAGTCTGTTATGCTGAATCAAAACCCCAACGAAGTTCCATTGATCTCCCTCATTCAAATCAAAATGCTTTCAAATACATGCAAAATGCTTTCAAATACATACTGGCTACCTTGAATTGCGTAACTACAACTACACTCACGATGAGTTACCCAAGAAACAAGGAGTCAACGACCCCGTAGAATGCTGCCGTTGAGATAGTCGGAGGCACCTCCCGCTGACGAGCTTCCACCTCTGCGGCGGCCTGCATTGCCGCAAGCTCGATAACCAGGAGCTTATCTGAGGGACCGAATCAGATGAAGTCAATGTCAATCGCATAAGTGAACACGTACGTTTCAAGTATTTGCGGCGGCACCGGACACTCGATGGCTTACGATAATCGGAGTTCAGATACATCAGAGTGATGGTGGCGTCCTCCAACGTCGACTGGAAACTAGATTCCGAAGCAATGTTCGCCCGTGCTCGCACTGAATACATAACACAAAGTGTTAGAGAAGCAAAGGAATTTCAGAGGCAAAAACGTACGCTTTGTGTCGAGGGCGGCGCACCGCAAATCACCTAGAGGGAAAGGGTTGACCCAACTGATTTCATGCAGCCGCTGCCCCACGATCCTGAACTCCTCCTCCAAGTCGCCGCAACATCCGTCCAAAAATTCCTTGTAAAGCACCAGCATCTGACACTTCAACGTCAGGTCCGCGGCCTTCCCGGCATAGCGCTGGTAAGGCTGGCCAAAAGTCGCGTTAAAATCTTCCGCCACGTCCATGTAGGCTTGCAAAGGGGCCCGGTTGGACACCGGGCAGCCCTTCTTGACTATGTCGCATGTTAGCACCGGACGCGATACGCAAACACAGATAATGGTACTCACATGCCTGCTCCCAAAGACCATCCAGCCGCGTCGACTCCTGCCGCCTCAGGATGAGGTGCTTGTCGATTTAGGTGTCAGGGACGAACAGGCCAAAATCGGCAGCATAATCCTCGCCTTTGATGTGTCAATGAGTACAAGAAAAGCGAGTAATTAGGATCACATACACAACTGGCGATATTTTAGGGCCTTGGCCTCGTTCCCCGGGTCAGCATCTGCAGAACATTAGAAATGCGCGCGGTAGACTTGACGATTCTCGTGTACCTGCTGCCTCCTTGGCTGTGTTGGCTCGCTGATTCAGATCCCTACGCTCCGCCTCCCGCTCCGACCTAGCCTGCTTGTGGCGAGTCAATTCCAGCGGTGTGCTCAGGGGCATGAGCTCCGACGGAGGCGGAAAGTCGGGAGAGGAAGCGCGGGGTTGGGGTGAGTCCTGGGTAGTGCGGTCCTTCTTGTGGTGCAACCCTTCGAAGGCATAGCGGTCGTCGTTGTAGCAAAGTTATGAGCTAGCAGGGATCAACCCAGCGGTGGTGCACACAGTCCGTTGGCTCAGTACATCGGTGGACAGGAAAGGAGTCGGGTTTGCCACGCGATTCAGAGTGGAGCCAGAGACAGATATAGGTGGCATTGTTGTCGTCATTAGTCAGTGTAGGTGTGTGGGGTGAGCGTAATTCGACTCACCTTTATAACTCCCAGCGTGTTGACCCCCAGCGCTTTGACTGCCAGCCGACGGCGCTCTTCCCATTGTCCTTCTGTTGCTTTATCAGGCATATCCTGTTTGAGCGAGCGTGTCAGTGGCCACCATTGTTCCCAGCGCCCGCTATTTCTTCGAGACATTCTGCAGTGCCCATCAGTGCCATCTCGTTAGAATATATCGGAACACTCACCCAATCGGCGACCCTGAGCAATCGGCAAAGCCTCCATTCTTCCCCTTTCTTCATGTGCTGGGAGTTATTCAGGCTTGCCACTTGTCGGCAAGAGATTAATTTTGCGAAATATATGCATTATTTTGTCCCCAGTACACCACTTAACTAAGTGTCGATGAATATGTACAAGTCGCGCCGTAACTCTAGCTAATAATTATCCTGTTCGTCATGACGGTAAATGTCCGCCCTCTCCATTGCATCCAAATTCTCGAAGTCCTCTTCTTCGCTGCCGCTGCCCTCGTCATACTCATCCTCTTCATCTTCATCATCGTCTACTCCGTAATGCTGATCCTCTCCGCGTGCAGCCACATGAGCTTCGGTGCGACACTGCGATAGCAGACGTTGGCTCGGACCCCACAGGGGAAGCAGCACCTTCTTCTCGGGGCCAAAGTCGGGGAGGTGCTTATCCCATGTAGCGCACAGGTGGACCAGTTTGTCTTGGTGCAGTTGTAGATGATATTTGTCGACCGCTCACTCTGTGGGTCTGTATCAGTTGCCTGAGTTTCATCAGCACATTCCAGACGACGTACCGGCTCTCTCGATGACTTCCCTGCTCAGTTGCCACTCCTCCCCAAACCACACCTGCAGCGCCATTGTCTCCCTCCATAGCCATGTGTCCTCTTCGTAAGACCAGTCCAATTGCAGCATGCCCTTGATCCACACTCGCACCTGCTCGTCGCACAACCACGACAGTGGCTCCCCATCGTTGTCATCCGCATCATCCAGACCAACATCAAGGAAAATGACATCGTCGACTTCAAGTTGCCACAGTCCTTTCGGGGGAATTGGGAGAGGTGCGGTCGAGCCCGCTGGGGCTTTTCCATCCTTGATGAGCTTGGCGAGCTGGCCACAGAGTTTATTGTACTCGGCCGCTATTTTGGTGATCGTCGGTTCGCAGTGCTTCACCGCTGACTCGGTGTGAGCGTGTAGTTTTGAGTCTAAGTAGTGGTTAGCTTCTGACCGTCCTAGTCATCACGATGCCTACCATTCATGAGTCTGCGATATGCGCACTCCACGACGTCCATCTCGAACTTCCTTGCTCGCAGCCGCTCCCGCAGTCGCAGCTTCAGAGTGCGTGCATTCATCCACAGGCGTATGTACTCGCTCTTGACGAGCTCCTGCAGCTCCGCGTGTTCGGTGACCCCCAAGGCCGCCTCCTTCCGCTGCAGATTCGCTTGCGCTTTTTCCAGAGCCTCCTCCGCCTCCCTAAACTCCACATCGCGGCCGCCTCGTCCCCGTCCTCGACAGCCCTTAGGTACTTTTCACGCAGCTCGTGACAGAGTTCTTGACGTGCCTTCATAGACGAATGGAGCAGCACCACCGCATTGACGGCTCGCTGCCCTAGATTTTTGTTACGCCCTACACACCCACCGAGTGAGCACCTAGACTTACAGCTCTTTGCAGTACAACAGGCGCGGACCGTTTTTTCTTCCTTTTTGGGCATTTTGTGATCCCTGCGACCAGGACACTCGTTGCGGCCCCAATTCTCATCTGTTTGCATTTCCCATAGGCTCATTCGAAGCGCATTTAAAATTCGCACACAATGGCCCCCTCGAATTTTCCGTCTTGCAATGAAGCCTGCTTTTTGAGCCATGAAATCAGATTTTTGGTGACTTTTCTGAGAATTTCCCACTAGAACAGCTGTTCTGCCCTCATTTCTTTGCCTTTTTCCTTGAGTATTGACTCATTCGAAACGCATTTTAAATGCGCACACGATGGTTCCCTCGGATTTCCCGTCTTGCATCGAAGGCCGCTTCTTGAGCCGTGAAATCAGATTTTTGGTGACTTTTCTGAGAATTTCCCACTAGAACAGCTGTTCTGCCCTCCGCATTTTGAATGCAAAGAGAACCACCCGCTCGGAATTCCATTCTGGTCCCGAATAGGACACCTAGGGACACAATATTGACGGCAGGTCATCATTTCTGATTGGCAGTCAGTCAAACAGTTGCTCGGTCTCAAATCCTCATCGTTTCCCTTGTCTTTGTACTCATTTGATATGTATTTCGACTCCGCAGTGAACTATCTCCTCAGAATTCGTAATCACACACTTCATACATGAAATCAGATTTTTGGTGACTTTTCTGAAAATTTCCCACTAGAACTGCCATTCTGCCCTCATTTCTTCGCCTTTTTCCTTGAGTATAGGCTCAATCTCTCGGTATTCTAAGTTTAAAGAAAACTGCCACCTCAGATTCTTGATTCTGACCCCGAATACCCCGACTCGATACAGAAACTCCGCAACAGATCATCACATTTGATCAGTGGTCGGTACAATGGCTGCTGCAGACTCAAATGTTGCTCAATTGTCCCCCCGTGGACTCATTTTTTTCCCCTGAGAAATCTGCACATGGACACCCCTTTATGTTGCTCAGAATGTGCCCACAGTCCATCCGTTACAGAAGTCTTCTTTTCTAACCATGCTTTTTTTGCTAAACGCCATTGGGAACCTTCTCGGATGCCCACTAACCAATATCCGTCGGGATATCGCACCTCAGGACATTTTCCTTGATGTAATGTATACTTATATCGACCGGATGCATCCTATTTCATATTTTCCATGTATTTTCACCTGGAATGAGCGAAAAAAAAAGAGATTTTATGAAGTATATTATTACGAATTCTAAGGAGACAGTTCGCTGCGGATTCGAAATATGTATCAAATAAGCACAAAGATAAGGGAAACGATGAGGATTCGAGACCGCACCAGGTGTTTGACTGACCGCCAATCAAAAGTGATGACCTGCTGTCAATATCGTGTCCCTAGGTGTCCTATTCGGGGCCAGGATGGAACTCCGAGGAGGCGGTTCGCTTTGGATTCAAAATGCGGAGAGATTGAGCCTCTACTCAGAGAAAAAGGGGAAGAACTGAGGGCAGAACAGCTGTTCTAGTGGGAAATTCTCAGAAAAGTCACCAAAAATCTGATTTCACGGCTCAAGAAGCGGCCTTCGATGCAAGACGGGAAATCCGAGGGGACCATCGTGTGCGCATTTTAAATGCGTTTCGAATGAGTCAATACTCAAGGAAAAAGGCAAAGAAATGAGGGCAGAACAGCTGTTCTAGTGGGAAATTCTCAGAAAAGTCCCCAAAAATCTGATTTCATGACTCAAAAAGCAGCCTTCAATGCAATACGGAAAATCCGAGGGGACCATTGTGTGCGCATTTTAAATGCGCTTCGAATGAGCCTATGGGAAATGCAAACAGATGAGAATTGAGGCCGCAACGAGTGTCCTGGTCGCGGGGATCACAAAATGCCCAAAAAGGAAGAAACAACGGTCCGCGCCTGTTGTACCGCAAAGAGCTGTAATTAAATGGTCTCAGTGCCTGGAACAAAGTCAATTCTGGTTCAATACTCAATTTTCTACTACAAAATCTAATCCTGAGTGAGGCAGGTCACACCATGAACACATTCTTTCTTCATGAATGTATCACGTGATGTTGTGTGTTGGCGACGGGTCAAAAAATGACATCTCGGGTGATAATCCACCCGAGTCGATGAGTAAAGATGCCCTTCCCAAGACGTACTAATTCCACCTACCAGTTCCTTAACTTGCTCCCATGTCCATTTATTGAATTGAAATACCAGTGACCACCCTCTTCTTTGGTTTACATACTGTTGACAGGATTCAATTGCGGAATGACTTGGCTTGAGAGCAGCAAACACACCTGAGGAGTGCCGATTTGATGTCAACCTTCATACTGATTGAGGCTGATTTTGAACCTGCACCTCCAAAATGCAGAATGTCAGATCCACGGTGGAGTCGGGTCGGGTCCGACCCGACCCGACTCGGCCTGCCTTCCAAACACGGTAACCCGTTAACTGACAGTTACCTATTCAGGGTAATTAAGTGTTCCCTCTGAATAATGCTAGCAACAGTGATCATCACAAGTTGCAGGCGGATGGCATGGGAAATTTACCCCCCAGAGACAGTGGCCAGCCCATCGGCACCTGGTGGCTAGCCACTGACGGCATGTGCCACACATGTTGCGCGCATCTGGCCGCTACATGTTTGCCAAATGCAAGTATGTATTTATTACACTGTCATTACTGGTGTAAAAGATCTTGAGTCAATATTTAGAATGGGTATAATAGTTGGCCAGACAATCTGGTGTGCCACCCGCAACAGAACTATTTGCGCCTTGATTATGTTTTTTCATCGCTGCCACTGTAGGGTCTTTGAATATTGGTTCGCGGTCCCGTGAAAGTGGTGGTTGGATTTCTCGGGAATTCAACAATAACTACGAGTCAATACAGTTTGCACGGCTGATGAAATTCGAACATAATGCCTTGCTTCGAGTTGAATGCCACCCGGTGGCCGGCACGAGATCAGACAATGGAAAGCTTAACTGATGCCCCATATAGCCGAAGAGTCGGATTGGGTCGGACCTGACCTGACCCTCCTATGCCTCGGATGCTCTCCCAAAATGTTTTCGAAGTCCAAGGTTTGCACTGTTCACGTGAGGGGACACTGCCACTGATCTCATCAGAAAAATTTAGTCCTTCTAACGGGGATCCATTACAAATTGCAACACAGCCACTATTGCCCGTTGTTAGAAAAAGCGGGACAAGTAAAATCACCTGATGTTTTTTCGTGTTCGAATGTTGAAAAGAATGACTGCTTATTACATAAGTATTCGTAACTACTACTCGGGCAACATATGAGTTCCCTCAAGGCTCCGGACTCTGCCTGCGCAGACCATCCATGTTGGCTCAAATTATACTTGACCGTTTATTTGCTGACCAAAGAGAAAGTGTACATTCCTCTCCTTCGAATTCCTTCAAAGGAAGGCGGAGACTCCAGTTCTACGTAGTCTCCCCTAGGCAGACACTTCAACAAAATGTGAGCTCGTACCTCGCTTGTTGAAGTCTGCTGTTTACCGCGGGGGTTGGATCGCAGTAAAAGCTTATTATGTAATTTTAGGTAATCAGATTCCGATTTTCTTCCTGCTGCATGGGAAACATCAATGTCGACGAGATTTTTTGGGGATGATGTCTTCTGCCGTGGTTCAAACATCTTACCGCTTCAGAATTTTTAAATATGAGGTCTAATGCGCTCACTAGAACAAGCCGTTTTGGCTTGCGAGTGCCACGTGATTGATGGATCGAACTTCGGCCGAGACGCAAAATCAGTTGAGACTTGCCTGAAAAATTGGAGAAAAATAAGAGAGTATCTAGTACTTGAGAAAATGTTCCTGGATGCAGAATAGCCCATAATTATAGGGCGTATACGGAGGAAACACGAAAATGATGAAAAGCGCAGCCATCAATTAGGTAATAAGGTTTTACTACGATCCAAGCCCCGCGGTAAACAACAGACTAAGTTCTACGGTAAATCATCGAATCCGCGCCGCTCATCCCTGCATCGAGTACGGAATTATTTCGTTCAAATCGACAGGGGGTGTGATGCATGATCCAATTTACCTATTCGACATTTCGACAGCGCCCGAATTTCTGCGTGACACCCCCAAAAATTTCGACAATCCCCCAGAAAATTTGATGTTTTTTGTGCTTCTAGGGGGAGGGGAGGGGAGGGGGGGTACTCGTGACAGCTTGGAGGGTCGACAAACCCCTCCGTGATTCGTGACCGCGACCAATATTCAACATCGCCAGAGGGGTCCGTGACCCGTGACTGTCGATTTGACCGAAATAATTCAGTATTAGTAGACCCGAAAAGAGGATCGCCTGTGTGATGCATCTAGATTCTCGGCGAAACCGATCGGCAATTATTTTACCACGTTTCTGGTAGTTGTGTCGAGCTGTGCGAGTGCTATCAAATATGAAATTGCATACACTACCGCTTGCCAGATGGCTAAGTCTAATCTGGTGTATCCACCCACAAGTGGTGTCAGTATACACAAAGTCGTAGCCTGAGGGAGACACCGATTGAATTTCAAAGCCCCAGTATGCCACAAAAGAAATTGGAAGGAGCGCCATGAAGCTGAAGTTGCTGAAACGTCAAAGTCGGCTCGGCGGAATATAGAATGCCCACCGAGAGAGTGCATCCCGGACCCGGACGCAAATTTCACCATGCATGCGTTAGATTATCCATTGTATTGGCACTATTGTCTGAAAAATTGGACCGTCATCATTTCAAAAATACAGCACGCAATTGGCCGCATATTTTGCGCATATTCTCTCGATACATGCTAAGGTCTCAATCGATTATTTCGAACCTATCCGTCATCCACTGTCAGTCAGAGCACCTCTAAAGGGAATTTAGCAATGCCTCCGGACGGAATAGGATAGAGCAATACGCACCCCAGTCTGCTGACCTCTCACTTGTGAAATGGTGCAATCCACCAGGTTGCAGCCGCTGAGCGGGTCACTAGGATCTTCGGGACTGAATTGGCGGCAGCAGAGCCTGGAGCAGCAAGTCGCCGACTGCGTTATGAAACATGGCTCTTCGGCGAGGCGACACTGTCGGGGTTCGAGTGCGTCGGTGGCCTCAGGAAAGGTGAGACAAACTACGAGGCTTGCGCACAAGGACAGAGTGAAGATGATATTAAAGTGCATGAGTGGGAGTTCGGGCAGTGTTCTGAGGTGGGCTCCAGGTCTTTCTGTTTAAATGTTGTGAGGGGTCCACTGGATGACGCTGCCCTTTTTTCTCCGGTCCATCATTCGATGTCCAAATACGAATCAGGATTCCAACGTCACCCTAACAAGCTCCCAAAATACAAAAGCTTTGTCCAACAGATAAGTGATGTGGGCGTTAGGCGATGGCACACTGAGCGCTCAAAGCTGAAAGCGAGATAATAATATCGATTTCCCCTCGACCTTCGGAACCAGGCAAAAAAAATTGGTTAACCGCCGGATAATACAGTAAGTACTGGCATCAGATTACTGGACTTTTTCGAGACTGCTGACAGCGCGATTTTGCGGCTCATTGAATAGCCTCAAGAACGCAAAGGTTTCTGGCCCGGCATTCCCTGGACTCTTTATGGTAATTTTCCACGATTGCCAAGAAGTGAACACCTCGCAAAATGAAGAGACGGGTGACACCCTGTGGATATTTGGTCGAAATAGTACAGTATTCTATGTTTGCCTGCATTCCCCATCCTCACAAGCTCGAGATCTTGTGGTCTGCGCTTATTGTGCGGCCGACAAGTCACAACTCCTGACAATCTTTCAGCATCTCCATCTCTCAGTCAGTTGTCAAAATGTCGGCGATTTAACATGCTCTCTCGGAACTAGCCGCGCTTCTTGGCCTTCTCCGCTCATTAGCCCACCTGCACGGCAGCATGAATAAAACCACCATACGCTGTATTCAATTACCTATGTGTGCGTTATGAGCTCTGGCTTCTTCGCGGCCCAGTCAACACAAGCCCTGACCGTGCTCTAATAAGACACTGTTTATTCGCAGCCGGTGGCTCATTCTCTCACCATCCTGTTTCTCTCCACGTCTACGTACTTGCTTAAATAATACTCCACCGCGCCGCCTCGACACTGCTATGTCAGGCCGATTTCCACTACCGTGGCGTCCGCTTGTCACGGTCAGGAATACTATCATGGCAGTCTGACACTGGCACAGCCTCTGGCATGTAATATCTAAGCGCTGGAAATATTCCAGCCTTCTTTATCTACACTGGCCAGCCGGGTTAGGTGAACCTTGCCAAAGGCATAACCACGCATAGCCATGCATAGCCATGCATAGCCACACTTAACCCGAGCTAGCCGTAGCGTCGACTAATATGGGGCTGAATGTAGTGAAAATTACCTCATCACAGCAGCGATCTTGCATTCTAATCTGGTTCCACAGCTTTTCATTTATGTGGAACATTCACCCCTGTGCAGGAACTGCTATCTGCACCACCATATTGGCCGGCCACCTATAGATACGTCTACTTCATGTTACTGAAGCCCTCCCCCAGAATGGCCGCACACCATGTGCAGGTCTCTTCCATTATCGTTTATTTCCATCTGACAGCGGTTTGTGGGAAAGGCATTCATTACTCTCGGATAATTGTAATTGCTGTATGCACTGCTATATTCTGAATATAAGTTCCATTGGTATTGGAGACATGTCCCAGGAGTCCATCCCATGCGGCTCTCCCCTTCCCCTCACGGGGAAGGAAATATACCCTCTCAGTGCAGAGGCTCAGATCGCTCTCGTCTCAAGCCTCGGCCTCACTTCCAGACCTTCTCTCGACGTCCCTCCATGCATTGAAAGAATCCGCTGAGGCATTTCCCCCGTTGAGCAGTGCCGTTGGTGGTGTGCTCGCTGTCTGGGAGATTGCAGAGGTCGGCACCGTTGGTACAGCGCGTATCCGTCATACTAATGAACTTAAATCTGGACAGCGTGCAAAGCATTCCAAGTCCGCCGCGCGCGATATCGCTCTCCGGACGAAAGACATCCTCGATGTTATCGCCGACGCCATTCCTGATGGGTCCATCATTTCCCCGTCGATCTTGATTCGCATTGAGCGCTTCACGCTGTAAGAGCAGGCCGCCAGATCTATATTGGTGGGAATATCCGGATTCCTGTTTGTTTGCAGTCTTTTAAACGAGATCCGTTGTTCGATGGAGGCTATCACGCTCTCCAGCGGCGTCTCGCGGGTCATGCACTTGAACCGCAATGAACAGGTGCTTCGAGGAATCAATTTGCGGCTGGACGAGGCGTATCGCGACTTTGTGGTTGGTCATACCTTGAATGTGTTCACTTGAGCTGACAATGTCCAGACTGCTTCGGTGTTGTGTGTCGAAGTACAACAAATACGGCCTTCAGACCAACAAATGCATACCCTCGATGGTGTTCATAAGATCGCTGATGCCACGGTGAGTGCCTTCTCAGATGTCCTAGATGTTTGTGAGACCTACGTATGTGTTGCTGCAGGACACCCTCACACTTGACCTCTCAAGTGTTATGTTCTATATCAAAATCTCTGTTTTTTTGGCCGGCCCCTGATTGATCTACTGTACATATGAGTCACCAGCTACACTGTCGGATCACGCTGATAGAGCATCATATTATACGTACTTACATGGACATCTTATCTACTTAGCGTAAAAAGTGGATCGCTCGCGCGGCAGCGGGCTCGGGGGACAGGTGCGGCTGTTCTTCTCTTTCTGTGTATTCAATAAGGTGTTGCACAGTAGAGTATAATTCAATAGGTTCTGAAATGTCGTCACTACGAATGCTTCTGTCCTGTTGTCGCCTTTGGAGCCGTATTCGGTGCGAATTTTACAACCACCTGTTCGGCAATGGAGGCCATCATGGCAAAAGTGATACCGTCAAAGCCGAGTTCAGTTACCTCGCATTGTGAAGGGCTCAACATTTTCACATGGCCGTCGAACCCCATCAAGAACTCCGACAGCACATGTCTGCAAAATGATTTGATTGACACTTGGTTTGGATCTTGTGTTGGCCAATGTCAAGCACTGTGGAATTACAGAGTTAGCCGACTGGCTTGGCAGAATGACTTGCACCCCTTAGCGGAGTTTGAATTGGCTGCGGCGGGCGGGCATGGCGTGGCTTGCGGCTTGGCTTGGCTTGTGTCTGGTAACACTGCATATTCACACTGTAAGTATGTCAACCATTCCTCAATATCCACGATTTATCAGATCTTCCCTTCATCATTGTTGTGCATATAACATCCCCTCGCTGCTGTCGGCGCCTACATTGATGGCATCAGCGACATTCAACCGTCGACCTCAAGCTCGCTTATTTGATACACCAATCACGCCGAAATCCCACAGGACTCGATCTCCAGACTGTCCAGTTGATTACAGGTGGCGGTAATGTGTGCTGGATAATTATTTCACATCTAATCTCTGACTATGTATGCTTCCTCCATCATTTGCCACGCTGTGAGTGCAGTCTTCGACCATTCTGGTTTCTCTCGGGCTTTACATTCAATGATTATGTTTAGGGTCAGGTCAGGTCACCCTAATATTCTTTCTCGTCTCCTGTGTCGCAGCCTTGACTCTGTTGGTGGTTTCTCCCCATCTGTCTGGGGATCAATCTCCTTCCCGCTTCAACCTGACAAGGTGCAGTCGCAGGGAAAATGAAAGGATCGTCCTGGCGAAAGATAGGTGGTCAATAATCTAGATCAGGGGAGTCTCGCCCCGAACATTGCTTTCAACACTCCGGGGCCATGATTCAGGCAACGGACAACCGCCCTTTAAGTCGGTGTTCAAAGTTCCAGTTTAGGACACTTTTCACCGAACACCGAACCTGCACTTGGGTTCGAGTGAGGTGTTTTCCTGAACCCTGAACCTGAACTGTCCGGAGGTCGAACATGATCGAAAACAAACCAAACCCGTGAAAGTTTCCCTTATCCACACTGAGAATATTTTGAAGAAGGTGGATAACCACCCCACACACACCTAAATGATTTCCTCACTCCAGGGTAGAGAGTAACACAAATAGCGAATATTTATATTGGCGAATGGCTGTGGCTGTCACATGAATGCGAATATCAGTTTTCAGGAAAGTTGATATTCGCGAATATTTGCAGCCAAAGTTTCAATCAAGCTTGGTAAATTTGGGTCTGTTTAACACATCTCCTCTCTGGAACCAGAACATACTTCATTTACACCAACTAGATCTGTAAGTCATATGCAGACCAACCACTTTAGAGACATCTTTACTTTGACAACTGCTTGACAGGTTGAACACGGTAAGTGTTATGGTCAATCCAATGGTTGACACTGGTTGGGAGATTCAATATTTTCAGCACAATTTATGGTGAAAAATGTTGTTTGTTTTTCAGACATTTTTCACTGAAAAAGGTAGTGAAAAACTCAAAACATTTTCACTAAATTTCAGAAAGGAAGCTCAAAAGAGGTGAAAAAGATTTGAATTTTTCACCACTTTTTTCAGTGAAAAATGTCTAAAAAACAAACAACATTTTTCACTATAAATTGTGCTGAAAATCTTGAATCTCCCAACCAGTGTGAACATGCAAGACAAGGGCTTGTATTAGTCTTTGACAATGTTTAAACTCACAAGATAGCATAAAAGTGCTCTTAGCAACTCATTGGTGGCTGCTAAACCCCTGAATTCTCGATGTATTTGCTGAGTATTCATATTCATGAATATTCGCGAATACTGCTGACAAGCAACAAATATTTGCCATCAATATTCATACGAATGCGAATATCGGTTTTGAGGTTTTGGTGAATATTCATATTCACAAATATATATTTGTGGTATTCTCTACACCAGGGCAGCCAACAAGGCATATGAAAACCATATGTGTTAAAGGCATGTGGTTCGCAGTTGGAAAGCACCAGAGATGGGAGTGGGCAGTGACCGAGATCTGATGGGCTGATGGGAGTGGGCACAGCCACATCAAATGGAGCCGTGCCACATTTGTAGCAGTTTAATCTCTATATAATGCTTTTCTGCTCAAAACTGTACATAGAGGACCCTTATAGACTCCAAAATGTATGAATATCATCTGTATTTAATAAATGACCAAGCCATGACCTGGAATTCCGGTGTTCAATGTGAGATCCAGCACATGTTCAGAGGGATGAGAGAACTGGCATAAGTAGTGGATTGACCGAAAAGAGTAACTCCTGAGAACTAGCTATATATACTAGGGAGAAAAGCGGCAATGCATATCTGATGAAAATATGTGAAGTGCACAGCGGCACGGCATAGAGGCATAGAAGATCAGCAAAAAGTAAGCATAAAATAATAAGCAGGCACCCCTCAGGCTAGACAAACAAATATTTCCTTTACACCACGCTCATGCCCAGTTTGATGCCATCAAGTAGAATGGCTTACATAAGCCTTTCTGGCTGATAGGATCAAAATGGGCTTGTACACATCCATTCAACCCTTGTCTACTCACATCTGGCATTTTCAAATTTGATGTTGAATTTTATTGAAGCTTCAAGGCAACATAAATGGAGTGGTTGGGGACCTCTCATCATCTCAATGCATGAATCCTCAATGCAAGCCATGCCCACACCCATTTTGATCGCATCAGGCAGAATGGCTTGTGCAAGCCATTTTGCTTGCAACCATCAAAAACATTTCCTGGCTAGTTTCGAGCTTGTGTGTGCCATTGTGACACCGGTGTCTATTGAGCTTAAGTCATTCTGCCCAAGGAACCACACAATTTCGATATTTCTTGACTTTGGTAAACCTTTTGCAGTTCAACCAAAGTCGGCAACGTGAACCCACAATATATAGCAGTGTTTATTTATTCCTATGGGCCGTATACAAATTGGTCAAGCTTTCCATGGAAAATTTGCCCAGAATCTCTTTGGATTTCCTTCAATTTGCAAGGGGTCTGCAGCCAGCATATAATTGACTGCAAACAGTCTCTCAAAAAGTGTTCCAAGCCATTTTCAGATTTCCAAAGTGGAATACAGTGAAATGGCCCATCAATGTGGTTGATTTGGTGAATACAATGTGTATGCATCCCATAGATCCATAACAGAGTGGATTATATGGGCTAAACTAAAAGATAAATTTAATACAAACATGTTTGGAGGGTCGGACATGTTGAGACATTGAAGTTGTGTCCTGCATGCCGCACGTGACTTCCCAAAAAGGACAGATATTGATACTTTGAAAAATTTCCCTGGTGAAGCAACAGTAACTGCCACCAACATGCTTCAACAATCAGGTTTTCTAAGCTATCTGCATCTGTGTGTCTTTTTTTTTTTTTTTTTTCTGGCACAGGGCCCTGGTTGCAATCAAAATGTCCCTAGTGAATGAACCATGGGGAGCACACCCCAAGTTTGTAGATGGAACATGGTTTTCCCAACAAGATTATATGCGCCAATTATTTTATTTTATTTAGGCCCCCCCCCCCCCACCCTGGGGAGAAAAGAGATAGCAAACGGGAAGGGAATGAAGATCTAGTCGCAGGTCCGCCGCCCATGTATTGGGGATACTGCTGAAATAGGCGTGAGTAGTGCATAGGCGCGGTAGCGGACTCGGCTGTCTCAGCGACAGTGATGAGAGAAGGATCTGTTATTTTTGAAGGCGAAGCAGATGGAGCGGAAGAGGCCGCAGATGAAGGAGGATCCGGGCCGGTAGAAGGAGGAGAGGGAGACGAGAATTTACGCTGCTTGCTGGGTGTCACCAGAGCAGATGTGATGGTGTGGCTGGGTGACTGGGAATCAGCTGAAGGAGCGGAACCGTTGGATGATATATTGAGAGCAACCGATTCCAATTTAATGCGGAGGAGCCCGGCGGGATTGACGTCACGACACAGACCGTAGAATTGCATGACACTGTTGGCCTGAGGTACAGGTGCTCGGGTCCAGCGAGCAGTGGAGAGATCGAACACGCATCTAGGCCAAGTTTAATGCCAATCATTTAACTGATTGTTTAAAATGTACTATATGGTGGAAGTTTTGGTCTCAGCGCGTACGTAACGGAACGCTTCCCACGCTTACTACTTTGAACCACGTACTTGGTCGGTACACCGTTTTGATTATCTCTTTATCTTATCTTCCCTTCCCCTGTGCTTATCACTATTTTTTACCGCCTTATGGACTATACCTCGCACTCATCACATCACACATTCTTTACCTCCATTCCTCAGTATTTACATAGCCACAAGATCGTAGTATAAATACCCGTGTGTACGTAGTTAGGCCTTCGGTCAATTCTGTCCTTACGCCAGTTATATCGTCGGTTCGACCACCCGACTTTCCCGTGTGCCGAGAACAGCCCCAGCTCCTCTTCACAGCGTACATAGTCCGCAATGGCAAGTGTCACAACACGAGAGCTGTGGCCGTCATCCAAGGTTTGAGGACTCCCGGTAATGCGGCCGACCCCAAACACCATGGAAGTGCGCTCATCTGGCAATTGGTCCTGTAGATAATTTAGGAGCGGCCAAAGACTAATAAGTAAATGTACATTGTATGCATCGGTGCTCGGATCACCCGGAATTGGTGGCAGTGGATTGGGCAGTAGATGGGGTTGCAATAGATTGTACAGTGCAGACCGCAAAAGCGACCGTATTATCCGGCAGCAGGGGAGCATTGCTTGTGATGAAAACACGGAGGGCGGGGAAGGCGCTTTTGTCGATGTTCCAGATCTTTTTATCATAGTGAGCATAGTACCTGGCGGTTTCTGAACGGAAATGCGACGCCCAGACTTCAGTTTAAAGAACCCGAGGATGTTGAAGGATGACATGGGGGAAGCAGAAATTGGTGGACGAAAGTTCATTCAGACCCGAGTATAAGTCATAATTGAGAAAAAGGCTGCGCCGGAGAGCTTGGGAGTTCCGCAGCGGGTTCAAGGCGCGATGAAGACAAAAAGGTGCGCACAGACGGATGGAGCTACTGCGGAAATTTTCGAAAGTTGAACGCCGCGGTGCGTAGTAGATCATGCGATGTGTATACCGTGGATATTGGTGTCGACAAACGGGGATAATTGTGGCAGAAGACGAGAGAAAAAGCGAAGCGGCAAGGATACATGGGGATGTTACACAGGTTTCGTAGGATATCGTTAAAGAACGGTTAATGTGTCAAGAGTCAGCTGGCAGGTTGAACAGCGCCCGACATAGTGCCTCAGACATGGTGTCGCTGAGCGAAAATTTAAGCGATGATCAGTGATTGGCGGCTCCGGATCAGGCCCGAATCACTCTCTTTATAATATTAAGCCTCTCTGCTTGTCTGAAGCTGTGTCTACATATGGTTATATTGCACTGCACAATCAAAGCGCGGGCCGCTCAGCACAACAGCTGTTAGCGGCATCCAATCAGGCATGTGGAACTGCAATTATATTTAGCTCCGCTCGGATGCTGATCTGCGGCTGGAGCCATGTCCCTACACTCCTCTTTCTTTAGCTTCAAAGGCCGCTTCTTTCTCTGCTCTAAAAACTAACATCAGCAAGTGGGAACCGGCGCGGAGCGCCGGCGAGCGCTTGTATAATTTAAAACCAGGCATTTTGCCCGATCCAATCAAAAACCAGTTTATAAACTGGTGTTTATAAACATGTTTACAAACAAGCATAATAAACAAGACCCTACCGCACATTGCCGACTCTGAGCCTAACCCTAGCCTGCAATCGGTGACCATGACCGCACACTCGCATCCGCTCCCAACTGGAGCAACCGTCCCGAAGCCGATCTGTCCGAGCTCTGTTCCTCCTCGTCCTGCATATATGGTCGCTCCCGTCCCTTTATCCCCCCGCACCTCTCTTCAGTCGCTCCGAGCCAATCTGCCCCAAAAACCTCGGAGCCTGATATTTCCGACACCATCCCGCCCCCCCTCTATGGTTGCTCCCGTCCCTTTGCCTATCCCCCGTCCCTCCTCTTCAGTCGCTCTGCCGAATCTGCCCCACACGCGCCTCCCCGCTCCGAGCCGATCCGCCCAAGACATCGGGGCATCGTATTTTTGACACCTCCCCCTAGTGTGTACGGCCTGTCTGTTTGGGACTATATTAAGATATTCCTCCCCAAACAACCATATCTTCGTTTCACTAGATTTTTTCTTGCCTCTCTGTCCCCGAATCGGAAACCCAATCCACTCCACTATGCACTTTTCACCCAACATACCCCCGGGCCCAGAAAAAAACATCCAGACCCCCGGATATATACACATCTTAATAACATATTTTTCAAAACTGTCGGAAAGAATCCAAGAAAAAACCATGACCCCTTGCTGCGCACATTACCACGTTTGCTCATAACATATCTTTACGCTCTGAACGTATCACGTTGACTTACAGCTCTTTGCGGTACAACAGGCGTGGTCTGTTTTTTTCTGTTTTGGCAAATTTTCGCGAGAACAGCTGCCCTGAGCTCAATTCTCAACTGTTTCCCCTCAAAATGGGGTCATTCGATTCGTATTGAAAATCCACAGCGAATGAAACACCGGTATTTTTGATCCTTTTACATAATGAAATTTCTTCTGGAAAAACTTGGTTTTGAGCCGGACATGTGTAACACTCGGAATACTGCCCCGATTGGCCTAGTTTTTGGATATGCTATACATCTGATGCGGCCCTGGACAACAGCGTGTTTATTTATATTACATGCTGAGTGATTGTGATCTAGCGCACACTTTAGCGAAGTAGATATCCAGACACTGCCATAAGTAGAGCTGTTAATGGAAGTTTGAGTGCATTAAGCTCCGTAAACACCCACACTGGCCAGGGCCGCATCAGATGTATAACATATCCAAAAACTAGGGCAATCGAGGCAGTATTCTGAGTATTACATATGTCCGACTCAAAACCAAGTTTTTCCAGAAGAAATTTCATTATGTAAAAGGATCAAAAATACCGGTATTTCATTCGCTGTGGATTTTCAATACGAATCTAATGAGTCCATTTTGAGGGGAAACAGTTGAGAATTGCGCTCAGGGCAGCTGTTCTCGTGAAAACCCGCCAAAACAGAAAAAAACAGACCGCGCCTGTTGTACCGCAAAGAGCTGTAATCAATGTTCATCATGCTACACCCCGAAAACCTGGTAGCGTGGGTGAAATGCGCCAAAAAGATGTATCTACAGGCCATCGGCCACTTCAGGCCACTCCCGTGTCCACTCTCATCCACTCTCCCTGGCGTCGCCGCACCAAAGCTCCGCGTTCCTGCACAGCCACACCCGTCACACCGAATCATTTTACTTGAAGTTTCCAGCCACTTCTGGCTACTGCCGGCCACTCCTGACTGAGCTCACGCTTGACTGCCTGGAACATGACCCACTCCCCTCCCTGTAAGCTCCCTCCCAACGCTGTAGGATTCCCATCTCAGCGGCCTTTGATTAAGGCAAAACTCCTAGGGTTAATACTGGATCTGCTCGTTTGGACACAGCTGGACTTGGAGCTATCGGTGACATGTTCCCTGTGTTCGTGCCAAGAAATTCTCGATTTGACTGTTTTTATGGTCAAGAATGATATGCAACACATCACACTGCTGAGGACCGTTTTTCAAGTTGAATCCGTGTGGGACTGCGAAAGCAACATGGGATTGCAGCGTCAATCCGGAAGAAGAAAAATGTACTCGGTTAACTCGCAGTTATTACAAGAACTCGAGGCTGAGATGAAAATGAATCGTGTATCATACACGTGAATAGACAGGCTCACCCTCGAAGACCTGAGCGGCCACTATTCGCAGAGGTCCTGAATGACCTTGCGCATCATCTTGAACGACGGCACCTCGTGTGGTTGATCCGCAATTTCCACGCAGCGGCATCCACTTCTACACCTCATGAGTTCCTTGGTCCAATGTCAAACCTTGGCCAGCTCGGGCAGGATGTATTCGCCGAACACCGCACCGTACACGGCCGTAGTGCACGCTGCATTAATTCAGGATTGTCCAGATGCGGTGCACACAGCACATTTGAAGTGCTGCAAACACACGCACAATGTCGCAGCAACTGCAGCACATTGCCGCCAAGTGCGGCACCTTTGCGCACACTTTGCCGAACCCCGGCAACTCCCGAAACTGCAAGTCATAAGGGAATACTGTCTTAAGGAGAGGCATTTCTACTTATCATGGCGAACAAGCATAATGTAAAGAATGTATGACAAGATGGCGACATCAACACGAAAGAAAAGGGACAAATCAAAATTCTGTATGGATATATACACACTGGGAAAGCTCGTAATTTGAACTGTGCGGTGACCAGGCTCACAATAGAGTGACCGTGCGTGCAGATTAACTCTTGTGTCAGAGTCTACCTACTTGATTCACTCAACCTGTGCTCGTCTCCAGCTCGAAAATATCAACTAAAATTCAACTGACACTTCTGATGATTTAATATCGAAGGAGATATTGTGTTCAACTTGTGTTGAAAGAATGTCTGGAATTGATTACAAAGCTGAGAACCTCCTAAAATTAATCCACTATCAAAGGGCGGCAGAATTTACCTCCCTCGACCTCGATTGATGCATATATAGTCCCAGAATAAATGTCTGTTATATAGGTCGACGGTGGAGACATAGACATTCGAGTTGCATTGTTGAGTAATTGATCTGCTCTGAACTTGGGGGGAGGCCGATGCTAGTGCACGGCATAACTCGTACTTTACTTTTTGTCTACTTATTCTTATGTTTTTGTTGCTAATTTGTACATTCGGTATTTGCCTTCCAGCTATCCACAATACCCCAGCCACTTCTCAACGGTGTTAAGAATCGGTTATGTATTTCCAAGTCAATGAATCCGCTGTCTGGCTTGAAAAGAAGGTTAATTGTGCCAATGGAATCATCAGTTATTCCCGCTTGCATTGCTCATTGACATCACCGAGCCTTTTTTTGCTGTTGTGACAGGTCAGTTGTTTGTTTTGCAGTGAAAATCCCTGTCATCAAGTTTATTTGACTCGGTTCGTAATTTATTTTGTGTAACATCAAGTTGATTTCAATATATTGATGTCCGATTCCAATCTTCCGCGCTTGTGGCGCTTCAGGAGGCTGCCGAAGACGCGCGTTTTTAATTTATTTTTTGAACCAAGCAATTCAACGCAAATAACAGCTGATTCAGTATATTGTTTCTGTGTTCGAAGACACCATGTGAGTGGCTCAACACACGCACCGTGAAACTATATTTGTGCCACCTATCCGAAGAATCGCGTGAATAACACTATTATTACCCAGTCAACCTAGAGACATGGTGCTGGTGCTCCACGTTTGCGGCGACAGTTCTTGAATGCACGCAAAACCCACGTGTCCGGATTTTGTACTGGACTCTATCCTCCTGAATGCTGATTTATATTTGTAGCTCACATAAACTCAGGCTAGAAAAAAACCCTATCTATAAACATCAACGGCTCGCTATAACCATTCGCTGCTCAAACATTATCGACTAGTATCTATCCATTGCAGTAGTCATTCTGTATCGCAACCAAAAATACACGGCTATTTGCCCTTACATAAATTAACGGTACATCAGCGGTCCTTGCAACGAATGTACAAGGTAGGCCATGTGGAAAGTGAGTATCCCTAGATGGGCATGGACAATCGACGTAGCATGCATATATTGTACGGCTTCCAATGAAGCGCATGCAGTGGCTGTGCACATGACACGTACAAGTCACTTCGGGAATTGCCGAAAACTGATCGCTCATCATTTATACGAACACCATGTAAGCCGAACATCAAATCCTCGGTATTTTCCGAAGTCCAGTGTACGCAAGACATTGGATACTACCGAGGATCTACCGTTTAACAAGAATGACCCCGTAGTTCCAGATCTTAAAGCTGTGGCATAAAACCCAGATTACTAATAGGGTCCTTGAGCAAGAGAAACAGGCCTAGTGAAACCACGGCTTTCGGACCTTGACGCTGCGGCACATCAATACATGGACGCCCTCAGTCATCCCTTGCGAAAAGCCTGCTTTTTGTGCAGAGGGCGTACAAACGTCAAGGAATGTAAGTGATGGATGTATTGTAAGAGCTTTGCGTTGTCGACATGCTTTACTGTTTAGTGACAAGTTTGTGAAGCTTCGAGTCCTCTCGGACTGAAGCACACAAATAATGAGGAACTTAGTGAGGGGGGAACAAGAGAACGGAAGTAAGTGCTCCTTGTTCAAAGTATGCTAAAGTAGACTATTTACACGAGAGTTTATATAGACTACGAGGAATTTGAAATAACTACGGATCGAGTCAGTAGGACACATAATGACTAGACTACAGAGTCAGGGTGAGTCGAGAGTCTCGGGTGCGTAAGTAGACGGAGGCGAGAGGACGGCTGCGGCGGTCCGAGTATCCGGAACCTTACAAAGTTATACAGTGAAAGGTGAGTGGCCGATTGAACAAAGACTCCTTTATAGACTACAAGAGCATAAAGGAGGCAGCACATATCCAAATCTGTTACAGAATAAACTAATACACTGAATCAACAACAAATGGGGTATAAATAGAATAAAGATTTGAGAAACCCGAAGGTCGCCCAAATAGATCGACACCACGGATTCGAACCACGGCCTGCTCAATGGTTTATATAATCACTAATTTCATTAGATTAGCCTGCTAAAAAGACTTCAAAAACCTAATGAACACAGCCACTATTTTCGTTACACTATTCAAACGCACTGATAAAAGTTTCGCCATATCGAAATTCTGGTTCCCGATTGATGAAAAGAACGAGTACATAAAGTACTCGTAACAATTCCTGGATAAAGTGTTGGTCCTGGCAATAAATTGCAGGTGTGGCGGTTGAAGAAACTATATTTGAACCATTGACAAGAGAGATAGATATTTTGAGGAACTGTCGAGTTACTCTCCGCACTCGTGGTCGGAGCATTCAACTTGTTTGAGTCGGCCTGAGGTTGAAATATTAAAATTCAACTGTTAGGGTACATTATCGCTATCACAGGTCTAAAAGGATTTTTGGCCGCCAAGCAAGGCAGCTGATCTTGCAGGAGTTTGGATTTAACATCTCGGGGAAAGCAAGACTCAGGTCACTAAAACAACCACGTCCATCACAGAATTTCGATTGACCATGAGACTCGACGGTACTCTGGCTCCGATGATACTGTGGTTAGAAAACTATGTTTAACGAAGCACAGAACAGTACCTACCATGGTCAAGGGGGTGTTCAAGCAGAGTTGTGCCCCCGGAGTTGAACCGTGGGAGCGAACCGGTGGGAGTAGCGTGGGTGACGAGGGATAAATTCGGAATCCCACAAACAGGAGCGATGACTCAATTACAGGCGGCGGGGTAGAAATCAAAGGGATAGAACGGTTCAAAAATTAGGTGGAATGGAGGAGAGGTGGAAAACTTTAGGCCACGAAACTGTAAAATAGCGTGATCGACCTTCAAAGAAAACGAAAGCCGAGCTGTGGCTCGACTCGGCGGTCGTGAAACGCTACTGATGAGCCACTGCCCCGGTAGGCCGCCGAGATGCCCGATCCGCAAGCTGAATACCCAACTGCTTGACTGTAACGTGTGTTTGAATGGATTAAAATGTACTGCAGGTATCTAAAGAGCTAAAGAGTAATCCATTGCAAACCGATGACATTTCAATGTTGGTAATTTGCTTGAAATTTGCTTCAGGGGTTCTGAGCACACCCCACCGCCTCTGTGATGTAGGCCTCAATCGCTACCAATGCGTCAGTATCTTTCAAGTATTGGAGACAATATAGGAACGCACTCTGATGAGCCTTGTTCCCCAGCTCGCTCAGTGCCCTCGTTGCTCGCCGTTTATGGTGTTGCGGTTTTATGGAACCTCATTCAATGGCAGGAGCATCCGACATACCCTCCTCTGCTCCTCCCCGTTCAAATCGCAATTTCCAGTTCGTGTGGTTGAGCCGACTGGGCTGCAATCAATTTAATCGACATCTTGCCGTTGCGTCGACGTCTGCTCTCGGTTCCTGTGATACAAGAGCCCTGGGCACTGTAAAAACATGTCTTGTACGCTATAGCAGGCGGGAACGCGAACGGCGGTGGCGTGGGGATGGTGGTTCACGAAAACAGGCGGCTGGTCCGTTCCGCAAACCCAGCACATGATCAAACAGCCAAAGTAACGAGAATTCACTAGAATTGCGTCGAGGTAACGAGCTTTCCCAAAAGTGACTCTAACTGACGAACTTTCATGGTTCCGGATCAAAGTCACGAACTTTCACACCCTTAAGCGAAGTAACGAAGTGACGAAGGTGGGTACTACTCGTTGATGGTGCTGGCCTGGCTACATCAGCACCTCAATGTCAGTTGGGATGTCCCTCAATTGGTCGAAAGCTCACCATCTACGTCCAACAAAGCCTAGGTCAGCGGATTCGTAGCGATCTGCGTGCGTGTCGCTCTCCATCGGTGGTGGGCCTGCAGCACCCACAGCTTATGAGGCAGCCGGAAAGAAACACATTCCCAGCGAATGTTCTCCGTTTCCACCATAGTGCAGATTATCAGCGGACAAGCACCTCGGGTGCCAAAGAATCCCCCTGCCAGAACCAAGGTGCGAGCAGTATCTAGGAAACCTAGGTATCTCCGCCAGAATGCGCAGCTAAGATTTCTGATTGATTATCTGGAACAATGATCAGCCCAGAACTCGGCTTCTACGGTGGTTGTTTTTCGGTGCAACGACGAATATTAATACAACTCACTACGTTCCGCCGTCGGCTAAACTCACTTGCCGAGGTCCGTGTAGCCGAGTCAAGATGCGGCCAGCCGATCACACAGGCTGTGCGTGGCCGGCTACACACAGCTGTGTGATCGGCTAGCCGCATCTTGACAGATCTTGACTCGGCTACACGGATCTCGGCAGACTGAGTCTAGCCGACGGCGGAACGTAGTGACTAGGACCAGAGTTGGCTGCTGAAGAATTTAGAGTTAGAGCCTGCGACCTAGAACCTGCGATCCAGAGGAGGAGTGGTGTGGATGAATGATCATGAGCGAGTGATGGAGAGAATGTAGCTGGCCTGGGATGGCAAACTCAATCTGGTGAGTCTTCAAACTACACCCTTCAGTAGTATCCAGGGGGAAGGCTTCTAGCGGTTTTTACCATCACGCGCGTAAGGACATAGTTGAACCGACTTCTGCTCAGGGAGACAACAATCGAGAACTGACCATAGGGGGATTTGGCAGTGGCTGAGCATGAAGACAAGAAAGGAAGTCGTGACAAACAAGAGTACGGGGGACACTTCATTCAGGAGCAAACAAGAGTACGGAGGACACTTTGTTCAGGAACCACGCTTATTGTCTAGGTGAAGAAATTGATGTGACGCGCATTCCAGAGGCAGATCCAGACATCGAGCTCGTGATATCGGTCAGGGTGGTGATGAAATCAGAGCAGCTTAACTTAAGTTCGGACCGAATTCATCCCCCTCCGCACTCATCAGTTCTGCGGAACTTAAGTTCTTCTGAGTCTCCCGCACCCCTATATAATGCCCCTGTACCCGTTGTTCCCCTATTCACGAACTTAAGTCCGGTGTGTTTGAGTTCCACTCTCCCACAACTCAAGTCCCGTGCACAATTGAAGTCTCGTATGTGACTCAAGTTCTGAAAATACACTTAAGTTCTTTGAATACACTTGAGTCCTGCACAACTGTAGCTCTACAAAACAACTGAAGCTCTACCAACACGCACGTGGGGATGGCACCCACAACTAGTGCCAATGGCCTCGTCCCGTACACATAGTACATCGACACACGCAGCAATGAAAGAGGAGGGCACACTGTAGCTCGCGCCATTCACCGAGAGATCAGAGAGCTCGCACTCGGCGACGCTATATTGTGCTTGCTGTACAGCGGGTTGTGTGCGAAGGAGGATGCAGTGAAGACTGCGGGGCATTATCAGGGCGCAACGGATGCGAGGGTGCAGCACACCTTTCGTCGCGCCGGCGCTCGTCACGTACGCGCACCCGCCAAGGAACCCGGGCAAATGCTGATCAGATCCACGAGTTAATCGAAACTGAAAGGTGACTCACGCAGGGTTGAGGTAGAGGCTGCAGTGGGAGGATATATCAAAGACGGACTATAGATACATTGGAAGATAAGATACATTCGTATCAAGCCAGATGCATTCGGCCGAATGTATCTGCTCTCAGCCGAATGCATCTGGCTTCCTATTTTTGGAATGAATCGAGCTTGGCAACGGCTGCCGGCGCTCCGGCAGTTTCGCCACCTTTCTCTCTCTTACCACCACCCCATCGGGCACCATCATCGACGTTCACCGCCGTCCCGTGCGACGTACACGGTCCGATGCGCACCGTTCTGAATGGTTTCAGGACGAGAATTGAGGTACGCTGCGAGTGTTGGACCTGTTTTACATCTGTCAATGAGATTGGTGCTCACATATCAGTCGTGGGGAGGGCAGAGCAGCGATTCTATTGGCGCCAACGTGGCGGCACGATTTCTCTCATATTACGACGACCCCTATTTGTCCCTTGCAGTTCAGGTGCGTGAGTTAAGATTCGGCGGCATCTTGGTGGCATCACTGATTTTCTTTCGGTACAACGCGCACGCGCGCGCACCTGTCCTGTACTCAACACATGCGCGGGCCTTTCGCAGCATCTCCAATCGTCGCAGCGATGGACATGCCCGTGCATCGGCCTCCGCCCATGTACACTATGCCCGGGTATCCCCCCTTTCCATCGCCGTTCCCTGGGTATGGCGTGTACACTCCAGGCCCCTACAACTCACAGGGTGAATTCATACCCGGCCCGCCCTCCACTGATCCACGAGCATCACCATCAGCGCCGACGCGGCCCGCCACTTCTTCGTCTGCTGAGTCCGGTATTCCGGTTCAAGATTCGGCCTTCGATCGATCAGCTTCCGACCCATACAGCTACCCGATGACACAAATGTGTGTTGCCCAGTCTTTAAATGTGATAATCTAATTTTTTATCTGCGGTCAACTTTATACGGCACTGTCTCGCATTAGAAACCGAACACATGCAAGACTTCTGTTTCGACCCGGAGAAATCTTGACTACCAATGTAACATATCATGAGATTTTAGTTTAGATAATATACTTATCTTGCATTCTTGCCTGCCGGAGCGAAGCGGAGGCTTATCTTGTGTTGGAGTTAGGCAATTCGGCATCTTGGAGAAGGTGCTGGAAAGCTGACTGCTCCGCAGCTGGCTTAGTGATCCGGCTGAAGGGTTGACCGAAGAACTGAACTTCCGGGAACTTTCTAGATAAATTAGTTACAATAGTATAAATACTCGGATGAGGAAGAGATCCTTATCAGCTTCTAAAATCTGGTCTAACAACCAATTCTGCAATCTTACTAGATAATAACAACAACACAGACCGTGATGGTATCGGCACCCGGCTGCCATTCTTCCGGGATTTGCTTTCGGATAAGCTGGTGGCAGGTGCAGATGCGATCCGAAGCCTCACAGATTGGTCGGACAGCGTTGTAGTTGACCCCTGGGGGGGGTAGGAAAACGAGTACGAATAAAACTTGGGACGGCGCAAAAATCATATTTTAGGCCCTATACGCGAACCGGTTTATAAACATGTTTATAAACAGCCTGTTTATGAACCAAAAAATAAAACTGTTTATAATCCCCTCAGGAATTATAAGTAAACAAGACCCTAATGTGCGGGAGGAGCGCGTGTCACATACGTGACCGGCGGGGATCGATGACAAATTTAGATTACGCAGACCTGCCAAACAGTTTATAGGCGTGTTTTGGACTCCCCCTCGAGGTGTGGGAGAAAGAAATATGAATATCTCCACCAAAATTGAATGGAAAAATAGGTGTGAGCTACCCATATCAAAAAATTCATGGTGCAAATGAGATTTCCCAAAAACAGAACGGTCCGAACTCTTGGGAAAGTGTTAATGATGCAACAAGGAAAGATGAGTGGTTTTTGGAGCATCTTGGTTGAAGGCACTATTCTGTGGCCAATATTTGGGTGCTTGCGCTGTATTTTTGTGGGTAGGGGTACTTGGATAGATGGAATAGAGTAGTGTAATTGTTTGAAAGAACAATTTTTGGGCGAGAATGAACTAGGGCTGCGAGCGGAAACCATCCATAGCTGTTCTCTCACCAGATGTACTATTTGGGACCAGCCTGGCGACCCTACCTAGTTGGCCACTTGGGAGCAAGAAGCCCAGGGCTTGATAATTATGACTGGGCATAATGTACAAACAGAGTACAACCTCAAACGAATATTCGGACCAAATTTCCGCCGAAAGTGATGGGTTGCTCGAAGGCTACGGCATCGTGGATCGGGATCCGAAGCGTGGGGACATCAATTTCTTGCCATCGCCATTTCTCCACCATTTCTTCGTCGATCCACGACCTTTGAGGCCCGTTCTGATCCCCCGATGCTGGGCCTCTCTCTGTGATGCTACTGCATGGTAATAGGCCGAACTACCTTTCTTAACACACTCAGGAAAGCACAATTGCTTTTTTGGGTCAGCCATGCTGGCCACTGTCGCGGTACATGATACCGCTGTGCCATTGGTCTGGAACCTTACACAGGACTTTTTACTATACAATCCTTAGTTTTGAGAGGTATCTCGAGATTTTATCCATTCATTTCTGATCGTTCTGCAGGCCATTATCTCAAATCACCCAATTTTAGTCTCGCTAATAGTCAGATTTTTTGAAGGAGCTGCCAGCATCTTGGAATGGAGTTGAGCATTCAGTTACGTCTCAATCCTTCCCATTAAGTAACCTGGATCATAATCTGGTCCATCTCGGCTTTTTTCTGAGTTGCAGAACACTCGTTCATCTCACGGCCCCAATTTTGAGGGTTCCCCCTCAATCGGAAGCAGGTATTCCAATCATTCCTATAGCTCATATCTATACCAGAACTATTTGAAATAGTGAATACAGCCTCTATCCATGATTACAAGTGCAGGCAACCGCCATTTGAGAGCTCAATACATTACTTGGCGGGTGGCCAACTACCCTGTTGTTTGGCCATGTGGGACCGCCGATCAAAATAATTTCACTACGGATTCAAATCTTCGAATATTTCGGTGCCGGTGTACTCAAACTCTTTGCAGGATGCATGCGTTCGTTATGACATTGTTTGGGTGGGACCGGCCCCCGGAAAAGATGAGGGTTGGGGTATAAATGCTCAAGGCACCAGCTTCCTGGTCAAATATAGTACCTGATGCTGGCCTTCCGACTTCCAATGGTGTTCTCCAATTCTAATTTTGGTGGTGTACACGTCGACAAGTTCAAGGTTTAGGTTGATAGACTAGAAATTCCTCTCAAAGCCTTGATTCAGCAAGAGCCAATAATCTCGTCGCCTCTCTCATGTTCAGCTGTCATACAACAATTCCGCTATCTACAGATCTCAGATCAAGCCGGGTTTCTTTTCTTCGCTATCTGCTCCAGAGTCCTGCAACGTGGCCTGGGGAGTCGGTAGCTCTACTTGGGGGATTTCATCCAATCTCTGCACCATGCCGAGCGTCTGGAGCTTTTTGTCAGTCTTTACGACTTCCTTCTTCTGCTCTGAGCGCTCGAACAGCGGCCGTGCGGCCTCCCACATTTCTCTTGCCCTACCGGGGTCTCCACACCGCACATACACATCACCAATTGTGCACATGCATTCGGCTCTGCTCTGATGCACGTCCATCTGTGTGAAACCCTCCAACGCGATTGTCGAAACGGTCAGTGCTGTATCGTCTGCGCCTTGTCCCACGAGCACATCTCCAAGGCGCTGCAATGCCTGGTGTACCATCAGCTGACTCCGCACCTGTGGGCGTAAAGTGTATGCGAGGAAAACAGTGGCCCATCGCCCGCATTCCGTGTCGGTATGCACAGGGTTTTTTAAGTCCGCCAGCCTCGTAAGGCAATAGCATGCTATTTCGTCGTCGCTTTCGCATGTGGCAGCAAAAAGCCGCATGTACTCGGCTCTTGCCCCCATCGCGTCTCCCTCGCGAAGCAGCAGCTCCGCATAGCAATGCTCGCACAAGGAGACGCCACGTGTATTGTGTGCATTTCGGAAGGCCGTCATCGCAGCATTGAGATTGCGAGACACAATATTCGTGCCAGCACCAGTCACCATGTCAAGGAATGCGATGTTTAGCAGGGCATCTGCATGTGAGATAGGAGAGAGGATGGCAGATGTACTGCATAGGATTGCCTCTTGAATACGCCGCCCGTGGGAATACTCGGTCTTCAGCTGGTATAAATCTGCCTCAATGCTCATCAGCTTATTTTCCATGCATCCACCTTGCAGCCCTGCTCGGAAAACCAGCTCCTTTCCTTCCTCCAGTAGCTGCATGCAGTGGCTGAAGTCTCCCAGCGATGAATAACAAACAGCCTGCAGTTGGATTCCTCTGAGCTCGCCCCTGATGTTCCCCGATGCACGAGCGATTCTGTATATCTCTCGGCCCAGCTGTAGACCTCTGGGATAATTGCCGCGATTCCATTCCATTAAGCCCAAGCCACACAATGAGTGGATTTTAACTGCGTCTTCTGATGCCACGGTAAGCCCACGCAAGTAAAAGTCTTCTGCGTTTTTGAGATCACGGTAACAATCGAGGTAATATGCCGCTATTGCAATCAAGAGTCGAGCTGCAAGTACACATGCAATTCAGAAGATTTGTCAATATGCCAAGTCCATGTATTCACCTTCCCCGTCACGATCTTGGATTAGGCGAAAATGTTCTATAGCTTTGTCTATGGCTACTTCCGGATTGGGAAGGATGTAGAAGTTCCTAGACTCAAACGCTTCAGTGATAAACCGCCCGTGAAGCTCATGGTCATCCATTCCTGAGAGGATTTCTGGCAGACGCAGCATGAGTGGGGTGAGCCCTCGATTCATCGCTATACTGAAGTCATTGAGCATAGTTACGCCTAGGATGGACTCCCTGAGGTCAGGATGATCTGCATCCAATCCCTGTAGCAGGATATTGTGCAAATTTCCCAGATTTGAGACAAGGCGGGAACCAGGTCGACCACAATGGAAGAAGCATGCTGCCAGGTATTGCAGAGTTTGAGAAGATCAATGAGATATTTTTGCAACGGTCGCACCAATTGCAGGGAGGGCGGCCATGTGGTTTGGATATACTCCCGAATTGGTGCCAACACTTTAAATCGTCCAGCATGGTCAATGTATGCAAGTGAAGTGCGGACCAGTGTTGTTTTACAATCAGGAATATCCTGGATTGGTATATTGCTTTGAATCAGGTCAAGGTCAGAAATGCCGTCAGAGAGGAGCGCCATCAGACTGAGTAGCTCTGCTGCATGAGGTGAAGAGATCATACGAGGACTTGAAAGGGAAAGTGTAATGGAAATATCCAGGTTTGATCGTTTATCGTAACCAGCAGAGAGAAGGGCAGTCTTCTCCAAGTTCCAACGCTCCATGGTGTCTTGGCACCCAAAAGAGGCCGCAACTCCAGCAAGTAGCTGAACCGCGAGAGGTATGTTGTCTGCAATTTCCAAGAGCTGATCCACTTCTGAATCATCATGAATTTCGTCCGCAATTTCGATAAAGGTTTGGCGGGCAGCCGCTCGATCCAAAGGCATCAAGGGACATAGGAATGGATGGGTCCACTGGACCTTCCCAGGTCTCTCCGCTCCACGCATTGTAACCTGGAAGGCATGGTGAAAACGAGTACATCGAGGTATAAAGGGGGACATTCCAGCAGCGCTACATGTCGGATATCAGCTAAGAGTGCAAGGAATTTTTCCACTTTTGCCCGACCTTCCACTGTTTCCCATGGTGTCTCAAAGTTATCCAAAATCATTAGACATGACTGTCCAGCAGACAGCAGGGCAATCACAGCTCTCTCCAATGTGCTGGAGGTATCAAGCCCAAGATGGGAACCAATTATTGCAACGAGAGAATCCCTCGTTTGAGCAGACTCGCAGGAGATGAAGTAACGAGTTTGGTATTTATTAGCGACTTTCGGATGATGAAGGGCAGCCATCGCCAATGTTGTCTTTCCCATTCCACCTGGGCCTAATATTGCGACCCGTGCTGGATCTACGCAAAGTATTTTAACGAGATCTTCCAGCTCAGACTCCCGGCCGTGAAAGATTTTAGGGGAGGCAGGCAGCAACGAGAATGATCCGGAGCTGTCAGACACACAAATAAGCAAGGTACTTCCTTTTAGTTGAGAATGGTTCACCTGGCATTCAAGGCACTTCGTCCAATCTGAGTAGTGATGTCAGAGAGCGAAAATCTAATGAAACATGCCCACCGAAGACATGGTGTCAAATGAGCTACTCTGGGATGAAATCATTTCGAGCAGCTCCTGATGGCGTATCTCTGTGTCAATATTAAACTCGACAAGAGCAGTAGCGAATCCAGCTCCTTGTTTTGACTTTCAAACATCTCATTAGATTTTGCTGCTACAGCAGGAGTTGAGAACTGACAGTAAAAATTGCCAACAATGCCTTCAATTCTGTCTCACAAGTATCCAATTGGGCAGTGATTTCACCTTGCTTGAAAAGGCGCCTGAATGTTCCAAGCTCTCGTTGGGATCTCAAACATGAATCAAGTTTTTGGAGAGTGCTGTCAATGGAGATAAAATGAACAGACACTGCCAAACTCAGAGATCGACAAGACTTACCCAGCATATTGTGCGATCTGGTCAAGCATCTTCGGAGCCTGGATGTCGTCTGAGTGAATTGACAGGCTCATAAGTGCACAGAGCGAGTGGTGAATCTCTTCCACAATACGAAAGCATCTTTCCCGTTGAAACCTGGTATTCTGCATTTCCCATTAAGCGACAGAGCGCAAGAAAGGAGGAATTGCAAACCTGCACCATAGGGATGATTGTCAAAGTGATTGTGCAAACTCTGCCAAGAAAGGGAATCTGTGATGCAGTCACGACATCCTGCAATGCATTTGCCGCGACTGCAGTGTATTCGAAAATCCTGTCAATTGTAGCAGGGGAGGTGGGTGGCATCGCAGGAAAGTCTCTGGTGACACCCAATCTTCGTCCCATTATATATCTGCCACGATATTTTCGATGCGGTGCAGATCCCGAGTACGATCCTTCTAGCCACCGTCACGTGAGAGAGCTGACATTAAGCCAACATCTCGGAGGGCTCTGTGAGCAAATTATACCTGCAACTCACACACGCATCGAGGTAAATATATCCTATACATGGCACGAGGGAGAGTTGCCGTCTAAATGCACATATTCCATGTAGATTGGACGCCAAAGGACTCTCCCAGAGCCAAGCCCTTGAACAAGAAGATACTCGTACCTCGGTTTGTTGAAACACAGAGAACGGACCGCCCTGATTTACACTTCTTCTCCCCGTTTTTCGTGGTCAAAGCCAAGATAACGGTAGCTCTGGGGAGAGGAAAGCAATGCACAGACCCAATGATCATCGGGGGTTATGATCTATCAAAGCCGGCAGACCATCAAACGAGGTAGGAATTGAGCATGAAAGTAAGAAGCATTCCTGAACAGATGCATAATCAGTGTAGCCATGATGGGGGCCATGAGGTATCAAAGCGTGCAGACCATCAAACGAGGTTCAAGTTGAACATGAAACGAAGAAGCATTTCCCGACAGAGTGACAATTAGTATAGGTGCCTGATGTAAGTATCAGCTCGCCTCACTGTCTCACGCCGCCAAGATGTGGAGAGAATCTCTCGGTTGCAATCGATTAGGGTAAAGGTGGAAGGTTGGGTCACGCTGGTGGGGTCCGACAAGGGTCTGGTGAAAGATTGGATTCATCTGTTGTCCTACTAGTATGCATTTCTGACGCAGAGAAGGCGAGGCATGGAAAATGTGGTTAGTTAGGGAGCTGAGAGCCTCTATTTGCGGAGTTGGAATGAACCGGAGGCTATCAGAATGGATGGCGGCTGTGTATCATTGTCCGTAGGTGAGATTTTGAGCCCCAAAGATAGATTTATGTAGCTTAATTATGAACACCAGCGTCCCGATCAGCCCGTTCATTACAATGCGATGATTTGGGGACTGAAAAATCTATGGTATGTTACTGACACCGTGTGATATGGAAGACTAAGGAGGCGCCCGAAAGTCGCGTGGATCCAAATATCTTGATTGCTGGTCTTTTCTGAACCGGCGATGGTAGCTGCACATCATCCCCTTTTCATCATCCGCAACTATCCAACTCGTGGATGGCGACTGAGTCTCGGGAACGGTGAGAGCAACGTGTGAGAAGCCTATGGATCCTTCGAATACTGTGCGTGAGGTACGATGTGAAGTAGTCGACCGATTCGACAAGGAACAGAAGTCCCCGAGAATTTCGGTCGCTCACGGTGACTGTGGTCAGCATCGCTCTTCCAGGTACGATTCAGAACAAAGTGCCGTGATAGAAACGGTGCAAAAGATCCTTGAAGCGGAGAAGGAAACGGAGGCAGAAAGACAGACGAGCAAACAAGCGCCAGCGTTTGATCGAAAAGGCGCCCATGTCCCGATTAGCACTTCCCGGCGTGCAAGGCAATGTGTCGAAAAATTGGATTTCATTCGAAAGTATGTAAAAAAGTAAATACAAAAGATAAGGAAGGAGAGAGTTCATTGGGTGATACAGTCACTATGAAGCCAGCTAAGTATGATTTTCAACCTGACTCAGGTTGAATAATTGCTTTCAACCTATTGGCGGCTGATTGTAGGTTGAGTTGGTTCAACCTAAAATTTAGGATGGTTATTAGAGAGGTTGCGCAAAAGCGGCATGAGCCGCATGCGGCTTTTGGCCATTGCACAAAACCGCGTGGAAAAATCGACTTCCTGCTGGTGTGTGTTCACTCTTCTGATTCTGAAGTCACCTGAGATGAAAGAGAGTTAGTCGGAGGTGGGGGAGCCTCCTCGGCACTGCCCTGACACATGACAGATATGGGAGTGTGGGACCGATGTTAGTGGAATGATGTGCCGGAAATGCGGCCTCCCACGCCTGCAGAATCAATGTGTATTATTTTCTAAAATTGGGTGTGTGTTTAAAGGGACAAGGGATGGTATTGAGCAAAAAGAATGGATGAAAGTGTTTGAAAAACTCAGGAACCCTTGCGGCTTTGCGCAATGGCCAAAAGCGGCATGCGGTTCATGCGGCTTTTGCGCAACCTGTCTATTAACCTTCCGATTTCAACCTAACATTGACTCATATTAATGCGGTCGGGCGCGGGATCCTAAAGAGCTGAAAATCAACCTATATTGAGCTCAACCTATCTTGTACTGAAAGTCATACATATCCATCGAATTGTTAAATTTTGGGACATCAACAAAACGAGAGTACGGAGCTTTTACATCAATTTGCATGGCCTAGTAACATATATGTGGTCAAGTATTGTTCTCACCAACCCATTCTGCCCGCGCCAGAACACCGCTTCGATCTATAACTGCCCACTCGTTACTGACATCCTTCACGCGTCCCACCAGCGATTGCACTGTTATGATGTCAATAACGTCCAGGGCTCCGGCCCGTGAGTAGAAGTGAACATCGAGCCCAGAGAGATCACGGTCTTCAGGCTCCAAAACGCAGGTGCGAATAGCCGCAAGGATGTAAGTGGTAGCGCCGTCAGTGTCAAGTGCGCGAAAAGCGTCAGAGAGATGGATACGGTAAATGTGTTCCAGTTGGCCGTAGAATGTTTCAAGCTGGAAATCTTCTTCACGATTCCGATATAGGGCAATTTGGTCAACCAACATTTCGTACTGTTGAAATTTCTAAAACAGATGAGCCAATGGCAAGAGTGAGATATAGGTACAGACAAACCCGAACGTAGGTCGCGTCGCGGCTGTCTTCGGCAAGGATGCCCACAGAACAGGACCGCATTGTGTCTTCGGCCTCGGAATCAATACGGCGCACCTTGCCCCATTCTTCAATAACCGCGTCTTTGAGAGCTTTAGTGATCGATCCAATTTTACTACCTGTTCTCGTGGAAAGAGCTATCGCAATTGAACGAATAGTGTTCGTGTTGGGTCGAATAGGAGACTTTGGGGGCAAGAGGATGAAGGTGGGATCTGTAGGACGAATGAGCAATTAACACGAGCAGCAAATTAGCGAATGACTCACAATCAGGGTCAGAGAAGGAACATTGAGGATCGACAGCAGGAGCCGTTGTAGAAGAAGGGTTGGTCCGGGGGGTAGACCTGAGTGGTGAGGGTCGTGTATACACCCTCGGCTGCTCACTTGAAACAGTAAATGTATAATAGGTAACGGTAATAGGACTTAGCTTTGGAAAGTAACTCGGTGACTCCCTGACCCGTCTCTAGGCCACTTGTGCTCGGTAAGATAGACTAGAGAAGCTCAGATTTCGGACAGAGATGTGGGTGCGTCACCAGAGCCCCTGGAGACGAAATACAGACATTCTGCTGTTTAAGAGTCCATGGTAAAAATAAAATAAAATGACCGTACCAGAAGCTAACCAACTCGTAAAACCCAAACCAACCGGGTAGTGCACAAAGACAATATAGGGAAACGACATTCCCCGTTAAACACCTGCTTTTGGTTGACCAGACCTCCAGCTTGTTGATCCCAGGTTCACTCTGAGTTGGCCGAGTCGTCCGAGAGGGTGTCGCAACCAGCAGGTGTACAACATGAGCGGTAGGTAAAAGAGAAACTGAGGGAAGAGGATAATAAGTATCGATCATGAGAATGCGTGTATGGGATCGAGGAAAGTGGGATAAAAGAATAATGCGCCATCCGACCCTTCAGTCTGGTATAATCGCGTGGAGGAACATCTGGTCAAGTTATTGAACACGGACATGTGATCGTCCTAAGTGCGTGAGCTTTGTGCACAGCGAGAGGTATTTGGCCGAGGTACGAATAATCTGTAACAATTGGGATGGAGGAGAGGAATAGATGAGTTGTTCACAAGTAGAGGTAGTTGAGAGAAAATGGGTGGCTGTTATCGCCCGAGAGGAGCTCAATCGCAATTCCTTGTGAGGTAATCGCTACGAGCGTGCCGGATGGCACTTCCACACCGTCAAGGATAGTTCATTGTAAACGGTCTTAATCTAGGTCAGTTGAGCGACTTCCACCAGATATCTATCAATTGATGCCCAGGGAAATCTGCGACTCCAAATTCCCGGCTGAATACTGCCGCAGAAGCGTTCCATTGGAAACACCCAGTAGCACCACACGGGCCCACAAAACTTGATCCCGGCGGCGATGTGGAGTAGAGCGTGGATGGTCAGAGGGCAAACACCCATACGGCTAACATCGTACTGAAAATAAATCCTGAACAAAGATTAATGCCGGTACCAACGAACGTAAAACTATTGCCGTAACATACCTTTCGTACTCTTCAACCCACGCAATGAAACCCGTTCGCAGAGTCTCGATCTCTTCATCCGTGATCTCGAACTGCATACACAGGTTCAAGAGACGGACCAGTTGAACAAAGTGGCGGTAATATTTGGGGCGCTTGAAGCGACGTCGCAGCAGTACAGGGCCTGGATAGAGAGTCCAGAAGGACCACATCTCGGCCGATACATTGGGGCGGTCCTTTGCAATGCTCGGGATACGGCTTCCATACGCAGAAGGGATTGTATCCGAAGCGGCAGAAGTACTGGCTGCCACAGCCTCCCAGACACCCTTGCCCAGCTCGTATTCCTCGGAACCTCCATCCAACTTCTTGAATTCGCCCGTCCACAACAAAGTCAGGTTCTTGACGAGGTTCTCCCAGATTAGGTGCATGAAATCGTAAGGAAAGGAGTTGGGGAATGATAAGGAGTGAAGATACGATAGAATCGGAACACCTTTGACGCCGGATTTTTTGGCGCGGTGTTCTGCCTCGGCGGTTGTTATCGCGGCCTCGACCTCCTTGCCTTGGGAGATTATTTCCTGTTGAGTACGCAGCGGCAAGTTATCTGGATCGTATTTTTTGATAGCCGTGGGATCTGCCTGTACGTCGGGATGGCAGGCTGCCAACAGTTTTTCAGCAGGCCTTCATCAGCGGGGATGTCAAGCCCGGCCGTACACTAGGCCTATTTACAAAGGACTAGATATTGCGCAAGCCAGCTCCGATATTTGGAACAAATGCTACATTTGTCTGCGGCCTATCGGTTCTTTGCCCACTCGCACAATCCTCCAACTTGATTGATATCATACCGATACTGGTGCAGCAGCACCAGCTAACCCGGTGTTTTGTATTATCTCCTATAGCCTGCAGCAGCAGAAACGGCCCAGATGCACGGTGTTGGAACCATTCCAACACCTGTGCAGCAACACCAGCCAGCCGTGTTTTGTATTATCTCCTAAATGTTAGAATAATATATATATATTGTGTAACAGCCCAGATGCACGGTGTCGGAACCATTCCGACACTGGTGCAGGAGCATCGGCTAACCTGGTGTTTTGTATTATCAGCAGCAATGTTAGAATAAAAATATTTATTATATAGGAACCCAGATGCACGGTGTCGGAACCATTCCGACACCGGTGCAGCAGCACCAGCCTATTAACCCCGAGTATCCTATCTTTGTAAGTCCAACCACTCAATCGCGGTTGCTGCCGACTAATCACCTGTCCAGGAAATTCTGGCTGACGAGTTTCGGGCGGGGTGGCTTTCCCCAGAAGTCGCCCATTACTTCTTCAACTCCACCCGCTCTCTCATCGCGCACTTGCCTTCCGAGGTGCGCAACCCTGCCTGGTCCCACGGAATCATTCCAGAGGATCCCAAACATGTAATTGCCTCCCTTATCCGCGATACACATATATCCAACTAAATTGATTTTTCCTAGTCTGGCCGGTTTTTCGCGTGTACTTTCGTTATTCCCCGTGGTCCCCACAAAGATCTATCGTTGGAGCCATATCCGGTCATGGATATGGCTGCTCCTGATCCTATGTGGAACTGGTGGCGGCGGTTACAGGAGTACCCAAGACCGGTCGAAGCTGACCCCTCACTCCCCTTCTATCTCGAGTTTGTGTGCGGGGACCTATTCCCCACATTACGTGCCTACGACACCCCCTTTGCTGTCGCCCGCACCCGGTCCAGCGACACCTCCAGCGCAGACTGGACCTTCCGTGATTGCCTCATCGAGCTTCGACATTTGCCTGTGGCACGGCAGCGCTGGGAATGGACCTTCCGTGGCCCACGAGACATCCACGGTTGCTCCGCCGCCTCCCGATACCAGTGAGATGCAGGTTGACTCGGAGAAGCTGCCTCCTGCAGATACTCAGGCATGTGCGGAAGCTCCTGATACTCCCGTACCTCGTGTATGTATCATTTTCTCCGCTTCTCTTTATTGATCCTAACTTCTTTTCAGTGGGGCCCTCATCGAGCTGCCGCTCGAGGCAAGAAAACCCCCCGCTGAGGTGCGCAACCCGCGCATCCTGCTCCTGTATGTTTTTCTCTTCTTCCCCTTTTCTTTTCCATTTTCTCACTTCCTGTAGTCTTTTGACTCCAAGGGACGACCTCTGATCAAACTGAAGTCGTCCCGGAAGTCGTCTACACCACCTGCCTCGGAAGCATTCAACAAGGAAGGTGAGGAGGAGAAGGAGGAGGAGGAGGAGGAGGAGGAGGAGCCGGCGCGCCCAGCGAAACATCAACGGACAAGCTCCAGCGCGCCCAAACGCAAGGGTAAGGCCAAGGCCAAGGCTGATACGCCCACACCCTCCTCGAGCTCTTCCAATTTCCCCCCCACTGTCTACAAGACCCAGGGCAAGTCCAAGAAGGCCGAGCTGCTCGCGTACATTCCTCCCTGACCTGTCCCAACCATGGACAGATCGATTTCCTCTCGCGCCACGCTGCACGCGCTCAATGGTCGACTCCTCCAGTCTAGGAGAGTTCGAATTGGCCGAACGAGGATGAAGCTGGACCGTCAGGGTCGAAGTAGCGCGATAGATATAGGAATTTACGGGACGGATGGACCAATCGCGATTGCCAGAAAATGACGAACTTTTACTGTACAATATTTCTATACAAGTTTTGTTAACCTGCCGAAGAATTCGAGTAATTAACCTGTCTCTTTTTGTTGAGAAATCTCTAAGTCCTGAGCAAACCGTTCAATTTTCAAACAAAATGCTTTTGGCGACCCGTATCTATCTCGTATCTCCCATCATCTCACGCAAAGACTCCACTCCTTTGGGTCCGGATCACCCAGTACTCGAATATGCATAAAAGGAGAGCAACTGCAATTACTTTCTTTTTGAAACATGGAGATGTCCCACTTTGTTCCTGACTACGATCCCCTTCGTTATTCTCTTTGCGAGGAATCTTGGCCCACTTTGCCACCTCGTCCAACTTTTTAAGATGCCCTAGTACCCAACCTGAACATACTGTTCCAGTTACACCCGATGCGTCGACTCTAAACAAGTTAATCACGGATAGTCCTGACATAGTCTCTCTAGGACAGTTCCTGCAACTCTTGCCTAGGTGGTTCTACTACATGCACCTTTGTTCGCTGGAAGGTCCTGTGCTTCCCTTGCATCGTTCATTTAAATCACGAGCACTGCTCCCTTTGCAGTCGCAAAGCCTTTTGCTTGCACCTGGCTTGTTATCGCGATATCCAAACTGCGTTACTTCCTGACAAAGGCGAGCAGCTCCTTATTTCCTCTCTGCCTATTTCGCATCTTCCACGATAGATTGTGATGCCTTGATCAATCAATTCTGTTCAGATTGCGCCGCCGCATTTTATCTTTGGGACAACGCTCCCATTCCAGTTGGATCTTTCTTTGCAAAAGGCTTCGCAGAATTCATCCGACCTCTCCCCATGACGCATGCCTTAACCAGCTTTGATTTGTTGAAGGAGATCTTTAACATTCCACCTTTTTTGATCGAAAGACTCCATTATCTGGTCTTTAGACGCACCCTGGAGTAGATTATCTAGTAATTGTACTCCTTTTGTCGCTATCATGTGTAGAGTTTATAGCACCTGATGCCTTGAATCGAAATTATAACATCTTTCAACGTATAATGATCGATCTTTAGTATCCGCGGAAGCTCTTCCATCATGATTTTCCATCGGATAACATGCCTTCTAAGGTCTGGCCCGTATGCCTACGTGGTCCGAATCGCTTAGCGCCTCTTTCCCGCTTAGATGGACCAAGTTTCTTTCCATTTTAGGCATTTTTGATCCCCGTGACTAGGACAGTCGCGGCAGCCTCCATTCTCGTCCGTTTGCCTTGTCTATGGGCTCATCCGCTGCGCATATCAAATACGCAGTGGATGGCATCCTCAGAATATTTTATACGGGGTTTAGGATTGTTAGAGATGCGACCTAGCAAGAATTTCATCTTTTTTTGTGTCGATCTTTTAATAGGACACTTGTTCTGGGCTCAGTTCTTCATCTTTCTGGGTGCTTATAGGCTCATTTTCTCCGCGTTTCAGATACGCAGGGAATAGCCTCCTCAGAATCTCAATGTAGGCCCACAGGGAGGTATCTGAGCGCACAATATTGATGATACTCGGCATTACCAAAAGTAACCGGGCACTCCGGAACAGTTTACCCCGCACCCCGTGCCTTGCATATTGATAGCCAGATTGTCTGTGGTTCATGGAACCATGCTCCTTGACATATATATGACAAAATCGAAGACAATTGTGGTTTCTATGCCCTAACAACTGGTGTTTATTTGAAAGTTGGAGTAAAAGGATGACTTTCCAACACATGAAGCAGCTACAATTAATCATGGCCCCAATTTTTCGTGGGGGCTTGATTAAATCCGGGCCCCAATTCTTGGGGCCGCTATTTTCTCGATTAATCCTACTTTAATCCTGTCATATATACACAATACAATGTATTTTACCCGCATGGTAGAGTACAATGACCTGTAACCAACATTCAGAAAATTCGGAGGTAATAAAGTGTTTGTGCTGCAGCCATTGGAGCCATCAGATGGCTGTTTTGCGTTACGCAAACTGATGGCTGATGGCTCCAATGGCTTCGGCATCTACCTTGATTTTGGGGTTTATTGAGCTCCTTCCAAGTCTTCAAAGCCACATACATTGGAATGGTCAGGTGGTAAGGTCAACATTCCGAATTTAATCCAAGATTGCCGAATTTGGCCAGAATTGGAGTTGTCATGCAGTGAGCACTCAGCGCACTGGGTTCAGATACATCCATCTATACTCTCATTACCATCATTCTAACACGGAAGTTGGAATTAATTCCCTTGACCAGCCATTCATCAGCCATTAGTCATCAGTTTGCGCAACGCAGAACGGCCATCTGATGGCCCCAATGGCTGCAGCGCAAACAGGCTAATATCTCACTTGAGTCGACTTACATAGATGGCATCAGTTACCGCCAGATTCACCGGTTTCTTCAAGTTGAACCAAGTCAAGTCTAAGGAAGTACTTAGAATCTGCTTTACCAAATGGTTTGGAGGTATTGAGAGGGAGTCCGTAAAAAGTAACTTATGAAAAGTAACTTGTGCGGAACTTGCCCCTTTCGGCAGGTGTGCTGCAAGTTAACTTAAGTTTTCCCATGGGCTGCAAAATCAACTTGCACTAACTTGGCGGGTTGCCTACCTGTCTTATCTCTAAATCTTGCAGAAAACCATTTCAAACCCATTCTATTTTCCATATAAGCAAACAAAGGCTTGTGTCGGCATAAATTGGCACTAGTTGGTTCAGTTCTTGTCGGAAGGAGCTTATTTCTTGATATGAGGTACTTCGACATGTAAGAAACAATGTGATAGAGCCAGAAGTACCGATATTTCCTACCTGCCTTGTCCCTACCCTGTTTGACAGTAATCTGTATTACCAAGGCAGAATTTTCTATAATCACCGGATTTTTGCACAGACAGTGAGTCCAAGTGTCGTATGGCACCTTTCAAACACTAAGCCCTCATCCAGTCCCCAAAAAATGTGTGTTATATGGTAATCAGGTCGTGTTGCATGATGTAAGGCTTGTCACATCACGCTTACCGTAGGGTAAGTGTGATGTGACACCGGTGGTTTGCTTAGATGTGGTGACAGGCAACTGGCGGGCATCAAATGTCTCTTTGCGCTTGTTTGTACCGCCCGCCAAGCGGCTGATTTCGATGGCAAATTCACCTTTGGTGCCTAGGACTATTCTGCGCGCCAGCGTGACTCTCATTATCAGAAATTCATGTTCTCCCACGCAGCCGTTCCCGCAAAATTATGGGAACGAAATTAAATAAAATTGCAGGAATGGCTGTGCGGGAGAACATAAATTTCTGATCATGAGAGTTGCACTAGCACGCAGAATAGTCTTAGCGTACATCCTTACCCGCCGCTCTACTTCCATCTCTTTGCCACCACTTGCCACTTGCCTTTCCCTCACACCGCCTCACCACTCCAGGACCGAATAACTAGGCCGTCGTACTCGCACACCTCGTACGCACGGTCAATTGGGTAACTGCGTCTTCTCCGCTTCCCGCCACGCCGCCGAGGTCCTGCGCTCGACAAGCAATGGCGCCGGCAGGCAGAGAAGGAGTTTGAACGAGTGCAGTTTAAGGTGCGTGTCTCATCCCGTGTTCCTATCCACTCTATACCGCTCGTCGTGCGTCGTTCCCTGTCCTTGCTCGCTCTTGTGAATGCGAGTTTGTCGACGCAGGTCGTTAACACTGCCCGAGTCGAGGAGGGGCCCCTCCTCAACTCAGGCAGCTCGAGTGAATCCACATCCTGCAAATGCACCTCATCCACTGTGTCCCATTCACCCCCGAGATCGAGTCCTTCCGTCAGCTCATCTTCGAGACCCTCACCCGCGGACTCGGAGATCTTTTGGATGTGTTACGGCCAATGGTGCTCGAGCTACCGGAGGCGTACAACATTTGTGGAGACGACGTGGATGAGGGAAGCAAGGAGCGGGGGTAATTTGTGCTGGGTGGCGCCAAACTACGGGGTACGTCTCAGTGCCCTAGTCTATTTTAGAGGATCTTAACACTGACGCCAGTCGCAGCCCCTCGCTCGCCTCTTAGCCGACCCCATAGGGGGAGGCAGAAGAGGAGGAGGAGCATGCGTTGGGGAGGCCTAAGGCGAATATCCCACGAGCGATGGCATCCTGAATCTCGTTATAGTGCGCATTTACCTTGCATTCTGGAACTTTCTGTTTTTTCATCTACCTTTGTGTCGTTTCGTTCGCTTTCCCTTCCCGTAAAGCAAAGACGCTGACGTGTAAGGACCCAAGTTCTCAACTGAGATGCGTCTTTCTGTGCGCATCCATCCAACATCCATCCGCCTTCTTCACATATCCCCATCCATCATTTCATCCTGGCCGGCTGTCACATGTTCAGCTGCGGTATCAGCCAGGGCGCCCTATGTATCTTTGGGTAGAATCAGAGCTCAGAATCTCAGATGTGACTGTGCTCTAGTGTCTTCTGAACCAGTGGCTGTGCTTTGTGCCCTCAAACATCACAACATCATGTCCACTCTCCAGAATTTTTTCACCATTTATTGTGGACTTTTTTCATCTTGGAAGGGTTCAAAGTGCAGCCACTGGTTCAGATGACGCTAGAGCACAGTCACATCTGAGATTCTGAGCTCTGATTCTACCCAAAGATACATAAGGTGGTCCCACTGCATTGGACACTTAAGTTTGGGTGGAACTTAAGTTCCGCGCTGCACTACTGTATAGGTAGCTGAAGCCCCTCTCCCATCATGCGCGCCACCGTGGAACTTGAGTCCCACAGCACCTTAAGTTCCCAACAGTTGCAGTAGCTGTGATTAAATTTTGACAAGAAATTGTACATCATGAAAATTAAATTTCTACACAAATTGCTATGAACTTCTCGGCTAACCAAATGGGGTCCCAAGATTAATCTTAGACTTAGAAGATTAAATCATGAAAATTAAATTTCTACACAAATTGCTATGAACTTCTCAGTCGAAACATATTGACAGAAGGCTTTCCACAGACGGCATCCGCCCTCGGGACCTTTATCCTGGCCATGACCCTATTCTCAGACATTCAGAAGAACTTCCAGGTAGCTGTTGACACTGTGGTAGGCACACATCGATGTGATTGTGGGAGAGCTTCTGTGCTAGCTGCCAGCTCTCCTTCTCGGTATACATGCTTTGTATCGCCCGTGGATGATATCAACTATATTTTTGTCCCTCAGGTGACCCGCACGCGCCAACCCAAGGCGATCACTATAACGGCAATCACCTACCCAAGGAAGCGGTAGTTCTTGGAAATAGTCGGTACGCGCATGGTGCTATTCCCAGCTCCGTCCCATTTTACTCTTCTCACGGCTGTGGTCCACAACCAGGAATTATACGGCCCCAACACAGACCTCTTCATCCCGGAACACTGGTTGACTCCCTATGGACAAATCAACACGGCCATGTGGGAGCCTGGCGTTGCCTCGGTTATAGTAGATGAGTGTGTCCTGCGAACCCCAATCTCATGATACAGATACATACTTGAGATCGCTGACCGGAGATCCGTAGGGCAAAGACATGGGCAGTGTGGAATCTGCATCGCCTCCATCCGCGTTGGACATCTCGATGAGCGTGAACGAGGCTAAATTTCCGATCGAGCCATCGGGGGAATATCCTTCTTCTATGCGTTGGTATGTTGTGTCTTTTCCTCTTTTTCTTTAGTTTCACTGGTTCCAGACTCTTATGAGAGGTTCCCAATTTGGGATGTCATAAGACGCTGGTCACGAGACTAAAAGAGGAGTGGCCTCGAGGATGCCTTGTGGCTGAAGCCTGAGCATCCTCTTCCTCCAATTCCTCCACCCCATGGGCGCGTACAACTCCGAACCTGACTTCATCTGCGACAGCGCCGCCTCGGTCGCCGCAGCTGTCTCCATCCTCCGAGCTCAGCCGAGTTTGGCGATTACATGCCAAGGATACGATCTCGGCTATAAGGACGGCTCTGCTTGTATCCTCTCTTTCGCCACCATCGAGCGTCCATCTCAAGTGTTCCACTTCGATCTCATCACCCTCAATCGCGCTACCCTTCAGCCGCTCTTCAACATCCTCCAGTCCTCGTCGGTGACCAAGGCGGTATTCGACGGACGTCTGATCGCGTCGGCACTCCTGCACGAATGTGGTGTAGAGCTGGTCAACACACTCGATATGCAGCTCGCGGATGTCACCTCCCGCAGCCTCCGTGGAGAATGTTCGGAGAGGCAACTTAGCCGACTCTCAGATATAGACCACGTCAGTGGTCTTTTTTCACTAGACATCATCCCGCGGAGCACTGTTCATGCCCACCCGGAGTGGTATCAGTCGCTCTTTCGTCTCAACGAGGCGGAGGTATGCACGAAGGAGCACGGCATTCGAGTTGGGAGCAGCGATTGGCGCCGTCTGAGTACGTCTTCCTCTTCGACCTCTTTTCTTTCTTGATATAATATCTGTGACTAATCTACCTTCCGACAGTTGAGAATACCGCAGAGGTATGGACTGCCCGCCCCCTCTCGTCGTGGGCGTGCAAGTACTCCACGGATCGCGTCTATCTCATTTCTGCCATTTACGCCGACTTCGACGCCAAGGGATACATCACACCCCCGCTCATGGCGCAGAGCGCTCGCTATCTCTCACTGCATCATGCGTCCATGCCCAAGCTTGGCAGTGGCCATCCTTTCCTAATCCTACCGCTCGGAATTATCACTGCCGTGCCGCCAGCGTGCACTTGTCTGTGCAAGACGTGCGGTCGTACCTTTACTGAAGGGGATATGAGGGAGGACGATGGGGTGTACTGCCTCGTGTGCTTTGGCGTGAAGAAGGCGCAGGAGGAGAACGACGAGATACGGCGCCGTGTTGCAGCCATGCCTGCCTCACAGTACGATTCAGACAGTGAGGACTCGTTCGACGACCCCTACCCGTGGAAGAGTTGGTAGAAGTGTGCGATATGGTTAGCAGCGAACTACTCCAACCAGCTTGTAAAATCATCCAGAGCATCCGGTTTTCAATATACTCAAGCTTGCCGCATCTCTTGTCTAAGCCAATGTGATGCTGGATATTGCATGCCGCAGGTCTCTGAAAAAGCCTCCACGAAATCATTTCCCAAGTTGTTCAAATTTTGGCTAGGTACATGCCTCCTTGGGTGCTTGGTTTCCGGACAACGAGCCTGTCTGGGCTCCGCGAGGTCTCGGGTGGTGGTCTTCTCGTGAACGTTACGCGCGAATTCTCAAGATCTTCAGAGATCCCGGAACAATTAAGTACTTGTATGCACATCCGCCCGCGTCCGCCTTTCGTTGCGCCCAAAGCAAAAAGGTCCGGTCTCTCCAGGTTCCGGGGCGGGATCGAACCGCCGCTTCGTGCAAGAAGTGAACTACCGTGTTCTACAAGGAGGTTCTCGGTACGTCGATATCCAATACACTGCGGCTGACTATTGCAGAGTTTCAAGATCTTTCGAACAAACAAGAAAAACCCACCAGAGTCCGGACAGTTTCAGCTCCCCGGGTGGAGGCATCTATATAAGAATCGAACGCAGTTCGTCGAGTCAAACCGGGCCGGGCCTCCGAATGCCGTCACTTGCTCCCCCGTTGATGGTGTTTTCTAGAACATTCTGCGCCTTGCATAATCCATGTGTCCATCCATATCTAATCTATCTAATCCATTTCTGATTCAATAATATCTTTATCCAGCATCTTATCTGTGAGCTCTGACATCAGCGGGCGCTGAGATAGTCTTTTGAAGCAATCAAATTGTCCATTTCTGACATTAACCCCCTCTAGGATCGACGTCTTCGTCAACTTGTCCAATTCTGATAAAAGTTCCCATGATTGGATCAAAGAGTTTCCATGTATGATAAGGAATCGCCTCCTGCCGTGGTTCAAACTGCTCGATCAAATAATCCCAGTGACAGACTTCGAAAATGGGTAATGTGCAAGTTTTGATGTTATGACGCTTGTTGAATTCCTTCAACACCTTTTTTTGCGTGGGCAAGAAGGCTTGCTGGTTCCCAAGTTCGCTCATTTAGCCGTATAATTCTTCCATTTTGACAAGATACTGAATCCTTGTCCCTGTTTCCCATATTTCAAAATCTCCTCAACCTCATACTCCGGTTCTCCACTGATAATTTGTCGTTTCTTTTGTCAATGGGGTGGTGGTTCCTTATATGTTATAAGCAACGATTTATTAAAGACATCGTGCAGCGAGGTCATTCACAGTATCCTTAATTTATAAGACAAAGTGCCAACTTTCTCCAATATCTCATATGGTCCCAGCCATTTTCTACGAGCTTCTCCTATGGGCAATCTTATTGGGTGTATTTAGCCTTCACTGATGAGCATTGCCCCACACTGCCCATGGAACCCGAGCCTCCGATGGCTATGTGCTGTTAATTTGAACTTACAGACAGACAATTCGCATTTCATTTACATGGTCCAGTACTATTGTTGATTCTTGCTTCATATTGTCTTTATTGTCTTCATTGTGGTACTCACCTATAAAATGTACGTAGTGTACATGAATACAACACACGATTAGTTTCCTCTTCGCACTGATCTCTCGTCGTACTCAGTGTTGGCGCTTGTCGTTGCCACGCTCATGCTCACGTCCACGCCACGCTCTCTTTAGGCTCAAGTCATTGAGCAGTGTTGTTCCAACTTGCACGCACAATTCCTCCCACTCCCCTTGTCACTCACCTGTGTTCAGCTCGCGCTTGGACGACTGGCAGGTTTGTCACCACCCAGACCTTCTGTCCGATTTTCAAGACAGGTGCATCTCTCCTCTTTGCTTAATATTATTTCGTGTTTTTCTGGGCTTTTTCTAATGCCACGCTCGCTTCGTCTTGTACCTTTTCCATCTTTTCTGCAACCTCCTCCACCGACTCGTTCCTCAACTTGTATTACCCCTCAACTCCGTTCCACAGGTGAACAAGTGATAGCCGTGATCCGCGAAGAACGGCAACATCGTTGTCAACAGACTGACTTTGTCATCGTGAGGAAAGTTTGCCAGCAATGACCACTCCGCCCAGTCTGATTGGCGGTAATTAACGTAAATCCGGAGATATTGTTTGATCTCCTGATTCGATCGGGTGACGTGCCGTACTTGGGTTCATCTCGATTCTGAGGAGTCGATTAAGTTCCCCAACATGAGCTTTGAGATGTAACGGGGATCTTGGTCTGAGATGATCTTCCTCAAGATGTTGGGATTAGTGATGTTACAGCTTGGCTTGGCTTGGAAGCCCCAGCTTGGGCTTGTAAGCCCCGGGCTTTGGCTTCACTTTCCTCAAGCCCAAGCCCAAGCCATCAAGGAGGGCATGGCTTGGCTTCAGCTTAAGCCACAGTTTGCCAGTAATTTTGCCCAGTGCATCTGTTACACTAGGGGAGCTCTTCGCCGGACGCTTTTTCGCTTTTTCGCTGGACGCCTTTTGGTCAGGTGATTTCCTCGTGGCCTCAAGGTGTCACATCACGGTGATTCACACGGATGACTGTCGCTCCGAGCTTCGCCGCCACCGTCAGCCACGATGTCAGGCAACGTCGGGCCTGTCCGCTCAACGTCGGGAGAGACGTTGAGGGTCATATTTTGGCTCAGTTACCAAAAATATATTAATAGACAGCTGAAACCCCCATACTACCACCAGAACGTCGAGTGCCATGAAAAACACCAAAGTTTGGAGGGTCGACGTTGGCGGTGACGATGAGGACAACACATCAGATGTCGTTGGTGATGTAGTCTGTGCCAAGTTCCGGGTTCAAACCTGGACCTGGGAAAACATGACCATCACATGACTCCACGTGGTCTATTCTCGACTTCAAATCTTCAGATATTGAGCTGGGGGCAGTTAAACCTGTAATGAATGCATTGAAAACCGATTTTTGGCTACTGGGCTTCTTCTCGTTGCCAGTTTTTGCAAAAATGTTGGTCAAATCGGTCACATGTGATCACGTGTTGATCACGTTTTCTCAGGTCCGGCTCAACATCAACAAGTTCGATCAGACCCAATACAAGTAAAAATTTTGACTGTCTTAATTTTTGTTTTTGAGTCTGACATGTGGGAGACTATTGGTGATGTGGCATCTTTGATGTGACCATCCCAACAAAAGTAACAGATCATCTGATTAAAAAGTGTCCAGCGAAAAAGCGTCCGGCAAAGTTTACTTTGAGCTCCCCTACATTGTCGCTCTATTACTGCCAATGCAAAAAATGCAATTAGATGTCCATATTGTAGTTCTTTTTTAGTTAAATTATTTGGGTCCTCTTCTAATAGGTGATCCCATCCATTTTTCTTGTCATCACCCTCCTCCCACCATCATCAGCATCCTCCTCGTCATCGCACCCAGTGTCATCCATGAGAACCGACTTACAGAACAGCAGGTACTGTTGTGATCTATAATGCCGTCTGTCAACGAGTTTGTCACATTTTAACACCAGAGTTGTGACATCATTTTGCCTCCTCCAAGCCGTGGCTTGAGCTTTTGGCTTGGGCTTTGGCCACCCCAAGCCCAAGCCCAAGCCTGCCCGAAGCCGTGGATTTGGCTTGGCTTGGCTTGTCAAGCCATGGCTTGGGCTTCATGGCTTCACAGCTTGAAGCCAAGCCGGGAGCATCACTAGTGGGGATATTAAATTTCTAGATCTCTTGTCAAGTGTGCAACTCCTTTGCTGGTCAACTCCATGTTGATCGGCTCCGCATGGATCCTCTTTGTATATGTGTCCACCCAGACTGGGATTGCATTAAATCTGTTGCTCTCTGAGAGTGGTCCAATGAGATCTATAGTACATCCTTCCACTATCTTATGTGGCTTCAGGTCCCCCTGCTTGTACCACCTCGCTCTCGTCCACTGGCATACTTTGCATTCCCTGATGTACTTCTGGATTTGATCTCCCATGTGGGGCCACCAGTAGTGCCATTCAATCAGTTCCTGCGTGCGATTCTCTCCAGCATGTCCTATAATGGTGTGTTATGGTGAAGACTGATGATCTGATCTCGCGGTTTCTCATTCCTCCATTCCTGCTACAAGATGAGATCATCCTCCTTCTTCCATCCCGGTATTAATGTTTGAAGGGCCAATTTGATGCTCATGTTGCTCCTCTTTGGGGAAGGGGAAGGGAAGGAGGAGTTCAGATCACTGGTCCTCAAGAATGTGCTGGAGAGCAGCAGTGTTTGTCTCGATTCCAAAGGAGACAGACAGTATTGAGCTGCATGCTCGGGCATGCCTGGAATGGCAGGTAGAGGCTTCACATTGTAGTTCCAGCACTTTGTGTGTGGTTTTGGGTTATGGACATTGGGTTCCATTAAATGAAACTTGGATTCTACAGGGAAACGTGGGCTAGTGACAGGAGAGACAGAATTTTACTGGACAGTTGAGACAGATTTCAAAGGCACAAAACCACTTTTTGAGCTACTCAAAATTTGACAAGAAAAGGCGCGGAAAAGTATGGAAAAAGCTAGTGTTCCGTCCAAGTGGGGTCTTGATAACACCTCGTAGCAATCTTCCGGCGCTGACCCTGTCCGAGAACTGCCGGCTCATCTGACACTTCAGGCTCAGCATCAGAGGCCTCCGCTTCTCCCGACCGAGTGATTCCGCTGTTCGCATCATCAGAGAAATTAGCTGCGATGCTAGATCCACCCAAAGCAAGATGTGCCGATGTCCAGAGGGACATTGCAGTCATCGTAAACATCTGCACCCTGATACGGATTATCACCGTAAGAGACAGTTGGACCATTAACCCCGCCTCGAGTACCCAGATGCAACAGATTGTAACCAGTTCACCCTTTTGTTAATGATTTTCAGAGCCTTCTTGAACCCCATGTGTGCGGATCGCCTTTGGCGAGCTCCAATATTCTCAGATGAGCATGGCTGCATTGACCTAGGAATTCACTTGGCAAAATAAACAATTGCCAAGCTGGTGACAGCCTTGGTCAACTTCTGAACAACGTAAACAGTGAACAATTGAGATGCCGGGTGACACCCCATCGAAACACAACAGTAGATTGTGATCAGAAGTGCAAATAGAGATAGGTGACGTGCCTATATTGTCCTCTGATGTATACCTGCCATGACCCTGGTCTGGGAGCTGAAAACATGGTGCTGGAGGCTTGGGTGGGGACAGGTCATGAGCAAAGCAGATAAGTACTATTAAGTAGCGAGAGCAGGTGCGGAGCACCGCCACGCTTTTGCGTGGTTTGACGGTCTGCCAACAAGTGGACCATGATTACTATCAGACTAGGTGGGGGGGCCTCTATTTTTAGGCCTCAGCCTTACCAAAGACTTGTGGTGCGTAGAGCTGCACGCACACCCAATGGGGCAATACGTGGAAATAATGCGGCTAAATCAAGGATTATGTACGCGTTTGAGGGTTTTTAAGTGTGCCTTGCTCTCATACGACCACCACCTATGCGAATCTGACATTGTGAGTGCCTAATCGCTCCCCTTTAACCTACCCTCCGCATCAGTCAACTATGGCGGTGCATACTCGAAGCTGTCTCACCTCCCCAGAAAGTCTATCAGGCAATTTAAATCCTTGTCACTGGTTGGGAGATTCAAATTTTTCAGCACAATTTACGGTGAAATATGTTGTTTGTTTCCAGACATTTTTCACTGAAAATTTCACCATATTTTCAGTGAAAAATGTCTGAAAACAAACAACATTTTTCACCATAAATTGTGCTGAAAATTTTGAATCTCCCAACCAGTGTGTAAAAAGGATAAACTGACTTCAAAATTCCAACTTCTTCTATGAAGTATGCCGCCGAGAGAATCGAACCCCGCGTTCTCCGAAAATGGATACACAGCCTAATTAATCTGCAAAGACAAGTCCCAGACAATCCACAGAACAATCACATTGTTCTCTTTGGCGGATCACTGAATGAAGAATAACCGGAAGATCCATAATGCATTCGCTCAGGCTGTAGAAAAAATGGCAGAGACCAAGAGAAGTCTAAAATCACAGGCAATAATGATTCGAGTTCGCAATTATTTGATTCCCATGTAACACATCAGACGTGAGTACCGTCGCCCTGTGTTGACTATTTCAAAATTCAGTGACCTAAACCTGTGAAGAGTGTGACAAAACATACACTTATGTATCTAGTTTTTCCGAGATCGTCAAGCTCTCTCGCCGCAAATGTCTCCCGCTCGATTGAGATGATCGGTGACTGGACAGAACGAGCGGGGCCGACAATTGCTCGATCATGCGCAAGGAAACTTGGGGCTGTCATCATGTTCGTGGTGGAAATGTAGCCTCGACCATCGGGAATTTGGAAGCGTGAATTGAGCACTGCAAGAATGGTGTTGGCATAGAGCATCGGCAGTACAAAGGCCGGAGTGAAAAAGTAAGGGGAAGATCTGAGGAAGAAAATAAGAGTGATCACGGCCACCACAGCTGCTTGATATGTGAGTATCCAAAACGTTTTGCAGCACCGTGAACATACCCGTCAGACACCCGGTTTCGATTATTATCCAGACTAACCTAACAATCAAAATGTGTGTTCGACGAAACCCGGTATCACTCTTTAATAGCTTGAACGCGGGGTTAGATCACTTCGCAATGAACAGCCAGAATGTCCACATAATATGTCAAGCAGGCAGCGATAATAACATCACTCAACGCCGAGCCGCCAAGCCATACCTGTCCAAGAAGTTCAGGGTGCTACTGAAGTATTCATAGCTACCGACCGCTGAAGATCGTCTGAGTTGTTCCAAGTTGCCGAAGGGAGATATAGATGCTGATTATTTGAGTAAAAAGGCAATTGCGAGATGGTTTTGGCTCACTTCGGTGCGTGAAGTAAGCGGTCATGAATGCGCCAACACTGCTGGCCAAAGAAAACTATGCACAGGTAAGGTTACAGCATGAATCGAAGGTGATATACATACGGTTTCGATGAAAAGTGGAGTCTTCCAGGAGTTTGATAAAACGTAAACTCGGTAGGCGTAGAAAGATTGGCCGATCAGGGCGACTGAGGCAAAATCGTAGTCAGACCACGATACTAATCATTTATAGTAGAATCCCACCCAAGCCACTCATGATTGGGAGCGGGAACCACTGGAAATTTAACTTCAACAGAGCGGTAACTTCGCCAAAGCCGTAGGCGAAATTTGAGAATGCGTCCTGCGTCACCAGCACTGTCTGTACCGACTCGATCACATAGACGGTGTAGACCAGACACTTGGTGAGGACTCGATCCTTCGGGAATGCTTGGTAATAGAAGTCTGCAATGTCGGGTGAATATACATCTCAACGAACGGGCAGAACCTACACAATTGAACAGTCAAAGTCCCGAACAGGCACCAGTTAAAGAGGTAGCCGAGAAGCTGTGTGGTAGAACATGATGGACAGTAGTCTGGACTTTAGCTTCGGCGTACCGCTGGCCCAGTCCTGCGAAATCAAACTTCACACTCGTTCCGGACCGAGACCACCCACACTTTTGCAATGTCCGTAATTTCAGTCCGAGTAATTTGAATGTGGGGGGAGGAAGTGGGATGCATGGGTGTTACGAAGGGAAAATTCAATCCACCTAGCGGACTATTTAAGTGGCATCAGCAATCCCTGATTTCTGCCGTATCCTTACGTGGCGATACACAGCACCACGTATGTATTTAAAGCCGGATACGTATATATTCCACAGGAAGGGCGGGGCAGCGCATGCTGTGGAGCCCCGCGCGCTGTAATGCTGTCGCTTCCCAAAAGGCTCTAAGCGCGGTGCTTTGCCTAAATAAGGTCACTCTCTGAGCTGATATATCATGCATGTCTCTAGGTTACAGTCCAGGATATATCACGACGCAGCTCTGATCAGAGTCTTCTGATATATCATATCTGCTATATGCACTGGAATGTGGAGAGGTTACAAAACGAGCTTCATTTGGAACGCCAATTCCAGAAGGTCGAGACGCTTTATTGAGAGTTTCTGGAAGGTGAGCCTCGGCGTACCGTTCACAATGGGATTAGAATTTATCAAATGTATTTGCGAAATGACAGAAGACGTGATGAAGAATGCAGAGGATATGAATGCCCCCTTGCAATATCTCCCGCAAGCGTGGGACAAAGATACATTAACCGTTCTTTAAGCAAATGGCTCCTCGGCTGTGCCATTTCCCCATATATTTGTACTCTTTCCTTCCTCCTCTGTGGATCCTCTGTTTTTAACTCCTTTTGTACCAACTTTTGCTGTGTTTTCTTCCCACTGCGGTCCGTCTCGTGTTCAACCATTGTCCCCGATTGCCCTAAGCATTTCTCGATGCTCCAATTGTACACCTAACCTACACTGCCTCTTTAACCAACTCAGGCGGGATTCAAAAGCTTTCCTTCCCATTGGGATAGCATTGGGCAGCTGACCCATCCACAATCTGAGCCTCAGGCAGACGCAGTTTGTTGCAGTTGACTGCGCCACCAGATTTTTGTCAATGAACAAAGCTGCGGCCACATACGACCCGAGCTTTCTCTCCACACAAGCAGGACAGATTCCCCGTCCTTTCTGATGGTCCACCCTCCAATCCCCGACCCGTTTGCCTGCTGCTGGTTTTTTATTATTCAAATACAGGGGTTACAACTGATAAACCATTCTTTAAGATTTGCTCTTTCCGCTATGCTGGATGACAGGTAACCTTCCTCCTTTTGTTGTTCGTCTGCTCTGGCTCTTCAATTCACCCCTTCTGTCCTCGACTTTCTCCATTTTTCAGCACTGCCTTTTCATTTGCGGTCAAACAGCTGACCCGTGCGCAGCTTTTTCGTGACAGAACGCAGTCGATCGCAGCCGTTGCAGTCTCCAGCGCAGCATAATTCTAGTCATCAGGCCGAGGGGCCACGTATCCCCCGACAGGTTCTTCACATATAAAACGATGTTAGTAGGCTCCCTTCACCCACTTTGCTCCTCGAAATTACTTTCATTTTTGGTCGATTTTCGGAAACGCTGCGGGAGATAGTCCTCTACTTGGGTTTCACTCAAAACTACTGCTTCAGCCTGGGCATCCGCTCGACAATCCTCAAAATTTATGTCTGCAACTGCCACTGTGCTTGCCATGCTGAATCTCATGCTAGGTGTGCCATGTCCGCTGCTTTTTCGCCCATGCTCCCTTTTCATCTTAGTTCTGAACCTCAACCCATGCCAGGTTGCTTCCAATGCCTCTGTCCTGCGACCCTATCTTCCCGGTTCTTGTTTATGTCCAGATTTGTGGTGTTCTCGCATTTCCGTTCACTCTGGCTGGCAACAATTTGTGAATCAAGTTTACAGCTTCATATCTTGAATCCTTCTGCGGCTTTGACAGGTGCAATATACCAGATGAATCAAATGCAAGATCAGGCAAGATCGAAACCTTCAACTTAAGTCATCCTCGATTATCTGCTCTCGGTATTACTTCCTTTGCCACCTCGAGAGCGCCCAGCTCCGAGCATTGATTGTTCTTGGTTGACCAGCAGTGAGTAACTGCTCCTCTCATGCTGTGTTCCCTTTTATATGCCTTGAAACTTCCTGCGAGTTGATTTGTTTGATTCTCCGTGTATTTGCGCCCAACTTCGGCTATCCACGTCCTGCCTCTTTTTTTTTCTTTATAATTGTATTGTATGTAGAAAAGGGATTGTTTTCTTAATCCTTCCTTGCCGTGCTTATTGACGGAGCGAAGCGGCGGCTGGTCTTGTATCCTACATCGGCGGCAAAACTTCTGGATTATGAGTGTGTGAGGTTTGCATCCAAGGCGCAGAAGCTCCGCATCCAACCCACCAGTCCAATGAGAGTGGTTGTATTGACCGCAACTAATGAAGTGATCGGTACACCGTCCCCGGAAAGCCCAAATTTTGAGCGGGTGCCAGGAGCGTGGGAATTGGCCATGCCCATGTCACACGTGATCTTCGGCACCGCTTTTTCAGGGTTAGGGGAAACGATGATATGCACTTGCATTTACAGGCGCGCGCGTTGGAGCTGAAATGATACGCGTGCCCGGAAATTAATATTTGTACAAACGAACCGTCATACGGAGTCTGCAACATCAACTTCGAAATCGCTTCTAGGCACTCCACGATTCACAGGGCTTCGATCCAACAGAAAGCAAAATGCTTCCACAAGAGGTCAAGAAATTTCTCGAATACCTCAGTGTAAATACCCACCAATGAGAAATTGCGCCAAAGTTTTGGGACCCTATAATTGGAAAACAATAGTCGAGTGATGTCTGTCGAGCTGCCAGTCACCTTGCAGTCGCCGCTCTCCCTCCACTTCTCGTGACTCTCGTCACAGTGCCTCTCATCTTCAGGAACCACCTGCTACTTGGTGTTGCTCGCAATCCACACTCACTCGCCTTATAATGTTTCACGGGGCTAGTGAATCCCACACAGTTAATGTCTATGGTGGGTCATAAAATCTGGTGACTAACCGTTGCTCATTTTTCCCAGGAGGTGTAGGAGGCACAGGTGGAGCAGGTGGCCTACAAGGTGGGGGTGGGGGCCCTGGAGAGGGTCCCACAATGTCTTCTAACGTCCAGACTGGACACTTCACTGTGAATATGTATGTCACTTCATCCTCTCCCAAACACTTGTTCTCAGTGACAATAGTGGCACTACACAAGTGAATTGTAAGAGTTGGACGACAGCTCAAGGGGATCGGCAGAAAAACTGATTTTATCACTACCACAGTCCAAGGGAGAAACAGCACCGAAGACATTCTTGCAAAGCTCAAACAGGAGGCACATTATGATGCAGCCGACGCCCCCATACTCGAGGACCTTGTTGCACGCGTGACCAACACCATCTCTGATGCATTCCAGGTGGTCATTTTCAATGTCTCTGCAGGCTCGAGCAAATCTACAATTGCAAAGACAGTTGCAACTGAAGAAGATGCCCATGACGCGGTGCTGGAAAATCTCAATCGCCAGAAGGGCAGCGGTCTGAACTGGCGGAATTCGATCGTTGACCTGCTCAAGCTGCTTGGGATGGATTACAGCCTCGATGCGCGCAAGGAGCTGGCGGACGAGCTGAACGTGCATGCCGGCAGCCACGGTAGCTTCGAGCAGAACGTGGCCTTACACAGGGCGGTGGTCACGCGGCTGACGGTACGCGATCCTGGCGAGGATCGACCTGAAGATGCTCATGACATCGCTGTGTCCGCGGTGTTGGTCAATCGCCAGAGGGGAGGCGGCCTGAACTGGCCGAGCTCGATCGTCGACCTGCTCAAGATGCATGGCCTCGATTCCAGCCTTAGCGCGCGCAAGGCGCTGGCCGACGAGCTGAACGTACATGCCGGCGCCGACGGCACCGCCACGCAGAACATGGCCCTGCACCAGGCGGTGGTTGCACGGCTGAAGGAGAATGGGGGTAGCTGGATTGTGGCGCATTGACCAAAAGGCGATCGTCCAGGGTGCGGCTGGCATCGGCTTGCCGCAGCTGTGCCAAGCACATCATACCAATATTGAAAGTGCTCCTCCTGCGCCCGTAATACTTTGCTCTAAAGTCCTTCATACACATGGATTGTCAATTGGCACAGAATAGTGTTGTACCAGGTCCGGTCGCCGACCCGAGACCCGACCCAGGCCCGGGCTTTTCGGCCCGACCGTGACCCGACCCAAGGTAGGGTCGGGAGCGGGCCATGGGTCGGGTCGGGCTCCTGGCGCGACCCGAGACCCGGGATTTGGCCCGGGTTGGCCCCCCCTGGAAATTGAACGGGTTGTTCAACTGGCAAGTACCACTTTTGTTCCGAATTTTTTGTGGTTCAACCTGGGTTCAATCTCTGGTTGACTTCGACACGTCTCGGACAATTCCGCTGCCCAATAAAATGAGTCGCGTTGAAATTAAGACTCCCACATACAGTACTGAATGCACCGGAGATTGGCCCGAATAAATAGCGACCAATATTTGGCCAATACACGCTGTATTGGGCCAGTATTGGCCAAATAGTGGTCAAATAGTACTAGCTGTGTACAGAATAGAGATACATGCTTGAAATCACCCAGATTTTTTCTCCTTCACGTACCGCTCCCTTTTCATCTCACGCCACACTTCCCAAGAATTCTTTGCGCCCCATCGAGCGGTCCACATGTCTTCGGCAAATTCCCCATTGCGGTTGCGGTATTACTCCTTCTGGCGTTCGGCTTCGAGATCAGCTTCGCACCATGGCTTCGCCTCGACGATCTTGCGGTAAGATTGGAGGCGGTCTTCAGATAGAGTGGGATCCTCGTCACCGCGCTTTCTCTTCTTTGGTACAGAGAAGAAAGCGAAAAACCTCTCTTTGTTACCCTCAAAATCCTGTTCGAGTATCTTGTAAAGCCGCTCTCGTTTCGAGACAGGATTTTTGTACTTTGGCCACAACGGATCCGCCGTTCCGTGACGTTTTTCGACTGGGCCATAGCGAGTTCGAATCGCTTTTACCGCACCCGATTCGATTTGTTGAACAACATCTTGCAGACCCTCACATTTCTCAAGACCTTCGATGACTTTTGAAAGGTCCTGGACAAGTGCGGCTTCATGCGGTGCCGGCTCCGCAGCACTCGGGTTGGATTGGTGGGTTCCGACGGCAGAGGATTCGGCGCGGGGGTGCGAATGTGGGGGTGCGAGAACGAGATTGTTGCCAGAAATGATACGCGACGCGTCGGCGGTGTCGGACTGCCCAGAATTGATGTTCGGAAAGGTGGAATGGTTCGAATAAGCACCAATGGTGTGTTTGGCCGCTGGATTAGAAAAAGGTATCTGGAAAACGCAAGCAGAGAAGGCAGAGAAAACAAAATTAATCAATTTCGCGGTCACATACCTCTAAATCGCGGTTGTGCGTTGACACAGTTGGATAGCTGTCTGATTGAATGGGCTGCTGATCGTCTGCTCTGTTGGGTTGAGTGGCCGACAAAATGAGGTCCAATATTGCATTCGCTCGAGATTCTGTTACGTCCAAAACCAAATCAGACAAGATTGCACAGGAATTTATGGTGCATCCTCACTGTTAGGTGCCGTCATGACATCTTCGCGTGGATTTACGGTCAGATCGAAACCGTAATATGCCGCAAGATTCGCTGGAAGCTGATCCACCGTCCCAGTCACATTAAGAACCTTTTCTCGGCTTTTTCGTTGGTCTGCACGATCCAAAACTTGAGTTGTGTTCCCTTGGCTGAAATCAGGGTGGAAGCCGTCAGCCCTTGGGGTGCAGCCGGAGCCATTACGAGGACAGAGAGACTAGCAAGATGGCTGGAGGAGTGAAAAATAATTTTGTTTGCATGTGATCCGACACCTGAAACATGCGCTGCAAGGCGTGTATTATTGAGAACGCACTTGACTGGGGGCAAAGGACGTAATGACATCTGTCAATCAGTGGCTGTTTTGCTCATAGCTTCCCACCATGCGCAAATGAGAGTATACTTATACGGGGAGGGTGCGAGTGCGACTCGTCCAGTCGCACTGTCAGCCGCGGAGTCGCACTGATGAGGCCGTCAGCAGTGTGACTCGAAGGCTGTCAGTGCGACTCGCTTCAAGCCGTTGACGGTGACAGTCACAGGCGGAACACATGACGAAATGATGCGAACAGCCATGCCGTTTACTTGCCGTAGCCATGATAAATTTGAATTTATCACACCACTGGGTGGTGCTGTGAAATTCAAGGTCAACCTGAGCATGTATTCTAGGTAGCACACTTGGTATCTAAATAAATAAGTATTCTGGGCGCCCAGAAGTTGAGTTCGCTGGACATATAATGTACGGCTATTCTGCAAGGAAGTTGAATCCCATGCAAGGCCTCTATCAGAGGAGCTGAACTGCCGATTACACTTTACGAGCACTGTTCACATCTTAGCACTGGGACTTCACATTCTATAAATAAGACTCACCCATGGTGCGAGATTTTTTGGAGGGCCCCGCAACTGTACCGTCAACAGCACGGGTGGACTTTGTACGCATGAGATCTGAACCACCAGTCAACTCTGGGATATCCACATCAGTGATTATTGCGATGAGAGAAGGCTATTGAAACTTGTGTTGAACACCCGGAGAAAGAATACATGATAGATCACCTTGAACTCGTTCAGAATGATGTTGTGGGCAGGGAAAAAAGATGAGTTCTGACCACCATTCCCATAGTTATCCTGTGAGTCGGACGACATTGGATCAGCTGATATAACCTCATCCGTGATGGTTGATTCGTCCGGCCCCGATGGACCAGTATTGAGGTTGGACAGATTTTAAAACTCCTAATGCAGGTTGGAATCAAGAGTATCATCCGGATTCAAAGCAGCTGCAGAAGGATCGTCGATGGAACGATCCCCTTCCGGACGCCTACCTGCTCTCCGACCCTTCAAATGACGATAGCCTTGTGAAGCGTGGCAGGTGACGGCTTAACTGGGATGAATATAATCATCTCGCTTTTGCACTCGCGACACCTAATTTCAGGCATTCTGATCTGGCCATTGATGATATGGCTGTACACTGAGAACTCGTAGGCTACCAAGGAAGACGGTTTGATTGAGCCTTGAGCGACGTACAGCAATTGTTCAACCCGATGCGGGCGTGAGCAGTGGAAACACGAGTCTCGTTCAACGATTCTGGCCCATTTGGCAAGCGCTCATCGCTCTCTAGTACGAATTGCATATCCTCTTCGTCGATATTCCATGGCATCGGCCAGTACAGATGTTTACCCTGCTCAGACCTCTTCCAGTCGGAGCATCCGACTAAAAATTGCTTTCCGTGGGTGGAGGGCACCTGCAGACGCATCAGTAGAGACCAAAACTGATGAAAACGAATCATTGTTGGAACCCCGTTGCATTTAACCTTGCACCTCGATTGCATAATGCGAACATAGAAGCTGAACAGGTAGATCAGGGACTGTGAGGTGAGATGGAGGGCTGGGCAGGGTACATACCGACATATAATTCCTGGAGCTGACGCTGCTTCTTCCTCGTTTTGGTCCAATGCACGGTCCCAGAGTTCTTGCATCCCTTGTTCATCCGTTTCATAACGTTCAAGCCCGTCCAATATCTCTTCGTCGAAAAATTCACATGTGTTGATACCGTTGCATTTAAGATGGCAACGGCGACAGCGGATCTTTTAACTGAGGTTCGAAGTAAAGCCGGCAACATTAACATCCCCAGCAGTATGGCCAGCCCCTCCGTCCCAGGACTCATGATTCTGGGATGTGTTTGATAAGCCCAATTAGCGCGAGATAAATAATGGGCCTTACCCATGCTCGTATGAACATGTCGAGCGGTATAATGCGACCGTCCGGGGCCCTCAACAACTCCACTGACCTCGAAATGTCCCCCAAGAGGGCGGTAGGGGTTCGGGGGATGTTATAAGTCGTTGGTACACTTGAAAAATACGATCAACATTCTCCTGCCGAGTAATTGCAATTTGCTGCGGCGGCTGCAGTTTCCCTTTTCATTTACCCTTTTTCTTTGGTTTGGGTTTCGTATCCGGAACCGTTGCTGAAGGAGGAGAGATGGGAAATGGAGACGTCGGCAATCTCAATTTGGGAAATGGGGGAGCAAAGGGATTGCTCAATGAAGCAGTGCAACGTGCGGCAGGGATTGCTGCGGATCCCGGATCGTCCGAATCAGAGTCATGAATTTCGATGACCTCCATGGACATGGAACTTGAAGCTTGAAGGACGAGACAGCATGTCAGATGACGTATAGGATACCTCAGAGCTAGCTCCACAGGATGGGATAAATGAAACACGGCTACTGGCGCGGGATTCAGCCATGGAAATGGAGGATGTAGCACGAGAGGGTGCTCGTGGAGTGGTGGGCATCGAATTCCTAGTCGAATCCATGTAGCCTTGGAACGCCGTAGGATTAATCCAGACATCCGGATTCTCCAAACTAAAGAATGGATGGCCAACATATTGATCAGCCAAGATCTGGATGTGGTCAGAATTATGCAAGTTAACAAGACTGAGAGAAAAGCGCACATAACTCCAATGCGCGATTAGTTGTTTTGTGGATGCATCCTCGGGAAGCTAACGGGTGCCTGAGATCATAGATTCGTTGTGTAACAGGTATAGTTGATATCCGAGAGAACTGATCCAGAAAGCCGCATTGTCCACAGAGAAGAAAATATCGTTTCCAGAATTGCTGAGGGTATCCGTGAATGCCTACATTATCAGTTTGCATTAAACAGTGAAGCAGTCATACAAGGAATCTGAAGGGGAAAGCACTCACAAATTTTCGATATGCTTGGTTTCACTGAGGGAGAGCTCGGCGGCTTGCTCAAACATCGGCTGAGCCAAAATGTAACAGATGAGTGACAAGGGAGTGGAAGGAAATGTGTGTGTGTGAGTTGGACCAACGCTGCTCAGAACGACGAGGGACGTGGTTCAAAGGGAAACAAATCATGTTTTGGTGGTACAGAATTAGCAAGTAAATTAGGAGCTCAACTATGCAAGGCTTGTCGTCTGGCAGCAATTACGATGAGAGGGGGGAAAAAAGTCGAAAAAGACGGCCGTCAATAAACTCATTGTATTGACCGAAAATGCCGCGGATGTCCGGCCATCCTCTTACTCCACTTAGTCGTCCAAGAGTCGGGACTCGGGAGCTAGTTCTGAACCGTTATAGCATTTAATACACATTAAATACACAGTGTGCTGCGAAATGTACACTGTAAGTGATCGTATTATACAAACCCGGCACCAATTCAAGGGCCGATGGTGGGCCGTGGCGGACAACGGGAATGATGTCAAAGCGAGCGGCAGCGTACTCGGTGATCTCGGAGATGCGATTTACGGGTACAGCGGGATACGAGGGACATCAGGGGAAAGATTGGTAAAAGAAGAGAAAGAAATCGCCCGGCCGCTCGCTCCCGCCTGATGATCGATGGCGGAACAGCAGTCACACACTGATGGCCGTGCTTAAGCGAATTACGCGAGTCGCACTGTTACATGGTCCCAGTCGCATTGATGGCGCTGAGTCGCACTGTCAATCTGGCGACAGTGCGAGTGGCTGAGTCGCACTCGCACCCTTTTCGTCATCCCTCCGCAAATGAGTACGAGAAATGTTTTTTTCTGCTTTTTTCGGTCTTCCAGTCAAAGCGACATGTCTCAACTATCTATAAATATTATACTATATTTGCCATTGGTTTTGGAGTGAAAAATCCTCTAGAAGTGAAAAATCACATCGCTTCGACTCAGTTTTTGTCCAATTGTCTTCGGAAGTGGCGCAAATGAAACCGACAGATGTATCGATGTAGGCTATGAAAAAAAATTGAGAGTAAACGGGTGAGTATTGGGTGAGACTCTGCCCCGAGCATCAAATTCCACTGATGCCAGTTGCAAAACTCCATGTTCTCTATTTTGCAGCCAACAGATTTTTATGAGAGCTCGGAGATACAATTAAACGGCCTATTTAAGCTTAGTACATGATTTTTCGAGGTCAAAATCAAGGCGGGACAGCCACAGGAGGTCTGCGTCAAAACGAGCGTGACAATTTCGGCAGTCAACCACACGTGTGACATTTTGTGACGCAGGCTTAGAATTATCTATAAACCCCGTCCCGCCGCGATTTTGACCCCGGAAAATTATTTACAAAGCTTAAATAGGCCGTGTAATCGTATACCAGAGCTCTTATAAAAATCTGTTGGCTGCAAAATAGAGAACTTGGAGTTTTGCAACTAGCATCAGTGTAATTTGATGCTCGGGGCAGAATCTCACCCAATACTCACCCGTTTACTCTCAATTTTTTTTCATAGCCTACATCGATACATCTGTCGGTTTCATTTGCGCCACTTCCGAAGACAATTGGACAAAAACTGAGTCGAAGCGATGTGATTTTTCACTTCTAGAAAATTTTTCACTGCAAAGCTAAATATAGTACCGATCATGGTTTCCACCGAAAGGAGGGTGTCCGGAGGGCCGATCGCCCGTCGCGTGCTTACGTGCCCCGGAAAAATAGGTCATTTCAAGGGCCAGGTTCCGCCGAAATCGGCCTCAGATTGCCCAGGGTTTGCCGCTCGGCATGTTCGGTTTCAATCGGTCTTCAGACCGATTTCGATCAACCCTTGACATGGCGATCTTGCCCGCCTCGAAAAATAGGTCATTTCAAGGGCCAGGTTCCGCCGAAATCGGCCTCAGATTGCCCAGGGTTTGCCGCTCGGCATGTTCGGTTTCAATCGGTCTTCAGACCGATTTCGATCAACCCTTGACATGGCGATCTTGCCCGCCTCGGAGTCCGTAATTCAAGGGGGTTGACCAACTGATGACGTCACAGAGGGCGGTTATGGGCGTTTTATTCTGGTCTTGGTCTGATGAGGATGAGTCCGTCAACTAGTAATGAACAAAACCCTTGGTTCTCGGAAGTCGTCCTCGGTCACCCGACTACTGTGGGAGCTGTTCTGCGCTTCCGGCATGCCGCAATCGTGATCTGCTTCCAGCCTCATATATAACCATTTGGAGCTTGGTCGGAGCTCTTTCACCAGGTCCCCACTCCGTTCAGGCCAGTATGATCATCACACACCGGGGAAAAGGAGCCAGTGTTCTCGACTACGTGATAATCGCCGCCTCGACTTTCCGCGACATTGCAGACTCGTCTTCTGTTCCGTTTCTGCGAACCGTTGCAGCCGTGAGCATATCTATCTCGACGACCGTGCAAGTGAGTCCTACCGATCCAATTGACATTTACACCTGATCTGGTTCACAGTCCGTGAAATCGAACAAAGAGGAATGCACTCGAATGGTATCACACATTGAGGAGCTTCTCTCCGCCATCCCCAAACTCTACTTCAACGAAAGCGATGTTTCACCGACAACACTACACAACATCGGAAGATTTGCTGAGTTCGTTATTAGCGTCTCTTACTTCGCTGGATTGACTCTTCCTCTGTCAGCACTCTTCAAAAAATACATACATTCGTTAACGCGCAGCAGAATACAAGCATTTTGAAGCAGTTGTTTCGTCAGAGCGCAAACACAGCACTTTTGGAAGAGTGCAACTCTGGATTGAGACACGCTTTAGACGTGTTCGGGGTGAGTTACGAGTACTTTATGTACTCGTTCTTTTCATCAACGGAACCAGGTTTTTGAGTTTGTGAAACTTTTATCAGTGCGTCCTGAGGATGTAATGAAATAGTGGCTGTTCTCATTAGATTTTTGTAGTCTTTTTAAGAGCCTAATCTAATAGATTTAGTGATTATATCATCTACCAAGAGGATGCTGGTTCGAATCCAGCTAGTCTATTTATATTTTGTTCTCTTTGTTTCCTAACCTCCGCCTTGTCACACCTTCCAGTAGTCGTATATATTGTACACACACCGATACATTCAGTATTCATTCGTATAGCTTTGTATTGAGCCTCTTGTTCTATTTATCGGGTGAGTGTTGTGTTTATTTTATTTTTTTACTCAAGCTCGTGGTATCTAACATTTGTAAAATAATTGAGAGATTCAGACGATTCACTTGATTGGTTTGGAACTATGGTTGAGTTGTATTGCTGTTATGGAATTCCGTGTTGTTCACTTGCTCTCAACTGCAACGCAATCCCGATGCACATTTTTTTTTGTAAATTGTGCCCATAACTGTACTGTACTATTACGACCAAAGGTTTCCTATTTTTAGAATTTTCACTCACCGAGATGACCGAAAAAAAATCTTTTGAATTAACGCGATTTTTAAACACATCAAAAAAATCTGGGTGTCACCGTCACCTGAACCTTTGGTCGTAATAGTACAGTATTGGCAATTCATGAGGACTCAGCGCATATGTTGTCCGCCGAAGGCCTAAGTTCAATCTGGGCCTGTTGGAAAGACTGGAATTCACATGATGACCGAGCACAACAAGAAAGTCATCGTCAATATTAAAGTAACATACCTCAATTTGTCTGTCTGTCCAGTTTTGACGTTTTAGCATCCTGCGGCGCACCTTCAATGCTACGTGTCCGTGTACTGTTTGAAGGTGCCATCATTCCCGGTGGTAAATCCAGATGTCCCGACGACTAATGCCCATATGAAATCGCGGAACTCCGCGTGGTGGCGGTGCAGGCGAGACGTACGCAAGGCTTCGGAATATCCCGAACGCATCAGATTGTCGGCTTCAACGGCATAATGCTTTCTTATCAGTATTCTTTTGCAATCGCGTTGAACCGGACGTCGCTTGTGACACAAGGATACATTGTTCTAACATTATTCAACGAACCCCCAGTTACACATTTATTTGACTTTCAAAGGCATTAGGTCCGTACTTTTTGCTGTGATCGCCGAAGTGATGCCATCACAGTCTTTTGGTCGGGTTTCTCAGTGTGTCATCCTGATTCAATTAACACACGCCGGCAGGAGCACTTACTCGCATCAGATGCGGCGTCCAAAATCTCGGTAATGAGTTGTTCAGTTTCTTTAAAGATTGTACTGACATGATGCCCTTGCAGGTCGGAAATGGATTTGATTCAGAGGTCCATTCAATGTAAGTCTGATTTAAACCGTGTCAGACTCTCGATCTGTGTGATGTATTATGGCACGGTCGTGGTAATAAGCCAGACCTCACCATCGGCTCTTTAGAGGTGAGGGCAGCCTTCAAGTCGGCGATGTTGCCAATAAAAGTGGTGGGCGCGGTGCCGCTGCCTGTAACACCGAACACAAAGCCCGGTGCTGTCCCGGTGACGATGGACGACTGTGCGGAGACAAGACGCACAATCGCGAGTGCGGAAACAACAAAAGACTTCATGGTTGGAGCCAATGTGACGTTTGAGTGTGCAAGGGATTGTAGGATGAATCCCCCTCACCTCCCCTTGTACATATTTATGGTCAACGCGTGTGCTAGTCAGTTGGGAAGCCCGGAGAATAGGGCGCCGAACAATATCAATATGTGGAGTTTGACGAATCTCGTTCGAGAGCATGGTCAGAGAACAGTGGCCGCCGTGGATGGAGACGAATGTCCGCTCTCAATGTAGTCTCTCTCAAACAGATGCTCACTACGACCGAATCTACCTCGTACCTCGCTGGTTCTACTTTGGGTAGTGACAAGCTGACAAGCACCAGCCCGCACGGAGCGGTCAGGGCGGTACTTCAGTATCAGGTGGGGCGTGTTCGATACGGCCACGAGACGCTGGCTATAACCGAATCTAGCTCGTACCTCGCTGGTTCTACTTTGGGTAGTGGCAAGGTGACAAGCACCAGCCCGCGCGGAGCGGTCGGGGCGGTACTTCAGTATCAGGTGTGGCGTGTTCGATACGGCCGCGGGACTTTGGTCCAGCTTCAGGAAGCGGGAGATTAGGTGTGGAAAGAGGCTCGACGCAAAAATCTCGGACGAAATCGGAAAAACCTATGGGGATGACAGCCACTGTTTGAACAGTTGGGTTGCGGCACACATTGACCAGACAGATGCCTCACTGGAGGTGGGATCACCGTTAAAACAGAATTCAAAGGAAGGGTTTTCGAACACCTGTTCAAACTGTGTTCGAACAGGAATTCGATGCAGACAAATGTTAATACACTTCATCACAAGTTCAAACGGTTGAATTGTTTGAACTGCGCTGCGCTTCGAACGGGATCAGATTGGAGGTGAGATCCAAGACTCAAAAGAATTTGTTACACGACTTTTAAGTTCCGCTCAGCTGTGAAGTCCTGTCTTGTAGACTACGCTAACAGGTACTACACATATTAATAGAGTTACTTCTTGGCACTTGCTCCGTAACTGATGCACTACGCTAACAGGGTGCGCAGCAACCACCAGAGCAGTTGAGGCTTTCATTTCAACAGTCTGCCAGCTGTGAATCACTCGTTGAACTCAGCCCGTTACCGGGCTCTGCCGCTTGTCGGCCCTACGGCTTTATCAAAACTTTGAGTCACTGGGTTGTCGACTTTAGCTTGAGCCAGATTTATGGTATAGTCTCCAACCGATTCGGGTCGGTGTTCATCGTAGCTGAGTCTCGTCACATCATCATGGCAGAGGGATTGGTGCATGTCTGACGGTGGCCATTATCGAAGATATTGCACTCCACATTGAGGTGAGATTGAGATCTTGCTCCGGTAGAAGGGACGGAATACATAATAAATGTGACAGACACCGAGCGGGAGGCTGAAGTTGGTGCTAGCGCAGCATTTGAGGAAGTCACTGAGAATATTTGAGTCCAGACGTTGAGTAAAGTTGTTTGTTCAAGTGAACCGTGGTCATCTTGACGGCAACATTTGGCATACGTCACAGAGTGTCCATCTAAACAGCCTTGACCCCGGAAATGTTATTGTCACGAAGAGTCTTGACATGATATAGAGCATTAGAAGACGTTGGTTTTTTGATCTCAGGCCTGAAGATCCAGTTCCAGGATTTGAGAGTCAGGGTTCAATCGGAACGAACAGTCTTGATCAATCGGCATCGCAGTTTGTTTTGCAGTCTCAGTGGCCAATCCGGAGGATGGGGTGTCATTGTTCGATTGAATTGTTAGACTGGATGGAACAGACCGAGCTTGAATCGCAGACGAGTGTGGGTGAGGGAAGGAAGGACAAATAAATCAGCGGCCTGGCCTTTTATGTGGCAAATGACTACGTGGCCGGAGCTTGATGTTCCAAAGGCTGTTCTTTCACGAGACCTGCCTCCACCGCTCACCATTCCAATTCAGGCTCAATTCCACAGCTTCGGAATCTGGCGCGGTTCATCTGCATCGGGAGAAGCGAACACTCCTCTACCACTGAAGAGTCCGAATTTGTGCCTGAGTTCACAGCTACGGAGTTTCTGGAACTACGGGCTCTCTGGGAACGATTAGGCAAATCGAAGTCAGCTTATAACTTGCTGTACAAATTGTGGGACCGTTGATCCTGCAAATAAGGAGTTGGCGAGAGACAGGACAAAGGAGATCACCTGGATGGGGATCGTTTTCTCGCTATTTCGTTAAAGAAACGGTAGGTGGTTGCATTGTATGGGGATGGGGGTAAAAAGCTGTGTTTGTTCAACTCAGACTGCGGTGATGGACATGATAGGAGGAGGAGAAGAGAGTCAACAGGATGGGGATAAGCTAAAAGGGGATGGAATAAACAAAACCCCGTCGTTTTGTTAAAGCAACGGTAGATATAGAGATCTTGCTGCAAGAAGCTGCGCCAATCTGCGGACTGCGGTACTTAAGAACAGTTAATGGGGTTAAAAACAGAGTGGAAAAGGATAGGAGCCATTCGGTCGAGTGAACCTTCGGGCAGTGTGGGGAATCACTGCAAACCAAAGGAGTTAAGAATGGCAGACAGCCAGAGGAAGAGCGAACGAGCAACACTAGAGGGGGCTTTGGCACAGCTTACGAGGGATTTCGTTAAAGAACGGTTAATTGCGGAACTCCGCGTTGTGGCGGTGCAGGCGAGGCGTACGCAAGACTTCGGAAGATCCCGAACACATCAGATAGTCGGCTTCAACGGCGGAATTCTATCTTATCATTATTCTTTTGCAATCGTTTTGAACCGGACATCACTTGAAACGAAAGGGTAAATTGTTCAAACAATATTCTAACAAACCTCTAGTTACACATTTATTAAGGCATTAGGTTCGTACTTTTGACTGGGATCGCCGAAAAAATGCCATCACAGTTTGTGCCGTAAGTCGCGGTCAAAGCGCTGAATACGAGATACACCAAGTATGTAGATAAATGTCATATACTACAAGAAAGTGTAGTATTCAAAAGCTGCTGTCTCAATTGCCATTATTTCCCTTGAGAGACGAGTGCAGACTGACCATCGTTCCTCATAGCGGGCGAGTTCTCCGACCTTTTTAGGGCAGCGGTTACAATACCGGTATTTCAACCCTGCCGTTCTGACATGACGGCACATTAGCTACGTGTAACGAGATGTATTAGAGGTTCCTTCGAACATGTGCTTGTGTATTTGTAATCTCTACGCACGAAACCTGGGTAATGGATGAGATTGGTGCTGATGGTGGGATAACTAAAGGCGAGCGGATGAGTGAGTGCCGATCAAATCTCGGTGATGTCCGATGTGGTGCGTACGTGTCGAGTGTAAAGCCACCGATAATACAAGCTCGGGCGCCAGCTGGAACATGCCCGACTTCATGTTGCCGCTCTCAATGTGTCTGCATAACATAAACGATGTTTGGCGCTGCCGGGATGTGAATCATGGTTTGTACGCTTAGTGGTTAGACAATTAGGTACAATTGTTTGGCACTACAAGTAGTGTACCATTTTTAGCAGTCAGTTGTATAGTGCATTGCTACCAAGAAAGAAGAAAAAAAGAAAGTAAAGTACGAGTCCCGCCGTGCTAAGCATCGGCCTCCCCCCAAGTTGAGAACTTAGAACGTGGATCAAGTAATATATCATTTCTAGGTCGAAATTTCTCTTGGCATCACGTCTGAAATAGCGGGGATGCGCGAGCGGGCCGAAACACGCCACAAGGAGCTGGTAGAGCTGTTTGCTGGCCAATCTGAAGTCCCGGATTCAGATTCCGTCTCCTTGGTTCGTGTTCATTTCGTAGTAGCGAGAGAAGATTACAGTGAATTTAGGCCAACAAACGGCTGTTTGAGATTGGGAACAAGCATGTCCTCCGTCTCCGGTGATGAACCTTGTCGCTAACGCTCCCATCACTCACTCAATAGTACAACATCTTTGGTTTTACTGCCCGCCAACCCGAAAATATTCCACGGCCGCGAGGGTGAATTGGACGAATTAGTGCGTCTTCTGCTCCAGGACTCCGCGCGGGTCGCAATCCTGGGGCCCGGTGGAACTGATCTCGTATCCCTTATTGCGTCCCATATCGGGCTTACCACGTCTCGGAATACTTCCAAACTACTCATTCGGCACTTCTCCGGGTGTCCTCCGTCGATTCTGCTGCTGGATAACTTCGAGAGTTGTTGGGAGCCCGGATCACGTCGTCAAGTTGAAGATTTCCTGTCGCTCTTATCGGACATTCCTCATCTGGCGCTATTCGTTCGAATCTATTCCATTGTCAACAAGCAATTTCCTGCTAATTAATTAATTAGATCACCATGCGAGGGGCAGAGAGACCAGGAGGCGGCATGCGTTGGACGCGACCTTTCCTTCCACCACTCGAGCCTTTAAGCCACGATGCTGCTTGCCAAACATTCGCTGACATTACGGACGTACGGCACGACGACGCCGATATCCAGGAGCTGTTGGGGTTCACAGATAATGTGCCTCTGGCTGTTAACCTGGTCGCTAACATAGCCGCATTCGAGGGCTACGACACTATTGTATCGCGATGGAAGGAAGAGAAAACAACACTGTTTTCCGAGGGATCTGATAAACGATCGAATCTCGACTTGTTCGAGTCCCCGTATGCTCGACTCGCCGGGAGCGCATCAGCTCCTCAGTCTTCTGTCACTATTGCCTGACGGCATCTCTGAAACGGATCTCCTCCAAAGCGACTTACCAATTACAACGATTGGAAGGAGCAAGACGACTCTCGTCCGTACATCCCTTGTGTATCTTGACCACGACAAACGCGTGCGGGTGTTCGTGCCCATTCGTGAATACATTAGAGCCCGCAGCCCGCCGCCGCCTTCATTATGCCGTCCCTTACGCAGCCACTTCCATCGCCTCATCATGCTTTGGCATGACTATCAGCATCTCTCCACCACTGGCATCGCTCAGCGGATCGCGGCCAACGTGGGGAACTTTCACGCCGTGCTTGCGCATGGCTTGGATTCGGGCGAGCCTGATCTCACCGAGACGGTTTACAGCATTCTGACCTTTGATTCGTTTTACCGGATGTCTAGGGGCCGCTCCTCTGGGATGCTTGAGCTTCTACCCGACTACCTAGAGCACCTGGTAGATCATCGGTTGCAAGGGGCATATTTGGGAAAACTTGTGACAACCTGGCAGTATCGTCCTCTTTCTGATTCAGAACAGCTCGAGAAAACTGCGATCGAGCACTTTAAGGCTGCAGGAGATATGGCGGGTGAAGGTGAGCCTGTTTTCAGTCGGTCAAAAAGCTCAGACTCAAACACACAGCAGCTAATTTTCTTTGTGGCCTTGGCACGTACTTCCGCCAACACGACAACGATATACCCAAGGCCCTCAGGTACTACGAAAGAGCGGTAAACCTTGCCAAAGAAGTCAACGACATTAAGACCCAGTGCGTCGCCATTAGAGAGGCAGCTCTTTCTGTATGGCAAATTGGGCAGTATTGAGAAGTGCAGCTGAAAATTCGGGAGATGCGGCGCCTGGCTCAAATACACGGGCTTTTTTATCACGAAGCACAGGCCATCCGGGTAGAGCTTCTCTGTAGGGTTTCCTTGGGGAATTTGGCATCCTGTGTGACGCTCTCTGCACAAGGACGGGCGTTGTTGGCGTTTTGTGGCCTGCAGGGGTCCACGCTGGATCTTGCGCTTGTAAATTCTGACGCGGAAGTTCATCTCCAAAAGACGGAATACGCCGAGGCAAGAGCTCTGTATTCTCGAACATACGTCGATCAGGCACCTATGGCACACGCATACGATAGGCTGAATCTTGTTGATATCGACAACGAGATTGGCGTGGACACCGTCAAGGTTTGTCAAGATTTGGAGGCCGTTAAATCGACCTTTGAATCTATTATGAACCCACCAGGGATCACTCTCCGTGAGGTTTTTGAGGCCTACGTGGATATTCGAGACGGCCTTCTCACCAAAGCAAGACTATCACTGGAGAAATCGTTTGCTGCGACTCGTGGAAACGATCAAGAAATTTCGATATTGTGCTTGAACAAGCTTGGGAACCTTAGTTGCGGGCTCGCCGCTACCTGGACCACATTTGGATGGACGCTGGTCTTGATGGGATTTGCGCTGAAGGGAAACAATACGATAGCTATCTATCATGCTCTGCGATGCATGGGAGATGTATTCCTTGCCGGTGACGACGATGACACCGCACTCAGCCTTTTCCATGTGGCTCTCGAGGGTTTCACTGCCACAGATATTCATCGCAGTCGGGGGGAGTGTGCCCTTCGGCTTGGGGACATATTTCATGTCCGAGGAAACAAAGAGGACGTGTTCAACCTCTGGAACACTGCACGCCAATGTTTTGTTCGGTCCCTGCAGACACGGGATATCATACGTGTAGATGAGCGAATACGAGCGCACTCGCAGTAGTTTTCATGGAATCATACACGGGTTTCGGTTTCTGAGGGGCGGAAAGATTGCAAAGTTCCACACATGATAGACAGGCATCCTGAAAGGCACCTTAAAACCGCTCGTGGATATAATCATCGTCCTCCCTACCTTGCATTATATAAAAGGCCAGAGGGTCTGGCCGTAAACTGGATGTCACCGGGCGAATCTTAGGCGGAATGGGTTCAGATTTGGAGGGTGGTTTAGGGTGGTTAGTATGTGCCTGCTTGCCCGAGATCGGGCCGGGGCGGGTCGTGGTTCCCTCCAAATGAGTGTGTGTGCTGTCTTTTTCTGTTCTGAGACCCAGAACGTGTGGCTATGTCCTGGCTCGGCTGCCGGTGGCTCCAGTGATTTTTTTTTTTTTAATTTGGAAAATGAAAAGCGAAAGAGAAAAAAAAAATTAGCTATCTGATGTGACGTTCTTGTATTATCTAAGTCGTTGATGCGTTGAGAAATAGCGTTGGAAGGCGGCGGGGATTGCCGTTCATTGAGTAGCACTGGGTGCCGCGGACCCACTAAACGATTCAGAATGCTGCTAGTATGTCATTTATCGTGCATATCAATTTCAACTTAAAAGGGACCTCGTTTAAAACCTCAGTGCAAGGCACTCTTGTGTCAGCAACGGCCTCTGGGTCGGCTAAACAGCGAGTAACCCGGCGAGAACCCCAACCAGGAGAAACCCGATAGACGCTAATAGCTCGTGTGTTCCCCGAGCAGTAGGACCAGTCGTACGGCGTCCTCCCTAGGAGGCCGTATGTCGTAGGTCGGGATGCGAGGCGGAACCCGGAACGAGTCGAAGAGGGTGTGATATCCACCCAGGTACAAAACCCGAGGTGTGGATACAACCCGTAGTACGGTGCAGAGGAAGCGGGGCAGGGTGGAGACAATGCCTATGTCAAGCCAAGGTAGAAGCCTGAGATTAGACGAGGTAGAATCTACTGTACATGGAGATTCTACCGTGCTTATATAGGCTTCTAATAAATTAAAGCGATCGCGGTCAGTCGCGATCAGTTCCTGCAACGTAGCGTTAAGGAGCGTTAATGCTGATGCTCCTGGACTCCTCTGGGTTGGTTTCCGTGGCGTCGGTGCACCTAGGAGACCCGACGTTCGGGTTTCCTAGTCCTAAGTGTCATCGTCTCCAGTGGTCAAACCCCGATCGGGTTTGCAACCACTCCTGTACTCCGTGTACTCTCCTGTGTCAGCCCTTGGTGCGTCCGGGGACTAGAGTCCGTCTATACGGGTTCCTAGTCCCTAACGTCTTCTGTATTCCGTGGCGCAGACTCCCCGAGTCTGCGGCTTTTTTAGAATCCGAGGTCGGGTTTCAACCGTGAGAAGGTCACGTGGTGGCGTCATGAGAGTCCCGTGCCGCTAAGACGCGTCTGTACCCATACGGACGCGTCGCGCGAAAAAGTAGAACCCGGGCGATTCATGACATCTTGGGGGACATTAGCCAGATCGCGCATGGTTCTTATTCCCACACAGGAGCACAGGGGCAGAATTTTTGCGGAAATTGGGCAGGCTATGGTTGGTTTTGCACAAGAAATAAACACTGAGCATCGACCAGATAGACGGATGTTTAGGAAGCGGTAATTCAAGTGCACGACTTGGACCAATCAAACCAGAGAAATGTACGCCTCTGAACGAATGAATCAGCCACGCAAAAGCCTCTTGCAAACTAAAACTAAAATGCTTATTTGTCTTATCGCCTCCGAGTCCGAGTCCAACGGGCACTCTGCGCAGACTCCAGCCGTCTCTGGCCGTTTTGCTCCAAGTTGACGAACACGACCTCGTTTGCCTTCACGCAGGGACGTATACAAACTCGTCAGTCATAGTTCGGTTAAGTCTTCGTCAGTTTGATCGTGATCTTCGTGAGTTTGATGGCGATCTTCGTCAGTCTTGATAGCCGCGTTCAATCTTCGTCACTCCGTCAAAGTCGGGGACCAACCAACTGCGCCACACTCACACTCAGACTCACCAATGTCGATCCACCAGCTTGCGCCACTCTGGCGCACTTGAACACGACTTGCGCCACTGTCGGCTGGTCCCACCTCGAGGTTTCAGTGCATCAAGTTGAAGCAATAATCAACGATCCACAGTGAACAAATGAACAGAGAGTTTTAAATCTTACAAGCTTAAACAGCGGTGAGGATCCGAGAAATTTGTAGATGAAAATGAATGGGATTTAAACAATGGAGTACAATCCGTACATTCATGCATAGCTAAGTTGTTTGTAGTACCGCCCCACCAATGCGCGCGGCTGTGCCACAGCGCGGAACCCAAACCCCTAACCATCTAACTTGAACCTCAGCACGCCAAGGCCAGTGGGAATCACGGACCTGTCACCTGAGCAGATTGCCGACAATATCTTGACAGAATGACGAAGATTGCCATCAACTGACGAAGAAGAATGCCATCACTGACTTACGAGTTTGAATATGTCCCCTTCACGCACTCCCGGGTGTGTCATCCACAGGTAAGAGGGAATCGCTATTATTGGTTTGATTATATATATATACTGAAAGGTGTGTTGTGTCTGTCAATTTCAGGTTAGGCACGCGCTACATCGTCTACTCTAGCTTTCTTTCACAACTCTCGGCAAGGTCCTTTTATTATTAGAGCTGTTATGTCAACCTTCCTGACTCTGCTTCATTCTCTTGGCTATATCCGTAAGTTCGGGCCAGGTGGCAGGGAATGATCATGATGTGCGGGTACTCTTGAGTTTTTACCGCTTCTGCACCCTATAGGACTGGCTGTTTTATGACATGGACCAAGGGGATGGACTCGGAGAAATATGTCACCTTTGTCGTGCCTTGTGAGCGCAAAGAGTATTTATTGTAGTGGTCACCCACCGCCGGGTTCTTGTCCTTCAGTCAGGGTTTGAGCCTCCCTGACGTATGGAATACAGGTACTGTGTAAAAACATTGAACACCGGACATAAAAGTAAACCTGAAATTGTGTGAATCTTTGGCTGTATGTGCAGGATAATTCTAATAAGAAACCGGGTTTCTAGTTTCATCGGCATTGATGTCGGTCTTGCCGAACTTTTTTTTTTTTTTTTTTCTAAGTCCGTGGAATCCTCCATTTCAAATGGAAGTCAGGGGGACGCAGCTTTATTCCTATGAGTTCCTTCAGATATATGTATACTTGTTGGGCCATAGAATGTGTTAATCGGCAAATGCCTGTTCACCTCATGTTTCATTCAACCGCACAAAATACACAGAGAGCGGGTGCTTTTTGCCTGCACCGCCTTCGAATTTTGAGACACTATGTACCTGCTGCCAATCTCCTGCCAAAGAGATGAATATATCAAACAAGAGGTGCCTTCGCTACGCTCCGGCACAAAGAGTGGAAAGGGGGAAGGGGGAATCGAATTTCGACGAAGTTGAATGTGAAATAAGTACCAGGCAGGGCTCGGAGCGGAGTGAGGTGAAGGACCGCGAGATGGAGATGATGGGGATGGAGAGAAGAAGGCTATGTCGATGCTCCGCCCTCTTGCCTTTTGAGTAGCTGATTGGCGAGCTAAAATTCACCGAGCGCTTAGGCGTTAATTATTGATGCTGAGGGTCATCTGGACATCGAAATGCGGTAATTTCGGGAGAACCAACAGGTGCACTCTGATTCGAGGTATCTGCTTAATATACGAGTAATTTTGGGTCCAAAAACGAGTCATAGACAAGCCTGATTCATTAGCAGTGAAGAGCTTGAGACTCTGCTCATGGCTTGATTGTCGGACAAGTGTTTTCTCATTAAACTTTTGCTAGGGTTTCCACGCAATTCTCTAAGAAGGAAGGGTTTCTGCAGAAACCAGAGCTCTCATTAGAATTATCTGTATATACAACGAGCTGCCAGTTGGGGAGATAAACGGGATCTACTGGGAACTTCAATGTAAGCCGCACATTGAAGATCTGACACACTTGCCGTTTATGCGGCTTGAGAGCAGATCTTTGTGTTGGTGAGTCGGGATTTGCCGGACAGGACTCATGATCATGGCGACACCCGATCTACCAAGACACTTTTATATAGATGCAGGTCAATAGCTGTGCGGTCTCGTTATATGTTTGTGAGAATGCTATCCTCAACTTTTAAAAGTATACTGTAGACCCTATGCATGGTCTCTTCAGCTACGGGGTAGCTCATTGTCAAACTAAGGTAGGCGACATCCGCATCCATCGAGTCACGTGATCAGCAGTGTGACAGCATCTTCCTGCCCTTACTAGTCAGTGATGGTAGGTCACACACAAAAACTAAAACCATAGAAAGGCTTAGATTAACCAAAGGAACAATCCTGTGGTTCCAGATTTTCAATATCTGGTCTCAATCAAAAGTTTTTCACCTATTTTTCAACAAATGCTCAGAAGCTTGTTTCCATTCCGGCCACATGGCTTTATGTTTTTTCTCCCAAAATTTCGCGCTTCCATATAAGGAAATAACACGTTCATGTGGATGATCAGTGACACGAAGCCAAAGGACTGTTGGGAGGGTGTATTTTTGGTTTATAGCATTGAATACCAGGCTTAGTGGATGTTCCCTGAAAATTACATATCCCCACTGGATATAATTACCACAACTGTGGTTTAGAACTTCAATATAAAGCTGACTGTTGTTGCACAAAGCACTACTGCAACCAATGGGCTGGGAACAAAGCTGGTTTAATTGATTAAAGGCTGCATTGCAAAGATTTGGAAGATGATTAAATGAGCTGCACTCTACTTCCTCGAGAATCAGACTTCACAGAAAGTTCAAATGTGCTGCTCAGAGTCTATTGCTAGATGTTGCAAGAGAGTCTATCACTGGTATCTCCTGAGCTTCTGAGATTCCAATTTAAAAAAAAAATATCCTGGGCTGCTCTGACCCCCCAGGCCCAAGAATCTTGAAAAACACAATTTATCTTTGCAAAATCTGAAATTTCGCGCTCTCCCACGTTACTGTCACGCATCAGTCACGTTCACGTGACTCGATGGATGCGGATGTCGCCTACCTTAGTAGAATTGGCATCCCCCACGAAGAAGTCGCTCCTTCGCTAGAAATTTGCGGATGAGGAAGTGGCGGCTGATAGTGGCAGCGATGCCATCTTCCTCAAGATCATACACGATGCCTTGGAGTGATCTCTATCGACTTCCTCAATCAATTTCGTGTGGCAGCCACTATAAACAGTGGGATGATAGACAGTCAAATCCTCCTCATCCTACATAATGCCCCGTCTCGCCTCCCCTCCCCACAATGTTACTCGCGGGTATGTACTCCACTCTCAACATCAGCCCCGTTGGACTTACATGACCTCTATCATAGCCTCGGGCCCCTGCTTATCGGGGTCCTTCTCAATACAATGTTATACGGTGTGAGTGCTTGAGAACTGGACATCATGGTGATGGCTAATGTTCACTTTTGTGGCACAGATTCTGATCGTCCAGGTAACTGGAAATCTGTGCTCGTTTGTCCACCATTCATGCGTTACTTGTGCCCAACATAGGCATTTCTGTACTACAGCCGGTACACGAGGTACTGTTGCTCTCTTGCAACTATTCCGACGCCCGCTGATGGCTAAACAGTGATCGTCCATGGTTTCGATACCCGGTTTGTCTCATCCCCCCAGTCAAGTAAATTTTGAAATTGTGTTCATTAAGGTCCTATACCTTTTCATCGTCGAAACAGCCAACTGGGTATGTAACATCGGCATAATATATGAACCCTTAATCATAAACTATGGTGAGACTCCTTCGCCAAGCATAGACAACTAAGTACCGCGCTGATGACAACCCAGCGAAGCCGCAGGCGCTCTCAATTTCACCGTTCAGTAAGATAGTTTCAAGTTCTTTTCTTTTTATTCTCATGCTTACGCGACGATTCCAAGTGCTACGGCTTGGTAAGAATTCAATTGTCTTTCTTTGCAACACCGAAGGATTGCTAAGCCCGGACGCCGTAGATGCAATTCTGACTGTGGCGATCAGCTTGCCTGTTCAGCTCTTCATCGCATGGCGTATCCGAGTCCTCACTCACTCGTCCATTATGCCCGTCATCATTGTGATTCTCGCTCTCGTCGCCTTCGGTACGCCAACCTCCTTGTGCCATTCATTATAATAATAAATAATCTATCAGGCGGCAGACTCACCATGACCACAATGGTCTCCTTGCACCCTGACTTTGCCAGCTTTTATCGTTTACGTCCGGCGGCCATAACATGGCTCGTGTCTAGCGCCACCTGTGACATAACCCTCACTGTTTCGCTCGTCTTCTCTGTGGTATGCCCTCCCCACCGTTCGGTTATAGTATGTTCATAGCCATTGCAGTGGACCAGAAAATCGAATGTGATGAACGTGATTACAGAGTCGACTGATAGCTATGTGGTCAAGATTTCCAAGGCCAACGTGGTATCGACCAATAACTACTTGAACAAACTCATCCGCTGTGAGCAACTTGCTTCTTAAACCAGCACAGACATGATAGTTTGGTCAATTAGTAACGGTACAAACCGGAGTTATCACCGCTACCGCGGCGTTGCTAGATATGATTCTCGTCCTTGCGGTCCCGGTGATTCCAGTTACAATATTCTTCCCCAGTCTTTGTCCTTACTTACCTCGATTCTAGGACCACACATAGTGGGTACACAATTATTTGCACACACCATGTGTTCAGAATCATCCAAACTGCCCAAAAAGTGCAAAAAAGACAAAATTTTCAGTTCAAATGCCGAAATTTTGGGGGTGTCACGCAAAAATTCGGCTGCTGCCGAAATGTCGAATAGGTAACATGGGTCACGTGTCACACCCCCTGTCGATTTGAATGAAAAAGTACAGTATTTATGGTCTTTTTGACCCGATTCTATGGATTGTCTTACAACAAGTGCTCAGTGCCAATTTCTTTCCCGGTGTTTGGGGCCCCAATCGGCACTAATCTATCCCTTGCCGCCTTAAATTCCCACGTCATTTTTCAGTAATGCGGCGATCTTTCAATTAGTCTCAGTGCATTCAAGTTTCCGCGGCAAGTCATTGTCCAAGTCTGCTTATACCCCAATTTTGCCACCGTAATAATAAGAAAGACACAAGTCTAGGGATGGTTAGTCTGTTGTTAAGCACGGGGTCCTGATTGGGGTAAGCACTTGTTATATAATCAGCACAGCCACACAGTGTTGAACCTCCAACTACGGTATAACAATGGGCTGTTGTGCCCATTTAAACTACTCACAAAGATTTATATTGGCGACTCAAACCTTCTCAAATTTATTGAATATTCTAGGGCTCGGCTGCTTTGAGGTATAACCGTAGTCGGTTGAGTTTGAGCCATATAGGTGGGTTGAACCACCTGTGGGGCAGAAGTCTGAATATTTACTTGTCTAGCTTTTGCAAGCTGGACTTTCAACGTTCTAATTTCGTCCATAGCCGTCTCATGGAAATTCATAGGCCTCCCCGCTTCTTCATACGCTTCGAAGTCATACGGGGCACCAACCCAGTTCTGGCTGATTGCCTTGTTTTTCCAATAGTTGTCTACCCTCTGTTTCTGAGTACCGTTGCCCGACGGAATATAATTGCCATCACCCAATTTGTGTTTACCATCCGCGAATGCTAACCAACCCTTGTTGATGTGTTCTATTTTGTGAGGGCATTCCCTCGAGAAATGTCCTGATTCCTCACAATAATAGCAATCATGATCCTTCGTAGGCTCTCGGTCTCTCGAATACTGAGGTCGACTCGGGCCTTGCGTGTTGTACGCGTAATTTGAACGATTATTGTTCATGTGTGGAGGCGGGTCTTTCGCGAATTGTGCCAACGTTTTGAGAACTTCACTATGAGATTTAAGAACCTCATTGTGACGCTGCTCACTCGCTTTCTGACTCAATACGTATTGATCCCTTAACTGCGCGATAGCGCCGTTCATTTCCTCCAGTCGTTCCTCATAAGGTTCGACTTTTGTGGTTGGAAAACTGAGAGGCCTAACAGATATCTCATCTTTTGTACCAACTGAGAGAGAAGCCGATCTGCTTTGGCTCCTAGCCAAAGTTTCTGCTAATTTCACAAGATCCGCAACATCTATCGGATCTTCAACTCGAGACTCTCCTGTGTTTGCCGCATTCGCTGGATTAATCGCGGGTACGAGTAAAGCAGGAATTTGAGTGCGTAGAAGAGCAGAACTCTCTATGGACATTTTTAATGTTGTCGCAAAGGTATGTTCCAACGTCTCGTAGTAGAAATCGCAAGCGATCTGGTTCGTAATTAGAACAGGAGCGGTCAAGAGTTTCTTTACTTCCGTAAGAAATTCTATTCCGAAACGCCTAAGACGACCTTCTTCCTTCACAGTGATTCCCCGGTTCCTCTTACAGAGTTTCTGGAGAAGATCTATGGTACCCGCTCTCTCTGATTTAATCTCAGGATAGCTAAGATAGATTTCTTTGAGGAATTCCTCATATGTTCCATTTTGGTAGGTAGGAAGCGCTCTCCAAGTTGCCTTCCGTTTGGTAGGAAGATAACTTGTAAAGTGTAATTTCCTTTCAGCATCGTCTGTAACGCCGGCGTGTTCCATTATCTGGTTCACATGGTCAACAAATGTCATGAGGTCTTCATGATCATCCGTAGTGAACTTAGGAGCATTATTATCCCAAGCGTATGGAATTTTAAAGCTCGCGACTCTGGCTCCACCAACTGGTGCTGGGTTCGCTCCGTCTGCCATTTCTAATAGAGATGACTCTGAACGTAGGGTTTGGGACGAGTTTTGAGAAGCTTGAGGTTCAATAAGACCCTCTAGTTCGACCCTTGGATCCGAACTTGATTGAATTGGTTCGGATTGAGTATCCGTGGATGCTAACTGTAACTGTTTATATGCCACTGCTCGAGATAAAGTTCGGTCTTTCGACTTTACTCTTGCTAGAGCTGCTGCACTGGGAGTCCTTTTTCTACTAGGTAGAGGCGGAAGGACAACTGGTGTGTTGTGCCTTTCGGATCGACGAGGTAAAGGTTTAGGAAAACCAGGTGTTTCAGGTTCAAGTTCGCCTTCTGATGATAACTCGTTTGTTTCTGCCGTAGCAGGAATCTTAGGACGAAGGGGTACTTCGTCCGAAGAGAATGAACTGACGGTTTACGTCCTTCTCAAGTCGTGAGACTCAAGGAATGGGTTCTCGATAGTTCTGAAGACTTTGAAAGTCTAGAAATGCGGGATCCAACAAATTTTCCAAGTCTTTATAGACCAATTGACAAAGTTTCACTTTGAGAAGTAAAATCAAATGAACCCCTCGCGGTGGGCTCCAGATGAAACACTGACTATGGGGCAAGCGGTGAAATAGCCACAACACAAACCTTGTAAATGAATACGCGGTTCGATAATGCAACTACAACAACTCAAACACTATAGTCCTCGTGCAAGTTCGGGGTTCCAATCCAGTATAGATTGTGGCAATTTGAACTTTAGTTCTCTTTGAGAAGCAAGACTTTACAGGTCTACAAGTCGTATAGATAAAACTTGCTCGAATCCGTTCTAGGCGCAATCGCGATAGACAGATGAGATTTTATGTTCAACGGTTTTGTATGATGGGGGTCTAAGTTTGGAGATAGTACTCCGATGCGTAAAGCAAGTGATTCTTATGAATTCCAATTCCAAATAGTATCCGCGATTGCTAATCCTTGCGAGATTACAACCAATTGTCAAGTCCGATCCGTTTCCTTATATTCCATGCGTCTGTTCCGTTTATCCAATATGTCCACGCGTCGTTTATAAAGATCCAAATCCAACACAGATAATATTCAAACAGGGAAAACAAACGAAACTTGGTATAGCTTCTGGGTGTCTCCGAATGAATGACTACTCTACCGGTTAAGCGTGAAGTCTAGTAACTTCGCGTCCAACAGGTGGGGTGAGATTCACTGGTGTTCCTCCCATAACCATCCACTTAAATATGTTACAGGATTCTAAATATAAATGAGACTGATACAAACGAGCAATAGGGTTCAGGGTATATGACTAGTGGTACGGCAGCTAGCTGATGAACTCCTGTCAGATATCAAGTGATTAGTAAAATTGAGAGAGATTTATAAGAAACATCAACGAGCCGAGCTTAACGATGAGTCAAGATCTGCATCGCTTAGAACAATTGTGATGGGATATTGTTGATATGTCAACTTTTAGCCGACCTCCTCGTCAGCACTTCGTTACCCTCCTTGGTAACCACCCGCTCAAATAGTTCTGCCTTGAACCGCTTAAGCGATTTGTCTGAAAATCGTGATAGCTGCCGCTTCCCAGTACCCGAGTGTGGTTTCTTAGTCAATTGGTAGATCGACCAAATCCAACTCCCTCTTGGCAGTTCTGGATATGTCAGACATTGCCTAACAATGATCCCTCTAGTTCAGAAGGATGTTCCCTTGTAATATGCCCTTAGTCAGGGATGTGCAGTAGCCCCAATCCGTTTCCAGGATGGTAAGGCACTTTCCGTGATTGCTCCATTAGCGACTTCCCAATTCAACCCTTTACCAGGATTGTCATCCAGCGCCTTTCTAATGGTTCGTGACACATTCTATCCCTTTTTAGCTAACTGCTCAGGCCAGCATTAGCCCTTGTGAGATGACATTGTAATGTAGTGAAGTACATTATAGTATGTTGCAACTCGAATGGATTTGAATAAATGCCCGGGTGCCCCAATACCAGGTCTGTCAACGGCACACAGTCACGTGGGTACTTGGGTACTTCCACTACCTCATTCTGGGGCGCATTAAAAATCCCAAGCACATAGAAACATTTGTAGTACTGTCATGAATGTATCTATGCAAAAAATCAGTCAGAATATCAATTCTGTACAAACAAAACATCGAAAAGCGCCAATGTGGCTGTGCAGATTATGTAACAAGATCTTACCCTGATCGGACCCCCACGCTTAATAACAGACTTCTACACAAACGAGGTACAAGTTTAAATAAGTATTGAAGTGTCTGGCTGCGAGAGACTAAGGGATGGTAAGTATTTATAAAATAATGGATGTGTAAAACTTTTAAACTCCGCTCTGGGTAAATCAGCTCTAGAGTTATTGAAGACAGGTAAAGTGCATGATTGAGCACTATCGAGGAAACGAGTCAGAAAGAAATAACTTTGTGACAATTACACATTACCCATCGCAAATGAGTACATCTTTGTGTGCCGAGAGAGAGAAAGGTAATCTTGAGAGTGTATAAAGTAACTTGTGGCAGCTAACCTGAACTTTGATCGCCGGTTCAATTTGGCGAGGCTAACTTTACGGTACTTTACTTTACTTTTCCCATGCTTGGCAAATCTAACTTGTTGACAGCTAATTTGTACGGTTCTGACATGACCATGCAAGGATCACAGTAGATGTTTCCCGACACCTGTGGAGTACTCTAGATCTTAGTAATTATCATTCTCACTCTGCCACAGTGTCTAGTATAAATCCCTTCATTGTTACTCAAAGTTCAATGATACAGTGTGATTGGCACCATACCCGTATCTACGGTAGTGTGGTTGAGGGTATACTATATGTGTACCATAACTGTAAGAGCTCTCAGGAGCACCGTTACGGTTATGGTTACGGTTATGGCCGGTTAGTCACCGTACTAATGAACCGTCGACATACAGTCTGTAAGATCAGCCGGGACATAACTGAAACCTTTTCCACAGAGGAATTCGACTTCGCCGCCAAGACTGAACACCGATATCTAGCCTTCTTCATTCTATCTGTATGTTTCCCTGAAAATTTCTCTGTAGACTGTTCGCTTATTTTTCCTTTCCGAGGTTGCATCTTGTTCTTTCTTTCATCAAACCCCTCATCATTCACCTCTTCTATACAAAACTTACCCGTTTAGTTTGATTTGTATGCACTCTGCTCATTTCCTCATTCCTTTTCTGTAGGCACAACTTTCTATATAATTGAAGTGACTCTAAGCCGTGCCACGCACATATCATTCTTATGTATTCTTTGGCCCATGAGTATATAGAACAGGGTAAGTCTTAGTCCATCAATTGTTTGAGTGGAGTCGAGTCCAGGCCGTGCAGGAGGCGAAGATATGTGTTTTCTAGCTTCGTTTAAATATATCTCGTTCTACACGCCTGTACATGGTCGTAATATCTGTAACCGCACCGTACCACAATTGTAAGAGCGCCTTTAGTGCGCTGTAGGCGGTAAGCCAAAGTACTAGTAGCAGAATACCAAATGATTTGGATACTGGTGAAGCCAAACAGGACCCAGACCAAACCCACTTTACTTATTAATTCTGCTAAACTTTGAGTTACTGTCACTTTGATTCAATAACAAAAAAAAAATTCAACCACAGGCACACCGGAGCCCGCAGATGTTTGGTGATGTCTTGAAGCTTGGTTTTAGTTGTTCTAATCCTGAATGATAAACTGACCGAGATAATGGCACGGGGATGGCCGAACTCGCATTTTCTGTGAAAGACAATTGAGTGTTAAAACAAAGTGCATGTGGGCACAGCCTAAGACATGCAATAATCACCGGTAGGGCACTGTAGGGTTCGAAAACCTGAAGCACTAATTGTGAAAGCTGAATAGCTCATGAAGAAAAAACCCTAGACTTGTTTCAGTTCGCTTATTTACATCTACTGACACATTGACTTACTATTGCTTGAAGTTACTTCAAGTTACTTCAGGTTACTTGGAAGTAACTTGCCCCGCTAAGTTAGATCAATGCAATCAGACAAAGTAACTTATGCCATCAAATGGCATCAAATCCCGCCAAGTTCGTCAAGCTATAGTTGCGAGAGCGTGAATCGGCACTTGAAATGACCTCACAAAGCTGAAATAGATTGTGGGGTACCTATTACACATGTAACTTGAAGTTACTTAAGTTACTTGCAAGTTACTTACAAGTTACTTAAGTTACTTACAAGTAACTTTGTTGTACTTTACTTTACTTGTCTGCCACAAGTAAAGCAAAGTTAGTTTTGTAGGGCTAAGTTAGTTTGTCTAAGTAACTTTGTTAACCATCCTCCGGTTTGTAGCGGCTCGGACAGCGGTTTGATTCCACTTCAGGCCACAACCGCCAAGTTCCCACAATGGCTATCTAGTTCATTTCTTCGCGTACAATGCAAATCAATTACTCTTACACTGCTGCTGGACTTGTACTGGACTTGAATAGGACTGCTAAGGCCTGAGAATTTCATCTGACCATAAGGCTCAATGCCTCACAATTCATGCCGGTCGTGACACTGTTAATCACGGAAACCTTGAATCTGTTCCCATCAGGCCATGTCCGAAATTTGCTCGTGTTTAAACATCACTCCCTCGCTTGCTTTACGCCTTCACACCGCCGCTTGTATGACGCGTCTGGACGCGTCAAAAATGCTCTGAAGCTTGAGGTATGTTAGGTATGCCTCCTCGCATCGTTTTGAACCTCTAAAAGCGTACTTTTGGCTCGGGTGTTCGGGGATTTTGCGGCCAATCAATACTTCTCGTATTTCGTACGAAGAGCTCAAGTCCGACTTTTAACACGACGAAGACCTTCAAGAGCTTGAGGGAGTGGTGACGGCGCTTAACAACCACTTCAAGGCCAATTACGTGGCATGCAACCATAACATCGTTCCTGTTACTCCACCACTGACTGCCTCCTCATCCCGCGAGCTCGAATCACCTCAGAAGGATCTCACAGCGAGATATCAGGTTCACCGATGTGTGATTCTTGACGAGTTGCGAGAATACTATAGTCTTCCGTGCGAGGACTTCAAACACTGTGATCCTGTTCAGTGGTGGTTCGCTCGCAAGGCTCAGTTCCCGAACCCAAATTTTTCCGGGTACATCATTATTTCGCTCTTCCCTTCGAGAAGTACTAATTATTTCCATAGGATCAGCCGTCACAGTGGAGCGCATTTTTTCGGGCGGCCATGACACCATTTCCCTTCGGTGTGCAAGTTTGAAGCCCGACATGATCTGGACCCTTATGATTGTCAAACAACACCTTCGTCTCGTGCGCAACGCAGTCCAGGAGATTTTGGGGGACTTGTAGTGGTGTAAAATTCTGAATAGTCACATTTTTTCTGCCCATTGTACCGTTTACGGCCGTCCTGTTACCCGTCCCGTCCCGTCAGAGCTCTGAACTATCAACACTACGAGTCTGTGAAAAGTAACCTATGAAAATTAACTTGTGCGGAACTTGCCCCTTTCGGCAGGCGTGCCGCAAGTTAGCTTAAGTTTTCCCACGGGCTGCAAATCTAACTTGTACTAACTTGGCAGGTTGCCAACTTGTATTGCCTTCAAGTCTTCTGAAAGACCCTTTTAAATTTGTTCTATCTTCCTCTACTTCTATATTAGCAAGAATATACATCTGTAAGAGCACCACATGCCTCGCCATAGAGTAACCACTAACAACTGGCACCCAACTGCTCACAGGGTCAACCTGACTCAATCAGTATCTTTGATATGCTGGATATATGCTCTCTTCCTCATGTATGTTCCATCTACAGGCCAAGTGTGGTCAGAAAATAGATAGGAGATGGACCGCAGAATGTGTGGGAAAAGGTTACATACTTTTAATGTCACTTGCCTCAACTTAAATGAACTTCAAAATATGCTACCCATTCAACTGTTGTCTTGACCTATTAGTTAAGAAGTGAACTGAAGGTAGCACAAGTCGACTGCTAGCAACTAACTTGCCCGCCAAGTTAGATCAAAATAACACGAAAAAATTAACTTAGATCCCATCAGTTGCCACCAGTTTGTCTGTTTCTCCAAGTTAAATAACCCTGTTCTCTTCAAACACTCCATTCATCGAGTTGAACTGCCAGATGCCAAGTTCATTGAAGGTAGCCAAAGCTAACTTAAGCGAACTTGTGGGTCAAGTTAGATCAAGTTAACACGACCAAATTAACTTATGCCATCAGATGGCATCAATCCTCGGCCAAAATCAACTTGTACAATTAATTCATGCAAGTTAGCATCTCGCAAGCCTCAAGACATTCAAAGACTCAAAATGAGAGTATTCAATGATTAAATAATGTCTGCACATCAAGTCAGGTAATATTTTGAGCTGAACATTGGCTGGATTTGATTTTTAGGGCACTTCACATGTTCAGAGATGCAATCCAGGTACAGCTGTCATCGGGGGAACACCTGACATGAAAAGGTTAGGTCTGATGTTTGAGCAGTCATACACTCAAGGAAATCCCACACGCCCTTGATCATCCAAAGTCAAAAGCAAGTTAGTTCAACCTTGGGGCAAAACAGCCATTGTACTTAGAACGGGCATTGTATGAGTACCCATGTTGCCTAGATCTGATGTACAAATAATATCTTTGCAAGATGAACTCAACCTCGATGTCCTATACCTCCAATGCTTCTCTTTGCCAGCTTGAACTTACTCCCAGCAGAACATTAGTCATGACAACATGGATAATTGCCTCAAAGCATCATGAGACTGCAAGAGACTCATGGACACCGGCCGCCTCCCTCAGATGGATTTCGAGCCAAATAGTATGCACTCCGCAGACAAGTCCATCAATGAGTCCTGCAACCGGATCGCCGCCAGAGTGTCGGAAGCCAAAGCCATCCTTGTCAAAGCCAAGGACGAGTTCAAGCTGTACTACAATTGCCAACACGTGCCCAGGCCGGAGATGCCGGAGATCAAGGCAGGCGACCAAGTCTCGGTGAACGTATCTGACATCAAAACGACGTGCCCGTCGACCAAATTCTCGGACAAACAGCTCGGACTCTTCAAGGTTGTGAAGGTTGTGGGCAACGGTACGTACAAGCTCGAGCTCCTGCCGTGCTACTCCCAGCTCCACTCGGTCTTTCCGGTCGTGAAGCTCAAACTCGCAAAGCCGGAACGTTCCCCGGCCGCCCCCGGAACGAGGAACCACCGCCCATCTTTCAGACGGATGGGGACGAGAGGTGGGAGGTCGGTAATATCCTTGAAGCACAAGTCTGATATGGCAGCCTCTGGTACATGGTGCGCTGGAAGGGTTACGGCCCGGAACACGATAAGTGGGTAAAGCACTCTGATGTCTTCGCCAAGGACGTCATCGACACCTACTACTGCCGCTACCCCAACGCTCCTCGCCGGATCGCCTCAGCTGCCTTTGGCGACGGCTATCATGGTTTTCAGAAAAATCACTTAAGTGGTTCAAAGAGGAACCAGTTGAAGTGGTAGATTCGGAGCAACCCTCTCTCTGCACCGGCGAGCCGGTGATTCTCGGAGAGAGGCTTGGTACGAACTGCCAAAAAAGGGTGATGTGTTCAAACTGGGTTTTCTCCACCATTTCAACTCGGATCCTCATAGTCTTGCCTGAGAAAATGTTTATTAGATGTCCTAGAAGAGACCTGACAACTCAAATTGAGCCAATGACCCATCACTATTGGAATGAATCCAATCTTTGCACAGGAGAATGCACTTCCAATTTTCATCAGGCAAAACAAGTTCATTTGGAATTCTGTTGATTTTATAGGCTCAATGGACTCGGAGAAAAATTTACAGAAAGTCTCCCACCAAGTTTTATATCCAAAACTTCTTTCTTCATGCAGGAAATATATTTATGGCCATTGATGATGTGTGTGACACTGCGTGACAGGTGTGATATCCACCTTGTCTTGCCTCGAACTGGAGAGCTAAGCCGGAATAAAATCGCTGGTGAGTGACTTTGGAACAGGGATAGATTCTACTAGCCCCCAGGAATATTTTTAAGTGAAATGAAGATCTTGAGTATGAATGTGATACCAGTGTAAATATCCCCTCCCTCATGTTCCTGGCCTACAGCATAATAATACCCACTATCTGCCTTGGGTGAACATAGTTTCCAGGTCAATAAAATGAAATGAGGCGGACTGTCTACTCGGATTTTTTTTAATTCACCCCGAGGTGGGTGTGGTAGAAGCAATTCAGCTTCTCAATTTTTGTCAAGCCTTGATAGCGGCGGATCCTCCAGGACTCTGAGCACACATATGAACATTCTGAGTATGCCAGATCATTTTCGCACTTCCAATGTACAAACTAGCAACTTGGGTCAAAGGGAATGGGGCACTTCCTGAAGCAGGAGACCAGTTTGAACACATTGCCCTTTTTCGTCGTCTTGGCACAAGCCCCTTCTGAATTCCCCTGCAAAGCACGTGGATATCATGTGATCAGAAGGCGGCTTGTTCCGAACCTATTGAAGCGGATGGTTACCAAGGAGGGTAACAGTGGGCTGATGAGGAAGTCGGCTAAAAGTTGACACATCAACAATATCCTATCACAATTTCTCTAAGTGATGTAGATCTTGACTCATCATTAAGCTCGGCTCCTCGATGTTCCTTTTAAATCTGTTCAGTTCTTACTAATCACTTGATATCCGACAGGAGTTCCTCGGCTAGCTGCTATACTCCACACATCAAGTGTCAAAACTTCGATGGCAGCCACTGGGAAAACTCCAAATGATCCCAGCTATACCCCGACCGCAGGCTGACCTGATCTATCATCAGAGCACTGAGTGGCAAGACAATTAGTGAGATGTCTGTCGGATCCAGCAGTAGTGGCAGTGTAAAGCACATGGTCTTCCCGCAGCCAGTACCGACATTGATGATAACATCCTCGCCACGAAGAACAGCGGCAGCAGCCTCCAACTGGAAAAGAAACGGTTTGGTGCTGAGGACTTCACCCGCATGAGCCACAAGGTGATCCAAGCTGATCTTATCTGATTTGTATTTCCAAACAGGTTTGTAGACTTTGGTAGGTCCAGGATCAGTCACAGAGGGCTTCAGGACCTTTGAATGGGTGGACATAGTCGAGAAGGAAGTAAGTACAAATCGATCAGGAAGCAAGATAGGGAATGATGGCGCTTAGCGGTACTCAGACTTACTCAGACCATCGGTGGTAAGTCTTAATGAGATATAATCGGACTTTGAAATTTCCATCTATCAACTTACAGCTAAGTGCTACCAGCTGTTATGGTAAGGAACACCTGTTTGCTTATTCCTGCACCTAATGGCTGGACACGAGCCTACAAAAAAGACGAAATATTCGGTTCAAATGTTCAATTTTTCAGGGTGTCACACAAAATTTCGGTGGCTGCTGAAATGTTGAATAGGTAAAATGGGTCACGTGTCACACACCCTGTCAATTTGAACGGAATAGTCAAGGAATAGTACAGTATTTGGAACTTTTATAGTTACAATAAGTACAACCCTAAAGCTCAATTTTTGAGCGATAAATAATGTTACAGCTGCGTGTTGGTCTGTGACGGTAACTGACCTAGACAATGAGTGGTAAAATTGGTGGTGTCAAAACAGTCCGTTGATAGCCAACTATCACTGCATGGAATGGACTAATCCAGAGAAGCTGGAGATGAAAGATCTGCCGAAATGAAGGAAACGGTCAAATATCAATTGTCTGAAAGACAACGATCTACAGTTGATAGTCTTCGTGAGAGAGTGTTGTATTTCAGGACACCACATAATTTGGGCTGGTTCAAGTTATATACACCACTCGCCTCCCAATGTCCCATGTTACATCGATATTGGTCTGTGTCTCGGTCGAACTATGAGGTTGAGAAAGCATAATGAATAGTATGAGCCACTGGGTGTCAAAACAGAAGCTAATTCTGAAGCGGCAGATCCCACGAGGACACTTCAGCTGCCTGATTTGTTTTGCACGCTCATGTACATGGACAGATGGTGTGATGCCCAAGTGTCGAGGACGACCTTATACCTGTCAATTCAATCCCGAAATGACAGATGGGTATGAGTATGATGAAGAGTAGTTCGAGCTTTCCATGAACTGAGGTAACCACACCGGGATGAACTAAACCTGTACATCCTTGAAGACGGCCTCCAGACCCCTTTGTGGGTTTCCGCTACCTTTTGCAGCGGGTATCCCCACCGCTATCCGTTTTAGCTACGGCAGTGCCGAAGCGGTTGAGCGGAAAGGGATCAACCAGTACTACGGGTCTTTTTTATTGCCAATGCGCACGACATGCAATTCTGTCCGGCCTTCACTGCGGCGCGCGTGGGAGACCGCGATCTCCCATTCGACACCACCGATGCGCCGTAATTCTTCGGTAATAGCGAAGTGAGTCGTGGAATCAACCAGTATGTGATTAATTCTGATCCTCATCTGCAGGTTGGATCAGTCAACTCGCAGTGTACAATGCTAAGATCGGATAGGGCCTTACTCAGCGTGATGGCCTGGCGACGTTTGTATGCTTGCCGATGTTCGCCTGGCGCCAGTCGGGCGTCGAAAACAATAATACAAAGTCAAAGAATATGATTTACGAAAAAACGTCGGGTGTACTGTACATTTGCTAGCGAGTGGTATATAGCTTGTTCTCCCACTATCTAAATCGTAATTCTTGGTGTCAAATCGGGTGGCTTAGGTGGAAGTATGAGTGAAAATGAAGAGATTCATTCATTTATGTTCCACATCCTGGAGTAATCAAGCATCTAATATTAATTTTGCTGATAGTCGGACGAAAATTGTGCTTACCAATGAGCGCTGGCTCCGCACACCCCCAAAGGAGATGGCCATCGTATCTGTTTTGCTTCTCGGATGCGACAAAAAAAAATCAATATCCGACACATTAACGGTGGTGCATTCACGAAACCTCTGCCTGCCGTTTAGCCTGCTCCACTCAGACACATCATTGTTTAATTAGGATATTGCGACACTCACGAGGCGAGCATTGCGTTGGAGAAGACTATATTAATAGACGACTGCATCAAATTCAGGTCCATGGGCTGGCGAAGAAATAATCGCACGCTTTGATTGGACTAAAAAGACGCCGGCCCAAATAACTGAACAAGAATGTTGAGCGATAATTTCGGTGGCGAGGAAAATACCCACGGTCCGTTCTTGTCAAGAACTGTGTTCGTGTTAACTACGCGTCAAGGAGAGAGGGGAGAGTCCCACCAGGATTATTTGGATAACGCTGCCTGCACTGCAAATTGACAAAATCTCAATCCGAATGCTGAAGCCACAGCAGAGCACTTTTTACCTGGTGAGGATCGTCGATTCTAGGATTGTGGCATTAGCGCAACGAAATCAAAGCTGTGATTTAAACAATCTCACCAATAGCCCACAAGATAAGTGTGTCCACCATTGAACGGGTTCTGTGTCAGTCTCAGTCTTAATCAAGGTGGGCTTCAAGCTATCTTACCGCTTTGACTCGCACAAGCGCATATTCCAGAGACAGAAGCACAACGACGCAGTGATTAAAATATCCACACTCAAGTCAAGTGACAGCGATGTGGTGACCAGCCAGCGCCACTCCAGGATGATAGTAGCGCGGACATATTTCAGCAGGAGTGCTGCGATCGACATGTGGCCGACGAAGCGCAAAAGCCCCAGGACGCAGGCAAGAGCCATGATATACCATTGCCCCGAAAGCACGCGAACTCGGTTGGCGAAAAAGGTCTAGAACATGCTGTGAATCATGGGCAATGGCAAAGGTAGCCAGTCATGCACTCACCTGAACTACCGTATAAATGAGTCCAGCAAAAAGGATCGTGATGTCTTCGGAAAGAGGCGGACTGAGGACGTGGCTGGGTTGACCATAGAATGTTATCGTTTGCAAATAAAGCTACGAAGGAGCTCAGCGCTCACGGGTTGGATCAATGACGGCCACTCACAGCATGTAAAGCCGATATCGTGTGTCCGAGTTCCAGAACCCTAAATCTCGTGTGAGAAAACGTGTGGTTGGGTGGCCACACAATAATCACCAGACGAAAGCAACCTGGATGAGGTAGGTCAGAAAATGTCTTAAAACACCCCCTTCTGCGACTTACGGCGGCTTTGAGAAGGTTTGAATCTTTGGGAAACCGCCTGTAATAATTAAAGGTTTGAAGTGTCTCGATCCCGAACAGGAAGACCCCCAGCACGCTGCCAATCTCAAGTGCACCGAGATTCCCGTTCAGGTCGAAAAGAGAAAGATTAGTGGACATGGAAAAGGGAAGGGGATCGATGTATAGGAAGGGGTATCGGTGTGTGGGGAAGGGAAAACGCGGAAGGAACGCAATTTATATATCTGCCCCAAGGAAGTCCGCGTGGTAACTTTGTACGGGTTAAAACTGTCTGTGCATAGAAGAACTGCCATAGCTAGGGATGGAATGATTCTGTTGTGACACGGGCGGCCGAGGCCACTGCAAGCCCTCTAAATGCGGGAAACCGTCGAGATGCCACCTGTCTGCTACACAGGATGATGTAATGAGTGCGCCACATTTAGGACACCGATGCATATTTTCGCCCAGCTCTAGGCACCGGCTTAAGCTGTTGTGAAGCAAGACCGAGTTATCACAGTCGACGTCTGTATGGCGGAGGATAGCGATAAAAGTGATGAAACTGAGCCTCAGAAGACGGACACAAATTTGGAACGATCAGATCCCACGGAGTCAATTAGCTGCCCAGGAGCACCTGTAGATATCCACAGATGATTCAACTTTAATGGCATACTCGGACCTGTCAGCCTGGCAACCACCTAAACATGTACCAAACATGATTTGTAAATCATCAACTGCTCAATTATTATTACTCGTATATTAACGAGATCCCTTGAATCAGAGTGTACATGTTTGTATCCTTCCTTATCTGCACTTTCTTTCCGATCCATCTCCTTTCTTCGCTGCCTCGAGGATCTACCGTTTCTTTAACGAAATGACGAGGTTTCATTTGTACGGCTTTAGTTCATCCCCATTGAGCCTATCCCCTTCCATGCCCTCTCTCTTCGTCCTCTTCCATTGCCACGACAAACACAGCCTTCGAGTTGACTGTCATCCCCATACAATGTAGCCTTTCCCACTCTTCCCATGACGCCCGATGCTGCGAAGCTGCGCAACAACTGTGAGCTGCGCCAAAGCTGTTGAAATCAATCCAAATCAGATTGGTCAAGGCAAGAAGGTGAGCCAATGAGTCTCGTGTGTCCACAGCCTCGAGGACAATCCCACATTGATGCTTAACAGTCCCCAGGACGCCACGTCCACCGCACTGCGGCCACATCCCGTTCTCTTCCATATAAACACTTTCCACCCCCTCCGTTCTTACCCTCTTTCTCCCCACGAGAGTTCCCGCTCTCGCAACTGTCAGGACATAATTTTCGACAATTTCTCTCGTTTGCTCTCTTGGACCGGCTTGTCAAGCACAACTTATGCTCTCGAAACTGGATCAATTTTGGCTGAATCAATTTTGTTGTTCCCCATCACCATTTTTGCCTTCAACTGCGGGGGTAAATCTGTGTCTATTATTGTACGCTCCTCAGACCATCACTTTTCTGTTGGAATCAATGAGCAATCCCATATTAGCAGTGAACCCGTTGCAAACGCGCGGGGAATTCTTCGCTATCTACACTACATGTATATTACTTTGCTGTAATTAAGGTACGAATTAAGTCTGTCAGGGCACAGGAATGAACGGCGGGGACATGGTAACAAGGTGCGCCACAGAGCCAGTGCGCGCCCATAACTTGTAACTCCAACATTTTCATCCCTCTCCGGTCTCGTCCCACAGCTCAAACATAAGTCTTAACGACAACGAAGTTGTTAATTTGATCTTTGTGGTTGCGAGAAAGCAAAACACTCAGTGAGCCCAAGCTCCGCAAGGATGCTGCTCTTGGAGAGGAAGGTGAATGTCGGGTCTGGCTATTTGTAGAGTTGCTTCCCTGTAAATTGGAAGAAGACAAGGTAGACTGGGAGGTGGAGAGGTCAAGCAAGATGACAAGCTTGTCTACCAAAAGAATTTACCTGTTGATAACAGTGTTAGAAAGGTGGTGTTATTTATCATTGACTTTCTTTCACAGTGCTAGACTGACAAGCGGCTCGTAGCGGCACCAGTTTGTTGGCATCAATGCATTGCCGAGATCAAACTAAGTACTTGAGCTGGAAGCGAGTCGGGTCGCCACAGCATTGGTCAGCGGGTCGGGTCGGACCCGACCCAGACCCGACCCGACCCTCCCATGGATCCGACGATCTGGCATTGCTCAACAGTCTCGCAGGCCTACTATACTGTACTCTTTCGTTCAAATCGGCAGTTACGTGTCACGCACCCCCCTGTCGATCATGAACTTTGGTTGAGGCCATGCGTCACTCGGGCCTCTGTCGAACCTCCAAGTGGTCACACAGGCCCCAAATTGCCTGAAAAACAAAGGGGGGGGGGGGGGGGGGGGGGGGCAAAAAAGACAAAAATTTGGATTCAAATGCCGAAATTTTCGAGGTGTCACGCAAAAATTCGGTGGCTGCCGAAATGTCGAATAGGTAAAACGGGTCACGCGTCACACCCCCTGTCGATTTGAATGAAATTGTCCAGGATTTGTTGCCACTGTCAGTGTTGACTCCTGGGAGGAAACATCTGTGTCTTTCAACTGAGCCAGCAAATCTCATCACAGTTGACACTGCCACGGCTCCTCTCTGTATGTGGTGCAAAAGTAACAGTTTCTCTTCTCTTTGGGCCTGGATCAGATTTGGTTAATGTTTACCGATAGTCTGATGCCGCTATAACACTGCGGTTTACTTATCGCCGGAGCGAAGCGCAGGCATGTCGTGTATTAGATGCCTCGTATCAACCTTCCATTTTTCCCACTGTCTGCCGGCACTTCCCGTATATGCGTGCAATTTCCTGTTTTAATTTCGGGGTTCTCCAACTAACAAGTGCATCATAATTTCCCTTTGGTCCACGGAACTGGCCGCTCCACAATTTATTTTCAACCTCGCCGATCAGCGCTCAATTTCCGCTGAAAAGGAAGGATCTCCGTCGCCCTCTTTCTCTCATTCTCACCCCCATTATCTTCCGCCCGTATCACTTAGGACCTTTGCACTGTGCGTCCTCCACTCTGAATCATTCCTCAGTTGCCTCTGTAACCAACATATATTAGGCACCCCCCCAGCGTGTAACGAAGGGTGTCTTCAGCAAATTACTCCATGAAAGGGCGAGTGATGTATTTTCTTCGTCTCTTTCCGGTTTGCGCTGCGTAACGGCATGTTTTCTACACTTTCTTTTTGCGCTCTCGGCTAATTTCCACCCGGTTGCAATTTCAAAATTGACTACTCCCAGCTGAAAGAAGCGACGTTCGAAAAGAAGTGAGTACTCAGGGAGGATCCTCAGCGATGATTCAATAATCCCAGGCAGTGCTCAACAGCTTGAGCGCGCTTCAACCTTCCGGCACTGTGAGGCCGATCTCCTTTTCGGATTTCATTGATGATTTACTGATGTTGCGTTCATGCCAAGATCCATCGTTCTTTGCTCTCGGTTGATTTGTAACTGGTGAGTGTTCAAACTCCTTGGATTGCGTTGATTTACTGGCACTGCATCTATTCCAGTATCCTTCGTTCTTCACTTTTCACTCCCTGGGTCAATTGTGCAATCGGTGGGTGTTATACCCAAATAAATTTGCATGTACTAAATTTCCGTCAGAGACAAGTTACAGATCTCATCTATGCCCTGCCATGAACGATACGGGTGATAATTCCGCGCCGTCGACGCACCTAGTCCACAACATCACGTAAGATCCCCTTCCTATTAGCTTTCCGGTCCGCCCCCTCCCTTTCCTCCATCCGCTGTACATCCCCGATAACCCGAGAAGGTAAGCTATCATGCTCTTGCGGTCCGACACAGCTTTTCACTTACGCTTCCACAACATTCTCAGGTCCTCTTGAATTCGTGCGTGTGCTCAAGGTTTTGATTCTTTTTGTTTGACTACACAATTTTCACTGGATTAATTAGCTTCCCATCACCGCAAGCTCAACACCAATGACGCCGTACGTGCTAACATACCGGACATTGCAGCCTCATTCCACCGCGTTGGCGATGCTTAGGGCCGTAAACAAACTCTGTATTCAAATTCACGGGTCTTTGGTATGCCGTCGCAGGCTTTCCATTATGTTCACTTCTTCTAAGCTATTTTATAGATTTCACCCGTTGCGACCGCTCAAATTCAAATTCTCACACTCCCGCGGGGCGGCTGGTGCGTCGGTGCGACCTCTTATAACAACTTTCTGGAGGTTGCTCAAGTTTTTGAAGGTCCCGCGAGCGAGGCACGGCGCCGGGGTGAGTTTCTTTTTTCCCATCCAAGACTAATACTGACTCCAAACTGACTCCGCTTATGAGCCTCGAGCAGAGCCATAAACATATCTTTCCCTTATACTGTCCCGCAAGCCCCACATCGGCTCCAGACGCTTCTCCGATCCTATCCTTTTTTCGTGTTTCAGGTAGCCATCAAATACGACAAGGACATTGACACGTTTTCGGTAGGCGTCTTTATGATATTACACATGTCGTTTGATACGCACATGTACCCAGATTCGGCGATGCACGCGTCCCCGCCACCACCAGCTATCTCCGACGCGCCAGAGGACAGCCAATACCTCAACTGAAATTTTGGATTTGCAAGGGACGGGATGCGGGTTAGGGACGTTACCCCCTATATTTTAAGCCACTATACGGCCTGCGACCTATTCTTCATATTTCGCCGGGTTTCATCGATTTAGTCCAACTCATGCTTTTTAATTGAGTCTTGAAAGCTCCATGGGCGATGTAAGTATTTGATTCCCTATGTACTCGCCCTCAAACTCACATCAATTTGATCAATAGTGGTGTAGTTTTCACCGCTGTCCGATACGAGCCCTCGCCACTATTTGTTTACCCGCCTCCATTCATTCTACTCACGAACCAATGGTTCAGCTGCCTGAGATTGCAACCCGCGAAAATAGGAAATTATTGTGTTTTTATGCACTAGATACCTTGCGTCACAGATCAACTTATTGAATACGCTTGCGCTGTACACCGAGTTGCGTTTCCAGAAATGATACAAGAGCGCGGTTGAATATCGGAGGATGCCGGAGGATTGGTGAATTTCTTCGGACAGTTCTGGATTTTGACTTTCATTTTATATTTCATTTTACCTCTCTGTATCAGCTTGAATTGCTCGCGATCCTCGATTGGTTGCCGCCCCACTGTCGAATCCAGGTACATCCTCACCCATTCTTCTTCTGATTGGATCTGATTCTTCGATTTATTGTTTCCAGCATTCCATTTTGGAAGTATGGATCTAAGTGTGCAACGCTCCCATCCTGCCACTTACTCGACATCTGAAAGTTGGGCCGTAGAGCCCGCTTCATTCGCCTCTACCCCAAGTTTTCTACCTCGTCCTCACTGATTTGAATCCCAACTAACCGGCTGGGTGTGTGGTACTTCATTCTCCCAGTGCACAACTCACTCGAGGTAGTTTCGCTTTCGTCTCCCCGTGTGGACTGTTTGAAATCCTGTTCTGAGCCACATGCTCTGAAGGTATGCCATCCGTTCGTTCCACAGCCCTCAATTGTTTGTTGACGATGAGAACCTACTCAGATATCTATCAACGGTGGGTACTCAAGGTCACCTCGAGTGCCTTTAACACCGCTCGATGTTCACATTGGGTACCGTGTATGTTGTATCGTTATTATTCCCACTCCCGTCTCACGTTTTCCACCGCAGGCGTCGTTCTTACACCAATCCTTTTACTATCGGACCGTGTGCTCCTGCTTGCGCTGTTCTCCTTGTTTTTCTTGCTGCTCGTACGTCCATCGCGTCCCCGCTTGTTTCATTTTCATTTTTTAATGCTACTCTCTGTGATATGTCCCCACACAGTCAAGGCCTATCATTACCGTCTATCCCAGATTGGCCCCACTCTCCTTCATCGTTGTCAGGGAATTATCCTTGCACCCCGGGTCATTCTCCCTGCCTCGGAAACGTCTTCACACCGGGTGTATTCTCCTCATTTCTCGGTCTTCTGCCAGATCCGCGGCTCAACCACAGCCGACTGAGAACTTGCCAATTGACAGATTTCTTTCTTATATCAATGCAATTGGTAGTCTTTTCGATGTCCCGTATCTCTTAGTCTTTTCTGTGTGTCTGAAAGTCTATCTGATTTCTTTCACAAATCTAGAGTCTACTATATTGCCCGTATATCTGGGGGATAGTTTACTGGCTAATACAGAGTACACAGCTGGCTTTTATACATTTTAGAGAGAAGTAAAGGAGATAGATGGAATGAATAGGAACAATAAAGGGTGGAAGCCCGAGTAGTGAATGGCCAATGGCATAGAAGGCATTCTCAACCATGGGTATTATGACCTGCTACTGGGGCTAGTCCACATGTATTTCTCTAGCACACCATAACGTGTGCTTAGTTGTCTTGGTTTCCATCTTTCTGACTGAGCAAGTCAGTCTTAGTCATTGCTGACTGGTCAAGTCAGTCTTAGTCAGTTCCTGATCAATTTCGGTATCAGTCCCGCACTTTCACAAGCTCAGTGGAACTCATAGTAAATATCAAGCGGATTGACAAAATAGCGTGGCACTATACTGGTGGACCAGTATAGTGACCAGTGAAATATAGTGCGGCACTATTCTGTAGTGTCAATCCTCATCAATCATATCGGTCAATCCTTGATGCGAGGCCCGCATCTTTCTAACGGTCAGATCTGCCCGAGTAACCACAGTGATGGTTAACTCAGTAACATGTCTTCATCCCAATCTAATCAGTTGGTCTTATACACAAAATGGCATGGTGCTATATCTCTGCCGGCCCTAATGTGGTTGTACCAATCCTGACTTTGTATATCTTGTTTTAATAGTCATCAGACTATTCAGAGGCCGTTGAGGTGGCAAGTCAATAATCCTGAGTAGTTCTCTGATGTTTCACCTCCAGCGCATAAGATAATGGCTTACCGCCACCATCTATAGCTCAGGGTAGAATATCATAGCCAGGACATAACAGCCTTTTGGGCTGCCTTTTCAAGTCCACTCAATGCTTCATAGTTGATTTGTTACACTGACTTTCGGCCATCAATAGTGTAGCCTACCACCCCAGGGAGGGTGTACACTCATAATCTAATGTCTCACTTCTGCCCACTAATAGGTTCAAAATGAAATAGGAACTGGTGTTTTCATGCATGTTTTGGTACACACCCTATCACTGTGCATATGCAAACAATCTGCGTTAAACACAGATGGTTCACATATGTGTCGGTCTTTGCCCCTGGTGTCTAGCATTCTCAGAGTCTATCGGATCCCTGGTTCAATTACACCACCAGTCAATATACCAATTGCAACATCACCCCTTTGCTATTGTTATGCTGTTCACTTTGTAAATAAAAATAAAAACTGCAAAACATTTTGCATTTGGGGCAACAACTTTGAAAAGAACACATTGTGTGAGTCTCTTCGCAACATCACAGCTTTCTTTATACATGTCACAATTTTTACAAGCCATCCCAAATTTCATATTCCACAGCGCAATTTTGAAGCCTCGACACATCGCAATTGTGTTTGACCACACTACAACTTTCATGCAGATGTCATCGCAAATTTGACATGATACGCATCGCGAGTTTGTTAGACCCCTCGGATGTCATCAGGGGCAATGACAAGATGTCCACCCGTTGAAATGCTTGCTCGGTGTCTACAACAGCAGTACTAGTTTAATCAAGACCCAACGAGCAGAATGCGAGTTGCTTGATTAATGCAAAAACGCAACTACTAACCAAATCCTAACTACTTTCCCCTTGAATGGTTTAGACTGTGCCGCCGAGTATGGGTCTTTTGAACGCTTTAAGAAGGTTCAAGGAGCACAGATAATCCAACAGAGGTTGCGAGGAACAAGCCTGTTTTAAGAGGTCTAGTCCGAAGTGCAAGGTTGATTTAGAGTATTAGACCTCTTTGATCAATGCCAAACGAGTGCCTAAGCCAACAAATCGAGTTTAAAAGCTTTAGAAGCTTGAGCCAACAATCCCAATCCTTAACAAGGTGCCGTGTTCTCCAAATCCCAAATAATAAGCCTTCCAAGGCTACTGTAGTGCGGTGCCGTGTTCTCAATCCTAATAAGCTCTCTCTAGCTTCTTAACCGTTTCCAATCCCAAGATCCCGATCCAACAATTGATATTGAGTTACTCGTGCAGACGAAACAAAACTTCTTAACGAAGTCAGTCCTGGGTGACAAGTCCCGAATCTCCGTCGTTTATCAAGCAATACCCAGTAAAGGCTAATGCTCTTAGTGACAGAAAGTTCAGTGCCTATCCATGCCAAAACCTCCTCCTTATATACTGTACAATTACGCTTACAATACGATGATTAGTCTACTGGCTGGTATATGAGTAAGGTGTCCATAGTTAATCACGTGTGGGTAAATATATAGGATCCTCGTGTGTCGACCCCTTAGTGCTTGAGTGTGTCCGGTGTGACTGCTCCTTGTCCGATCGTGTAGACAGTCCCATCTTCTATCCTCTTGTCCCCCGTTCAGGACCTTCAGTTTTAGGTAGGCGTAGGTACTGGCTTTGAGCCAATACCTTAATCAGCCCAAACCGCCAAGTGGTTGTGGAGATATGCGAGCTACCGTCCTGGCCTGGTTCAATTAACCAAATCAGGATGGCAACAATGATCGGATAGTTGATAAGCGAAGTTCAACCACAGCCGGGGTAACCGGCTACTGTTAAACCCGAATCACCTGACCCGTCGCGCCAGGCTTCCTCCGCAAATCAAGTACAACAAAGCACCCGAATGCCTAATCAAGACCCCACAGTGGTGCCCCAGATCATCAGAGAGGATGATTAATATTGCCCATGTTGTTTGTGGGCCCCGCGATGCCTTGATTAAGCAGCGATGCTTAAACTTGGCAATTAAACCCTTAATCATGGATGTCAACCAGTATGAACTTTCCAGTTGATGCATCCCAGGCGGACTTGATTAAGGTCCTCATGCAGGATCAAGCCCTGACTAGCCATATTGGACTTATGCTAATCCTTTGGAGCAGCGCGCTACGTGATTAAGGTAGAAATCGGCAAATTCCTTGCTATTTTACCCATGGTCCGTTTCACAGCTTATCACCGTTGTTTGATGTCATGGATCGCCCGGGTTCTACTTTTTTGCGCGACGTGTCTGTATGGATACAGACGCGTCTTAGCGGCACGGGACTCTCATGATACCACCACGTGACCTTCTCACGGTTGAAACCCAGCCTCGGATTCTAAAGCCGCAGACTCGGGGAGTCTGCGCCACGGGATACAGAAGACATTAGGGACTAGGAACCCGTACAGACGGATCCTAGACCCCGGATGCACCAACAGGCTGACACAGAAGCGTACACAGAGTACAGGAGTGGTTGCAGACCGATCGGGGTTTGAACCACTGGATACGATGACACTCAGGATTAGGGAACCCGAACATCGGGTCCCCTAAGTCCTCCGACGCTACGGAAACCAACACAAAGGAGTCTAGGAGTATCAGCATTAACACTCCTTCATGCTGCGATACAGGAACTGATCGCGATTGACCGCGATCGCTTTAATTTATTAGAAGCCTATATAAGCACGGTAGAATCTCCATGTACAGTAGATTCTACCTCGTCTAATCTCAGGCTTCTACCTTGGCTTGACATAGGCATTGTCTCCACCCTGCCCCGCTTCCCTCGCACCGTACTACGGGTTGTATCCACGCCTCGGGTTTTGTACCTGAGTGGATATCACACCCTCTTTGACTCGTTCCGGGTTCGGCCTCGCATCCCGACCTACGACATACAGCCTCCTAGGGAGGACCCTGTACGACTGGTCCTACTGCTCGGGGAACATACGAGCTATTAGCATCTATCGGGTTTATCCTGGTTGGGGTTCTCGTCGGGTTACTCGCTGTTTAGCTGATCCAGAGGCCGTTGCTGACATTTGATGCCGTGAGCGACATATGCCAGACGTGACGGCATCGCGATCATCGTTGTTCAGGAACGGCTGACCTCGGAACATTGTGCCGATGTGCCGAGTAGTTCTGTTTGGTTTGATCGGCCTTCTCGGGATCGATCAATATTTTAGTACTTTTTGCATCCCGCCCACCGGCTTTCTGAAAGATCTTCGGCTGCACATATTGCCACTACCTGTGGTTGGATACCTAATGGGGCTAGCTGATTCTCAGAACCCTTCCGTGCGCGGGATGGTCAAGAATGGTGAATTCTTGTATCATTGAAGCTCCTATCATGATCCCTGCAAGAGAAACCGGGTCGGCCCCGCAATTTCGGTTAATCTTCTCCCACTGCAAGTTATGCCGGATTCACAGTACCATCGTCCCCCACCGTCCCGGACAAACCTAGAACTCTGACATACCATCATTTCTCGCTCAATACGAAATCTGGGTTCATATAATCCTTACATTAGGCATTGGAGATCCTACGTACAAACACCCTGATATTTGACACAGTCCCCATCTACCACAACAGAAAAACCATTTCGTTGAATTTCGGTATTTTGACCATTAGAATGCCCCATATATCGTCGCAATACAATGATAACACCACAGGGGGATGTGCACATATCGTATAGACACCCATGTAAGTTGTGAAGTGCTCAGATGTCTTGGATATATCAGAGCAAACCGAAAAATCATTGCCTGCAGGCCAAATCTGATCCAAATGATGTTAAGAATTTGGCATCCCATGCGAACCCTACCAAGACTTACCTGGAATTTTGCTGGGTACCGAGCATATTTCTATATGTAAGATTCTCCATGCGAGGTTTTGAGTGACTACGATCGACAGAGGTTTCAGAACGAGGCCGGCGATCCGAATTTGAGGTGTGACCTCAAACTCGGACACTTGACCCATCAGTAAGAACGACGCCGTTTGTTCAATTCTTGTCCATTTCTCGTAAAATAAAATCTTTAACTAGGGTGAAAGCCAGATTCTTGATGATCTATCACTCAGCTTGAGCCCAGAACATTTCGATGATCAGAAATCCCGAGATCTAGGGGGAGGATAGTATGGTCAATGGTGAAAGCTAATTATCGAACCGGGAAAAAAGGTTTGGGAAGTCCATTCACCTCTCTGCTGCAGATGGGTATTTATTCACAATTTCTACGGTGCGGTACTCAGTCCATTACCGTTCTTCTCCTTTGAAAATCATACGTCTGAAGAGACACGCTCCTATCTCCCCAGTGCTGCTTTACCAGATAATGTAGGAGAGCTCATTTTGAACGGTTGAGTCAGCGAATCAGATGTGAAGAGGTGAAACAGCAAAGGCAGAACTTGGAAGGTCTGAGAGTAGAGAATATTCAGCTGGTACACCAAGAATAAACTATCAGAAAATAGGTGCGGGGATGTAAAGAAAAATGGCATAGCGGTAAGCATAAGGACAAATTGACTGAGGGATCTCCACATTACCGTGAGAAATTCTGAAAGAAAATGGGAAGAGCTCGGTGCTCAAGTCCAGGCCAGCAGATTTGACCAGGACGGTCAATCCCACCACCTGTGTCTGCCAGATTATGCAAGCATGCCACTTGATTTTTTAGCCACAGCTCCATATCCTTTGTGAATGTGGATGGGTACCCTCCATAAAATCGGGTTATTAGAGAAACCAATGAGACAAATAGAACGATACGGTACGTTCATGGTTGCGGGTTGAATTAATTAAAGTCGGAATCTGTAAAGTGATCAAAATTATTGAACCATTCAAAGCAAAATCTAAGAGTTATAGTCCTTACCTTCTATTCGGCCGAGTCTACTTTAGACTTAAAAGCTGAGGTGCAAAGAAGGGGCGAAGTACGTACAGACCACCAACAGACGGTCGCTGAAGCACAGAAAAATTCTTTTGCCTGGCTTGAATCGCTGCTTTCCTCTTGACCTCGACCTCACTTATTGGGCTCTGGTTACCTAGCTTTGGTCTTTGCTTGGGCACCATCGCACTTCTTTGCATGAAACACCATTACCTACCTTGCGTCTTCAAACCCGGTTTTTGCTGGTGTCTTTGGCCATTTAAATTAGGTCGTTGTTTAGACGGTACCTTGGCGCCACCGCAACCCACTGGATTAGCGTGAACAAATGTGGCCTGTCTTGCATCTTTAAATTCAATCCTTGGCCCGTGACTCCCGAAATTCATTACATTAACCAAACCGGCGCACGGTAGCGATGCCGTGGAACGAAATAGGCCACGACCGAATGCTGACACTTTTTCAGGAAAGAATTCTTCATTGCGCCGGGCTGCACTGTTTACCGCAATTAATGCCAAATTCAACTGAATGGTCAGAAATGTAAGCTGGTCCAGCTTTTGCTGTTGTGTAATTTCTTCAGTGTACATACAAGACGTACAAATGCAATACATTTTTCACCCCCACACACCGGAGCGAAGCGGAGGTCCGTCTTGTCCACGGTATACACATCCCATGTGTCTGGTCAGCTGGACGTCCGCAAATGGTCAAGGCTGAGGAAAAAGCCGAGACCTTACTGAATTCGGGGGGGGGAAACATGTCAAATCTGATTCGACCCATCTGCTTAATACATAGAGTACTGCTTTCCACATACAGTCGAGTGGACTTTTGACATACTAGTACCTGCTGAGAGCTGTTGCATATATACCACTTCTTTCCCAATTTTAACGTTCAAATAAACAAGACTCCCTCCGCCATTTTCACTCCATGACCACGCAACAGGACACGGCCTCCCTCACGACGCCACACGGTATGGAGGTCCCCAACCCGCGCGCTTACTTGTCGGCACGTGAGAGCATCCCCACCCCATTTTCCAAGCCAATACGGCACTATGCGCGTGTGGGCCGAACCTGTGACTGGGTCCTCGTCGATCCCGAACCCGCACCCGAACACCCGGGAGTGGACCTGTGACGGGTCCTCCGCAGTTGGCTTGTGCGGCGCGGTCAGCACACATTGCGCGTCCGGAACGTCGCGCGCCTAAAAAACATTCAAAAGGAGAAACTGAAGTGAGAAGCGAGATCGGGATCGATGACGAGGAAAGAAAGAGCACGGACGATCGCGACGCTGTCGTGTCTGACAGTCGGGACGTCCACCGTCTCTGCGACCTCAACGAGATATCCGGGCTGTGTCTTCGAGAGAAATTTGAAGTCTTCCCGTGCGATTTCGGGGAACCAAGTCTGTGCCATCTTGAGACCCGCTGCAGCGTCGGCGACAGGGACAGGAATGTCCGCAGGGAAGTCGAGCTCGTACAAATCGCTATCACGGTGGTAGTTGACCGTGAGCTCGCCGGAGACGCGCGACGCGAAGCGATACGGTGGCTGGAGCTCGGGGTGCTTGTCATGAAGGTGGCACGCAGCACCGAGAGTCGCGTGTCCGCACAATGGGGCCTCCAGAGCTATGTTATGAGTCAAAGGTCGGTTGGCAACTTGAATGGAGGGTGGGACGAACTAGGAGTGAACCAGCGAAGGGAAAAGTGTGGAGCTGCCTCGCTGTGGTCTTCGAGGGGGACAAGGAAAGCCGTGTCGGAAAGGTTGAACTCCCTGGCATCGAGTGAGTGCCGATGAAGATTGACCCTCTTTAGACTTTTTACCTCCCGATCAGCTGAAGCTGATCGTCGGATAAGGTATGATCAGGTTGCAGAAGAAGCACCGCAGCGGGATTGCCTCTGAATTTCTTGCTGGTGAAAGCATCGTACACGGTGTAGGGCAGTTGAGTCGGGGACATGGAAAAGAATGTTGATGATGGTATGCCAAAAATGGAACGAGTCATATGAGTCAGCTCAAGGTATGCCGGCCCGGTAATTCCGGGCCCCTTGCCGGTTCACATTACTATATTGGTCTAGTTTTGTGACGGATGCGAGAAGATTCGGGATCCGGCACACGTTCAGAGGGGGTATTCAAGCAGGAGAACTGGCGTAAGTTGTGGATTGGCCAAGAGAAACGTAACTACAGAGTCCAGACAACACAGTATTTATACAACGGAACAGAGGCAGTGTGATAGGTCGATGAGAGCATATGGTATGTGCGACAGTACGGGCATAGGGCATAGAAGCAGCATAATAATCACGAGGCAGGCATGGAAAAATAATCAGGCACTCCCCACGGCTTTACAAAGGCACATTTCCGTTACATACACCCTCCAGATTCTCACTTGAAATAATCTTCAAATGTTTCGGGTGCGGCGTCTGCGTTTGTGACCCAACTGTGTGAGTTTTCGGTGTTCGGGTCGTTATTACCCCACGACCAGGAACCACGACCCTTGAATTACCAGCCTAGTACAGGACTAACTCCCAACCGCATCATCACTCGCTTATCCCCGCGGGGCCATCCAATATAACCCACGGGCTCGGATCTTCAACATACGAAGCAGGTACGATTAATCCTGCCCCAAATTTCTGGTGAGGCCTGATTAAATCCTGGCCCCAATTCTTGGGGCCGCTATTTTTGAGATTAATCCTACATAATCCTGTCTACGCGCATACACGCAATCCAATATACTTTACGCGGGTGGTAGATTAATTATGGGTCCGATTATCTCGCCAATTGGTCAACGGCGCTTTGTTTAATCTAATAATCTTCAAGCTCAACTGCAATTATTAATTCTACTCCAATCAATCTCATCCCAGAATAAAATACTGCATAGGAGATTTAATCCCATGGATGAAGTCAGGATTAATCCTACGATTTATCCCAGACCTGCGCGGGATATGCCACCCTGGACGCCGCATCGAGCGCACCTGCATTGCCTGTGGTGCCGCCTGAGATCAATCCCGTACAAATCCCGTACATGGATTTCGGGAAATTGCTCCGGCCCAAGGTCGGCGGTATGGCTCAGTGTCTGGAACACAAGAGGTATCAGTATTGGAGAAAGGTGATGAAGAAACAATGCAAAAGTAGAAGGGTTAGAACAGATGAGCACACCGAGAGCAATTGCGAGCACATTGCACTTCGTTTGAGGTGCGCCACGCTGCTCGAGATCATCTACCATCCGGACCGAATCAACATGCAGACGGTCTGCACTTGATGACGTGCAAGTGTAGTAGTACAGCGCCAGATGCACACGCGCGAGCGATACGGTAGTGTCCAAGTCCATATTGTGGTGCGGGTGTGGGAGGAGGGAGGACGGGCTTGGCGCAGAATATGAGGCAGAGGGAATGGAGAGGTGATGGAAAAGAAAGTAGTGCGGTGCGTACCGTGTCCAAACTACAGCAACTCCGACATAGTGCACAGGGCTTGAAAATTGGGGCAAGGCTGGATGAGCAATTGGACCAGTAGTATAGATACCACGCACCTGTGCGGCCTTGGGACGTGTGTAGGATGTGGGGACCAACGAAGGGAGACGGGGGCGGCGGAGGCGCTGCTGGGGCTTGCATGACGACGAGGGCTCTGAGGACCGATTGTCCTGTTGAGATGGTGGTGGCACTGAGAAGAAAGAAAGAAAGACGTTGACAGTCGAATCACCAACCAACCCCACGCGATGGTTCTGTCACGCGTCACCGCCTCTTCCTCTTCTGCTCAGTGCTCTACTGAGTCGTCCTGTCTGTCGGTTGCCTTCGTGGCACTGCTGACCGAGTTGCTTTTGTGGCACTCGCATATAACACTCCCTCTGCTTCCTGTCAATCACCCAGCCTAGCTCCTGTCACAAGCCCAGTCGCAGCTTGCTTGGGTGGCACTGAACCCAGTTTCCGTGTTCTCGGGTGGAGAACGAAATCACTTCAAAGATGGCCAAGGAGGAGCGGGAGGTCGATGCGGGGGAGGCACCACACTACGAGGTAAGTGTCTGGCTCGACTAACCGGAGACGCACAGCTGATTAGTATGAAATTATGAATCCCTCGCAACTTATACATTGCTGGAGACAGCAAGTGCGCCGTCCCGCTTTCCCTGCCCCAGCCTCGCTGACTTATGTCCTTTTTTTTCCCGACCGCAGAGGTGCTTGTGGCATGGGCATCGTGTCCCTGAACTGTGTCCCTCACCCCCTCAGGGCGCCCACAACACACTCGATGACAATGCAATATAACTCAGGTGTATGTGGCTATTTGATCTCAGAGGTCAGACCTGATCAATCCCAGCAACCGCAGATAATCTTGATGTGCCCTTCTGTAAAATACTCGCCTCGCAGGATTAAATGTACATAGGAATTGATTGTGGGCCGTGGCTTGGAGACTTAATCGGGGCTGTAATCTCGACATTCGATGGTTCGAGATTTTAATTATGCACCTGCTTACGTTGTCTAGATTAATCCTAGGTCATGGAATCAATCGTAGCTTTCGCGATTTAATCGCCGGGGTAGTTGTGGTGTCTCGACTCTCAATTAATCCTATACATACAACTTGTACTACTACCAAGATTAATTACAAGATTAATCGAGAAAATAGCGGCCCCAGAAATTGGGGCCAGGATTTAATCAGGCCTCACGAAGGATTGGGGACAGGATTAATCTGCCGAGCTGATATCACTGGGATCTTCAAAGGACAGATGATAATAATCGATAATAATCTTCAACGGACCGATGTTAATAGACGGCAAAGTCAAGGCCTGGTGCAAATCCTGGCAAAATTTGAACATTCGGACGCCGGGCCTGGTCAAATACTATCCGGATAGAATCCTGCTTTGAGGCGCGCAGGCCTGGTTCGAATCCTCACAAAACCGCGCCAGCGGCATGAAAGAAATGAACCTTGTCCAGGACACTACCCTATTGAAGTTTAAATTCCGTTGTCTCGAGGGCACTCTAACGTATTGAATATGCATATGAATCTCGTATGGCTCATGAGTATCAGTCCAAATCAGAACTAGCGTTCACTTAACAACTCGGGAACGTTGATTGTCGAACTTCCAAATCTTCACCCCTGACAAAGGCGCATTCATATCGATTTCACTATACTTACATAGTAGATCTGCCTTTCTTTTTTGGGTTAGCCGACGGCCATGAGATGCCCTCGTCTGGTGTTTCTTTTGGGCTCATTCTCTGGCATTCCCATTGCCCTATGGCCTGGAGCTCGGTGGGTTCTGGCTCAGAGCCCCACTGACTTCTCCACACTCATATAATATATGAATTATCTGATCTTCCGGGCACTAATGGAGCGATGAACAAGATTGGGCTCTGTTGCGGAATCCTGACATTTTTGACTAGATTTCGGCTCAAGCCTGAGGTGAAAATCCCGGTAAAATCCATCCAGGCCGGTATTGGCATTTTGGCACCGGCGCTCCGGAAATCAGACCTTCTGAACCATTTCATTGGTTCTACATATATGTATTCTCAGTTTTCTGGGCTGCGTAATGCTCTCCCTAACGTCTTGTGCCTTCATTCGCGCCATGTGATCACTCTAACTGGCGTTGTGTATAATGATATAATATTAATCCGGGGGAAGAAAGACATAGTAGGAGTACGGCCAGCGGTGAACTGTCTGTCTACTGTGTGGCTGAGCCGGATGCGTGGCTTGAGCGGGTTGCTAAATCCACGACAGGGTACCCATCGCCCTTGAATTACCAATAGTACAGGTTCACGCCGTACATTCATCTGTTCATCGCCGTGGGGCATCCATCCCAAATAAACCGATGGGTCGGGTCTTCACCGTTTTGACCGGCACAACATCCTCCCCGACGTCGTGGTGTACCTTAATTCGCACCAAGGGATGATTCTTACCTCAAGAGGTCCGGAACGCATATAAGAACTACAATTGGCGTCGGATGCCCCAACCCACTATGCAGCTCAAACCCAACTGTCTTCTCCTCGCACTTGCGCTCGTGACGTCGGCGTCCGCGCAGGGTATTCACTGCTCTCAACTCGGCGGAACGTGCGGCGGCTTCGCGGGCATACCCTACTGTGGGGACGCGTTCTGTGGCGGGCTGGATCCGAATGTCGCAGATGCAGCTGGTGTGCGTACCTGAACATCCCGGCCACCCGAGGAATTGCAAACTGAAATGTTTGTAGACCTGCTACGTGGTGAGAAATGGCAATTGCAATACCAAGGTAGACTGCTGCGACAAGAGGCGGGTGTGCAGGATGGACAGAGCTTATGTAAGCCTCTCAGTATTCCGTGAACTTGTTTTCCCACTGATTGCGTGGGGACAGACTGTGAAGTGTTGCTTCCCGCCAGTTTAATCTGATCCACAGCGAATTCCTGGATAAAGAGTGGAAGGGGGGAAACAGTCACGGCATCCAAATGAATTTCAACCAGCAATTATGTTAATTGATCTTATCATTCCGAAGGGCCGATCTCGAAACTCAGTTTTTATCAGTCACCGAAAATCTTTGTAATGTTTTTAGTCGCGATGTTGAAGGAAATTTGACGGCTGTACTACAATCTTTGTGATGAAATTAATGGCTGTCCATTCGATAAAAGGGAACTTACGTATTTCAACCACAAGAACAAGAAGGAAAAACGCTGACGAAATTCAACCCAGTTTCCACTGTGTGTTACCAAACCATTTCAAGGCATGTTGTACACTGTTGTACAAGTCCGTTTGTGATCACGTGCCCATTTATCCTGACCAGTAGCCGGGAAACGAGGGGCCATAGATCATGCTGGGCGCTTGCTCGACACATTTGAGGTGTGGCGCCAGACAGTGACCCACGATCGGTGGGATGGCCGCTGTTGCAACTTGAAGTCGCTTAAGGTCGAGTAGGGAGTTAGAAATCAAGACGAAACAATGGTGTCCATTAAAGTACTGGATTACAATGGACATTGGGGTGCAATACATTATCACCCCAGAATATGGCGCAAGGAGCACCTGAAATCCACTACCTGCAAGATCCAACTTTCCCATTTGGGTGATCATCATGGGCAGTATTAGTCTGGGTTGTTGGGACACGAAAGTAAGACTATGCCCGGAATATGTTACGTCTTCATCTGTATGCTGCTTCATGTCGAAGACTGTCCCCTATATTTTTTATACCTGGTTTCTGACCCCAGGATCCCCCTCCCACCCTTGTTCCCGACAGCCATTTCGAGCCTCTCCACCATTTCCCACGCTGTCGGTCCTGACGCCCTCCAGCAGGTCCCAGGGATGCTGCCTCGCGACGGCGGCGCTTGGCAGCGGGTGGTGGTGGCACAGCAGCACTGAAAGCAGCCAAAAAACAGGTTTGGCATGTGTTTGGGGCCAGCCACTTTCGGCCACCTGATGCCATCATGTGCCGTTGATGGGGCATCCTCTTAAGGCCTCTGAGAAGGTGCCTGTGTGATGGCTTCGATGAGGCTTCAATGGTGCTCTCACTGCCAAATTTATTTTTATTTTTATTTTCTGTCAGAACCAAAAGAAATCCACCCACATTCAAATCTGTCCAAAAAGTGTTTTATTTATTTTCCCCACAAAGTCCCTCAAAGAGTGATGGGCAGCAAACAAGTTATTGCCAGTCATCAGATTGCTTTGGAACCAAAACCAAACAAAAGGGCTTCAAGAGTGTGAGCTCCTGCCTGCCAGCAGCAGAATTGGTGAATGTCCAGCAACCTGTTGCCCAGATTGCTCCAAAACCATGGCCATCTATCTGCTAGGGCTCATAAAATACCACTATTATTGCTGTTTTCATAATAGTTAGTGCTCATGACATTTTGTGACTTTTCTCGTCCTTTGCATCCAAACTTTGGAAGCCCATAACTCAATAGCCACTTCCTCAAATCACAAGTTTTATCTATCATTGAACTTGCCTCGTTGGGGGCTACACGGCCCTGCCATTTTTTCGGTTCCAAATTTCGCTGATACAAATACCCTTTTTCCACCACCCTCAAATGGAGTCGGCAGGCTCTAGCACTCTAGATATTGGATGTAACATTCTGTATTTTGAATATGTTGTTCTTTGACACTCTCCAGAGGCTGTCCCAGGCCAAGCATCCCAGCTAATATCCCACTTTGTTCAGTAACAACATGTGACCATGTTGATCAATTGTGTCAACTCTCTTTGACTCTTGGTGATATAAGAGTACATTGGACGTCTAATTGCCATATTGGGCATTATTTGAAATGTTTTGATATCAAAAACCACAATCCCACAATGATTCTGGGATCCTGTATCCCTCAGAGCTCTCAGCCGCAGCTCTTCCGGGCCTGGTTCAGCTGAAGATCTCATAAATTGTAGCAAAATCACAATACAATTTTTTTTTTTTTTTTGTCACTAGGCAGATTCAAAATTTTCAGGAAAATTTACACTGAAAAATTTAATTTGTTTTTCAGACATTTTTCACTGTAAAAAATGGTGAAATTTTGAAAGCTTTTTGACCCCTTTTCAACTTTCTTTTGAGTTTTTCACCTCAAACCGGAAAAGTGGTGAAAATGTTTTGGGTTTTCCACCTAGTTTCCGGCTGAAAATTGGTGGAAAACCAACAACATTTTTCACTATGAATTTGTCAGAAAAATTTGAACTTTCCAACCAGTTGAAAGGATGCCGGCAATGCATCCTCACTGATTTAGATTGTTGTAGTGTAAGTGAAAGACAAGATAAGAATACATGGAAAGAAATAGTAACCTAGATTATCGTAGTGTAAGTGAAAGACAAGATAAACAAGTACAACTGATGGGAAAGGTTTAAATACTGGGATCATCCATCAAAGATGGTTAGTAATAATTGGACTGGGTTTCATCAATCACTGTGAGTAAGTGCCAGACTTACACCAGTGTGTGAAATGATTATATTCAAAATAATACAATAAAACACAAGATATGTAGATGTAAGACACCAACTGAGACAGGGGACAAGGGAAAAGGGGAAACGGAATACTGTAGGTTGAGGCTATGGTTTAGGTGACTCAAGGACTCCAGCACAACTTGAGTGGCCAACGAACAGGAAGACTTGTAATCTTTGAAGTCAGATTTGTGTGAATTGCTGATTTGCTGCAGCACGGATTGATAGAAAAGCCCCATAACTCGAAAGCAAAGGACTTGAGGATGCAAGAGTTTGATGCACAAAGCAGAATATGTTTTTGAAAATTTGAGGGCCCATGAATGTGCGAAGATGGTGCCATTGTTGATGGTGGTGGCAAGAAGCAACACCAACTGAGGGCGACACTTGCACAAACACCGCTATGTCTGCATCCCGATTAGTATGTTCCTGTTTACATCTCTTATTATCCATTCACTTCAGGCTATGTCAAATCAGACCTCAGTAGGTTCAGCCTAACCATGGGGATATGGGCCCTTATAGGGGTCAGACCCATCGTTTCAAACCAAGGGTTTGGTTTTAACCACATGGGTTGGTTGCAACCACCTTGCCATACATGGATGTGTCCATGGCATTGTGACGTAACTACCATGGATGCATCCAAGGCTGCAATGGACATATCCAATGCTGCACTTGCACAGCCTGTTTTGGGGCTTTTTATGCCCTATGGAGCCCTTTTTACGGGCCCTGGGCCGTTCCAATCCAACCCCTATCCTCTGGCTTGCCCAGGGGGCATATGGTGTTGCCTGTTACTGCGCTTGTGCAGCCCATTTTGGGGAGGGCCCTTTTTGTGGGCCCAGGGCTGTTCCCATCCCCACCCCTATCTACTGGCCTTCCTAGAGGGGCATATAGGATGCCTGATGCTGTACTTGCACAGCCCATTCTGGGGATTTTCCCTCCCATGCAGGGCCCATTTTGCAGGGGGGCTCCCCCATTCCCCACCCTTTTGGGTGCCTGCAGCTGTGCTTGCACAGCTTGTTTTGGCTTTTTTCTTTACTCTGCTTTAGCCATTTTGTAGGCTGCCCTGTGCACCCTGTACAGCCAACTCTAGCTGCACGCACTTACTTCCAAGAATGGTGGTCACATCCACTGCACACACCCCAAAAACAGGGTGGATGCAACCACCCACATTGTTGCATCCATATCTGGGAGACAGTGGATCTGGTCACATCCAAGCAGTGAACACATGGATGCAAACAGACTGCCTGGTTGCACCCATCTGGTTTGGTTTTGAACTCATTGACACACCCAGATAATATGGTTGCATCCACACCTTTTTTTATTTGCCATTTGGTTATGACCATACAAGACATGCCTTCGCTTCGCTACGGCAGAAGTACAGACCGCAGCGTGTTCAAAAGCAACGAACCGGCATTTCAAATACCAGCGAAACGATTTGGATCTATGGTCGGTGGAAGATTATTTGAAAAAGAATTATTCATTCACTCGAAGTATCCACATACAAAGATCCATACGATAAATACAGTTCGACTATCATGCATAAAAAGTCTTTTTCATCCGCCGCAATTGAGTCCATATACGGCGAGCTGCAATATAGCGGGCGGCAAAGATCAGTGAGTGAATGCATAGTGCATGGAAAGAAATATTAATCGCATACCGTCCCATAAAATAATAGCGACACGGGAAACGGAGTGAAGACTGGCTGGACAGCGTCGTAAACTCTATCTCTGGCAAAACATACCAAACAGCAGACGAAGGCCTCAAGGAGCACAACTCTATAAACCCGCTGGTACTTCAGCACTAAGCGCGAACAAATATTTAACTCACGCTCACTCTGCTCTGGGACGTAAGGACTGCAATGTAAATTGCGGGGTAACGGTGGACAGGTCGTGCGACATCGACAAAACACGTCGAATCTTGAGGCTATTGAAAAGAGAGTAGTATCGATCTGGTAAAGTTAAGAAGCATGAGGAGACACCTGCAGACGGATTCTATTCCCTGCGCAGCAATTTTGTAATGGAAGTGGCAGAGGTCCTTGAAACGTCAAGGACGCTCTCGGATCTGGATGACGAGTTGAGTAGATTGTCAGCAGCGGCACGGACACCTATGTACAGGATCAAAAAATTAATACAAATATGTTGGTATCAAACTCGATCAAGATGAAGCGCTTACCATGAGTGCGTCCCTGACGCGTGAATTGACTCGCAGAACCCGAGAAACGTAAACGGAAAGGTCGGATACACCAGATGTGTCCGGCAGCGGCGATGAGGGGGTTGGAGGGCGGTGGAGAGTTGGATAAAATGTCCAGGCCAATGCCGATCGATGCGTTAGGCATCGAGGGACAATTTGGGCAACTGGTTAGAGGGATCAGAATGAGCAACAGCTTGGGGTGGTAGACGCACTACAGTCGTGGGAGCGTGCACAACTGAATAGAAACTTCGCGTGGGGGGCTCGCGAGTGTTAAATGATACTGCGACGTCAGTGATGTGGGTGACAACGTCGTGGCGAGAGGGAATATAAGTTAAACGAATCGAAGTTGCCAATGTTCGGAGGTATGCATGAATGGGATGCGGGGCCACTCGCATCTGGAGAGAGAGAAAGATGCAAGACGGTAAACAGCTAAACAGTATGAGGATGAGAATATAAACTTGGAGCATGCAAAATTGAAGTGACTCGCCTGAAATGCCGCCAGAATCCGATAACAGCTGGGAATGATATAGAAAGATCAGTTTAAAAGCGGCGTCAGATGGCAGGAGTATGAGAACCTACCCAATCGCATCGTCTGGTGACACTTGTTCAACGAACGGAGTCAGAGAGAGCCGGCAGACAGAGAGGTGGGAAGAAAGGGATCTCCGTCGATTTGTTTGTGCAGGGTCGGGGATCGAGGAGTACGTGGCGGTATACGGATGGTTTGAGGTCGGTTCCTGAAAAGAAAGGGAGTTAGTTGCTAACATGGTGTGGCAAGGCGGTCATCCGCACATCAAATTTCCCGAGGATGCGAAAATATAAACCTAATAAGGAACTGGTCACCACACAGCACCGTGAGTGATAGATTGAAGGAACGAACATTGAGCGAAAATTGCTCAGTAGCATGCCAGAAGCGCGGCGGTGATCACCTAGATTGGACCTGATCGTGTGTTGCTCTATGTACATACGGGCAACGCTGGCCACAGGCAGCGCGATTTGCGTCGATGGAATGAGATGAAGGAAGAGTTGCCCGTTCAACCCATCTGTTCCAAGACGTCAGCAGTCGTTGCAGGGAACGATAACACAGTAATTCGATGACTCGCTCGATTTCCCGTGGTGCGCGGACGCTGGAAGAGACGCTGAATGGTCGAGGATGCTACGGCCTTGAGGCAAAAACTGAGCGTATAATATTGAGCGAGCAAAAAATGTGGTGGGACGGTGGGACGATGATGGGGGAAACGATCGAATCGATCTAGTGGTGAGGTTCTTTTGAGCGGTCCTTGAGCGCCGGAAAGTAGGCCGCATGGAAGGATCGGCACGCAAGAAGCAGACCCAGCAGAGCTAAATCGTGATTTGGGTGGACGTCTAGAAATAAGCATGGGAGAAAAACTGACCCAAAGCGGTGGGCTCGGAGCCAACACTGAAGGAGAGATGGCAGCTGGGAAGAGGATGGCAAATCGAGGTGATGGCAAACATGCACATACTGATACGAGGCATCTGCTTAATATACGAGGTATAAGTTGGTTGCAACCAACATCTGAGCATGGATACACCCACAAGACTGTGGATGTATCCATTTGTGACCAAACAACTCTTTGGATGCAACCACCCAGCTTCTGGACTTGTCCTAAATTTTTGCAGGCAATATGATTTTTTTGAAACAGTTTGAATTGTTCATTCACCTTGCTATATCTTACCATTTCCTTTCATCCCAGTGCCCCCTCTAGCTGCTTGCTCATTTTCCACCACATCCACAGCTGTTCCCAGAATAATTACCATCTTGGGACAATATGGGTTGTTGTGGCCTGTTTGTTGGTTTACAGCTATCCTTTTCCTACATCAGCCCTTCCCTGGCTCATAGTTCAACTGTTTTGGATGATTTAACTGTATAGGAATCTTATTCTAAGTTCCTGGAAGGTGACTGGCCAAATCAGAACCCAGTATAGGGTGAAATTGAAAATAGTGAACTTGATAAATTGTGCTCCTGGCCAGAATATCTTGGGGATACAGCAATTGTAATGGCTCCTGACTGTATTTCCCTGTTTCATCAGGCCATAGGAACACCTGTAAGTGATGGATTATGTTATAATCATGAATCTGATATAACTTTCCCTTTTTGGGACACTGAAACCTGTCACCCAAAAAGGAAATTATTGGCATCAACTGTTCCCTAGCTCATAATTCAGCCGTTTTGGATGATCTAACTGTATAGGGATGTTGTTCTCAGTTCTTTGAAGCTGCCTAGGATATGATAGAGCCCATTACAGTACAATAATTGAGTGAAAATAGCGAATTTGAGCAATTGTGTTTGAAGTTGAGGTAATCCCCGCCCATCTATATGTGGGAGCGCCCTAGCAGTAGCTAGTAGTTGTTGCAGATTTAGACTGCGAAATTGACGAAATATCTTACTGAGTAATCACCGACCTTCTTGCACTGCCCTTCTCAGCATCACAGAGCACCTGAGGCCTTGATTGAAGACATCATCCAGTCGAGATTCCGAAGACGAATGGTAAGCACAGCAGAAGGGGGCTTTCCGAGATCAACAAGTTAGCAAGTAGCGAGAATGCAACCGGCAAGAGGGTACTCATTCAGGGACCACCTGCCCTGCCTATATATGGTAAGAGATCTGTTGCCGTGATACCATCACAGGGTGCCAACAGCTGTGTATCAAAAGCAGTCTCCAGCCTTACCTGCCGTTATATACTGTGCTTAAATATGACTTTGCCTCTGCTCATGTCCTTTCTCGGCACCCTCGGCAGCATATCAGCTCGGAGCGTGTCCTCCAAACATTCCCATCGTCCCCACCGGTTACCCGGTTACTTCCGCCCACATCGCCGTTGTCACATGTGCGCCAACCACATCACACACACCGATGTCGAGTGTGCACCATGTTCCCCACTGTGTGCCCCATGTTACTGCCACCTCCTTACCTCTCATGTACTCTATAGCTCTTAGATTAAATTTAATAAAGCATGGGAACAGGCACAATAGATGTATTGAAACACAGGTTTTTGTACATATTCAGGCGGCGGCAGTGGCAGCAGGTGCAGTGGCAGCGGCATGAGAGTCGGCGACAATGCTCGTGTTGCCCGAGGCGTCAGCAGATAGGGCATCATCGTCGTCATTGTCGATGACAGTGTGGCTCTTGAATGCCCGACCTCCTGCGCTACCCGGCGCATTGTCCACCGTGAGGTGCGCAATTGCAGCACGGATTGTTGCATCGTCGTGGCACGGATTGTTGCATCGTCGCGGCACGGATTGTTGCATCGTCGTGGCACGGATCGTTGCATCGTCGCGGCACGGATCGTTGCATCGTCGCGGCACGGATCGTTGAATCATCGTGGCACGGATCGTTGCATCGTCGCAGCATGCATTGTCGTGTCGTCATGGCAATTCTCCGTGTTGGCTGCCTTTCCCTTTGCTCAGGATTTAGGGCGGGTCGTAGTCTACTTGGCGATGGGCACCTTCTTGGCAGGGGCAGCCCCCTTTGCAGTCTTGCAGCGCTTTCAGGCGGGCAGCGTGGAAGGCTCCTGGGGCTCCTCAACAGAGTAGGGTGCAGCGGTGCTGGTTGGCGCGTTGGCAGTTGGTGTGGAAGCATTGGCCAGCACTGCCGCACGTGGTGCCGTTGTCGTCCTCGTCATTGCTCTCGTCCTCTTTGCCGTCATCAGGAGCTGCGCGCTTGTGCTTCTGACCGATGGTGGACCTGCGCTTGCGCTGCTTGCCTGTGATGAGGCCGGCGGCGAGGTCCTGCTCGTACTTCGCTTTGCGGGCCTTCAGCTCGGTGGATGGGATGCACACAAACTTGCAAGTGCCATCCTTGATAGCATTGAGAAGGGTGAGGATCACAGGGAGGGAGGTGGTGAGTCTGCCCTAATGAACCGTACTTGAAGATCACGTCCTCTTTGTAGACATATATCATGACAGCGTTGGGGTTTCCAGTGATCTCGACTGCGAGAGCACTTAGTACAAATTGGCTGATATAACACAGTGTACGCACCTAGCATTTTATGTATGCTATCCCGTATCTCCCCTTTAGCGAATGCGGCCTTCTGGGGGGCCGTACGCAAGAGATCTAGCCTTAAGTCAGTGGTAGAAATGATACGAGAACGACTTACTGATTGTGTCGCACCCTGCGATGGCGACTGCCTCAAGCATTCCTCCGGCTTCCCCAGTGTCCCAGCACCTGCGAACAGCCAGCGGCATATACCGTTCAAGTTTCGACGTAAAATGCCATTGTAGCAGCATATTGAAGTCCGTGTTGTTGCGGACAATGACAAACGTCCCCTCAATACCGACGCGATTTGAGAGGGTGGTCATCTGGCAAAAGAAATCAGCGTGGTCTATATAAAAGGAACTATAACGCACCAGCATCTGCATGTTGCGAACAGTGTTCACAACATCCTGGACGTGTGCCTTGGGCGTTGCGCGGCGGATCTTGGTAGTATTGCAGTTTTCGGTGAAGCGCTGAACGAGCGCAGCATTTTCGGTGTCATTGAGGTTCGCGTACTCGTCATAGTACTCTCTATGAAGCTCCGGTGCGTTCACTCCTTTGCCCACTGTTGAGTCGTGAGTGCCGTTCAATGCTTTAGAATTGTACCACATACCTTCCCGCAGTTCTGCAGCCTTCTCGCTTTTGAACGCGTTATATGGGCTGACCTCCTTGTGATGATTGACCATGCGTGCTCTGCCTTGAAAGAAAATGTCGAGAAAGTACCGCTCCTTCTTGTCGAAACGCTTTGGGAGCTCCATGGCTTTTTCCTCTGCGTATGTCCACCACTTCTCTGAAATAAAATAAATAAGTCGCGTTAAACGCGTCAATGAACACGAATAACGACTTACGAACGGCAGTATCAATATCTGCCTGTTGGAATAGCAACCGAAACACCACGCACTGCCACTACAGCTGTTCGGGCGCTGAGGCAGCAGCTCGTTTCCATTCATCCAGAATCATTTTCTGTTTGTTCCCTTGACACCTTAGTTGTACTGACTCATACTTATTCATACACACATGGTTCCTCTGTTACGGTTACTTACCCCTTTTGGTACATATATTGTATATAAGCCACCCTGTTGAATCGATACCTCTGCGCGTTTGCAGAGGGTCACTGTGCATTAGGCCGACTTCCAACACTGCCTGCTTCCTCGCGGAATCCTCCCATCTCTCGGTCTTCTCTTCCTAGGTTAACGGTACCCTTTCCTTCGTTGTGTGGCGTTCGCGGGGGTTGCTAACAGCGGCAATGGTCTTCTGGTTGGTTGACGGAATCATTGGACTTGGGTGAGGAACAGCAAGTGCTCAGTCTCAACGGTTCCGTGTTCACGCATGCCAAGGGAATTGTAAGCATAGTTAAAAAAGATCGACGGCGTCGTTGAACTTGGTGAGGAACAGTAAGTGGCTCAGCGGTTCCAAGTTCACACATGCCAAGGGAACCTAGATCAGAACTTCTTCTTTTTTTTCTGTTCATCTGTTGTGAGCACGGTTAAAAAATGATCAAATTTAAGCATATGGGTCGTGTACAGGCCGTAAGTATAGTGCACAGTTATTATTCGTCGGAAGGAGCCCAACGGTTGCAGCAGCTGTGATTAAATCTTGCCACGAAATTGTACATCATGAAAATTAATTTTCCACACAAATTGCTATGAACTTCTCAGCTACCCAAATGGGGTCCCAAGATTAATCTTGGGCTTATAAGATCAAATCTGATGAAACGGAAAGATAAAAAAGCGGCTGCAGCCAGATTTGAACATGGAACATTCTGAGAACGCTTACGGAAAAGGGTAGGCTATAACCACTACACCAAGCAAGATATACTCTAGGTCTATCGCGTCTTGTACATATCAAGCACGTTCGAAGGGAAAAAGGGAAATATCTATAAGTCCGTTTCATGTTGTACATGTTGTAGAGAGTATGTGTGATTGCACTACTGTACCATTTTGACCAAGTTTTCAGGTGACACATGATGCAGCCCACTGAACTGAACCACTCACAATGCCATTGAGATTTTATGGCTGAAATAGGCTCAAAAATGCAAATTCAGGAACTCTAGATTGAATTTTTGCGAAGATTAAATCATCCTTGCTTTGTGTTGAGTATGGGCCTTATGGTCTAGTGGTAATACATTGTGCTTTTCTGTAAGCACTGTCATAATGTTCCTGGTTCAAATCCGGTTGGGGGCACTTTTTATCATTCAGTTTCATCAGATTTAATCTTATAAGGCTAAGATTAATCTTGGGACCCCGTTTGGGTAGCTGAGAAGTTCATAGCAATTTGTGTAGAAAATTCATTTTCATGATATACAATTTCGTGGCAAAATTTAATCACATCTACTGATATCACTGAGGAGCCCCCGTCTCTCTCGAGCGCAGTGAGGAGGCCCGCCTTGGTGTCTGCGGGGAAGCACGCCAGGTCCTCAACGGCACCTGTCCACTTGATTGGGCTGAGGAACCGGCAAATGAGGGAGATGGAATCCGTGTGGTCAGCGAGGCCCGTATCGATCAGGAATTGATGGGTTCCCGGGCCAAGAACACTAGCACAAGGTGCGTCTGGGGAGGGGGAGGTGAAGCGAGAAGCCAGATAGGACGGCGAAACTCGAATTGGGGTCGTGGGACTGGGCGTCTGTGTCGGAATGGCGGGAACTCGGGATCTGGAAGGCGTAGACGGTCCCACACGGGGAGACTGGATGACATTAACTAAAAAGAACACATTAGTACAAATAGAAAAATAGAAAGGCGACGCACTGCGACTTGCTCTAAGCTCCTGCTCCAAACGAAGGTTCTCATCCCGGAGCTCTTTCATCTCCGCCTTCATCTCCGACTGCACCCCCTCGTAGTCCGAGATGAGTCCATGGAGGATATCCCCCTGATGCTCAGTTACCCCGAGCGTCTGGCTGAGAGCCTCGATCTCCACCTCAAGCTCGGCCACTCGCTCCACCGCAGAGAGTAAGGAGGAAGGAGGACCAGGGGTGGGAACGGTGCCAGTGGGGACGTATCCAGCGACGCGGCCACGGAATACATAATATGCCGACCTTGGGGCGGGATTGGGGATCAGCGGGAGGGTTTCAGGATTGACCGGGACATGCAGACCGTTGCTGCCAGGCTGGGTCAGCCGCCAGTTGTGTGCGAGAGCAGGACGAGTCCATGCTTCGACCGTGGGATTACGTCTGCCTGGATTCTCACTGAGGAATGAAGGCGGTATGGAGACATGCGCCTTGAGAAATTCAGAGCGAGGTGGGGTCCCGGGCACTGTTGTGACTTCCATCGGGATCACCATGGTGCTCCCCATGGCACGATCCATCTTGGTCGCCTACTCCGTTTCAGCAGAGGATCACCTTGACTTTACTGGTACATACCAAATCATGAATCACCTTCCTCGTGAGCTCTCCCCAGGCCCTGCATTCAAGGTTTCCTTCAAAAGTGGTTAGTTGAGTGTGCTGTGTTGATCTGGTTGGTAACGCACCATCAGTTCCAGAAGGCGTCACATTACGGAGATCATCGAATTCTTTGAAAAATAGGTTGGGGTCGACGGTGTGCTGGCCGTTGGTACTCGCACTGGAGAGTTCACTTTTTGGCTTGCCAAACGGGCTTGTGCCCGTGCTAACGGGCTTGTTCGGGCTTGGGCTTGGATTTGGGTGTACTTAGATCAAAGCCCAAGCCCGCCGATCGGCTTGGCAAGCCCGTTTGACGGCTTGGCAAGCCCGTTTGCTCGCTTAGCCGAGAACTGGGCTTGCACGTATTTCTCGCCCCCAACGGACTATACAACTGATCGGAATGACTCTAGTGTGGATGGTTGCACAAGTAACTTATGTAAACTAACTTGCCCTGCCACAAGTAACTTGTAGCTAACTTGTGGCGGGGCAAGGTAAATTTACCCGCACAGTTCCGCACAAGTACAAGTTCCGCACAAATAAGTTAACTTAAGTTAAAATAAGTAAGTTACATGTTAATGGTTCTTTCATCCCAGTGCCTATGGGGTGCCATCCTACCACCTAATATCACCTCAAATATGAGTCTCTTACAGTCCTATGATGCTTTGAGGCAATGATGTGTGTTGTCGCGACTAATGTTCTGCTGGGAGTAAGTTCAAGCTGGCGAAGAGATGCATTGGAGGTGTAGGACATCGAGGTTGAGTTCATTTTGCAAAGATATTCTTCACATCTCAGATCTAGGCAACACGGGGACTTATACAATGCCTGTTCTATGTACAATGGCTGTTTTGCCCCAAAGTTGAACTAACTTGCTTTTGACTTTGGATGATCAAGGGCTGGTGGGATTTCCTTGAGTGTATGACTGCTCGAACATCAGACCTAACCTTTTCATGTCAGGTGTTCCCCCAATGACAGCTGTACCTGGATTGCATCTCCGAACATGTGAAGTGCCCCAAAAATCAAATCCAGCCAATGTTCAGCTCAAAATATTACCTGACTTGATGTGCAGATGTTATTTAATCATTGAATACTCTCAGTTTGAGTTCTCGAATGTCTTGAGGCTTGCAAGATGTTAACTTGCATGAATTGATCGTACAAGTTGATTTTGGCTGAGGATTGATGCCATCTGGTGGCATAAGTTAGTTTGGTCATGTTAACTTGATCTAACTTGGCCCACAAGTTTGCTTAAGTTAGCTTTGGCTAGCTTCAATTAACTTAGCATCTTGCAGTTCAGCTCGATGGATGGAGAGACAGAAAAACTGGTGGTAACTAATAGCATCTAAGTTAATTTGTTCATGTTACTTTGATCTAACTTGGCGGGCAAGTTAGTTGCTTGCAGTCGACTTGTGCTACCTTCAGTTCACTTCTTAACTTATAGGTCAAGACAACAGTGGAATGGGTAGCATGTTTTGAAGGTCATTTAAGTTGAGACGAGACTGACATGAAAAGTATGTAACCTTTCCCAAACATTCCGCAGTCCATCTCCTATCTATTTTTTTACCACACTTGGCCTGTGGATGGAACACACATGCGGAAGAGAGCATATATCCAGCATATCAAATATACCAATTGAGTCAGGTTGACCTTGTGAGCAGTTGAGCACTGGTTTTCAGTAGTTACTCTATGGTGAAGCATGTGGTGCTCTTACAGATGTATATTCTTGCTAATATAGAAGTAGAGGAAGATAGAATAAATTTAAAAGGGTCTTTCAGAAGACTTGAAGGCAATACAAGTTGGCAACCCGCCAAGTTAGTACAGGTTAGATTTGCGGCCCGTGGGAAAACTTAAGCTAACTTGCGGCACGCCTGCCGAAAGGGGCAAGTTCCGCACAAGTTACTTTTCATAAGTTACTTTTTATGGACTCCTCTAGTGTGTGTATTAAGTGTCTACCTCCAGGGCTTGGGTTTTTCACATTGTTTTACTCTACTAAAATTAGCTCCGCAGTTGACTTCAGTCTTCAATAGATCATATTGATGATATACAAAATTTATTGCATATGCTTGAAAGTCTCATCAATGTCGACTTTAAAGTTGAACGAAGCCTGGCAGATCGGCTCGCAAGCCCGTTAGCTTCGCAAGCCGGGTTGCATGAGAGTGATGTTTTTGGCTTGCCAAAACGGTCTGCACCCGCGTAAAATGACTTGGATGCCTAAGTAATCATCTGGCTTGTCCTTTTTATGGGCTAATTCCTCCAGCATTTCCTTAGACATATCAATCAGGCTTTCTATCTTGTGAGGAAGCTTAATCCTTTTCTGTGCCGCATAGGGTACTACCCTGAACTGCGCAATTTTTCCGCAGAACATTGCACCATTCATTTCACAACACAGGTAAGAACCACCTGAGGTTCGTCAAACCACAATCATTGGTCCCAAGTATCTTGGCTCGAATTTAGAATTAAGCGATTTTTCAACCGTGGTAATCCTGACTAAGACCAGGTCACCAGGCTTAAAATTGTAATCCTTGATCTGATGTTCATGAACCCACTTGTATCTGCGTATGGCCGCTAATTTCTCAGCGTCAACCCTGTCTCACATTTACTCCACATGTTGGATATGCTTAGCCAGTGCTTGAGCTCTTAATCCTACAAGGTCCTCAGTGCTCATTATCTCTCCGGGATACTCAACAAGCCAAGTCACCTCTATATCTAGAGGTATAGTCGGATAGGCACCTGTTACCGCAAAGTAGGGTGAACAACCTAAACCTCGCCGGACTGTAATCCGGTCTGCCCAAACCACTTGGGGAAGGAACCAGAACCATTTACGGACATCACCACCGGTTGCCTTAACCCCCCTAACCCTTATAAATGGATTGCCTAATATCCCAGTGAACACGTTCAACCGGTCCATTGGCTTGGGAATTATAGGCTGATATCCTTATTCCTGTTATCCCATATTTAGTGTTCAGCCAATTCAAGGCAGCCACAAATTGTCCAGCGTAGTCCGTGACTATCCAGGTAGGACAGCCCCAGCAACATATGATTTCTTCAAGTATAAACCTGTCCAAGGATTCTCCATTGTCTGCCCTTAGTGCCCTAGCTTCTAGCCATCTGGTTAAGGTGTCTCTGGCTGCGACCACCAATTTGTAACCATTAGAGGTCCTGCCATAATCATTACATCGACATGTATCTTTTGAAAGATACTCAGTATGTAAGTTGCCACAGGCGGGATCCTTAGCAGCTCCCTCTGCCTAGCTTGACACATCTTACAGGTTTTAATATACCAAGATATGTCCCGCTCCATTTCAGGCCACCAGAACCTTAACTCAATCATAGATTTGGTCGCGAAAAGGCCTTTATGCCCCAAACTGTCATGTGAGGCCTTCATCATAAACATGCGATAGTCCTTGTCCACCACTAGCTTATGCCCCGAGTCTTATCCCCTATGGTAGAGTTTCCCCTTCTCATCAATGAAAAACTGCCTTGCATAGCTCACAAAGTGTCGGTACTGTTTATGTGTATAACCAGCAGGCCATTTTAATGGGCCCCATAGCCATTTCTTCAAGGCAGTTAATTGTTGATCTTGAAGCTTCCCACTTTCAGTTTGACGCTCCTCTGGATAAGGTTCTCGCTTTGCCGGGTCGTACTTGAACTCTAATTTCGGAAGCAACTTCTCCTCCTCTTGAGTCTGGCTCATGAGATATTGCGGAAAGATTAAGCCTTCAGTCATATAGGCCTCCTTAATCGTCTGATTAAGCAAAAGTTGCTCCGTATTTTCGAACTCGCATTGCGACTCAAACTCCGTGAGTGCCTTTGAAAAGCTCTCGCTCCGTTTTAGGTCTGCTTCTGGTATCTCCTGCAAATAACCACCACAAGTATCAATTTCTGTTTTAAAGTCCTCGAATTCTAATGGTTGCGGGATTTCCTTGTCCCACTCTGCATGATTTTCCGGCGGAGGGTTTTCCTCGTACCCGATACCATGGTTCTGATATACCGGATCTCCAGGTTGCCACTTCCATCGAGAAAGCTCATCAGGTGAGAAGGTTAAACCCCGCACATGCTTCAGTTGGAAATGGAACATTAAGATTTGTTCAATCCAGCGATTAATTGTCGCATTGGGCCCCATTCCTGGATTTCTCAGCATGTCCTTGATATACATAGCATCTGTTTCAATGACCAGTCTCCGGCAACCCAGTAACCAATATTGCATGTGCAGAAGTGCCCTTAATAAACCATATAATTTCCTCTTTGGTTGGGAGAACCTGGCCTCCCGCTCGTTCAAGGGAATCAAGTCGAATTTTGTGTAGTACTTCCGTTTAGGATTGTCAGGGTCAACTTGGTAGATTTCCAGATCGACTGCCATCTATGAGGTATCCACGGCCATTACTATGTCGGAATCCCAATCATAGTTTAATGGTTTCAAGGCATGGCAGTTCTTCACTGCGTGTTTAACCTTGTCCATGGACTCCTGCTGCTTATCTCCCCACTCGAAATCCGTCGAAGCTCTTAACAGAGTAGTCAAAGGCCTCGCCATGATCGTGTAGTCCTTAATAAACATGTGCATGGTGCCTACAACTCCTGGGAACTGCCTGACTTCCGAAACGTTTTCCAAGGGCGGCCATCTATCAATAACTCCAATCCTGTCTTCTGAAGGTCTCCTTCGAAGGAGCATATGTGCCCAACGACTGGAAAGATCTCCATACATAACAAGGCTTTTAGTCCCGATAAAGTCGCCCCGGAATATTTCAACCGTTGAACAACCTGATTAAGGTTGTTAAAATGCCCCCATACAAATCACCTTATCAAAGTTGTAAAGTCCCTTGAGTTTTCGTCAGGGTCCCGGTGATCATATTCAGAGTACAAGTCTAGCACCACTCCACAAGCTCTGCCTGCAAAATGATTTGCCAGTTCTTCCGTTGCCGGTGGTATTCCTGAATGAGCAATAGTCACGGCATTTAAAGGCTCCAGGGCGTGAACAAGGCGGACAGATTTCCCGTCCTTCTTAATCACGCCAAAGAATTTTGAATGATAGGATGAGTTAGAAGGCTCATAGACACCAGCGTCTATTTTATTCTTAATCACCGTGCAGAACTCCTCTAATTGCCTGCACGGAATGGGTATGCTTTGTTCCACCCAAACCTTGTGGTCTATCACTGGTATCTCTACTGGCGGGAAAAAGTCACGTCTAAGGCTCCCCCATTCCGAGTCATCCCAGGCGAAGGCTATTTCTTGAAGCATCATAAAGTGGTGCATCAATTTTCGCTCCTCAAGCCATAGAAAATCCCCAGCATGGATCTTATCAATGATCTCCTTCCTCTCAACCGTGTACCTGCCTGTCAGGGCGAACTCGGCTGGATTTGGGGATAAACCAGGCATACCTTCCAAAGGATCACCTGTTATTTCCCTTTTAATCCGGAACCGTTCCGGTAGCTCCCCATATATAGGCCTAGTCTTTAATGCGACCGGCTTATATTTCTTAGTGGCAAGCACTCTAGCTGTTTTGACGCCTTTATTCCAAAGCCAAAGAGAGGGTTGAACCTCTTCTTCAGGCTTCCTAATAAAGTCGGCCTTTTCACAACATGGGCACCAGGCATCAGGGTCAAACTCATGCCACAGCTTCCTAACTTTGGTCGACTTAGCCGTTGGGATACCTAGGTACTCCGGTAAGTCCTTCTCAAAGGTAAACACCTGGTGTTGCTTTGTAGCGCCCTGTTCGCCCGGTTGTGGTGTTGCAAACTCGTTGAGGAGTTGACAAGCCTTCACATCCACCTATAAAGCCCACAGAATCGCACTAGTTAGTGCAGGGATGGAGCCTCATTCCCCGCGCTAGTTATAGGGAAATACAGGGTCCACAGGCTAACTTCTATAATTCTTGCAATAATTTTGTATAATTCTCAATAACTTTGACATACAGGAGGGTAGAGGTAGTTCTAGGCATACTTCAATAACTTTCAATAACTTTGGGGACTTGGGTGATCTCTGGTGTTGTGGCCAAAAAAGGAAATTATTGTGCAGCCACTGTAAAATACATTGAAAAAATCACAGAAAATCCCCAGAAAATCACAAAAAAAATCCCAGAAGAAAACCGGAGCTAATTCAGCCTGGGATTAATGTCAGCTATGATATCTCCAGACATCTGCTACATCCTCACCCTCCATACATCCTACCAGGACTGTGTCCCAATTAGGCCTCATATGCAGCTAGAGCCTGGAACTTTCCCATGCTTCACATGACCCCTGCTCATTGCTCCTAAAGCCCAAATAAATAACAATTACTGATAAAATAGGGGCTATGAGCACCCATATGGGCCCTGGCCATTGCCTTGACGTTGATGAGTGTTTGTACTGGGTTTTACAGCCGCTCTACAATTGATGGCTGCCTATACTGGGGTTGCAATTGATGGAATGGGACAAAAAAGTGCTGTGTCTTGGAAAGTATTTTGCATTTTGTGGGCCAACAAGGCTTCTGATGGGAAAATGGTATAGGTGGGTCTTTTGACCCTTGATTAGCTCTATGATCTGAGCATCACTTTCCTTTTTTGGATACTAACACCTTTTGCCCAAAAAAGAAATTTCTTGTAAGAGCCCTTCTCTGGCCCATGATTGTACCATTTTGGATGATCTAACCATATAGGAATGTTATTCTAAGTTCTTTGAAGCTAACCAGGCCAAATTGGAGCCCATTATAGTGCAATAGTAGGGTGAAAATAGCGAATTTGATAAACTGTGTTCCTGGCTATGATATCCTGGGGACACACCAATATAAATACCTCCTGCCTGTATTACTTTGTTCCCTTGGGCTTTGAAGGTGACCAGGCCAAATTGAAGCCCATTATAGTGCAATAATATAGTGAAAATAGCGAATTTGATAAATTGTGCTCCTGGCCATGATATCTTGGGGATACCTCATGTATTAAGCAGATGCCTCGTATCAGTATGTGCATGTTTACCATCACCTCAATTTGCCATCTCTTTCTCATCCACTCCAGCCATCGCTCTGAGCCCAGCCAATTTGGTTCCATTTTTCTCACATCTATTCCGAGACAAAGACTTGATCTTGCTTCGATCACCGTTTAGCTCTGGCCGACTCCACTTGATCAACGTGCCCCTCCATTCGGAACGATCACAAGGCCCAAAACCACGCCCAAGACCCGCTCAAAAGGCAGGCCGCTCTAAAGCCTGCGCCTCGCCTTCACCCCACCCCCATCCCACTATTCCCCGTTGCTAAACGGCCCTTCCTCAAGCCCTCCACAAGATAACTCGTATCTTAAGCAGATGTAATGATTTCATCTGTACATGTTTGTTCTTCCGAATCTACCCCGTTTGTCTTTGCTGCGCAAGCGGGTTCCCATTTAATTTTATCTTGGACAGCTGATCCATTCCATCAAGTATTAACCTCAGTCCAGGAAACTGGACACGCCACTGGGGTATTTTCGACCTCTCCGATCAGCCGCGCAACTTCCGTTCAAAAGGAATGGTCTCCTGCGACACCTCCTTTCTTCGCAACCTCCATCATCTTCTCCCATATTCTATCCCTCAATTGCTCCGCCCGTACAGTTTCATTTTTGTGCTGTCTCCGCAACCAATTCAAACTTCCCCTAGGATGTCGCAAGAGTTCCACCGCCGCCGCAATATACATTCACTCACCTTCACTCCGAGGTTTGCATGACGTTACCATGGCCTTCACATCGTCCAACTCGAGGTACGCCCAGTCTGCTCAATATACTCCCATGTCAATTTCGCGCAGGTTAAACAGGGAATTGGAGGGCTAATCCAGTGTACATTACCAAGTGAGTGTCCTCCACCCGCTGTTTGTTCGAGTGCGCTACGTGCTTCAAGGTCGGCGTCTATTGTTCTTGCGATGTCTTGACAATGTACTGATGCTGCATTTACTCAAGAACATTTAGTTCTCTGCCCGGATGAAAATGAGTCTGTATTCAGTGAGGACCGAACCTGAACTAAACTGAATGTGCTGAACTCGCCTTCCAGCCCACGCCTGCGTCGATTCGATGGCCATTTCTAGCGAGCGTGTGGTACGGGCACCCTTCTAATCTTCTTCCCCATTTTACTGAGGCGGTCCGCAGAGTATTGCGCGATTATCCTACGTGCTGGCTGGCATATACGCAACTCTACCCTCTCAAGTTCAGCCTCTTCCGATCTGAGGGGCACACTAGTGTGTAATACCATCTCCGATGTAGAGTGCGGTTCTGACATGATTCGCTTTCTTTGAAATTCGCAGAATTCTGCTGATCTCAAAGTACGTCCTATCTGTACACTTTATTTGGCGCCTCACTCACGTGGTTAACAGTCCTGCTTCAATTGCCGCCTGAAAAATGATCTCTGGCGCTGGCGCTCCAGCGATGGTATAGCCTGTGCATGTGTTGTACTAATAAAGGGGCTCCCATGGTCTCAAAGTCAACAGGTGCGACATTGCGCACATCCACACCACCTTTATAATTTTTATTTTCGATGTTCCAGAGCTCGCCTGGCCGGTTTGTCACCCTGACGCGATTTCATTCCCCAGTGCAGTATCATATCGTTACGTTTGCCGGTGCTTACCAGCGTGAAGCAATGTAATTCGATTTGGCAGTCCCGCGAGTGTGCCAGTGCGTTTGTGGCTTTCCTCCTGTAATTTCGCTCCATTTCGTCGCTCGACTGGCTATATTCCTTACATTCCATTCCAATAGAAATATGCATCGGCGGTGGATGTCTGCGGACCCCCGAACGGTTTAACTTCCTGGTAAGTTGATCTCCACTCACATACTGCAGTTCGGTTAGTGGCTGGGCGTTTTCTATTTGTGTGGCGGATTATCAGCTGCCCCTCAACATCCCACTGAATCTCCGGCCCTGCGTATTGAATCCGGGGCTCTAGGGTTGCATCCAGTGTAGAATTAATTCCTCGGGATGTCGAGTATTGTACAACTATCAGATCGTGTCTGTCCTTTCACCGAATGATATATTCATTTTCACTAACCGATGTCACCCACCTACGCCGGAGCGAAGCGAAGGCACGTCTTGTACAGCAGTATAAATACCTCCTGAGGATATTAATTTGTTCCCCCTAGGCTTTGAAGGTCACTGGGTCAAATTGCAACCCATTCCAGTGCAATAATAGGGTGAAAATAGCGAACTTTCCCTTTTGGGACACTAACTCCTTGCATCCAAAATAGGAAATTCCCTACATCGGCCCCTCCCTGCCTCATAATTTGACTGTTTTTGATGATCTAAACATATATGGATGTTTTTCTGAGTTCTTTGAAGCTGACTAGAACACAGTGGAGCCCATCACAGTGCAATGACAGGGTGAAAATAGCGAATTTGAGCAATTGTGTTCCTGGCCATAATATCTTGGGGGTACAGCAATATAGATAACTCCTGACTGTATTAATTTGCTCCCCTATGCTATAGGAATACCCTGCAAGCAATGGATTATGTGAGGATCACTAAAAACATCGCATTTTGACCATACAATGAAATTACATTTTCGCCCTATTCTGGGCCTCCCCATGGTGTGGGACATCCTAACACACATGTTTTGGACTTAGACACTGTATATTACTTGGAAGGATGGACAGCTGATGCCAAGGGCACCCCATACCCCATGATTTGAGGTGATCATGTGCTATAGTGTTGTTCACCCCATTCAGCATGCCACAGGGTGATAGTGATCCTTCTGAGTGCTTAAAACATATATTACAGACCTTTAAAGAGTTCCCAGCCAAAAGGCAGATTATTATGTGATCATAAACTCGAAATATGTCAGATGACATTTCTTGGTTGTTTTGTGAATAGGGCACCAAGGAGACCACTGAGTGCGAAATAAACACTTTTAATGGAAAGAGACAATGTAAATGACTCAGTGTGACGGAAGCGTAGAGCGTTACGAGTTCCGGCACACGAGAAGTTGGGTGGCAAACACACTGACTGTTTTAAGGAGTAGATTCACCGAAGAAACGTAACTACGCCAGTACTGCTATATATACTAAGATCGAGTGGCAGTGCTAGCCATCAATGATACATCAATCGGATCAAGGTAGAATGAAAGGAGTGAGAACGACGTAAGGTCGAAAGGAAAATAGAAAGGGGAATGAAGTAAGGAATGTGTGGTGAAGAAAGAAAGAAATAAGGTAAATGCGTACAAGTGACGGTCACTTCCGTTACATACGCCCTCCAGGTTGACGCCTCGCGGCAATCTCAGAGTCCCATCGCCTCCTCCATCACCTGATTCCCATCTCCAGCGACAGATCCCGACATGGTCGGCGTTGCCGACGGCGCCCGAACTGAAGTGGCGTGGCTCAAAGTACGGACACGAGTCTCGTAAGCAGACTGCATCGACTGCCTCTTCTCTTCGAGCGCAAGACGAGATGCCGGAGAAGTGATGTCCCGGAAGGCCTTAGGCTCGCGAGCCTGCTTCTCGGCCTGGGAGCGAGCGATCGAGCGGTGGCGGCCCGTCTCACGGCACCACATGGCTTCCGTTGCGCTCTCGAAACGATCCCGCGGCACCAGAACCATCGACTCGGGGATGGGGGCTTCGATGTCGCGGTCACGGACCATAAAAGCGGACAGCGTGGGGACATCACCGTCGATGTTCCAGTAGGTCCACTGATCCTCCTCGACGTAATACGCCCACTTGATAGGCGACATATCGAAGTCGTTCATGTCCTCGGCAACCTTGCGATACGCGACAGGGTTGTACAGGGTGTCCTTCGTGGGGTCCTGCATGCGCTGGCAGTGAAGAATGAAGAGCTGGATCGTCTTGGCAGTGATGACCGCCTCAGCGTTGGGAGGAGTGGAGTGGGGGTCCGTGAGGACGAAGGTTTCGCGGTCCTGACGGCGAAGAATATGATGTCTCGAGTTGAACTCAGCATAGAGGATAGGGATCTCGGAAAGAGGTTTGATCTCGCCGTTGGCAGGCATGTTGAATGAGCGGCGGGGAGATAAATCGTAGGTGAGTCTCACGAACGTTGCGAGGATGCTTTTATCCAAGCTCTCGTCTCCACAATGCCTATTGTGGATGGTGCCATCAAGTGATATGCTTGACGCAATCAGTTCGAGATCGTCCGGCGGAACAACTCCGCCTTTCTTCGTCAACTGACCAATGTCCGAGATACCCAGAGTTTCAAAATAGACGGGTAGAGCGGCCAGATGACTAGCCTGATCATACGGCATCCAGGTCAAGTCACCCGACTGCCACCTAATCTCGAAAAGAGCATTCGCTTTATTTCCAGAATGGTTCACAATTCGGTCAATGGCCCACTCGTGAGAACTAGCCTCTTGCGAGATACTCAGCTGACTTTCCAGTCGTCCAGGAAATCTCCGGTCGTCATTCGGAATGTGGATCCTCAGAAGGGATGCGTGGAAAACATCATGCACTCCCCGTTGCTTCAAATTAGACGGAAGATCAATGCGGAATGACGAATTGCCGAAGTCCTTGGTGATCAGGTACGGACCAATGAACTTTGGAATAAGCTTGCGAGCTAAACCTTTCTCAAACTTAATGTTCTTTGTCGAAAGGTAGGCAAGGTCATTCTCCTTGAACGGTTCTGCTTGCCTCTTCTGGTTAGCATTGCGAGTTTGTTTAACTCGCGCAGCTAGGATGGCATCATGCGCAGCCATCACTGCTAGTCGCCTTTGCAACATAAAATTCGCAATACCAGGGTACTCGCGCTTGCGATCCGAATCCCAAATCAAGGAACGAGGCATCCTGCCATTGTTCAAGAAGAAGGGTGAGTATCCAGTGGATTCAGAGCGAGCTGAGTTCATGGCAAACTCAACGGCAGGTATCTTAGAAGCCCAATCCTTTTGCTTCGGGCCGACACACTGCCTCAGCATTTGAGTCACTGTTCGGTTGGCGCGCTCAGTTCCCCCATCTGATTCGGGGTGATACGCACTAGACATATTTAGTTTAGTTCCAATCAACTCATGGAGCCGTTTCCAAAATATACTCGTGAACAAGACATCACGGTCGCTGACGATTGACTTCGGCAGTCCATGGAGCTTGTAGATATGTTCGAACATTAGCTCCGCAATCTGCTTCGCGGTGTAATTGATTCGGCTAGGTATGATGTGAACCATACCTGTCAGCAGGCAGATTACGACAGTGATGGAGTTGAATACGCCGTCGCGGTTCTTTGATTCGGGAAGAGGTCCAACAAAATCTATCCCAATGGATTCCCAAGGCTGGCTCGGTGGAGAAAGAGAGTGGAGCAACCCATAAGGCCTTTGGTTGCCGGGCTTGCTCCGCTTGCATGTCATACACGTTTCGCAATAGCTGCGAATATCGTCGACCATGTCTTTCCACCAGACGTACTCCCGAACATAGTCCAGAGTCTTCTTACTTCCCAAGTGAGCAAGCACTGAATGCGCCTCGGAAATTACTATTTCTCGAATATTCCGTCCTTTGAAGGTCAGTTTGGGAATGCAAAGCAGCTTTCGATCCTTCTCGCAGAGATAGATAAGTCCTTCCGCTACTTCAAAGTTCCTGAAAGCTTTCGGCGTCGCCAAGATATCACGAAAGAAGGGATCTTGTTCGTACTTGTTGCATATGAATTGCGAAATATTGCGGCCTTCCCAGCCACCAGATACCACAGGTAAGAGAGACGAGTCCAGTTCGTCCAGTTCAGAATTAATATCCCGAGGTTCAGAATTAGAAGTTGACTCGTCCGCTTGAACAGTTTCCGCTTTGTCCTTGTTTTGATCGGAGCTTATCATCGCCTCCATGCCAGCTGGCTTGGAAGTAACAATTTCGGTGGTACCCTCGCCCTCCTTTGTCTGGCCAGCGCTCTGGGCAACAAACCTCACTGATTTCACTCTTGAAGCCTTTGGCTTCGCTCCCGAAGATCTCTGTTCAGGCTGGCCCTGATCTGAATCCTTAATCTCGGGTGGTGCGTGTGACCGAGTTTCGGACCGGAGGACGCGTCTATTGGCGTCTTCACGAGCTTTGGCCGATGCCTTTTCAATCTCCGCTTCAGCAGCCTTCGTCGCTGATCGCAATACACGATCACTTGACAAAGCCACTGCCTCGGCTCCTGCAAACACAGGCATCGTGATAGACGAGATTTCAAGTACATCGTTGTTAACCACATCATGGTAAGTGTACTCACTCCGAGAGCGGACAGTTCCCGGCGCCTCGTTCGAATAAATTCGAGACAGAGCATCGGCCAGAACATTCTCAGTTCCCGGAGCATACACCACTTCAAAGTCAAACTCGGAGATCTTTTCAATCCAGCGCGCCTGCCTTCCAGATAAGTTCTTCTGATTCATTAAGTGAATTAGACCTTTATGATCAGTAATCCATTTAAAAGGGAACCCCTGAAGGATGTCTCGATGCCGTAGCATCGCTTCGACTCCGGCTAGCATCTCAATCTCATGCACCGGATAATTTTGTTGAGCTGAGTTCAACTTAGCAGAGAAGAACGCAGCGACCTTCCCACTTTTCCAATCCGGGCCTTGACGGACGACACCAGCGACACCCGAACAGCATCCATCCGTAACCAGGAAGACAGGGTCTGCATTTTTTCCGTACTTCAAGGGTACACGATGGTGATCCCTCGTCTCGTGAGTAATCCGTTTGCAATCCTCAAACGCTCTCTGTTGCGTGTAGCTCCATCTAAACGGAACCGTGTCTCCGGTGAGCCCGTGAAGAACTCCCATCGGGAGTCGGATGCGAGCTAGATCTTCACTGAGGTACCCGATGGATCCAAGAAAACCACGAAGTAAGTCTCGATTCGTCAGGGTTTTCCAGTTGATCACAGTGTCAACTTTATCAGGGTCCATCCGTATTCCCTGGTCATCTACGATGCGTCCGAGCACCTTGAGCTCGGGCTGAAGAAACTGAAGTTTCGTCTCGCTAAGGTAAAGTGTTTCGCGATTCAAAATATCAATAATCGCTTTGACATGGGTCTTGTGCTCTTCGAGCGTGTCCGAATACACGATAATATCGTCCAAGTAGACATCCATAAACCTCCCAATAAAGTCTGAGAAGAGGTAATTCATCAGCGACTGGTACGTCGCCGGTGCGTTACAATCTCCTATCTGGATGACCAGACTAACCATATTTCCATCAGGAGTTGTTACAGTCGTTCGGTCGACGTGCTCGGGCACAATCCTAATCTGTTCGTAGGCATCTTGCCCATCGATCAGACTCCGATATTTCCCTCTCGCAACTCGACGCAAAATTCCTTCCATGTCAGGCAAGGGAGAAGATAGCTTGTGAGTATTCGCATTTCGAGCACGCAAGTCTACTGCGGTGCGCAATTTAGGCGGATTGGACTTCGCCTTCGGAATTAAGAGCATGGGGACAGTATTCCCCGAGTTGGTGATTTTCCACCGCCCTGTCTTAAGGTAATTCCGGCGCTTCTCGTCCCACTGGGGACGCAACGCCTCGGGACAACGAGAAGGTCTCCAAGGTAAGATTTTCTTCTCGACAATGAGTGGAATTGAATGATTAATCACTCGTAAGGGAGGTAACGGAGTTTCTGAAGCCTTTTTACAGATAGGTTTAGCGTATTCGAGTAGCTCTTCCCGCGCCGCTTTTACCGCATCTCGTTCCACCCCAATCGAGCTCGAATAAATTCTGGCAGTGGCGACACCTTGGAGAGGTAAGCAGTCAGCGCTCCCAATACATACTCGAGCAGGATTTAACCCAAGGCTCACCTTGTGCTGAAATAGCCATGCGGTGCCCAAAATCATATCATATCCGCTGAGGTTAGCAACATAGAACGTTCGTGGACCGTCTATATCCTGGTACGAAAATTTTACCTTTACGGTGTGATTGATTTTAGATCGCGATCCTTGTACCGCAAGCTGCAGGTTGATCGGCTCCTCGAGCGTTTGGCGCGCCAAGTTCAATTGGTCCGCCACAGTGGTCGAGATTAAATCCCCGAGGGATCCGGAGTCCACCAGCGCTCGAACTGGATGGTTGTTGACTTGAACCACGATGACCACGGGCTTCGCAACCACCTTGTCAGCAACGCGAGGTGCGGAAGCAGTGCGTGAAATACCATTCACCTTGTCCGCAGGAATCTGTACGCCATGGCATTGGAGTCCGAACCCCGACAATGCCGAATCAACCTCTTCATCGAACAGCTTCAGCATGTAAGACAGACTGGGTAAGCTCGGCTCGGAGGATTCTCTGTCCCGTTCGAATTCCTGAATAAGATTCCATAGGATGATAGCCCCCTCGGTTGGATTCGGTTCGAACAGAAGATGAAAATAACCGAAGCTCGTCCATTCTATGTCCGTCGCTTCCCGATTCTCCTGAAGCGAGTACTTGAGTTCGGTCTTTCTCATCCAACCCAGCAGGTCGAATCGACGATTCAGGAGCAATCGCTCGCTGATAGGCCAAGACGTTCGCATGTCGTTCGGCATCGGTTTGGAGACGTAGTATTGCGACACTACTGTTGTAGGAGTCCTATATCCCATAAACTTGCTGACTCGAAAGTCTTCCACTTCCGGGTAGTCGGTGAGTAGTTCCGCAAAATATTGTGACGCGCCGTCCGCCAATAAGTCCGCTACAGGAACCCGATGAAGTACCCTCGTCTTCTCACGGGGTAAGTCAAGCTCTTCGGTCCGACGTTTGGCATACCAAGCAGCCAGCTCGAAGTGCCGATTATGAAGCAAGGCAGCTGGCATAACGGTTGCGTGGAAGAAGTATCGATCCCAGATCAGGAAGTCATGGTTCGAGACTCGGTCGACTCGAAACTGGGTCTCAAAACGACAAGCAGCATCCAACGGCACCAATCCATCACCTGGATAAGGCTGGAGGAATTCCAGGATAGCTTGCGCACCAATTTCAAGTAAGCCACCGATTCGACGACTACGCCTCGGTCTTGGCTGATCTTCACGAAAGATTTCACCTCTATCGTTGAGTGCTCGGAAAATAGTCGCAATTCGATCCTCAAACGTCTCCAGGACGTCCCCCGGCAGCCTGCGAGGCTCCTCGTCGTGTTCTTCTTCAAATTCCGAGTCACTCTCGGTCTCGAGTTCCGGCATATCCGAGTCCCTATAGGAGTAATCTTCCGAGGTAGTGAACTCGACCTCCGACTCATCCACGCCCTCGAACGAAGAGGTAAGTCCATCTTCCGACAGATGATCAAAGTCTGACTCTGACTCTTGCGAGTCGTCGAACTTCTTCTCAAACCAACTGGCCAAATCGAACCTCGGATTGTGGAGATACCCCTTTGGTAGCTCTCGATCTATTCTCTGATAGTAATCCCTAACCAGATATATTTCAGACGAGTGATCTTCGACCTCGATTCGCGGGAAGCTCATGGAAGGTTTGTTTCCGAACCAGGATTCAAGCCAGAGAGCGGTCATACCCTGGTACGGATCTCCCAGTTCACACAGATAGCGCTTTTTGAACGCAAGATCTTCAAGGTTTAGCCCAATGGCTTCCTGGCGCTTCTGAGCGTACCAGAGCCCGAATGTGAACGCAGGGTTTCGGAGATATTCCGAGGGAATTACAACGTCATCCGCGGTGAGGTTATCCATAATTACATGTTCCGTCTCCGATACTTGGTAAATGAGAAATCGCTTCTCAGTCTGGCTTTCAGTTTCCCCAGGAAACGGTTGAGACATATGCAACGCAAATTCAGCAAATTGCGCCACTATGTCACCAATGGCTCTTAGCGGCGTCGCATTTGGAGTTTGGGAGTCGATCAAATTGTTTGTGGTACCCCCGCCCTCCTCGACTTCCATTTCGAAGCCCACCGACCCTATGTGCAGCGTTTCATGCACCTCGGTGGATTCAAACAAAGCCGACTCAGTTTCAATTCCCACTCTGTGAGCGCCAAATCCGGGAGGCTTTCCCTTCTGTTTTGAAGTCATATTTGTCGACTTCGGGCAATTGCGTGCGTAATGGCCCGCTTCTTCGCAGTTCAAACAAAGCCCAGCGGCCAATAATTCATTTTTCTTCTGCAGCGAGAGTTTACGCTCGGACCACGGCCTGGCACTGCCATCCTTCTTGGGAAACTCAGGCCTCTGCTGTGATGGCTTCTTGCTCGCGGGAGTGAATCCTGCCGACGACGTGCGCAGAACCTCGCTCCGCTCTCGTGGAACAAAGCGCCCTCCGCGTCCACGCCCGAACGCCCGGAACGACTTCCGGGTCGTGTTAACCATGGGAGTCCTTCGCTCCCCAGGTTGACTCGTCAACGGGCCGGGATTATTTCCCGTCCCACTGTTCTTCGTTTGCAACATAATTTCGGCAGCTTCCGCGCCGTCCACGACTTCATCCCACGAAGATACTTCGGGATCCAGCTTCTGGCTATACATTTCTGCCTGAATGTCGCGGCGAAGACTACGCCATAATTTGACGACCTTCTCTTGGTCATCAACGAGACCAATCATGTTGTAAATTTCATCTAACTCGGCGACATGCTCAGTAACAGATTTCTTGTTCTGGAAGCACCGAGCCAAACAATCTCGTTGCTTCATTCTGAAGTCGGGTGGGAAGCAGAAATTCAGCAGTCCCCAGAAGAAGTCTTTCAAGGTCCATTCCGACTCATTCTTGACAACCTTGCGATTGTAGAATGCAGCCGCCTTGCCCGTCAAGTGATAACTCAACATGAAAATCTGTTCATCTTCGGGGACTTTGCCCATTTTCAGATACTTGGTACCCTCACGAATAAATCGTAAGTAGAGGAACGGGTCCTCAGCTCCATCATATTTCGTGGGGGGGATCGGTTTAATGGTCATTCTAGACCGATATTCCGACCCGGAAGTTTTGCGGGACTGACTACGCCCCCTAGCAGATGATGATCCGCGCCTTTCTGTACCGTTTTCATCGGGGTTCTTCGAGTTAGGTTCATGATCCGAATCCGAAGAATCATCCAAAGAATCCGACGAGGAAGGATCGGCATCAGCACCAGCGGTGTTGCGTATAGTCTGTTCAATAAAACCTCCACCAGGAATCCTCTCTGCCGCACCTCGGGCAGGGAGCTTATTAGGCTTCTTGGAGCTTTTCTTCTTCAACAAATTGTCTCTGACAGCTTTGTTAGCCTTATTTGTCGGACCTTTCACAACAGGTTTCGACTGATGTTCCAATTGCTTGAGAGAGTTCAACTCTTTTGTCAAACTCTCAATCCTTTCGGACGTGGTCTGGCCAGACTTAACGTCATCCTTCTTGCGGAATGGCGTACTATGAGCAATTGGAGGCGGCCTTTCATGGCCGCCGATATCAATGGGGAAAAGATCATCGAAAAAACCCGAAGGTGTTGGCTCCGGTTCCTGTTTAACGACACTGTTGATCTCAGCAAAGTTTGCGAGAGCTTCGCGTTGAGCTTTGACATCCGCCTCGGAGAATCCTTCTGAGAAGTCAATTGCGCCCCAGTTTCTGGGGTCGGGTCCTTTCCCCTTTTTTCGGGAGGTGCCTTCACCCCGGTCAACGGGCTTGGTGGGAGCGAACTGAATTTTGTGCGGCATCACATCAGAGATCTCCACATGTTCATCGGTCATCGCGGGCTGACCATCCACATGATGATTATTGTCGCCATGGGACGCATCAGCGAGCAGGGCCGAAGTGCGCAATTCTGACTCAGAGGAAAGCAAGGCGGCTGAACGGGCCTCACTGGCCTGTCTCGCGAGCTGCTCATAGCGGCGAGCGAGGTGCATTAGCTGCTCTGGGCTCATCCCTTGCGTTGCTTGAACAACCGGCGAAGTCGAATCAGAATTCATTTTAGTAGACGGATTCAATATGGGGCTAGTTGGGGAAGCAGAATGCTCGCGATGAGATTTCGCAGTCTTCTTGTTCACTCGAGTCCAGCTCTGCAGGCCCTCGTCAGGGTCTAACAACCCGAAGTCGACATCGTCAGTCAACTCGGGTGCCGGCATCGAGATGGGAGTACTATCCCGAGGATAATGGGTACTCCTAAAGGCACCAGACTCCCTTTCGGGAGACGGTGAAGCAGAAACCACCCGGCTATAAAGAAGCTCGGGGGAGACTGGGCGGGACTTGGGTTCACCCAAGTCCACGAGCGGAGCTCCATCCAGGGAGCCCGCGACAGATGAGTGGCTTACCGAGGTCAATGCCCCGTGCTGACTGTCAGTCTCGGCTCTTATGCCGGAACGAACAGCAGCACGAGTAAGATACAGTGTGCGACCCAGAGGATTAGACATAGCAGTGTTTTTCGGTTCGGGGGTGTCGGTAGCAGAGACGGTAGGAGTGGTTGATCAGACCACGGGCAACCAGAGCAGAGCAGCGACAAGACTTGTTGAGTCAGAAATATGTGACGGAAGCGTAGAGCGTTACGAGTTCCGGCACACGAGAAGTTGGGTGGCGAACAAACTGACTGTTTTAAGTAGTAGATTCACCGAAGAAACGTAACTACGCCAGTACTGCTATATATACTAAGATCGAGTGGCAGTGCTAGCCATCAATGATACATCAATCGGATCAAGGTAGAATGAAAGGAGTGAGAACGACGTAAGGTCGAAAGGAAAATAGAAAGGGGAATGAAGTAAGGAATGTGTGGTGAAGAAAGAAAGAAATAAGGTAAATGCGTACAAGTGACGGTCACTTCCGTTACACTCAGATTGAGCTTTATTTGAAGTGTTTTGGCAAGGTTTTAGCCAGATGGTGTTTTGGACCATGGCCAGTATATGGAACCAAAGTTGTACTCAAACTTATATGCTCAACAACAGTATTCAGCCAAAACTCAACCAAAACACTTCAAATAAAGCTCAATATGAGTCATTTACACTGTCACTTCTCGTTTTCAGTGTCTTTTTCACACTCAATGGTCTCCTTGGTGCCCTATTGACAAAATAACCAAGAAATGTCATCTGACATATTTCGATTTTAAGATCACATAATAACCTGCTTTTTGGCTGGGAACTCTTCCTATAGTCTGGAATATATATTTTAAGCACCCAGAAGGATCACTATCACCCTGTGGCATGCTGAATAGGGTGAACAACACTATAACACATGATCACCTCAAATCATGGGATATAGGTGTCCTTGATGCCACCTGTGCACCTTTCTAGTATATATACATAGGAAGGATCCAAAAGATGTGTTCTGGGATATCTCACATTATATAGAGGCTCACAATAGGGTGAAAATGTAATTTCCTGATATGGCCAAAATGCGATGTTTTTAATGATCCTCACATAATCCATTGCTTGCAGGGTATTCCTATAGCATAGGGGAGCAAATTAATACAGTCAGGAGTTATCTATATTGCTGTACCCCCAAGATATTATGGCCAGGAACACAATTGCTCAAATTCGCGATTTTCACCCTATCATTGCACTGTGATGGGCTCCACTGTGTTCTAGTCAGCTTCAAAGAACTCAGAAAAACATCCATATATGTTTAGATCATCAAAAACAGTCAAATTATGAGGCAGGGAGGGGCCGATGTAGGGAATTTCCTATTTTGGATGCAAGGAGTTAGTGTCCCAAAAGGGAAAGTTCGCTATTTTCACCCTATTATTGCACTGGAATAGGTTGCAATTTGACCCAGTGACCTTCAAAGCCTAGGGGGAACAAATTAATATCCTCAGGAGGTATTTATACTGCTGTATCCCCAAGATATCATGGCCAGGAGCACAATTTATCAAATTCGCTATTTTCACTATATTATTGCACTATAATGGGCTTCAATTTGGCCTGGTCACCTTCAAAGCCCAAGGGAACAAAGTAATACAGGCAGGAGGTATTTATATTGGTGTGTCCCCAGGATATCATAGCCAGGAACACAGTTTATCAAATTCGCTATTTTCACCCTACTATTGCACTATAATGGGCTCCAATTTGGCCTGGTTAGCTTCAAAGAACTTAGAATAACATTCCTATATGGTTAGATCATCCAAAATGGTACAATCATGGGCCAGAGAAGGGCTCTTACAAGAAATTTCTTTTTTGGGCAAAAGGTGTTAGTATCCAAAAAAGGAAAGTGATGCTCAGATCATAGAGCTAATCAAGGGTCAAAAGACCCACCTATACCATTTTCCCATCAGAAGCCTTGTTGGCCCACAAAATGCAAAATACTTTCCAAGACACAGCACTTTTTTGTCCCATTCCATCAATTGCAACCCCAGTATAGGCAGCCATCAATTGTAGAGCGGCTGTAAAACCCAGTACAAACACTCATCAACGTCAAGGCAATGGCCAGGGCCCATATGGGTCCAAGTGACCATTGAGCTTTTTCAACCAGAATTTGGGTCTGTTATCGTAATTGTGCACTCTCCGTCAGGCATATTAGAGGAAGCCAACTTAGTTAGCACCTCGAAGGGTCTGCCCAGAAGTATATCATACACCAGGCTTTCCATGATATGCACCTGGAGATGTGCAGAAACATCCCCAAATTGAAACAACACATTTTTGGCTAGTCCTTCCGACTTTTTCAAAGATCAGTTGGCCGCCTGCATAGTGATCTGTATTGATGGGTCCCAAGTCAGTCCCAGGCGCCTGGCTACTGCTTTGGCCATTGAGACTATCATGGATCCCCCGTCTGTAACAGCTTCTACGCACTCCTTCCCATTAACCATGGGGAAGATAACCCTAATCAGCTCCGAGTCGTTTGCCACATATGCCGCTTTGGCCACATGGTAGACTTGTTTAGGTGCCTCTCCAGGTTTTAGCGAATTAAAATACTCCAGTAATGGATCCGTTATGATTAAGGATCCTTCGGGGATTCCTTCTTCATTCGGAGGCACCAGGAGTATAGTCTCGAAGACTTCTACCGTCGCAACGTCAACAGCATTAATCCGGCACTCTTTTGAGACCGCAGGGCTAACCACATGTAGCTCTCTTTGTGTGATGGTGACCGGTAAGTCTGCACATCTTTCAGCAAGCTGCTTGACGATATTCGGGTCGACATTCCGGTTGACTAACCTATAGGACTTCTCTGGTGGCCTAACCAAGGAGACCATTGAGTGCGAAATAAACACTATAAATGGGAAGGGACAGTGTAAATGACCCAGATTGATCTTTATTTGAAGTGTTTTGGTGAAGTTTTGGCCAGATGGTGTTTTGAACCATGGCCAATATATAGACCCAAAATTGTTGTCAAACCCATATCTTCTGAAACACCATTCAGCCAAACCCTGGCCAAAACACTTCAAATAAAGCTCAATATAAGTCATTTACACTGTCCCTTCCCATTCATAGTGTTTATTTCGCACTCAATGGTCTCCTTGGTGCCCTATTCATAAAATAACCAAATAATGTCATCTGACATATTTCGAGTTTATGATCCCATACTAACCTATTTTTTGGCTGGGAACTCTTTATATAGCCTGTAATATCTGTTTGGAGCATTCAGAAGGATCCCTATGGCCATGTGGCATGTGAAATGGGCTGAACAAGAATAGAACAAATGATCACCTCAAATCATAGGCTATGGGATGCTCTTGGTGTCAGCTGTCCATCTTTCTGATATATATACATAGTAAAATTCCAAAGGATGTGTTCTGGGATATCCCACATCATGTGGAGGCCCATGATAGGGTGAAAGTGTAATTTCCTGGTATGGCCAAAATGCGATGTTTTGAATGATCATCATATAATCTATTGCTTACAGGGTGTTCCTATAGCCTAGGGGAACAAAGTAATACGGCCAGGAGGTATTTACATTGCTATATCCCCAAGATATTATGGCCAGGAACACAATTTATCAAATTCGCTATTTTCACCATATTATTACACTATAATGGGCTCTGATTTGGTCCAGTCAGCTTCAAAGAACTTAGAACAACATCCCTATACAGTTAGATCATCCAAAATGGTTGAACTATGACCCAGGGAGGAGCAAATGTAGAAAACTTCCTTTTTGGGCAAAAGGTGTTAGTATCCCAAAAAGGAAAGTTATGCTCAGATCATAGAGCTCATCAAGGGCTTCAAGAGTTACCTATACTGTTTTTCAATTGGTGGCCCCGTTGGTCCACAAAATGCAAAATATTTTCCGAGATGCGGCACTTTTTGTGCTATTTCAGACACCCATCAATTGTAAGGCCATCGCCGGGACCCATCAATGCTGCTGAGGGTACATATTGCAATGTGCACCAGTATCATAGCACCCATCAGCAGCACCCATCAATTGTACGCCAATCACCAGGACCCATCAACATTGCTAAGGGTACACATTGCAATGTGATGTTGCTGAGGGTGCACATTGCAATGTGCACCAGGGTCATGTTAGCAGGAAGGACCCATCAATGCTGCAGAAGGTACACATTGCAATGTGATGTTGCTGAGGGTACACATTGCAATGTGCACCAGGATCACGTTGGCAGGGAGGACCCATCAATGTTGCTGAAGGTACACATTGCAATGTGATGTTGCTGAGGGTACACATTGCAATGTGCACCAGGATCAGTTGCCGAGGTGCCGGGAATTGGCCGCCAGATGCTGCCGCAGGGGGCACATTGCATTGTGCCCCATGGGTGGTAGTCAATTGGTCACATCTCAACGTGCACCGCTGGTTGAGCCAGGTCACATTGCATTGTGGCAACCTGAGCTGTTGAGACAACCTCCTCGATGAGCTGTTTGCTCGTCTCGCCACCTTGGCCTCACCTCCGGCCAAGTCGGCCGATGAGGACGAGGACTCGGCGAGTTTTCCGTCCTCGGCCAAGTGAGCGGTGTGCCCTCAGTTGCGTCCCCAAATCGCTACGCCCGCCTGTATTCAGATAGTAACAATGCATTTGATTCAGAAGTAGTAGTGAGAGGTGCACCCTCCGTCCCAGTCTCCGTCCGAGTGACAGAGGCTCTTCCTTCCATCCTGGAGACGGAAACCTGCACTGCCCCCAAGCCAGGAATGAGGGCAGTGACAGAGGCCCCTCTCCCCGAGCCAGGAACGAGGACAGGCTTGCTTCGGCGTTTTCATTGCCCAAAGTGGGAACGGTGATTCCCTGGCAGTACGTCATCGACTCTGTTGAAGGCCGAGACTCCCTGCACATTCCGTTGGACCTGCACTCTGTCAAGACTGCTGCACGGATGTCGGTGAAGGCTCTGGTCGACTGTGGAGTGACCAGAGCCTTCATTAACTCGGAGTATGTCATCTCCCACAACCTTCCGGTCCGGTTCTCAACATGGACGGTAGCCCAAACCAAGCAGGCGGCATCACAAGCGTAGTCGATATGGTGGTTGACTACAAAGGGCTTGCCAAGCGCATCTAGCTCACCGTAACCTGGCTTGGGAAGCAGCACATTATCCTCGGTTACTTCTGGCTCCAGAAACATAATCCGGAGATCAAGTGGGAAACCAAGGAGGTTCGCATGACATGCTGCCCTACCAGATGCCGCACCTGCCAAGACAAGCTACCAGCCGTCTGGAGGAATGAGAAGCTCGCTGCCTCGATCCTTCAGCAACTACATGAAGGTCCGACCCCGTCTATCTGCACCATCGACTCAGAGGAGTGACACAGAGACAACGGGTACTGTGGAAGTGCCTCCCAGCTCGCTCGTCACTCATGCAATTATGTATGATGCATTCGGATTCCTCAATGGGCGTTAACAGCCACCTATTATCTACTCACTCTCTATTTTCTATCACCTTTCCTTATCGCACAGGTACCTCAACTGTACCATCCCGAGAGGCACTACTGGCCCATACACGATAAATCACTCGCATCTACGACTTTCAACCACGCTTCAAGAAGGTCACCTGACCGCGTCGGTTTCGTTGCGCAATGTTCATACGCACCGCTTCGATGGATTAGAGGGTTGGGCTGGATCGTGTGGACTCTACCATTTTCCTAGTACATTACTCACCTCATCTCTTATTTTTCTTCCCCTCTCCCTTGTACCTGGGCCAGCTTCTGTGAAGCACTGCTCTGGTGTTCCTAACTTCTCAGCTTGCGCTTGGGATTGACGCATCCAAGGTTAGGCACCTTCTGGACAGGTGCTGAGGCGGCAGCATTGTCTCCCTATACCATTGTCTCCCTATACCATCTTTGCGCGTGTCCTGGTCGGTGTTACACTGGAGTTGTGTCAACAGTTGGTATGGTACTTATATCGAGCTCTCTATGCTCATGGACTTTATTTATATTTCATCTTGTATTGGATGGTTGCACAGGGCTCTGGTGATGCGAGAGCACGCGTGACGACCACCCCGATCAAGTATATAAGATCGAAATGTACATGAAACAGGGATTTTCTTTTCTGGCTTCTACCTTCATCTTCCACAAGATCCGTCGAGTTAGGACTTCTTGGGTTGATTCTGAGCGAGTTACCGAGTTACCGAGCACCTTGAGTATAGGCAAGAGTCCAACGAGCTGAGTCCAAGTTATATTCTATTAGTCTCCTGTCCACTACAGCCTTGCAGCGAAGTCAAGCACGACCTTCCCTTGACCTCAGTCCACCATAGGACTATCTGTTACTTCGACAGTACAATCCAGCCGATGATGACAACTTGCCAGAGCTGTTTCCGGACTCGGAGTACAATGACAAAGAGGACGAGCTAGAGGAAGGTGATTGCATTCTCTACACTGTGTTAACCCCTGTTGAGGAGATTCACGCCGGAAGCACCGTCTCACAGCGCCTCACGGAGGCTTATGCCCGGAACTCAGCGCCTGCCGGGACCGGTGTTCCGCCCTGGGCTGCAGACTTCTCGGACATCTTCAACTCTTTGCCAGAGAAGTGAGCATGGGACCATGCCATTGAACTTGTCCCAGACGCGAAGCCAGCCAACTGCAAGGTCTACCCAACCTCCCCACTCAAACAGAAGGAGCTTGATGCCTTCATTGCGGAGGGGTTGAGTACCAGCCGCATCCATCCGTCTAAATCTCCGATGGTGTCTCCGGGGTTTTCTTCATTAAGAAGAAAGACGGAGCCCTCCAGTTCGTCTAGGATTACCGGGCACTCAACGCGATGACCGTGAAACATCGGTACCCACTCCCTTTGATCAACGATCTTATTACAGCAGTTTGCGGAACTTAGGGCGCGGCTCATTTGTAATCAAATTTTGATGTTTCCACCAGGATGGCCGCTGTAAGCTCAGTTCCCAACTGTTTCCCTTGAATGGAAATTCGAATTCAACGGTCATACTTTCAAGGGAAACGGTTGGGAATTGAGCTTACAGTGGCCATCCTGGTGGAAACATCAAAATTTGATTAAAAATGAGCCGCACCCTAAGTTCCACAAACTGCTGTAACTGTTTGAAGGGAGCTCAGTTCTTCACGAAACTCGATGTCCGGTGGGGGTTCAACAACGTCCGGATCTGGGAAGGTGACAAATGGAAGGCTGCGTTCCGTGCGAACCGGAACTGGGGCCTTACCAACTCCCCAGCTACATTCCAGATGATGATGAACGACGTCTTCCAGGACCTCATCCAGTCCGGAGACGTCATGGTCTACCTGGACGATATCCTCATTGTGCATTCTGATCTCATCCTTCACCGCGAAATCGTCTGGGAGGTGCTCTAGCAACTCTGAGAACACTGTCTTTTCCTCCGTCCGGAGAAATGCAAGTTCGAGAAGTTGACCATTGAGTACCTTAGCGTCATCATCATCCGGGCGTTCTTGGACATTGCACGACCGCTTTTTGACCTGATGAAGAAGGGTGTGGCCTGGACCTGGACCGCTGCCTCAGCCACTGTGTTCCAAGCCCTCAAGGATGCAGTGACCACGGAGCCTGTCCTGGTCCTTCCAGACAAATCTCGGCCATACTGGCTGGAGGCGAACAGCTCCAACCAGGCAACCGGAGCGGTTCTGTTGCAGCAGGGCACTGACGTAAAGTGGTGCCCCATCGCCTTCCACTCCAGGAGCTTGAAAAACATCCAACAGAATTACGTGATCTATGACAAGGATATGCTTGCAATTGTCCGAGCCCTAGAGAAGTGGCAGCACTTCCTCGAAGGCGTGCAGCACTCAGTCAAGATCTGGACAGACCACAAGAACCTGGAGTACTCCCAGAAGTTGCAGAAGCTGAACCGGTGGCAGGTCAGATGGTCCCTGTACCTGTCCTGGTTCAACTTCACCCTGTTTCACCAGCCGGGCCACCTCACGGGTCGTCCAGACATGCTCTCACGCTGTCTGGACCATGGAGCCGGTTCTGAGAACTCGGACATTATGCTCCTTTGACCAGAGCTCTTCTGGATCGGTGCAATGGAGAGAATCACGGTCAACGACCTGAGATTCCCCGGCTACACAACATGCAGGTGTTTGCGACCAAGCCGGAGCTCGAGGACCCCGTTGCACTTGTCGCTCAGGAGCTCCTCAAGAACCAGAAGGCCCCCTCCCCCTGCTCGGCTGAATGGAAAATCTCAGATAGACTCCTCCTGTTTCATGGCAAGATTGTTGTGCCATGGAACGAGGACCTCCGTCGCCGGATTATGGAGAAGCACCACGACACGCAGGTTGCCAGACACACTGGCCACTTCAAGATGTTGGAGCTGGTCTGCCAGAACTATTGGTGGCCCCAGTAATCCTGACATATCGGCCAGTACATTGGAACCTGCAATGCATGCGGCTGGATGAAGGCGCTCCGGCAACTTCCCCATGGTGAGCTTCATCCAACTGATTCCAGATGAGTGCTGGGACACCGTCTCGGTGGATTTCATCGTCAAGCTTCCGGAGGCACATGGGTTTGATGCGGTCATGGTCATGGTTGACGTCCTCAGTAAGTGGGCCCACTTCAAGGAGTGCCATACTGGCCTCGGTGCTGTCAGAGCTGCCCGGTTGTACTACCGGAATGTCTGGAGGCACCACGGAACCCCAGAAGTACATTTCCAATCATGGTCCGCAGTTCATCACCGAGTTAACCTGCAAACTGTGGTGCCTCATTGGTATTGAACCCGCTACCTCCAACGCTTACCATCCGCAGACCGACAGCCAGACCGAACACATCAACCAGGAGCTTGAATAGTTCATCCGTATCTTCACAAGCTACAAACGGGATGACTGGGATGAGCTCCTGCCGGCAGCTGAGTTTGCCTACAACAACCATGTCCACTTCTCAACGCAGCAGGTGCCGTTTATGACAGATACCAGCCGCCTCCCTCAGATGGGTTTTGAGCCGAACGGTAGGTGCTCCGCCAACGAGTCCATCAAGGAGTTCTACAACCGGATCGCCGCCGGAGTCTCTGAAGCCAAAGCCGCCCTCGTCAAAGCCAAAGATAAGTTCAAGTTGTACTATGACTACTGGCCCGTGCCCTGCGCCGGAGATCAAGGTAGGAGACTGAGTCTGGGTGGATGTGTCCGACATCAAAACGAGGTGTCCATTGCCCAAATTCTCTGCCAAGTGGCTCGGACCCTTCAAGGTCATGGAGATTGTGGGCAACGGTGTATACAAACTCAAGCTTCCACCATGTTACTCTCAGCTCCACCCCATCTTCCCAGTTGTGAAGCTCGAGCTTGCAAAGCCAGACCCCCTCCCCGGACGACCCTGGCACGACAAACCACTGCCTGTCATCAGGACAGATGGAGACAAGAGGTGGGAGGTCGACGAGATCCTTGAAGCATGAGTCTGATACGGCAGCCTCTGGTACATGGTGTGCTAGACAGGTTACAGTCCAGAACACGATAAGTGGTTAAAGCACTCTGATGTCTTTGCCAAGGACACCATTGACACCTACTCCCGCTGCTACTCCAACACTCCCCACCGGATCGCCTCGACTGCCTTCGACTTGCTGTCTTTCCGGAGGTGCAATAGGACCATCCGCTTCATACATCGGGACACCATATTCCAAGGGGGGGGTGATGTCAGGGGACCCCCGCTTCGGACGTTCCCCCAGCTTCCGCCTCTCCGGTTTCTCCGGATATCCATCCAGCTTCTGCTCCGGATATCTCTCCAACTAATCCTCTGGATAACTCCCTGTCCACCCGCTCTTGCTGGCATGTGCTATGCAACCAGGCCCGGGATCACTGTAGATACCTCCGGACACGTGCTAATGGGTAGTTACCATTTAGTATATAAGGTTTCACCTAGCATGGAAATCCTCATCCTTTCTTCTCTTCGGATTCCCCCACTAGGTGCATAGTATTCCCGCTCCTGTATTATAGTACCCATATTTATACTTTGGATTCCCTCACTAGTTTCCACACACCGCGCTGAGCTTAAGGTTGCCCTTACATTTCCCATCAAAAGATGTCGTAGAATTTGTTCTTGTTTTCTGCACCAGCCAGCCCTCCCCTCCTCATGTGCTTTACTGAATAATTGCTCGCTTCACTCACAATCAAGTCCGAGAATGTGCGGGATGCAGTGGCGTTGTAAAAGGGCCCAGTCGGTGTTGGTGATGATATCAACAAAGCAGGGGACATAGTGTTGGAATAACTGTGCGTCAGCGTATTCAGCACCATCAGTGACACTGAAATCTTGTACAACGGAGGAGAGGGGAGGAGCACAATAGCTGGTGGTGGTACCGGATATGGCTTCGTCAGTGTCACTTGGCGCTGCTGGCCAAAAGACGGACTGGGACTGTTGGTCGAGTTCGGTTCTGGAATGGGGGTCACAGAGGTGGACGCAGGATGCAGCAGCCTTCACTTCAGGCAGACTTTTGTGGACCCACTTAGGGTAGTTATGTATATCTGAGATGACTACCCTAAGTGGGTCCCTATCTTGGTTGTAGTGCAGATATGCTCCCAGGCCATGGGAGCTCCCTTCAGTAGTAATATCTCTGCCTGGGACCACCCATCCTTTTTCTGTGAGAGAATCCTCCTGCTTGGCCGGATGCTCCCAGTATTGTTACATGTCATGCCCACCTGGGTGGGAATTTTTTGGGATTTGGGGGCACGTGCATGGCCTGTTTGCTGCAGGGCTGGGCATATATACATACTGTGTGCTTGTTTGTATTTATATGATCTGGAACACACCGGTTCTGTACATGCGGCATAGCCTGGAAAATCTTTCACTTTTTAGGTTGCACACTGCCTATTTGCTACACTGTTTTGCCCCCCCCCCCCTTTCCACACCTGTCCATGTACGTCTGCCTGGCTCTCTGCACTGTGGAATGCATTTTGCCCTTCCCCTGCCCCTGTGCCTGCCCTTTGTGCTGTGGAATACAATTATACCCTCCCACCTGACTCACTGCACTCTTCGCCTCCCTTCCTCTGAGGAGCCAATGCATATTAACCTTCTGCCCAGCTCACTCCACCCTATACCTGTCCCCCCCGCTGTGGCATAGAATGTATTCCCTCCTGCCTGGCTCACTGCACTCTTCTGTGCTGCCAATGCATTTCAACCTTCTGCCCAGCTCACTGCACCCCTATACCCATCTCTGCTGTGGCATGGAATGCATTAACCCCTTCTGCTGGGCTCACCACACTCCTACACTCTACACAAAATCAATTTGTTTTAAGAAACCTAAAATTTCCCCCAAGTCTAGTAACTAACTGGGAGCACCCACTGGAATTTTCAAGACTGCATGGAACCTCCCTCCTCACAGTCATGGGAGCTCCCTTGTAATAGTCCTGGGAGCCCCCAACCATATATTATAGAGGACTTGGGATCACCCAGGTAATATACCTGGAAGCTCCCAACAGCCTTTCTGTAATTCCCTGGATGCTCCCAGTTGAACTCGCTGGGTGCTCCCAACTTCCCTCAGTGGGAGTGATGGGAGCTGCCATTGAATATTGAGAGCTCACAAACCTGGGATCTCCCACCAATTTTTGGCTGGGAGCACCCAATATTCCAATTAAATATACTGGGAGCACCCAGCATCAGTCCAAATGCATGGGAGCACCCAGCAATTTTGGTGGGAGTGCTGGGAGCTCCCACAATGTCATGGAAGCACCCAGGTCGCAGATAGGAAGCTCCCAAAATATTTCCTTCATTGAATTCATCAACAAGGTGAATTGCTTCCTTATTTGGACGCAATGGGTTGTTGACATCCGTTGTTAGGCTATCCTTTTCCCAGTGCAGGCAAATGGTTGCTTCTGTATTCAATCAAGGAAGAGCCATGTCACCTTTGTTTCCTTGTTCAGACCCAGAGGACTGCTTTATATGACTTTGCTCCACTGTTGGGCAAGTATTCCGGACTCTGAAGTCTTATATCAAACAAGCTATGTAGGTCACCTCAATATAATATTGGCAACTCAGACACCCAGAAGCTATACCAAGTTTCGTTTGTTTTCCCTGTTTGAATATTATCTGTGTTGGATTTGGATCTTTATAACAGCGGGTGGACATATTGGATAAACGGAACAGACGTGTGGAATATAAGGAAACGGATCGGACTTGACAATTGGTTGTAATATCACAAGGATTAGCAATCATGGATACTATTGGAATTGGGATTTCATCAGAAATCACTTGCGTTACGCATTGGAGTACTACCTCCAAACCTAGACTCACATCACACAAACCCGTTGCACATAAAATCTCATCTGTCTATCTGTGATTGCGCCTAGAACAGATTCAAGCAGTTTTATCTATACAATTTGTAGACCTCAAGTGCTCGCTAGTGCTTTGCGCGGGCTCCCACTTCTGCCGGAATGATAGATTAAAAGCAGAGTTTAAAGGCTTCAGACAGACAGACAGACAGACATAATTTTATAAAGAGGGTAATAAAGTCTTGCTTCCCAAAAAGAACTAGAGTTCAAATTGCCACAATCTATACTGGATTGGAACCCTGAACTTGCACGAGGACTATAGTTTGAGTTGTTGTAGTCACATTATCGAACCGTGTATTCATTTACAAGGTTTGGTTTGTGTTTATTTCACCGCTAGCCCCATAGTCACTGTTTCAGCAGGCCACTAGTACATGCTGCGCGAGGACGTCAATGTGTGGTCCAATGAGGGCCTGGAGGAGCTGATGAAGGGATCCATGCCGGGTTCAGCCCCCGATGATGACGACAACAGGTGCGACAAGAAATGGGAGAATATGAAGGAGGACATCACCTTGCACGCGAACGGGATGTACGACGAGATGGGGTTTTTCCCCTGCCTTTGCAGGCACTCCTTTGTTCTCATGGTCGCCGACATGGTGAAGAGTGGCAAACTGTAAGCGTTTTTTGTCTTGGCTGGTTTCTGGAAATCACTGACGAACCGGGTAGGGCAAAGTATGGCTTTGCAATCGCCGCGCATCTGCTGAAAGTCCTGGGCGAGATCGCAACCAGCTACAATATCGGGTGCAAGTTCGGAAAGATGGTCTGAATGCACCCCGTTCTCTCCCCACTTGCTGCCGCCAACAACTACAAGTCTCTGGTCGGTGCTTTCCACGGCCATGCACACTGCTGCTGTTGTCAGCTGAAGAATTTGGCAATGTACGTCACAGGAGTGGGACTGGAGGACCTCAAAGAATGCGAATGCTTTTTCTCCAAGTCCAACGGCCTCGCTTCTCGCACTCAATATTCCAGTGCCTTTCATTGCCAGCAAGCAATCACAACATACCTCAAACATACAGATACAGTCGACGCTTACCAAGGGCGATGTAAGTCACAATTATCCTGCGCATGTGTTTCTGAAGCTCACTATTCCTGTCCCAGCTATGGTCTTGGCCAACAAATACCGGCGCGCACTGAAGATCAAGGCCACACTCCCCATGCTGCGGGAAGCAATGGAAAGCCTTGGCATGGAGTTGCACTCGGTCTTCAAGACGTGGCTGGAGAAAGAAAAGGCATACCTCGATGCCCTGCGAAAGGAGCCTGAGCAGGAGACATTGCAGATAGAGTACTACCAAAAACTCGTTAACCTGCAAGACCAAGAGTAAGTCTTTCTTGCACGCACTGAAATTTGCTGAAGCTGTTCTCCAGATCTCACCTCGCCGAGATTCAAGCCACTAGGGTGTCCTTTGTGCAGGTTGACCTGGGTGCGAGCTATGGAGCAGCCGCAGGGCAGACACAGCGGACCAAGACGCAGTGGACGGAGACGCAGCAGATGGAGACGCAGCAGACGGAGACGCAGCGGCGGTGGCACGCAATAGAAGTCGCCTCCAAGACACTATCCGCTATGCAAGATCTGGAAGTCTGCCTAAGGATCACCCGACGCTGGGAGGCGGGCGACATGGATTGGACGGCAACAGCGATCATGGTCACCAACCACCGTTAACAGTGGGCACTGGACGAGCTCGAAGGCTTGGTCGTCATGCAGATGTTTGAGCTGTCGAAAGTCCATATGGCAGACACTGATGGGTCTTCTATGCTTGCGTTCTCTTTGCTCTTCAGGACGGTTGCTGACCACGGTCATTGCAGGATACAAGCTTCGGAAGCACATCGCCAAGGCTTTACAGGCATGCTCCAAAGGGGTGAGGTCACTGCTCAACAGATACAATGAAGCTGCGGTAGGGCTCTGTTTTTAATGCCTGTTTATAAACATGTTTATAAACATGTGTTCATAAACCGGTTTTTATATGGTTGGGCCAGGACCCCCGGTTTTTAATTCACTGTGGCTGTGCCTTGGAGGGCTTCAAGGGCCAAATTTTGACTCAAAGCAGGGCACCAGCTGGACTAAATATATTTCCCTGAGTGTTGCCTGACCTCGGGTGAACAGGCTGACCTGAAACCGTTTGGAAATATGACCCCAAATAGCCGAGGCTCGGTGTCTGCGACATTATTCTGGTTTGAAGATGCGAATGGGTGGGATTTTCCGAGCGTATTGGACTCAATTTCAACCGCTGGGGCACCAAGAACCGCGAAAAACCCCTCAAAACCCAGTTTTGGGGCCCATTTAAGTGAGTGTTTATAAACCGGTTTATAAACATCCTGTTTAGAGACACAGAATAAAAAACTGTTTATAATCCGCTCAGGAATTATAAACAGAGCCCTAAGCTGCGGTGATGCTCTTCCCGGCAAGGATGCCGCCCAGCTGGGAGCAGATTGTTGACTACGCCTTCTTGGCGGACTTCGACCTTTTGCGGGAGGTTAGGGAGGATATCCGCAGCGAGCCGTGGGCACAGCCAGCGGAATGCCTGGCGATGGACCAGCACCACAAGCTCCTACGTGCCGACGAGGAAATCGCAAGATTGAATCTCGAGATCCCGTGCCACATCACCTATATGGTGGACGAGGAGCGGTTTCTCATCCACCATGAGGGATGGCTGCAGGCGGAGGGGAACTGGGCGCTGGAACATCAAGTGAGGGTGCAGCGGGTGGATCGTTCGCGCTTAAATAGCGTCCACATGGAGCGGTTAACAAAGCTGAGCAAGGAGGAGGGCTTCATGGCATCGCTCTCCCCGGGCGTGAGCATCGCCAAGGAGCACCAGGTTCCCGAGGCGATCCCGAGCGGCAGCGAGGATGTAGAGATGCAGGAGCCGCCTCAGTACGCGGTGTCCTGTCTGGCCGCCAGATGAGGGGGACGAGGGTGACGACGAGGACACAGATGCAGACGCGGATGTCAACGGCAAGGCCATCGCCAATGCCTTCGAGGCCATTGTGCGCATCACGCATGATGGCCCCGTGTCTGCGCCAGCCTTGTAGGCACCTACTTATTATTGTACAGACTTTTATCGTATCAGTAAAGACATTTTTTGTATATGTCTTAGTACCGCTTGTATCACGTCCATAATCTTTTATACATAGGTTGGTAGTACCTGTAGAATGCCCCTCCTTTTTTTTCGTGAATTTGCGGGCATTTTTTAGGACAGACTTCGGCGGCGCCGCCCAGTGAAATCTTGATGGGAATGATGGCGGGAGGCGCGCGCGCCATCTCTGATGGCAACTGTTGCGGGTGTTGGTAGATAACGATAGATTACGGTGCATCATATCTACTGATATCAGTAATCTATCAAGATCTCCCGGTAAATAATTATTGCTACAGCGTAATTAATGCGTGGTGCGGCCCCAAGCCTAAACCCGTCAAATTAGAAGGGGAGACCCATCAGATCTCCCCCTCTATCTTGACGGGATATGTGGGCGTTACAGGTGAATGTATCGTGGTTGCGCAGAGGCACAATACATTCCCAGCAGATGCATCGTGTTTGATCAGATGTATTGTGCATGGCAAGGCATGTATCGTGCTTGGAATGTATGGGGTGGGACTAAGGCTCCAACCGTTTTCATTTTGAAACGTTTAAAAACGTTTGTAAACTGATTAATAATCCTTTTAGTTTGCAGACCCTGGTAAACAGTAAAAAAAACGGTAAAAAAACGGTTCAAACGGTAATTTTTTCGTTGAACTTCTGGGGTTCAAATTGTGCTTGTGTAACATTGTTCCGTTTGATCCTGATGATCGCGCGTACACTTGACACATGATAATCCCGCTGCTCGTCTCCGCTGCTCGTCTCCGACCCTCTCGTCTGCAAAGCTCCAAGTCCTTTCAAATGCGCCCTCGATATCATGTGCCGGGCATCGCACGGACCACCCAGGACCGCTTCAAAAGTGGGACAATTTGCGTGACTAGACGCGTCAGACGCGTTCTTCATTTTAACTGATTGGACCCGAAATGGCTTCTTGACCTGCACGTAATCGCCAGGAATCCTCCCGAGTAGCTGATGGTGCGAACGGCGAAGCGCTCAGTGCCGTACATCAGAGTGTTCTAGCTGGGCAGCAGTTACTTACGGGTCCGGCGAGCTTGACCCACCTTTGGCATGGTGGAAGGTATGGCACTGCTGGTTCTCCCTGTCATTGCTGACGATCTCGTTTTGCAGATACACGAGCGCGACTTTCCTGTCATTGCCGCGATGGCTCGTGACTTCTTCGCCATTCCAGGTACAGTGTATCCGAGTCTGTTGAGCGCCTTTTCTCAAAATCACAACATCTCTGCCGCGAAACCCGCTCCACTTTGCACGCTGACGCCATCATGAAAGCCATGCTCACGAAGATTTGGATCAAGGCCGGGTTATTCAAATCAAAATAGTCGTAACTTCGCTGTATATCTAAAATTTCCTACAATTTACTGGGTGACTTCCCATAAGCATTAAATATTCCGGCGCATTTTTTCAGCTTAGCCGAGGGTGCCAGTGATACGATCAACAGGCAGGATATTTGTGATGTCCATATTTCCCGTAAACCAAATTTGACCCAAATCATATATTTATTCCTTGATGTAGCATAAAAACCAACTACATGTACACCAGCTCAGCACAGAACATCCCCTGCACTGTGTCGGCATATCGGGGAAGCACGACAACGGTGTTAAAACGAATTGTTCTTAAACTGACTTTACATACGGGGACATGGATCACACAGGGAAAACAGCTGAAAAAGAGCGGATTTTTAGCTGCAATCAGTGTAGGGTGCTCGGCCCCAAACCAGGACCTCGAGAGATCGGTGATATGCAAGTGGTATGCTTGTAAGTATGGGTGGAGAGTCTGTGACCAGCGTGACCATAAGTGATGATCAATCATTTCTGTCCCAAAAGAGATATTCGAGGAAATGAAAGTCTAGAGGGGTCCCTACCCCCCATCTAGATTCAACATATTTCGAGTGATGCGAGAATAAATCGCGGCCGTTTTTGGGTGATGCAATTGATGGGGTCCTGACAGGTTGCTCGGCATCACGGCGGAAATTGCGAAAATATTCCTCCCGAATATTTAATGCTTACGGGAAGTCACCCTGCCCGCAAATCTATCGTTTTTAAACGTTTTGCAAACGGATGTAAACGTTTGTGATTTTTTTCCGTTTAGTTTACGGGCCGTTGTAAACGAAAAGTAAACGGTTGGAGCCTTAGGTGGGACTAGTTTTGTTAATCCCAAGCCGTTTGTCCAGCAGTTCAACTTCCGGCCGCCGGAAATTTGGTTAATTGCGGTGTGACTTGTCAAGTATTGGGCGGTCCGACGTTGATGTCGCAATGTAACTCATAAAGCAAGGTATCGGATTTGCTTTCGAGTCGTCGGCCTGATGGCTGCCGATGGCCCGTGCGCATCAAAAAGTCGCTAATCGCCACCACGCCAGCAAAACAGTGATGGAGAAACGCGACACGGGATGACATCTATCACTTGCACAACGATGTCCTCCTCCGTCACGGTGCGTCCCTCCCCTCCCTCTCTGCTCTTGAACCCCGTCTTCTGCCTTCCGCATTACAAAATCTTGGTCGGTATTCATAGATTTTGCGTTTACACGCGCAGATGGGCCGGCCGCTTCCTCCTCCTGGGCGCGATGGTGCTCGGCGCGCTGTGGGCTAATAACCATGAGGTGGGTGTTATTTCCTCTGTGTCTTCTTTTCTCGGCGTTCTTCCCTGCGTTCTTCTCTCTTTCTGGATTATGATTGACGAAAACGCCGCAGATCTTCTTCCTCCCCATCCTCGCCCAACAAGAAAAAGCCTCGGGCGTCGTCGACCTCGCCATCCCCTGCATCCTCGTCATCAGCAGTGTCGCATCTGTAAGGAGGTGGTGCTATGGCGCGTTTTTGCTGCTGCAGTGAGTAGGGTGTTCTTTATTCCCTATTCCTCTTCCCCTCTTGTCTGTCACCTTCCCCGCACCTTTTCCGTCACTCTCCCTCGCTGCACTCCCGCTCTTCTACTTCTCCCCGCGCTCCCGCGCCCCGTCCCTCCTTCACATCTCCACACCCTTTCAACTTCCGACCTTTCGCATGCGAACAAACGAACGAGACGTTGAACGCTGACCACACCCCCAGCTTCCTAACTTCCCCCGTCCTCTTCGTCACCCCGTACTATCACACCCTCTACGTGCGAATGGAGCCGCGCACTGCAGGACTTCGCCCGGACACCCGTCGACCTCGACTTCGATGACGATTTCGCTTTCCACGCCAAGGAGGCGGACCTCTTGGCAAGCAAGGGGCGCGACGAAATTTTGCATGAAAAAGGCGACTGCGCCGTCGTCACCACCCGGTCCGCCGCCGCCATCACTACTCCAGCGAAGAACGCAACCGATCCCGACGACCTCCCCGGGCGCGACCAGCACCTCATCCTTAAGGGGCCGTATTGGTGTGTGCGGTCGTTGGATATCGAGCCCTCCTCGCTCGCGCGTGGACAAAGTGCTAACGAACACGACACACAGGCGTAATAAACTGGTTTACGTACTCCAAATCGCCATCCTCGCGCCCCCCGACCGGAAGCCCAGCTTGACCTGCGCATCCGCATCTTCATAACATGCGTCTGCGACCCAGACGCCGTCCCGTCCATCCGGCACGGCCCTCCGTCGGGAAGGAGCTTGAGCGGCTGCTTGACCCGGTGGCGGCGCCTGGGGCGGATTGTCGGAGAGGTTGTGCCCGTGCGCAGGAAGCGGGAGCAAGGAGCCGAGCGCGTCCGGGCTCAACCAAGGAACTGCCGGAGTGCGCCATGAGGATGTTTTTACGATTCGGGGAGGCGTCTTCTTGGGGGTTGGGCAGTAGATAGATGGTGAATCTCTACGACGTTTCTTAAGTCTCTTAGATTTATTTACGATTAGGATGTACATGTAACTTTACGAATGCGGATGGTGCACTATCGTCCGCATAACTGATTGCATCTTCATCCCTCTCGCGAGATCGTACCGAGACTCCGCGCAACGTCCACGAAACATGGTTGCAGGTCGACATTGGAACCCGAGCGACGCCGTAATGATGGCGACGCTTCGACAAACACACCACTACCAGAACCACTCTTTGGCATTATCCTTCACCGCAATGGACCACTTTCTGAGGAGTCAGGAGCTGGTCAGCAATGTCGTGTCCAAGTTGTTGGGGCTAGGCCTAGAACCATCCACTAAAGACCTGGCCGTCCTCGCACGAGCGTGTAAGGCATTCAAAAATCCCGCGCTGGATGCCTTGTGGAGAAAGCAGCACAACCTCATGAATCTCGTCAAGTGCATGCCTATAGGTGTCTGGGAGGCGGTGGATGTTGATGGAATCATGACATTGGTACGTGGTCGCACATGCCACCTTGAATTGTGTATTGACGACCCCTTACAACAGAAACGTTCCAGGGAACTTGTGGCCTCGGACTGGGAAAGGGTGTTAGAGCACTCGGGTCGCGTTAAACTCTTGATATGTCAAGACCCCGTGCAGGAGGAGGATGCTAACGACCCCAGCTTGCTGGAGGTTTATGCAACTCTCAGCGGAGGGGGCGCTCCTGATTGTTTGCTCCGAAATCTTCAGCGCTTGTCGTGGCATCATCACCAGATCCCCTTTTTCAGCATTTTCCATCTTCTCCTGGGACCAAAGCTATCATTCATCGATCTCCCTTCTCTGTCCGCCGACCCGTCCCTCTTCAATCCCCTGGCGGGGAGATTTCTTCACCTTGTCTCACTTACTATACCAGTTCCACACCACGGCCACCTCTCTACCATTGTATGTGCATTTACGCGACTAGAATGCCTTGCTCTCCAGACTCACAACGTCCAGATGTTGAAACATGTCGGACGACTCGAGACCTTCGAAGCTATAGAGTTCGTGCTCGACAATGCAATCATGTTGGCCGGAATCACGGATAGCTCCCTCTTTTCACACCTGCGTGCAGCGAAACTAGAAGCCTACGAGATCTCGCATTTGGTTGCCTTCGTGTGCACTTGGAACAGTCCTCAACTGAGGTCGTTCAGTGCCGAAATTTTGAATAGTCTGGAAGTAGCGGGCCTCGAGGGGCTTTACCAGGGCCTGGTTGCCCATTGTGCGCATGCGCAACTTTACAAAGTCGAGGTTAACTTTGTTTACTCCTATTTCTTGGAGTGTTATGCGTCTGCAGAAGATCCGCAGACCCCGACTAGCATCCACCGTGGCCATTTCTTCCGCCAGCTATATGTTTTCACTCACCTCAAGGAGGTAGACATCGGAGTCCCTTTTGGGTACGACATCGACGATCGGAACATCTCTGACATGGCCCAAGCCTGGCCCAACCTCGAGAAACTCGTGCTCGGTTCATATTCTAGTTATCAACCGGAGTGCACACTGCTGAGCCTTTCCGCGCTCGGTAAATATTGCCCCTGCCTTTCGGTGGCGGAAATTACGTTAGATGCATCCAACGTCCCCGCCCTCCCAATCGCCCCTGCACAGCAGCTCATCCACGACAAACTTATTTCCTTTGACGCTGCTTTTTCGCAAATCCTTGATCCCCCAGCCGTGGCGACATTCATTTCATCCATATTCTGCAACCTGAGAGGCGTCCAGTCTTCTCTGGAGGCAGCGGACAACAGACTGCGTTGGATGGCGGTCAATCAGATCCTGCAGTCTTGATGTACTTGGGTGAGTTTTCTCTATTTTGCAATTCCCTTTCAGATGTCATTGACATGCTTCCGTGCAGGGACACGTAGTGTATCCTTCACTGGGTTTTATCTCACTGCATGTACGGGACGGCTGTCTCCAACGTCCGCACGGTTTGTAAAAGCAGACTCTACGAACATTCATACCACGGGACTGTTGATTCATTACCCGCTTCACATGTTTTGGTCGTGCAACAAGATATTGCTGAACTGCCCGTGAACGGCTGTAGTGAACGTGTATAGTCTCCGCCTCCCGAAGGTAGCAGCGATTTAGGTTAGTGCACGAGTGTAAAGAGAGGAAAATCACATCCTATGCGCGTGAGAGTGGTGCTGAATCGGGAAGTTTGGGTTGGACTTCGAGGTAGGGGGGAACACGACCGCTGGAGGGAAAACATCAAGGAAGTGTGTTAAACTGATAGAATAGCGGGTGGAAAACGCGTCTGGCCGGGCTGGCCCACGAGCGGGACGCAGCTTAATCAAACACATTATAGCCACGTTGGATGGAAAATATACAAACAAGGTCATACCTGAAACATCTGCCTGCGGGAGCTCCAAAGAATGGAATCAACATTTGGCGGGCAGCGCTACGCAAGTCGGACGCAAGTCGGACGATGGTGAGGGCATGCTGAGAGACCTGGACGCTGGAGCCGTACACCCGCTTGGGGGAACTCCAAATTTTGCGTGCGGCGCCGCTGCGAGAGGTTGATATTGGCGCTGCATGAACTATATCACCCATGTGAGAAATGAGCTGGGAGGCAGACATTAGAGGTATAACATGCAGCGCTATGTGGGGTTCTGATGTATTGTATTGTTCTCGGGAGAACAACACCATGATGCATTATTCGCTCTCAACAGAACAGCGGCATGATGCATCATCGAGAACAAAAATGTTTTGGGTTATCCCTGATGATCCCCGAGCATGTGCGCACGCGCTCGTTGCCCCCGCCGTTGCCGGGCGCGTGGCAGTGCCTTGCCCGCCCTGCCTAAAAAGGTCGTTGGTCCGGGCTCCCGCGCAGCTTCACCGAAGCATTGGGTACGTTGTTTGATATAAATTATTGCTTACCGTCCATGTTCTAAAGCTCGGGGAAGCATAGGAAGGATGTGAATGTGTTCCCTTGGTAGGGAAGGAGGGATGTTTGCACCTGTTATCTATCACTGTATCAAGGCCCCGTGAAGCTCCACCAAGGGGTTGTCCGAAAAATTGGGTTTTTGAGGCCGAAATTTGGCCAAATCCTTGTCCAAAAATTGGGTTTTTGAGGTCAAAATCTGCGAACCCTTGTCCGGAAATTGGGTTTTTGAGGGCCGGTCGGCCACTTTTTCCTCGGTGATTGGACACTTGGCAGTATACATCTAATCAGATTGAGCGGTTTGTTCCTGTTTTAATCCGGAACTTTCCACGTTCCTTCCTTGCTTCTGACGTTCTCACATCTACGCCGTTTCCGTAATCCGATGCTGGTGAGATACAACGCTTTGACCCTAAAGATATCAATTTTTTTGCCCATCCCTCCCTCTGTGTGCTGAGTGGAACACCATGAGGCTGCTCACTGACGATGACATGGCGCGAACGGTCTTTCCAATCAACAGTGAATTTCGACGTGAAATGCGCGGTGAGTTTTGAGATTAAGTTGCCTACAGCGCACCTGGACTTGGGCTCCTCCTTGTGTTCTTGTTTCTCCCTAACTCCTGTCCCTTGCTTGTGATTTCGGGACACGGTCTGGCGTAATTTCCAATTCTCCGCCGCCTGCATCTCGACTAAATCTCGCCTTCGCTCTCTCTATCGGAACCATGGACTATCAGTCAAATGAGGCCCTGGCTTTGTTCAACAAATCCCGCCACGAAATTCGTGGAATGCAAGTCGTAGCTGACGACTTTGTCTGCCTTCAAAAAGGCCGCAAAATCAAAGTCCCCGGTGCCGCGCTAAACACCATTGGTGCCTTGATTCAGCAGGTCGGCGAACTCGCGGGGATTACCGACTTTGCCATATTCTCTACCTGGCTCAGCCCGCTGATCAGCAGGAAGGTGCCTCGAACCGAAATATATGGCACTATTATTGGCCATGTCCGCGCTGCAGTATGCCAATTTGCTTCCGTATTTTTTCTTTCAAAATTCAAATAATTATTGCAGTGCCAAGGCGCTCCTCTCGAGATCCTCTTGGCCAAAAGTCGCTGGTTATTTCCCATGTATGGTGAAGACCCGGCGCATTGGGTCCTGGGCTGGATTGAGCCCGGCCCTCGTCTCTACCATATATTTGATAGTCTCCCGGAGTGTAACAATGTCTCATGGGCAGAACCGGTGAGATTTCATTGCACTCTTCTTTCGCCGCACTTATACAGTTTTGGCAGGCCCTTTTGGAGCTTGGTGACACCGTCTATGCGACACTCGGCTACATGCAGGTCGATTGGGAGCTCTGGAAGCGGGTTTTGCACTCGTCCTCAGAACTAGAACGCCAAATGAATGGTTGGGCGTGTGGGTTTTTTGTTATCCATGGCATGATGTCAGTTACCGATGGGTCCGGGATCGAGACCGTCACGAACAGGGGAACAGAGCGAGTTCGAGAGAAGAGCCTGAAACTTGTCTTCGACAACTTACCGTATGTTATTCTCCACAGACCGTATTTAGTACTCACTTGATCCGTAGGCTTTTTCAACCGTCCACACAGCAGGTTCAAACGACCACTATTGTCCTGGTAGAAGATATCGAGATGGCAGGTCCCAATGAGTTGCTGCCCATAGAATGCTGTTGTGCTCTGCCGGCCCAGTCGTATGTGGGGATTTGATATATCAGATGTCCGCTGATCAGCGGACAGTGCTGATATATCAACACCTCTAAGTCAGAGGTGCGGCTGATATATCAGCTCACCTTTATTCGCGCCCGCACCAGCGCTCCGCCCGATTTGGGTGTTTACCGTTGGCCCCGCCGCCCCGCCTCAATTGATGGCGCTCCACAGCCACTCCAAACGGGGCGATCATTTCGTTCCCATCACCATCCGTGCCTTGCTTCCACCCTCCACCCTCCACCGCACGGGCTCCCCCTCGCCCCTGGCCCTCCTCTTCCTCCTGTAGCTTCGCTAGCATGTATCCTCTTCCCCGTTTCAACCACTATCCCGAATTTCCGGTCTGGATTGGCTCCCGATACCGCGGCATTGATGCTGCGCTGGCACTCCTCCACTGTACCACATTGCCAATAAAAACGGATCCTTGGCTCGAGCCGCCTTGATTCTCCGCCTCAATAATCCGCCATGTCCTTCCTTGAACCTCTACGCTTTTCAGCCCTTCCATTTGCCTTGGGGCCCCGTAATTGGCCACTGTAGCTCCCACACCTCCTAATTGTGTACCGGCTTCATTGGGGCCTGAATTTGTCGCATCGGATCGGAAGGCTGCTATCAATGGTCTGGTCCAGTATGTGTTTGCCTCAGGCCGCTCTCGCGTTACCTCCGCACTTGTTTGTTCCCCCGCATGCGCGCCCACCCTGCATACCGGATATCGCCCCCGATACCGCCCTTCACTTCACTCTTGCGTCTGCGACACCCAACTCCCCCACCCCCCGGGACACTGTCGCCCGCCGCTCCCGCGCTCGATTCCCGCCCCAATATGCGCTCGTTGCTCGCTGCCTCCGCCCCCGCCTAGGCCCTCGACTAGGCCCTCGATACCTGCACCATGCCCGTCCGATGGCCGCCGCCTGTGCGCTCGATCTCTCTGCCCATGCGCCCGTTGCCCGCCGCTCCTGCGCTCCATCCCCGCCTCATGCGCGCCGTTACTCGCTGCCCCCGCTCCACCTGGGCACTCGATACCTGCAGCCCCCCGCTCTCTCCGCCTGCGCGCTTGTTTCCCGGCGCTCCCGCGCTCGATCCCTGCTCCATGCACGCGCTCGTTGGCCGCTGCCCTTGATCTCTGCTGCCCGCACGCTTGTTACCCGCCGCTCCCACGCTTGCCCCCCGCCACACACAGGTTCTCTGCCCGCTCTCGATTCCTGCTGGGTGCGCTCCCGTTGTGCATCATCCACGGGCTCTTGTCTTGTCCCCGCCTATCCGTGCACTGCTACTACTCCTCCCCTTTTTGTATGTAAATTTCCAGTAGATGGAGGAAAACCCGGGAGAATACGTGCGCCGTTGTAATCGCCACACTTGTGTATGCTTCGAGTGTCAATTAAACAACATTTTACTATCATTTTTTATGTTTGAATAATGATCCTATACTACCTTTTTCAGAAAGCATTTGAACGGAGAGGAAACGGTGAAAGGAGTGAAAAGTAGGGTGTTTCGGCTCTTCGGAGTCACGGTTCCGACGGGCGCTTAACGGGCGTCTAATGCCTGTTAAACACAAAAATCCCTTGGTCCGTGTCTAACTGGCCATATGTTTGTGGTCTAATATCATTAATGGTGTGTAGGATGTTGAACCATTGAGAAAAGAAAGTTAGTTGCAAGAGATTGAGGCAATGAAATAAGCTGTTTTAAAGTGACGGTGAAGCTACCAACATCTTGGTGCAACCTCTACCCCGTCCCATTTGCGACTTGATTTTTTTTTCTCTATTTTCAACCCTCGCGAGTTTTGACGTTTTCTGGATCGGTAAGACTCACAGACCTTATTTATGCCCTCAGATGTCTTATATACCACCAAGTTGGTGGTTGTTCAACGATTTCTTCGTGTGCGCGTGCCAATTTGGCCCTATATCCAATGTTTGTGTGGTTATTGTCATGCAGATCGATTAAAAGTCCAATCGACCCACCTCCGCAGGTATGGTTAATGGTTTGGAAGAATTCTGCCTCCTCAGAATTGCTCGCAAGTGCGGGGCGCAAATTACTGTAGGCCAACTTTCTGTGAGCATGCACGTTAAGCGCCCATCAAGCGCCCGTCCAGACGCTTCGGCAGCGTTAACCGATGTGACAAGTGTTACATTTCTTAGCTTCCACCACGACATTCTCCCATCCAGAGTGCGTTCTCGGTCTCTTCGTCGTACGGCTCTGCACCCATTCTCTTTTAAGCCATTTCTGGCACCCACAGTCATCTTTTCAAGCATTTTCATCTCACCGATGTCTCGCTACGCATCATTTTACCCACTACGCGCCTATCTCTTGCAGTCGTCTTCTTATACTTCGTCTGGGATGACCAAATATCACTAGTATCTCTTGGGAACCCTACGACAATATTCTTCACAAGCCCTATGCATCCGCTAGGGACCGTAGGCCTCGCAACATGCCCATTGGCATGCAAAGTCATTGTGGGCATGAAATCTTGCGAAGACTCGGGAGAGTGTGCGAAATTGGGTGTTTGGTGACCACAGGTGCGTCCACGGTAGTCGGAACATCATTGGATGCTTATATCCTCTTCTTTTCCATCTGTACGCAGCATGCAAGCTGTTTGTATCCCCGCCCATTCGGCGTGCTGTGCACCACCTCGCACGCGCTCATTCGTGGCACGAAGTACGTCCCGGCTTCCTTATTACAGGTCTGTGGGACGTTGTCCCGCACTGTGGTCGGTCGGCACCGCGCCTACACACTCGGCTTCCGGCGTTGTCGCGGGTGGGTGGGAGCAGTACAGCGAGTCTGCGCGGCCGCGAGGGTGCCAGAGAGGGTGCCGTGCACTCGGGGTAGTGGGCTGCGACGGCGCGAACACCGCTCGATTCGGGGCGGTGGTGCGATTGCAGCTGCTCGTTGCCCGCGGGGATGTGTAGCACACCTGGTGGGCCAGTCCGGACAAGCACCATACCGGAGCGCTGGAAACGCGGCGGCGCCGGATCGGTGCCGCGAGCAGCGCAGGGGAGCGGCTGCTCTCCCGATTCACATCCGCTGGGGTGCTGTGTTTCTGTGGTAAGGCAGGGAGGTGTGGCGCCAGCGCAGCCAGCGCAGAAATGGCAGCGCCAACGCCGCCCTGCATCCCTGCAGCTCGGTGCGATGGCGGAGACCTGCGCGGCGCAGCGTACAGGGATGCAGTGACAACCGCCCGGGGCGCGCGCGGCAAAGGCGGTGCAGCCGGATGGGTGTGGAAAGCAGCGCCAGTGGAGGGGAGATGCGGAGCGACGCCCGAATGCTGGAATGGTCGCATCGCCCTCACCTGCAGCCCTCCCTCAGCGATGGAGGGGAAAAGGAGAGCAACTGGGGAGTATGACGGATGTGCAGCTGGAATCGGGCGCGGTGCGTACGAATGCCCGAGGTGGGGGTAGCGTAACGGCGCTGGAATTGGGCGCAGCACCGCGCCCGGATGTCTGGGCAGCGCTGCACTTACCTACAGTATCCCGAACAGATCAAGTACGGCCTACAGCCTGCTCCATCGCTGCAACATTTTGTTCTGGCGCCGCAAATGCATATAAATCAATGCAGCGCAATTCCACCCAAAACACATTTTACGTCCCAGAATATCCTTATTGTACCTACTTGCCATCCTGTATGTATTCTACCTACACACTGCATATGCTATAATTTTTTCGTGATTTTTTGATTATTTTGAAGTACATTTCGTTCTCATCGTCGCCGGCGACGACGACGACATTTGATCGCATTTGATCGCGACGTCAAGAAGATCGTTGTCGATGCCATCAACATGCGGATGTTCCTCGCTGTCGTGGAGCAGCACAAATCCATTCATCGACAGCCCAGAAACTTAGCGTACCATGATATATCAGGATGCCCTCTAACTCAGCGGTCTTGATATATCACGGCTTTCCGACGATTAGAGGTCAGTGATATATCAGCCCCCCATACTAAGGTGGCTGGCCATCTACCTACCGGAAAGGGCGAACATTGCTAGTGAATGCACTGAGGCTGAAACTCCCCGCGAAGACCTTGTCATGTACGGGTTCAATCTATCCAAGTTGAATTTACATTAACGAGCCTCTTAAGAATAGCATAACGGCGCCCGTTGCATCCAGGTGCTCTACATTTATGCCCGCAGGTTCTCTCACTAAAAATTTGCCGCAGTTCCAAGCGCAGGATTGAAGACTCCCCTTCCCAAGATTCCGGTAAATCAAATGAACCAGGCCCGACTGTATCCATGTACCTCATATAATTATTCTGTGAAATATATTGCTGAATTTAACCGCAGCGCTGGACCGACGAAACGGCGTAAGACATAGCAAGCCATCGGGTCGTGAAAATACTCTTCAAAAGAATAAATGGATTACGACGGTAGAACCTCATCGTGTTTATTGCAAGGGGTGCTCGGATTGGGTTAGCCTTGACAAGAAGGTTGATTTAAAACTTGCAAACTGGGACCGGCACGAGGAAAAGTGCCCCGGAATTAATGGTGTGGTCGCGGTCCGCACAGCTGCAAAAAAAACCGCCGAAAGTGGTCTGCACTTACGCTTACTTGTTTCATAATGTGGCAGACTATTAATGTTTGCATAGGTTCATGGCAAAGGATCTGTCGCTTCTTTCTTCGGGAAACAAGAAGCGACAGTCAATCTGAAAATCTCCGAATCAAAAGACGAAGACAATTCTGAAACCACGAAGACCGGCGCCGTAACCTATACCACGCGTTATGTGAATGTAAGACGTCTGACATTCTTCGGTTCACTGCCGAGGTACTCGTCACACATAGACCCCCAGTATTTCAACAATTTTCGCTCCGAGACCGATAAAATCTCATCCACGCGAACCTGTTGCTACCGTTGAGCCACCTGAGACACACTCTTGTCGACATCTCACTGGCGCGGAGTTCATAGAATATATTGAACCCACGGAAACACGTACTATGGGAGGTATCTCACCGCAACTTCGCAGCCGGATCGCGCGCCAAGTTTTCTTGTACAAGAAACTTGCGGGGCTTAAACGCGATGACGAGTATCCTCGTCGGCGCAAACAGGTTGAGAAAGATATCCCGGCAGATGGAAACGACTGTATATCTTCTGCGGACTGGACGGACACTGAGCACAGAAGACTTTATGACGCGCTCAAAGGCTATGCGCGCTGGGAAGTAAACTACGCCAAGAAGTGTGTGCGCTCGTCACGGTGCGAGGGACTCACCCCAAATCTCGACGGCATTTGTGACGCGTGCACGAAACTTGCGAAGTATCCATCTTTCACGCATGCAGTAAACCGGGTATGCGCGACTGCAAATTATTTGCGCACAATTAATAATAGAGCGTTTGCGGTGGAGCCACCCGGCGCCACCGGGTGGCTCGTCCGGCATGCGGTGCCGGGTGGCTACGTCACTTGGTGGCTGTTTGGATGGCATGGAAAGAATTAATTGTTTGACATCGTACATCCACTATGTCTATACAAACATGTTCCCGTACACATGCAAGCACCGGCAGAGTGCCAGAAACTATCTCCCCGAGCCCTTCTCCAAACTCTGAGAGCAACTGTGATGAACTCTGGGCTCAAGAATGGCCTTTTGCATAGGTATAGGGAGAAATAGTATTCACTAAGGTATACACACTTAGTACATGCTCATATATACCATGGTTGGCAGGTTCCCAAACAGCCACCGGATCAAATTTGAGCCACCCGGTGGCGCCGGGTGGCTCCACCGCAAACACTCTAATATATGAAGCAGAAAAAGAGGGAAGCAGAGCTTCCAGACGAAGAACAACACGCAATCTTTATGGCCCGAACCCAGTACTCATCGCGGCGGTTCCTCGCCGATGAAGCCCGAACCCTCAATGACCAGCTCCAGGATCCGCTCGTTTTCAAGGCCTTCAAGATGTTGCAGAAGGGAGAGAGCACAGAGTGTTTTATTCAACTTTACGAGGCGTGCTTAAATGGCCAACTCGAAAAATACGAGACATTCAAACAACTTTGCGGTGTTCTCGCCGACGTTCTGGGGAGGGAGGGAACCGATAAGAAGTTTGGAATCCGTCACCCAAAGGATTACCTCAACTTCATGATTCTGCTTCGTTCGTACGGCGGTCAATCTGCACGACAACATGGGATCATTGCCGGCCAATTTCCCGCTCCGTCCTCACGCCACCTTCGGTACTATTTAATCTTCGTCTTGGATCTATCGCTAAATCTGCTGTAGCGCTCTGGTGGCAAAATCTGAGGATTCTCTTCAGAATCCGTATCTCATCTACGAGAACATGGCGCGGATGAAGCGTCTCATCGATACAATCAAGTACACCGGCCCCGTTGCCGTTGCCGGTGATTGCACCAAAGTGCGCAAGCGCCTGACCTACTCCCCCGACATTGGCGGTCATATTCTCGGCAGTGTACTTCCCTTTGACCAGTGTATAGTCGAAAATCCCGAGGAAATTGACGCTGTGATCGCCAAAATCATGAAAGCGAAGGCCGAGGCCTCACAAGCTCGGGCCATCCTGGTCAAAGTATGTGCCAATTTGCATATTAAGTTTTATTCTTCATTGACATGGGTTACAGGTACCGCTACCTCACATCCCGCCTCAAGTTGTTGCACTTATCCCGACCGACGGTAAAGATGATGCTCCCAAAATCCTGGAGCTAAATTTGAGGCTCCTCCAAATGGCAGCTGAGCTTAACCTAAAGGTGGTCTCGTTCGCGGCAGACGGCGTGGCATCTGTATGGCACACATACCCTGCAAAAAGTATTTTCCACATCTGGGCCAGCTTCCGTTGAAAAAGAAGTCAACTTCAAGTTCCAGACACAGCTTGGAGTGCAGGTCAAATTGGAGCGACAACTTTCGCAACAGTCAACTTCTGATAGGTGCAAATCAGGAGTTGCGCAACTTCGTAAATTCAACTTGCCCATTCTCAACATGTTGAAGAACCAGAGTGTACAACTTCAAATACCGAGAACTCTTGGAAGGACAACTTCGGCAGGTGACAACTTCAATTAGCTGCAACTATGCTAGGCTCTAGTCTGTTGTTTGCCGCGGGGCTCGGATCATAGTAAAACCTTCTTACCTAATTGATGGCTGCACTTTCCATCATTTTTGTGTTTCCTCCATGAACAACTTATAAATATGGGCTATTCTGCATTCAAGAACATTTTCTTGAGTACTAGACACTCTCTTATTTTTCTCCAATTTTTTCCGAGTCCCAGCTGAGTTTGCATCTCAGCCGAAGTTCGATCCATCAATCATGTGGCACTCGTAAGCCAAAACGGCTTGTTCCAGTGAGTGCATTAGACCTCATATTTTAAAATTCTGAAGTGGTAAGGTGTTTTAATCACCACAGAAGACATCATCCCCCAAGAAAGTCTTGTCAAAACCGGTGTTTCCCATGCAGCAGGAAGAAAATCGGAATCTGATTACCTAAAACTACATAATAAGCTTTTACTGTGATCCAACCCTCGCCGTAAACAGCAGACTTCAACAAGTGAGGTACAAGCTCAATTTTGTGGAAGCATCTGCCTAGGGGGGACTAGCCTGGCTTGGGCCACATCTTCTACAGTATCCCTGCTGATATAATGAACTTTTACTATAACTTCCATGGAAAATACTTCGTGCCTGAATCGAGTCCTCTGGACAGAGACAGACAAAGTCTCGGGAATCAGAGGCAGCAGAGTGAACCGGGGGTGAAACTAGAAAATGGTTCACCAATTTCATCATTTCATTGAATTAGTGTACAGCACAATGCACAATGTTAAATTTCCTGTATACACCACCACGCCAGGGCGAAATCAGTTTGATGTGTGAACATGAGATCAGTCTGATCTGTTCTAGATACTTCACAATGATATAAAATGCTAGTCGGTCAGATATATCTTGCCTGATATCTGAGCAACATCTCAGAGATATAGTTTTCAAGTACTTTCTGGTCTTGTTTTGAGGTCTTGCCCTGATGACAGACTGCTGTTCACATCTGGGCAGTCTTTTGGTGCTTGAATCTCTTTTATGGCTTAAAGTCCTTGTCAGTACTTTTCTATTCTGGAACAAGTTAGGTCACATCTGAACATTTGAAGACAACCTTACCACTGCACAATGCCCAAGATGACCGGGCACGCCGATTTGACATTGATCACGTCAGATTCACAATCCAGGTGTCAAATTCAAATTCCTTGGTTGTGAATCACTCGATAACCAACATTGTAGCACAGGACAACTCAACTTTGAAGCAACCTAAGGCAGGATTTGAACTGTTCACTGAATCTTCATTCAAAGTCCGTGCATCAAATGGCGTGATTTGATGGTTGGGTAACGTGATTGTTGGTTGACGTCCCATGCCTTTCTCTTTCTCTCCCCCACCATTGCCCACCATTTTCCCGCCATCGGCCCCCTATCATCTCCAAATCCACGCTGGAAGCCACCCACCCCACCTTCACCCTGCCTTCAAGCCCTACATAGAAGCCCATACAAGACACGTCAAGCCAAGCCTGTGCAAGACGCGTCAAGCCTGTGGGACACGTTAAGGCTTCAATGGCACTCAACTCCTACTTATGTCCTCAATTCACTCTCACAACACTCTTGCCCTCAAGTAACTTGTTCCTTGTATCTGCTGTCAAGTATGCCATGTCCTGGTCTCAGTCTTGGTCTCAGCCTCAGCAATGCTTATCCTTTCAATCCCATGGGCGTACTCCATTCGGCCTTTATGTGATGCTCTTCAAGTACATCTCAAGTTTGCCGGCATCAATGACAGCCAACAAGAGTTCAACAAGGAGCTTGAGGATGATGTGGAAAGCCAGACCACCCACTCAGACGAGTGTACATCCATCCTTCCTTCCCTTTGCATGCCACCCACCCTAAACTATGCTACCATATCTCGCTCTCTAGCCACCTCGTATAAGAAGCACCGGTCTTGGAGCTCTCCAAGGACATTGCTTCCACACGGAAGTCCCACATGAAAGTGTTCACAGCGAACCTTGCCACCATTGTGTGCACCTCTGTAGCCATCTCCGGCATGTTCCCCAAGGCCACTGCCATCATTGTATCTGACACTTCTGTACGTGTACTCTTATGTCTTCCATATCCTATGCAAACTGAAGACACTCATCCCTGGCAGCCAAAATCCAGCATGTTGCACCCTGGAAGTGTGGCAGAGAAGGAGTGGCAGCAGCCGGGAAGCTTGCCACCTGCTGATAATGATGACAGTGCCACTCCATTGGATGGTCTGGAAGGGTAATAAATAATGTTTGAGGATGGGCATTTCAGGACAAACAATATATATTGTGCATGGGAATATCACAAATTGGATTTTCTATCAAACATTTCCATGTTCTGTGGCCAAGAAAATCTAGTTGAATGAAGTTTGAATTCCAGTCAAAGCAATGGTGGGATGAATGGTGAACCAGTTCAATTCGATGTTGACCCAAAGACATCATTCTGAGATCTGTATGTCAGTCAGACTTAGAAATGATTGGCTGAATGGATTAGGTTCTGATATCCAAATTACACTCAACCGAAGTCTGGGGCTGAAGTCTTGTGAAGTTCCAGACTAATATCATTCTGACTTCAGCCCCACACAGTGGTATAGGGAAGGAGAAAAGGATGTGGAAGTGCCTTCTGTCTTGCTTGTCACTCATGCACTTATGCATGATGGCCACAAGTTCCTCTGTAGGTGTTAACAGCCACCTATTTTCTAGTAGTCTACTCACCCTCTATTTTCAATCATTACTCTCTATTGTGCAGGTACTCATTTGTACTGTCTGGAGATGTGTTCCAACCTCAAACATGAATTACCCTTGTTTTCACGGCCGCATAGAAGAGGTCACCTGACTGCATTGATTTCAATGCACTATGTAAGTTCAAACATCCTGTCTCAATGGACAGGAGGGTCAGATGGACTCCTACATTCCATTAGTATGTTATACATCACATCTCTTCTTTTCCTTGTCCTCTTTCTGTACTTGGGCCAGCTTCTGTGAAGCGTATCTCTGGTGTATCTCGGCACGTGCTGGGGATTGATGTGTCCAAGGCTTGGTCATCCTCTAGAGAGGTGTTGAGGCAGTGTAAGGGCAACCTTAAGCTCAGAGGGGGGGCACGGAAACTAGTGGGGAAATCCGAAGTGTAAGACATAGTACTCAGACAGGCACAATAAGGTGGACAAGATATGCCTTCGCTTCGCTCCGGCAGTTTTGACCGGCAAACCATCGCACATTTGCAAGCTAATATACACCATACTTCTGATGAAGCACTGTATTAATTTGAAGCCCCTATGTATTTATTGGTCGTTGGGTAATTGATGCTACGTGGAGAATCCTCGATGAAGTTGTCAAAAAGCGAGATTCTCGTTGACATCAAATTTAAAAAGTACAGTAGGACGTTGGGTGATACATCACACCGTATTGGGAAGACCCGGCGTGCCAGAGTTCTCATCCGACCCACGGCGGCGATGGATTGTGAGAGGACCTGGTGATACTCAATTCAATTTGAGGAGATGCAGCTCAACCACCCACTTTTTTGGTTGAGCAGACACAGACTTTGACAGCTGCGTGAGATAATAGCGATCACGTCTAAGAACATTAAGAAAAAGAATGATTAATGTGATGTACAATGCTTGCCGTAGCTCTCCCCTCGTATTGAGCGTCTGGTCTCGCCAAGATCTTTGTGACACTATAGACAATGTGGTCGTTGAGAGGGGCATCTAAACACATGTCAGTTCGGCTCGAGGACTTACGGCAATGCTCACCGCTCTGGCTTGATGTTTAAAGTATCCACGACGATCTGAATCCACAGGATCCTCGGATCAATTTTCCACACGTCGAGGGCTTTAGTATATCATGTCGGGTGGGACTGTGGACAGCGCAGACAATGTGGACTGCGTGAACCAAAAGTGAACTGGTGACAATGATATCAGAGAGGTCGCAGGCGGACGTACCGGGCTGAGTGAACAACAGCGGAATATGTGGTGGTTGGCGATGTCGAATATCCGCCGTCTCGATGTGTGCATACCTGGCCATGAAACATGTACACAGCGCACGTAATTCCCGTACGGAACGTAAAAGACAGGTGCAGATAAAAAGAGAACATACGGGTTGGATGTTGACTCCCGGTGCGTGAATGAAGGGACGGTGGATGATGCCATCGTGATGGGAGCAGAACGGCTGATTTTTCGAAGGACGTCACGTCGGGAGATCCTGAGACCCTGGTTACTGAATAAGGATCAGGTTTGTGAGCAAGTAATACACAATTGGAGGGACCTACGACTCTCGGGGATGATTCGACCACTCGTCCAAAGTGGAGGCATGTGAGGGCTTGATCCTGGCGGTCGTTCAGTACCGACTCCCGGAGTCCAAAGCAGCCAGTAGATGTCGCCGAGCGCGCAGTTTGATGTTGATGAGTGGGCTGATGCGAAAATTGAACATTGGACTCCATGGCGCTTGGTCGGGCTTGCATCAATGATGTTGAGGTAAACAATATGTTTTTCCCTTGATCCGGTGCAGAACATCGAACGCAGTTTGAGGGATTTGAATCGTTTGACATTCGATGGGTAGTAGGCGCAAGACAGCACGATCGACAGAGCCGGAGAGGAGGGCTTGAGCTAAGCTTTAAGATTCGCCTTGGCGCTCGCTGGCTCAGGCAGTGTTCGCAGACCATACCGGGAAGAAAATGCGAGCTTGGAGCTTGTTTGGGTATTAGATTGATTGCGCGTGGAAACAAAACGGTGGATACAGCTGGCAAAGTAGAGCGTGCTGAACAAATGAGGTGTTGATGGGGGGGGGAGGGAGAGAGGCATGCAGCGAGCCTGTATTCCAGCCTTTTGAGCGGGTCTTGCGTGGCTGATCAGGATCTATAATTCACCGAGCGCCTCGGGCGCTCAACCTAGTTCTTGATGAAAAGGGTCAGCTGCCAGAAGAAGACATCGAAATGGGGGAATTTCGGGAGTACAAACATGAACAATCGAAGGCGCTTGAGACCGTTGGCATTCATTGACTGTACCAGAGCAAGAGCGAGAGCTTGACTTGAAGCCTTGAACTGGGTTTGAATATCAATGCTGGATGGGTAGCAATAGTACGTTTGGCAGAGCTTGCGGAAGAAAATGCGATGGAGATGATGCGGATAGAAAGAAGATGAATGTGTTTTGAACGGGCCTTGAGGGGCTGATCGGGAATCTATAATTCTTCAAGCGCCTGGGCACTCAACCTAATCCTTGATCAAGAGGGTCAGCTGCCAGGAGAAGACGTCGAAATGGGGGAATTTCGGAAGCACAAACAGGTGCAATCTGATTCAGCACATCTGCTTAATATACGAGTAATGGCTTTATTGTATACCTGTAAGATGTAATACTACAGGATATAAGTAAGAAGAATAAATAAAGATGACAAAGGAACAAACCTCAGACAGGCATGATAAGGTGAATGCCTGAAGAATGTCCTGGCATATCAACGGGATATAAGAGAGGGACAGGCAAAATAGCCCATATGAGTAAGATAGGTAGGAAACCTAAAGCGACAAGTACATATTACAGGGGATGGGTCTATGCATAGGGACACACATATGTGCAGCTGCCATGCCGGCTATATGGCCAGTTGAGCCCTACTTTAGGTACTAGAATACAGGAGTGGGAATACTTTGCACCTAGCGAGGGAATCCAAAGAGAAGAAAGGATGAAGATTCCTATGCTAGGCAAAACCTTATTATATACAGTTAGTAACTACCCAGTAGCATGTGTCCATAGGTATCTACAATGATCCCAGGCCTGAACACATAGTACCTGCCAGCGGGTGCAGATGGATGTCCTGGACAGTTCTGTGGACAGACAGATGAATGGAGTCCCGGACAGATGGGCAGACACAAAAGTGTCCAGAGCAACAGACAGAAAAGGAGCCAGAGTGGCTGACACAGAAGCAGCTCGAGCGGGGGCTCCCTTGACAGAGTGTCATGGTCCGTCTTTTCATTTTACTTCCAGAACCTGAACATCCCGATCATTGATCAGATCAACTATCTGATCAATCGAACCAAGATACCTATTTGGGATTCTAAATGGTTTCGATTGGTCCTCTGACCTTCGGGTTCCCAATCACCTCCTTTGTGTTCATATACCCCCTTCATTTACTTTGCATTAATCTTGTCTGTTGCCCTTGAACACTGTACCTTAACTACCACCCCTGGGGGGATTTAATATAAAGCTATAGTTATTTTCCTGTAATTTACATTATTCTAGTCTAAACTCCAGACTTATTCATTGGATCTCTTCATGCTTCAGTCGCCCTCGTCATCCCAGAACCCTGAATCTGCTCTGTGCTGACACAGAGCCTGTGGAGATGGCAGCCGAGCGAGACACTGGGGTCTTCATCATTCACAACAACGAGGTCGAGGAGATGAATCCGGAAAATGGGGGATCAACACTTACTGCAGAGTCGTTTGCATCATGGCAGATTATTTTGCAGCAATAGAGGAATAATTCAATTTGTGTTGTCATATTCTGCAAATATATCATTAATTCTCAACTTCCCTAGCGCAATATCCTTGTTAGCATTTAGTGAAAGAGAGGATTACAGAGCCATGCACCTCAGACATATCACAATTGATCATAGAGAATTATTGCTTCAATAATCCAGTCATCCCAAGGATTGAAATAAGTGATAAGTTTTAACTTGCTGCCAAAGAGAATCCAAGTTGTGACTGTTCTGCCTGAAGTTGCATTTTCATGAGACCAAACCTGCATGTTTCAATGCTGCACACAGCTGAAGTTGCAACTGCTCAAAGCTGCAACTTCTTGAAATTGTTGCTCCCCCAAGTTGCAGCTCCCTCAACTTGCATTCACGCCGAAATCACAAGACGGCAACTTGCACTAACATGAAGTTGCAATTCAGGTAAGTTGTCTAATTTTATTGACCAATTAGTCAAGTTGCATCTAGATTCCATGCGTGAACATGTAAATACTTTTTGCAGGGTATGTGTGCCATACATCCGAGCTAGCAGCTCAAAACATGTTCGACAAGCTGAAGACAAATTTTCCGCCCCTGACTTATTTGTACCCCTTATACGGCATTCATCTCCGTACACCTGTCTTCGAGACGGGTCCCGCAGTAGCAGGAAGTGACGCGCCACATGGCTCTAAAACCGGGCGTAATCAGCCCCAGACTGGGACGCACACGGCGAGCATGGGCAAGGGGAAGGTGGTCAACAATGATCTTGTGCGACTTCAAAGGACCGGTAAAGCGGGCCTCTTGAAGAGCGATACAACCGACGTGGACAAAGATGATGGGCCAGCTCGTCGTCTCTGGGATCACATGGCTCTGTTAGCCTGGTCCTCAGCAGCGTGGCTCTGCTGCTGCGCAGGCTTCGCGTCGTCCTGCGCCGCCGCCGCCTTCCCTTTCTTGCCGCCTTTTCCCTTCTTTTTCCCCTTCGAGCTTGGGCCTTGCCCTTCCGCGCCGCCACCGGGACTCCAGCACCTGTCTACTGTGTGTTCATCCATCTTGCAGTTCGTACGAAATTTCTTCCCATTTGACTGCTGCTGACGCTGGAATTTGGCTGCCATGGCCATCGCCTCTTCGCGCTCGCGGCGCTCCTCGGCGAGGTCAAACCGGATCGACTGTTCCAGTGTCCGGTGGACTAGCGCAAAATCTAGTTCCTTGCCGGCGGCCATTGCAGTGATGATCGCGGTCTGGACGACAGGCCGTTGCTTCTTCGGCATCGCCTTCGTGAGGATGGCAGCGTAGATGTTGCTGGTGAGTGTTCCGCCGGCCTGGATATATTCGTTCCGCTTTTTGATGAGTCGCTCGATGGTTTTCAGCGCGTCCTCGGGGTCGTCGCTCGTACAGTGGGTATCGGTGAGTTCCATCAGAAGGTCCGTTTTAACGAGTACGTCCTGATTATCGAAACGTGCGCATAGGGTGTCCCACAGTGCCGAAACCGGCCTGACACCTATCAGGCGTTGGTGGACCTCCTCGAGCCATGACGAAATGAGGGCATTGGTGATGGCGGCCTCCTTCTGGAGCCAATCATCTATCCTGTCCTCGTAAGCATCGAGTTCTGTCTCGTATGCTTCCTTCTCGGCTTTCGTTGCGCTCTCCTCAGGTTTCTTCGGGGCTTCGGGCTCCTTCGCCCGTCCCCTGAGGTGTTTCCGGAAGCCCGGCTGGCCCATCAGATACGCACCCATGCGCTCCTTGTACGCAACCCAGTTCGTGACACCCTCGAGCAGTCTCGGGATCGTATTTACGACTTTGCCGGTTGTCGTAGCCAAGGTGAGGTCTGATGCCATTTTCCGGTACGGGAGCCAATAACCTGTTAGCGTAGTAGCCTCAGTTACAGAGCAGAAAAGTAACTCAATTTTTAATCTACCTGTTAGCATAGTACTACGGAATAATTAGTACGGTGAATTAAAGATATGAATATAAGTACGCACGCCTCAGTTACGGAGCAGAAAAGTAACTGAGGCTAACCGAATGTCGTAAACTGTAAAGTAGTGTTGGCATGACGGGATGAATGTAGGTAAGATAAGAAAGATTAGATATATCGCTAACATGCTGGCTTCATCCTCGACCACCACTGGGCCATTGGCTGCGCCGCTGCTCTGTCCAGGCTAGGGGACCGCCAAAAATGCTTTGTACCTGTGTATTCCGGGCCCCCGAGTCTTGGTTCGCTTTCTGGGCAGCACCTTAAGTTGGCGACTCAAATATTATCTACCTGGTGCTCCTGGCCGATCCCGCTGCCGATCGCGTACCCCGCCGATATTCGGTCCCGCCACTGCTCGCTACTTCTCCGGCCGCTGCTCACACACCGCACCGCTGCTCGCGCATCTCACCGCTGATTATACACCTGCCACTGATCCTGCCGCTGCCCGACTACCTCCCGCATACCGCCTCTCGTCGCGCACCCCGCCACCGCTTGATCACCTCCACCGTTGAATGCATACCTTTCGTCTGCGTCCCCTCCCCTGCCGTTGCTTGCGCACCTCGCTGCTGCTCACGTACGCTGCCGCCCCTCGGTTGCGCCCCCGCTGCATGCGCACTCCGCGGTTCCACACATACCTCACCGCCGCTGGCGCACACCTTCCCGCTGCTGCTCAGCGGATGCGTACCCCGCCACCGCTTCATGTGTATCCCGCCGCTGCTTATGCACCCAGCCCCCTGTTGCTTGGGCACCCCGCCCCGCTGCTCCTCAACACTGAATGGGTGCTCTGCTGCCGCTCAATCGCACACCGCCATTGCATGCGTACCCGCAGCAGCCCATACGCCCCGCTGCAGCCCGTACGCCCCGCTGCAGCCTGTACACCCGCTGCCCGCTTATCTCGCCGCTGTCCCTCGTGCACCCCGCCGCTGCCCACCTGTAGCATGTGCACATCCCTAATGACGTACCCCACCACTACTCGCACCCCGTCGACGCCTCCACGCCCCGCTGTCGCGTGCCGGCACTCCTGTCGGACGGCTTGAGCGATCCCGATCTCCTCAGACATTAGAGATCTAGTTGGAATGAGAAAAGGCTCGAATGAGACTCAATAATATACTTAGCGTCCATTGTACTTAATATCGATGAATACACCCGTTTTCGACGCCCTTAGCCTTTGCGATCCACCAGGCGCATAATTTTGAGAACAAGTGCCCATATTGATGTGGCAATTCCATTGGCTCGGAGACACGGCCCGCCCGCGGAATCTTCCGAGCCCCACAAAATCTCGACCTCTGAAAGCACACCCTGGAGTTGTTCAAGTGATGTTTCACATCAGGGTGTATACACAACCTCCCTGTATGGTTCATCCAATATTCACACAAAAAGAACACCACCGGAATATTTTATTCGCAATTCAAACCTGCCGCCAGCCAAGATCTCATCTCCAAACAGCATTTGCTCTGTATCGACAACTTGCAAGGACTTGGAAATTCGGAAAAAATACTCAGATGATACACAAGGTGTATATGCATGATATACAACACTATTGGGAACAATCTATGGTGGTTGTGTTCATCCTTGACCATTGAACCTTCGAGTGAGTTTGTAGCGTTACGGAAACATCTAATTCGAGCAGTCATGCCAGCTGCTGATGCCTGTTACATTTTATTCCGGTCGCAAATCGGGCTCGTTTCCCCTAATTTCTGGATATAATGTGCATTAGATGTGTGGGAAACTGCCTCCAATTTCCCCCATTTCTAGCTTGGGTGCAATGGGTGATCGGTGCATATTGAGTGATGGCTGTTCTTTCCCTCCGCATTTCTTCGGTATTAGAATATTCTGAGTTCTGAGGGTCTCATATCAATTGGTTTGTCTATTCCAACCCGAAAATCAACAAGATGGGCTCAAACACGGAAGTAAGGCCTGTAGAATTGGACCGTTAGATTCCTCATTCATTACTGCTTTTTACATTTTATACTGGTCCCAATTCTCACTCGTTTGTTCTAAATTTTGGATATGGTAGTGCTACAATATCCATCGCTCAGAACTGATCATACTTTCCGTACTGCAGCAAATTGGGTCCTTCTTAAGGCCTGGGGGCGGTTCTTCACGGAGGTTGAGACAGGGGGGTTGACTCTCTGACTTCCAACGTTCTCCGGAAGAAACCAGGAACGAAAACCTTCTTCTGGAACCTAATGATAATCAAGTCGTGCAAGATGGGCATTATATTTGGTTCAATCGCCTCACGGAGTGGCGGCTGATAAGGGACATACCCAATACGAGGAGGTGGCCTCTTGTATCCCGCGTTGTCACTACCCAGGGCAGTGTAAACATCAGTGGAACAACCACACCGACCCGAGTAAGCATGTTCGTGCAGACGGTGCAACCCCCGCCTCCTTACTCACAGTGACACAGAGCGAGACAATACGGCGGCAGCGACGGAAGCTAGACGGTCGCTGTCGTGTTACAGGTAAACTGGCGCTTGATCGCGGAGAACCACAAGGGCGGGACTGGTCTACACTTCATTGTGCCCATGTACTTCCCTTGGCGTAGAGCACCAAGGACAAGGCAAGTGTGGGCATGCAGGCGCACGGTGGCAGCTTATATCGTCACAGATGGAGGAGATGTTCAACGAAGAAGCACTACAGTTGGTTGACACTTTGCTGAGTGGCGACCTGCTGGATAACACAATACTTATGGATGTACGGGCCCATGGATGGTTCGACGACTACCGGTTTGGTATTTGGCCGGAGGTAACAGCGTCAAGGGTTCTAAAAGACTCAACCAACCATGCGGACTCTGAACGCGGCGAACCAGCTGGAAATGATACATACTTGCCAGAATTACAATGCGGCAGCGGCCAGGAAGCTGTCTACAGTAGAACAAGATTGCTGCAAGGCAGCAATTAGTTGGAAATAGAGAAGGAGGAGAATGGTGGACGCACAGACGTGATTGTTCGTTTATCGTTCAATCCCACTCCGACAGCGACCTCCTTCACAGAGATCACCCAGAATCGAAACCATCATGGATTTGCAAAGAAAGACTCAGTGATTCCCTGGGCCATAAATTGACGTTGGTAAGTTCAATCTAGCGGACCGATCCACATGTGAGAGATCTAGGGGATACATATCGTCTGGTAAATTGGAAAATTACGACGCTGACATTCGTTGCCAGCACGAGATTCGGCTCAAATTGTGGTGCCGAGTTGGACGCCGCCGGGGGCCCGAACTCTTGCTGCTGATTTGGATGGTTGTCTGCACGAAGTTTCCGAGGTCTTCATAAGGTCGCAGAACGTACCTGCTTCGGAGGAAGTATTGATAAAGCCTGTACGAGGACAGTAAGCACGAGGAGAAACATAAAGAGAACTATAATCGGCTGGAGGAAGCACAAGAAGGTGGGACATGAAGAAAGTGGTCCACAGATCGGACTGCCTGGTGCCGTTTTTAGGAGGGTCTGCACTTACTGGATCGGTGATGAAAATACTCCCAACGCTCACATTTTGGAGAGTGGCACCACTTTACAGGATCAGGTGAATATGCTAGCAGCTCCTCCAACCACGAGGACCATCTGCGCTCCCTTCGTGCAGCGCAATCTTCACATCCATCGTGTCACTCTGCACCCGAATGATGATCGCGCGACCTTCCTTGAGCTCCTCCTTCCTCATCTCGCACAGCAATACATGGGCGATCAAGGGCAAGGAATCGTCTTCCTCAATGCCAAGCAGGACGTGGACGACATCCATGCTCACTGTATTCCGCGCGGGATCGACGCAGTCCGCTCATACGCCAACTACGGCCCGTGGGAGAGCGACGAGGAATTGTGGATGGCTGGCGGTGCACGCTGGATTATCGCTACGGGAACCCTCATTCACGGAATCGACAATGCCAACTGTGTCGTGGTCATCGTTGTCGACTGGGATCCTGGTCTTATTCGCCTCGCACAGTGGTGGGGCCGTGCAGGGCGGAAAGGGCAGCCAGGATACGCTTTTTTGGTTGCATCCCCCCAACACCCCTCAGCGTGTGACGCCGGACGCTGACCCGGATGTGCAATGTTTCCGCCAATCCCGCCTTGTATTCACGAATCAAACAGAGTGCCGGCGGCTTGTCTTTGGCGAGACCTTTAACAATGCGCGCCACACCTGCGGCGAGCTCCAAGCATCCGCCTGTGACCTGTGCGATCCCAACTCTGAGCTCGCCAAGCAGATCCGCGATTGGCTTCCAGCGTGAGTCTATCCCCAAAGTCGTATAGACATGATTCGCTCAGTCATTCTTCCAGCCCTGCGCCGAATCCCACTCGCCGACTTTTCTCTGCCACGTCCGGACCTGGACCGTCACGTCCCGCTTCTGCCCCTCTTCCTCCCCGCATCCCTGCTACCGCCGCTGCCGCTTCCACATCTCACGGTCAATCTACAAACTCCACCATGCGCTCTTCGACCTTTGCTCCTCGCCCTTCTCATAACGCCGTTGCTACCAGTGCTCAAGTCCCTCCCCAGCCGTCTGGTAATGCGATCGCTGGGCCTTCACGCCCCAGTGGCAGGGCTCCTACCAATGTTCCGCCCCATCGCCCTGCTCCTCGCCGTGCAGACACTGGCGTACTCATCATGCGCCAGGGTCGACATGCGCCTTCCGTGCCGTCTATGAACAGCCACATGGATGCCGCTCATGCGCAGATGGGAGTTGATGCGATGACACGCAGCCATGAGGCGATTTGCCTCATGGCAGACGCCCTGCGTGGCAAATGCAGTGGCTGCTGGGCGACCACCGGGCTGCTTTATAAAACGCATGAGGGGTCGGCGATCCGGTTCTATGTCCAGCCACACGACGGCTCCTTTGACGAGATGAAGGCATTCAAAGACGAAATCAATTTCGACACGGGCATGCACGTATGCTAATTCTGCGGTCTCCCGACCCTCTATGGCTTCACCCATTCTGATCACCCTCCGCGCGCGAGCAGGTTTCGCGGTGACAAAAACTACTGCGAGTGGCAAGACATGCACAAGTTCGCTCTGTACCTGATGCATCGTTCCCGTCCTGTCTGGGCGTTAATACTTGCAGAATACCCGGCTGCCGCTAACCTCGATTTGTACGATAGCATGCCTCTCTTCGACTTTTCTGGCTGGGTAGGTCTCAAGGGGGAGCATTTTTCTCGAGGTATTGAGCTCATGTGTTGGCTCTTCCACCACCCTCACTGCTAGATTACTGTGACTTTAGTTTACAAGGTTACTCACCGTCGCGTTGCTTTGACTTTTCCCCATTACCATCTTGACGCAATTAGTTGTTCTGTAATGTTACAGCACCGGGTGTTGTTTTTGTCTTCGTTGTGACTTCCGATTGATGTGGGATAATTGGAGTGTGTGAGCTCCTTGATAGCGGATGGTGACTGTGGCGTCAAACCCATCGCACTTGCTAAGGCAGTTGGATTTTGAAACACAGATCCAGACAAAATCGAACCAGTTCAAATCTGACGGAAAGGTGAACGAATGAACTTTTGCTGAATAAGAATAAATCCAAGGAGCGACGGAGCGCGTTGAAGCCTCGTTCCAGAGGTCGAGTACGGTAATCAAGATCCTAGAACAATGGAGAAGGGACATGGCGCACTCTGCGCAATTCTTGGATTGGATGCGTCCCAATCAGAAGAAAAGTACCGAATTACGGAGTTGCAAGATTTTGGGAGAAGCTGGGAGATTTTGGGAGAAGTTGGGAGATTTCGGGAAAAGTTGGGAGATTTCGGGAAGAGTTGGGAGATTCCGGGAAAAGTTGGGAGATTTCGGGAGAAGTTGGGAGAAGTTGGGAGATGGGTCCCAAACGTTCTTGTCTTGGCCGATACGGTGAGTGCAATCGTAGTGAATAATTTAAAAACACCCCCGTGCGAGTCTGCAATGATGAACGGACAAGTTGCATGGATATGAAATAAAAAAGAGGGAAAAAGACATAGAAATGAAGTGAAGCGAAACAAACGCGGAGAAGACTTAAATATAGATAGATTCCGAGGCTTTGGACCCGAGTTTGAAGGGAGAGATCTGGAGGTGGATGAGTTCGATAGTCCCTCTTAAAAAAAAAACTCCCCATCTCAAAAACCGTTACCGCAAAAATGCGGTAACGGAATCCCCTATCAAAGAAAACCCACGCCAAAAACCGTTCCCGCAAAAATAAAATAAATAAACACCCTAAAACCGTTCCCGCAAAAAGTATATTGAGTTGCCCAGGATGTGAAGGAAAGCGCATAGGAAGCGGGGGATAGCGCATGAGCTGGGAGTTGGACGCAGCTCTGGTTTCCAGAAAGCGAGGTCGATCGCGACCGAGCCGTTCGCGCGAGACCTAGATATGTGACTTCCCAAGGCGTACTCTCCGAGACCCGAGAGCTCGCGCTTCTAAAATACAACAAGCAGTGGCCCGGCGGCGAGCAACGGCGACGGCGACGGCGCGGTGGATGCGCTGTTCGCGAGACATTGGCGTCAACACGTCCAGCAGAGTCAGCCCGAGGGGCCGACTCGCCGAGACACCAAGTACAACGTGCAGCGTCGCGAGAACCAGTCGTTTAGAGCGTCGAGTTATCGAATTTGGAATGGGAGGGGGGAAGGGTGGAGCGAGAGAGTTCATATATCTCACGGACACTGAAATATTGAGCGTCGTTGAGCGGTAGCTGGCCGAGTCCCAGTACAAGACCCCAAGGCCTGGAACAAACCTCCACTCGCGTGCGAAGATGCGGACAAATCGCGTACGCCGAGCGGCGGCGCGGGGCCGTATAATCAATCCTATACTAGCGCTGCGGTGAGATACTGGAAACAATCAGCATGGCGTAATGACCCATCGAATTAAAAAGTTGCGGGACGGAAGGAAATGAGCACCTAACTCTTGACGCTGTGACTCATCCAGGCGAGGGAAGGCGCAAAGGAAACGCACCCGTGTTTTCCAGGTACTATGCCTCGTCGCCAACGTCGACAGTGTCCTTGGGGACATGGAAGTTGAAACTGAGGGCCTGGTAGGTCGTGATAATGACCTGCGGGCGTGTCAGCGGGAAATAACAAAGAGGGATCGCACAGAATGCGCACGTCGTAGTCCTTGATCTCGTATGCTTTCTGCGACCAGCTAGTTGGCAGGAAACGGAGAAAAGACAAAATATGACACGCACCTTAACCTTGTCCTTCCCATGGTGCAGACGCACACCCAAGATTCGTTCCCACAATTTTGCGGGAAGGATTTCTCTCACAAAAAAAATGCCCTCAAAATTCCTTCCCGCAAAATAATTACGTCTAATCATTTTCATTTCAGCGACTCTACAACTGGAGTTTTATTTGAATATATTCACCAAAGATATATTCCATTACAACTTGCGCATGGTCCTCTCGAACAGACAACTATCCACAAAAAAAGTAAAGACGATCGGTGTCCTGCAACCGGAATGCAGCAATGAGCGAGGAATCTAGTCCTTGCACCAAGAAGCGAACCCGGCTTGCAAGGCATCCGTCCACCGAGCTGCGGTGAACAAAAGTCACCCCCCTCAAAATCACCGACGGCCGTGACCCAAGCAAACATATTCATGTTGTTGAACCAGTCGACGTGCATCTTCTCACTTCCACCCTCTTTGACCGCCAATGTCGTGATCATGCCGCCAAAGTCGAAGTTGGGGTATTTAGCGAGGTCGCGTCCGAGATGTTTGAGAATACGTGCGTGCATCCTGAGTTTTTTCTTTTCGTTAACGAGTTGCAAAAAAAAAAAATTAAAGAAGAAAGACTCACGCTTCCCACACCCACTCCTGTCCCGGATAATACCATTCCACAATCGCCCGAATCTTGGGAAGCCAATACGCCTTGACCACACCGCACAGATCGTGCACCGCATCGACTAATTTCTCCCGCTTATCGACAGGCGCGTCGATCTGGCGCGAATCCCCCGTGATAATCGGCTTTGACGTGTACCGTTCCACGCCCAGGTGCAGAGCTGGACTAACCGATCGTTGCGCTTCAGCAGGTCCGTAGGCCGGTCCAAGCGCCTTTACGCGGTCAAAGGCCCGAATTAATTCAAATTGAGCACGATTAGAAAACACCTCCGGGAAGCGTCCGATGTCGAAACTCGGCGGACCCAGTTCCTCGAACGCCGCCAGTACGTGGGGACGCAAGCACTTCTCCAGCCATTTTCCAAGTCCACCAGGGCCAGATAAAGATTCGTCTTCGGCGGTCGGCGGTGGACTAGAAACCAGAACGACCTTGCAGTCGTCCTCGCAAAAAACCGGAAGATCCCCCGGTTCCCCAGGGTATTCTTGACCTACAATTGCGACGACATTCGCAGTGTTTCTGGTAAATGGCAGGAAATTTGTGGGGTACGTGTCTCCTTCAATCATCGTCTCTGCATTTCCTTGTCAGAAAGCACTGTTATCAAAGAAAAAGAAGGGTTTACCCGTCTTTTGCAGCCAATGCTGCTGGCCCCTGTCAAAGCTCCCTCCCGGGGCTAGGTACTTGTGCCGGTGCTCCAGCAACGAGCGCTCAGACCTACCCCGACGTGGGTCTCCGCCATTCAAATTTTTTAAGCCACAGCCTGCAGATTAACAAACGTTTCGTACCTTGGTTTCCAATCCGGATTTTCCGCTATCCTCTGGTTAAAAGACTTCTTGGATTTGGTTATAGATTCTTTTGCAAGGTCCTCCCTCTCCTTCGCCTCGGTGATTTGGACGTTGTTGTCTCATGGAAACAAGCAGTGTGACAATGTTACGTCACATCAAACTTCCTTGTCCTTAACCGCCATGTCCGTCGCGAAACGCCCAGGGGTCAAGCGTGGAGCACAAAGCCGGCTGGTGCCTGGCGCTCCACATCCCGTGCTGCGCGGGTGCTAATGCATCCCCAGACAGGTGTTTTGCCCCTGGTGTATTATTCGACGCGTACGTCGCGACTTTTTCTGCGAAATGCAATCCTCATCCCGCTTTTTTTTTTGGATTTTCAGACGCAATGCCGCTGAATGCTGGTTACGCACACAGGACTCCAAGAACACAATAGAAACGCCCAGGGGTCAAGCGTGGAGCACAAAGCCGGCTGGTGCCTGGCGCTCCACGTCCCGTGCTGCGCGGGTGCTAATGCATCCCTAGACAGGTGTTTTGCACCTGGGCTGTATTATTCGACACGTACGTCGCGACTTTTTCTGCGAAATGCTATACTCATCCCTTTTTTTTTTGGAAACTCAGACACGATGCCGCTGGATGCTGGTTACGCACACAGGACTCCAAGAACACGATACGGTATGCGCCCTTCGTCTTGGTAAGTAGCTGTAGCTGACATTTCCTCACTCTGTCGTTTGCAAAGTACCTACATGTGCAAGAAGTGGGGTCGACCACCTGCAAAACACGCGTCAATCGTGGCGCCTTTGTTCCCACTTACAATACCGCGCACTCTGAATCCAAAGTCAGTCTTTTCCCCGTTTCCATTTGCTCTTCTTCCAAATTCACGCCCGCTGACGACGTCCTTTTTTGCAGGTCCTACAGAGCTTGGAATCTTGGGCTGGGCTCGCCCTTCCAGTGACCGCCCGGACTCCGCAGCATCTGCCAACCGCCTCGCCCTCGGCTCCATCGGTTCCGACGCAACGCCCGAGTCATGGCTCGGCTGACTACCACCACAAAACCCTCCTCGAAGGCGACGCCTCGACCGATCGGAGTGGGGATGTTATGGGCGTGCAGGTACCTGGGTGGGGGTGGGAGGACGAGCAGCACGTTGCGGCTGCTGCGGGCGAGAAGGCGGGTTGGAACTCTTCCGATGGGGCATTCGCATGGCGGACACCACGGCGGGCATCACATCTAGAACCCGCTGGTGACGTCGAAGCGGCATAGCGGCTCGAACTCGCGGGAGGTCGTCCTTTCTTCTCTCACGCTGCGTCTGCCTCCCCCACTACATCTTCCACCGACGGCGCGGGCGACTTGGGCGCGCGCGCACTCGACAGCGCAGAAGGACCCCCCGGCGCAGGCCCCTGGCCCGCCGCCTTCCACGCGGCGTTCTACGCACAGGTGTGGTGCATGTACGGTGCGGGGTTCGAGCCCATCCGCGATCTGCCGTCCCAGTCCTCATTGCCGCCTCCACTATTCTTTCCGAATGCTGCGCCGAATTTCTTTTCTTTGCGTGTTTTTCGTTATCTGTCTTCCTTTCTTTATCGGATTCTTTCATCTCTTTCTTTCATTCCGTTTGTGTTTCCTTGGACGTCGCCGCCCCGTCGTTCCGCTCCTCTCTTCATCCGCCTGCGTTCGAGCGCACCGGCGCCTACCTGCCTATTTCCTTTTTGGGAATGCCCATCCACTAGGGTGAGGGCGAGGATGGCGATTGTCCCGCGTATGTCGCGACGGCCCTCCCCCCACCTCTCTCACTTCCTCTATCTCTCTTTCTCCTTCCGTCCTTGCCGCCTGTGGTTGTGCGCCGCCTTCGGTACATTTCATCTTCGTCCTTGACCATGGGCGAGACGTGGGCTTAGCATCTCCAGGACGTGGATGCTGGGTACCATGTGCCTCTGTAGCCACGGTAGTTCGGTGTTTGGAGAGATTTCAGGGATGACAAATTTTATTTTGGTTATGGGGCGGACGGTGATGAAGTGCGAGAGATTGGGTGGGACGACGGCGAAGCGCGCCCGGGCGCAGGAGCGTTGGGCATGTGCGGGTCGCCACCTGCGGGCGTTTGGTGACTCTGGGGATATCAAGAGTTTCTGCTTTGGGGGAGGAATCGGCTGCTCAGCGGCATTCGTTATCGAAAATAAGGAAAGCTCCCTCCGGTGGGTGCTCTATGCATCAGCACCCGCGGCAGTGTTGACGTCCACGTCACTTTCATCTGTACTTCCATCCTCGTCCCATCCTTTATGTATTTTTTTTCATCTTGACTTCGTCCTGACTTCATTCTTTATTGGCATCATTTCACGCCCCATGTCGAGGTCTGTCGCGTGATCCTCACTTAGATGGGGGACACGCTCATTTTTGAGGAGCATGAGCGTGCACAAGGCTAGTTTACCGTCGCGGGAGCCGCGGTCGAACATTTGGAGCGCATCGTAGCCGTTGTGAGGAAAACCCATTAGGAACGTGTGGCGAATGGAAGGAAAGTCAAATCCGCTGGCGAGCACAGAGGTGGCAGCCAAAGCGCGGATATCGCCCGCGTGGAACTCTGCGAGGATCTTCAGCTTCGGCGCGAGGTAGGCTCCCCCGCCGATCAAGGGTGCAAGCTGCGAAGCGTCGGCGCGAGTTTGGGTGAAGATCAAAATGCGGTCTTCGGGCGCCTCCCACTGCTTGTTTTTGACGTGATCGACCATCACCTTGAGCCGGCCTTGGTGTCGAAACGGCGGACTTCGTAACGGATGTTGGGTCGGCCGTAGGGGGTGCGGATCGTCTTCCACTGGGGGATGCCGCTGAGCTGGACAAAGTACTCTAGCTCATGGGGAGGCAGGTTGCCAGTCAGAGCGCATATGGGGACACCGTATTTGGTCAGGGACGCAAAAAGCCAAAAGACCGGCCGAAAGGCGATATCTGTTAGCAGACGGTGTACCTCGTCAAAAACGACGGCGCGCCACCTACTGCGGCTGGCCATTATTGTCAGCCAACTGTTAAAAGTACCTCAGTCAAAGGGGGAACATGAAGCCGAAATAGTACGGACTCGTGAAACGGCTCAAAGTCGAGATTTTCTACGGGCGCCCAGATTATTGCAACGTTCTCGTTGAAAGCGCCGTCTGCCCTCCACCGACTGTGGGTGACGCCACGCTTGTGGAGGCGGAAGCAGAAGTCGTTCACAAGTCCGGAGACAGGGACAACGAATAACGTGAATTTTCCGCCGCCATAGAGAGTGGCGGCTGCAATAGCGACCTCCGTCTTCCCTAGACCGCAACGAATCACTGCTAGAATATTGTGCTCATTCGTAGCCATGGCGTCAAATAAGACCGCCTGTTCTTTTGCTTTGAAGTTTGCTCCGTCACCCACGAACCGTCTAAAGTCGGCAAGGCGGGAGGACGGGATGGAGACGTCGGTGACGGGACGTAGCTCGTGCTGCTCGTAGATGGGGCGGAGGGCGGGGAAATGGATTCGGGTCTGCATAATAACCGAATTTTTTATTTCGTCCTTGAGGGTGGTTATCAGGACGGGCAAAAGGGCTTTGGAGACGTCGCGAGAAATCGCGAGGACATCGATCTTGGGAGACATGTCGGCTATAAACTATGAGTAGGATGCAAGGTCAATGAAACCAAGGTTTCACGCACCACCACGATTTTCATCGTCAACATGTTCCAAAGCTAGCGCCTGGTCGTCGGCGTCGGGGTCGTCTCCGATGGCGCAGGTGCTCAGCGGACGGCCCAAATCTGTCCCGGTGATCTGCTGGAACGCGCCGCAGAACTTGATGAGACCAACGATATGGTCGGGGGAGATCCCCATGAAGCTCCCGTTCGCCTGATGATAGACCTGCGCGCCCGTCTTTCCCGAGTGGTTGAGTGCCACATCGTAGAAAAATCGTTTAATAAGGGTATCCGTCGGGGTTACCGTGTCTTTGCATAATCGTTGCGACGATCTTACGAAAGGGAAGTATCGTAAGCTTGAGGTTGAGATGACGCGCGGTCTGATCGCGGTCTGATCGCCAATCAACTTGCTGAGATCATTACTGGAGAGGTTTCTGTGAAGGCGTGGATGCAGATAGAGGTGGAATCGACGCTGCTCGTCAACGCCCATGAAGCGGTTGGCAATAAAGACTTGAAAGGGGTGGAAAAGCGCAAGATTCAGAATGAGAAGCTGGGCCAGGCGGTAGGGAGGTGCGGCGGGAGTGTACTTTTCCGTGAGCGTGCGATGACTTGGCTTATCAGTGATAGAGACCAGGGTGAGGTTCCCGTAAAGAATCTGAAGAGCGCGGATGGGGGAGTTTGCGCTGTTCCGCATGAACTCCCGCGCGATTTCCGTCCCGCGACAGCATACGGGCGTTCCGAGAACGATTCCAGTGACTAGAATGTCATTGGCGTCGTCCAGGGTGCGCATGAGGTCAAGACAAGGGTCCAGGTGGAAGACTAGTTTTCCACCGCGCACATCGGTGAACCGGGCGGCAAGTTCAGCATCAGAGACGAGGAACGTGGCGTACTTGTTCGCCCACGTGTGAAACAGGTTTGCGGGATCATCTAAGAAGCAGTACCCCGGCGCGCGGTTGTGAAGGTTGTCCATTATATCGCCAATGACGATCTTGCTTGGGTCGAACTCAGCGGGAATAGGTCGCCCAAAAAAGACTTTTTTCCGAATCAGGTCCTCATACCTGTAGTTGTCGTGAGCTACCAGGAAACCTTTTTACGACCGAATGTGGCGTACCTGTTGAAACAGTCCATGACGATGGATCGAAATTTCGCAATCTGTATCCGGGTGCTGTCGAATTCGAGGATTTGGCCTCCCGTGTCGATCCACCGGGCTTGTTGGTCTATGTGCTCTTCCGAACGAATTACTTTGAGAAATGAATAGGTATTATATAGCCAGGACATGACGCCCTGCTGCTGGTCGCGGAGCCAAACCTGCACCCGTTCGAAAGCCCTGCAATAAGTCAACAACCGTTGCCCAAAGACAAATTTTAACATACTCGTCAACGGTGAGATTGGGTTCCCACGCGAGGATCTCGTGCATCTCTGTCATCGCAACTGAGCGGCCGGCGTAGACCAGCATCATGAGCTGGGAGGTGATGGACGAGGATACTTTAAGATTTCCGGCCTCAGTATATGCGCTTAACACTGCGAAACAAATAACCGCAGTGAAAAATGGGCTCGTCGGTGCGCCCGCATGTCGGTGGGAGAATAGGGATAACAGCAATTTATGTATCGCCGGCCGCAGCTTCGTGGCAGGCCGCTTGTTCTTGGCGAGCTGGCTGAGGTCGGCCAGATACGCATCTTGCTCCAGGGTCAAGGGATAGTCGTATGCGCCATGGAGCTTGCGCTTTTGGCGGACAAGATTGAAAATCAAACGCCAGAGGAACCCGCCGTACTTCTGGGCGCTCTCAGGGGTGAGAGCGTTGTATCCGGCGTGGGACTCCATCCTGCAATACTGTAGCATTTAATTCAATTCGTACCCGCCTGTGACCTGTGACCGCGCCGTACGAAATTGACTTTTCGTATTTGGGTCGGGTCAAGCGTGACACCTGATTTTTTTTCGTAAATGAGCCGAAAGTTGGCAGGAAGCCTCAGACATTCACATTTGCCTTCCCAGCAATGACCAGGTAGTTATAGAATGGTTCAAAATAACTCTCGCTTTCACCTGGAATTCCAAAACGGGCTCTGACATCATTTGCTCACATAAGCATTGCAATTTCCTCGTTTCCGACATTGTTGCTGCAATGGCTGGTCTTCCAGGCAAGCTGAAAATACCGGATGGGCCGGAAAAGCTCTCGCTACCCTCCCCCGACCTTCCAGTCTCCAAGCTCTTGAAGTTTGAACTCCCGCCCCAGCGCAAATCCTCCACCTTCGCTGATCCCAGCGACTATCTCTCCGAGGTCTCCCCTACCGTGGTCACGTTCAATGTCCTCAAAATTCCAGTACCACCTGCAGCTGTGGTCAAGGCCCTTGGCCGAGCAATCCTCTCTGACCCCGATATGAAGTCAATTGTGCTTGTACATTCACCGGCGCACCGGGCGAAGAGCGACCACTATCCGCTCTGGCTGGCCACAATCTGGTCGAAGATGGAGTCTGCGCGCAAGGCTCGAACTCTATGGCGTAGCGCGGTAGATCGGGTAGAAGCCAGCCTCCAGAAATCCGCGATCAGCGAGGATGCTGCCGACCGAGCTAGAGCCGCCCTCCAGGCTATCGAGAATCTCCAATGGGATGGCGTCACTAAAGGCGTCAAAGCAAGCTGTTCCATTAGCGATCTTGCATCCTGGTTTACAACGGACTGGTTGAACACCGACCACATGGACCAGCTGCTCGAGCTTCTCGCTGCCGATTTGGGCGGAGGGAATGGAAGCACCGTTGTAGTCGAAACAACATACTTTGTGCTGAAGCTTGCTCAGGCGTACTCTGACCCTGAGGAGTACCGCACCGGTGTCGGTTTCGAATGGCTACGCCAGCTTGGGGAGACATTGGCGATGGGCAAGCGCACTCGGATGGGTGGAATCGCGAATATCAGCGATAACCATTGGATCGCCCTCGCCATTGACACCGAAGCAGAGACCATTGGCTACGGCGATGGGTTTCACAACACCATACCGTCGAGACTACGGTCGCACATCGACTGGTGGATTCATCAGCACCTCGGCCTCCAATTCAAATGGACGGACCTACCCATTCCGAAGCAGATTGACGCGCATTCGTGTGGTGTTCTGGCCTATATGTCCCTCGCACACTGGGCGGACACTAAACGCTTCCCGCTGCTCAAATCCACAACGGCTGCGATGGCGGACGAGCGGCTGAAAATTTTCCTGCGGCTTGTTGGGCGGCATGAGAGAGAGGTGCGTTTATTAACTCACAAATAATAAGAATTCCTTGCTAATTGAATTAATACAGATAGGAGATTTCAGAAGCGACGCCCACGACTACAACTTCACCTTCACACTTTCTGAGCCTATTCATGGCGACGTCAGCGAACCCGAGGGGAATAACGATGACGAACCTGAGGGTGGCAGCTCGTCGGAGGGCTCCCAGTATTCGCTGTCTGGGTACAGCACCGATTCGCGGGCAGCTACACCGTCTCCCACACCTCATCGCGGCCGTGCGACCGATGTCACCACCGTACCGTCCGAGGTGGGCGCTACATCGCGCCCCGCTACTTCGCCCTCACCGATCCACGATCCATTCCCCATCCATCCTTCCCTCAGCCGTCCATCGACACCTCCAGCACCGAAACGTACCCATAGTGAGCGCGTCTCGGACACTCCTCACGCGAGCCCTGCAAAGAAGAAACTGAAAGAGAGGGTCAAAAGTGCGACGGCCAATGCACTCAATCTCATCAAAGGCGGCTCACCTTCAAAGATACCTGCCCTCTTCCGAATGTCAGGATGGTCGAAGCCCAAAGTATTGACCGAGGAGGAGAAGCGAGATGTTTTTGCGGCAGGCTCGGAGGAGAGGCGCGAGAACGCGGAGAAGAGGGCCAAGGCGGAGCGGCTCGCGAAGGCTGTGAAGGATGAGAAGCGCAAGGAGCGACAGAACGAACGGAAACGGCACAGTCGGGCCAACAAGAGGGCAGCTGCTGAGGCGGAAAATCCGGGGGGAAAGAAGAGGCGCAAGGTCAGTCGCAGAAAATTGTTAATTGCTCATCTTGCTTACCGAGTCCAGGTTGTGCTCAAAGATGGGAAGACGGCTTCACGAGCCGAAGTCGCTGAGGCATCACGTCCTGCGCACCAAATCAAAAAGAAAATCAAAGACGAAACCCGCAAACCTTCAGGGCGCAAGCAAAAGAAGCCGGTTCGCCCTGCCAAATACGTGAACTGGCTGACGCCGTTCTCATGGTCAGCCATTACCAAGGCTCAAAGGAAAGTCGGCTGGGGTTACACCGATATCATTCGGGAGCTGAAGCGGGGTAACTTCGAGTTCTACCAACACTTGGCCGTAACGACGGTTCGAGAGTGGGTAGAGGAAGTGGGCGGCTTCAAGCAGTGGAAACCCAGTGTTCTCGCACGCGCCACGAAGGGTAACATTCCCGGCCACCATAAAGGCGGACGTGGTGGCGTTCTGGTAATAGGATCCATTCAATTGCAAACCAATATTAACTGAAGTTTGTAGGCACCTTACCCCGAGCTGGTGAAGAAAATCATGACACAGCTTGTGGGTATACGCACCGCAGGTGCTCCACTGTCGCTTGCGACGGTGCGTTGCATTATCATCGCCATGATTCAGAAGCAAGCCCCCGAAATCTTCGAGCGCAAATTCACAGACGGTTCGACTTTCCAGGTCTCGGACTCGTTCTGCCGGAAATTCCTCCACAAAACGATGGCGTGGTCGATTCGTAAGGGTACAAAGGCGGCCCAAAAAATGCCTGAAAACGCCGAGGAACAATGCGAGACGGCGTTCCTACGTCGCGCATGGATGATCAAAGAGCATCGCATAACTCATCCTGAACTGATTATTAATGCGGACCAAACAGGGGTCATATACTTGCCTGGTTCACGGATGACTTGGGCGCCCACCGGGGCAAAGCAGGTGCCCCTCATCGGCAACGAGGAGAAGCGGGCTTTCACGGCATTGTTGGCGATAACGGCAGCAGGTGGTCGTCTTCCCATCCAGTGCGTCTACGAGGGCAAGACCACGAAGAGTGTTCCATCGGATTCGGCTGCGAACCGCAAGGACTGCGACGACGCCGGGTTTTGCTTTGTGTTCTCTGGAAAAACCCGTAATCACTGGTCCAATCAAATGACGATGCGCGAGTGGGTAGAAAACGTGGTCGTTCCATATCTGGTTCGCGAGAGGGCTCGACTCGGGTTATCTCCATCGCAAAAGGCTCTGCTGATCATTGACGTCTGGTCCGTTCATCGGTCAGCCGAGTTTTTGGATTGGATGCGAAAGACGCACCCCGATATCCTCATTGACTTCGTTCCCGGCGGGTGCACAGGAATTGCACAACCGCTGGATGTTGGAATTAACCGCCCGTTTAAGCATGCCGTGAAGGTCGCGTACCATTCGTGGCTGGTCGACACGCTCCTGAAGCAACAGGAGGCGGGAGAGAAGCTGGATGTGGACACAAATATTGGGGTGCTTCGGGATGCCAGCGTCGGATGGATCTGGCAGGGATATCAGGCAATCGAAAGCAAGGAATTGATTAAGAAGGTGAGTGCTCACTGTCTGCGCCTAAATTCCCCACTTATACGAGTCTAGGCGTGGTCCATGTGCACTATTCGTGGCGGCCTCGACCTGTCCTTCGACTCCATGACATCTTACGACACCAACGAGCGACTGATAGGTTTACGCACCGAAAACCCGAAGCTTTGGAATGATCTACAAACGAAATCGACCCGTGACTATTGCCCCAGAGAGGACGACGAGGTTCTAGAGGATCAGGAGGTAGATGAGGACGAGGAAATGGGCGGAGATGACTCCGAAATTCCTACACGGGAGGTCGTCGAGCACGTTGTCACCAAGAAAACCGCCAAAAATCGGAAAGTCGCCGCCGCAGGTCTTGTTTCGTCGTGCGAGGCGGAGGATGTGGATGCTCAGTTCCCAGAACCTGATGGCACACTTATTGCTGCCGCAGAAAAGGCCTCGGGAAAACGTATCCGCCGCCCGAACACGCTGTACACGGCGTTCTGGAGACACGCCAATGATAAGAACGAGGATGTCGATGTGCCGGGAATTGACGTGCCCGAGGAGTAGTTGTTGTTTTTGTTTCCACGAAATACATTCATGAGCACTCGTGAACTGGCGACGGTGGGGGACAAGGGAGGCGAAAGGAAGTTGACAAGATCACCGATTTACTTCCGCACCTGTCAAAACTGGCACCTCGTGCGAATGCCGCGGCGCCGCTTCACAAGCAGGCGGCGCGGAGGTAAAAATTCGCTTTTTTGGGCCATTTTCTGGCGATTTTGTGACTTGTTTGCAGTATTCGTATATGGCTCCGGTGACCTGTGACCGGTACGAAAAAATTCGTAAAATTTTAGGCCTGTGACCTGTGACATACGAATTGAATTAAATGCTACAGTAACAAGAAGTCAAACGACGGGGAGAGCGGGCCGGAAACTCGGAACTTACGGTCCGTATTGAGCGAAACACTTCTGGAGCCCAAAAGCGGAATGTGTGGCGATGAGGGGCTGCACGTCGGGAATGTAGGCGGCAACAACTGGCCGCAGAAGGACATGGAGCTCATTGTCCTCCTTTGCCGAAGTGCGACAACAGTCGGCGACTTCGGCCGGGGTAAGAGTCTAGACCCTCCGTCAATCGGTCCCAGCGCTCCTGGCGTGTGAACGCGTTGGCGTCCATGATGTCGTCGTGGCCGCCAGTGTTGGGTAGATTTTCATAATCCGGCAGCACGTGGTCGAGCTGCTGGAAGAGCGCGAACAGGTCCGGAGGAGCCGCGTGCGGCGGGGGAGGCATCTTTGAGATATCGACCTCGAAATAGGAGTTATATCTGCTAGTCGAGAACTGCTGAGCGCGGCCGACGTGCGAATTGCTCGCGGGTTCGGTGCATTTCGCGGCGTGGACCTGTAAGGTGTGGTGTTCTGCGAATCCGTGCCCGCATCCGCCGCAGAAATGAAATTCATGGGACGTAAAGGCGAGCCCAAAGATCGGGGCGGGCCGGTCGCGAGGAAAGTCGAGCTTGATTGGGGAGAGGAGGTCAAATTCTTGCTCAAGGTCTTCGATCATGTCGGCGGATATCGGGAAGAGGTTGTGTTGGCGGATATGTGATTCCGCCGTACCCAAGGCATACGCGCATTTGATACAAATCAACAGCTTGTATTTCGTGTTGATCAGTATCTCCAGGGCCTCGAAGTTGTACTTCTCGTGCTCAAATATCGTGTGCTCGTCCGGGAACACGTCGACGGAGGAACGACCGAGGGGTTCTGTTTCTTCTGAACCGTCCGGCAGGGGCTGCTCTTGTTCCTCGTCCATAGCCGTGTCGTCATCGGGTGCAGGCCCGTCGTCGTCCGGGGAACTGTCGGAGGCGGAGGCAGGACTTGAAGGCGTGGTGAGTGTGGAATTGAAGACAATGGGTACGGTGGCGCATGTTTTACAATGGTTCTGTTGAGCGTTAGTGATTGGGGGGGGGAAGCGGGCAACGGCGGACGTACCACCATGTTGTCTGAGTTGTAACGTGCAAACCCGCAGCGAGGGCAATGGTACTTGCCCGTGTCAGGATTTCGAACCAGTTCAATGCTGGAGGGGACTGGTCGGTGATACTTGACGGTGGTAGTCAGGTAATGCAATTTTTTGCGATGAGTCGAGATGGAGTCGGTAACAAAGGCATCGCAGTCGGCGCAATACACAGGATGTGTCTGGCATTGTTGTTGGCGATTGGAGTTGGGGTCGGTCTCCTCGGATGGCATGAGTGAGAGAAAAAGTAAAGAGAGATAATGGAGGAGGGAAGAAGGATGAGGAACGTCAAGGAAGAAAAGTGCGACGCCGGTCACAAGTGACTCCGTGACCCCTGCTTCTTTCTTACCCATCGGCCGAGGAGTTCAGCGCTGCCAAAATATATTCAAAATACGGAGCCACCATCGGGTTGTGCGACAAAAAAAAAGGTTACAAGGTAGGAATTTTAACGGCTACCACGTTGGATAGAAGGCGCTGGAGTGACGAGACCGCGTGCCTTCTTGGTTGAAGGACCAACAAACTCCTCGAGAGGCGCGCGCAGGTGGCTGAACATGTCGAGAGCAACAGTAACATCGTTTCCCGGCTGCCAGACGAAGGAACTTCCACGCGGCTTTTCCAAGGCGGGCTGATGTTTCCGTTTCAGGTAGGGTTTTGAGGGCGGGGTACCGCTGACCAAGGAATTAGTATATGGGTCGGACGGACAGAGCCATCCGAGTCCACTGTGAAAGTCAGTGATCATGTCTTCCATGAGAGGAACTATACTCACTACCCCACGAATAACCTTGCTCCGAGGGGCGGTGCCCTAACCTGGCACAATCGTGAATGAACCGTGGGGAGAGCACCTGTGGATGGTCAACAGAATGGTCGAGGGTAAAAGAATAGACTGACCCGATAAGTTGAATTATAGTATCTGGACTGGGGTGAGTGGGATTCGGGGGTGGCGGAAAGCTAACTTTTTAATGTAGGGTTGATCTTCTCCGGAAGCGCAAAAGAAAAACATTGTCCCCTCGAGATCGGGCTCGGATGAGCTGACAGAGCCCCCGAGGAGGACTGTCGTCCAGAAAGTGAGTACAATAGCCTGCAAATGACGTGGGGACCTACTCCAAGTAGCACTAAACACATTCGGGAGCTCGTCGATGAAATGCACGACTTTTGAGACGGAGATGAGTGAATGAACAGGATCCAGGGCGGGACACGAACCTTCCCCGGTGAAGAGTTTGTGAGCGGGGACTACGGGGTGCTTTGGATTGGCGGGGAAGGTGAATTGTGGTAGCATGTAGAGAAAGGGCGTGGTGGCTGCACGAGCGCGTGTACGCCACGAGGTGGAAGCATGCGGTTAGAAGACCGGAGGAATGCCGTTCAAGCGTTTTCAACTGGTGTTCCATTGGATGGTGAAGGCTCTTGGCTTGGTGGCTTGAATAACGAACGCAGTGTACATGTAGTTTTCTTGCCATGTACTGTAATGCTGCAAAGATTCGTCCCTTGCTTTGGTCATTCTGTGGAGGGGATGTGCAACGTGAACATGACGGTGTGGTAAAAAAAGAGATGGGTTGGAGAACGCACGTGATGTTGGGCCGATGTGGGGACGTTGCGGAGTTGGTGATTGAATGCAAGACGCCGATTTGTGTAATTCTGGCCTCCGAAAAGGACATTGATTGGGTTGAGGAGTGTTCGAAACATGGAGTAAGGAAGGGTGTACGGCGTGAGATTTCGGATTGCACATGAGTATGGTGTTGTGCAGACTGGGTTGCAGCGAGCGGAACGCAAAATGAATGTGTTCATTAGTATATAAGATCCTCCGCGATCTCGCCGGATTAATGTATCCTCCGCTGTTTGGCAGGATGATCTAGTTATGGCTTAAAGTCATGTTGTTCGCGGCGCATATCAATAGTAAGACTGAGGGAAACATTGGCTCAAAGGTAATGAATATTCGTCTATTGAAATGGTTGTGCATGCCCAAGTTGAGGTAATGGACTGGTGGACAGGTTCGAGTGGGGTTACTTGGGTTTGCGCCTGAAATTTCTTGTAGTCACACGCATACAGAAAATTTGGGTCAAGGTAATTTGGATTAGTGTGGTACAATGTAGCCTACAACAACGATTGAACGGGGTATGGTATTTTGTGGGGATTCTACGTACTGTACTCGTGCAGGGAAAGAGAGGTATCTGCAAAGTATGCGAGGGAGGCGTTCAAAAATTGAGATGGAAGACTTTTGGCAATTCAGCCGGGAAAATGCTGAGATAACCAGTCCGCGACATGACCGTCGACGAATCTCGGCTGGATGCTGCGAGATGACCGTCGGCAGCAGGGATGGTGGCACGGGCGATCCGCGACATGTCCGTCGGCGGATCGTGGCGATGATGCTGCGATTGGACTCGCGACATGACCGTCGACGAGTCGTGTAGGGCTTGAAGCGCTGTGACATGACCGTCGGCAGCGATGGTATTCGTGGTGGTGGTGTGAAGGAGACAAGGGCAGTTGCGGTGATGGCCGACCACAGCCACATCAATGTCTCACGCCTCAAGCCAACTTGTCAATGGAGAGAGACGGGTAATGGTTGGTAATGGGCGCTCCCGATGCGTCGTAAAAATACGGGCCATATTAAATAAAGGGCAGAATTAAAATTGGTTCCACTTCAACTCTAGCGCAAATACCAGATATTGTGTTCGGGTGAGCTGTTCCAAATTGTCAGCGAATACCATCTAGGGCCCGCCAGCGTACCATGTACGGTTACTGCGGTGAAGATCACGGAAATCACGGCCACTAAACATCGTAACGGTACCCGAAGAGACACCATCACGGTACGGAGCAATTGACTTTAGCGATATTACGGCCTGTATGAACCAAAGTAAAGAAAATTAAAATTGATTCAGAAACAAGACATAGGTTGGAGTATCTACTGTGCCTGGATGGCTAGGAGCGCATCCTTGAGAGGCTTGCGTTTCAGAGGAAGGAGGTGTTGAGCAGCAGCAACCTTTTTCGACTCCCCGTGGCAGCAGTGAAAGAACCCGCCCTCCTTTCTTGTTGTGATGACTTTCTCTTTGCAGAAAAGGTACATAGCATCCTGCCACTATCGATGTATAAACTCCATCGATTGTTTAAGATAAACCCAAATACTTATCTTTCCCGGTTTCTTGTGCGAGTCCTCAGCTGTATTGGCTGATGCTGTGGGCGCAATGGGAGAGCTATTGGACAGATTTGAGGGCCCATCCGACGGGTGGTTGGCTTCCTGTTTCTTGCAATTCCGTTGGAGTGTACTAACCCTGGGCGCCGGGCAGTGCCCGAAGGGATCGTCTTAGACTGAAGACCAGCGCCAGCTAAATGATTATTGTTGTTGAATGCTAAAATGACTATAGCGCAGACCTTTACATAAACCGTAAACCGTAAATACGGATACGGTGGCGAGCCCTAGCTCCGTGGCAGTCACGATTCAGTTGAAGATGACCGAGGGAACAACATTTTGTGAGCCTTAAAAAAATGCGTGAAAAACCTCTGTTCGTTTGAGAAATGCATTGAACAGGCCGAACGCAGGACACGCACCGTTGATCTGGGCAACGAATTTCCTTTTTGGGTTACCAGGAGTTACTGCCGGATTTGGGAGGCCACTGTATGGGTCGAAAGTACAGGTGCCGTTGAAGGGTGAATAGGTTCGGGAGGTTGGGGTCATGTACAGGTGTAAAGTTGGACGCACGAGGAACAGCCGATAAGGCAGCTGTTAGCCTTGGCTGGAGAAGAAAGTTTTCAGCCATTCTGGGAGCAATCTGGCCGGAATGTCGTATGAAAGGACTGACTGGAATATAATTGATTTTCGAAGCCTTGAGTTTGCCGCATAAAAGAAATCGAAGCATGGGCACGTCACATTACGTTATAGTACTATCGCTCTCCTCTTCCTGCCATGAGCTCCTCCGACGCCGCTTGGGGCCCCAGCTCTCGTCTTAACCCTGGCGGGGATGGTGGCAGTCGTCGCACTAACCTAACCCAGGACGATCTCACCCCACGGAGCCATAAGCGTCTTCGGCAGTCAGAGGCTTTGGAAATGGCCCAAGAGGCGGCGGCCCAGTTCGAGGATCTGCAGGGCGACACTCCCAACACGCTGGAGTGGCAGGCGGAGATGGCCAGGGCGGTTCGACCGATCTCGGAGGCAACGTTTACCCGTAATCCTAGGACTCCCGTGTCTCTTGGGCGTGAGGCGGACGCCTGGCAGACTACATCATCGAAACTCTGTCCGTTGCAGCGTGGGGAATGGACTGGGCGGCGATGGAGGGCGAGGGCAGTAACAAGCTCAAGAACGAGTATCATGCCGCCGCGTTCTTCAAGCTCGACAAGTACGTGGGAGGGCTCATGGGCTGCGCTCCAGGGAGTTGCGGACGCAATCGACCCAACGCTCACTGATTGCCTCCATGCGTTTGTGCGCCAGTACCCGGACAATATGGTGCCGCTGGAGGGGGGGGATTGAGATCGAGCAAGACAGGTGGCGACGGCATGTACGGACCTGGTAGGACTTGATGGCAATGCGTTTGTGATTTCTGCTGCAATTCCCAAAATAGAAATCGGGCCAGCCGATGTATTTGCTTACGACTCGACTCTGGACAATTTTGACTTGAAGTTGCAAGACGTTTGGTATTGACAACAATACATCGAAGCTATATTTACCGTATATTACTCCAAGAAGTATGATTTGTAGTACAGCCCCTTTTGTGATGAGGGGTACAAGAAATATTGTATCAAAGTTTTAGTCCGTCGATAGTGCTAATCCAAAGAATGCTCGAGCCGCATGGGGATTACAGCTGCACGGCCAAACCAGTCATAGAATGACTGACAGTAGAAAACAGCTACCTCCTCCTCCAGATCGCGGATCGTGTCAGCGGTCCACTCTTTCACGCCTGCCGCGTCCTTGATCAAGCGGGGAACTGGGCCAGCCCAGTTCGACATGAGCTTCGCAAGGTGCATGAGGCGAGGGAGACGGTCTTTGAACGCGGCCGCAGCGAACCCGCGCTGGCTGTCCTCCAAAGGGCAGGGGAGAAGGTAGCCGTCAAAGCATGCACGGCAGTCCTCGGGGCGATCCAGGCCGGAGGCGCGGCGGTCGAGAGCGGTCAGCTCAAAGCGAAAATTTATTTCCGCGACCTCCCATACAATCTCTCGCGCACGGTTGACCGAGATGGGGTCAAGGGAGTCGGGATCTAGGGGGATACCCGTGATGTGGCGCTGCCCGGAGGCCGCAAGTGCGGGCGCCAGCATTGCTTCAATGCGCGAGGTCCATACGGTGACCTTGGGGTTGTAGGCGGGCGTCTCCGTGATCCTCCCCTTGAGCACCTCCCGCCACTCCTGCGGGCTGAGAAGACGGGTCCCCGGCTGACGCGATGTGATAGTGTAGAGTAGGGCGTTCCGTAGCATGAGATAGTGGGCGATTCGCTGATACTGCAGGTTGTCTGATAATGGGGCGATGAGGAGGGCGGGCTCGGGCAGCAGGTAGTTTTTGTCTGATTCGGCGGGCTTGTGAGACGGGGGTTGGGATCTGTCGACGAGCAGGAGCCCGCGCTCCCATGCATCGATACTCGGAGGCATTTCGGGCCGCTCGGAGAAGGGCTCATACTTGTCGCGATTCCCGGTGGAGGGAGGCGGCGCGTCTGGATGGGATGTCAGCTAATGGCGGGATTGACAGGTAGAAGCACTTGCAAGGGGTAAAGCGACTATAGGTGGTGAAGTCGCGTGGCGCGCCTTGACGTCCTCCGCCCCTACCGTAGCTGCCAGCCAGGCTTCGCCCGCCCGTGCACCGCCCCCCGGCACTGCGTCCTCCTGAGCCTCCCTCTCCTGCGCCTCGCCATCCTGTTCCCCGCCCTCCTGCTCCCCGCCCGCCTGCGCCACACCATCCTGTTCCCCGCCCGCCTGCTCCCCGCCCGCCTGCTCCCCGCCCGCCTGCGCCGCACCATCCTGTTCCCCGCCCGCCTGCTCCCCGCCCGCCTGCTCCCCACCCGCCTGCTCCCCACCCGCCTGCTCCCCGCCCGCCTGCTCCCCGCCCGCCTGCTCCCCACCCGCCTGCTCCCCACCCGCCTGCTCCCCGCCCGCCTGCTCCCCGCCCGCCTGCTCCCCACCCGCCTGCTCCCCGCCCGCCTGCTCCCCGCCCGCCTGCGCCGCACCATCCTGTTCCCCGCCCGCCCGCCTGCTCCCCGCCCGCCCGCCTGCTCCCCGCCCGCCTGCGGCCCGTCCTCCTGAGCCTTGCGATTCTGAGCGTCCCCCTCCGGTTCCGCGCCCTCCCATGTCTGCACCCCCGCTAATCCCATGAACGGCGTGACTTGCGCGACTCATGAGGGGATTACTGCGAGGTGCGACTGGTCCGCCGACGGTTTGATGACCCTTTTCCGACACGTTGGCTGGCCCAGCATACCCGCCGCCATTGGTGTCTCGGTGCGCAGTCTCGACGGGCGCGGTGGGCTGGGAAGGCCCCGTGGGTGGAGCTCCAATAGGCGGCGGGGCTGGTAGTGATTCTGCGTCGGATTGTGGGGGGCCATCGGCCTGCATCTCCCCTTCCTCCTCAGCCGCATCGCGGAAAGGGTCGCGGTACCAGTCCTGCATGCTGCAGATACGTCCCATGGCTGCTACCTTGCGATCCGTATCCTCGCCCACCCGACAAATGACAATTTTGATGTTCTGGTGGGGCTCTTGCTCGACGGAGGTGGGGGTGCAGGGGACGACGACCGCGAGGACATTCTCTAGGAGGAACCTGTCGTATCGTCGCACAAACAAAAATGGGATACCGCCCTTTTGTAGGAGATGCGCCTCCTGAGCATCGCCAGTGAAGGCGCCCATGATAAAGTCTGTGGGGGTGTCGGGCGCAGCAGAATTTGGGTCTTGCATACGGGGGAGGAAGGTGGAAGAATAGCGGAGCATGGCGTCGAGCTCGAGACACGCCTTCTGGAGAACGCGCACGCTGTGCACCATCGAATCGTACGACGATGGCAGACCAAGACGGCCGAGGGCGAAATGCATGGAAATCGCGGTGGGGCGAAGGAACTGGGGCATTTTGTCTAGGTCGGTGCGGTCGCAGAACGAGTTGTACTGTGCCAGCAGGTGACTGACGAGCTGCTTGAAGTACGGGATGCGCTGCGGGATGAGGGTTCCCAGACCGGAGGTGATGGTCGGCTGGTCCTGCTCGACAAAATCCGCGGGCGTGGGGTTCCACCAGAGGATATGGAACTCGGGGAGGGCCCCCTCTACGCGGCGTATTGGGCCGAGGGCGGAAAAACGGCTGGTACCGGCGGAGTACCCCTCCGCCTTGCGAATGACGGCCAGGTGGGGGTAGGTGCGGCTGAACCGCTGGGGCCAGATCGTCGGATTGTCGAGCCCGAAGCGCAGGTCTTTTCGGGCGTACACATCATGCGTAGCGAATGTCGGCGGTTGGGGAATATACCCTGCGTGTGTAGTGATCATATGATCGACGTCTTCTTTGAGAATCAGGGCAGCGACGCGGCCATCGATATGAGTGAGTTTGGCTAGATTGATGTTAGCTTCAAGCAGAGGGGAAAGGTAAGATACACACCGGCCGGGTTTCGGTTTTTGAGCAGTGGGTGTAGCGGGGTGGAATCCACTTCCATGAGGAGTGGCGATGAGGAGCGTGGTTTGGCGGTCATGGGTGCAGGGGGTACCAAGAATGAGATGCTGATTTTCGCTGACTCTCCGTCGAGTGAATAATGTGGCGCGAGAGATAGAATGCCGCCAATACGCCGACTCTCCGTCGAGCGAATGGTTATGGTAATCGTGAGGGTGCTGGTGTTGGCGCGAGAGATACGATGCTGCCAATGCGCTGACTCTCCGTCGAGCGAATGGCTATGGTAATCCTAAGGGTGCTGATGTTGTTAGATGCTTAGTTTCTGCGCCGGGCGGAAATTTTACGGATTGGGCGGGAAGGGCAGCGAAAACCTGGTGGCCGGCGGGAGCTGAAACACTGGTAAGATGCATGTACGAGAATAAGGAATGCGTTACCGAGCCCGCAAAGGGGTGGTTGTGTGGATGTCGAGACTTGGCTTGATTGAATGCGGTAGGGTTATGAAGCTTAGTCATTCATCAATATGCAGCGGCATCTCGGCACAGCGATATTCAAAGTTCACTTGCAGTTGAGTACGGGCCATGAGCAGTGCGGTGTGGAGCACCTAAAAGTTGCATTAGCACACAACTGGATGGGCAGGTTCTCTTGGATAGTTGAAAAGTTGTAAAATTAAATTTAGGGTACAAGATGAGATTTTATTTACATTTAAAGGGCGGAGAGTGGAACAAGCACAAGATGCCTCTCGAACGCTCCCTGCAAAGTCTCCTGTATGTCAGCGGACCCACCGTGTCCTGCAGCACGGGCTTTTATCAGCGTATCGTATCCAGTTGCTGGCCCATGTCGCATGGTGGATTGATTGAAAAATACCATACTGCCACGCCCGCATTCGTCGCCGTCGCAGATGGGGGTAGAGTTCTCGCGGGTGGGTCTGGCCTCGCCGTCAACGGTCACGAATTCGATGTCTATACGGAGCTGAGTGTGTTTCTAGGTGGCAGAATTGGGCGTACCGTGGACGTCAATGTTAAAGTGGTAAAACAGTGCCGATGGGTACATGGCCACCGTCCAAGGCGGTAGTTCGACTGAAAGAGTGGGATATACTTGCAATCGGGTGCTGCCATTTTTTTTGAGTTGGGTCCGATGCAGGTGAATTCAAAAGCTTTTTATAAAAGGTGTTACGGCCGCCGATGTAGGAATTCTCGCTCTCGCAGGGTAAATTGAGGAAGGTTTTGGTTTTTATGGACAGGTTGCGTGCGAGCTACTATGATAATGGATGCAAGGTTTACAAGCAGCTTGGTCACTGGCCGGGTGGGTGTCAGAGTGGCTGTGAGCGCGCCGGGTCTAGGGACTGAAAGAAATGACAGAAGAAGCGAGGAAGCGAACGATATGGGGGGGATACATCCTTCGAAAATATTGCTCGGCGAAGAATCGGAGAGGGAATATTCTCGATAGTCACGGTAACTGATGGATCGGGGGGGGGGGAATGCATGAAGGGCACTTGAAATTTCGCTGCCCGAGGTCCAGCCAACGTCCAGGGGAGTTTGGGACTGAGAGTCCGTCCAGTGCAGAGGGTAAATTTCTGGGGCGCTGACTGTCCGTCGAGCGCGTGCAGAGCATTTGGCCACTAACTTTCCGTCCAGTGAAAATTAATGGTGCCACCGACTCTCCGTCGGGCGGCGAGGATCGATGCGGTTCATTCTTGAACAGGAAGAGTGCATACGAGCTCTCTGAGTAGTCTTGAAGTGGGTGCGGGCGTTGTGGTTTGTGGTGAGAGAGAAAGAGAAGGTGATGGGATCATGATGGCTCCAATGGCTGCATCGCAAACACTCTATTGTGGCCGATTTTTTTGCCTTGCCTTGCCGGGTAGTTAACCCGGGTATTAGCTAACAAGGAGCATCCGAAGTCGAACATCGCTGGCGCAGAGACCCGGCGCAGGGGCCTGAAACTGTTCGAACCACGGCGAAGCGGCGGTTAACCTTGCAAGCACCTAGAGTCCAGTCGTCGACGGAAAGCAGCTTTTAGAACCACATAGAATTGAATGCGCATGGAGAAAGAGAACAAGAGGGAAACGGCAATCACCGCCATCAATGGGGCGGTGCTGTACCGCTTCTTGCGTTTGCGCCCATCTTGTTTCCGGCGGCGAGCATGGGCGACATTTTGGCACTTCGGTTCCCACTCCAATACCTTGCGCCACTTGGTCCAATCTCGCCCGCTCGATTTGCTGACCAGGTTAGGTTAGAAGATATGGCCTGAAGGGCATTGTCTTTCGAACTCAAAGAACAAAAGGAAACCCCAAGGAAACCCGCACTATCGCTCTGGGTGGTTTTGCCTTGGTTAGGGCTCGGTGCCACCTGTAGATCTATAGGCAAGACTCCTTCATCGACCTCAGGCTAGAGCGAACAATCGGAGCGCGATTCCGGGGCGACATTTGTGTTTCTTATTATATCTCGTGGCTCTGCCGGGATACGGACGGTCAACCAGCCCTGGAAACTACACCCAGGGATCTATCAAGCCCTCCTGCATCTGCTCCCTTTCCTTTACACCCCCGTCGATCTCGTTTGTAATCCGGAACATGTTTGGTACTGCCATTCTCTCAGCCTTGATCACAGAGCAAGGAACTCTCTTACATCCGTCCTGTGTAATATTTTGTCGAACAGCGCGTCGCCGGCTTACTTAAGCACGCCCAGCTTCTGCTTACAGGACCTGGGTCTCACCTGTTGGGCAGTTCTCCCGCACATCGAGTCAGCTGTGCTCCGACAGTCTCGGGTCTTCCATTCAGGCCTTCCATTGCTTCACTTGGGCGCAAAAACCCAACGAAACTTTCCCCACCGATGATATTTCCTACCTCCTTCGCGCGAAATTTGGTACGCTTTGAATGGTTTTTTTGCTCAAAATTGTGTGCTTATATGCAACAGAAGCCGCGATGGTGCGTACTCGTAACTCTGAGTCTCTCAATGCTGACCTTATTCGGTGTAGCTCCAGGTACTCCGCTGCTGCCTCCGTTACTTAGGGCAACGCCCGCCCAGTGTTATCCGAGCTTTCGAAGCCTGATGAAATCAATAGACCGGCGGTACTCAGCCCTGATTTGCCGGACTGACCCCGGCAAAGATGGTGGAAACCCAGTGTATTCTGGGGCGACAGCGGTGGAGGTACACGTCCGTTTCCGTGATCACTTCCTGGCCTCACGGTGGTCACTGTATAAGTGCTCGCTGCTCTTCTGCTACGACGCTGCGGAGAAGCACAGCTGAAACTTGAGGTAGATGCAAAAAGATATAGGGGGGACACAATGACGAGGATGCGCCGGTCTTGTTTACGTAAGAGCTTGCGTTCTTCTTCCGGATCCACGCTTTGCGTGGAGGCTGAGCCGGACTCTAGTTCCATGTCTTCAGTGCCTTGTTTCTCGTCCATGGTGGTCAAGCTCATCAGGTGTTCTTTCGTCAGATCTGGATCGCTCGAACCTTGGGAACGCGCGGCTGCCGGGCTTACCGAAGGTAACTGCGCTGAAGACAGTCGTGCAAACTGACCTCGAAATTTTTCAATTTTAGGACACTAAACGGCGATGTGACAGGCAAACTCTGCGATTGGATCACCTCGGTCTTTTTCTTCGCATATGTACGTTGCTCCTTTCCTTCCTTGCTTTTGTGCTTCGTACCATATATTTGCTTCTCGAGCAAGGTTCTATGCCAAGTCCCCGGAGCTCTTCCTACCTCGCGTCTGGATTGCGTGCAGCGCCATCGGCTGGGGTGTCAGCTCGGCTTTGATGGTACGTTCAAGGTTCATCTCATGGCACTTGAGTTAATAGCACTGGACAGTCCACTGCGTTCAATTTCGGCGGCCTTATGACGAGGAGGGTATTTCTGGGGATTTTTGAGGCGGGGTTTGTTCCCGCAATCACGCTGTATATTTGTACGTCCAAGCCATCCGCTCCCTGAGTTTTATTGATTTGAGTTTGAGCGTTTTTCTACACCAAGGAAGAAATGGGCATGCGGGTGAGTTTTCCGGCTGTGACTGAGCCTGCAACCCCGACGAAACATTGCGTACTGGTTCGGCTTTGCGGCAGTCGCCGGTTTGCTCACCATTCATGCAGGCGCTTTCGGCGGCCTCATTGCATTTGGCGTGCAGCATGCTCACGCCGCCATCCACAGTTGGAGAATCCTCTTCATAATTGAAGTGCGCCCGCCCCCTTATTAACTGCATTTTCTCACTGAATCCCAGGGTGTCCGGGCGATTTTGATGGGGCTAGTGACGATGTTCTTCCTCCCAAACCGCCCGGAGTCAAACTCGTTCTTCAACGAACGCGAGCGCGCTATCACGCTCGATAGGATGAACCGAGGTGCAAGTGTAATCAGGTCTGCGCGTGTACTAAATCTACCCAAAGGCACCAGCGGCGACGTCGGAGCTCGTGTCGACAAGGGTGGGCGACCATCTAAGTATTATCACGGCTTCCGATGCTCACGTTTATTCCCAGCCCACATACTCATGGCATTCCGCGACTGGCGGGTAAGCGGAAATTTAAATAATTCTTTGTTTACCGGTCGTACTTGCAGCCGACGACTATTTAGTGCTACACCGGAGCCGTAACCCTAAAAATTAGACTGTTGACACGGATGTAGCCAGGTAAATTGCACCGTAAATCCACGACTCTAGCCATCTGCCCGCTAGAACAACTTCGCTTGGCCTGGCACTTTTGATGTTGATCGGGCAAGCAGTCGCGCAGGCCATTTGACGGCGAACACGAGCCCGAGGAGGAGGCGGGGGAGTGTACCTATATGGATCTATGGGGACCTGCGCAGGTCACCGGCGTCGGCGGGAAGAATTGGTTACTGCACCTTATCGACGGCTATGTCGCTGGTCCGCATATCGACCCTCTTCAACGCAAATCTGCCGACGAGTCGTTGGACGCCTTCAAGGCGTACAAGGCGGAGTTCGAGACCCAAACGGGGAATAAACTGAAGCGGGTTAGAGTCGACAATGGGGGAGAGTGGATCAACGATAAGTTCAAAGCTTACCTTGTGGAGAATGGCATCGAGCTCTCCACTACCATCCCTTATTCCTCTGCTCAGAACGGTCCCGGAGAACGTGGCATACGTACCACCGTCGAACTTGGGCGCTGCCTCCTGGCAGACTCCGGACTTCCCAAATCGTTCTGGCCACTCGCGTTCAAGGCGGCTGCATACCTGCAGTGGTTGCACCCTAAGACTCGGACAGGTGGCGTCACCCCATGGGAGATGTATTACGGGCGGAGGCCGAATATCGCCCACTTGCGCGTATTTGGTTCCGTCGCGTACGCGAAGGTGATGCCTGCGCCGGCTAAGTTGGAGCCGCGGACCGTGAAGGCGGTGATGGTCGGCTATAACAGCACCGCCGGCTATCACTTGTGGGACCCACAAGCCCACAAGCTCTTCTGGTCTCGCGATGTCGTCTTCGAGGAGGGTGTTGGGCACTGGTCGAATGCCCCAGCAGGGGGAGATGTGGATGCTGGGGTTGACGATACGCACGAGACGCACGCTCCCATTCCCATCCCTACCGAATCAACTGACACATCCGTTCCCACTCCAGACGCCGCTCCCGTCCCTGCTCTTGAACCAGCCCCCGAGATCCCCGAATTGCGCCGCTCTACACGAGTTATCACCCCATCGAAAGCCCTCCAGGACTCGCGTGAGTCGCAGGCTGAGGAAGCAGCTGCGAAGGCCGCGCGCGAGCCTTGGGCGAGAGGCGACGGCAAATCGAAGACCAAGCCGCGGGCAGTCGCTGCCCTCAACACTACTACCGTATCGACGGCATCTGTTCCCAAAAACTACCAACAGGCTATGCAATGCCCGGAAGTTTGGATGCCGCCGATGCAGAAGGAGTACGCGGCTCTCGTCGGCCATGAAACATGGGTCTTGGTCGACGCTCCTGCAGGCGCGAACATCGTCGACTGCAAGTGGGTTTACGCCATCAAATACGACACAGACGGCGAGGTTATCAAATGGAAGGCGCGTCTGGTAGCGAAGGGGTTCCAACAAATCGAGGGAGTTGATTTCTTCGAGACGTACGCAGGGGTGGTCCGGTACGAGTCCCTGAGGATGCTGTGGGCGATCGCGGTGGAGGAGCCCGGCTGGATGATGTGGGCGATGGATGTGGTGAACGCATATCTCAACAGCGAGATGAAGGAGACGGTGTATATGCGACAACCAGAGGGTTTTGCGGTGCCGGGGCAGGAGACGAAGGTTTGCCACATGAAGCGCTCGCTCTATGGCTTCATGCAATCGGGGCGGAACTGGGCGGAGCACCTTAACGAGTCGCTCAGTGCGCTCGAATGGGTGCGCTCCCGCGCTGACCCCGCCATCCGCATCCGCACCACCGACGCTGGGACCTCGGTCGTCGGCGTGTACACAGACGACATGCAGGGAATTTCGACGACGGAGGCCGCAGCGGTGGAAGCGAAGGCAGGCATCAAGTCCATTTATGACGTGACCGACGTCCCGCGCACCGCTACAGTCCTGGGTATGACTATCGACTACGACCAGGCTGCTGGCGTCCGGACCATATCGTCGAAACCCTATCTGGAACGCGTACTCGAGCGCTACGGGATGTCCGAATGCAACCCGAAGTCCACTCCACTGCCGACTGGAGCGCCCGTTACTGCCTCAAAAGACGCACTCAGCGACGCCGACCGAGCATTTATGGGCGACAAACCGTATCGCGAGGCTGTGGGGTCTCTACAGCATGCCGCCAACACCACGCGCCCCGACCTCGCTTTCAGTGTCGGCCGACTTGCGACTTGTGTCTCGAATCCCCAACCGCAGCACTGGAAAAATGTCCAGCATGTGCTCGCGTATGTGAAGGGGACTCTAGACTACAAGATTACTTATCGGCGCGGTGGAGGATCGGGGATCAAGCCTGTAGGGTGGGTCGATGCGGATTACGCGGCCGACCGCGAGACGCGTCGCTCCACGTCCGGCGAAGTGTTCATGATGTCGGGCGGTCCCGTCTCGTGGTCAGCTAAACGCCAAGCGACGGTCGCACTCTCTACGGTCGAAGCGGAATACGTCGCTCTTACGCGAGGCGCGAAGCAGGCACTATGGATGTATGCCTTCTTGGGGGAGCTCCGTTTGCCCCAGGAACGCCCCGCCGTAATCCACTGCGACAATATGGGTGCGGCGGCGCTAGCCGTCGATGCAAAGGGGCATGCACGCGTCAAACATATTGACATACGCGAGCATTTTATCCGCGAACGCGTCGCGAGCGGTGATATCGAAGTCGCGCGTACAGAGTCGGCTACCAACCTTGCCGATATCTTCACCAAAGCGCTACCCCGCGACTCGCATCTCGCTCTCGTACGTTCCCTTGGGCTGACTGATTAGGGGGGTGGATGAATGGAGGGGCGGAGATGCCCATGGTTTCTGTCTGATACACGATGCGTATTCCTTCCATTTATTCTTCATTTTTCCTATTACATGTTTACTTACTATACGGACACCTCGCCAGGGGGAGTGTTGAGCATGGCTCGGCGGCCTTATAGCCGGGGCGACTCTAGTCGCCCTTCAGCACCGTTATTTCCCCTCCACTAATCACTGTTTCATATTCCCCTTACCTACCGATCACCTATATAAGCCTCGTAGTATGGATTCGTACCTCAGTCGTTCACCTTGAAGTGCCCGGCTGAGGTGCGTTCCTTTATTTACTTTATTTCTCTTCCTATACTTACGACTATGTTAGTTCTACTTCGTTTCACAGGTATATATTAATATAGTCGTTCACCTTGAAGTGCCCGGCTGAGTTCTACTTCGTTTCACACCGTGACATGAGACAAACGGTTAGTGACACAGGTGTACACCGGGGGTGCGATTTACTTCGGGCTGAACTGCGCGCTGGCTTCTATTTCTGCGTTTCTTCCCACTATTATCGCGACATTTGACGTACCGTGCCCATGTTCAACAGCAATCAGACTCATTGATGACTGGTTTTCAGCTCCAGCCATTACGCAACTCCGAACGGGCAAGTACCACCACCTTGTCATTATTCTCCCGCTCCTATCCCTGACCCTTTTAGCAGTCCCACCGTATGCGGGTACGCGCTCGGTCTCGTCCCATACCATCTTGTTCGGTTCTTGACCCCCTCCATTCAGCTGCGGCCGTACTCCTGTTCTCTTTCTCCTGGACCTCCGACCGACTAAAAATCCGTGGGATTTTCATGGCCATCGCTTCTCTCATTTCTGGGATTGGCGATGTGTCCGTTTCCGTCCCATTATGGACTATCAGCGAACTTGGATCCTGACGTGAACACTCCGGGCTTCTTCTTACCGTCCCTGGAAATGCCCATGTATGCTACTTTGCTGTCTTTTGCATCGTGAGCGGCACATACACTACCATCGGGTACGGGCTGGTCAGAGAGTTCACATGATATATTCTGACTCTGCCCAACAGTTTGATTCTTGCTTGGTGTAAAATACTTTTCCATTACTTCCTGCGAAATCCTTTGTGTCTCAATAGCGCTTTTATCAACCCTTGCATTACACAAGTTCAGAGAAACACAACACCCTTGTTCCTCTGCCTGAATATCACTGTAATCGCCCTCGAACCAATGGACAAATCCTCACGTCATGCCCAGCTTTTCCACACTTCCCACAGGAGGGCGCTTTTCTTGCCTGTTGTGAAATGAACCATCAGTTTCCCACCTTCCAGGTGAAAGAAAAAGCTCACGGTTTTCGTTTTCTGTGTGATAGGAGATGCCAACGTGGGTGGTGGTCAGAAAGGTCATATAAATCGAGAATGAAAAATCCCACTGGCGGAGGTAGCACCAGGGAAATCCCATATACAACCTGCTTCGGAATCGGAATCTGTATCTAGTCCCATTAAAAAAAGTCAGACGTTGGACAGAAACTCACCCCCAGGTGATTTTCATGACGAGCAAGTATCACCCCAAAGAGCTCGTCCATTACCATCTCGGCCGCATTACTGTATGCAGAGAACATGCAAACACCATTGCCACCCAGCTCGATCTCATTCACAAAATAGTCGAACCCTGCCTCGCCGTTCCCTTTTGTCATGAATGAGACATCAACGCGAGCAAAGTCGCGCAGCTGCGAGGGGCCATCCAAATTACGCTCTGCTTCCGCGACTAACCCGTCCAGGGTCTGTGAGACAAATTGGTAAAGTCCTTGCATCGCTTTGGCGCACTGCTCAGTTGAGCCTCCGCGGCGAACCAGCACGTCCAGGGGCTCAGGATTTTTGTTGACTTGATAGCTGCAAACTAAATCAGAACACATACACCAGGCCCTGCATGATTGACCCACATTAATTCCGTCAAACCATACACCGCGTGACAGTCCTTTACCACCCAATCCCCGCCATCAGCAGGTGTAGTCCCCACCACCGACACGATTTTGCCCCCGACGACAAAAACACGGTACTCGCCGTAGAGTTTGAGCGCTTCAACAAAGTCTTGCACCAGCCATAGCATTCCATGGCGGGCATCGAGATCTGTGGCATCCACCTTCCGGCCATCCAAGATTTTCAAGTTATGCGTCAGACAAGCCTTGCTCTTTTTTGGGCCAGAGGTGCGATCGTAAAAATACCGGTGTCGGCTTTCGCACGATCCTTCGCGCTTGAGCACGGTGAACCGAGTGAATTGCTTTATATCGTCCAGTATGTAGGTGCTGGGACGGTTGGTGTGAGTGCGTAGCGCAGCGACAACGTCCAGATGAGCAGAAAGTTGTAACTTTTGCCGATAGAACAAGCTTTGGCGTGGAGGGGGCCAGACAAACACAGAGTGGCTGAGCTCTTCCATTCGACCGATGAATTGCATTTCCTCTGCTCGGCTCCTGAAGTGACTGTTTTTTGGTCAGCTTTTTGGAAACTAGGAGCTAGTAAGCGCCAATTCCTCAAAACTATACGCACCCTGCTTCGACGGTATCAATGGTGTACTCGAGACCCCCATACACTATGTCGAACGCATTTCCGTAAGCCCTTAGAGCCTGCCCATCCCTAAGGAGTGCAATTGACACAAAAGTCCCAAACGACAAGATTTCCAACCGGACATCCGGCCTCTGGCTCCATCGGATTGCCATGAGAAGCTGAATACGTCAGCTACATTCGAGCTTCCAACGTTTCAACCTACGGTTTCGTTGATGAAGACGGGATATTGGCCAACGGGTGTAGTTCCAGCCACGAACAAAGCCTTGGATGGCCACGTTTCAAAAAAGAAGCCGGTAGTTTCAGAATTCAGGAAACGTTCTTTTTGTTCAGGGGTCACCCATGTCCCAGTCCATTGGTGTGCTGTATCATCAGGGAGGTCCCGTTTCCCAGAAGCCGACAGGATGTAGAGCATACGGAGCGACATGATGGAAACGAGAAGTTTTTGGTCACCTAGTGTCACATACGTGACCTTAGGTGACACTGCCATTTCATTCAGCCTGTGACGCGTGACAGCTCGCAATGAATTTCGGTTTTCGCGAATCGGCCTGCGGGGCCGTGACACCAGAAAAAACATCGCCTTTTTCGTCGGGAACACCTAAATCTACTAGCCAATTCAGCTCTCACTCCAATAAATGTGGTCCCACACACCCAGCATCTACTAATACGGGCTGCTAAAACAAGCCGGATCCAAAATGGCGCAACATCAATTCAACATCAATTGCTCCTTTTGCGAGGTTTGAGGGAGCTTGAGGGAAGGCTAATTTGCTTTCAATTATGTCGAATAGGGCAGTTATGTGAGCGCCGCGGCAAATCAAACACTGAGACACAGCTGGGGCACCCCGTCTACAAGGAATTCCCGGGAGAAATGTACACCGTATTGAAGCTTTCCGAGGAGGACGGGTGCATCGTCGTGGATATTAAGGTGGGGATTGCCAAGGATACCGACAGGCGCATCGCCGACTACACTGCCTACAATCCAGTGGAATTCCTGTGGCTGGTGAAATACCCTTGTGCAACCCCACGGGCCGTCGGTGAGTCTGTCTCTATTTTTTATTTTCGTTTCATTCTTGACGACTGCAGAATGGTTCGTCCACCCCACCATGCACTGTCGCGGTGCCGACATCCCCGCGCACAACGTAGGGAGAAAAAGAATATCTTCGGTGATGGCCGGCCACAGCCACATCAATGTCTCATGCCCGCGAGTTGAACCAAAGTTGAACTCGCAAGTAGCTCTTTGCAAACAGTCGGCGGCTGTGTACTTTATATTTCAAAGGGCTTGTGGGAAACCCTGCGAGTCCATTAAATCACTCTAAGTTCAGTTCGGCTACATCCTGGTGCTGTTCAAATTGGTTGAGGGCGGCGCGGATAGTTATTTGTCTTGCTCGAAGCTGGGTGGTGAGCGCAACTGACGAGACTTCGGTTGCTAGGGTTGACATCAACTCAATTTATTGGTTCAGTTGGCCCGATACGATAGGTATTTCGAGCGCTATTTTCGCTGCTCGCTCGTGTTCCACAACGAGCAAAGCCGAGAGCAAAATCGGCAAGCTGGTCTTACCCCTTGTGACTTCAGCTGACAATTCTTCTTAGAGCTACAACCTCGGCCATTTGCGCCAAATTCGGTATGCCGCTATTTGCCATTTTATAAACCAATTCATTGCAGAGCAATAGGGAAAATATTTTATATTCGAGATAAAGTAGCATGCAGAGACCCATCTCTATTTTACTGGGGGCATTGGAACGGTATTGGTTTCGAAAAAACGTTTTCTTTGCAAACGTAGGGACCTTTGCAAAGGTGAATGATAGTATCTCCGTTTCTATCGTCAAGTTCCACTTCGAGAGGCGAGACTAAAGCACAAAAGGATAAAGGAGGACCTCATCTGTATCAGCCGTTCGTGTGATATCCGAAGATATATAAGGAACGTCGCACTGGTTTAAGTCGAGTTCCCTCCCCAGTTCGGAGCACACTGAGTCCCTCTTCAGTTCGGAGTACACCACTGTAGCTATCAGTGAAAAAAAAGATTCGTGGAGGGAAACCTTGGCAAGGATTCCACCTTGACAAATTCTAGCACTTCGATTTAAGTTGAAGTTCAGAAATAATCCGACGTATACCACGGTCCTGGACCCATGGTGATTGCAGTAATGGGTTCTTTAACATAACACGACCCCGTACCGTGACCACTGCCCACACGGCCCGTAACCGAGTATAACATCAACGACTAGATATCGAATTGTGCGGCATACGACTGACTACGTACTAAAGAGAATGTGAGAGATTTCAGTTCAACAACAATTCCCGGGTCAGCTATGAATATACAAGTTCAAGTAATGCGGAATAGAGAACGAAGGTATGTAGGAATGCTGCTCGGCCACCAGGCGTCACACGAGAAGGCCTTCTCATTTTCCATTCATTTCGACCTTCAAAAGTGATTCAGATGGCGATCGCCACAACCGAAGATTGTCCTACAGAAGCCATTTCGAAGTCGACTGCAGCGATGGACGCCCGCCCTTGCATTTTCTTGGGAATATCGCCACTCGTTATCGTCGCCATCGGGATCGAATTCCAGCCTTTGTCGCTGGCAGGGAGCTTGTCCCGAAGGTGCTGGCGTGTATTGAGCCTGTGAATGGGTGAGCGTCTGGTGGAGCAGTGGGCACAAGGACGTACATAGCTAGCAAACTGTTCGTGTACACTGTCAAGCAGAATTAGACCGGAACATGCGACTGGCGGATGTAGTACTAACATTTACTGCTTGGGGCGAGTCCGAGGAAAAACCAGAACGTGTTAGGGAGCGCCAGAAACTGCGAACAATCCATGAGTATATAGACAAGGTAGCGACATTTATGGACCGTACCAAAACCATGTTCACAACGGAAGATAGCGCGGTCAGCACGCCGCGATTGATGGCGTCGCGGATAAGCATGTCCATCATCGTATTGGTTCTGCCGCCCGACAACATGAGAGCCGTCTTTTGGCGCAAAGATAACTGACTGGACTTACTTCATCATTTCGCCCTTCTGAGTGTTGAGGAATAGGCAGAGATAGGTGGTGATGAGGAGGTCGCAGGCAAGGGAAGCGGCAGATTGGAGGGTATTACTACCCTGATAACAAGTTATTAGGAGGAGAGAAAGTTGAGGAGTTCATTTTTCACACCTTCGTGTCATCGAGTTTGAGGAAAGATCGCAACTCGTACCTGAAAAATATTTGGGTCAGTACCGAAACCAAAAGGGAAGAGAGTTACTTACGACCAGATCGTCTGAATGATACCGGCGACTGAGAAGCATAGATGTTGGCGACGCCTTGAATGAAAAAAAGTAGCATACCAATCTGCACGACAGCCAACAGAAGCTGTCGACGCAGGAAGAAATAAGCTCGATCGAGAAATAAATTGGCGCATAAAACATACGATTGCGTATATGCTGAAAGCGGAGAGGCTGAATTTCGTCCGCGCTTTGGTGACTAAGACAAGGCTTCAATATGGAAACGTCGAGAAAAGAATTCGTTCACGTTGATGGATTCGGGTCGCAAAATATCTAGGATGAATGAGCAAGTGCGATCGATACATGGGCAGGACACATTACATCTGAACAACGAAAGCGGAAAGATACTGTGAATGCGATGAGCAGGGACGTGCCCATAATAATGGTGACAACATACGGCGGCAAGGAGTTGCAGCTACGAATGCAAGATATTGTTAGCGTCAACGACAGTGGAGCGCACCGGTTCATACCGGATCGGCCCTGATAACGGGCTCGTAAGTCCACACGGCATTGAAAGCCAGGATTATTGCTCACCAGACAAGATCAAGTTGGAGCTCCCCGAAGCGCTCGACGAACCGAATATACGAGGAATGAAAGAAGAACACGATTTGGATCGTCTCTAGCATTCTGTAGATGGTGTCTTAAACGGCGATGAATCGAAGGAACGCAAAGCCGCACGAAACCACAAGAACCTGGCGAACGTGAGTCCCAGAAAGATATCGAGGATACTTTTACTCACAGTCCACTTCACAGAGCCGGGGTCTTTCGGGCGAGAAGCACAATAAATCCAGGTCTGAAGGACGCCGATGCCATAGAGTATGGTCTGAAGGAAAAGAGAGACAAGCCAAACGCCGTAGGTCGAGTCGAGTGGTGAGGCCATGTAGAGAGCGTGGAGTTGGTGCTGAACAGAGGAGAAAGACTGATGCCGAGCCAGTCCTGAGGGCCACCGAGATCTAGTAGCAATCGCGAAATCTGCAGATTTCTTTGGCGAACCTGGTGACTTCTGGAAAATCAAATCTGTGGAGATTGGTGAAGCGTCTTCAGGGATTTATGTCGATCCATGTTTAGGCATCCCTGGATATTACCAAAACGCTTTGGTGTCCCACGATTGCATTGGCCGGTAGAAATCTGCCTCTGGGCCTAGAACTTTACGTTGGATCTTTTTAGTCTAAGGAAAAAGAAGATTCGCACATCTTCAGATGATGCGGCCTAAACGGGGCCGTAACGAGGCTTCAAAGTTCACAATTGGCGCCACCAGCATTAGATTCCGGCGGCCGAGAAACATGAGAGAAATTTGGCGGAGGCGGGGCATTTGTGCAGTGCATGTCGAAAGTTCGAGCCAACTCATCGGATCGTGGGATTGCTCAGAACCGATGATTGTTCCTAGTGTGGACAAATCTGACCACTGTGGACGGCGTGTCAATGTCGAGACGTGTGTGCCGACCTCGCGCTCTCCACCGCCGCGCATCCCACTCTCCGACGCCCCACATCGTCACGGTGTTCTCTGGTAACAGATAGGAGACTAAACTTTGAACTCGGCGGCGACAGATAAGGAAAGGTCAACTTCAAGGCTATGACGATGTACAATAAATGTTGCTGCCTTCGAAAGCTTGATGCGTCGAATGCCGGAACCGTAGGTCTGTAAGTAACAGTCTTCGAAAGATCCCAATAGAAGCGATTAGCGAAATCTGTCAATTCAGGGATAAAATGAAGGTTAGTTAACAAATGGAGACGTGTGGCCTGTGATGCCGGTTGGATTCAACCTCGGCATTCTTACCGTTCATATAGCCTCACGTTTATTTCTCGACGACTTTCGCGCGTACCACAACGATGTCTGTCCCGTCCATGGATTCGACCTACGGGGCGTGGCTGATCGCACTCTTTCTCGAAACTATGTGGGTTGATCTTTCTCTCAAGTTGCCTCAAACTACAACTCAACGGCCAAATGTTTAGGCGTCCCTGGATATTATCAAAAAGCTTTGGTGTCCCACGATTGCATTGGCCGGAAGAAATCTGCCCCTGGGCCTAGAACTTTACGTTGGATCTTTTTAGGAAACACATCTTCGGATGATGCAGCCTAAACGGGGCTGTAACGAGGCTTCAAAGCTCACAGTGGGCGCCGCCAGCATTACACATACGGTTCTTTAATCCGTGGAGATTGGTGAAGCTTCTTCAGGGATTTATGTCAACCCATGTTAAGGCATCCCTGAATATGCCGCCGTCTGCCCACCTATTCCCAGAACTGCTACAGGCTGCCCAGATCTGGCGCTGCGCGACCATAGTTATTTCGCTCATTTGAATTGCAAAATTCATATTATTCACATAACTACGCAAAGTGCGAACTACAAGAAACTATTCCAGCACCCCTGTCCACCCCTCTGCTTGCCGACCCGATAAACGACGCGAGGCGCATTTGAGGACAGTCTTTGAGGAATATCTGTAAGACGGATGAATACGTGTGGATTTCATGCCGAGCGGCGACATACGGATATGGATCCAGTGGTGTAAGGGGATGAACTGCGCGCGGCGAACGGCTTGCCAGTAGAGTGACGGCCGTCGGATCGCGTCTGGCCCTCTGGGACCCCGGGCTGCACGTGTTCAGGCTGAACACGACCCATAAGATGAGACGTCGATGATGCGTGCAGGTTTGAGGGAGAATGTCCGTGTCCCTGTGACGAAATTGGCCGATGTATAGAGGGCCGCTCGCCCGCAGAAGGTCTAAGAGGAACGGCGGGACGCGAATGATGTAGGTCGAGGTAGAATAAGCCGTCTCCTTGAACGCCGACGAAGTAGTAAGATGGATGCCTGCCTGCGATACCGACGGATTGAAGGAACGTGTAGAGTAACTACAAGGATCGTCAGGGCGACGTTATACTGATGAGAGGGAAGGCAAAGACGGGAGAGAGAACGCGAGGTGGAGAGGGAAGCGGCGAGGAAGGGAACAAAGGAAGAGAAAAGAAGATGGAGGAGGAGCTTCACGCCATCCGCCTCAGGCGTATCCCCACCAACAACAGCACCGGCCTTCTCCCGCGCATCCTTCCCTCCTTTACTGTGTCCGGACGATCCGGGCGAGAAGACGGACGCGACGGACGACTCGGAGGAGGCGGCGATGGGCGAGTGCGAGGCGGTGAAGACCTCGGTTTGGTAACAGAGTGCCGTCGGTGGCGATGGAGACGTCGAGGCCCGCGGCGGGGAATGCTTCGACGAGGGTTCTGAGTGGATGGTCAGCATCGCGTTTACACCGAGAGGAGGAGATCAGAAAATAAGACAAGAGGATAGAAATAAGGAGCAATATCGAAAAGGATTCAGTAGAAAAGCAGTGGCAGAAGGACGTGGGTGGGCGAGAGAGACCAAAGGTAGACAAGAGAGAAGGCGAGAGAGCGAGGGCATCGTCGCCAAGTAAGGCGGAACGAAGGGGGTATGCGCAAGACATGGGAATGAAAGATCGAAGCAGAGGGCGTGAAAAGTAGACGATGTAAGGACACCGAAAGACTGGGGAGGTAGCGATGAAGGGACGGAGAAAGAAGAGGCGGGGTGAGAAAGAGGAAGGGGTAATGCGGCAAGAACGCCAGAATAAAGTAAAGAAAACGCCAGCAAAGATATTCAAGAAAAATATGCAGCTTCGACACGCCAATCCCATCATCCAAAAGCAAACAAAAAAATGAAGAAAAGAAACAAACCTCAACGCCCCCGCAGCAGCACTCGGCCCAAACCACATTCCGACGTCTTTCCAGCAGCCTTGCGTGCGAGCGGCGCCATGCGGTGCACGCCGAACGGTGCCACCAGCGCATCGAGGAACCATGAGAACAAGCACGCGTGCAGCGCGTGCGCGGGCCGCGATGGGGGAGGGAAGAGGGTGGGTGTTGGGAGGGGGTATGGTTCTGGGGGGAGAAGGTACGAAGTATTAGTGAGGTGACCACTGACCAAAGGAGAGCGAAAGAAAGAAACGGAAGGGGAAAGTGGAAGAGGAAAGAAAGAGGGCGGGCAGCGTTGCAGAAGCATGTGATGATGCCCCTCCGCCGAGCGTCAGCTCCAGCGCGCACCCGTCTCCAGGAAAAAGACAAAGTCGCACTCAGGTCGACCTGTGCCAAAAAAGAACACAAAAACAAAAACAAAAACGGAAAACCACGACTCGACGCAAGTGCCTCCCCACACTGATAGGTAGACAACCTCTGCTGCTCCTCCCGCACGCGTCAAGCGCCATCCCACCCACCCGCAAGAACACGCAAACATGTCTTCTCTCCGCGTCCGAAAAATAAAGAAAATCCAAAACCCCGCCCAATGGCCAATCCCCCTCGGGTCGCAGCACCCTCACGATCCAGTAAGCACCTCCGCGAAGGGCTAATCCCCGCTCGCACAGGCTCTCGAGAACGCGCCCTCAAAAAAAAAGTGGGCGGGCGAATAAATCAAAGTCCAAGAACCCCGGCGAATTACAAAACGCCGCGGGCGAGGAACGTCCAACATTCCCCGAACCTCCTCCCAGAACCTCCAAGCGCCCATGCCGTCCATTTTCGAGAACGCGCACGCTCCCACTCTCCCACCTCCTGACTTCAAAAATAAATCCAAACCCCTCCAAATCATTAACCCCCCCGGACCGCATCTCTCACATCATCCATAAACCACCTCTTGGAAGTGCTAATCCCCAACTGCAGCCGTTGTGGAGAACGCGACAAAGAAAAGGTGTGAGGTATTCCTAAAAAGGAAATGGCAGGTAGGAGCCTGGGCACCTAAGCGCGTGGACCCAAAGACACGACGAAGAGAAGAGGAGGGGAGAGGCAAACAGAATACAGCGACGGCGGCAAAAGAAACACAAACGAATCCAAGAGAAAGAAATACAGACGAAAAAACACAACGGAACAGAAAAAGAAAAGGAAAAGATCGAGTACGAAGACAAGAAATACGCACCCCCAACCCTTCCCAACGCCGTCGCCAACAAGCTCTGGCTCGTCTTCAGCACAAATCCCCCCCCCCCCCCCCCCCCGGAGACGGAAGTCCAGCCCTTGGTGCCGCCCATGCCCATGCCGCCGATGCTGGGGAGCGGCCACCACTTCTTTGTATTGGAGGTGGAGGTGGAGATGGAGGAGCGGGTGCCTGTTAGGGATTACGTTAGTTCGGTATTGAGATTGGGTAAAGGGGGGAGAGGGTGTGGAGAGGGTGCGGAGAGGGAGGGAGGAGAGCGGGGAGGAAGGAGGAGAGTGGCAAGAGAGTGCATGAAGGGGAAGATGAGTAACTCGCATTCGAATAACTGCTCGAGCCCTGCGAGTGCGCGCTCCCGTACCCGTGGTCCGTGTCAGCTCACGGTTCCCCCACCCCCGCCGCTCCCGCTCTCCCCCTGACTACTCAACGTAGCAGCCGAGTAAGGCGAATCGCTCTACGACGGCGAATGCTGCATCCGCAGCGACGTAGGCGTCTGCGCGTGCGGTACAACTCTCCCACTGCTCCATGTCCCGTCAACTGCGCCAACTTGCCGCTCGAATCAGACGGGGAAAATGGCGCAGGCGCATTGAGAAACAACAAGGGAGGCATCAACGACGAAAGGGACGGCAAGTCGCGGATGGGCTGGAACCCCGTGCGGTATGTGCATCACACTTGCGCCAGGGCCGGTCGACGGATAGTGACTTCGAGCGGCCGCGCTGGGCGGGGGTTTGGAGGAAACGCGGGAGCTCCGACGCCGTGGTGGGCGGTGTGGAAGGGTTTGTGAACATCGGGAAGGTGGGCGTCGGCGGCTGGGCGACTTTGAGCGTGTCTGTCGTCGCCGTCGTTGTCGCGGTGGCGGGCGATGTGGGGTAACCATGGGCAGGGGACCGCGGGAGTTGTGGCGGCTGGACATGCGCGGCTTGGCGGTGCCGCCGGCGGGCGTGGTCGAGCTCGTCGCACTCGGCAATCTAATCTGGCTTCCAAGACCATCGGCAATGCCACCTCAGAGACGGCTGAAAAGATTGAGGGGGGGGGGGCGTGGAAAAGACTAGGTAATGGGTTGACTCAACTTGAATTGGGAGAGAAAAAAAGAGGAATGAATAGCTAGCCAAACGCGCGCGAGTCGATGATCATGAAGACCTGATTAACGACGATGAAGTGATGTAGACGGAGCATATACAAGAAGTGCGGAAGTGGAACTCGGCTAACTTAAGCGAGTTCCACTGGGTGTAAGCGAGTTCCGCTGTTGATGCATCCTGTGTGGAACTCACTTGCACGCAGTGGAACTCGCTTAAATTAGCCGAGTTCCACTTACATCTTGTCTAATCAATCAGTTAAATCAGACTGCGGGTATTCCGGGCATCGCGGTGTGGGCGCATCAGATCCCGCTCTATGGCCGGATGTCCCCGATACAAACATTCGAGTCGTCTGCCACATTCGCGGTGCACCTCGGCAACGGCAGTACTTGGCTGCCGATGCCGGACCCGGTTTATTTTCTTACCGTTCATTTTCTTACTCAGATAGTCATTCAGAAAAATATTTTTCGTAGTATAAAAAGGCCTTGTAATATTTCGCATTCCATTGAATTCACATTCTTTCTCTCTATCAACTTCAACATAATCAAAATTGAAATTTGCTACTCTTTCGCCCACCCCCGACACCGGCATGTTTCCCCAGGCCGCTGAGCTTCCATTGACTGAGATCAAGTCTTACCGCAACTTGTTTGTTTTTGTTCTGTTCATTTTAGTCCAACTGTTCATTGTCTACCTCCGACATCCAGGCATTCACAAAGGCTCTCGGAAATCCTGCTCATGACCCTTTTTTTCGGTGGAAAACTTGTGTGCCGTCCTGGATGATTTCGTTGGGGTATCAGCTGTATGTGCTACATGATGATTCTGTGGAATCTGCTGCCAGTTGGAATCCCGAGGATTGTACCAAAGCCCTTACCATTTCGACCAAATGTTCACTGGGTGTCACCTGTCACCTAAGGTGTTCATTTTGCAAGGTGTTCAATTCTCGGCAATCGTGAGAAAGTTCCCATATATGGCAGTCCGGCGAATGCCGGACCAAAAATTTGGATGTCTTTTCGCCATCCGGGCCTGGTAAGCCATAGCCTGTGGATCATTAATATGTACCAGTGACTTTAAAACAAAAGATTCTCAGCGAGAAATATCAAACTCATACATTTGTCAGTTTGGAAAATCTCGATGCTTGGATCAATCCCCCTGCATTTAAAGCATACATGGATTCTTGGTCAGAGCCTTGCACCTTTCCCAAGGAATATACCCCAATCAGCTCTCGTGCACCTTCTCGTGCTTCGTCTTTGATTTCAATCCCCGCATCCCGGGCCAGTGTCGAAGTTGAGTCTCAGTTGTGTCTTCACGAGCCAGCTCGCCGGTTTCCTTCCACGGATCTGATATGCATGCCTTCCGACTTTTCTTCCGGGGAAATTCCCCTGTTTCATTTCATGAATCTGATGTGGCCTCTTGTCTCCCAAGTGCCATGTCTGTTGATGCATTTTACGACTCAGATTTGGAGCACAATTCAGCACCAGTCCAGCCAGATGCCGATTCAGACTCTCCTTTTCCAGCACAGTGTTGGAATTAATTGATATTGACTCAGTTCGAGTACTACATAGCCGATTACCACACTAGCCATCGTACCCAGACACGCCCGATACTCACGCTAGCCACCGGATCCGCATATAGTCCGGACACTGCCTCCGTAGTACAAAGTATATATATTGTAGTATTTACTGCCTAATACTTCACTCGGTTGCCTTCAGAGCAACATTCCTCTACCCGGGCAAGCGAGACGACCCCGATCGTGTCCCGCGCGCTTCCGTGACAGCCGTATTTCCAACACACAGATCCCTCCAAAAGTCGGTAATATACCCTTAATTGTTCTGTCCACTCAGATCTCGGCCAAGTCTCTTGTTTCAAAAAGACAGCGGATCAAGATCGCTCGCCAGCTCAAAGTTGACAATGTTTGTGTCCACGAGAGGGGAACACTCCGCTTTATATACTGTGTACTTGGGAGTCAGACAGAGTCAGAGAGAATCAGAATGGGATAGAGCAGAGCCCTGAGTCCGGACACTTGAAGCGCGCTGACTCGCACTGAACCATGTGACTCGTCACTGTCCCAGTAAGTAAGAACCTATAAAAGGAAATTATCTGATGGTGAGTATGCTAAGGACTGAATTCCATCAGAAAATATACCGGTTCGGGCATCGGCAGCCGAGGTGAACCGCGAATGTGGCAGACGGCTCGAATGTTTGTATCGGGGACACCCGGCCATGGAGCGAGCTCTGATGCGCCCGCACCGCCATCGGTGTGATGCCCGGAATACCCGCAGTCTGATTTGATTAATTGATCGGACAACTTCCTCATGTGGACGTGTTCGCCAAAACCCTCGATCGGAGTTCGGCTCGGCTGGGCCTTCTTCCTTCTCGCCAACAACTCGCAACTTCTCGCCACTGCTGGTGTCCATTCCAAGTAGCCTCGTTATCCTCTGCCTTCATAACTCTCAGAGCCGGATAATCCGGATGTTCAAGACGAATCTCCTCAGCTTGAAGTTGAAAGACTTCGAATGCGAGTTCCGTGGCGGGGTGTAATTCGATCGAATCATTGGCCGCCAACGTCCCTGGGGAAGAACAATGTGCCATTGACGCTTGGCAAGCGGATAATCTTCTAGGCCCTGGCAAATTGAAATGTCAATTTCTCTACCCAGAAACGCGTCCAACGCCTCAACTTGCTGTATATCGCCGACAAATTATCCAGTACGAGCTCGATCATTCGGACCTCGCCGTTCTTTCTTCAGTTTCTCTAGTGTGGGTGGTAGTAACACCGTGTACTAGGGTACTATTCCACCGTTCGTCGTCCTTCGACTGATCTTCCGCGCTGTGCTATGCAGTGCAGTGGCACATTAAATCCTCCACGCGACCGATCTCCCCCTCCTGGATTTGCGCCGGACATGCAAACACGCGGGGCTTCCCAACCTCCCGCCCGCATGTCGAGGGCAAGGGAGGGATAAAAGACACTCACCTCATTAATTTTCCTTCCCAAGTCCACCCATTCTAGGCGAAGCCAACGTTTACGTCCAGCTTCCAGAGAGCTGACATTGACATCCAGCTCAAGTGCAGTGACTAAGAAGACATGAATCATGCCCGTGATGGCATCTTTGGTTTCTCACATCCTAACTACTACTGCTAGACAAGCAACGTCGGCAGGTCAACCAACCCGCGAGACCAACGTCAGCGGACTACTAGTCTACATTGCTCTGTTTACGCGTGAGTCTGGTGCCAATGAATGAAGCCTTCTTAATCACCACAAACCTTGACGTAGCTGGTCAGAAAGTCATCTTGTCGGGCCCCCTCTCACGACGTTCATGTGGTGTGGTGCGGTCAATTTCTCAACCTATTGCTTGTCAAAACTAATTACAGGAATGTGGGCCTGGATGTTAAGTATCCCTACTTGATAGGGAAGCAAAACCCAGTGACCATTCGGGCACAGGACCCCTAAACTTTTCGATGTAATGCGGGCTTCGCTGTGATCCAAGATCTCCTACGGCTATGACGTCCGTCATGTGAGCGTCCATGTCCACAGCCCGAGGAAAGTCTGCATTGCATGAGCATAGAAAATTCCCATCCTTCTCGCGCCTGTAAACCCTCCCGAAGACCTCGTCGTTTATCGCAGGCACCTTGATCTGGTAATAAAGAATATGATTCTGCACCAAGTGCTCCTCCAGATTTTGACAGGGGTTGGCGCACTCTGGGCACAGCAGGCCAGCTTCGGTGCTTATTCTGGGCTTCTTCTTCGATGAACCCAGCATTTCAGAGGACTCGAGTTGCACTAAAAGAAGTTTGAGTAGGATAATTAACAGGATTCGGTGCGTACATGGCAGATCAGAGGGGCCAGGGTTGGATTTTCGCTTTTTGGTCGTCAGATCGTTTGCATTTTGGGCATTTTCGGGAGGTATCATCGACCTTGGAGCTTTGAGATATGAGATCTTAAGTACCATGAAGGGTGAATCTGAAAATCTGACCCACCCCCTGCAGCTGCGGATGTGTTTCGCCGCCTCTCCAGCTCCAGCTCCTTCCTCAACTCTGCATTTTGTGTCTGGGATGCCTGCAACTGTTGGCGCAATTCCTGGATTTGTAGTTCCTGAACAGTGCTGAGCCCAATTTGTTCGTTGATCTGGTGCTGCCGGATTTCGTTGAGCTGGGCTGTGAGCTCTGGTGGTATAGACGAGTTCAGGTTGGGGTGCAGTTGACGGAGAAACTGTCTGAATCCGTCTGCCGTGACCTTTGTGGGCCCATCGCACTCGGCGAACCCCAAGAGTCTATGCCATGCTGCACTAAATTTCCTGATTCGGTGTACCATTTCGAAGGAGACAAGATTGGGAAAGTCCTGGCGCCTCTTGTAGTGTTGCGTATGGACATCCAGCGAATGAGCCATCTGGCTGGCGGCAACGGCGCCATGAACCCGCTGCTCGGTTAAGTCCACGCCACAGTGCTCAATGACAGCCGGGACTATCTGGCGTATGTCAGAAGCCCCAAGGCGTCGACCCAGATGACTCTTGGTCAGATGCCTCTTGGTCAACTTCTTCAGAAGTGATCTCGCTTTGTTATCAGTCCAACGCCTGCCACCGCTCGAAAAGAGAAAGAAATGTCCATCGGGCTCGCCCACAATCGGTCTATCTGTATGCTTGTTCAGCAGGTATATAATCCATCGCTCCAAGGGAAGGACGACAAGACAAAGCCGGACGAAGAGCCGCTCCATTGCCGGTGGAACCAAATGGAGTGTCAACTTGTCGACACCAGTTATGTTGGTCGTTTTGCTGTATCCCCCAACCAGAAAGAATCGCTTTAAGATCAGGTAGACAGAGCGTGGGCAGAGCGTGTTCCAGAGACGGAAAAGGAGCAGCTCTGAGATACGCTTGGGAGCGCCACAGGTGGTGTGCAGGATCCCAAAAATAAGCTCTTTCAGGCTGTCGATCTGCGAGAGGCTGTCGAGGAGAGCGGAACCCGACCAAACACCTTGCCTCCGATGCTTTTCGCTGAATGCATCCCAGACCACAGCAAGGATCTTTCTTTCGTGTTCGACCGACAAAGGCGCAAAGCCGTACCCCGGGGTCACGTTATTCGGGTTGTCGATATGATTCTGCTGGAATGCCGTGATTTGGAAATCGTTGTCACTGTGCTGGAAAACAATTTCCGCATAGATATCATTGGCCTCGTGCCACATCTTCTGGGGAAATTGAATCCAGTCCAGAATTGAATAATCGACGCCATCAAATTGGAACTCAGGCTCGCCCTCCGCCAGAAAGAAAATATGGCCTACAGAGACCGCACTTCTGGCTGCCGGAGACGCTATACCCTGCATGTAGCGCACAGTTGCAAAGGGCGATATTTGTTTTGGGTCAAACCAACGTGACAGACGGTCGAGGGTCCTGAAGAAAAGATTTAGCTGCTGAACCCTGAATGCGTAAGCGATTCTACTTACGGCCCCACCTGCCCAGAGGCAATCGCTTCTCGTATGATAGAGAGGAGAATCGCATACTGGATCCCCGACAAGTCGGGTGAGACGCTCCTAGCGCCACGAATGGTACCATTTGGTCGAACATTGGAGATAAACAAAAACGCTTCCATTGGTGTATAAATCCGCCTCCCAGGTGCCGCATCGATATCAGTGAATAGGGCAAGAAGGAGTCGATGGAACTGGCTCTCAATCGTTTTGGGAGTGGAATTGTCCGTGAGAGCTTCCCAGAGGTTCCGCGCCGCTGTTTTCTGGTAGTCTGTGAGAAAAACAGGGTATATTTTCCCGGTGGCCTCAGAGCTGACGCCACCAGATGTGGAATCATATTCTTGATGCTTCATTTCTGCATCCCCCACTGTATCGTCATCCGTGTCCGAGTCTGTATCATCGTGATCATCGTCGTCATCACTGTCTTCGTCACCACTGTCTTCGTCACTGTCTTCCACCTTGTCATCGTCGGCACCCTTCTCCACTTGCTGCCTTACTTCAATTTCATTCGCGCCAACAAAAATTGAATCCCAGTTGGCCGGTTCGGAATCCAGTGACTCTTCGCTGCCGGCTGCATATTGATCCCGATGCACAGCTCGGATGGCAAAGAGGGCTAGTTTTCTTACAAGCGTGGCGTATCTTTGGTGTGAGCCGGGCCCGACCGTGCGAAAAATTGACCTGATGAATGACATGTCAGAATGGGTTACCGTGATGCGGTGAATACATCGAGACGTAACTTGTTTCCCCACTTCTCAGTGAGACGACGGAGATAGAGGGGGTCAACGTGCTGGACGGGCTCATCGATACTTGCGATCCAGGTCATGGAGGCAGGCAACAGTTTTAAAAGAGGGTCGTTGCCCCCGAGTTTCGGGAGTTGGACAAGGGAGATAAGATCGGGTACCGAATATTTTTGAACCCTTACGGGCCAAAGGGTTTTTGCTTGGAATGCATCCAAATGTTGCCGGGGATCTCCCGCGACTACGAGTTGTGGTTTTAGCCGATCTTCGAAAGTGCGATCGTTGTGGGAGGACTCCAAGAGCTCCAAGAAGCCACTCCCAGGCTTCACAGCACCTAAAGTTAGGGCCGAACGAACACGGAAAAGGTATGCGTAGCCAGTTGGAGAAAGACTATGGAAGGTGCATTCCTCAACTTGAACCCCCTCGTGGCTGGAGTTACGATGCCTGTTTTTAATGACATTGCCAGAGACGTATCGGCAGCCATCGAAGGTACACGCCCAACCAGTCCTGCTGCGCAGCCAGGGAACTTCTTCCACAAGAGGAGGTATTGTTTGGACCATCTCTTCCGCGTTTTCCCGGGTCAGTAGTGCCTTCGTCCGTCGTAGTCGAGTACACTCCTCATCCATCTCTTGGACATCTTTGCCTGTGAGCCTAGTGCCAGGGTGTTTGTCGTTACAATGACCTCGCACATTGGAGCCGAAGGTATCTGGCCTCTGCGGGTTCAGTGTTATCCGGCAGTCGATACATACTCCGGCCCAGAAGGCTGGGAAGTGCATGACAGAGATACCACCACGAGCTAACGCCGGATATTGTGCTGATTCACTAAGCGAAGGCTTGTAAGGAGTGCAGGTATAGGGACTTTGTGTCGTCAGAGGCAGCTCAACATCGAAGCAAGGAGTTGCCATCTAAGTCAAAGAGATTGACTAGCAGGCTGCGTCCAGTGGGGGGTCTTGTGTCCACGAGCTCGCCAAGAATCGGATGGTCAGGTTGACTTGGCTGGCCCTAATAAGTTAACATCAGGTTTAGCAGGGGTAACGGGGAACGCACATAAGTAAAGGGCGTAACTTTGGAACACACGGTGGTCAGTGGTCGGTGTCGAAGGCGGGCGACGAGGGCCTTAAGTCTGGGTTCGGGTTCGGGTGCGACGGTGCGCGGAGGGCGATGTAGGACGGCGACGAGGGTCGCGTCGAGTAGGGAGCACCGCGTTATTACGTGAACCAGCAAATACGCCCGTCAGGTTTGACGAAAAACATATGGAATTCTAGAACATTGCTCCTGGAAGCTTGTCACTGCGGAGATTAAGTTGATGTATTTTTGTTCATCGAGACGATCAACCCTGCGTTTGGTTCATGGATCCTCTCAACTCTTTCGTGGGATGAGTGATGAGGGACAAACACTATGGGACGATGGCGGTTCACGACGTGTATCGCAATACTCCCCTTGCCCTGCCCTGCTTTCCGCGTCTGCGCCGTCCATCTCGCTTCCGTCTCACTGCACCGCCGCTGCGAGGGTGCTGTGTCCACCCACATTCTCGAAATTCGACTGTTCCGATTTCCCGCGCACAGGTATTGTGTCTCGAACCCAGAATCTGGGATGGGGCCACGATGGATCGGGAGGTGTGGGACTGCTGCGCGTGACACCTGCGCTCGACTTCCGGTGCATCCTCGCCGCCGCTCTGCGTCGCCCCGCCCCGACACTGCCTCCTCGAGCCGAGCCCGCTTCCACGTCACCGCGCGCGCCATCGCAGGCTCTCCGTTCTTCACTGAAGTGCACGCCGCTGATTGAGATTTTTGCGAAAAACTTTGAATCAGAACTAGGAGTGATGAAGATAATTGTTCCGTAGATACGAGGGTATACAAATAGGATTATACAGCTGCTAAATAACTATTTGACGAATGAATTGGGGTTGATGTACATGGACTTTGGTTCTGGTTCTGCGGCAGTCAGTCGGGCGGGGATTTCTTCCTTGCAACATGCGTAGTGACCGAATCGGTCGAGGGGTTCTCGCACTCCGCCATCGTCCCCTCGAGAGAGTTATCCTGACGCGACGTCAGATACAATGTAAGATAGACCCAAGTGGCCGCAAAGGCACCACTCACCGGGGGTATGACAAACTCGACCGCCGAAACCTGACCGCCACGACTGTCGGGCACTTGGCCTAGATCAAGGGTGTTCCAATCGTTCCCGAGAATCTGATTTCGCATATGCTGGCGTAGGTTGAGACTGATAAAGTAAGCTACATAGTATGCGTAAAGTATACGAAGAACAGCACTCACGTCGCGAGCATGCTGTTCATGTAAACTGTATGGAGGATAATGAGCCCAGGGAGTCAATAAGTACATGTCCGCAATACGAACGTTTGCTGTTAGGGGTGAAGGATAGGAAGAACCAGAAGGTGTCCGGGTATGCAAGAAACTGGGGGAAAGGCTCAGTGATGTGGTTGAATATCCCCACCACAGACGGACACACCAAGATCATGGTGAATGCGGACGAGATGGCCGTGAGCATGCCGCGAATCATGGCGTTCATCATCAGTTTGTTCAAGACCTTGTTCGTTCTACCGCAGAGATCAGATAAAAAAAATGAGACGGAATGCATGATGGCGCACCTGGGTAACCCTTGTTTATTTGTGCGCAAAAAGGCACAGAGGTATCCCGTGATAGCGACGTCGCAAGCGAGGGATGCGGCAGTTTGGAGAGTTGTTATCGCCTGAATGTCTTGGTTTCGTATCATGGGAGGTCTGTTCAGACGTACCTTGGTTTGGTCGAGTTTGAGGTAAGACCGGATTTGGTACCTGGTTTAACTTTTAGCAGTCAGAAAAACGGAGCGGCAAAACAGCGTACGACACGATTGTCTGGGTTATTCCAGCGCCTACATCAGTGCTCAATAACGTTTCAGAGCGTTGATTGTGGACATACCAACTTGTACTACGGCCGGAATGACCTGTAGACAGAAGGTCAGTAACTGCGCAATTGCTTAACTCCGGGACGCACCACAACCACAATACATAGCCCCCGCGCAGAGCCCTCGTACACTCTACTCTCTCGTGTCACTAGAAGACAGTTCAACCTCGCAATGAAATTCCTTTAGTTGGATTTGATGTACTGACAGCGGTAGATTCGACTCGCGAAGTACCTATCGGACGGGCTTTTAGTTGCGGAGGGCACAGTGATATAGCGCAACATACATTTGAACCACAAAGCCGGTGATGTACTAAGTAGATCAATAAGCAGAAAATCAACCAATGGGAAGACGATAGCGCACGTTAGCCAGAAGCTGAAGCTGACACCCGTAAGGACCTAGTATGTTGCAGTACGAGGATTCACGGGCTCACCGAGTCGGACCTAGAGACTCTGAGGTGAACACACGCCGATATCATATTGAATATCACCAACCAGATTAATTCCTCTTGGATTTGGCCAAACCGTTGGACGAACCGGTAGTAAGTGGACCGGAAGAAAGACACGACTTGGATCGTTTCAAAAAACCTGGAAGAACGCGTCAGAAAGGACCAAAGCGGACACATCGTCCTACATTACTGCCGTAACCTAGTCGCCAAACATCAGCGGGATTGAACCGAGGGGTGGCCACAGAACGTACTGAGCCCCAGATTGTCCAGTCATCGTCCGGCGACCACTGGAAGTACAAAAAGGTCTGTAAGACCCCAATTCCAAAAAGGCTGGAGAATTGGCCGTTGAGTTGTAATTTGGAGCAACTCGAGTAAATGATCAACTCACACAACTTGTAGAAAGAGTGCGATCAGCCACGCCCCGTAGGTCGAATCCATGGATGGGACAGACATGGTTGTGGTATGCGCGAAACCCGTCGAGAAAATAAACGCCAGACGGTAAAAATGCGGAGGTTGACTGCAACCGGCATCACGTAGTAACCTTGATTTAGTGGCTTCTACTGGGAACTTTCCAAGATTGTTATTTACAGACCTACGGTTCCGGCATTCGACGCATCAAGCTTTCGAAGGCAGCAACATTTATTGTACATCGTCATAGCCTTGAAGTTGACCTTTCCTTATCTGTCGCCGCCGAGTTCAAAGTTTAGTCTCCTATCTGTTACCAGAGAACACCGTGACGATGTGGGGCGTCGGAGAGTGGGATGCGCGGCGGTGGAGAGCGCGAGGTCGGCACACACGTCTCGACATTGACACGCCGTCCACAGTGGTCAGATTTGTCCACACTAGGAACAATCATCGGTTCTGAGCAATCCCACGATCCGATGAGTTGGCTCGAACTTTCGACATGCACTGCACAAATGCCCCGCCTCCGCCAAATTTCTCTCATGTTTCTCGGCCGCCGGAATCTAATGCTGGTGGCGCCAATTGTGAACTTTGAAGCCTCGTTACGGCCCCGTTTAGGCCGCATCATCTGAAGATGTGCGAATCTTCTTTTTCCTTAGACTAAAAAGATCCAACGTAAAGTTCTAGGCCCAGAGGCAGATTTCTACCGGCCAATGCAATCGTGGGACACCAAAGCGTTTTGGTAATATCCAGGGATGCCTAAACATGGATCGACATAAATCCCTGAAGACGCTTCACCAATCTCCACAGATTTGATTTTCCAGAAGTCACCAGGTTCGCCAAAGAAATCTGCAGATTTCGCGATTGCTACTAGATCTCGGTGGCCCTCAGGACTGGCTCGGCATCAGTCTTTCTCCTCTGTTCAGCACCAACTCCACGCTCTCTACATGGCCTCACCACTCGACTCGACCTACGGCGTTTGGCTTGTCTCTCTTTTCCTTCAGACCATACTCTATGGCATCGGCGTCCTTCAGACCTGGATTTATTGTGCTTCTCGCCCGAAAGACCCCGGCTCTGTGAAGTGGACTGTGAGTAAAAGTATCCTCGATATCTTTCTGGGACTCACGTTCGCCAGGTTCTTGTGGTTTCGTGCGGCTTTGCGTTCCTTCGATTCATCGCCGTTTAAGACACCATCTACAGAATGCTAGAGACGATCCAAATCGTGTTCTTCTTTCATTCCTCGTATATTCGGTTCGTCGAGCGCTTCGGGGAGCTCCAACTTGATCTTGTCTGGTGAGCAATAATCCTGGCTTTCAATGCCGTGTGGACTTACGAGCCCGTTATCAGGGCCGATCCGGTATGAACCGGTGCGCTCCACTGTCGTTGACGCTAACAATATCTTGCATTCGTAGCTGCAACTCCTTGCCGCCGTATGTTGTCACCATTATTATGGGCACGTCCCTGCTCATCGCATTCACAGTATCTTTCCGCTTTCGTTGTTCAGATGTAATGTGTCCTGCCCATGTATCGATCGCACTTGCTCATTCATCCTAGATATTTTGCGACCCGAATCCATCAACGTGAACGAATTCTTTTCTCGACGTTTCCATATTGAAGCCTTGTCTTAGTCACCAAAGCGCGGACGAAATTCAGCCTCTCCGCTTTCAGCATATACGCAATCGTATGTTTTATGCGCCAATTTATTTCTCGATCGAGCTTATTTCTTCCTGCGTCGACAGCTTCTGTTGGCTGTCGTGCAGATTGGTATGCTACTTTTTTTCATTCAAGGCGTCGCCAACGTCTATGCTTCTCAGTCGCCGGTATCATTCAGACGATCTGGTCGTAAGTAACTCTCTTCCCTTTTGGTTTCGGTACTGACCCAAATATTTTTCAGGTACGAGTTGCGATCTTTCCTCAAACTCGATGACACGAAGGTGTGAAAAATGAACTCCTCAACTTTCTCTCCTCCTAATAACTTGTTATCAGGGTAGTAATACCCTCCAATCTGCCGCTTCCCTTGCCTGCGACCTCCTCATCACCACCTATCTCTGCCTATTCCTCAACACTCAGAAGGGCGAAATGATGAAGTAAGTCCAGTCAGTTATCTTTGCGCCAAAAGACGGCTCTCATGTTGTCGGGCGGCAGAACCAATACGATGATGGACATGCTTATCCGCGACGCCATCAATCGCGGCGTGCTGACCGCGCTATCTTCCGTTGTGAACATGGTTTTGGTACGGTCCATAAATGTCGCTACCTTGTCTATATACTCATGGATTGTTCGCAGTTTCTGGCGCTCCCTAACACGTTCTGGTTTTTCCTCGGACTCGCCCCAAGCAGTAAATGTTAGTACTACATCCGCCAGTCGCATGTTCCGGTCTAATTCTGCTTGACAGTGTACATGAATGGCCTACTCACTACGTAAGTCCTTGTGTCCACTGCTCCACTAGACGCTCACCCATTCACAGGCTCAATACACGCCAGCACCTTCGGGACAAGCTCTCTGCCAGCGACAAAGGCTGGAATTCAATCCCGATGGCGACGATAACGAGTGGCGATATCCCCAAGAAAATGCAAGGGCGGGCACCCATCGCTGCGGTCGACTTCGAAATGGCTTCTGTAGGGCAATCTTCAGTTGTGGCCATCGCCATCTGAACCTAAGACATGAACGGAAAAAGAGAAGGCCTTCTCGTGTGTGCGTAATCCGGCAGCAGACAACGCTTTGCGGCCGGGCAGCATTCCTACATACCTTCGTTCCCTATTCCGCATTCCTTGAACTAGTATATCCATAGCCAACCCGTAATTTGTTGTTGAAATGAAACTTCTCACATTCTTTTTAGTATGTAGTCAGTCGTATACCGCACAATTTAATATCTCGTTGACGTTATACTTGGTTACGGGCCGTGTGGGCAGTGGTCACTACACGGTCGCGTTATGCTAAATAACGAATTACTGCAATCGGGTCCAGGACTGTGGTATGCGTCGGACTATTTCTGAACTTCACCTTAGGCTCTTTACTGGAACAGCAAGGCCGGGATCTTGCCATGTTTCTGGACGGTTTAATTACAGAACTATCGATCCCCCAGACTGGCGGCATCGGGCTCATTGGCTGGTCCATGGGTACTTACCCTATTCCTTCTGTTTTTAATGCCATGCATAGAGACCCTGCCCACGGCCATCCAAGAGCGACTACGTGCGTGGGTTCACAATGTGGTCATCTTGCGTGCGTCCAAGTTCGCCTCCGCCTACCGCTATTTGTTTCTCAGCCTCCATGGAGAGCCCCCTTCACTCGCCCTCGGCCTTCCCAGCCCCTCTGGCCAGCTCATCCCACACACCGACCCGGCATTCGCGAAGTGGGTCTCCAGCTACTTCCTCAACGGCGACGGCAATCTCTCTATCCACAACATCGACCACTTGACGTACAACGACATCGACCCAGCGTTGAGGCCGGAAGTCCTGTTCGCCATGACATCCTAGCAAACGGAAGTCTGATACTGGTATGATGCTGCGTGTTCTGCTCAAAGCTTAGCGCCTAATCTTCTCACTGCGGTTCTTCTCTTTCACGGTGGCAGTTTGGATCGAAGTACTTGATCTCCTTGCCTCACTGCTGTCCGTCTGGCTGGTTGGTTAACTATCCAGCGGGAACGCTCTGTCTCTGCGCGGAAGAAAACATCGGAGACTTGCCGTGTTCATACTAGGGATCGGCACCGTATCCGTATCATACGGTGGTACGTACGTACGGTACGGGAATTCCTCCGTACCGTGAGCCATCTGATAGGATATGGGACAACCCGTACGTATACGGTACGGACCCGTATTTCTCCGTACCGTATGACCCGTATACGGCCGTATACGGATGGTACGGTCCGATCATCGGCTTAGTTGCATCATGCGACAAAATTAAAACCACAAGTAGCATCGGCCCGTACGGCAAACTCATCTTGACACGTAGTCGCCGCCATGCCTGAAAGCCACCACCTATTGATTTCACTTGGCCCTGCAAAACCAAGCGTAAAATGAAGGCGTGGGGGGAACATAATGTTACTGTGGTGATAAAACCTCCGTGCAAACCTCGTCGGCCCATCAGCGCATCCACACAGTGTTTCACCCACGCAGACATTGCCTGGGCATCCAGAACCCAGAAACCATGGTGTGCTCATAAGCGACCGGGCGGCGGACATTCTTTTTCTTTTTCTATCTTTCCGGTTCCCCTTGTACCTTCCCTGGTAGACAGACACTACAAATCGCTATAAATCGCTGTTTTGTGCCTCGTACACTGTTTAACTTCCATTCGTATTCGATTCCACGCATTGCCAATGTACCGTACCCCTACACCGAGGAGGATTTAATTATGATTCGACTGTTAGCCTATCAGCTTTCTGTCCTTCCCAAGCTACTCACAGATAATTTTACGAGATGAACGTTGTGTCACGGGTTTGCAGTTTAAGAAGAACGCGCCATCTCATGTCGCGATCACGTGGGCGCGACTTGAAAGCCCGATTGCCAATCAACACTTGGTTCTTTCCATGCCACTTTGCGCCACAAGAAACAGATAAACAAACCGCCACTCTTGGACCTTAGCTTCTTCCACTTCCACATCGCGAATTCCGCGATTTCTCTCCTCTCCCTTGAACCCTCTCAAACAAATCAGCTGCTTGCGACGTGCCACAGGACCAGAAATCTTCGCTAAAATTCCAAAAGCTCCGTCCATCCAATGTCATCGCACAGAAATTGGGCCAAGGAGAACATCCAAAGTATCGCACCTGACGCGATGCCTCGCACTGATGTTCGCCTAGCCGAGCACACGAAAAGCTGGAAGAGTATCGGGCGGTTAGTCATTATCCATCCAGCTGTATTCGACTTCTCATGCCACCCAGTGCGCCACCGACCAGGCTCTGTAAAACGACTTGCTGCAGTTTCGCTTTCCGCCCAAGTCGGGCCAAACCGACGTGAACCTAACGCTTGAATTGGCACCGCCAAGTTACACGCAGGAGAAACGGTGGAGTGTAACGGGGGAGATGTATCCTCCCAACCAGATGTGTATTCAAATCTGCTTCTGCATCAAATGATTTCTGAACTTTGGATTCCGGTAGCTCCTCAATACCATGCCTTGCATAAATCGTGCCGTCGCATCGGAAGGAAATAAATGAGGCACTGGATAAGGTTGACATCATCGAGCTCGAATAGCGACTTACCGTACCATCCGTATGTCCGTAATACGGCCGTATATGACCCGTACCGTACCGTGAAGCTCAATGACCAACCGTATTTGGCCGTACGTACTGGTACCGTATCCCGTATGGTCCGTATATTGCCCCGTACCGTATGCGGTACGTACGGCGCCGATCCCTAGTTCATACTAACTTCGGATTCTGTGCTGGTTTGGAACACTGCTTCAAACTCTGTCTCTGGCTGTTACTGCTATCCTCGTTACGTTGTTTGTTCCCTCTCAGTGCCTCCTTGCTTACTCCGTGGTCACTGCCTCCTAAAATGTCCGTTCGCCCGTCGTTCTGCGTCGTTGCTCGGCTGTGGTCGGTCTACTTCGAACTTCTCCATATCACTTGATGTAAAGATAGAAGGTATATTGGAGACCTAGAATCATCGTGAGTATGATAAATAATCAAGAAGTGGTAGGATCTCTCAGGGTGTTGAACCGTGATGAGATATCAGTCTCGTAAAACCGTGCTTAATCATCGATATTCATAGGGTCGTTCCTAGAACCGGACCCACGTGCTGGAATGAGCTCATGAGCAGCTCCCCGGAATTGACCTGAAAAGAACTCACAAGCTTGAGGAACCTTCTTGATTGACAGGATCACTGACCAGAGGGTGAGCTGGACAGCCTGAGCATAGGCAAAATGAGAACAAAAGACTGACCAGGATCGTCGTTGCTGGAGTCCAGCTCCACGGTTTTCACTCGTCCACAAGCTTTAGGAACCTTGTTGCTTGCCAGGATCACTGGCCAGGAGGTGAGCTAGACAGCCTGAGTGTAGACAAAATGAAGACAAAGGACTGACCAGGCTCGTCATCACTGGAGACCAGCTCCATGATTTTCCCTTGTCCACGAGCTTTAGGGACCATTTTGCTTGACAAGATTACTGGCCAGAAGGTGAGCTGGACATGGTGTATGCAAAATGAAGACAAAAGACTAACCAGGCTCGTCGTCACTGGAATCCGGCTATATGAATTTCACTTGTCCCTCTGCGGAGGACGGGCTAGAGGTGCTCGACACTATACGTTTGAGAATAGGAGGATAAACAGCGACATTTTGGATGAACAGATTTTACGTAGTGCTGGCCAAAAATATGATACGAAAAAATTAATTTTGAATATATCCAAATATGCATGGATACGATACGGCCTGGCAGGCTCCCGTTGAATATGAATATGCCAGAATATGAATACGATAAAATATGAATATATTATGATACACACTCGAGCATATTCAAATATATTTGAATACAAAAAGTTGTTGGTTTTGCCGCTATGACTGTCACCCGGCACAAAGCGGAACAGCATAATTCACTAGCCGTCCTATCAAAGTGATACATATGCCGAGGGCAACTACCCCAGGCACAAAATCTGCCACCTGCCAGATATCTCCGCCTCCATTGACGGCATCAAAATTCAGTGATGTTGACATGAAACTTCTTGTCCACAAAATTTTCATTCCCAAGCACATTCAGCTTCGAAATATCCAAAGAAAGCTCACTATAACATGTATTGGGATATCCAGAACAATGTTCAGCACGGTTGGGTGGGTCTTCATTGCCCAAAGTTGAGTGGCGGAATATATTTGAATATATTCATATTATATCATATTATATCGTATTCGGGTGAATATGATACAAATATGAATATGATACGCCAAATTCATATTCATATCATATTTTGGCCAGCACTAATTTTACGTACGGAAAGGCGGTGCCATTGTACGCTCGGCAGGTTTGGAGGGATGGCAATTATTTGCAGAGGCAGTTGGTGGCCCCACCTGTGTTTTTGCCTTGTGCTTGGCCGCGGTTTGCTCCCGTAGAAATGCTTTGAATTTCTTGCGCAGTATGGGGAGCTCCGAGGGAGGCGGCTGCCATATGGTTCCTGCTCTAGAGCATCGCCGAGGACACTATAAAAAGTGATGAGTAGCTCCTGACTCAAAAGGCGAGACTCACATAAAGCTTGTGCTCCAAGACCCGGTTTGGGTGGGCCGTACCGCCTCTGGCTCTCACGCCGAAATACGGAGTGAAGGCATGAGCTTGGCGGTCGGAGGGAAAACCTTGGCGAACAGGATCCAGAGGGCACTCCCATAAATCTGCAGGGATTGTGATGTTTGTATGCCCCCACTGCTGTAGCAGAGAGAGGGACATGAAAGCAGTCGAGAAGGAGACAAAACTGCACGTGACGTACGTGATGAGATGAGTTTAAAAGTTGATGCGAGACCGTCAACCTTGCACAGAGATTAACTAGGTGGATCCCGATCCAGTGCGTTTGGACGCTTGATCAGTTTTAATCGGTCTCTCGACCGATTTGCCATCACCCTTGAATTCTAGAACATCACAATCAACCTTGGGAGATTAGATGGCCCTGATTCCCACGTGTTTGGTCCGCACTCTTCCTGCCACCAGTCTTGTCCACCATGGATCCTCTCAAAGGTGGTATCATGGAGTTACCGGATGGGATATGTCTGTGGGTTGCCCATGGTGAAGATCTGATGGTCACACATAAGCGCTGGAAGTCCGAGATATCTGGGAAACACCGATGACCACCCAAAAAATGCCCTGTCTGTAGGGAGAATCAGGTAAGCACTCTCACACTGAACTGTCTACAGGTAGGTGTCCATTTTTCTTTGTGATCCCGGACTGAGCAATATAGTAGAGCCTAATACTTTGGAGGTAGTTGCCACTATATGCTTGCTCCTCGACGACTTCTGAACATCTATTAGGACACACAAAATACAGACCAGGATGAGGCTGGCCCAAATCTTTATCTTAGACTCAGCAATGCAGCACAGCCTAATGCCATGGAGGTAGTCAACATTGCATTCTTAATTTCCGCTCTCTGTCGACTTCTGAACATCTATTAGGACCCACAAGATGCTGACCAGTACGAGGCTGGCCCAAATGCAGATATGGAAGCGACCCCCTTGCACCTCGAGCAGAGCGACCCTGGCATCCTTGTCCCCTTCACCCAACTCAACCCGTACATTTTGGCACTGCTCCGGAATGTGCCGGTGCATGTCATGCAATTACTATGCTGGTGTAGTGTGTTGACTTTGACCGCTGACGTAGCCTCCCTCGGTTGAACAACACGACATCATCGATGGCATGTCGCCTTCTTCGGCTGAGCACAACACCACCGATGATCACATTTCATGCGGAGACTACATTGAAGCAGTGAGTGATTCCCAGTGAGTAAGGCGTCGAGCCGGATCGAGCGAGAAAGAGCGAGAGCGAGATCCATCAAATTTGATCGAGCCGTATCAAGCCGCATCAAGCAAAAACATACATTGAATAATTTCCTTCCCTCCCCCTCGATATCCCTCGTTCAATATATTTCAAAATGTTCCATCTCGCGAGTCTATTTGATCTTGATCAGCAGATCTGTAAAGTCTTTGACGCCGCAACACTCTACGCCACTGGCATGTCTGTGTGGGCTCCTCCTCCGGGACTCGTTCCTGCATCTACGCCAGCTCCCACACCGGTCTGTGGCCCAAAGGAACCTAAGATGACCGCAACAAACAGTTTGACGGCATGGTGCGTACTACTATGCCTTTCCTCGGTTCCATGCTTGACGATATTCCAGCAATCTGTGTACCATCGAGTGGATCAACAAGCATCACAGCAGTCGCCCCGCTTTTACTGCCTACTGGAACAGTATTATCGGCACTGCCAAAGAGCAGGTACGAGAGTCATCTTTCTCCCTTTCCGAAGCTGACTGAATTGGTGGTAGCACTGGAATAACGCATCTTTGACAGCAAAGGCCAACGCGAAGGCAAATGTATGTCCTTTTACCTGCCAAGTAATTTGTGTTTCCGAGTCGCTGACTGCCATTTCCAGCTCGCCATGGCGACAGCTTGACACGCGACATGGGAGATGATGGAGATTGGTTTACTCTCAGACTACCGGGTGTTCTGAAGGTATTACGAGGGTTTTTAGGTGGCGGGGATCGGGGCAGCGTAGTCTAGTAGTTTGCCATTTATGGTAATTTCTGTGAATATAGGTGCCTCGTTGTGCCTCGAAGACGCTGGATAGCATGAATAGTGAAAATAATGATGTATACACAATTCACTCGACGTCCCTCGACCCCGCTCAATGTCCCATCAAATTTATCGAGGGAAATTGATATATGCTCGAGTTTATCGAGCGAGATCGAGCCACTCGCTCTCGCTCTTTCTCGCTCAATTTGGCTCAATGCCTTTCTCACTGGGAGTGATTCCTTGTAGTTTTGCTGCTCGGTGCTTATCCCAGGCAAGATCCCAGGCCTGGACCATACAACCAGGTCGCCTTTACCAGAGGTGATACAGGATTCAGAGGTAGGTAGTTTTTTTCCCTTGCACCCCATGCTGCTCAGCCAGCATCAGGAAGAGGAAGGGAGTGCACCACCATGCCCAGAGCCAGACTGTTTCGACCGGTTTACGGCGAAGCATTTGCGTTCGCGAGCCCATAAACACCAAATCACGTATCCGTTCAAGAGCCATGATAAAAACTGGTGTACAGCGAGTGCCACCCGGCACAAAGATTTATTGTATCATTGCAATGCTGTAGGCTGCGATGAAATATTCTGAGCTGAACACGAAGCCCAGACACACCTCCAGTTGTTGCCCATGAAGGGGCATGGGCACAGGTTTATCCATCCAGACCAGTGAGTGCGCCTTTGACGGAAGGTTGTATTCCAGGAGGGGTGTATGTACATTTAATTCTTGAGCCCTACGGACAGCATATATACTGGTCCAAATAAACCAATGCTATAGTTGAGATTCAGCTTTTTCTTGACTGCGCTGATATTTCCATTGCACCAGTACCGCCCTTCGGATCAGGCAATCTGTGCCTACTACGCCGCAAGCGATATAATATCTCCTGGTTTACACTGCTGAACTACTGTGAACGTGTTACGAGGATACTCGGGACCTTGAAGAGCGGAGAGCGGAGTTACGTACCGTTTGCTTACTTGTACTTCAAATTTCTCAGGGATCCTGCAGTTGATAACTCAGCTCAAGCTCCTCTGCCTCTCTGTACGTCTCATCATATCCTTCCCCACTAGAAGTTCACTCCTTTGCAGCAACGCCAACGCTCGCCTATATCCCAACCCCATGGTGACGGCAGGAGAGCAGCGTGTCCCATAGGTTGCTATCTCCCTGTTCTGCTCCAGCCCAAGGTACACTATCCAGGCCCAGATAAAACCTTACTGGCATCTTCTGGTGCAGCAGCTCCCTGGTTTCTTTGCCCCTCCTCCAGTTCCGCATTCTACATCCTGCATCCTGTGATATCACTTGCCACAGCAATCCTGGACCCTACTTCTCTCCTTGTCTAGCCAGTGGATCTGCCTCCATACACCCTAAAAAATGGTAGGGAGAAATTCTAACAACCCTCAACATGTATTTTGACTTACTAGGTCAGAAAATTGGGGAAAATCGCGTTCTGGATGGGAACACGTGATCAGAGCACTCTGAAACCACGCCCGATGCATTCCTGTGCCCGTAAAATGCTCGGAAAAAATTGTTATCCCCACTCGACACGTATCTTGACTTTTGAGGAAAATAAATAGGCGATACAATCAAGGAAAATAGCGAACAGGATGCGAATGCGTGTTCTGGGACGTCTGTAAACACGTCCAATTGACTCCCACGCCTAGAAAACGGTAGGGAAAAATTTTCAACGGCCCTCAATGCGTATTTTGACCTACCAGGAAAATAAATAGGCAACAAAATTGGGGAAAATCGCGGTCTGGATGTGAACAGGTATTTTGGGAGGTCTGAAAACACATCCAATGGATTCCTGCGCCTAGAAAATGGTAGGCAAAAATTTCCAACAACCCTCAACGTGTATTTTGACTTACCAGGAAAATAAATAGACGATAAAATCGGGGAAAATGGCGAACAGGATGCGAACGTGTGGTCCGGGAGCTCTGGAAATGTGGCCCCTGGACGTCTATGGCCTAAAAATGATAGGAAAAATTTCCAACGACCCCCAGGAAAATAAATAAATAGGCAATAAAATCGAGAAAAATAGCGAACTCAACAATTCTTGATGTCTCGTAGTCGCGTAGTGTTTTCGTCCTGCTTGTGGAGTATTTATAGATTTATCTCTTCAAAAATTCGCAAAATACTATAGAACAATGTAGAACAATGACACATGTTCTTCATGGGTTCACTGCGGTTATACATCTTTCTTCTTCCCTTCCTCAATCCCTTCAATTGAATGTTTCAATTTTGCAATGGCTCTGTTTTTGCGGGGTCTTGCATTCTGTCGTGCTTCTTTATTTATTTTTTCCTGCTTCAAGTCCTCGTCCCGTCTTGCAACAGGCTGGGGCCCAAGACATACGACGCACAGATAGGGTTGGGCACGGGTTAACCCGCGGGTTTTCACGGGTACAACTTGCTAGCTTTGTAGAGCCAGTAATTCTGACCATGGCAAAAAAAAATTCAAGCCAAATGGTGCAGAAATGAGCTAGTTATGCCTCTATCAAATCTCAAGGCATATCTGGTAGCCCCTGTGTCCATAATTGGCTATTTGTGTGACGGGTCCGTCACGGGTTGTCACACGGGTTCGATTTTCAGTATTCTGGCTTCAGAGGTGTAACCAGCGGGTTTATTTGGACCAGACTTGGTTCAGAAGGTAGCTAGCACTTCCATCTTCCTTTATATTCAAGTATCTTAGCCAACACTAAAAAATTACTTATGCTATATTGCCATCAGTCCAATTTGATGAAAAACCCGTGCCCAACCCTACGCACAGACATGGAGTGTCCTCCGTCCAGAATCCCCGACCATAGCTAACGGTAATCTCCTCTCCCCTGGGGATGATTTTGTTGTTTGTTTGTACAGTCACTATGTGGCCATTGCCATGTTGCGCAAAGTCGAACTATGACAATCTACAACATGAAATAACCGCAATAAAACTCACTCACCCATGCATTGGGGATACAGCAGTGGTTGACAAGTCGAATGGGTCAAAAAAGGACCCTTTTCACACCATCCAGGTCCTGCATGACGGACAAGTCAGAGTGACTCGCACCGTCAGCTGGGTCGCTTGACAACAGTCCTGTCAGTTCGTGGATGACTGTCTGCAGTGGCAGGTCCCCTTTGGCAATAATGGCAAACTGATGGGGTCCAACACCAGCAATAGACACCATGCCCATAGATACCACTGACCAGCCCTCAAACAGTGCGGTGTATGTGCCTACAAACCTGGAATCGTCTCAGCCACCATCAAAACGGAATGAGCTACTGGTAAATCCTACCACTTGGTTACCTCAACATAGGCGCGGCCGACTCCAATCTCACTGTTCATCCATGCTTCCTGCACCTCAACAAAGGTTGAGCATCCTGCTGCATGCTGAGGGCTGTTTGGTTGGCTCAAAACCAGCTGCGTTTAGCGACATTGAATGCGGATTGAAAACTATTTGCATTCTGTTCGCTCATTCAGGATGTGCTGCTGCTGAGCTGGCTAGGTTGGTACCGTTGCAAACTATAATGGCGCCCTTTAGCGTTTTGCTGGGCAAACAAAACCCTGACCACCGCATCGTCAGTGCAGAGGCCAACCTGCAGCCAGACTGACTGGGTTGCTTGCAGCTTCCCCCATGCTACGTGAATCGGTTTGTTTACCGGCGCCAGCAGCATTATCATCGACATCGGAGCAGAAGCGTAAGATGCTGATGTCAATGTTTGTACATTGTTTACTTTGTTCTTTGATCATGACCATCACCATCACCGCGTCCTTGTTAGCCATCCTGCCCACGTGCACACCCTGTCTGCACCTTAAGTAGCAAGGATGGGTCATCCGGTCCCGGCGATGATCTTCAGCCACGTCACTGCCTATACAACTGCCACGCACATGTGTCGCACTGATTGATGTGCTCAGGACCTATGTTAGAAACATGAACTAATCAACCACTTGTTGGTTACACAGTGTAGAAACAGTGCTATGACTGCCAGAAACAGCCGATGAACCATCCAAGCAATCTTAGATGCACGTTTCCAAGATCCCAACGAGTTACAGCCCCTAGTACAGGGCCTTGTAAAGGTTGTAGGAGGAGGTTTCAGATCTCAGAAACTGAGATTGGAGCAAGGTGCAAGTAATACATGTTTCAAGACACATGGAAACGGAGTTTCCAGGCAAGGTTTAGATACAAGGCTTCTCAGCAGATATGTAGAGGACGTTATAAAGTCCCAACTAGTTTATAGTCCAGTGGACTCAAATGATTGTGATTCCAGAGTTTTCCCTGAAGATACTTTCCAGAACCCGCACTCAGCAATGTTTCCAGAGCTTTCCCTTGAAGGTACTTTCTAGACCCCGCATACAGATACGTTTCCAGAGCTTTCCCCGAAGGTACTTGTCAGACCCTGCACCAGATACGTTTCCAGAGCTTTCCCTGAAGGTACTTTCCAGACCCCGCACTCAGATGTGTTTCCAGAGCTTTCTCAAACCAGAACCCCACTTCCACACAAGTTTATAGTCAAGTAGACTCAAAGTTTATAGCTGGATAGACTCAAAGTTTCCCAGTCCCTTTAACCGAATTCAAAAGAGTCCAACCGAATCCAACACAGTCAATAGAGTCTAACAATTCCAGGCCAAAGGCCCAAGTGTGTTTCCAGAATGATATATGATTCAGAAACAAAGAAGATCTCAATACAATGCTACTCTATAAGAGTGCGCTCGATTGAGGGTCACAGATCTACATCCAGGCACAAGCTTACTGCATGGTGGAACAACAATACTGCCCAGATCACACCCTGGCAGGTGGATACTGGTCAGATTGTGCCCAAGCGTAGACAGAAATGGCTGCTAGCAGTGGGGGGATCCTGTGTCTCTTGTCGAAACGCCTCCAGATACTTATACAGATGTCAAGACCACACTTACAAATCCAAAACACAATCCCAATGAGTCAATTGTCCATTTATCCGTCTCTTTAACTGTGTTTCCGTCGGTTGTTCTTCCCAGAATAGCCTCCCATTGGTTCCCAAGTGCGAGCACACCATGTTCCCTTGACAATAGCCTGTTTGCGCTGCAGCCATTTGAGCCATCAGATGGCTGTTTTGCATTGCGCAAACTGATGGCTAATGGCCGATGAATGGCTGGACAAGGGATTTAATTTCAGCTTCTTCTGTGATAGAATGATGGTTAATTACAGTATAAATGTATCTGAACCCAGCGCACTGAGTGCTCACTGCATGACAACCCGAATTCTGGCCAAATTCAGCAATCTTGGATTAAATTGGGGACATTGACCTTACCACCTGACCATTCCAATGTATATGGTGCTGAAGACTTGGAAGGAGCTCAATGAACTCAAAAATCAAGGTAGATGTCGAAGCCATTGGAGCCATCAGCCATCAGTTTGCGCAACGCAAAACAGCCATCTGATGGCTCAAATGGCTGCAGCGCAAACACTCTAATTACACAGCAGAAACTCGTCAGCAGCACCCCTGCATTACTCAGAGGGTGCGCAGATCACCGATAGATCGGCACTGCACTTGCTCGGCATGTTTCTGCCTTCTGCTCAACTCTCCCCTCCGTTTCCAATGCAGAACTTGATAGTACTCCTTTGTAGCTTTCAGGAGATACCCGTTTCTGAGGAACTTCCTAGAAAGGGTTCTTGGAAAAGAGCCTGTGAACGTTTCTGGAGTTGTGATCCAGGCCTTCAAATAGCCGATAACCTGTTTCGGTTCATCCGCATTTGATAGAAACCGGCAACCCCAGTACCCGACTCCCACTCATGACCTAACACGACCTCTAGGCATCTCAAAACAACACAATACATTGCCCAACTCCCATTCCTTTGACCCGTTTCCATGTTTCTAAGTGGATTGTGGAAACAAGTCAAACAAAGTTCCTTGACTTGTTACTTGGCTGCACATTTCCCTTGCAGTTTTCAGGGTGAGACTTGCCAATGGACATTCTAATTCCTTAGAGTGTCCACTTGTTTCTCTGTGGTTCACCTGACAGCTACCAGGAACCAGTACTGTCATATAGAAACAACAGTTTCAGTAATAAGTCTGATCAGAAACACGCAAAATGACGTGTATCTAACTATGGCCCATTTACTGGCTCATCAGTGCCCTACTCCTAACCCGTGCTGCAGCATAGTGTGTGGCGCCGCTTGCTGCTCTCGACCATCTACAGCACCAGAGCACCGCACACAAGACACCACACGACTACACACTCGTCCCACACCGTGCCAAATGTTCTGCATGGCTGCAACGTCATGTCCCTGACGCCTAACCACAATCACATGCTCCACACCACGCGGCCACAAATCATAGCCCGCCCAAAATGTGCGACTCTCGCGTTCCTTGCTGCCTACATCACCTCCATCCCCTCTGCCCACCGCAACCATCTCCAGCGCAATCACTCCTCGCTGGTCGAAGCCCACACCCACACCTGAGGTCCACCACAACCCATGATGCTCGCCACCCACTGCATGCGCAGTGCCAGCGTCGGCCCTCCATCATCGCTGGTGCTGCCTTAATCAGCTTCGAACGTGCGACAAGCATCTTCGCACTACTTCCACCGCCGCTGCTCGACATGCGCACTTGGACACATCTCCAACACGATGCCTACCCCCACCAATGTCCACAGCATGGTTGCCCATGGCACCTTGGTTGCCTCACCGCACACTGCGACCCAGCTCAACTACCATTGATGCAGGAGTGCTCCCACAGGCCCAATTATAAAAGCTTTTTTCAATGAAAAATATGAGGTTCCACAAATGAGGTTGAGAACAACAATTTACAAGCATGAGGTATGAGGTTTTTGTGCTATTCCAGGTTGAGGTTGAGGATGAGGGGTAGGTTGAGTACAAGTTTTCATAGGACAAGCAAATAGCTTTAAGGTTGAGTACGAGACACGAGGTTGTGGGGTGTAGGTTGAGTATGAGTTTTCATAGGATAAACAAATAACTCTAAGGTTTAGTACGAGACACGAGGTTGTATGCGGTGGTTTAGAACGAGGGTTGAGGTTGAGGGCAAGACTTGAGAGCTGAGGAAAACAGTCAAGTTTTGATCATCATTCTACCAATGAGTTGATCAATTGCTAACCTTAGCTGTGACACTGTGACACAGCAATTAAATTAGAAAATTGATAAGTAATTTGAGGTCTATTTTCTGGCTTTCTTCACAGTTCTGGTGAGTAATTGCTGCATATACTAGCTGGATAACAACTGGTATTGGTTTCCAATGCTCTTCCAATGTTTTTAGTCCACACAACTGGGTGGCCACTAGTATTTTTATCACACAAAAAAAAAAAAGGGCCCTAATTATTGGTAAAACTTGAAGCAGCTACATTAGGTAAATGCTGATGGTCAACTGCAACTAAAATACTTGATTACTAGACCACTGCCAAGAAATAGAATTCACACAGATAGAAATAACTGTGGAAGGCATTTGACATTAATTTCCAATCAAAGGACTTTCCCCCTGAGAAGAGAAACAATATTTACCTGTCAGAATGTGTGCAAGTGGAGAAACTGATTTACTACCAATTCTGTTCTCCAGCAATTGATGGAAATATCACATGGTTCACAGAAAGTATTTTGCATTTTGTGGGCCACCTGGAACACTGATTGGAAAATGGTATAGGTGACTCTTGTAGCCCTTGATGAGCTCTACATTCTGAGCATAACTTTCCCATTTGGGACACAATCACCTATCACCCAAAAAGGAAATTCCCTCCATCAGCCCTTCTTTCGCTCATAATTCAACCATTTTTGGTGATCTAACCATATAGGGATGTTATTCTAAGCTCTTTGAATTTGATCAGGCCAACTCAGAGCCTATTATAGTACAATAATATGGTGAAAAAAGCGAATTTGATAAATTGTATTCCTAGCCATATGTCAGTACAGAGCAGATTCCGGATTCTGAGATAACAAGGGTGACTGAAGCATGAAGAGTTCCAACAAATAAGTCTGGAGTTTAGACTAGAATAGTAAGTGTTAAAAAGTAGCTACAGCTTATATACTTAAGTCCATAGGGGTTGTAACTAAGGTACAGTGTCAGATGTCCAAGGACAACAGACAAGATAAATGCAAGGTAAATAGAGGCTTTGTGCTGAGCCACCAGAAGCCACCAGGTGGCTCTGAGCTGGCTCATCAGGCATGCAGTCATGGTGGCTAAAATAACACAACAATCATATTTTTAGCCACCAGTGGAGTTACTGGATGATGTTGTGGCTGGCGTAGCCACCAGACACTGCATGCCAAAATAGCCACTGGATGGCTCTGGGTGGCTTGGTGCAAAGCTTATGAAGGGGTATATGAGTGTAGAGGAGTCAATCAGTAACCCAATGGTCATGGAACTGATTGAAACCATTTGGGATGGTGCAGCAATATAAATAATTCCTGACTGTATTAATTTTTTCCCCTGGCACTATGAGAAATATTCATCATAAATTTCAACACTTTTATGTTGAACTTCATGATGTTTCATCACAACAGCTATTCTGAATTTCAATGTACATTTCATGACCTATATTCTGCAGTTTTCTATCTTGGAGCCTGGTTGGTCTACTTACCATTCATCATGAAAAATTGTGTTGAAAAAGGCCGTGGATTTGCTCCAAGATTTGGCCAAGCTTCCCCAAAAGTGTGATGTCGTTACTCCACTGGTTTGATATATGAACCCACATCACTCCACAGCACCTCCCATACTCTCTTGGATTTAAACTACCACCTAAGGTTGTCCTTACAGTCATGATGTTTCATTGTAAATACACAATAAACCAGGCTGCTCAAGTTATGGAAGGCATGTCAGTGTAAGGGCAACCTTAAGCTTGGTGCAGGGCATGGAAACTAGCAGGGGAATCTGAAGTATAAATATAGGTACTAGAATACAGGAGCGGAAACACTATGCACCTAGCAGGGAATCCGAAGAGAAGAAAGGATGAGGATTCCCATGCTAGGCAAAACCTTGTATACAGTTCAGTAACTCCCCAGTTGCATGTGTCCATAGGTATCTACAATGATCCCAGGCCTGATCACATAGCATGTGCCAGCAGGAGCAGACAGATGTCCTGGATGGTTCCGTGGATGGGGCAGACGGAAAAGGGGCTGGAGCAGCAGACACGGAAGTGGCCGGAGGGGGGGGGTTCTCCTGACAGTCAGTGTAAAATATACACAGGGAATAGGAAGAGACAGTGTAGATGGCTCAGATTGAGCTTTATTTCAAGTGTTGTGGTGAAGTTCTGGCCAGATGGTTTTTTGAACCATAACCACTATATGGAACCAAAGTTGTTCTCAAACCCATATCCTCAGAAACAGCATTCAGCCAAAACCTGATCAAAACACTTCAAAATTTCACACTCAGTGGTCCCCTTGGCGCCCAATTCACAAAATAACCAAAAGTTTCAGACTGTCAGTTGACATATTCGAGTTTATGCTGATTACCCTGGTTCCTGGCTGAGAGCTTTTTATGTGTCCTGGGACTCCTAGAATATCTACTAGGAGCCTTAAGCAGAGTCTCCACCATCCTGGGGCATGCTGAATAGGGCCAACAATAATATAACATATGATCACCTCAAATCATGGGGTATGCGTTGATCTTGACATAAATTGCCCGCTTTCCTAATATAAATAATCAGGGCCCAATTTCTTTTTTTGTGTGTGATAAAAAATACTAGTGGCCACCCAGTTATATGGATTAAATACATTGGAAGAGCATTGGAAACCAATACCAGTTGTTATCCAGCTAGTATATGCAGCAATTACTCACCAGAACTGTGAAGAAAGCTAGAAAATAGACCTCAAAGTACTTATCAATTTTCTAATTTAATTGGTGTGTCACAGTATCACAGCTAAGGTTAGCAATTGATCAACGGATTGGTAGAATGATGATCAAAACTTGACTGTTTTCCTCAGCTCTCAAGTCTTGCCCTCAACCTCAACCCTCGTTCTAAACCACCGCATACAACCTCGTGTCTCGTACTCAACCTTAGAGTTATTTGTTTGTCCTATGAAAACTCATACTCAACCTACACCCCACAACCTCGTGTCTCATACTCAACCTTAAAGCTATTTGCTTGTCCGATGAAAACTTGTACTCAACCTATCCCTCGTCCTCGACCTCAACCTGAAATAGCACAAAAACCTCACACCTTGTTCTCTACAATACTGTCCTCAAACCCTGTTTCTCGCCTGCATATTTTTCAATAAAAAAGGTCATACCCAATGTCCTCCTTGTACGCACTGGTACAATGATGCACTGCACCACCACCATGCACAGCCCACGATGGAGCCATTGTCTATCAACGGCGCTGTCCTCATCACCTGCTCCTTCACCGCGACAATACCCACCGCCATCCAATCCAGCCGTTCACTGCTGCACAGTCGTGCACCGGGAGTACTGCACGCACCACCACCTGCGTGTGCAGCGCTTGCACCAGCTGTTCTTTGTCACCTGCATCACGCTCATCAGCTGTGTGCACACCACAACATATTCAGCCTGGGTCCACCCTCGATTCTCCGAGCATGGATGTAGCTGTTTCACCAGTATCCCACACACCACTGCGTTCACGGGCAGGTCCTGCCCTACCCGTTCCTCATCGCTGGTGCCGTACTCGTCGCTTTCCTGCATGCCGCAACCGTCTGCATGATCAGCTTGGGCTGCATCTCCCCGACATCTCCACCCTGCTCCACGCCATGTGCGAATGAAGATATGGGTGGGCGGGGAGGGAACGATGCAGGATGCGGTAGTCAGAAAACCAGCGGTGTAGATCTGATTGACCAGGGCAGTGCTGTGGTGAATCTGAGCATGGGGCTGCAGGCAGAATGGGGGAGAGATGCGCAGCAACTACAGGGCGGTGCAGAGAGAACAGACAGAGCAGCATTGGATGCAATTTGGAAGTGTGGCTGCAAGGAGACGACATCGAGGGGTTGTATAGATGTTCACCAGATGGGCGGGAATGGGACAATGGTGAGGCGATACAGTGGTGAGGTGGTGCGGGCGCAGCAGCAGGGGCGGGTAGGCTGCAGGGGAGGGAAGTGGGCATGGTGTGGTCGGGGTCGATGCAGCGGCAGGTGCAGGCAGACAGTTACACACAGTGGGGACGCTGGAGCAGGTGCGTGGAGAGGGCACGGCACAGCGCGACAGGACAGGTGTGCGGAACAGGGGCAGTGGCAAGGTGGATGCGGGTGCATGAAGTGCATGGCACGGGGCGAGCAAGGGCAGACACAAGGGGAGCACCTTGGGGGTTGGAGCAGGGGACGCGAGTGGAGAGGCCAGTGGAATATGGAAGTGGGGCGGGGAGAGCGCACGGTGGCAGTGTGGGGACGGAACGGGACACGGGCGTGGAGAAGAATCACGGGAGGTATTATATCTGTGTCGGAAAAGGCCGGAAGGATGGAAGGCCGGAAGAACGGAGGTGGCCGGAAGTGATACCAAAAAGGTGAGCGGGTACACCGACTAAGTTGGCTCAGAGACGGAAAGATGGAATCGGACCACGGAGCGATGCGGAGGCAAAGCACGTGAATTTTCAGCTAAAGATACAGTAGAACATAATACGTATTTATACTAAATACGGAGATAAGTCTAATGCGGAAAGAAGTATGTAAAAGACAATAAGAACAATAAGGACAATAAGAGGGAAGCATAGTGCATAAGTCATGTTTGATTTGGGGAACACTCAGAAGACCTTCATTGCGAAAACCCCAAAGGTTGTGCATCAACGGAACTAGCCGGACGCAACAGGAACATGGTTGAGACGGAACGACCGTAAAGGCCGTAACCGGAATTGGCCGGAAACGACCGGAAAGGATCGGAAAGTGCATTGTCGTAACAGGAGGTGGCCGGCGTGGGGTGGGACAGGACCGGAAAGGTGGCGCATGGCGAGAGGGAACAGCAGCAGCATGGGGACAGGACGGGATGCATGCACTGAGTCGAGGCAGCAGCGAGGCGGGATCGGACGGGCATGGGGGCATGAACGCGGTGGGATAAGGACTGCGGTGTCAGTATTGAAAGATATGTGATTCGAATTGGACTACGTTCATCCTCTAGAGGGGAAGGTAGTAGGTGTGCGTGAACGGTTATTCATGGAGACCGTTCGTCTCCTAGGTTTAATCGTGTGCGGCGGACCTGTTGTTAGTGAAAACGGTAAAGAAGGTGTAAATGCCTAAACCTGGCTCCCCGTACGAGAGTAGTGGACCCTAAATGCGTTGCCCCGTCGGTTTTCCTTCGTGCGCTCTTCCCCTTAGAGCCAGCATGGGAGATGTGATGTGGGTTGCTCAGACGATGACACCGATGTCATTCGATCAGTGGCGAGACGGTTGGTCTCGTTGGCTATCGACGGCGATTTGCCGATGTTCCTTGTGTCGCCCGTGCTTAATCCTCCGTGCCTCCTTAGGCCGATTTTGTATATCCCAGAGACGATCGCGCACCTGCCGCCGTATAGTCTGGATCCGATCAAGGCGGTGTGTGTTCCGTTCCTCATTTTTTCTTGAAAAAGTCTAACGCGTGCTGCAGGTCCGGCATGAGGGTTGCGCACCATTATGTCATTGTCGATGCACTGTCTGTGAGTGCGCTATGTGACCGTTCAGCAGGCATAGGGCTGGTAACCGTACCGTATACGGTCACGGCCGTAAATTTACGGACCGTGACTGTGTGGATTTCTTCGTTCATGGTACAGTCAAAAATCCAACCGTAACCCTCCGTATCGACCGTAACGGCCGTAACAGGAAGTCAAATCCGGGTTTGGCAGACCAAGACCATATGCAATCAACTTCTTCTGGTGAGTAGGTATCCAAACAGTTCGTGAAAAAAGATTGCACCCTTAATTTCAGCGGATATCGACCTACCGTATTTCACCGTGAAAAAACGGCCCGGTATTGACCCTCAAAAACGAACCATGGCACGGCACCGTGACCGGATTACGGTCCCGTACTCCGTGGCTACACGGTTACGGTGGCCAGCCCTAAGCAGGCGGCGCAAGGCGGGAACGCAAACAAGGCGACCGCCAGCCCATTACTACGACGATATATATCCCGCCCGCTTACCCTCGCTGCGAAGGAGAATAAGGAGACGCCGCGCGAGTAGGATAGTAACGGCACTCCGTGTGGGATGCACATCCCTGCCGAGGACGAGACCACTGCGGGCGTTGAGAGCGTGATCAAGCTCGTCGTCGACGAGCGGATCAGCAACGGCGGTGAGACGGGCGATGAGCTGGAGGAGCTGCGTCTGGGAGCACGAGATGGAGCTGGTGGATAAGATAATGAGCGGGAAGCTGAAGACGCCGTACAGTGCAGAGATGGTGTTCCTGGTGGACGGGGAGGAGTACGAGGACCATGATGAGGAGGAGGAGCGGGGGGGCATTCCTGCCGGCAGCGGTGCCTGCAGGGTGGACACCCACGGGAACCGGGTGCGAACGGTTGGTTGACGCGCTGGAGGGGGAGCCGCAGCGTGGGGGGACGTCGCCTAAACGCGTGCATACAGTGGAACTGTCCAGCCCCAGACTCATGAGGTAGCGCTTGACTTCCGCCCAGCTGGACAATGTGGAGACCGCAAGCACTGGATCAGCACCCAAGCGCACGCGCCCTCGATAGCGCCGAGAGCCCACCGGACTCGACTACCCCGGGCATGACCACCGCGAGCGAGGACTCGTACAATTCTACCTCGCTCCGTCACCCCGTCCTCAGCAGCAAGTTAGGGATCCCCACCGTACCGTATACGGTTACAACCGTAAGAATTACGGGTCATTATGGGTTCTAACCGGCCGTAACCGTAACCGTATCCACTCTCACAAGGGCTTGTACGGTACGGTTATTACGGCCGTATATGGTCGTATAAATTGACATGAAATGTAATAATGAACTAGATGTCCATACCTACGCTTTTCAAGCCGCCTTGTCATCTTTGACCAGATTCTCGAGGGTTTTGCGCTTGAGTTTTATACGCTGAATCATCGGCCGACATAAAGCGCGCGAAATTGGGAGGCGCGTGAGATCCTTGATGCGGCGCAGCTCGATGTTCGACAGTTTTGAACCCAAGTCAGTCTTGAACCCAGATGGTCTAAGCTTCGAGTTGGCTTCGAGAGTTCATCACTTGAGATTTCCGACGAAAGTCTTCACCAACAATGTAGCAAGTAACGGTACTAGTTGAGGCTGATGCAGGCATCTTGACGCGTCGTGGATGCGTGAGTCTCAATCAGAGACGCGTCAGATGCGGCGAGGAGAGCACATGATAGTCCGGCTTGATGCACACATCACCGGGATGGTGCACGCATCAACATGCAACTCGGCCGTGGTGGGCCAATTTACAGTCGTAAAGACCCGTATACGGCCGTATTTATACGGGTCATTACGGTATACGGTACGGTCACAACCGTACCGTAAAAGATCTCTCTGAGAGGTCGTACGGTACGGTACCGTAACCGTATAACCGTAACCGTATTACGGTTTTATACGGTTACGGTGGGGATCCCTACAGCAAGTAGGCTTGACGTCAGACCAAAAAAAGTCGTCCGCATCTGCAGACGCGTGGACGCACGTCTTCCTGTCATTTCTACTTACAGGGTGTTCTGTTCTTCTTTATTTGTCTCTTCTTTCGTTGCCGTGTATTCCCTCCCATCGCATGCCTGCTTTCTTTCTCCTGCTAAGAATGAATTACGTAACCTAACCCTTTCTTTGGATACATACAATATTCTATCGTGAATGAAATAAATAGGTCATAGAGAGAGACTCGAAATCTCTTGTGCGATTCTCTTGGGTCCAGTCCAAATAAGGTAATTTCTGGCTTGCTCTTTGCAACGAGGTCGACGACTTCGTTGGCACCAGCTCGGTCGGTCCCTCCCTGTTTCTGTTGAATCCGCGATACATTTGTACTAGCACACCGGGGAAAGCAAACTATTAACCTAAGTTAAAAGGGTAAGCGATACTACTTATTTCAGTGGACGAAAGAAAATGGAATATACTTGGTGTCTTAATGTAGTTTGAAACCGACTCCAAAAGAGCAACTGTCAAATCCCCTTTTGAGAATAATTTATACTCTTCGTGTCAACAAAGTATGAAAGGACTCCCGAGAGGCAGACTCTTGGGAGCACAATCGAAGAGAAAAATACCTCATGTATTCAAACTGCTGAAAGACACGCCGAAACAACTTGTTTCGGCATTGCTTTCACCTGTGTTGAAACAAAGACTTTTGTCCTCTTTGAAAGTGTTGCCAAAATGCTTTGTTTGGGAGCCACAATAGATTGGAAAGAAACAAAGTGTATTGAGTACTGCTGAGAGCCACACCGAAACGACTTGTTTCGGCAGTGCTTTCAGCTGGCTTAGAAACAAAGAGTTTCAGCAACTTTGGAAAGTGTTGCTGAAACGAGGTGTTTCAGCATTACCCTGGGGTGCACCCTAAGGTGCACCCCCGGGTGCAGCCGCAGGTGCACCCCAGGGGTTGTTGAGCGAGCCTCAGCAATAAATTCATATATAAAATATTATATTTGTATTTCGAAAATCATGATGTACATAGCAGGGATACGACTTGCTCCATCGGGCGGATGAAGCCTTCTCCCCTCCCCATCTCCCCCACCTAGGCCAGAACAGAGACCTAGTCGCGAAGATACCGACCGCGTGCGCGTCGGGCGGAGGCGAGAACAGCGTTGGCGCAGTCGCTGCTGCGCGCGCCGTGCCGAGTGCCCGCGATGTCCCGAGGGCGGACGACGAAGGCCGGGAGACAATAACGTACGACCACGGAAGGGCAATGATGCAGGACGTAGCACCCACAAAGAGGCCCCGAGTCCGTCGCGCCGGACAGCGAAGAGGCGCACCCCATCGTGTGAAAACTCCACGGGCGGTGGGCGGGCGCCACGGTAGTGAGCACCTACGAGCGCACTTGCGAGCGGCTCGTCCAAGGATGCTGTGTGGCATGGCTCTGGCAGCGAATTGCATGCGGTGACGACGACAAGGGCGCATATCCCTCGACGAACGCCTCGCTTACGAACGAGATGTACGTGCTGTTGACCTCGACCTCGCGCCGGACATCAATCTTCGTGCTGCCGATGACGAACTGGTACCGCCGGATCAGCGCATGGTAATCTTCACTGAGGGTGTAGAACACAAACTGGTGGGAAGGGTAGATCGCGCGCGGGAGGACACGCGGTGCACTGGTGAATGTGGAGAGTGGTGCAAATGCCCGCCGCGCATGCACGCGGCCTGCACCGTCCTTCCCCACCCTCAACCGAGAAGGGAGTATCGCCGCGCTCAGGACGGGGGCCAAACATCTCCTCCCCAGCTTCCTGTCCCTCGTCCTACTTTGGACCCTTCCGCTGCTTGTCGATGTTGCCCACATCAATGGCTCTGAGTGTATCCACACTCAACCACGACTGCTCCACATCCTGCAGGGAGCTCGTCCGCTCCATCCTTATTCCCGCCGCACGTCCCAAACTCGACATCGTGACCTGCGAGGAGGAAGGGTGGGAGGTCGAGGGGAGTGGGAGCGGAATGCACAGATTGAGCACCTCCTCCATGCCGCCAAGGCTGCTCGTGTCCCACACTTGCAAGCCGGCGGCGTAGGTGAGGGTGAGGAGGCGGTGGGTTGTTGGCGGGGTCTGCACGAAGAAAGGATGATCATTAAAGAGGAGGATGGGGAGAGAAGGAATGAGAGAGGGAACGACAGAGCAGGTAGAGGGAGTGCCAGGCGGATTACGAGACACAGGTCGCAGCTCTTCATTCGCGTCTCAGCGCAAAGAGACCGGGATTCCGTCCGAACAACGAAATGGAGGATGTTGAGTTCCCTGAAGGTCCCCCGGCATGCCCACCGCAATTCGTATCACAGAGCACTCCGGAACAGTGTCGAGTCGAGACAATCATACGTGACAGATCTGGGTGTTTGCCGTTGATCTGTATGACCACACCGACGCCGCCAGTCTCCTCCTCGATGCAGCCAGCGACAGGCGTGCAGCCACCCACCTCCTCCTCTTCCTCAGCGGAGACGGCCGAGCAGACTTTGCTATCGGCTTTGGGCAACCCCGTTTTCCAGAAGCAAATCAAAGCTCTCCTGGGTGGCAAGGACATGTACAAGCGCAAGAGAAGAACGAAGCCTGGGGCGACGAGAAGGCTGGATGAGGCCTGCACTGAGCAACAGTGTCAGCTCACGGTCGATGAAGACAAACGCTGGAAGGTTAGTCAACTTTGGGGTATTCTTTGGCAAATACTGAATTTCTTACCAGACCATTATTCGCACGAACTGGTACATCGACAGGGGTGTCACGCGTGCAAAAGACTTCGCCAATTACGTAGAAATCAATGAAGAAACCTACAAAGAGTGCGAAGAGGGCCTGAAGGCGCCTGACGGTCCCACAGCCCAACTCTACTTCGGGCCTGGTTGGGCAAATTCGTTGTGGAATCAGAAGATCGCCGAGGGTGCTGTGAAGAGGATCCTTCAGAAGAGAGCTGAAGACCCCGGCCACTACGATGTCCCAGACGTGACAAACATTTACCTCGAGGCACTGTACCAGAATAACTGAAATACGCGCACACTGCGTGGAGCCTCTACCAGCCGCGGCCTGGAGAAACAAACGAGCAAGTGCGCGCGCGTGCGGAAGGGTACGAGATGGACCGTCGGAACAAAAACGTCTGAAATGCACGCAAAGTGCATGTAAGTGGCAGTCATCAGTGAACCCCCCACGTCGACGCTCATCATTTCACAGAAGTTCCAATTGCGCATGCAGGCGACAACTCGGATGTGGAAAATTTCCGCCACAAAGAACGACCAGCATGGTGTAGAGACTTGGGGTTATTTGAAGGACGATCTGCTCCCTGAGCTGGACACTGGGGGCATGTCGTTGGAGGAGGACGAAGAGGTCGAGGTAGTATGCAGAGACACTTGGAAAGTTGTGATCGGGCACAGTATCAAGAAATTCCCCCGGCTCAATCCAAAGGTCACCAACTGCCTCAAGGTAATTGATGATGCAGCGGAGGCCATTACCAAAGATACTGCCAAGTGTATGCGCGTGCGAGGTAAGCTAGTCTCAGCGACAGCACCTCCTCTTGGATTGCCCCATGCTCTGTTCGACGAGGCCTGGCTCGAGGAGCAGAAGAAGTTGATTCCGGACGTCGAGGAGAAGTTGGAAATCTCGGAGAAGGACTTCACAGTGAGGGAGATTGCGTTGATCCCGAGCAACTCGAAATAGAGGAGTGTTGGTTGGTACGAGATGGGGATTACGAAGTCGAACATACACGAATCGATATGCACCCATTAGAGTTTTCAGAATACACATGCGTTAATGACCAGATTTGTTGAGCGACCTGCACTCAAGAAACACAGCGGGATTTTGGCGACAGTCGAGAGCAACTCAACAAATGGGGCAACTCGCCCATTTGTTGAGCGACTTGCACTCGAGAAGCAGCGCGGGTCAGACAGCTGGGTCGCGTCAAGGTATTCGTCACGCATTTGTTGAGCGACTTGCGCTCAAGAAACACGGCAGGTCAGACGGCAGAGGGATTTGTTGAGTGACTTGCACTCAAGAAATACCCCGTACCAGACGGTTTGCTAGGTGACTTGCACCCAGGAAACCGACTTGGTGGTTTGGAAGCAAGAGTTGCCGGCCATCAAAACCCGGCGACCCGCTCTCGTGACCCGCTCTCATAACCTCGCGTGACCCCCTTGACTCTTGTCTTCTACCACCCACGTCCGAATTCCCGGGGTCAATCCCCAGGCAATTTGGTCTCAACCTCCTCGTCCGTAATTCCCCAGGGTAAATCCCTGGGCAAATTTCTGTGAATAGGATTAGAGAGTTAAGACCCGGTGACCCTTACACAGTTTCTTGATCTTTAAGTCTACCCTCAGCATAGATCACTGAGCAATGGACTGGAACTCACTCCCCTCAGTGTAAATCACTGGGTGGATGACAGCAACCGACCCTCGGGTACAGGGTACCCTATAGCGGGCTATTGATCCCTTTGTTCTGTATCCACTTATAGAACAAAAGTCTGCCTCGTATAAAGCTACAAGGGCAAACCAGAACCTCCCTACCGCTCCAACGTCCCTTGGTGCAAATCACCCCATACCGGGTCTCAATTCGCCAAGCGTCATGTCGACAGGGCGCGGCCGCGTTTGCGAATGTGTTCTTCATACCTCAAGTCATGGAGTCACAGACGAGGACGCCCATTGACAAGAACTCGAGGCTTTTGTTGGTACTTTCATTTTTTTTATCTCGTCCTATCCGTTGACATGTCGAAACAGCTCAGGGACAGAGATGCGAATGCTCAAGACCCCAATGTGAGTTTTTCAGCATCCTGATCTCGACCTGGGCTTGACTCGTGCCCACGGAAAGTGACCACCGCGATCACCGACCCTTCTGCAGCTCCCCCTGTGCTTCTAGGTTCCCCAACTGCGAATCCTGCTCCCATGCGCACTGTTCATGCAAATGCTCAAGATCCCGATGTGAGTATCTCAGTACCTTAATTTCGACTTGGGCCTGACTCGCGTCGACAGAAAGTGACGGTAGTGATCACCGACCCTTCTGAAGGGGCATCTGCTTGGGCAGCCGAAGCCGGACTCCGACATGCTGAAATGCTTAGGCTCCCATACTGGGACGAGACCCGTATGGCTACCACACCCGCACTACCATGGTACTTTGCTTCTGGACATAAAGAAGGAGATGTGTTGCGTGTTACGTGTCTGTAGTAGGATGTGCAGTACCCGAATATTTATGCTAAAACCTACATGTGATGTGAAGAATAAACCATTTTGTTCGCGCTACCTTGCCTTCCACTCAAGCAGCTCGCAAGCAGCGAACACGCGCATTTGATGAGTGACTTGTACGAAAACGCGGCGGGTAGTCCGGCCATCAATACCCGATGACCCGCTCTTGTCACACAGTCACGATTCAAGTCTTGATCTCGAAGTCCACCCTTCAGCGTAGATCGCTGAGCGGTGGTCCATCTGATCTATTCCTCAGCATAGATCGCTGAGCAGTGGAATGGAACCCACTCCCTTCAGTGTAAATCATTGGGCGGATGATGGAAACCGACCCCCAGGTACAGCTCTAGCGGGTTATTGATCCCTTTGTTCTGTATCCACTTATAGAACAAAGGTCTACCTCATATAAAGCTGCAAGGGTGAACCAGAACCTCCCTACCGCCCCAACGTCCTTTGGTGTAAATCACCGAGTGCCCTTGGTGCAAATTGCCCAACACCGAGCCTCCCTTGGTGTAAATCACCGAGCGTCTCTTGGCATAAATCGTGACTGGTACGCGCAGTCGTTTGCTACCTCGCACCATGGCAAAAGGGCGTGCAGGGGGCCGCAGTTGTAACTGCGATCTCCATCCCTCAACTTACCGAGTTACCGACGAGGCTACGCATCAGCAAGAGCTGGCAGCTTTGGTTCGTACATGCATCTTTGTTTCGGCTTTTCCGTTGACAAGTCCAAACAGCTCAGGGCTAGAGATGCCAATGCTCAAAACCCCGATGTGAGTATTTCAGTATCCTGATTTCGACTTAGGCCTGACTCGCGCCGACAGAACGCACTTGTCGAAAGCGTAGCGCGTCTTGTCATCGCCGATGAATCTGCAGCAACCGAAACTCCTCTTCCTCCGCACACCATTCTCAACCAGGCAGAGAAGAGCGTACAAGCAATTCTTTCTGAAGCCATCAACTCTCATACGAAACAACCTACCCAGCCTCAAGTTACGCGGCAGGAACAAGGGACCCGATTGCTCGAGTTTCTTTCTTCCAAAGTCCAAACTGCCATTACCGGCCTTCGCAGCGCTAAACGCGTGTCGGGAGAGCCCGACGCCCTGTGGGATAAAGTGGATCATGTGAAGGGCGAACTTGAAACCGTCGCCAACTCCTTGAAATCTCTCAAAGAAACACCGGAGAGGGCCAAGGTTGTGGATGAGATGCGTCAGCTGGAATCTGAACTGAAGGCATTTTGTTATGGATACATTAGATATTCAACATGACCTACTTTCCACACACGCGCTGCGATAAAGGATCGGAACCGAATCAATCCTACACTGCCTTTCACTGCCTTTACTTCTGAGTCAAGCTGACTCCTTCCGAGTCAGACCGAGTCAGTCGGAATCTAGTAGAACACTCTAGAATATTTGTTACTTACTGTATATAAACGGAGCCTCGCCGCTTGTCGAGGTAACTCATTCTTTACATCAATCTACATAGATTCCTCTTAAATCCTTGTGTGATTCGCTGACGTCCAAAGGGCTCTCGCATTACATCTTGCTACTGTAAGCTGACGTCTAAAGGCTCTCTTATATTTGGCACAACTAGTTTCTCAGTCACGGCGTTGTCTGACTGAGAGGCTAGAGCATCGATTTTAAAGTACTCTGTGGTTGAACTATAGAAGTTGCCGAACTTGCTTACATTCGGTTACTATTCCTAAACTAACCCCGATCTTAAACACTGGTGGACGAATCCGGAAACTTCTTGCTTCCAACCAACTCAGTGCTTTATCACACCCTTTACAATGTCAAGCGACACTGAAAGAGCACCGCCGGACGATGCAAATGCAAGACAATCACCTCCTCTTCACTCACCTCGCAGCCCTTCCAGGCGTGACGAACCGAACACGAGTTTCGACAGTGTTGAAATCCAAGCTGAGGATCTACAAATGAAGGTCCTTCCACCCTTGAAACATTATCAGGGCCCCATCGCAACTGAAGAAATGGATACCTCGTCGCCGCCGGAAAAGAAGATTTTCGATCTACCTACCGTACGACCATTCCGAAAGATTGGAAAGAATCCAGATATCCTGGCTCGGCGAGAAGACGCCCTTACCAAAGGGGCAGACGCTATTGGAAAAGCATATCTGCACAATGCGGTAGCGGCGCCCCGAAGACTCTATGAGCATACCTTCCCTAAGGAACTTGACCTGCTTTCTAACACCTTGTCAGTATTCGAGCGCCAACCGGTCACGGTAAAACGCATCTATGGATATCGGCTTCACCGAGTAAGCTATCAGGCACTTGTGCAGATTTTGAAGGAAATGCGTGACCTTGCCTCGGACTCATTTGTGATGGCTGGGACCCCGCTTCCTGGACTGCCCAGTTGGGGAGACAGGCAGAATGTCTTTCAGTTCCATGACGAAAACGATTTTGAGGTACTGGCTGTCTGTTTCCGAATCGAAGTCGAACACTTCCTTACCTTGATGGACAAGTATCATAACTTTCAGGAAGGAAAGCCGCAAGAGCTCGACCCGGAGGCAGCGGAAGTGGTGGCTGAGTTCAAGCGATCTGGTTCTGTGCTTAGCCAGAGAGCCAATCAATCCCTCAGCAAGCCCGCATCCAAGCCTCGGGGAGAGCGCCATACTGATTCTAGCTCTTCAGACTCGTCCTATTATCCTCTCCATCCGGAATCCAGTGTGAGATTTAGTAGTTTCGCACCTAGTACGAGTTTCAGCCCCATTGATAATCGTCCTAGAGGCTTTCAACCGAGTCGAATGTCTGAGATTTTCGATCCAGTCAACCCTCAGACCCGCAATACGGCGAACTACATACCTGGATCTTCCCGGGCTAGGGCAGAGGAGGATGGTCAGCTGAGACGAATGAACCACCAACCCGATTCAGGCCTGAGAGATCTTCCTCCTCACCAGTCTTACGGTTTCCCGGAACAGATTCGACCTGCTGGCAGATCTAACTTGAAGCACTCTCCCCGCACCTCGACCCGCAGCCGACACCCGAATGGTGACCCTGGAGACGACAGCTCTAGCAGTGATTCGGATGACAACAACCCATCAGGTCGCCCCCCGAGACGCCAACCGCCGCCAAAGAAAAACAGCAGTGCAGTTCCGTCAGGTGCTGCACAGCCCAATACGGCTATGCAGTCTGTGGATACAAAGGGTCAGCATTTCGATCTGAAGCTTAAACCCGAGAACGTACCGAAGTGGAACGGCGACGTTGACACCATCATACGATGGATGTTGAAAGTTAATAATTTGGCACGCCGTTCCGACACAGTACATCGCCAACTTGGACAGGTGGTCCCTCAACGGCTCGAAGGAATGGCGGAAACATGGTACTGGTCTTTGCCAGTCAGTTATCGTGACGAAATTGAGCAAAACTGGGATACCCTCCGTAAGGCCCTCTCGACTTACTACCTGAACAGAAAATGGCTGGATCGTCAACGTGGTCGCGCTAATCGGGCTCGATACCGGGAATCTGGATACACTCAGGAGACACCAAGTGAGTACTTCATTCGCAAAACGGAGTTGCTCAACACGGTGTATACTCTGGATGATTCAGGAATCATTCTCGAAGTTATGGATGGCGCACCTTCTACCTGGAATACAGTTCTTACGACCCAGTCGTACCGTAACGTTATCGAGTTCCAAGCCGCCATTCGGTATCACGAGGACGCCTTGATGAGGTTGGACAAAGCTGAACGGGATAGTCTGTACCATGAGCGAGAACGGGATCGAGATCGTGAAAGAAATCGAAACCGTGATTATCCTACGGACAACAATGCCCGAACTGCGCGCGTGAACCTTGTAGGCTGGTCTGCCAATCTTGGTGCTCCCAAGTTTCAAAAGGACGATGGGAACGTCTCCAAAAGGGCAACTCCCGAATCCAAAGGTGCACGACCGTGCCGTCACTGTGGGAGTGGTAAGCATTGGGATAACGAGTGTAAGCACGCCTATAAAGGGAACCGTGTGGCTCGTACAAGCCTCGCTTCCGCAACCTCCGACGATCGCAATGCGCAGGATGACTACGACGACCTGTACTATCAGCTCAGCAGCGAAACAGATGAAAGTTCCACTGAGGACGAACCTAGGCAGGATTTTGAACCGCCCCTTCAGACTACTGAACCGCCCACTCACCGTGTCACCTCAGACCTGGATGATTTGCGGAGTAATTCAGCCCTGGGGGGGGATATTGAGTCGGAAACATCGTCGAGAGATTCGGATGCATTGGAAAATTCGCATGCTACGGCTTGTGCAAGTTTCATGTCGAAGCCTGCCTTGAACCGAAGGACGCGCAGGCGGTTAGCCAAAGAAATCAGTGCTCGGAATTACCGCGTTGAACATTCATCTGATATCGGTGGTAAGTCAACGATAGTCCTCAGAAAGTACATGGCTCGCCCGCCGGGTAGTGCTTTCTTGGGAGCGTCGGCTACGGAAGCAACGGCGACAGTCAACAGCATGGATACCGATCCAGTCAAGGTCATCATAGACTCGGGGTCGGATATTACCCTGATATCACGGAAAACTCTGGAAGAACTCACAATTTCTCCAAAACTGAAGGCAGGACACGAGGTCAAGTTGATTCAAGTTACCGGTAAATCATCCATATCCGGATTCGTGAACTTGGATCTCTTCTTCCATACTGAGGATGGCCCCGTGAAAATCAACGTCGAAGCCTACGTCGTAAACGGCATGTCAACTCCTTTCATTCTAGGAAACGACTTTGCTGATCAGTATTCGATTTCAGTCATTCGGGAGAATGGTGCTACCTTCGTGCGCTTCGGGGACTCTGGAAGACAAATTGCTGTCGAGTCATCCACCATGCCGTCGATGATAGATGAGGACGGACATGCTTTCAAGGTGAAAACTCTTCATACCATCGGTGACCAATCGATACCAAGCCGGAGCATACATCGACGGAATCAGAAATTAAAGCGCAAGGCTCGACTGAGGAGGATCAGTTCCGAAGTTTACGCAACCGAGCGTGCTGTCATACCCGCAGAAACCAGCAAGACGATTCCGGTGACAGCCCATTTCCCTGCCAACTGCAAGGGCCTGTTTGTCGAAAGACAAATCAAAACCAATGGGAATGCAGACGATTTGTATGGCTCTGCGGACTCCTTCATCAGTCAAGAGGATCCAGTACTACATGTCGCGAATTTCTCTCACATCCCTGTCGTTATCTCGAAAGGTCAAGTATTAGGGACGGCCCGAAATCCGAGGAGTTGGCTGGACAAGCTCACCAAGTACTCGCCAGCTCAGCAAGTACAGATAAATTCGCATGCTGCGTTGATGCGTAACTTGATCCATGCAAAGCTTGATACCAACACGGTGGCTCCGAACAAAGGCGATCACGTCAATCAGGAATTTACTTCCGTTGATCGGCGATCAGCTACGCCTCTATCAACATCAGACCCACATATACACCACATCGACACAACGACTGCTCTCGAGTGCCCGTTCTGTCGACCGGGTAGACACAAGACTGACGGCAGTAACAGTTCTGAATCCCTCACTGCTCGTTCCATCACCAGCATTTCCTCCAAGGCTCAACGCAATGTCACCGAACCCGACGATCCCCTGGCTGAAGAACCAATCGAGGGAGGCCCGAAGACCGCCGAGGCCCCTCCAGAAAATATTTCTTCCGCACGCCTTTTGGAAGAGATTGATATCTCGCCAGACATAACATCGGATCAACGACAGCTGCTTGAAACCATCATCACTCGCAACAGCAAGGCTTTCGGATTGGACGGCAGGCTCGGAAACTACGAGGTGAAGGTCGAAATTCCAATGAAGCCAGATGCCGAACCGGTCTCACTCCCTCCATTCCCAGTTTCACCCGCCAATCGTGAAGTGATTGACAAACAGATGGATTCTTGGATCCAACTCGGCGTCATCGAGCCATCCAAGAGCCCGTGGGCTGCTCCTGTCTTCATCGTTTACCGCAATGGTAAGTCTCGTATGGTCATTGATCTTCGCAAACTTAATGAAATGGTCATCGCAGACGAGTTCCCACTCCCTCGACAGGATGACATCCTACAAGCCCTGTCCGGCTCCCAGTGGCTTACGACTCTGGACGCACTTGCGGGCTTTACTCAACTCACTATGTCCGACTCTTCTGCCGAGAAGCTCGCATTTCGCACGCACCGAGGTTTATGGCAGTTTCGTCGCATGCCGTTTGGATACCGGAACGGGCCAAGTGTTTTCCAGCGAGTAATGCAAAATGTACTTGCACCTTTCCTCTGGATTTTTGCGCTGGTTTACATCGACGATATCGTCGTATTCTCGCTGACATTCGAGGATCATGCCAGCCATTTGGATCAGGTATTCTCCGCCATTGCCGAAGCCAATCTCACGCTTTCCCCAGCAAAATGCCACATTGCATATCAATCTCTATTGCTCCTCGGCCAGAAAGTCTCGCGGCTCGGCCTGTCCACTCATAAGGAGAAGGTAGACGCCATTCTCGCTCTCGAAGAGCCACGCAATACTCATGAACTAAAGCATTTCCTGGGTATGATTGTCTACTTTTCTTCGTATATCCCATTTTACGCGTGGATCGCGGAACCGTTCTTTCATCTTCTCAAGAAGGGAATCAAATGGGAATGGACAGCGCTTCATCAAGAGTCATTTGACCTTAGCAAACAAGTTCTCACCAACGCGCCGGTCCGAGGATACGGAATAGCGGGTAAACCTTATCGCGTGTACACAGACGCTTGTGACTACGCTCTCGCGGGAATTCTTCAACAAGTACAGCCAATCCTCATCCGAGAACTGCGTGGGACGCGTGTATACGAACGCCTGCTTCGTGCATTCCAGGCAGGTGAGCCTATTCCTGTTCTAGTGACCGCAATCAAAGGAGTTGATGACTGTCCTCCGCCTGGTGAATGGGCTGCCGCGTTCGAAGACACCACCGTGCAGTGCACATTGAGCGTGTTATTTGCTATTGGTTGCGCGTCCTAAAATCCCCGGAACGCAACTATTCTCCGACGGAACGCGAGGCCTTGGCACTCAAGGAAGCCCTTATCAAGTTCCAACCGTTTCTGGAAGGCGGTGTTGTTTCTGCCATTACCGATCATGCGGCACTCACCTGGAGCCGTACGTTCCAGAATGTTAACCGTAGATTGCTGACATGGGGAACTGTCTTTTCCGCGTATCCGGACCTCAAAATAGTTCACAGGGCTGGTCGGGTGCACTCGAATGTCGACCCCATCTCCCGATTGCGCCGCCGGGTCCCAATTCAAGACAGTCCGGTTTTAGATCCTACCCCTGTCATCGAGCTCAAGTCTGAGGACCCTTTGAAAAACATGTACGAGGAACTGGGTCCTAAGTTCGAACAGAAACTGCTTACAGTGGCGACTAATTTTACTCGTTCACAGGAGGATCCTGGACTCCCGGATGCCCTGGAAGTCACGGATAACTCCACCCATTGCGGCCCGCATGTAACATCGCGCACATTTTCTGTCCTCGTGGGTATTGCTCCTGACGAACTCGAGAAATGGAGTAGAGCATATCGAGAGGACCCTCATTTTTCACGTGTCCTAGAAGGATGGAAATCAGAAAATGATTGGGCGAATGCGCGGTTTCCGCAATATCATTATAGTGATAACGGCCTTATTTACTTCGAAGATTGGAATGGAAACAATCGACTGTGCGTTCCTGAGGCGTTTCGGACATCAATCATGTCGGATATTCATGATACAATCACAGAAGGCGCACACGCCGGCTATCATCGGACATACAACCGTTTAGCATCAACCTACTACTGGCCGCGCATGTCCCGCGAGCTCAAGAAATTCACTTCGACCTGCGACATCTGTCAAAAGTCAAAACCCCGCCGCCATGCGCCCACCGGCCTGCTTCAACCCATCCCCATTCCTTCTCAGCCATTTGAGGTCATCTCGATGGACTTTATTCCCGAACTGCCGGAGTCTGGTGGCTACAATAACATCTTGGTTATCACAGATAAGCTAACCAAGTACGCCATCTTTATTCCATGCGCAACCAACATCTCTGAAATTGATACAGCTTTGCTCTTTTTTAAGCACGTCGTAACACAATTCGGGCTTCCCAAACAGGTTATCACGGATCGCGATACGCGATGGCGTCATGACTTTTGGTCAGAGATCTGCAGACTCCTGGGAATGCGTCGGGCTTTGACAACGGCTTATCATCCACAGGCGGATGGGCAGACAGAGATTTTAAACCAAACACTAGAGATCGCCTTGCGGGCCTACGTGGGACCGTCCCGAGACGACTGGCATGAACATTTGGATGCCCTCGCTCTCTCCTACAACACAACTCCACACTCGGGTACGAGTTTCTCACCGGCTTATCTCTTGCGTGGCTACCATCCCATCACAGGTGGGACACTGATCTCCCAGGCCGAAGGCGGATCTAGACCATTCAATCACGTCGATCCTGGGGGGGCAGTACACACGGTGATCAACGAGAAGGCACAGCAAATGATCGACGAATTTGAAGTTCATCGGACCCGAGCGAAAGAAGCCTTACTTTTGTCTCAGGTATTCCAACGGCGAGCATACAACAATGGAAGACTAACCACTGAATTTGAAGAAGGAGATCTAGTCGTCTTAAACCCCCATTCACTAAACCTACTCAGAAACGAGAAGGGACGTGGTAAGAAACTCCTCATGCGTTACGACGGGCCATTTGAAATAATTCGAAAGCTTAGCCCGGTGACCTATCAATTGCGACTACCGGTATCATATGGCATTCACCCAATCCTAAACATCGCGCATCTGGAATCTTATCATACATCCCCAAGCGAACTCGGAGATCGACCGACAAAATCATTGAATCGCGACGACTTTGATGTACTTCCCGAAGTAGAAATTGATCATATCATAGCCGAAAGATGGCGCAAAGTACGCGGGCGTCGGATCCAGCAATTCAAGGTACGCTGGAAAGGCTTCGGATCAGAAGATGATGAGTGGATGACTAAACGAGGCCTGCGCAACGCACCATTGGTCCTAGACCAATGGAATAACTCCAAGGGTACACGAACACCCGATCTTGCGCAATCTACCAAAACCATCGCGGCCCGAGAAACCGACCTACAAAACCTATAAAATGGTCACCTAACCACCATAGCCAGCATCCATCTTCGCCTTTCATCTTCTGGATCACCGACTTCACTAGCTTTTCGCCCCATTAACCCCTTTTTTGCCTTTCAATTCACACTTCGCCATGAGCCGCTTACTCTATCATGCCTCGCGTCCTTGGACTGCCCTCGAGACGGCCGACTACAAGAGAGCTCGTCACCTGCACTCGGGCATTGTACGGTGGTCGCCCTGCCAATACCCCCTGCGCCCGCAGCCAGTCTCGGCTCCTGCAATCCTACCTTGCCGACCAAAATCCGAGGAGCCCTCTCCATCCATGTTCAGTCCTGTGTCCCTGTCCGCGACCGCGTGAGCTCCACTCTGCCTTTCCTTATCATTCCATATCCACTCAATAAATTCGAAGTCACTCGTCTCCATTCTCCCCATTCACAATGTCGCCTTCTGAGGCTGAGATTTGCCCCGCGTCTCCCTCGCTGTCTTCGGAGACTGAGGACTCTCCTATGATGTCCCCCGTCACGGAATCGAAGCCCCAACTAGCGCTCATCCCCACGTTCGATGCCAAGAATCCGTTCCTCACCTTGGACCTTCTCCTCGGTACTTCCTCCATTGTTCAATAATGAGTCTGCTGAAGGCGATCCTATCGTTCGTTCCTTATTCAATGCCATTCTCGCCGGAGTTCGTGCGCTTCCAACAATCACCGAGGACGACATCATCCCTCACATTGACCACGGTGTCCATCTGTACTATCTCCGCCCCGTCATCGCCGCTCAGTATCGCACTGCCCTCGAGACACTGGTGTCTATCATCCACTGTGCAGCAAACGACGTCAACCCCTGGCTTCTCAGGCTGGCGCAGAACATTCCCACGTATATCAACGAGGCGAATCTCTGCGAATTCGGGCTTCACACGGGTCCCGGACTGTCACTGTTCCGCGGTTACCTTGGCGTGACGTTCGAGGCGCTCTACCACAGCCGCGAAGAGGTTTGGGAGATTGTAGAACTCCTTGGCAAAGTCATCCCATACTTCGTCTTCTGGATCGCTAACGGTGTCCGGATCTCCATCGAGCATGGATATTCGAGCTGCTGGAATTTCGGTGCACCCATCGGAATGTCCCGCACCGAGTTTCTACACCGTGTATCACGCAACTTTTTCTACGGTGGATACTCATCGCTGGCGGTAAAGATGCGTGATGAAGCAGACCGAAATGAGATGGACTTCGGTGGCGTGTCCTCTTCTTCCCCATTAATCCGCGCCACTTACCTCACCATTCAGCCTGTGCGCGCCTTGTCTCCCCCGACGCTACACATCTAATATGCACTTTACGCGACTCCGACACATACCTCGCAGTTTGGCCACTTGCCGATGATGATCATCCGATCCAGGCACGTGAACCCATGGACCACCTCACGCGCGCCATTCTCAAGGAGAGCAACTGCACCGTGGAGGACGTTGCGAAGGGGCTCGAGCTTATGGAGCTAGAAGACGCACTTATGGTGGCGGTTGGGAATTAAAAGCCGCTTCACTGTGCTTTTTGACGATGATGACTTACCTTGGCTTTTAACGATGATGACTTACCTTGCGAGCGCAACTTACTTCCACCGGTTGGACTTCTCTTCTCCTCTATTCTGGTACCCTATTTATTTATTTGTTTCGTTTCCCTTTACTAGCGCGTATGTGTAGAGTGGGGGGGCTATGTTATGGATACATTAGATATTCAACATGACCTACTTTCCACACACGCGCTGCGATAAAGGATCGGAACCGAATCAATCCTACACTGCCTTTCACTGCCTTTACTTCTGAGTCAAGCTGACTCCTTCCGAGTCAGACCGAGTCAGTCGGAATCTAGTAGAACACTCTAGAATATTTGTTACTTACTGTATATAAACGGAGCCTCGCCGCTTGTCGAGGTAACTCATTCTTTACATCAATCTACATAGATTCCTCTTAAATCCTTGTGTGATTCGCTGACGTCCAAAGGGCTCTCGCATTACATCTTGCTACTGTAAGCTGACGTCTAAAGGCTCTCTTATATTTGGCACAACTAGTTTCTCAGTCACGGCGTTGTCTGACTGAGAGGCTAGAGCATCGATTTTAAAGTACTCTGTGGTTGAACTATAGAAGTTGCCGAACTTGCTTACATTCGGTTACTATTCCTAAACTAACCCCGATCTTAAACACATTTGCTGCCACGCTTCCAAAGGACAAGCGGCCGCTGTATTACGATTCAGGCATATATCAGATGTCCTGGCTTCTCAATTATCTTCTAACCACCAACCTTCATTTAGCGTACGCATTGGAAAATTCTATTAAACATCTCGATCCAATGGCCCAGATCATGGTTCTATTAGGACTTGTCTGCAACGTTATCCTCGGTCTCGCCATCGGGGATACAAACTTCATTTTGAGCGCCGTCACCCTCTTGATCAAGTTGGCCATGTCTGTACATACGAAGCCAGATGTGGATGGCAACTACTCCTACGATGCGATGCAGGAGCACATTCTGAAGGACCTGCCCTCGAGTCTGCATTTCGCGATGCAGTGCCTGAAATTGGAGGGCAAAACTGTTCTGTATGCAGCTTGTCCATTGTGTCATCACATCCACACTTCCACTCTTTCCGTTACGAACACACCCACTTGGCCCTCCAAATGTGAAAACGAGGTTGTCGGAGAAAATGGCTGATTCAAATGCGCAACAGGCTTGTTGGTTGCCACTAAAACCCATTCGTGTCCCATCAGACCCTTCCTTTCCCATTCCTTCCTCGACTATCTTGCCCGCCTGCTTTCCACTCCCAAGATTGAGAGGGAGATGGATGCAGCCTGCGACGAAGCACTGGCGTGGAAGAGGCAGGGAGGCGGGGATTTTGTAGATAACGTGTTGCACGGCACCTTCATCCAAAATTTCATCGGACCTGACGGTAATCTCTTCATTGATCGAGGGAAGAGTAACAGAATGTGCATGCTGTTCGGCTGGGGCTTCGACTCCTTCCAGCCCCACAGGAGCAGGAACCAATCGAGTTCTGCCTCCATCGGTGTGCTCTACATATACCCTATCACACTCAGCCTCGTAATCCGCCATAAACCTGAACATGTATACGTCAATATCATCACCGGTCCCAACGGACCCCACAAAGAGCATTTAAACCCATATTTCCGCCCGACAGTCGACATTGCGCTGACTGGGTGGGAACGCGGCATCCATCTTTCCAAAACTGGTGCGAGTCTGCAATCTGGGCGCATCGTGGATCTTGCTTTTGTACTCTTTACCAACGATCTTCCTGCATCCCGCGATCTGATAGGCGCAGCACAACATACCTCGAACATCTTGTGCACCATCTGCGAGTGCCGTGGATGCAAACACGCATATAGGACTGATTGCGAGCGCTGGAAGCTAAGAGATGTGCATCATATGCGCTCTCAAGGTGAAGCTTGGCGGGACACTGAAACCACTGCTCAGTGTGACGCGATCTATGCGGCAGACGGACTCTGTTATTCTGAATTGTGGAGGCTTCCGTACTGGAACCCGACCCGTATGATTACCCCCGAACCCATGCACTGCATCTTTGAAGGATTGGTAGCCTTCCATTGCTGCAGCGTCCTCCTGCTCAATCTCGCAGACGCAAAAAAGGCCGAACCACTTCCGCCTGCCTACCACTTCGATTTTCTAGAGTACGACCCGGTGAATCTGATCGCGCCGGAGAAGTGTAGACCCACCTGCTCAAAGGAGGAAAAACAGATCAGGGCTATTCGTCGACTGCTTATCCGTCCGTTCACTGAGGACGAAGACGACAACGACAATGACGCTGACAGTGACGCCGACAGTGACGCTGACGGCGACTGCAACACCAAAGACAAGCCCATTCAGGAAGAATTCACCGCAGAGATGTTGTTCACGAGACTTGCAAGAAATAATAAACGCGCCCTTCTATTTGTCTGCTGGTCTCTGAAGCTGCGCGGGACCGGTTGGAGCGAGCTGCCAGTCGGGGAAGCCTTGGTGAGGCTGAAGAAAGACTCACTCGCACACCTTCTGGTGAACTGGGTAAGCCGATTTTAGAAAATGTGCGACCTCCCAGGACTGACCTCTCTGCCCCTAGCGTCTGGCCCAACCGCACAAGGACCGCAACTACGCTCCGCGCCCAAAGACCATCTCTACGGACGACTTGCGCTTCATTCAAGAAGTCATCGCGAATACTGACACCCCTGCATGGGTGCATCATGTCCCCAAGAACTTCGGAGAGAAGGGAGCCGGTTCCATTAAGGCGGACAAGTGGCATCTTCTCACGACTATATACCGGCCCATCGCTCTCATCCTCTTGTGGGCGGAGCGAGAAGGATGTCACACGGCTCATTTTTGCCAGCTTCTTGAACATAGCATGGCGCTGTTTCAAGCTGCCAGCATCGTTGGCCGTTACACCACCTCAAGCGCATGCACCACAGTATACCGGGACTTCATCAAGCACTGGCTGGGAAATCTTCATGACCTATATCCTCATACGAAGACTCCCAGAACGAGGACCAACCCTCATGTTGTGCTGCACATATACAATTTCCTTCTCCTATTTGGACCGGCATTGTCCTGGTGGACCTTTCCCATTGAACACCTGATTGGGCAGTTGGGCAAGATAAACTCAAACGACCATCTTGGGGGTAGGTTGCTCCTCGCTTGCGAAATTTAAAGACACTAATTAATATCCTTTTTCTCGGCCAACACGAAGCAACGATCCTCAATACATGGATCCGTGGCGCAAATCTTCGTCGCTGGATCAATCATCCCCATTGTCCGGCCGTCCTCCTCCACTTTTATCGCCTTTTTACTCTCCACCTTGGCCTCAACTTAGGCGACAGATCACCTGCAAACTCCAGTGTCAAGGCTGAATCTCGACCCGCTCATTATACACACGGTGGGGTGAAATACTCCAAGGCCACCACCCATGTTGGAAACAGTCTCGTCATGTATGTGGATCCAACCTCTGGCAAAACACACGTGGGGAGCATTGAAGAGATCGTCGTTGGGAAGCAACAAGTGCAATTCCAAGTCCGGCGTCAAGCCCCTCTGCCTGCAGGCAAGAGCGATCCCTTCAAGTTCTTTCCCCATTTTCCTGCGAAAACGTACTCGTCCAAAATGTCGACCGAAGTTGACGTGGTTGGCCCTGATTCCGTCATCGGCCACTATGCGCGCTTTAAATTTTCGGATGAGCGAGCAGTCGTCTTGAATCTGTCGAGGGTATGTATCCTCATGACTCCACTAGACTGCTTGTTGACCTTATCATGTCTAGGGCTAAATCGGAGTGGGTAGTATATACGGGATATAGGCTGGCGCAAATATACTTGTTCACATGAATACTGTACAAATAACTAGACACAATATAACCTGAATGCGTATCATAACCACAGTGAATCCATGAGACAAAGCTGACTGCGTATCAGAGCCCCAGTGAATTTTTTGAGACTTGAGTTCTACGAAGGGATCACAAAGGTTGTGACAGGGGTTGTGACGAGTCACAACAATCTTGATCTCGACCACCACCACTAGTGAGTGTAGATTGCTTGTTGATGGTGTAGTTTGCCCAGGACACGGATACGATGCCAGAGACGGTATGCAGAGTCGAGGTTGGCGCTGTCGACCGCCTCCGAGCAGCACCTCTGACCCGCGGGGTGACCTTTGTCGCCTGCGAGGACATAATTCAGTACCCTCCCTGAGTGTAGACCACTTGGCGGGGGTCCAATCGTCCCTCAAACTTTGGGATGTATCCTATCACTGTTTCTCCGACACCTGGCTGGTCCGTGCACTCGGTGGAATCACCAGATTTCCCCTCAAACCTCTGACCCTCACTCATTCAATTTGACCTGCCCTGAGTGTAGATCACTCTGAGCGGTTCTCAAATTGTTTTTTTTTGAGCCATGGTACTCATGGAATTGTTCTGCGTGTTGCGCATCCCTGCTGCACCACTCTGAAGGTCATTTTCCAAAAAATATCCCTGACCTTCAGGCATAATTCAATACTCTCCCTGAGTGTAGACCACTTGGCGGGGGTCCAATCGTCCCTCAAACTTTGGGATGGCTCCTATCACTGTGTCTCCGACACCTGGCTGGTCCGTGCGCTCGGTGGAATCACCAGATCTCACCTCAAACCTTGGACCCTCACTCATTTGATTTGACCTGCTCTGAGTGTAGATCACTCTGCGCGGTTTTCAAATCGTTTTTTTGAGCCATGGGACTCATGGAATTGTGCTGCGTGTTGGGCATTCCTCCTTCCTTCCTCCTTCCTGCTTGTGTCTCTTCACTGCCCGAGTGCAGGCGGTGGCATTTCAATCTCTCGTCCCATCCAACTCTCACATTGGAGCAGGGCGGTGAAACACTGACTATTGGGGCAAGCGGTGAAATAACCACAACACAAACCTTGTAAATGAATACGCGGTTCGATAATGCAACTACAACAACTCAAACACTATAGTCTTCGTGCAAGTTCGGGGTTCCAATCCAGTATAGATTGTGGCAATTTGAACTTTAGTTCTCTTTGATAAGCGAGACTTTACAGGTCTACAAGTCGTATAGATAAAACTTGCTCGAATCCGTTCTAGGCGCAATCGCGATAGACAGACGAGATTTTATGTTCAACGGTTTTGTATGATGTGGGTCTAGGTTTGGAGATGATACTCCGATGCGTAAAGCAAGTGATTCTTATGAATCCCGATTCCAAATAGTATCCGCGATTGCTAATCCTTGCGAGATTACAACCAATTGTCAAGTCTGATCCGTTTCCTTATATTCCACGCGTCCGTTCCGTTAATCCAATATGTCCACGCGTCGTTTATAAAGATCCAAATCCAACACAGATAATATTCAAACAGGGAAAACAAACGAAACTTGGTATAGCTTCTGGGTGTCTCCGAATGAATGACTACTCTACCGGTTAAGCGTGAAGTCTAGTAACTTCGCGTCCAACAGGTGGGGTGAGATTCACTGGCGTTCCTCCCATAACCATCCACTTAAATACGTTACAGGATTCTCAATATAAGCGAGACAGATACAAACATGCAATAGGGTTCAGGGTATATGACTAGTGGTATAGCAGCTAGCCGATGAACTCCTGTCGGATATCAAGCAATTAGTAAAATTGAGAGAGATTTGTAAGAAACATCAACGAGCCGAGCTTAGCGATGAGTCAAGATCTACATCGCTTAGAACGATCGTGATGGGATATTGTTGATATGTCAACTTTTTAGCCGACCTCCTCGTCAGCACTCTGTTACCCTCCTCGGTAACCGTCCGCCCAAATGGTTCCGCCTTGAACCGCTTAAGTGATTTGTCTGAAAATCGTGATAGCCGCCGCTTCCTAGTACCCGAGTACAGTTCCTTAGTCACCCGTTAGATCGACCAAGTCCAGTCCTCTCTTGGCAGTTCTAGAGACGTCAGATGATGCTCAATAATGATCCCTCTGGTTCAGAAGGATGTTCCCTCGTAATATGCCCTTAGTCAGGGATGTGCAGTAGCCCCAATCCGTTTCCAGGATGGTAAGGCACTTTCCGCGATTGCTCCATTAGCGACTTCCCACTTCAACCCTTTACCAGGATTGTTGTCCAGCGCCTTTCTAATGGTTCGAGACACATTATATCCCTCTTAGCTAACTGCTCAGGCCAGCATTAGCTCTTGTGAGATGACGCCGTAATGTAGTGAAGTACATTATAGTATGTTGCAACGCGAGCAGATTTGAATAAATGCCCGGGTGCCCCAATACCAGGTCTGTCAGCGGGGCTGAGATACGACATGCTGCTTGCCTACTGCGCCACTCCAAAGGTCGTTTTCCAAAAAATATTCCCGACCCTCGGCGCCTTTTCCCTCACGATTTCCGCTTGTTTGATGCACTGGACACCACCCAGAATGCGCTCTTGCATACCCCGCGTCGATGCGGCTCTCCGTTCCCCGCAGGTCGATGAGCTTCAGGATTACCCCCTACCCTTCGAGAGCTTGCGTTTATCCGGCTCCCCGGTAGTCACAACTTCCCCAGGGGGCCTTGGTGGGATGGATTCGCTGTTCCTTGTCGATAGCGCGGCTTCGTGGAACGAGTCTGACCTTGCGACCCACTCCTGGCGCATTTTGGCTATTTTCTTATCCAACTCCACCGAATTCCATCGCAACCGCCCAGGGCTCCTGGGCGTGGTGCATTACAGCTATTTCAAGCTTTTGGTAAGTCTTCCCAAGTCCTCAGCTGCCCCATTTCTCGGGAGCGCTATGTCGCCATATTTCTGACAATTTCCGTATCCAGCTCCACCAACTCTTCTCATAGCTGCCCAAGGCTCCCAGGCACAGTGAATTACACTTGTATCAAGCTTTTGGTAAGTTGTACCAAGTCCTCCCCTGCTCCATTTCTCGGGGTCGCTATGTCGACATATTTCTGATGATTTTCCCTTCCAGCTCCACCAACTCTTCTCACAGCTGCCCCAGGCTCCCAGGCGCAGTGTATTACACCTGCATAAAGCCTTTGTTAAGCCCTTGCCGGCTCCCGCCCGCACCCGCCCCAACATTTTCTGACCCTCGGGCGGCGCGTTTCTCGCCATTTTCTTATTCAGGCCCCGCCCAAGGCTCCCGCACACTGTGTTGCATCTAATTGATGATTTATCGCCTTGCAAATATAACCAGAGTATGTTTTTTTGACCCTGTCACCTTCGTTGCACTGATCAAATATTGCAGGACGATGTAATATAATACAATAAATCTACATTCACATATACATTGGCAAATCCGCCAAGTCGCGTAAGGTTACATTCAGCATTTGAAGTCCAGCTGCACACATTTGCCCAATTTATCCCCTCGCACCAAACACCGCTCCACCAATTGCTTCACCCTCTTCAATCCTCCTGCCCTCGAAAGCCGGAACCATTCTTGGTGATTGCACTGACAGCGCCCGCGACAAAAATGATGTCCTAGCCATGCACCCCGCTTGCGCAATTTGAGATGGATGAGGCGCTCTGCAGGGTCTGTCACCAGTGCATCGAAAACCTGGGGAAAGCCCACTGATTTTCTTCGGGAAACGTGTGTACCAGGCGCACACGGCACGAATCCCGCCGCACTTGGTATAGGCAGGTAGGTGCTTGTCCACATTTTAAACTCCACCCTGCCCTTGAGCCCTTGGCGCCACAACAAATATGTCCAGCCTGCGCGCTCGAGGTAGCGCTTTCAGTTCATGAGGAGGTCATTGATCTCGCACTCAAGGGCGGTGGCATGAATAGTAGGCATCTGCTCAAGTCAGCCGATAGCGGAGACAATGACCAAGACTCACTCAAGTAATCAAATTCCGACAATCCTTCGTTTGGGGTGCGGGAGGGATGACCTGCGGGTGTATGCGATGTCGCCGTCGGCGTCGGGACTGGTTCTGGATCGTGTCTGAGGACAGCAGATAGTGGGAGGGTGTCCGGTATCTTTGGGCAGCGGTCCAACGCTTTCGAAGGACGAATTCACGCTGCAAGTCGCCGAGTCGGGCTGCGTGACAGTGTGACCCGCCGTCTTCTCCCCACCATCACCACCACCAATGTCCACGGTTCGATGGCCACCACCCGTCCCGCCGCGATCTCGCTGCCGCCACCGAGACTGTTGCACCGCCCCAATTCTGCCGCCCCCGCCTCCCACCTCGCGCCCCAGCCCCACGTTTTCCTTCACTGGCACCACCCCCACATGCCCGGACCTTGGCACAGCTGACGGTTGACACGCTCCTGCAGCCGCAAAATCCTCAGGACCTTGCGCTGGCGATCCTCAGGCAGAACATGACATGGGGAGGGCAGAATGAAGGGTAGGGAGAGAGGGAGGCGGAGACGCAGCTGAGGAGGACGGTGCTGGGGTTATTGGTGTGTTCTTGCTACTGGTGCCGTGCACGACCGACACTACCGCTCCTCCTTTCCCCATCTCTCTCCTCCTTCCATATCTCTTTTCTCCATCTCCCTGCCCTCGCCTCCCCCCTCCTCCCATCTCCCATCCCCGTCCTTCCCTTGCCCATCTCAACAAAGGCCTAATGCTGACGCATTGCCCACGGACACATACGCCGCCTAATTCACGACGCGCGCGCTTGAGGCGTGCAGCGCCTCGGTACGTGCTCGGCGCGCTGCGGGACTCATATGCGGGGGTGTGTTCGAAGGAGGGGAAAGAGGGGGAGAATCATCGGCACCCGAAGCGGCAGCGTGCGTACACTGCCCGCTTCTGCGGCCGTGCTCTTGATATGACGGTGTCGACGCCGACAATCCCGACTCGCTCCCCAACTCCGACGATAGGGCTCCGAGCCGCACGGCCCGTCGACGGGACGGGTCGGAAAACGGCCGTCATATTCAACCAACGGGGTTCACTCATCTGTCGAGGGTTCAACCAGGAGGGGCCGACGGACAGGTCCCGTCCGTCACACCCGTTACGGCCGTCGACGGGGAAATCTGCTGAATAAAATGATGTTCTCCAGTCTTTCCCACCCTGTACGAATCCCAAATATGATCGGATAATTTCGGGACATCGAGGTATGCTACAACTCTTCAAAGGCCTTCACCTTTGCCTTCTCTTGCTTCTTGGACGCCTCCCAAGCCAACCGTAACCGGCATCATTCTATGGCATGCTTTGACAGGCAATGACAGCGACCATATCAGCCCCTCTCAATTTTCTCGTGCACAAGAGCTTTTATGATGCTTCGTCACATATCAAAGCATCCCCTAGCGAATATCCGGCTTCTTTGAACGCGATCTGGGCGAGACAATCGAATTTCATGGCCTAATGGGCCTCAAATGCTGACAAGTACATAACATGATATATTTCGGGATTTGTTTCTTATGATTAATTGCACGCGAATTATTCCACAAGAACTGGCTATATTTCATGTTAATCTGTGCAGAACTGCCCGAGAAATGAGCAATTCTTTGAAAACTGGCCAAAACGGCACGTTTTTGATCCGCCCCTTCGGTTCTGCAATCATCGGTTCACCCCCGTGTTGAAGCTTTAGTTCGAAAACAGAGTGCTTGAGGGATTAGTAGACAATACAATGTGTACAGAACCATTAGATTTTGACTTCTTGTGAATCACTTGAGTTCCCCTTGAAGCACTCTGGGCTGGAAAAGCTATCGTGTTTATTCCACGTTCCGAAGGACTGCCAAAATGTGGTCAAAAAGTAAGACGTGTTTGCACCCGATGTTTTGGCACGAAAAATCCATTGGCCCCTGCTGTGCCATCAGATCTTTTATGCTGCACACCCGAAAGCACCGATACATGTCTGTTGGACCCGTCACCCGTCGACGGCCGGGGACGGGTGTTCCCGTTGACGGGTCTACCCGTCCCGTACCCGTCCGTCGCAAAACAATATCTCATCGCTTGTCGGACGGGTCCCGTCGCCGTCAGTGACAGCGACGGGTCAGAGCCCTATCCGACAACGGCGCTCCACATCCACGCCGAGCGAGTGCGGGGAAGCCACGATGTCGAGCGCACGGGCCGCAGCTACGTATCCCTGCCACGTACATTGAGACTTTCGAATTACAAATATAATTTTTTATATGTGAATTTACTGCTGAGGCTCGCTCAACGATCCTGGGGTGCACCTGCGGCTGCACCCGAGGGGGCACCTTAGGGTGCACCCCAGGGTAATGCTGAAACACCTTGTTTCAGCAACGCTATTCAAAGTTGCTGAAACTCTTTGTTTCTTAGCCAGCTAAAAGCACCGCCAAAACAAGTCGTTTTGGCGCACCTTCTAGCAGTACTTAATACATTTCGTTTCTTTCTAATCTATTGTGGCTCCCGAACAAAGCATTTCGGCAACACTTTCAAAGAGGACAAAAGTCTTTGTTTCAACACAGGTGAAAGCAACGCCGAAACAAGTCGTTTCGGCACATCTTTCAGCAGTTTGAATACACAAGGTATTGTTCTCTTCGATTGTGCTCCCAAAAGTCCACCTCTCGGGAGTCCTCTTGGACTTGTTGACACGAAGAGTATAAATTGTTCTCAAAAGGGGATTTGACAGTTGGTCTTTTGAAGTCGGTTTCACACTACCTTAAGACACCAAGTATATTCGGTTTTTTTTCGTCCACTGAAATAAGTAGTATCGCTTACCCTTTTAACTTAGGTTAATAGTTTGCTTTCCCCGGTGTGTAGGGACAGCAATCTATCCGGGAACGACTGAACATCAGACACATTACCTTCGCTAGACAGGACGAAATTCCCAAGCAATGCAATCCGAGACTGTGGTGCCACACTGGATAGATAGAACCGGCACCAGTTCCTGGAATGAGATAGATAGCCAAGTCAATGCATACACTGCGCAGCCGCACCCATACTGTGCACAGACGTGAAGCACAGGAGCATCACCACGGGCGAAGTACCCGCCGCTCTAGTCTCCCCTAGGCAGACACTTCAACAAAATTTGAGCTCGTACCTCCCTTGTTGAACCGTCACTCCGTGCCCCAGCACACCACATTGACCTCAGATGGCACCGCCGTCAACTGCACGCGTGTCTGCGCCGTGTGCAGCCATCCAGAGTATGGTCTCCTCATGCTCAGCCTCTCCATCTATCCATCCATCCTGCTCGTGCACAGCCTCCCCCGGGTGAGGGATCGGGCGACTCCACACGCCACGCCATGCCATCATCCCCGTACCACGTCACGGTGCCATCGCACTCCCCGCACCAATTGCTTCCCGCACGCGCATGGGTGATGAGCAAGACATCCATGCAAAGGCACGAGCATGAAGTAGGTAGGTAGTGAAATAAGTAGAATAACAAAATTGGGGCAGGAAAACGAGCTGACGTGAAAGTGGGAGCGAGGGGAACAGCGTGAAGGTTGGGAGTACGGTAGAACGAGCGATTGGGTAACAGTGGACATAGTTGTTCGAGTTGTTCGTAGTTTTCCCAGGAAATGACAGTTGCCAGCGCGTTCACCACCAAGGCTCCAACCTTTTGTTTTCCGTGTATGGATCTGGGCAGAATAAAAGGAAAAGGTTTTAAACCGTTTATAAACCGTTTAAAACCGTTTATAAAAGGTATTTTTTGGGGGCATGAAATACAGTTGCGGTATATGTACTAACCCCAGCCGCACTCCAATGACGCCGTCTTGAGAAGCCTGTCCTTTATCCACATCTTGGTGAGCATTGCCTCCTGGATTGTTCGAGGCTTTAACGATGCCCGGGACTCGTGCCACAGATGGCGTGCACTCGAAACAACCACTCTACTGAGACACCGGTGGGAATGGCCAGAAAGTCGCGTGCCATCTTTGAAATGATCGGAAATTCAGATTTGTGGGTTCATGTGGGCGGGGGGAGCCAACAGTTGTGAAATACAAACGCTCTCGCGTAACATTACCTTCCACCACAGTAACAAGGTGTTTGAATCGCCATTGTAATTTGCGAAAGCATCCCAAAAGCGATTTATCTCACTCACGGGAGCGACCTTGGGTACTCAAATATCAGGAACATTAATTACATTGAAAAGGGACACTTACGGAAGAAACCTCAAGAACGTCGACATCAATAGGGGAAGTCAAAGATGCCGTTTCGCAAACTGATTCAACTTCCGATTCACGTCTGATTCATAAGACAGAATCGATCAAGAATCGGAATCAGCTTTGACCACCCCCGATTCACTCTCGCTTTACACTTTGATTCTTCAATGATTCAAATGCCTTGTTCAGTAATTTATTTAGATACATAGCCGGTAAAATATACATAATTTTATTGCCGCCCTCGTGACTCAAACCGAACGTTTCTTGTCCTAAGACTCCTAGCACCGTACGGCAAATCTCGGGCTAATGCCTCGGCTTTCTGCACGACAAGTGCGGGCGCGCGACGTCGTTGAAACATTCCTGGACCATCATACCACACAAATCAAACGGGCCTTACATCGCATCGCAGGAACAAATTCTGTCTTCACTGCTTTCCGAATCGTCTTCGCACTGTGCCTTCAAAGCTTTCTCCAGAATATATATTTTATGTGATAAAACATGTGATGAGGGAAAATTTAAGTCGGGGGTCAGGACGGATGAGCGATTCAGAAAGCCGATTCTGAAAGTGTTCCTCCTCCGGAGGAGGAACACCGATTCAGACCGATTCGAAGCGAAACACCGATTCCACCGATTCTTGATGGATTCGTGATCAAGAATCGACGTCTGAATCAGTCCTAGAATCGGTCTTGAATCGAGCCGCTGAATCGATCTTTGACTTCCCCTAATCATGCATATATTGTCGAGGAAAGAGTCGAATGTGCCCTGCAGACGAGATGTGGCTGGAGCTTTTCGTTGGCTCGAGTCGGTGACATGGATTCGCTGGTAGGACTTGTAGAGATGCTCAAATAACAATTACACGTTTGACGAGCTCCCAGTCCGACGTAATCCAGCTTGCGATGGTTCTGGCAAAGGTCCATGTCATCGCACGTGTTGTCCAAGTGTCGGTCGCAACTGCGATTTTTGATTCAACAGCCTGAGAGAATGTGAGATTTCTGTACGCAAATGAGATCTGTCTACTTGCCACAAGCTCGGACTTCACCACTTCGTACATCTCCCCAAACATACTTGCCAACGTGTTGCGTACAATTATATCACTTGGTAACAGAAACCGTGCTCTAGGAATAGGCTACATACGACACCTCCCCCTGTATGTAGCCTATTCCTACTAGTGTCCTCCTCGGTGAGTTTGACGTAACAATGGTATCCCGGGCCCGAGACAGAGGAAGCGTAGAGCTTATTGCACCACGCCCCGGGATCCCCGACAAGTCTCCTTGAAGCCATTTGGCCCCACAGCTGCGGGAAAAGACGCTCAGATGGTAAGCATATCCAATAAGGGCAGTAGTATACAGGTATACCTAGGAGCTGCAAAAAAAACCAATTTGAACCAGGAAAAAGTGAGGTCAGGGGTAGACCTGGACTTGATACCCCACCGCTCTGAGAACCGACATCCATCAGTGATGATCAACTCGGCGAGAGTTCGGCCGTCCTGATGTGGAAGTTCTCGCTCAATCGGGAAGCGTCATTGAGAATGCGTAGTTTTCTGCTCTCCGCTTTCCACCTCTGTCCTTACAATTATACTGTAGCTATCTCCTTAATTGACTCAATGGAACCTTCATCTGGAATGACCTCTGTACTATCGGTGTCTGTGAAGTGTCTGTACGTGTCTGTACGGTCTGTCACAGACTGCCCCAGTCTGTCACAGACCTTACAGACACCGGCAGACCTGGGCCATTTTCCAGATGTTCTCCATCTCTTAACACTGCGCCGTATGTGCAAACTCACTCGGAATGGCTGGACTGCGTGCTTCGCGTGAGATGTGCCATCGCGAAGCTAGGAGGGGTTGTTCTGTGTTGAAGTTGAGAACGAACTCGCACCCCGACATCGTGGAGGTGTTGCGGCGCGTGGCGGGTGGACGTGTTCTAATCTCTTAATCGCACGCATCGCCCAAATCGAGCGAGAACTTCCATATACGGACGGCCGAACTCGCGCCAGGTTGATCATCACTGATGGATGTCGGTTCTCAGAGCAACGGGGTAACAAATCCAAGACTTTTTACGGGTGTGAACGATTGTCTTCACAAAAAGCCGTGAAAAGTCGGTTTACAAGACTAGGTCAGGGGGATTATTTGCCAGAAGACCTTCGCGCCGATATTGAGTAAGACCTCCATAGGGAATTATTGTAGCGGCGCTGTCCATAATCGCTGTCGTAACCCTCCAGTTCGGTGTTCGCCTTCCTGGAGGTATGTGAAACGATGGAGTTCAAGTGGATTTACCTCCAGGGGATTATTAGTGTATTTAATGTACAGCCTGTATTTTCTGTACCTTGTCTTCTCAACACCCGTTTTGTGCCCCACTCCCCGTGCTCTCCTCGCCCTTAGCTTCCTGCCCTCGTCTCGTCGCTTCTGATCTCGCTTAGATTAACAGAGCATCCCGCACCGTTACAATTATTAGCTTGGGACGTTCTCTTGAGGGGTGGGTACTCATTTTTGTGGTTAGGTATTTTGGCGCCAAAGTTTCAATGCACGACGAGTGGTATCAGTTACCGAGCCGGATAATCAATACGATACCCAGTCGAAGATCAACGCCGAGAAACGAAAGATCCACCCACTCAGCGCAGTTGACAAAGACCCTGTGCTTCAAGAGACCCCCAGAATAGAAACAGCTGTAAAGGATAGCACAGAAAGAGCGCTGTGCATCCTTCAACGCCCTTACCATCTCATACCTTGTCCCACCTACGGCGTCTTCCACGAGCTCAGCAGCTACTTTTCGGGGTACACGTTAATGCGCCGGATGTCGAGCCGCTGAGCGTGCCGTGCGGTGAACAAGTTGATCAAATTCTTGAGATAAGTACTATCAGAGGCTTTGCGCAGAGCCACCCGGAGCCACCCGGAGCCACCCGGTGGCTCGTTAGGTATGCACTCATGGTGGCTAAAATGACGCAAAAATCGTATTTTTAGCCACCAGTGAAGCCACCGGATGACGTCGTGGCTGGCGTAGCCACCGGACAGCGCATGCCAAAATAGCCACCGGGTGGCTCCGGGTGGCTCTGCGCAAAGCCTCTATTGCCTACTGGGCAACCGGCCAGACGAGCCAACCGGCCACTTGCTCGATACAAGAGCCCCCAACATTAATTCTTGGAAACTTTGGTTGGTGGGATGGTACTGGTCCTAAGACAATGTGTTGTGTTGAATTTGGATGAAATTCCGCTCGGTGATCAGAAGCTACGGCAGGTTTCCGATCAAGGTGATGGGGGATCAATGCCTTTTCTTATCTCCGAACCGCTTCCACGCTCATGTCTCCCCGGTTTCTCCACGAAATCTTCACCAATTTACAAGTTTCGGGGTTCGTTTTCTTCGTTTTTGTCAGGCTAATGACCTTGTATTATTTTCTTTCCCAAAACCCATCGATCTGATCCCCTGGACGCCGCAAGAAGACCTCACCGTGATTCGGAGTGGCTCGATCCCGCCCCCTCAATAGCGAACGACTCGCATCGGCGGCGGATCTAGAATTTGGGCAGCATGCTTAAGATACACCATTCTGTATACCTCCAAACTTGTGGATTTTTAGGTGATTCCTATCTTGGTCACGGCAAGCTACTACTTAGAATCAACAAATTCCACTTGCAGAGGGAGATGCATTTTGCTGGAAGGTCTTTGGGCATCTGACACTTGGGTATGTTAAAATTGCTCCTATATATACACTAATAGTTGAGTTTGCGACATATCTGCGGTCTGCGCCTCGGAGGCTAGCCTATTTCTTCGACACCCCAATTCCTGCCATTTCCCCAGTGCATATAGTAGATATGATATATCAAAAGACTCTGATTAGAGATCCGTCGTGATATATCTCAGCTTGTAACTTAGAGATATGCATGATATATCAACTCGGAGACGTATCTTATTTAGGCAAAGCACCGCGCTTAGACTCGGAGCCTTCTGGGAAGCGACAGCATCACGGCGGCGCTGGTAGGCAGCGCATGCTGTGCGGCCCCGCCCTTCCTGTTTTGGGCGCTTTCGATATCCTGGGGTTCGTGGCCTGTGCCTTACCAGTACATACTTTGTTCTAATTCATGTTGATAGGTCGGATTCAGGCAGGTCTCGTGCAGCTAGTAGGACGGTTGCAGTTGAGCGGATACACAATGATATGTCACGTGTACCTTTTGACCGCTTCTTCCCGTTCCTTCACCCCGCTTCTTGCTGCCCCCCACCGGCTCCTCTAGCCCTTCCATCGCGGCAGCATACGACGGAGGACTATCCCGCTCATATGTAGCGTGTCTCTCAGTCACTTTAGCCTCCTAGTTCTCATTCAATTTCGCTATTTCGATCCTCCGCATTGTCGCTTTCCCCAGCGCTTCCAGCACCCCCGTACTGGCTTTTGGTGGTCCGGGCCAATGAGGCTGTATCCTCCCTTTCATTTGATGCAACATTTTGCATTCACATCCTCCTCCCTCATCGCGCACGCCGTGCTCTTCCTATGCTTTGCACCCGCTTTCCCCAGCACTTCCACCACCTCCGGACTGGCTTTTTGAGATACGGATCGATGTTCCCCATATCCCCCTTGCATTTGGTCCAGAATTTTGTCCTCTCCGCCACCTTTCCGGCCGTGCGCGCCTGCCTTTCGACACTGTGCATCCCTGCTTTCTCCAGCATTACCAGCGCCTGCGGGCTGGCTTTCGAAGATACGGATTGACGGTTCAATATCTCCCCTTCCATCTGGTGCTACATTTCACCCTTGCTGCTGCCCCATTGCTGTTTGTGCTTTGCCTTGGCGGCGCTCAATTTCCTACTCATTCTCATTCTCAGCCCATACTTTCCTTTTCTCTAAATCATACTACATTCATGTAATTTCTGATAGTTTAATATATAAACTTCGTTTTTTTTTCTCACCTTGGAGTACTTCTGCTTGAGTCATCTTCACTCTGTGCGCCCGCCGCGCTGCAGTTCGCTCCCATGCGGTCCCGACCTTCCCTTGTGCTTCCAGCCCTCGTATCTGCCTGAAACTATTGTCAAACGTTGTAGGTTATGTCGAAACATCTCTGCCCACGATCATGCCGTCTCAGCTCGCTCTGCGCACATACTTGACCGTGTTAAAGAATTGGCGCCCGGGGCGCTTATTGCCCCGGAGACTCGGACCGCTTTCGGAATTTGTTCCGCAGGTGCCGATATACACAAAAGATCGAGATTTGGGAGCGTCCTCCGTCTTCCAACCGTTGATCTTGTTATTTGTTAGATAGAATATATGTTCCTACATAACATATGTCGGGATGAAGGAAAATGGCCCAGAGGCAAATTTGTTATTCGTCATCAAAGCGATTTCTCTGCCAAATTTGAGCTCGAAATTGGTTTTTCACAACTAGCGCAATGGCTCGAGCTGTATAAAGTTCTGGAAAACCTTCACTGACGGAAAAGAAGTGTTGGAACGATACTGGAAAGAAACTGTACAGCCTAGATGCAGGTGGAAGGAGAAATGCATTGGAAGGTCACTTCAACAAGTTGAATTTGCGGTTTTGCCGCGAAATCTCTGTGCATCTGAGCTCATTTTGCGTTTCTTTCACGTGTATGCTCCTTCAAAACCTAAAGACCCCAGTTCAAATGGCAATTTAGGGTGCATAGAACCTCAGACATGATCTCCGAGGTCTCAATACCGTCTCGGGCTTGCGGTATGCCCCGAAATTTCCAAAATACCTGAAATACATCAAATTTCAAAACTTACCCCTGGGATTTGGTCTTCTGACATAGTGTTGGGACGTAATGGACGACTCTAAATCCAAGTTTTTAGACCGTTCATTGCAACATTGGACGACATATAAGCAATGACATTTCTGCATCCAATCGCTGCATTGGTATGAACCACTTGATTTCCTGGGCTGATACTTGCTGAGAAGTTTGCTTTACTATACGAAAGGCCTCCAGCGTGTTCCTTTACAACGATAAATTACCCGGTGTAGTCGTACGGCTCGGATTCCAGCACCCAACTATTTCGCTCTATCCTTTATGAAAAAATTGTTACTGGTGTCCCAACCAGATTAAAATGACGCGGTAGGGTTCTAGGAACTGCTTGACATGCATTTGACACGTCAGACACGTTTAAGGATCGAAGGACAGCCCGGAAAATGTGATTCATGAATTTTGACTACCTTATTTTCGGAGGTTTCTTTGCTCAGGCTGATTCTGTTTGCTATTGTGACATTCATTGTGGCTTCCATTTTGTTTCAAAGTGTCTCAGCGTCGCGAACGACGCGAACCTTCGTCGCGTAATGTTGGCCGAATAAGGCAAGTCGCGCTGGTCACAGCGTGACATTGTCTCTTTCCTTCTTCCCACCACACAACCCGACCTTGTAGCCTCGCCGCACACCCTTCCGATCCTCTCTCTGTGTGTCTCAATTAATCTTCGATACTCTCACTTTGTTTCAACTGCCGGAATCACCCTCGGTCACTCTCAAATCAGCGCAGTTTGAATCTGGTGGATTCCGCTTTGTCCTCTGTGAAATACCGAGAATCACTCTATAATTGCACTATTCTTGTCGCGGACACTCATCCCATGCTTCGAAGCCATTCATGACTCGTTTCGACTCATCAATACTGTCCCATCCGACCCGATTCGATACACAAACAAGCACGCAAATAAAGGTGCTGCGGGTTGCCGTCGAGCACAGAAAAGAGTGTAAATATGGGGAGATGCTTCAGCTGCATATTCTATTCTCTCTTTTCTGGTTTATGGCTCATATCTTCCCAGTATTTGCCGCAATTTCTCAGGTTCACACCACATGTGCCCGCTGAACGCCACCAAAAGAACATCTACACGCCCGTGATCTTTTCGTGCCACAGCAACACGCTACAGTTGCCTCCTCGGGATGCTGCAAATCCGTTATTGTGATGTTTCTCTATCATCCCCCCGACCGTACCCTGAATCGGAATGTAACAGTGACCATGTCCCCCCTAGTCAGCGCCAGAGTCGCACCGCTGCTGCCGCGGCCACGAGTCACCCACGCAAGGGAACGAACGTTGCATGCCCATCCGTGCGCTGAGCAACACACGTGCTCCATGCATGCCCGAGCCGCTGCGTGCACGGGTAGCGGTGGGTGATGTTACCGGCCTGAGTTTTACGGCAGATCGGTCGTCAAGCTGCGCGGGAGCAGGCGCAACGCATGCGCTGAGCTGCACACCGCAGGCGCGCCGTGCTGCGTGGGCGATTTTGCGCTGCATGGGTGACCTGGCGCTGCATGGACGACGTCGCGCCGGCCTGAGTCTACCGTAAGTATGTCTTCAACTAGCTGCGCGAAAAATAGTGAGGGTTTTCGCGGCGCCATGCAGGAAATGAGAGCGTAGTTTGCACTGGTCGTCCGCCGAGGTGCGCAGCACTATCGCCGCTGTATCGCCTTCACAGTCGATACCTCCTTTCACTGCTCTCCCACTTATTACTTGCTGAAACTCACTCAATTTTTGCGGAGTTTGGTGCAGGTACTGGCCCCAGGGAGTCCAGTGTCCGCAGGGCTGTCGGCTCACTAAAGCCAACCGAATCGTGTTTTGTGGGGTCCAATTACTTCCTTCTCCCTAGTTGCCTTACCTTGTGTATTCACTGCACAATTGATATTTTTCTCGTGAATATTATAGGAGTTTTGCGAGCTCATCGTCGAAGGTGGCGTCGGGAGCGTTTGATCGCTGTGTCCCAAATGCGGATATTTGGGATCACACGACGACGAGCTCAAGCGCAACGTATGCAGTAGGCTGCACACCGTCCTACCTCCGGATAGAAAGGCTCCAAGGTGATGTATCGCGAGCCCTCCGATGAGAACATTTGATTGATCGGATATTGGCCTCAGCCAGAGGGCGCGATATATCGCTCCCCGAGGATCTGGTACAAAACGGGCGATTGATCAGCCCGCCTTCGCCAACTCCTCAGCATCGTTGTGACGGCGGCGATGACAGGTTGGATACTAGCCGAGCCCTGCTACTGCATTAGTATGTATCTCTAAGCTGATATATCATGCATGTCTCTGAATTACCGACCAGGATATATCACCGCCCATCTCTAATCAGAACACATGATATATCACCCAGCCAAAATCTGGTGATTTCCCCGGCCGGAAAGTTCAATACATATACCACGAATACACCTCGGACATACTTTGTACCACTTTTTAATAATGCATATGCAGTGTATTAACTACCTGGGATGTGCTAAAGTGAGTGGTCGGCGCACAAAGTGGTGATTTGGTTGGGTGGCCGGTTAGCCCGTTTATCCCCGTTTCGGGGCTATCGCCGAAATATATTCGGCAAACGCGAAATCGGCACGAATAAATTCGGGCAAAGGTTACAACTCACTCTTCAAATCTGTATCTTCAATTCCGGGGACATTTCCCGGCACCCACTCCACAGTATCTCTGCGCTGGGGGAAAAAATTGCTTAGGTGGCCGGTTAGCCGGTGGGAAATAGTACGGTCGGAGCCCAAAGGTGAAGGGGATGGAAAGGTGGATCAAGATAGCAGAGGTAAATTGAAATGGCAAGCAGGCGGTCAATCAACGAGGTGCTGCGTTTGCTCGAACGTGGTGGAGCGGGGTTCGGCCGAATTCGCCGAACTGTGTGACACTAGTACCAGGTGCCGGAGATCACCGAATGCCTTGTTTAAAATTATTCATGTCTAACTCACCTCTCGAAGTGGCACAGCCGGAGTTTTAGTTGGTTAAGTCAACAGAACTCTTCCCACACGCTCCTCAAAAAAGACTCAGTACTCGCCCCGTACTTAGTATCGGCGACCGGGGACGAGCTCAGCCTCAGCCTCGTCCGCTTCCGCTGAGACCTCGTAGCTCATCTGGCGACTAACCTTCTGCGCTGTATCTACCTACCCACAAGGGAGTTTTCAATGCTTCCATCAATCTCGACGCTCTCCACTCGAAGATTATCATCATTCCGCCGATGCGGTGGGACCGTTGCATTTTTCTTGGCTGCGAACAGCCTAACGAGTATATACTAGAGTAATGGGACTGGGACTCGCCCAGTCCCATTTTTGATGGCGAATCCCATTATTTCCGCCTCTACGGTGGGATTCGGGCAGTGAGTGGGATTGACGGGCATCATGTTTGTGTGATTGTCCATCACTGCTGTGCCGACCCCTGCCGACGCCCTCCACACATTTCTGCCTGAGTTGCCATGCCTCGTGCCCTTACGCCGCCGCCTATCGGATTTGAACCATGGACAACGGCTTTTTGCGATTCCACCGGTGAAGTGCGGCGTCACCGTGACGCTCAGGAAATCAAGGGAAGGGCACGAAAAAGTTGGACGGCTTCATTTTGGAGAGATACGGCAGAGGTGAGGTATTGCTACGATAAATTTTCATGTACTTTGGTGAGCAATACATATGTTCCGTTTGTTTATTTGTTATGTCTCACCCCGCGCCCGCTTGGATCGTGTGCGCTGCCGAATGCCCTCAACAATGTCATTCTCGTCAACAGATTGCCGCCGACGCCTGCGAACAGCTGGAGTGGTGGCGGCCGGCGTGAGCACAGCTGGACCTGGCACCGATGCAGAAGGCAAAGTGACCGGGGTTGCCATTATTTGCAGAATGTCGGTATCCGAATGAGCGGGAGTGGTAGATGCAAGACCAAAATTGAATTCGAAACCTGGGTCGGTATCATCCGTCTGCAGTGTGTTGTCGTTAAACACTGGAGAAACAGGTGAGCGGAGAGTGAAAAGAGACTAGATTAATGTTCACTCGCCTTCGTAGTTGGGTTCAAGTTCGAGATCTAACTCGAAACCAGGATGTGAATCCATCTGTGTGTCTGTGTCGGTCAAGTACAAGGTCATGTTGGACGCGGGCTCGTCCGGACGAGAGTCGCCTGTCGTGTCCAAGATGGTGGTGTCATTGGAGTTGTCAGTCGAGGCGGGGATGGGTGTCTCTGGCCAAGCATTAGTTATGGAGCTGAAATCGAATTAAACACAACCCACCTGAGTTGGAAACAATCGGCGCAGGGCGTCCCTGTATCTGAATGCCTTTGAGTGGCCCAGTCCGAAGCTCTCGCAGCTTGGTATCGATCTCGCCCCGGCGAGAAACCCAGTCGCGACGATTTTGCTTTTCAGTGTTAATCTCAAGACGAAGAACCTTGACCTCTGTCTTCAAATCCTCTCGCCTCCGATCCACCTTCAATTGCTCCTGCAGCTCCTCGATCTCCCCCTGGATTGCCTTCTGCCGACTCAACGAAAACTTCCACTCCTCCTGCCCCTCCTCCCGCTCCTGGGAAAGCTCGTCGAAGGCAATGAGGTGCTCATTGCGCTCGAACGCCGCCTTTGCTGCCCAACCTTTGCGCTGAGCAGATAGCTTCTCACGTTCGCTCGGACCGTTCCAGCGTTTGCGCATGACTCCATTGCGTATGATTCGGTGGATTTCGTCCACCTGGATGTTGTCGCGCGTGTATTTTCTGGGAAAGATGAGTCCCCTACCCAAATGCAAGAGGGACCGACCACATACCGTAGGATCCCAGGCAAAAGTGCGAGCTGTGTCGATGTTTGAGCATTTGTTCCTGCATGTGCACTCTCCGCGAGATTTGTGGTGTTTGGCGTCAGATTATAGTCATTGGGAGCGATTTGCAAGCTTTTGAGCATACCAATCTGAACAAGATGGTTAATTTGAGAGTAAGTAATTATGGTTGGAATGCAACAGACTTTTCACTGCGGTATCGGTCTGGATGGCACAGTACCTATGCCATTTGTCGACCGCTGCTTGGTCCTTGGCACCAAGGATCTTTCTGAGTTCTGTTACAACCTCAAGCGGCACCTTGTCAACGCGATGAAGGTCATCGCAATGGCTATGAAACATCAACATCAAGTCTTGCAGCAGTAAAATAAGCTTGCCGCTGGAAGTGAACAACACAGGTCTTCAGGCAATATGCAACATATTCCAACTGCGCTCACTCGTTTTCCGTCATACATGGCTTGTGTTGATTGTGCTGAACTCGGATTCAGCCCCGGTCTCAAGTGTTGAAAGAGAGACACTTGCCGTTCAACAAGGTTTGAACCGTGAGATTTTCGGTCCCAAGTGCATCCATTGCTGCTCCAAGGAGATGTTCATCCTCCGCACTCGGCTTAATTTGTGGATGTGCCGGGTGATTATGGCCATTTCGGAGAATCAGGATCGCCTGGAATGCGTACTCTGGGAGCCATTCGTAGTAGTTGGGAGAGGTAGGGTCGTTGGGAGGAAGAACAGGAATAAGGATGATGAGCTCGGTGTCGCACCTGCGCTGGAGGAGCTTGGCTGGACGGATAACACCATCAAGGACATGACTGAATACTAATCATAACCATGAGTGCACGGAGAATCATGGACCATTGGAACATACTCACCGCAATGTTTCAACCCCAGACGCGGGTGGGTTGACAGCACACACTGAACATTGAGGTTCAACACCGTGCCGTCAGGCACATGGCCCTTGTTCTCCAGGACATATCGAAATATCTCCTCGTCGACATTTGGAGGTATTGAATGGTATCGATGCAGCCAGCGTTTCTCAGGGTGCCATTTCGAACACCCAATGAAGTACAGCTTGCCGTATTGGTTCGGGCCCTAGGGAATGTTATTTGTGTAACTCAGAGACATGGAGTGAACATACATTGTTCAAGAGTATCATGACGGGGACACCGTCACACTCAGTCTTGCACTTTGAGCTAACGACACGAGTATAGAAGCTGGAGTAATCAATGTTCAGCACAGCAAGCGGATGCATACAATAACACATTACCGAGACAATATTGCCTCTGGTGAGGCGGCCTCACGCTCGTTCGCATCAAGCTCGTGGTTCCATAGATCCCGCATCGCCTGCTCATCCGGTTCGAATCGCTCACAGTCCCCAAACAGCTCCTCAGATACAAATTCACAGACACATATACCCTTGCATCTCAGCTGTGCACGCCGCGCTCGTACGCGCTCCCCGCTGAAAGCATAAACCCAAACATCACCTTTTGGGCCAGCGTGGCCCGTTGACCCGTCCCAAGCATCCTGGTCCTGCAAGCCAAGTAAGCTCTTACCTATATATTATGAAGCAACATACCTCTGCCTTGATGTAGGCATCAATGGTGCGCATCTTATTCCCCTTCTTACTCTTGAGCACGTCGGTGTTAGCTCGAACATCCAGCTTATAAGCTGCGTCGTCGCGCGGGACAGTCCAGGTTTTCGGTGCGGTGGTGACTGGGATGACGCGGTCGACGTAGAGTTCACGAGTGACTTTAATGCGAGGATCTAGGTCCTCCTCCACCGCTTTGCCTTTCACTGCGTTCAAGCCGGTCCTAGAACACCAAATTTCTAGGCGCGTTGATGTGGCATAGCCACGTCTAGCCACTCGGCTATGGGCCTAGACCACTGTTAGCCGAGTGGCTAGACGTGGCTGCGGTCGGCTAGCCCACATCGGCGCGCCTAGAATTTGGCGTTCTAGGACCGGCTTGAACGCAGTGTTTGCCCTTGCTTCTGCGCCGGGCTGGAAAATACAAGATCAATCTAGTGTACACAAATCAATGCAGAATTTCACTCACAGCTTATCGATGTAATGGTCTCTTGTGGAATGGCCATTGTTTCGGGGGGAGCAGGAGGCAATTTGATGTGCGGTGGTTGGATCATTGATGGGATATCGAAGTCAAGGTCAAGGGTAGCAGATGGGGAAGCAGCGCGAGACGAGAAACCAGATCCAGCGCTGTAGCTGTGGCGAGAGTTTGGATGAGGTAGGACAGCAGATGGGGAAGCGGTGTGAGATGGGAAACCAGAACCAGCACTATAGCTGCGGCGAGAGTTTGGATACGCCGAGCTCGACCGTGAGCGTGGGGAGTGCGACAGGCGGTCAGAGCCCGCCAGCGACATAGTACGAGAGCGAGGAGGGCTGGCAGCGACGGACGAACCAGGGGTGTAACTACGGATTGAGCCAGCCTCGAAGCGGTTGGCCTTGCGCCCTCGCTCCTCCTCCAGCTCCCGCATGAGCCGCATCCATGTATTGAACGGTGCAGGAGCCACCCAGTCGTCTGCGCGATCCACTTGAAAGAAAGGATGGTTGACATAGGCTTCACCAACAACCTGGAAGAGGCCGATAACTGAGCCAAATGGACTTGTATCGGAATACAAAATGACACACCTGCTCTCGATACGCACGCAGCTCCCGCAGCGATGCATATCTATGACCTCGCAACGGATCAAGACGCTCTGCCAGGTTAAGCTCCTGGTATAGCGCATAACCACGCGCCGTCATCCAGCTTGGCGCATCCTCGACGGAGAGGAAGGGGACGTGCATAGAATCACTCAATAACGGCGGAAACATCTGTAACGTAGGAATTAGAGTGGCATTGATCCAAGCAATTTGGAACATACAACTCGTCGGTATTCCATGACCTCGCCGGTCGTGAAGTCAGCGGCGGCATCGAACCACGCGAAATCTCAAGTACAGGGTCAGAAATTGGCAATGCAACGACTCTGAAACCTACCGCCAGTATTGGATGCCATTTTCTGTTGAAAAAGGCGGAGAGAATGGGAGGAGGGAGCACCAGACACGAGAAGTGGCTATAGACGATGTAGAAATGTGCCGCTTGGCCAACTGTTTTTATACTGTTCCAGGTCCCAAAAGATAAACCTAACGCATGTACAACTCGTGTAGCCATGACCCGGCCGAAAACAATACATGAGGCGCTCCAAACACCAAACCCGGTCCAAATTAAATTTAAGCTGTACGTTTTGTAGCCAGCTAATGAACTTCAACTTGTTATTTACTGCCGATAGATCAATCAGGACCCTGGGATCAAAAGATAAACCAAACTCGTGTAGCCACGAGGGCCGAAGACGATACACGAGACCCTCCAAACGCCAGGCCAGGGTCAAATTGATTTTAACCTGTACGTTGCGTGGCTGCCGATAGATCAATCAAACCGTCGATCATATTATCATTCGGCTGTGCGTCGGCAGCGTGTTCCACTTCTTCCGAGTCCCACTGTTATCTCTCGAGTCCCACTGACAAGCGGACAAAATGGGACTCATTTCCATCAGAATGGGATTGGACGAGTCCCAGTCCCACCCTTCTTGTTACTCCTCCAGCCTAACACTGACCTCGTTCTTAGTCTGAACGATCTGAACTGCTGTCAGGGACATTGGGTCACAACTTCGACCCATTCGACCAGTACGATAATAACTCCTCTCTCGCAGGCTTTCTTCGTCACATGACTCACAATCATCCTCACAGGTCATGCCGGGACACACCAGGCGGGAAGCTGATACAAAACGCCGATTTTACCTGATGGGTCAAGTTGTTTTTTTAGTAGGGTTCAGTCTACTCACTAAACCCTTCCCTTCAGCCAAAGATGAGTCTCGAGACGCTTTCCGGCGTTCGTACGGCAAGTACTTGTCTGCTATTCTTCAATTTATTCGCCATTTTGAAAATCAGTGGCCCGTCTGCTTTCCGGTAGTCCGTGTCATTCTCTGAGCCTATCAGGCACCTTGAAATGATCTTTTAAACTACCGTCAGATTCGTTGTGCCGATTTTCAGAGTCAGAGTTGCGCACCAAATGTATTTCTCCAGAATTCCGCTTTGAGATTTTCGCTTGACCAAATTCCCCCGAGGCAAATGCATTTGAATGCTCAATTAATCCTAGCATGTTCCAATTTCATCACCATCCCAGTTAACTCTCCCCAAAAGTCGATTCCGCTTGGGAATGTCAAAGGGCTCAAAATGTTCCAATTTTCTCACTACCGTTATACCCCTCTCCATTGCGCGTGTGTTTTACTTCATGTTGACTTACTTGAAATATAATATATTTTATTTTCCATTTCACATTGCAATTCAAGTACCTACCAAACCGGGAACAGCAGAGAAAAGCTGTGCAATTGTTTCCGGATGTTTGATGCTTATCACCTCTTGCTCCTGCCACCACCTGGCGCTCGGAATCTTCTCTCTGGCCATTCTTCCTGCGCCAATATCGGCCGTTCGATAAAATATATCGGAATCTCCTATAACCTCTCTCGGTAGCCCAATATCCAGCTTTCTGATGGGTGGCAACCGGCATCGAAGAATCCGCGTCAAACCGCAGCGGGCCGGTACAGTCTTCCACACCCGCCCGCCACGTAAGACTCACACCAGGGGCTCGGTGGCGAGCGGGCGGGATCGATTCAGTCTGTTGGGCCGTTTCGGGTAGGGCCTGTGTTCTGGATCTTGCGGCAGCGCCGGGCTTGAAACTGCCGCTGCTACGGCCTGGGACAGACCGCTGAGAACTTATTTCATTTCGATCACACAGTGGTACGTCTCGTCGCCTTCGTTGCCTTTCTTCTCGTGCTAAAATCCCCCGTCTCCCCCGCGATCCAGCCACCGCCGTCGTTACCGCCTCTGCCGTCGCCGGCTTCTCCACCGATGGGCCTGTCGGCCGGCAAGAAGGCCGCCGCCGTCAGCCTCGCGCTGTTCTTCGTCCTCCTCCTCGGCCTCGCCCACCTCAAGATCTCGCGTGCCCGCGGCGCCGCCAAGCGCAGCACCTGGTCCGAGAAGCTCAACAAGCGCATGAGCACCATCTCCGTCGACTGGAAGTCCATGACCCCCGGCGGCGCCAAGGAGGCCGTGCACCAGTTCATCGCCATCGGCAGCTGCCCTAGGGTTAGCCCCTCCACCTCCCCACCTTCCGGGTGCCGCGCGGTTGTCTGTGCACGCCCGGACTCGCGCGGCTCGCGCGCGTTCCACACGGCGTCCTATGCCGCCCGCCCACCCTTTCGCTCGCGCCTGCGTCCGCCTCCGCCTACCCCGTTCTGCGCGCGACGCGGAAGCCGGCGAGCGGAGGGATGCGCGCACCGCAAACACGACGGCGACGTACCCCGCGCCCCGCCCGCCGACCGTCCTGCGCCTCGCACAGCTGCACCCCACGGACGCGCTGGCGCCCGTCGCGCGCCTGTCCGCCCGGCGCGCACGCACTCCTCGCCGCGGCGCTGACGCTGTGTGTCGCCTGGCTGCGCTTGCCCGCCCTTTCGCTCGCGTCTGCACCCGGCTCCACCTACCCCCGCTCTGCGCGCGCCGCGGAAGCCGGCGAGTAGAGGGACGCGCACACCGGGGTCGCCGCGCGCTGGTGCATCCGCACCGCACGGCGCATATTCTGTTCGTGCAGGACCTGAACACCGCATGTGGCGGCAGGCGTGTGGGCGCCGTCCGAGGCCGGCGCGTCCCACGGTGGGGGGAAATTGGAGGGAAGGACGGGTGAAAGCGGAAGAGCCGGTGGGGCTCGACGAGCGGGGAGGGCGTGTTTGGCGTGTTAGGGTTAGGAAGGCGGTGCCCTGGTGGGGGGAGATCTATTAGGATCGGCTGCGCGCGTGCGGGTAGGTGAGGCGATGGGATGGGACGGGATGTATCGACAATCACGTAGGCGTGAGCTGTACTTCTATCTGGCTATCCCCTCACAAGTGCATTGTACTATAAAAACATCCTGGTGATTAAAGCCGAAAATGGTCACGTTCTGCGTAATGGCAAGGATTCTCCAATGCCGTACACGGTGCTGTTGTCAGGCTCTTTCCTCTCTCTTCCATGAGCAACCAGATCCCCGTCCATGAACAGGAGCGCTTGCTCGGGACACTTTATACTGCCCCCCCAAAATGCTCACCTAGATCCTTCTATTTTCTCAGCAAAGCTGTAGAGTCTTTTGGGAAGGCGGGCCTCGAAGGCCAGATCCACAGTCTTCAGGTCAATATGGGCCATGCAAACCCAACGCACCTTGGCCAGATAACCACCTACAACGTGAGTTATATTTAGGCTTCGCTTTCAGTAATTGACACCCTCTGAAAGTCCAGAGTGCAGGGGAGAACGGCTGCTCCCCCGAAACAGGTCCGAGCCGCCCTTCGGGGCTACTTGGATTGCCTGACCGCATACCTTCAAAAAAGCAAGAAAGCAGATCACGCGCAGGCCACCAAGGCAGCTCTGCAGGCTGCTGAGCAAGAATGGCACAACTTCATTGTCGAGTACCATGGGCTTTCTGAGCGCGAAGACTGGGCGCTTGCTCCCCTGCCTGGGTTCCAAATGGTGCGCGTTCAAAAGCCACAGCCAGGTCCAGCACATGCTCGGCTGCCCCCAGTACCTTCTGTTAGCCATGCCCCCGTTATCACCGCTCCCCGTCGAGGCGCAGGCACATACACTCCCACTCCGCATCTATCCACATCATCTTCGAGCATGAAGGCACCGCGGGCTGGGCCCTTGCCCGTTACTGGCAAGAAGATCGTCATCGACATTTCGGACAGTGAGTCGCAGCCAGTGACCCCGACCCGCACCGGGAAGGCGCCGCGGGCTGTACTCACCAAGTACAAGGATGTCGTAGAGATGTCCGATACAGAGTCGGAGGCCGCATCTGCGTCGCCATCGGCCAGAGATCTGAAATCTTTTGGCGCCCAGGGGCTCAGCCAGGAAGTCATTGACATCTCCTCGGACAGCGAGTCGCAGACAGTGTCCCCGTCACCTTCCATCCGCACAATGAAGACGTTGTCGCCGGCCACACTCACCCCGCGCCTTGTGGGGTCCAGCAAGATGTTACAGCCCGCATCCGCATCCACCTCCGGGTCGCCTTCCACTGCAAACAAGAAGCGAAAACGTGTCATCGATCTCACTGGGGGGCGAGCCTCCAAGAAAGCGGATGTGGGAAGGAACAATACAGTTTAGTTTAGTTTTTTTACCCTCGAGTTATACAAATGGCATTGGTTTCTTCTTCTTTGCAATTCCTTTCGATCGACTAGCTAGCGGTCAGCACCTTGACATAGAATACAGAGCGCAGGAAGAAAGGAAAGAGCCATGCGCACCACTGCGGCAAATTACAACCCTCAGAACGTCAAAACACGTTGAAAGAATGAGGGCAACGCCATTTCAAGGGTGATGGGTTATAATATACATGTTTGACGTCTTCGGAGTATACATAGGACGCTGGCGTGAGGAACATAGGGCAAAATAAACAAGACGAGCAGTCTGATATGAGAATTGTATAAGAAGGAAAGATGATGGGAACGTAAAGGATCTCCGCATCCCTATCCGCGTCGCCATGCCCATCACTCTACCGCCGCCTTGCTCTTCGTCCTCTTGCCTTGCCCGCCTTCGGCCTGGAAGCGGAGCAGCCTTGGCATTCGCCAGCGCCTTCTTGGCCAGGAGCACGACGTCAGCGTTGAGCAGTCAATGCAATGGCGTGGAGAAACGCACCACCAAGCTTGTTCCTCAGCTCCTTCGTCGTCTCACTCGCGAGATGGATGGCATAGTCAGCGTCGGCGTCCGCACATGTACCGTCCCGGATGACTAGGACGAGGGAAGACTAAGAGAAACAGATGCATGCTGCACCATGACCGGAACGCCCAGGGCCACAAAAGCCAACTCTGAATCTCGTTCTCGTCTACACAAAGTAGCAGTACGGGATGGCTGCATGCAGTTCGCGCACCACCGTTGCAGAATGGGCCGACTGCCTGCACGCTGCACCAGGCGTCCGACGCGCTCACTCACTTCGCACACACCCGCCTCAGACACCCCCCTGCACCCGACCTCCTCCCGCTGGAGTTGGTCAGAATGGCAGCTTGTGCCCTGGGATACGATCTCGAGGGCGGGACGACGTGCTCTATTGCGCGTATGACGCACGCGCTTTCGTTCGTCAGCGGGCCGGGGTACGCCGCGGTCGGCGTGATGGTGCTCGGGGACTTGGCGAGGAGCGGGCGCAGCGGTCACGGTGTGGAGGGCGTACGTCGGCGGAATAACGGTAGACGACGAGGAAAACGGAGGGCACGGGTGTAGGACGGTCAGGTGGGACGAGGGCGGAAAGGGTGTGTGTCCGCCCAGGTGCGGCGGAAGCTGGGCCTGGGGCGGGGTGAGGACGGTTACACCACGGCAGTGGGTAGCATGCGCGCGCAGTCCGCAAACCATGCGGCATGGCACCACCGCCCGCACACGTCGCACGCGATTGGGAATTCATGGTCCACTGTCGACCTACAATGGCACTGAACTTGACGTGCCACCAGTCAGTAGATATTCGAATGCAAATGGTGATTGACGCACTGGACCCCGTCCAGGGAGCGAAGGCGACGTAGCGTGGTGATTCAGGGCGATTCCTCGCACTTAAGAAGTGGGGTTAGGCTGGCAGGGGTGTCTCCACGCTCAAGCACTCGCCCAGTGATACGGAACGAAAGAGATACGGCACGGGCTGCGGGTATGATAGCGGTAGAGAGAGGTCAATGACCCGGCGATTAGGGTAAGGGTAGCGACGACGTCCGCACATACTGCACGCAACGCGCTGATTAAACTAACGCGTTTAAACTAACCGCACATCTAGGCCTGCTGGAGCGGGAATGGGTGTCGGTCTATCAATAAGAACGGTATTGAAATGACCCACGACAGATGTACTTATCTGCCACTGTCACCGCGTCGCCGGTGTGGCGAGGCGAACGTCTCGCAAGGTTCTCAGCGGGTGAGGACGACAGATTGGACAGAATACATACAGGACGATACCATAGTGGTTCGTACGGTCCTGCCTAGCTTATTCTTTAATCCGTACCCTGTGCGACGGGCTTGAATTTTCGTCTGAATCAAATCATGTATAACTCGGAATGTATCCCCGTACGCCGTTTCTTGCGTCGGTGTGTATTTTTGTCTATGTCCTACCTCCTACGCCATGAAAAAAGCTGTAAATCTTATTAGAAATGAAGAAAGGCGACTCCGGCTGCCCTGACGCACCTGTAGGGTTGAAAGGAGACATCTGAAGAAAATAAAATTTAAATATTCAAGAAGACGAAAGATGGAGGACGGAAGGCGAAGATCGGAAGCCCACGAAAATCGCAAAAACGCTCAAAAACCGCCTTCAAGCCCTGCGCCAAAGAGCGCCCCCAAATCGCGCCCCAAACAACGCCCCCTGCTCAAAATACAATGGAGTAAAAAGAAAGAAAAAAAATCGAGCGCGGGCAAAATTGAAGAAATCGGGATAATTGAAGAAAAACGGGAAAACGCGCCGCATCCCGATCCTCGAGAAAACACTGGTCGTAACCGCTCAAGCTTGCGAGGAACAGGATGCTCGTCACGCCCTGGAAGCAGTGGATCTATTTTCGGCGTTCGGATTTTTGACCGCCAACCTAGGGTGGGGAGGCGAGTAAGAGTTCCAAAGGGGGAGGAGAGGACAAGGAGAACGGTAGGACGAGCACGACGCCCGAGTGGGCATCCGCCATACACGGACGAGGACGAGCCAAAGACAAGGAGAAGCCCGCCCGCGCTCCGCTTTGACCTGGACGCCGCAAACAGAGGATGAGACGGAGCGCACGTCAATCACATTCACCGCGCACGACGCGGCCGCCGGTTGTCATACGCGCCGCGATCCCGAAGACGCAGGCATCCCGCGCCACTCTTCTCGCTGGTATATCGGGTCGTTGCCCTCTGCACACGACTCAGTCCTGGAAAAGAGCCTCCACGACATCTCCCCCCTTCCCCCAAAAAAACACCGCGCACTCACATGAACCATCAACATCTCATGCTCCCTCAACAAAAACGTTGTCTGCGTAATTCCGATCGTGTATGTGCGCGCGCGCGGACCATGTCCTGCTCCGTCGGGACGCAAGCCGGGTCGAAGGGGCGCGGGAAGGCGGTGAAGAAGTAGCGGAGGCTGGGGGGAGGAGGGGTTAGAGCAGGTACAGCTTAGGTGCAAGAAAACCGAGCTGTTCGCCAGAGCGTGAGGAATACCGCTGCCCGACATCCAAGTGCACCGCGGTGAGGTTGGGAGGCGTGCACGGAGTGCGTTTAAATAACTTTAGATTAGGAAAATAAGAAGCCGGTAGGATAAGCTGCTAGAGAGGACGATTGATGATACACGCGCCAGTGCTAACTGATTTAACAGTGGCGGGGCGTATTGCCGTCCTAATCACGACTCGCAGAGGTGGGAATCGTGGAGAAGAATGAGTTGTGTGACGCGTGGTGTGTGACGGTTGTTTGGGTCACCGGGTGTGCCTTGACTCAAAACTTTTCGATGTCTGAGTCCCGCTTCAAAATTCTCCCATGCAAGGGACCGCATACGGGTAGTATCGTGTACTTCACGGACATTGATTTCGCATATATGCCTGACGGTGGCGATCCGGAGGCGCTATATAACAGCTGGGTGTTGGGCCGCGGAAAGAAGCCTATGAATTCGTTGAAGAAGGGTAGGTCGAATTAGAAACTCGTCACCACATCTCATGCTCAGACAATTTGAACTCACAAGCTAACTTGCCATGTAAGCGGACCTCCACAGTCATCCATTGCATGCCTCACGATAGTCCTGCGCAGCGCCGTCATCCTCCGGCCGCCATGTCCCTCAGGAGGTTCCAGCATCTGGGGAGGACTCCCACACCGGTAAGCCTATATATTTCTCCTCGATCCTGGACTGAGCTATAAACTAGACCCTGATACAGTGGCGAAATCGGTTTCCACGGTATGATTACTTTATGCTCCGCATCTACCGCTGACTCGGAACATCTATCAGGACCAACAAGATGCGGATGGGTCTAACTCGACGTCAGTAGTCAAAGTGGCGGCTGCCCCACACCGCCTCGAGCACAACGACCCTGACGACTCTTACGAGGACGAGTTCATGAACACGGTCAGATTATTTTACTTCATGCTCTGCGTCTACTTCTGAACATCGATCAGGCCCAACAAGACGCAGACGAGGATCAGTTTGGCCCAACTGCAGAAGTCGAAGTGGTCACCCCACACCACTCTGAGCATGACGAACCTTACGACGCATCTGAAGAACGTGACAACGAATTCAATAACATGGCATGAGCCCTTTACTTTACTTTATGCTCTGCATCCACTACTGAACTTTCATCAGGACCTGGATGAGTCTGGCCCAACCGCAGAAGTCGAAATGGCCACCCCACACCGCCTCAAGCACAGGAACCGAGTGACTCTCTCCCCACTGCCCCCACTCACCCCAAACATCTTGGCTCTGCTCCGGAATGAGCCAGTGCGTCTTGGTTGATGGCTATCGTTGACTTGCTAACCGTATACATCCTACATAGCCTCCTTCGGATGAAAGTTGCACCGGCCATCTCACGTCTTTTGGAAATCAGATTGAAGTGGTGAGCAATTGGCTCTACATTCTCTGCCCAACACTCATCCGAGGGAAGGATGATACAAGCACCTTGGCTTCGATGCCCGATCCAGAGGCGTGTGATTTTGCCTTCCATCTCCCCAACACTACTCACCTTCTTTAGGAACGAGATGGGAGTATCCCGTCATGCCCAGAGCCAGGCTGTTACGGCCAGTTCACGGCCGAACATCTCTCTGGTCCAACTCACAAACGCACTACGATCCACAATTACCAGATTGACAGCAAGAACTGGAAGACCGCCAGTGCTACCCGGCACAAGGACCTCATGTTTCACTGCAATGCCAAAGGGTGCGAGGAACATTTCCGTGCCAAAGACGAAGCCCAAGCACACTTCCGGCTGTTGCCCATGGAGGGGCATAGCTCCAAGTTTGTCCGCCCATCCCAGTCTGTGCGTCTTTGATGGAGGGTCTGTTCAAGTGAGGGATGTACATTTATATTTCTTGAATTTGCATGGCCAGTACATAATAGTAAGAGATTTCTGCAAGCAAAGCGAGCAACTACTGTAGTATTACGACCGGAAGTTCAGGTGACAGGTGACGGAGACCTGTGAACTGAACTAATCAAGGTTGGTGACGGTGACAATGAGTTTTCCTGGCCCAAATAGGCCTAGAAAATTGCAAAATTTCGCTCCGGCGTTCGCCGGATTACCTTTTATGGGAATTGTTGGCTGATTGCCGAGCTGTGAACTTTGAATCCAGTGAACTTTTGTGGTGACGGGTGACACCCTGTGAACTAGTGGTCGTAATAGTACAGTATTCTCTAAAGGCAAAAAGATACATTGTTTGCAAACTTTCAAGTTCTGTGGTATCTGCATCTTCCGCCGTGTAGCTTGTATTCCGACGAAATTGTATTGCGGTTTAGTACTTGGACGAAGAGACGAGGTGCACATAATGTGACGTGACTGTTACGTCACTTTACTTTGGGCGAGTCCGGCACTTCCCGCATCGCTCCGCCGTAACCGTCACTGCTGCTGCTCCCACTGGTCTCAAGTATTCAATTTTTTGTCTTCTAGAAATTATCTGGGCCAGGGTATTTCGCTCCGATGACTATCTCTATACTACTGTAGCGTTTCGACCAAAGGTTCAGGTGACGGGTGACATAGGCCTGTGAATGAACAATTTTGGTCTCGGTGACAGGTGAAGGCGCAATTTTGGACCCAAATAGGCCGAAAAACGCGAAAAATTTCAGTCCGACAACTGCCGTATTGCCTTTTATGGTAATTTTATCATGATTGCCGAGGAATGAACAACTGACCCAGTGAACGATTGAGGTGACGGGTGACACCCCGTGAACCTTTGGTCGAAACGCTACAGTATCCCCCCCCTCCCCCGTACTGTAGTATTTCGACCAAATGTTCAGGTGACAGGTGACAGGGGGTCGTGAACTGAACAAAATTGGTACATGTGACGGTGACGGTCAGTGAATGAACACCTTAATTTTTCGCACCGCTGGAGAGTGTAAAAATGATTTTTGAGCTAAACCTGACCAAAGGAAAGCAAAAAGAAATTCGCTCAGACAGAAGAAAAAGCGCGAAGAAATTCGTTCAGATCACAGCCAAATCCAGTGCTCATGCCAAGTCAGGCCTTGATAGCGATGCACAAGGATTCTCTTGTGCTGCAGTTCCACCATCTTTACCGACAACTAAATTCACAAATTATCCAAGCTCTGACACTCCTCTGGGAAAGCTGGGCGGCGTGGGCAGTCTGAGGAGGTCTTGGGAGGCCTTCATGACAAAATGAACATTTTGCAAGTAGGTGACGCGGTCAGACCAATTCTGAACACCGATTTCAGTGAACACCTTAGGTGACAGGTGACACCCTGTGAACATTTGGTCGAAATACTACAGTATACCTTATTACTTATTGTAAGAGTCCCCATAACGACAACTCTGGAAATGATTCAGAGGTAGCATACAATTTATTCGGACTCGGAAGTTAAGATTCGTGCCACTCTCCCATACTTCACTAATTCTCCCTAAACTCTTCACCCAAAATACGGTACCCCAGCTTGTATAATCTAATCAGATATTGTCTCATAAATTCATAATTCCTTCGCCCCTTTCTTTATCTGACCCAACTTAGGCCCGTCTTCAGATAGGTTGATCATTGTTGCCACCAACCAGTCCAGGCCCAGTTCTTGAACAAATTTTCTGGACCACAAACTGTACTTCGGGTTCGGACCGGTCCTAACGCGTTCAGGCAGGTGCGGACGAGTCTGAAAATTTTTGAACCTCGAACTGGACTCGAGGTTTGGTCCAATGAATCTCACAGCCACCGAACCGGACTTTGGTCTGGTTCGGTTCAGGTTCGCCACCGGTTCAGAACCTGACCGCGGTAATACTAGGCCGATAGCAATGCATTAATGTCTCCTCACCTTGCAGTTGCCCGGTACAATGAACTTGCGGTTGTCTTTGTTTCGGTATGAGTCGAATCCTTCACATTCACAGTGAGTATGTAAATATAGGGTTATGGCGAAGAGAAATAGGGGTATCATCCCGATCATGTGCCATAAGTGGCTGTGCGTTACTTATGTGCATTATGTGCTCAGAGGGTCAAGCCTCAGCCAAAGCTTTGACAACCGTCTACGAATTTGCACGAGAGCCCGTCATTTTTCCTCTAAATTGTCATTGCCTCTTTTTCTAGCTCGTCCTCCTGTCGATTCCCATCTCTTCTTTGTGAACATACCAGTAGTACCGCGGTGTGCACCGTGTACCAAGCAGGGCCGATTTACGACAAAGATGGATGAATGGAAAGTCGCCGTCCTAGGCGTCGGGCGATGGGGGGGTAGGGAAAACTGCATTAGCCATCCAGGTCAGCACTGTTCACATCACCACACGGGCCACTGACTTGACGAATCCTAATGCCTAGTTCACAATGAATCAATTCGTCGGTGAGTTTCTCTTGGCCTATTCGTCTACTGTCTGCAAGCCCAATTTTTAACCCCACTGCAGAGGTATCGTTCTATCGGCGATCATCACAATCTCAGCCGTTCAATAGACCTCGTGCAGACTTACGATCCGACAATAGAAGATTCCTACTGCAAGCAGTTTGTAGTGGACAACTGCATTTGTTTAGTGGAGGTCCTTGATACCGCCGGTCAGGGTACGTCGCGCACCTATCCTGCCGCATTGACCTTGTATTAAATGCGTTGACTTTCAGAGGACTACGCTATGCTCCGGGATCATTGGGTGCGGTACGTGCCTCTTTTGGTCCCCAGTTCTTCCTAGTAAATGGTTTCCCTTGCCCAGAGCGGGCCAAGGATTCATACTGGTTTACTCGATTACCTCGCGGTCAACTTTCGACCGAGTCAAGGTCTTCCACGAGTCGGTGAGACAAATAAAAGGGGGAGACGCAATTCTCGTGTTGGTCGGCAACAAAGCCGACAAGGCTTATGATCGCGAGGTGTCGAAGGAGGAAGGCGCGGCGCTCGCGCGACAGTTCGCCTGCGGATTTATCGAGACGTCCGCGAAAACGGCCCAAAACCTCGACCTGGTGTTTGCTAGCCTTATCCGCGCATTACGACAAACCAGACACCTAGAAACAGGAGCTGCGCAGAATCCTGGAAGAGAGAAGGAGAAGAGGACGTGTATTATTCTGTAGGGTTCCGTGACTCTTTACTTTGATTCCCTCTCTACCTCGTATCGGCCCCCTCTTCGTTTTAACACTACCTGCTCTGGACTCCGTTCATGTCCGCTTTTCCTCCTTACCCTGAATTCAGCCTATGTTTCTGCCTGATCTGTTGTGATAACGATTTCTCCGGATATCTTGCTTCAAACCTCATGTTTTAGCTGGCTCGCGAAGAAATGAAGTAGGTAGATCAGCGAGACAGGTCAAGGCCAGGCATATGCTGTCGGTAAGAAATGATATCTGGGATTGAAGCGTCCGATCTCCCTGAAATAGAATCTCCAGACTTAGTGTCTCGAGGCTGATTCCTGATCCATTGCCAAGTTGGCCAACGCAATTTCGATCGAGTGATATCAAGCCGCCGAGAGGTGCAACGGATTTCCGGGAGATTTCTTCACATTTTGTCTCACTCTGCCGAGAAGCCACTAGGCAATCCCTGAAATGTCTTGACACTGTTGCGGCGTGGGAGTTTGCCTGTGTGTCACCGGCAACAGGTTGAACCGTGAGAATACTCGTGGGAAACCTGGCTCGCACCGGAGATTGCCAATGTCGGGCCTCGTGATGCACAGCTGGAAATGCCAAATTTCATATAACTCTTCAGATGGCTGGAATTGAAACTGATCCACACATTTTTGGTTCAACCGATGTTGAATATGATATTACAGTAGTTGAATAAACACGCCTTTCAGTGCAGCTGAATATCTCCTCCATAAAGCTTCTCGACGGTGATGCGATTCCTGATCGCGGCGAAAAGATCTGTCTTTTAGATAGAAGGCTTGTTAGAGTGCATTCGCATCACTGCGACGGGTAACGGGCCACCCCTCGGCTTTGTATTTCTCGCATCCCTTCCACTTTATAGATTCTTCTCTATTGTGGCTCCCGCGGCCACGGAGACAAGGCTTTTGTCTCCTCTCGTATCCTTTCGTTTCCAACCTCCGCTTCCGCGTTCTTTCATTCCACCAGCAGCTCGGCCCCCCGGCCAGCATCACCTTCAATATACGAACGATCCCGAAGTTGATCGACGAAATCGCTCAACACCTTGCCCTTTAGGCCAAAACTAGCTCAAGGAAAACAGCTCGTTTTTAGTGATGGTACTAACAACCAATTACCGATTATTCTACTAGAACACGGACAGGTAACTGGAGAAACAGCTGTCCGAGATGCCCGATATTCAACATCTCCTTCATGTCCTTCGGCGGCCCTAAAATCTTGACTCTTCGGTGTCATATCACTCTTTCGCTCTGGATATTGTGAGGTATCAGGAGTTACAAAGGTCGTTTTTCTGAAGCCGCACAGGACTCTTTATTACAAGCCCTGAGCGTGTTCCCCTTGGGTCTGGTCTGGCAGGGATGATACCGAAAGGATGGTGGAAGCCAGAATTTTGGTTGGGAGAGTTGTGCTCAAAAATCAGTTTAAAGTCCACCGTTGTTCGTCCGTGATACAAACTGTTTGACGGGATCCTCAATTTGTAGATGACGCTGAGAATTGTTGTATCACACTGTATCAAAAGAGCTCCATACCTCCGCTTCCCTCGCCGCTGGCACAGTGAGCCACCATATGGTTGGAATTTTGAGAGCAGCCAGTGACGGGAAGTATGCCATCGACGCCGTACAAACATCCAACTGTGGGAACATGTCGGGAGATGCCAGTGATGCAAGTTGCTCACACCAGAACCGTTTATCCGTTTTCGGCTGAAGGCGTAAATGGCCTCCCTCACCTCTAACACTACTACAGGACCTCTTAGGTACATTGTGCTACCACAAAAGAAGGGACCTCAGAGGTCTATTGGTCATAGAACCGCGGTCCCTGAGGGGATAGATGATCCCCCTTATTCCGACATCATCGGACTTATTCGGCGGTCCCTTAGGTGGGTATCTGAATGCTATTCCCACGGTTCCGGATTCCTCTAGTGACCCACGAAGGACCAGTGTGACGATGATAATTTGCTCGAGAACTCGCGCATTTGGTGCGCGACTTGACGGCATATTATCGATCATATCTGGTGCAAATTAAAAAAAGCCCTGCACTTCGAGTTGGAAAGTATGGGGAAAACCCGTTCGGGTGCACATTAACCAGCAAGCGTGCAGCATAGTCGGAATGCGCTCGAAAAACCTTCAAATTAATGTCGGTGTTGGTCAATTTGAGTTTTCAACCCATCAGTTCTTCTCCTTTTTTCAACATCGAATATCAGTATGAATCGCCTCACCAAGAAAAAGAATCTCCCCCGTCGTAACGACGTTGCACTTTGAGAGAGTCGTCGAAGTTAATGAAGTCCGAATTATATAATGACGCTGCTGCGCTGCAGGGTCGGAAACGCGGGGTAGAAGTGATGCTATCTGCAAAGGTTCGAAAACATGGAATCGAAATTATGGCGCCGTACCACACCTATTGGATGCAGCGGAGCCTCTGCCCGTAGTTGGCGCAGAATGTCATCCACATTGATATCAAGATAATATTTACGGATGAACTGGAATTGGTGAGGATTGAATAGTAAGGACAAGGTCTTCCGCGTCTCCGAGGCGTGTTTCAAAGGGTAGTTGCTCTATGCACCTGCCGTCGTCTGCGTCAATTTGTGGTTGGACGCTTAGACCGGTTACAACGTACCTAGAACGAGCTGTATACCACCATAATACATATTTCTGACTCCTCCCTCGGTCCGGACGGTGACACAGTGTGCAGAAGAACATCGGTGCACGTTATGGTGCGCGTGCTGGGGGACGACATAGGCCCGAGTTTGCTTAATTACACATCAGGGAGGCAGAGAGTGGCCTGCGGTCCCCGTGGGTAGAAATAAAGGTCTGCGCGTGGTGTACGAAGCAAAGCTTTAAAAGAGCCCCAGGGCCGTGCGGCGAGCTGAAGTGGGCAGAATACAAGATTGATTCAGCGTCATAGGGGGTGTATTAAGGCAAGAATGTCACCAGAGAATTAGATGGCGGTGTACGTATTGGCGGAGGATTGAAAAGAGAGCGAAGGGCTTCAGAAATAAGTTCAAATAACTGATACAAAGGCACTCACGCAGGAGTCTTTAAATTCGTTTCAGTGCTTTACACTGGGATTCTCACTCTTCGAAACGGACTCAGCAAGCACCAACATAGGACGAAACTATTGCGCAAGACGTACTTGTAACTAAGATGCAGAAAATAATTAGGCAGGAGGAAGTACGAAGGTATCGACGAAAGGTTCTAATCTGCGTCGCAGAACTCCTGCGTGCGATGGAATCCGGTGGGGGCGTGCGACCTCAAGGACGATCGACAGGTTGGATGCGGTGCCGCGCACTTGATGAGCGGGCCTCGGGGCAGGCAGCCGCCTCGACGCACAGCTTGAACGCCCGGATGTGGAACCGAGGTATGGGTGCGACGCGCAGCGTAAGTCGGTTCGAACTGGAGAGAATGATTAACACTCTGGATAAATATTACATACAATTTTCTCCACCGTTATGTACAAGGATTTCGGCTTGCAACTCGGCCGACCAGTGCTTCCCCCAGTAGGGCAACTTCCGGGAGGGATCCAAAACTAGCGTCACCCCAGGTGAGCGACGCCTCAGACTCGAAATTGAACAGGTAAACATACGCATGCAAAATATGTACGCATGACTTTGTCGTAATATTCAGCGATCTTGTTAATGCGGTGACGGGGGGCTCAAACTTCACGCGTGGTAGTTTATTGAACTGAGTTTTCCAGCCGCGGTGAAGAGACTCCAGCGCCCGTATGGCCAAGTGCATACTTGGCCCTTCGTCCGAGAAGAAAGCTTGCTGGGCCGCATCCGCATACTGGAATGTACGTTAGCATAACAGGAATATTTAATATTGTCTCTTACCCCGAGAAGCCCGACAAAGGTTTTTACCCGAGTCCAGTCGCTCTCGGAGAGCAGTAGCGATTAGAGTTTCTCGCTCTTCACAGGTCCTTTCTCCTCTCGTGAAATCTTGCGTCAACAAACTAGATTAAGAGTTAACCTAACGCACAGCTTGCAACATATAATTAACTTACCTTATGCAGAACTTCCACCTCGATAAATTGTGTAGAAACGTACTTTGCCCGCAATCGCGCGAACGATATCAAGAACGTCTCGGTGCGATTCGGTAAGGTCAGGCACATGCTCCTCTGGAGCATGCGGATTGTAGCATTTCGACTTTGAGCATGTTGCTGACTGCTTGCAGTGTCGCCAAATTAATTATGTGCGCTAAGCACCTGAAAATCGGAGCTAGCCATTCGTTCTTTAGCATCGTATTTACGGCCGGTTGCGCAACGAATCTAAATGCGAATTCGACCATCATGGTTCCGTTATTGGACGCGTTATGGCTTTTGATCCAACCAACCTAAAGTGTTTGAATAAATTTGAGTACGATGAATGGGAAACCAAAATCAACGGGACGAAACCCTGTTTGTAAAATCCAAGCGAGCAACGATTTGGAAGACTGCTTTCTCCAGCTGTTTACCGTTGCATGTATTTTGCAAGTAGACAAATCCGAGCATCACGGTACGTTTCTTCCAATGACCGCCACTGAATTGGATGAATGACCTGTTACCACAAATTAAGTATCAAGATTATCCACGTCAAAAGCACATTGTACTTCCCCAGGGACGTTGGCCATCGAATTACACCCCGCCACTAGTGATTTTCCGGCTTTGGCCTCAGGCCAAAAAGCCATGGCTTTTTGGCTTGGCTTTGGCTTTCTCTAGCTTTGACTCGGTTGGCTTTGGCCTGGCCTGGGATTTAGCAGGGCCAAAGCCGAAGTCTCGCTGAAATCACTGCCAAAAGCCATGGCTTGAGCCGGGCCAAGCCAAAGCTAGGCCAAAGCCAACAGTTTGGCCGTGGCCTGGCTCGAGATTTTTTGAAGCCAAAGCCAAGCCAAAAAGCCAAAGCCAAAGCCGGAAAACCACTACCCGCCACGGAATTCTCAAGGTCTTTCAGCTTGAGGAGATTCGTCTTGAACATCTGGATTTTCCCGGCTGTTAAAATTATGAAAGCAAAGGGTAGCGAGACTACTTGGAATGGACACCAGCAGTGGCGAGAAGTTGCGAGTTGTTGGCGAGAAGGAGGAAGGCACAGCCGGGCCGAACTCCGATCGAGGGTTTTGGCAAACACTTCACATCGTCCTTAATCAGCCCTTCTTCATGACCCTTGGATCGACTCGCGCGGGTTTGGCTAGCTATTCATTCCTCTTTTTTCTCTCCCTATTCAAGTCTAGTCAACCTATTACCTAGTCTTTGCTACGACTTTTCTCCTCAATCTCTTCAGCCGTCTCTGAGGTGACATTGCCGATGGTCTTGGAAGTCGGATTAGGATGCCGAGCGATGAGCTCGACTACGCCCGCCGGCGGTACCTCCAAGCCGCGCATGTCCAGCCGCCACAGCTACGCGGTCCCCCGCCTTACCAATTGTTACGCGACAACGACGGCGACGACAGACACGCTCCAAGTCGTCCAGCCGCCACGCCCGCCTTCCCGACTTTCGCAAACCCGACGTCGGGGCTCCCGCGTTTCCTCCAAGCCCCCGCCTGGCGCGGCTGCTCGAAGTCACTATCTGTAGCCCTCGGGCAAGTGTGGTGCACATGCCGCACGGGGTTCGAGCCCATCCGCGACCTGCCGTCCCTTTGGTCGTTGCCGCCTCCCTTGTTCTTCCTTAATGCACCTGCGCTGTCTTCCCCGTCTGATTCAAGTGGCGCGTTGGCGCAGTCGACGGGACATGGGAGCAATGGGGCAGTCGTACCGCACGCGCAGACGCCTACGTCGCTTCGGATGCAGCATTCACCGTCGCAGAGCGATTCGTATTCCTCGTCTGCTACGTCGAGTAGTCGGAGAGAGAGCGGGAGCGGTGAGGCTGTGAGAGGCGCGAGCAGCCACGAACACGGGCACGGGAGCGCGCACTCGGAGGGCTCGAGTTATGCGTCGTATAATTCTTCTGGTACGTCTTGCTTTTTCTTTTTCTTCTGTTCCTCACCTTTCCGCGCCCCTCATCTTCCCCTCCGTGCACTCTTACCGCTCTCTTCCTTCCTTCCCGCTCTCCTCCCTCGCTCTCCGCACCCTCTCCCCCCTCTGCCCAATCTCCATACCAAACTAACTGAATCCCTAACAGGCACCTCCACCTCCACCTCCACCTCCACCTCCAATACAAAGAAGTGGTGGCCACTACCCGGGTACAGTCGAGGCGAGTCCACGGCGCGGTGCCTGTCCACGATGAGCTCGAGGACTAATGTACGCAATATGTCTTAATCGACGATATCGTCCCGCACGAACCTAACGCAAGCTGTGCGCGTACGAAGCCCAAAATGGCGCGGTGTAACCGCCCTCACCCCGCCCCAGGCCCAGCTTCCGCCTCACCTGGGTGGACACATCTTTCGTCTTCAGCACTCCACCCCCGCCGCTGCCGACCCGCCTACACCCGTGCCTTTCATTTTCCTCATCGTATGCCGTTCTCCCGCCGGCGTACGCCATCCATGCCGCCGTGCCCGTCCCACCCCGCCGTGCCCGTCCCACCACGCACACTGCTCGCTTAGTACCTGAACACCATCATGCCGAGCGCGGCGCACCTGGGTGCATAGCGGCGCCGCCTCATCGCGCACCCCGCTAATTCTACATGCCCTCGGCGCGGAGTGCGCATGAGCGGCCAGCCCTGGCAGTGCCGCACCCGGCGATGGAGAAGGAGCGTACGACACGGAGGTAGAGTCTCGCGAGGCAGCGGCGCGCGAGGAGAGGAGCGCGAGCGCACGCGCGGCCCGCAATGGAGCGCGTGGTCTTCCTGCGCGTCGAAACCGTACCTCCCGCAATGCATAGACGTGATGCCGACGAAATGATGGATATCGATATCGACATCGAGGACGACGTGCCCCGCGTTTATGCATCGTCGTCTGCGTCTCTGCATGCGTCCCGCACGCCGCCGCGATTAGCGTCACCCGCGTTTCTCGCAGTGCACAGCTAGTCCTTCACCTCAACGCTCCCCACATCCATCCCGACCTCAAAGTCTTCATCCTCGACATCCACGACGACTCTCTCCAAGTGCCTCGCGTTCCTCGGTTGCCGCTGCCTTCCCCCGAGGCGCAAACGCCCGATACGGCGCGCGGCGTGCGGGCGGTCGAGGTGGTGCGTGGGAGTAGTGAATGCAGCGGACGACGCCACCCGGGAGCGGGCAAGGCAGGATTGGGACGGTCTTGGCTGGGAGGGAGAGGTGGAGTCTCGGGAGGCAGCGGCGCGCGACCCAGAGGAGCGTGAGCGCGCGTGCGTCCTGCGCGCAATGCAGCGTTTTTTCCTGTCGAGTGTGTGCGGGGGAGCGTGGGCGGGGGCGGTGTCGGGCTGGATTGTAGCGCGCTGGATGCGGCGCGGGGGTTTGCGAGGCATGTGGCGGAGGCGAGGGCGGGGTATATGTATGCGGGCGGATACGTGGAGGATGGGTTTGGGTTTCGCTATGCCAGTGCGGGTGGGGGCGCGGGGTACACGGCGGGAGTAGCGGCGGGTATGCCAGTACGAGCGCCTCCATGGACGTATACACTGCGAGCTCGAGCGCGAGCACGAGCAAAGCCGGTCGTCGAGCGCGCGGGCGGGTAGGATGTCGTGCCCAAGGGTGCGGCGGATGGTGGGCCCGGGTTGGGGATTAAGCAGCGCGCAGGCTTACTTCTCCCCGTCGTCGTTCGCCGGGTATCCAGTGGCGTCCCAGCACCACCAGCGGCACCAGCAGCAGGGCGAGGAGGGCCTCCCTGACGCAGAAACATCGCTCTTTGACTCGGGATTCCTCAACTCGTCCGACGCGGCGGGTTCGCCGACAGCTTCCTCGCCTCTGAACGACCCCGTCAGTCCGTTCGCCGCGCAGCAGCAGCAGCAGCAGCAGACGCTGCATGCGCCGCAGCCGGTGCACGCGCTGTAGCCGCTTGCGGTCGAGTTGCAGCAGCAGCAGCAGGGGCAGCAGCAGTACGAGCATGGGGCTGAGCAGCAGTATCCGAGGCAGATGGAGCAGCACTACCTCGATGACGACGCCCTCGCGGACACGCTCACATACCCCTCGTCAGAGCACTCGACGCCGGGGTCGTCTTATGTCGAGGAGGACGTTGCTGCCCCCTCGTCGTATGTCGATGACGCTTCTGAGCCTCAGTAGCATACGGAGGAGGCGTAGCAGTAGGAGCAGTCGCACAAGGAGCTCGAATCGCAATGTAGGACCCGTGACCGTCATGGTTCTCGGTGGGCCGGCGCAAACGTCGATATTCTGGTCCTAGAGCACGAAGATTTGACGGGCGTGAAGTGGGCGAAGGATGTTCGTCTCGCTATCACCTGAAGCTCTGCCACTCGACCTCGCCAGAGTCTCTCGCCTGAACCGCTGCCCTCCCTGCCCCTTTCTTACACGCGAACCTTTCCAATGACTACCAGCGGCAGAGCGGGCAAGAACGCCGAGCACATGCGAGGGTTATGCAGCGAGAGTGGGAGAGGCAGCGGGAGATGGAATCGGAGAGCGAGCAGGCGCGGGAGAGGGAGACAGAGCGCCCGTGGGAGTGGGAAAGACGCGCAAGCGTGGCGTACTGTACTTGGCTCTCGAATGTACCGGTAGGCGCGGTCGATCAGTCGCGTCTCCCCCTTATTTTTCATTGCGTTGTCGATACTTGTTGTAATTGTATCCCCCCTTTCTGCCTGATCTCCGCCCGGAGTACTGAGACCAATCCAGCGTGCTTGAAAGGTCGAGGAGATGTGGCAGTGACCGATTACTGGATAAGGCAATCGCATTTCACTGGGTTCTGTGTAAGTGTTCGAACAGGCCGCAGATTCCGACGAGAGAAGAGCGACGAACACACAAAGTCGGAGGCCCAACGTACATGTGAGTAGCTCGGATGTGGGGCAGATGGGTAGTTATATCTGCGAGAATTTCCGGCGGAGGGAGACTATCGGTTGTGGACAAAACCACGACGATGCGAGGCGAGGCCACCCAGCCGATCTGAAGTAGCGGTAGCTCGATGATCGGGTCATCAGCGTGCCATGCAGGGCAAATCGAGGTGATCGGCACGCTGTCGGCCCTGAAGGCGGAGACAAAAGAACTGGGAAAACTGTAATTTTTGACATTGGGGAGGATTATGGGACCCATTGACAGCGGTGCGAGCGTGCCATGTCGGGAAAGGGTCAGTCGGATTACTGTCGGATGCCGATTCAGAAAGGGCGGTAACAAGACCGAATTTCGAGGCTGTACGATGGATACAGATTCGGGAAGCATGCATTGGCAGCATTGCGTAGCAGGTTCGTAAGTGGGATGCGACCAGCTCACCAGAAGAAGATGGAGATGTTCAAGATAGATAAGGGAGATGTCTCGTCGCGGGCTCGTGAACGAGAAGGGAACGGAAAGAGACCCGGAATCTTTGTCTTGGGCGGACAAGGATTACGTGGTGTGGGCAGTGTTGGCTGAAGGCTTAAGGCCTTAATTGAATTAAGGGTTATTAAGGCCTTAAAGTAAGGGTTAACGATGTGGTGGGCTGGAGTTAAGGGTTACCGGTCCGGTCGGGCTCCGGGCCGCTCCAGCTATCATAGATGAAAATTCCAATCTTTTACACCCGACTCACCATGTCTCGCACTGCTCTCGCAGGGTACTTCCACAATTTGAGAGAGAAACAAAATGACTCTCACTACAGAACCTACTGTAGAGGCTGTGTACTCCATCAGAAAAAATTGTTGCAAGATGCCGGGACATATAAGGATGCAGACTGGCAGGCGAAGGGAGATTCTTTTATCGATGGTGAGTCTTGCGACACGGATTGGCTGCTTAAATGACCGGTTTGAAGCTTGCCACGCTACCAGCAGCATCCGCGGTGATAAGGAGCCTTGGATCACCCATCTTCTCGGCGGAAAAGGTACAACAGCTTGCATTCACGTCACCGATGCCGCCCGGAAAGAAGCCCGCATACACAAGGATCTCGAAGATGCGAAAGCGACCGGAAGGGCCGGGAAACGCTCTGCTCCTGCCCAACCCATTTCCGGTGACGTTGCCTTCGCTGCCGGGCCTTCGACATCGACATCTGGACCCAGACATGACAGAACCGCCTCGGGGGCCGATGAACCTGCTTCCAAGCGGTTTAAACAGGGCTCATTCCAGGTTTTCACGGGCAGGGACCAGCCATTCACCACTGCCGAGACTGAGGAAATTCAAGCTCAAGTTCTGAGAGCGACGGTGTCTGCGGGATTGCCGTTTCGGATGTGGGAAAATCCGGAAGTCGTTAGGCTCGTTCGGATGTTCCGTACAGCTGGGCCCGATGTTCTCCCATCGCGCAAGGTTGTCGGCGGTCGTTTGCTAAACGAGGCGGCAGAGAAGGTCGAGGGGACAGTCAAAGCGGCACTGGAAATGAAGGAGGTGGGGCTGATGTACGTTCGAATCTTCTACCAGACAGGCACGGGTTATGACACATCTCATTCAGCACGGACGGGTGGAAGTCCCGCAAGAAGGCTGATTGGAATGGGCTTTGCGCTAACGTCAATTACAAGGTATTCTTTACCGTGTTTGTGGGAGAGTTTCTGCAGGTATATCGCCGAATCAATTCGTATCCCGGTAATACAGACACTCCAGAGCAACGGAAAGAGAAAGAGCGACATATTTCCAAGCTCATGTTCGAGTATTTGTCAAGCACCGGTAACTTTCAAGGCTGGGCTGCAGCACGCGATGACTTCGGAATCTATGGTAAATCCTCCTTCTTAACTGCATCTTTGGACGCAAACTTATCTCGGGAGTAGGGAAAGAATCCTAGCACTGTTTGGACGGCGCTTTCGACTTCGGGAGGGTCTGAAGCCCTCGCAAAATTTGCGCTGACTATTTTCAAAGTCGTTGTGAATCAGGCCGGATGTGAGCGCTTGTTTTCTCATATCAAAGAGACAGAGTCGCCTCGCCGGAGCCGTTTGGGTGTGGATAAGCTCCAGAAAATTGCGAAGGTATGCTCTCTTGATGGCCAAGACAATGTATTTAACGGATTTCAGGTCAATGCTGCGATTAAAGCTGAACAGCTTGCCGAAGGTGTTCGTTTTCCGGCAAGGGGGAAGCGTAAGAACCACAAAGCGGTTGCGAAACTGATTGCGGTACCCCGCTATCGTGATTTGCTCGACAATTCCGATGACGACGAAAACACACCCGGCAGCCACCTTGTTTCTTCCCGAATTCAGCGGCGGTTGGAGCTCAGGAAGTGGGTTTCTGACGCGCAGGCAGCCGAACAGGACGAAGCAACCGACGAGGAGGATGAGCCAATTCCTGCTATAGTCCCGAAAGTCAAGAAGTGGACAAAGACCACTTTGGCGGTGCTCTTCGGCGATGTTGTGAAGAACCCAGTTGTCAAATTAGCGAAAGCGGACCTCGCGCGCGAGGCGGCACTAATGGAAGCACTAGCAGAGGCGGAGGAGGATGCGCGGTTGGATGATGGTGCGATGGAGGGATCTGGAGATGAGTACGGGCCTTAGAACACCATTTTTGAATGCCCCGGTATGCTGTACGGCACCGAATCGAGGCTGAATCCCCCACTCGGCGTCTTCCGAAAAATGACATTAAGGCCTTAAGTGAGCCCTTAAGATTAACCCTTATGCCTTAATAACCCTTAAGCTCCTGGCCGACCCAGATTTAACCCTTAATTGCCAACACTGGGTGTGGGGGGAAGAGCCTGCGGAGCGGCTCTTCGTGTCTCGAGGACCTCAGGCGATGGATAGCTAAGAGCAGAAAGAGGGCTCTGAGCACGTGGGGAAGGGGTCCGGAGACGCCAAGACAAAGCGCCAAAAGGACGAAATCGGAAGCGGCAGAAGAAAGAAACATGAGAGAACGAGCGAGTGATGGCATCACGGACCATGCATGATATGTGCACGCACTCCCATGACACTTTTCCGGCCTCGATATGCTGCCCCATCGCGGCCGCGCTGCTCCCGTACTCAATTACCTTGAATCTCTGCTCAATGCTCACCAGCATTCCTTTCACATCCCCCGGTCGTAGGTCCTCTATCGCTTCTCAGCCTTTACACTGCATTCCCACCCCATGTAGCCGAAGCACGTGGACCTGATTTTACGTGAGTCTACGTGCGGCGATCTTCAGCTACGTTCCTCTAGCCGAACGTTTGCCGAACGTAGCCGAAGATCGCCGCATGTAAAATCAGGTCCACGTGGTTCGGCTACATGGTGGGAACGCAGAGTTGCGTATTATCCTCTGCCCCTTTACCATATTAGGATTTTGATGGCGGCATATTTCGGCAGAGTGGCTTTTGCCGTGATGTGCCGAGCGAGTTGCCGCCACGGCGTCGTTTGAACAGCATTCGGACAAGTCCACAAAATGGAGAAAAGAAGTTGTGGAGAAGGAAGTCATTAGATTACATTTCTAGGGTCTCTGTCTACCCAGCGCCCCTCCACCCCCTCGCCCGGCGCCCGGACGCGAATACGTGGGCTGTCATAATCGACATTGAGCACGGCGTGTTAAAGTGGAATTGGATGCGCGGCGCCTTGCACCCCGCATACAGCCCGTTCACCAGCGCTGTGCGGTGAGCAACACGGTGCGGCTGCCCGTAGCGCCCCCAGATATGTGCGAGCGTCTGACACATGAGCTCCTTGTCCGTGCTATCTACAGAGCGAATCCACAGCAGCTCAGCTGCTTCAAGTGTCAATTATCGGTAGACAAAAGACGAAATATGCACTCCTTACGAACACCTCCTCCATCATCCGCCATTGCGAGCCTGGACCGCCTAGCGTGACTGCTGCCTTCGGAGGAGTGTTGTGGTTGATGGGCTTATTCTCCTTGATCTCAGGATTGAGCTCTTTGAGATGGATCGTTGGCTGCGTCAGAGTCAGATACCAGCATACCTGCATAGAGTGAACTCACCTTGCGTCGACTCACTCCGAGTGCCCTCACAACTAGGTTCCAGGTCCCCGCTCGGGCATCAGTCCCACATGCCCATCTCGTCTGTGATGACGCCCCCCATCAGCGCCTCCAAGACAACAGGAAGCGCGCTGTTGCCGTCGTCGTTGAATTGGCTGCAGGTGAAGGTGTTGCTTGCGAAGTTGATGGGCGCGGTTGATGCGGATGTGCTGGAGCGGGAGTAATGAGGTGGAGTTGAGGAAGGTGCTGAACGGCGGCAGGGAGGAGGGGAGGGTGAGGCACAAGGTTGAGATGTTGCCGACACTGGATGGGCAAGGGCGGCTTTACAATGTGGGCTATTCGGCTGCATGCTCCGGCACTGTATGCCTTGCAATTGTCTGGCACTGACTTGTGATGGTTCTGACCTGGTTTCCGGTTTGGCATCAGAGGCACTTCTTGGGGACATGAAGGTATCGGTCCCAGCTCACCCCGGGACAGCGGACATGAGCATCGATGTTCATCGTGGCGTGGGTGGGCGGGAGGGCGGTGTCGCGGATGCGAGGTGAAGAGAGAGAATGCCAAACAACCACACACCTTTGGGCTTCGGCTTGAGCTCGTTGCTGAGCTTCGACATGCCGTTGGCAGAGGGCTGTGCTCATCCCGATATGGTAAAGGGGCAGAGGTGGAAAGTATCGAGTGGGAACGCAGTGTTTACAATCAAGCCCAGGCTTTTCCTCCGAGCCCCTTTCTGGTTTCCCTTCTGTCCTTGCTTTGGATACTCGGTGTTAAATGATGTTTTACTCCGCCCGACAAAGCCCTTCTACTGTACCATTTCATTCAATTCGCGTGTCACGCGTCGCAGGCCCTCAAATTCGCGAAAAATTTCGCGCATGTCACGGGTCACCGAGCCCAGTCACGAACTTGACAAAAAAGTCACAAAATCACCAAAAAGACCTGAAATATGCAATTTTTTTCTCCAGCTGTGTCTCGGTGTTCAAATTTGCTGCGGCGTTCACATAAATGCCCTATTCGATGCAATTGAGAGCAAATTGACCTTCCACCACTCCCTCAAGCTCCCTCAAACCTCGCAAAAAGGTGCTGAATTGATGTTGCACCATTTTTGATCCGGCTTGTTTTGGCGGCCTGTATCTAGATGCTGGGTGCACGACCACATTTATTGGAGTGAGAGCTGAATTGGCTAGTAAATTTAGGTGCTCCCGACGAAAAACGCGATTTGTTTTTTTGGTGTCACGGCCACCCAGGCCGATTCGCGAAAACTGAAATTCGTTGCGAGCTGTCACGCGTCACAGGCCGCGCGAATTGAATGAAATGGTACAGTATGTCCCCCCCCGACGCTGCCCGCTGCTGCACGCCTGCTCGTCCATCTGCGTATCCCGTGGCCCGCCTGCCCCGCTTGCTGCCTGTTCACTCGCTGCCCGTTTGCTCTGCCTGCTCCCTGCGTGATTGCTGACTATCCCACACCTGACCCCTCCACTCCTCTGACGGTAACCCTGCTCCCCGCTGAACTGATCGCCTTGCACTCAATACCCGCACTGCGCGCTCACTCCCCGCCCCCGCGCGCTCGCCTCCTGTCCTCCGCACACACTACCCAGTGCCGCATCCTGGCAGCTCACACACTGCACACAATCCCCACCGTTCACGATCGGTCCGCACGCGCGTGCTCGTTTCTTACCACTGTTTGTTCATCCCTCCTCCTGCCGCGCGCGCTCCCTGGCCTCACGCGCTCCCTGGCCTCACGCGCTCCCTGGCCTCACGCGCTCCCTGGCCTCACGCGCTCCCTTCCCATCTGACGCTGCGCTCTCCCCGCCCTCCGCGCGCGCTCCTCGGTCCCGTACATTTGATTCCTGTGCCGTCCCGGCCGCGCTTGCTCACTTTCCTCTGCCCCGCTCTGAGTTCACGATGTTCGCTCCCACCCGGCCCCGCGCGGTGCCCTCTTGCTGCCCCGTCCGTAAGGCTTTCTGCTCACCCCGCCGATTGGTGCGCGTCCCCACGTGTCGTACTATTCGCCCCACCTCGCACAGGGCGCACCTCCTTGGTCCGTCGCCGTATGTGTTTCCCCTCAGCCAGTGATATGGATAACTCCACCACAAGAAATGCGCAGTGGATTGTGTTGGAATACCGAGTCCGTCGCTCGCTATCTCCGACGCCGCTACTTGGAATAACTCAGTAATATTTCCTACTATGTTGAGTTCCTGCATTTATCGTGTTCTGTTTCGTTTGTGCCTTACTTACTCTTTACTTGTTCTAATTATCGCCTCACTTAGTTACATTGGTTCCTGACGAGATATGTATATTACCTGGTAGTTGTCGAATGAATCCCCTGCGCGTTTGCGAGGGTCTTCTGCTATCTCCCGAGTCAAGGCCGCGGTTACCTTGATTTCAACAGATTGTATTACTTTACGACCACTTTACCGGCCATTCTAGGATCAACAATCATTGATATTCATATTTCGAGCATCATGAAGTTCTTGAAGTCAGAGATTTTTGACCGGTTTCGGGCCTTTCGGCCGTTCGGAGACACTGTTCCGCACAGGTGCTTAACGGGCGCCTATTGCATGCAAACAGACCTCTCCGTCAGCCCCCGAATCCGCCATACTGACGATGTTCCGGTGCGGCTTCAAGCTTCTTCTCTGACTGAGATGACGACGACGACATTGATCCATTATGCAGGAGCGTCTTCCAAATCGTGCATGGTACGGACCCTTTGTCTTGCTTTCAAAATTCATTTGCGCTTCTGAGCAAAGAGTCGCGATGCACAGGAGTCGGAGAGAACGTTCCCGGCACCGTCTTCGGGGCAATCGAAGACTTCGAGCAGAGGACGAAACGGAAACACTACAACATAGCGTATCGGGGGCGTGCAGCAGCTCTGGGGCACAAGCGACAGTGGTACGGCGACTGCGCAGGCAGCACCCAGTACGTCATGAATTCATCCTTTGATGTGGAGTCCTTGACGCTAGCTTGTCTCAGCTGCGTCTGCTGGCACCGGATACAACACCGCACCCCCGACGTATCGAGCCACAAGCTCTGGAGACGGTGCGGGCTTGCGCAACGCCGACTCGAAGGCCAGCACTGGTACATAGTTGATCAACCCTGGCCGCTTTGGAATTATATTGTTCTGTATAAATTTTGCGGATTCTTAGCCCGTTCCAAACAGCGCAGACCAATAAGACTTAACACTCCACGCCCGTACCTTGTCTTTGTCTAATGCATAGGGTAACTCTGCTGAGGTTCACCCTTTTCGACTTGTGCTGATAAGCAACGTAGCACCACGAACAATATACCACCTAATAGCATTGCAGAAATGAGCAATATGTTACACATTTCTGGGTTCCCATGTTCATCACGACTGTGCTAAACATTGTATAATATAAATGAAGCAAACACGGACTATCCAGACGAAACGTATCACGGCTGTGCCGAAATCGAACATTAAAATCGAGAGAACAAAAAAGATTACGGAGTGGGAATGGCTGGTATACATCTCACCATGAAGTACAACTGACGGACCCAATGCCCGGTAGACCCCAGGATACTCAAACTGTTCGACGTAAATGGTGAACGAAGTTTCCACTGACTCAGTCCCGCCTTGATGTGAGTGAGCCGACGAACGACCTCATCCATGCACCATCAATTAGGTAATAAGATTTTACTACGATCCGAGCCCCGCGGTAAACAACTGACTAGGGATATGGACGATGCGCAAGACTTCACATTCGGCTGCGATCATACAGTATCGACATCAGTGTTGTGACATTGTGATTCTGGGACCACATCGGTATACTATAAGGAATTCATCTCATCCCTCATCAGGTCTCAGGTTCGATATCAACTGATCAGCCGAACGGGTAGGCTTCCGAGGTTCAATCAACGGCTAGGCCACCGAGCTGAGACGGGCCGACGGACAGAATCGAGTTTCGTGATCAGGCAATCCTCAGATCCGCCTCGCGTGAATTGTGATTGTACCTACCTCGCTAATTATATACAAGTACCTCGCGGAAATCAGCTCAAGCAAGTGCACTGCGGTTTCGGCCCACTGATCCGGACAATCTTCCAGTCTCCAACCCCTTACTGAGACTTTGCCATGGAAAGTCTTGGCTTGATTCCGTTTCTTTTGGTCCTCGGAGATGGAGCCAGACGGGTGTCATCCTCAAACGCTTAGATTCTTGTCCTGGATGGCAGTGAGCAATCCTTGTTGAAACCCACGGTATCTGTTCGCAGTTTTTCTGCCCGCTGCCCCGCCCTTCATCGAGCTTTGCTCACCATAACGTGAATGTTTTTTTAGATGAAAATGAGTTAACCCGCAGTTTAATACAAGTTGAATAGGGTAAAATAGCATTTTCCGGAGAAATCGGCAGCTATAGGGTGACTTAAAACTTTGGCTGACTTCAACAGCTTTCGGAAGAACCCGTGATCGAAGCACAGCCTCAACACAGCTTTGCGCGCTTCTTCCTTCGCCACCGCCATGAGGCGCCGAGAAGACTCTCCCATCGACCACCACCATGGCCTCGGAATGCAGTCCAAGTGGAGGCCCTCAGATGAACACCGATATCAGCGGCATCGGTGTCCGTGTGTCGTTCTATCTGCAGACTTTGTTCCTCAGTGAGTGGCCCGGCGCCTCATAAATCGAAACTAATCGCACGGGGTTCAGGTTGTTTGTGTGCGCGGTCTGGATCACCCGACGAGATTGTGGGGGCACTCTATACTCTCCTGTTCACCAATACAGCGATGGCTGTCACAGCGCTGATTTTGGGATTCCAGCGAAACCCGGAAATTACGTTTCATGAGTGAGTGGAAGTAATTTTTCGGGCCAGCTCGCGTGTTGAATGACATCTTTCTTTCTGCAGCGGACTCATAATTTTCTATCTCCTCAATCTTTCATGGGTCACCGTCGTATATGTTTCTTTGCCTGTGGTCGCCAAATTCCCTAATGTCAAGCTTCTGCACGTAGTTTCAGTCGTGCAGAGCTACATCATATTTGCGTTTGCATTCACGATGCTCATCAGTGCGCACTCCTTCGGCCGCGCCCCGGAATGCAACTCGCACGCCGTCGTCGTCCTGTTCCACCCATTCCCCGCGCTACCCGCCGGACGCATCTTATGCCTCGTCCTGACTGCCTTCTTCTTCACCGTCTATACGGGTATCTTGGTCAAGGACCATCTCCCCCCGACGCCGAAGCGCATCCTCCAGTGGATCCAGCAGAAAGTGAACAAAGAGGTCCCCGCAGCGGACCAGGAGCTTCCGACCACACAGCCCGAGGCCCCGCCCCAACCCCGCCCCGCGCCGCCGCGACTCGCCGCGCGGCGGGTCGAGTACCACGCACGCAAGCCGCCTGCGGTCCCTGTGAGTGCCGACGCCAATCCCAATCTTACTTCTCTTCTTATAACGCTAATCTAATCCGTTCCCTGCGCAGAAGGAGTACGATCTCCAGATCGAGTGGCCTCTCGTCATCGAGATCCTCGTCGTGCTGATCCTCTGGGGTCTGACAGTGATGAACACGGAGCTGCTCATCAGCTTGAACCACTTTGCGCCGTCGGACGGGCAGTCGTCGTGGCAGTTTGGGCAGGTATGTACGCGCGCGCGCTCAGCTGGGCCCAATTTGGAGTTCGCAATGAATCAATAATGCTAACCACAACCTCTCTCCGCGCAGGTGCTCCCCATGTTCCTGGTCGTGTTGCCGCTCGCCAACCTCATCACTGCGTTTCGGGACCATGGGCTCCGGAAAAATCCGACAAGCCAAAGGACCTAACACAGAAGTGTATATGTATTGCGAGATACCGTTTCTGTTGTGCTATTCTGTGCTACTACACCACTCTATCTGTACTTGGTTTCAGGGTTACTTGGACGACAACTCGGCAGTCCCCTAATGCAAGCTCACCCAGTGGCAGAGATAATTCGGGAGCGGTGATGCGAGGTAATCCGAATTGTTCTGCTCAGCTCACCCGATTCCGAATTCCACCTATTCCGAATTCCGGCTACATCATCACGTAACGGCACACAGATGGCGATCAGCGGCGATCCCGAGGCAGAGAGTGGCTTCCGATCACACAGCTGAGGTATGAAGGTGGGTCAAAGCTCGGATGAGGCAAGGATGAGCATCGAGGTGGGTCAAACGTCCCGATAACCCACGCCGGGGCCTTGGCAATCCTTTTATCTTCTTGACTCTTCTGCATACCACACGGCTGTGAAATAAAATCGTGATTGTTTAACAACTTCCGAAGAATTTCTAAAGTTGGATTTGAGTCGGATGATCGAGAAGCTGCTTTCCCGATATTGTGTCTAAATCACACCATTCTTTTCTCTAGACGCGGGGATGTCGCCCAGCCCACCATTTAGCCGCCTACCCGCCGAGATTCGCCGCGGGGCGGGTCGAGTCCTTACCACGCGCGCAGACCGGCCACGGTGCCTGTGAGAGCCCCGACTCAATTTTGCATCCGCAGCAGTTCGAATTCAGCGCCAATCTTATAACGTTTCGTTCCCCGCGGCAGAAGGAGATCGCGTGAACTCTCGTCATCGAGATCCTCGTCGCGCTGATCCTCTGGGGTCTGGCAGTGATGGACACGACGCAGCTCGCTCCGTCGGACGACGGGAGGTGCGCCGGCTTTGGTCGAAAGGAACCCCAGCTTCCCCCGCAGTCCAGGGTCCTTCCCATCTTCCCATGTTCCTGGTCGATTTGCCCTCGCCAACTAGACAAGTGACTGCTGTCGATAGACGGCTTGCTTTTAGCACGACAGGCTGGATTCGAGCCTACTCACCAACCTCATCACTGCGTTTCGCGACCTCAGGGCCTGGGCTCAGGCCAATACCGCCGACGACAAGCCAAAGGATTTAGGTGTATGTATACTTGGTGGCGTATTGCAACGACTGTTTCCGTTGAATTCTGTCTGCTATTCTGTGCTACGCCAACTGGTTACGGTTACTTAGACTCCAGACAGGCGCAACGGCAACGCGCGGCGAGGGATAATTCGGAAGCGGTGATGCAAAATGATCCGAAATACGCTACTCTGCATTCAGAATTCCAACCGTATTTCCGAATTCCGCCGCTATCACGTAACATCGCACAGTGGGCGATTCCGGTGGACAATAGAGTGGCTTCCGACTATATAGGTGCGAAGGTGGGTCAAAACCTCTGAGGAGGTGGGTCAAACGTTCTGTCCCGGGACCTGGTAAATTTTCTCTTGCCTTCTGGGCTGTAGAATCCAAGTCCTAACATTTTCGCAACATTTCCGCAATTCCGAATTTCTAAAGTTGGATTTGAGTCGGATGATCGGAGAGAAGCTGCTTTCCCAATAATCTCCGGTGCTGGATGAGTCCAGTATTTTGACCATCTTTCTCTTCTCTAGATACGGGCACGTCGCTCAGCCCGATCCAATTACCGTTTAGCCGCCTACCCGATGAGTCAGCCCGAATTTGCTGACTTGGCACAACTGGAAACAGTCAGCATCCCGTAACCGATCCGCCAGTCATCCAAGCTTAGGCGTGAGCACGGTGTGAGTCACTTCCTTTGGGGAGCTGTACCCCGATGTCAGCGGCCAAAACCAGATTTACATCTCTTGATTCCAGCGCAGGCTATCATTGGCCGGTGGGCTACCGGTGGCAAACGGATGCGCGTCCTGCCGTATTTCGCGCCGACTCAGCGCAGTAATGATCAAGCTGTGATGAATGCCGATGGCCCATTGTTGGTAAGGCACCCCCAGAAGATTCTTCGTCCCCGTGATATCAGGCAAGAGCATGACATGCTTATAAGTATGCGCGTACCTGCCTGGTCGTTCCATTTCTCTCGCCCCCCCACCTCACATCATGACTCAGAACTTCTTCACGTCCAGCCCAACCTCGCACTCACCGCGGAGTAATTTGCCACGGGGGAAGGCATGTATGTCTTGCCGGTATGTCCGTCCCTTCCTTATCTATGTCGCACGCCTCATCAGGGTTCTCGGACCTGTTCGCAGGCGGCGCAAAATAGTAATTCGACACGTTCCCTGCGCGATGACGTACTGATGATTTTCGTTCCCTTCCCAGAAATGCGATGGACGCAAACCGATATGCAGCCAGTGCCTGCGGTCCCCAGGTGCATCCGACGACTGCGAGTACCCCCTCGAGGGCCGAAGTCGAACGCAGCAGCTCGAGGAGACAATAAAGAAGCTCCATACGCGCATCGGCGAACTGGAGGCGAGCGCAAACGACCAGTCGTCAATACTCTTGCACGAACCGTACGACGGGGGTGATGGGGCGTTTATGGCTGTGGAAATTCCTCAGTATACCGATTCGTGGGCGCCTTCCTACGGCGATGTTTCTACCTCTCGTACGTGGACTCGAGGTTTTGGGGACGCGTCGGCATTGATAGACACGTCGCATTGCGTTGCAGCTTCCAGCCGTGTCAACACGCCGACTTCGGCTTCGAGCTCGTCAACTCTGGTTCTGGAGGTAAGATTTCTTCTTGCCCAGAGTGTCTACGGATTGACTGACCCTGTGTTTGAAGGAGCCACCAGCCGAGTTGACCAAGCAATTGTAAGTTCGTGAATTAAATACATACCCTGCTCTAACTCTCCTTCAGGGTGGACGCATTTCTAGACAATTTCACACATGTCGGATTTTTTCTCGAATCTTCTTCTTTCCGACGCTCAGCCCTGCTGGCCTTTCCATTCGGCCACTATGACCGGCCGTCCCCGGCCCTTCTGAGCGCAGTGTACATGTGGGGATCGCGATTATCTCAGGCGCCTCGCCACCATGTCTACAACGAGGACGCCTTCCTAGTCTGTACCTTACAAAATATACACCAAGACCTCGGCGGAAACCATCCACATCGCGTGATGCACGGCATCCAGGCCGAGATCCTCCTCTCCCTGTACTACCTCACGTTAGGCCGCCCGGTGGAGGGCATATATCACTCCAGCGCCGCAGTCTCCCTCGCCATCAGCGCCAACCTCCACCTGATAAAGTCGGCGCAAATCACCGTACAGCCTGCTTTTGGTGTGCTAGAGACGCCCTTTTCGCCGCCCGCTCATGCACTTGAGGAAGGCGAGCGGATAAATGCGTTCTGGACTACGTTAATCGTCAATAATTACTGGTGAGTCTCCGTGGTTTTCTGCTCGTGGTTGGAGGATGCTAACAAATTCTAGGGTGGCGGCGCACGGCTCCCCGTCCGCAATCCCGTATCACGATACGCCGATCGATACCCCGTGGCCACACAATCTTCAGGATTACGTCTCGTCGGTCGGTTCCTTCTCGGCATCATACTCCACCCCAGATGCACCACCGATGTCGGAGTACGGCCAGCCGCTTTTCGACGCGATGGGCGACAGCAGCGGAGGCACGGTGGCGAAGTTCCTTGCAGGGCTTAACTTGGACGGATTCTCAGAGCTCGCGTATCTTGCGAAGGCCTCAATACTTTTGGAGCGGGCTATCACTTTTTCGACCAGATATTCCGGTATGTCGCGTATTTATTCTGCTTTCGGGAGTAGATTTTTCACCCGCCCGAACGATCCAGACCACGAAGATGCCACGGCGTTCAATTCTCTGGACGTTCTGCTGGAGCAGTTCATACTGAGCCTTCCGTTGGGGCTAGAGCTGGGCGGTGTCGAATCGAACAAGCGGAGTCTGATGGTAACGCAAACGCTTGCGCACGCGGCTACAATACGCCTTCACGCGCACCGCATTCACACGTCGAACGTCTCCCGCAGCAGATACTTGGCTGCGGCCAGGGCTGTGGTGGATATCATTAACACTACGGACTTCTCAAACTGGCCGCAGGTAGATCCAATCCTAGGGGTGCGTGCATTGTGTCTTGGCGTTTCGAAATTGTTGATTTATCTGCCTTCTCTACGCAGATCTTGTGGACGACCGTGTGCGAGGTGTTCATCGGAGAGCTGTCGAGCATGCAGAGCTTCGGTGTCGTCGGACGATTGACGCAGCAGCACGAGGATCTCACTTCCTGTCTTGAGACGATCCTATCCACGATGCGCACATTCGCCGGCGCCAGCCCGCTCATCGGTATGTTTACGCTGGTTCCGGATCGAATGCCCACCCGTACTTATGCGCCCCCTGTTCAGAATACTTCCGCACACGCATCGAAGGGGCGTACAGTGCCCTGACCAACTCCGGAAGCCCTCCGCGTAATATAACGCCGCCTGCGTATTGAATGTCCTGGATGCTTGGTTCATTTTTCATTTTTCATTTGCTTAGCGCACTTATCGCTCTCCATCGCTATACCATGCATATCATGTGGTCGCGTCATTGTACTTCCGACACTCGGTACCAGAATACGTAGAAAATGTAATTTACTGTACAAGTATAACTCGAACCTCTAAATGTGTAATAAATAACACAGAATACTGGCCAGCGACTATTTACGGTGCGGGTACGCCGAAAATAGCGAATTCAATTGGCAATACATAGGCTGCACCTCACGCTCTCAGATCAGCGCCTTACAGAAAGACGCGGAGGCATGGCGACTCCGTTAGGCCATATTTGACCCGGACTGTGTAGAAATTCCCCGCTGGCCAGCGACGATTGTATGGCCGTGCCCTCCGGGCGGTCGCGCGCGGCATCGGATTTAAATGACTCGCCTGCGGCACAAGTATGTAGCTACGGCAGACGTGGCTGAAGCCCCTAGATCTTAGTTGATTTGTTTCATCGTCCCTAGTGGAGAAGACAGTTCGCTTCCATTCTACTATGTGCGAGGTGTCATTCCCAAGATCGACAAAAAAAGCCAGGGAGAGTCTCGTTTCCAATCGACTTGAAATGATATATCCAGATGAACTAAACGAGGATCGGCCGTTTTTGCCTGAACGAGTTAATCTGCAAGTGGGATCACAACTTTGAGCTGAGATCCGAGGTCCGAGTAATATGTTGGATGCCGGTGACTCCTCAGAAACTCTAAATCCTTGTCAGCTCCCCATTGCATGGGATCGTCTATATTGGGCCCGGATTCAAGCTTGTACCTACAAGACCATTGATTGGGGAGCGAGAATGTCGAGGCTTCCAAGGCCATCCACCTCTCTCTGTATCCGACCGGTGGGTATTCTGAACCGTGTAATATTACCTACCTACCTGAATATAATCGCGACCGGGCGATCGTGGAGCTTGACGGAATCAGTGATAGTATTTGGGAATGTCAAAATGGTCGGCAAAGAGGATATTTGCCGGCATGCTCAGCATTGTCAATGCGGGGTACAATGAAATCGCCTCAATCTCCGAGAAAAACGGAACATGGATTAGTATTCGCCCTGTACGGTACCGATCTGTGGGCGGTAGGCACTCCACAGCGTCGACCAGATCTCATCCGCGCTTAGTCGACCATGCCGTGCATATTATGAGAATGACATATGTACCTGACAGTGACAAGGCTTTTGAGACTGAATAGGTACGTACATCCATTTTACGCACTGCGGAAGTCGATCCAAGATTAGCCGCGGCCGACGGGGACGTTTTGCGAAGTTCAAACTTGAATGATGTTTCACCTGAACCTTCCGCTGATGTTCAACTCACAGGCCTCCTGAACGCAAACAATGCAAAGCTGCTGCCGCGTACTTGGCGTAAACCATGTGTTCTCAGTGCTGCACATCAAAGACCGTGAGTTGAGTAGTTGGAATCGTGCTGCGGAGCACATCAATCTATGATGCCTATCGTTTCCAGTATTCAGGATCCGGTGGTACGTACTTTGCCTCAGTTCAAAGTTAGTCCGGAAGATGGACTGAGCGCCTGCCGTACTCACCATTGAGATTCGCGGACCGAACGTTCCGGCTGATTGCTGTGGGGTCTTGGCCATTCAGTTTGCTCCATAGTCAAGACCATGTTCCAAAGGCATGATATGGGGTAATGTAAATTCAAACCGTATATATCTCCGTCCCCACTCAGCCACGCGACTCAGCCTTGGTGCACCGAAGGGGGGGGGCGAAAACTTCGTCTCCACAAATACCTTCTTCACCCCACCCACTCGTTTATCAAAAGACGCGTACAGCGCAGGGAAGTCATCCAACGGCACGCGGTGGGTGAGCACACTGCAAGGTAAAGCCATTATCACCGTCAGATACCTCCATCCCGACAAGAGTTCGAGTTTGGAAATACAAGGTCGGATCAAACTTCCCCTCCTCTATCAACGCCAGCAGCTCGTGCCAGTACTTTGTGTACGGGCGCCTGCCCGTGACCGATGAGGCGAATCCCCTTCTCCATCAGGGCCCCGATGTTGAGTGGTTGGTATACCCCGCATAAGCGGCTATGATCCCGCAGCTTCCCATCTTCCTCGTCGCGGTGATCATGTCGTTGACAATTTCCGAGACATCCGTCTCCAACATGAGGGTTTTTTCGACTTTACGGAGGAGTGTCTTGGGTTGGTGGAAGGTGCTTTCGTATTTATTGTATCAGAACGTTGAGCACAGATGGACGGAGGCACGGCATACCGCAGTCGATGGCGACGTCGAGCCTCCCGGGAACCAGCTCCTGAATCCGCTTTACGACGTCTGCGTGCTCCGCAAAGTTAATAACCTCGATTCCAGATTTCTCCTGCGCGAAAATCAGACGGCTGGGGACGTTGTCGATGCCTATGACGCGCGAGGCGCCCTTCATGAGCGCGAAGCGCGCGGCGCACTGGCCGATTGGACTCAGGCCCTGCACAACGAGAACCATCAGCAGTCTGGCCTCAAAGGCGATAGTTGATGCTTTCGAACGCACTCATATACCCACAACGTCGCCCGGCTTTACCCTGGCGTCCACGACGGCATGGTAACTAGTGGGGACGATATCCGAAAGATAGAGCGCCTTCTCATCTGAAACCGAGTCTGGGATGGGGAGCAAGTTGACGTTTCCCTTGGGCACAGATATCTGAAATCAGACATCCATACCGAACGTTCATAGATAGACCCGACGCGCACCGCACATATTCCGCCCGGCCCCCGGGAAACCCGCCAGTAAAGTGTGAATAGCCGAAAAAGCCCGCGTCGCGATGGCCGTACATCGCATTCTGAAGCCTGTTATAATAATTCCGACACGCTCATCGATATCGCTGCAGAACGAATGAGCTCGCGGGACACTTGCCCGGAAGAATTCGTCCGGTCACACGTGGACGATAATTTCTGTTTGCAATAAGAGCATTCGCCGCACGCAATTTGGAACGAGGTGACGACCCGCTGGCCGACATGGATATTGCTGACGTTCGAGCCAACGCGGTCGACTACGCCCATGAACTGAGCGAGCATGTAATTACGAAGTATCGAGGTATCGCGCATGACCACTGGCACAAAACGCACCTCGTGCCCCAGTATGTCCCCCTCTTGTTGTTGGATAATTTCCCCGTGATACCTGAAGAACCCATTTGACCCAGACGGGGACGAGAATAATCATACCTATCTCACAGATGCAAATCCGACTCACAAATTGTCGTTCCCGTAACCTTCAGAATCACATCGTCGGGCTTGATGATGTCAGGCACAGGCAAGGCACAGGCGCGTCGACGAGGCAGACATCGCGCGCGCCAAACCACGAGAGCGCTTTCATTGTGGAGCCGTCCGCTCGTGGTTTATACTCCGCTGACACAACGGTGGGTGCGTCTCCGATGCGCTGAGACTGTCATTTTCATTGAACAGAAACCCGAATGAGCATATCTTCACCTCGGCGAGTTTATTGGATGTTGCTTGCATAGCGGGGTGTGTGATGGGGGAAGTGGCCTCCGCCACCGTTCTTTATGAGTTCCGTGGCTTGTAGGTGATCCACCATGATCCAAAAATGAAGTCGTCGCTGCGTCATAACTGAAGAGGTGTGCCGGCGGTTGGCAGATCTCCTATGTTCTTCGGCATCAGATTGAGGGTGAGATTGTGGAGGAATCTTCAGAGCGAAATACATTGAAATTAGAGAGAATGCAAGATATAAAGCGCTCACCGGGATCCATCTCTGCCCAGAGAAAAATGACCTGGGATCGGTGGCAGCAACCCATTGAAGGTAGCAGAACTTGAGAACGCACCGTGCATCTTGAACTAGTCATTTATCCGGTCTCGCTGAGGCTCGTTTGAATCCGATCTTTGAGCGGGCCGCCTGCATGACAGCGCATCCAGCTGGAAAATGAGTTTGAGGTTCTCCGTCGGCCTGACACCGACGGGAAAGGCGGAACTCACCCTTTCTGCGCCGTTACACTGCAAAGCACCATCCTCCTTGTATAAGTAGCCTGCTTTACCAGACAAAACTAATATCAACGCACCTCCCAAATTCTTTCCTTCCAATGATCAGATTCGTGTACAAGAAAATAAAAAAGCACAGCGGGGAGAAGAAACAGCAGGCCGCCGCGACGGCCAACGCAAGAGCTTACCCCTCCGTATGTCTTCGTTTCGTCGAGGTGCCTGTGTTCTCAATGTTGCGCGTAGACGTCTATTGCAACCTCATATCGGCCCCCAGCGGGTACGCAACAGAATAACGTGTACTCCGGCGCACCACAGAACGGACATAATAGCTAGGGGTCTGGGAACCAGAGATGAGCCTTGGACGCGGGATCGAGGGGGAAGAGACGAATTGTAGCAGGTCCAGGGACACGACCTGGATGGTCGTGATAATTCTCCGCTTAGCGGCTTCTTGATGTTTGAATGCAACTGCAGCCGACATCGTGATGGGCGTGCAGTGAAAGCCAACTGAATGAGAACGTACAACAGTGTGTCCTGATAGACCCGAGATGTCATTTGTCGAGGAAGTAAACCCGAGGAAACCTCCGTCGACATCGAGGGAGTGGGTGAATAGGAAAACGCTGGCGTCCGGGCACTGATCTGCATGTTGGAACCCAAACCGGAACTAGCCGCCGGGCCGGGCGGCTATGTGGGCGCCTCCAGCGAACCTACTTACTCCTTGTTGGACTGTCATCCTCCTCGTCTCACTAATCCTTGTTTACTTGTACAGTGTTTACTTGTCCCCCATTAAGTAGTAAGGATTATTCTATTGAGAAACCCCGCTTCCAAGGGAAACCCCACCTTTTTGGGCATCCCCTTGAAATCGCTATTGAGGAACCCCTCTGATGTTGGCCGGATGTCCGGATCAGCGATCACACTTTGGCACCTTCGCTAGTACAACATACAACCTGAAGTCACCTGCTGGAATCACTGCTCGCTTTTTTTGACACCCTCGGCATGTCGGTCATGCCACAAGGTGCGTTGCTCCAGCTCGGAGGCTCCTCGGTCCGAATTTTGTGTTGAATTTGTGGGATGCCATTTCTCTGGTTGTCCTTGTTGTCGCCATTCTGATCTAGAGCTGGAACATCCAAAGATGCTCGCTCAGTCGCGACGGAGGCCGTCACCAAGGCATATTATTTCTCCAAGGTAAACAATGTGCTCTGATTTGGTGTTCACATTTTCACTTACCTCACTAGATTTACATTTTAACAACAACAAAATGGCAGTGGAATCCGCTCGGCGCTCGCACCCTAGTCGCCCATTTGTGCACCGCAGATATCATGCCTTCGTCCGAGTTGGAACACTTTTTTTGGCTTTGCCAATTCGGTTAAAGTAATACGGTATCAGTTGGTTTTTTGTGTTTCAATTCATGTTGAACTGTTGCTACAAATTCTCTCTCGGGAACGATTCAGCGGCCGTTTGTACAAATCAATGCGAGTCAGGTGATCGCGTCCATCAACGGCGCCCGCGGTCTTTCCGGACACCCGCCGGCGAGAAACCCCTGAGAATCTGGGTTTCTAAATAACATTATTTTTCGAGCTGGGGTTTCCAGGGGGTTTCCGTTGGAAGCGGGGTTTCTCAATAGAATAATCCAAGTCGTAAGATTCTTATTTTCCACATACCTTCATATGGACTCATAGCTGTATGCATTCTCATTTGTATTTAAAGCGTAGTACTACACTGAATTCACTCAGTTCTTCTGCGAACATTACCCACTTAAGTCCATACCTTCAATACTGCACTCAGTGCATTGATGCACTTGATGTCCCATCAGTCCCGGGCCGGCCTGATCCCCAGCAGCTTGCCGTTGAAGAATTGTTCTCGGGCAAAGAAATGGCCAGGAAAAATCGTGGGGTGTCTGGGCGTGGACTACAATTATTTATGAATGACTGAATACAGGACGTATTGGATAGCAAGATGGAAAAAAGACAGGACGTGCGCTCGCTGCCCTCGCCGGTCGAGCCACACCTATACGGCGATCCCAGGAGCCGGGATTGAGAGGGTATAATACCTAAAATCACGTTTAGCGGCTGTTTAAGACCGCCGAAATACATAGAACTCACGATTTCGCGTCCACCCACTCCTGCCCTTCCAGATCCGCCAGGCGCTTTCGATCCCGCGCCTCCAACTCCTGCGCCTCGCTCTCCAAAGACACACATCCGACCCAGGAAAGGAGGGTCAGAAGAATCTCCCGCATCGCAAAGACGAGAATGCTGCATGAGAAGGTGACCTTGAACACGACCATGAGATATTCATGCAGCAGCGAGATCTGCGCAATCTGTACGATGGGTTTCACGAGGATGCGGGCGAGCGGCAAACGAAGGGCGCCGGAGACGAAGGAGACGTGCAGGAGGTGCAGGACGGCGTGGATCGCGCCGAGGATGATGGTGAATGAGAGGCAGACGCAGATGAGGAATTCGCGGGCCAGTCTCAAGGTGGGCGACATTGGTGCCTAAGGAAAGAGGAACTCCAGCTGGAGGATGGAGGATGGCGTGTTAATGGAAAGCCTCTTATGTGGCCCACGTCAAAGGAGGATCGAAGGGGCACGAGAGGGGTTAACATCATGAGATCGAAGTGCTATTTATTGAACAGGGGCTCGCCAAGGAGTCCTTTTCAATCTAACGGCTATCTACATTTATACATACCGGAGGAGGCCTCTGTCATTTTGTATGTATTGCTTCAATAACCCTGACTTCTTATCTTACTCAGAGAGAAATGCTGATTTCGCACAAAATGGATCGAAAACGGCAAAGGGTTCAGTGAATTCACACACATGCTTGGTCGTTGGCCACTCCGCGGCACTCGCCCAAAAAAAACGACGGCGAACGGCATTCACACTTGATCCCTGAACTGATATGGCCGAACGTTGCATCTGATGGGAAGAGCCAAAAGGCGCCCGTAAGCGCCCAGCAAGCGCCCAAGTAAAATTCCCTCACAAATGCAGAGCAAGCCGCTGGTCACCGTCGGAGGTATGGAGTGCCTCTGGCCACGGATTCCCCTCAAGACGCGCTGGGCTACGGAATCGCTTCACCAATCATCCAACCATGGCTATGAGCGGAAGCAAAATTGAACCCTATCCACATGTCGCCGTCAAACCCTGGACTAACCACATCAGCGTTACGTTGCCCAATAAATAGGAACCACGACGCGGGATCTCACTGTCCGCTCTTCTCGACACCCACGTTCTTTCCCCCCACATTCTCTTGAACTCGATAATCAGCATGTCCCTCAGTAGTTGGAATTTCACGATCCAGGACAATAGTCCGGTCGTTACTTACGGTGCGTCGTACTCTAAAGCACATGTGTCATAGCCAATAATACTGGCCGACATTGCAGCACCGTTTGGTAAGAAATCTGGCTCTCGTTCGAGACAGCGCGAGACTCACCATAGTACTTGACACCAGCCGATGGCGGACTGGCCGGCGGATGGCAGCCCTGGTATTCCAAATCCGGATTTCTCAAAACCCCAGGGGAGGGCGGCGACGGCGACTCCTACCACATCAGCTCGCACCCTAACGCCTCTTTCAGCCTCCAATTCCACGGTCAGCGGGGGTTGACGCGGCAGAAATCTATGACGCGCGCTGACCCTGTATCTCCTGGATAGGTACCGGTGTGAATCTGTACGGCACGACGAACACCTCCTACGCGGTCTTCATCGATGGGCAGGAACAGAAGGTGGCGGCGGTCGCTGACGACTTGGTGTTCCAGAAGGCCGGCTTGACGGATGGCGCGCACAGCTGTGAGTTTGATTCATTCCCCTTGGTGTTGTTGTCCGAGAGACCGGAGTGAGCTAAAATTCAAGTTGACTGATTTTAGTGACGCTCAGCGTGAACCCGGCCAAGGCCACGGAAAAATTCGCCTTCGACCGCGCAGTCGTGTTTTCCCCCGTTAAGTCAGCATTGATCAGTTATTGAGTTATTAAAATGGAACGCGACTAACTCATCGTTAAATCAGAACCCTCCCCACCCCCGCGTTCTACGACAACAGCGACCCGCGTCTGACGTACGGCGGCACCTGGAAGTCGGCCAACGCCCCAGGTATTCCCAACGCGACGGTGACACATGACTTCCAGCAGACGCGAACCAGCGGCTCGAGCGTTTCGATGACATTCAGCGGCGCAGTCGGCGTGGCGATCAACGGGCCCGTGCTGTGGGGCGACTGGGTGTACAGCGTGGTACGTACCCTCGCGTTCCCAGCCCGTGGAGTTAAATGACGAATCTGATGCTATGACGTAGGACCTGGACGGCACCAAGACGAAGTACAACGCGAGCACGTTCTGGAAGGTCCCCGATGCGTTGCGCTTCTTCCAGGCGGGACTCGACCCGAATTCGTCGCACACGATCACGCTGGCGAATCCGAGCGACCAGATGACGCTCTCGCTGAATTCATTTACGCTGTTCAAGGTTCCCGGTGCCGCTGACGTCGCGCAGTCGGCATCTGGTTCAGCTACTAGCAAGTCGTCGTCGGCCTCAGCAACCGTTGGGTCTAGCGAGAGCGCAGGAGGTTCTACCGCACCGACGGATAGCGCAGCGGGTTCGACATCAGCAAGCGATGCTGCGCCAAGGTTCGTCCTCAATCTTTGATCCCAGTCCTGAGTCTGATGTGAAGCTTGTATATCAGCACAACCGGGACAGGTGGTGCCGCCAAAGCAAGTGTATATTGTTTGACCATTGCGAGTGTTCTGGCTTGCAGCGCTTTCCTGCTGATTTGAGTGGTGTTGCGAAACACGCCGCGCGTTAGATCCGTATAATTTAGCCTAGAAATCCCTGTGCCTCATCAAGTGTGTGCCTCTTTTCCAAGTCCGCTCGGACCGTGGACCGAAGATTTAGTGGTTTCCCTTTTCCCGTCGTATCGCTTCCTGGTCGATAACGTTTGCCGCTTTTAAAAAACATCCAGATCTCTGCTTTACTTTTTAGAACATTTTGTGCACAGTGACCGTCCCTTGGGCAGGTTTCAATTCCCAGATTTTACGGCACGGTGACCCGCCCTAGCTGTCGGCCGCTGTATCTGTCCAACACTTCGGTAAATTTGCGAGCTCGACGTATGTCTAGCTCTCATAGATCTCATCAACCAATTCTCCTCTGGCTCATTCGGCCACCCACCCCAAGTCGCACCCACCCATGCTTTCGTTGAATTGAACTTCATCAGAAACTGTAGCAGGTGAATGCCATTACAGGTCTGACGACTTGACGGACTGAACCGCTGAGAGTCCATGCGGGAGTAAGTATGATACAGGATGAGATGATAAGTCTAAGTATACCTGAAATACGATATAGGTTGGGGGAAAGGATCGGGTATCTTCATGGCTCTCCTGGAAAAGCCCGATAGCAACGATAACAACTCGGATTCCCTGGAATAAAAAGGCTATTCAGTCCGCCCCCATCCGGCCATGCCCAGTCGGGGTCATACTGCATATCTCTCCATCTTCTTGAGACGAAACCATGACTGTAACGACAGACGACCACGGCATTTTGTAATTGGGTTTCGGATTCCCATTGTAGGAACCTCAAATTTTCAATAAATATCAAATAAGTTAGGTCTCGCTTCCCGAGAAATGGGTCCAAGGAGTATTGGGGTCAGGCCAAAAAAACGGCTGTAACTAGCAAGAATTTGACTTGTCGAAGAAGGATCTACGAGCTCACTGTGAGTGAAATCAGCTCTGAATGAATACAGCAAACGAATATTGGAATGCTGAAGCTCGGATGCAATATCAAGGACACCGTCCACCTTATCCTCGATACGGACGAGCGACATCATCTGAACGGTCATACTTCCGATCTGGGTCCAAGATATCAGCATCACAGAGACCTCGCTAACCAAACACATACCGTAAAAACCTCAGCCGCCGAATCAAGCCGGGCAGTGAATTTGGCCAGTTGCGACTCGCTCCGACGTAAATGCAGAACACGAAGAACACGTTTTCTTTTCAACATTGCTTCCATCGCCGTCCGTATCTCGAGTATCAAACTAGTTCGTCGCAGACAACGCATCAAACATGAAAGCAAGAGACCCAAACCAATTCGACGCACTGTTTGAAATTCATAATAGGGGAGGTCAAAGCGGTTCGAGGAGGCCGATTCTGAGTTCGATTCAACAAGCGATTCTGGCATCGATTCTGGGATGAGAATCGGTCCAGAATCGATCAAAACCGAGAATCGGTCTGAATCGTTGTTCCTCCTCGCGAGGAGGAACAACATCAGAATCGGCGATTCTGGCGTCGATTCTGTGTCGATTCTCATGGCAGTCGATTTTGATTTGGTGAATCGGGTGTCAGAATCGACGCCAGAATCGGCTCTTGAATCGGGTCGGTCAAAACTCCTTCGATTCTGACACGATTCAAAACACAGAATCGATTCGTGAATCGGTCGATAATCGAACGGGAATCGACGTCGACCTGACCGCTTTGACTTCCCCTAATACCGTTTATGTAAAAGATGCGGCGGAATCGGCTTGTTGGTGTCGATGGACTGATACATCGTGTCCAGGATGGAGACGGCTCTCCAGGCCAGCGTTTCGATGCTCTCGTCGCATGCAACCGCCCGCTATGGAGTGCCCATTGAGGCTAACCATACGAGAACTTCAAGTGAGAGCGACTCACTTCCGCGATCTTGCACAGAGCCACGACGCCCCCGACTGCAGATTTTAGAGGCGGACAGACGTCGGCCGAGTTGAGCACAACCTCCAATGAGGAGAATAGCAGCTGTGGATTCCTTCCATCACTTCCGCGGTAGAAATCGAGACAGGCACCGAAACCGGCCCTCTCCGTTCATCGTAACGAGAGGATGTTGGCAGTCAGAAAGGCCAATGAAGATTTGAGGGAGCATGTTCTTCTTAGAGGGCGGTGGTCCTTTTGAAGAGATTTTATGAGATGAGGTGATACAGCTTTTCGACAGCTATGTGCCCTATTTGTGTGCAAGCGCTTCTAGAAGGAACAGCCTTGACAGATAATCAAACAAAACGACCCCATCCTCGTGCTGGAAGCCACAGCCCCTGTTCCAGCCTCGAGGTCGCAACTCCAAGATGAGCAGGAGATCGACATCAGAAGCGGCCCAAGGCGTCCTCTGGTCGGAGAAACTTCTGGTCCGCGCAACTTCTGGTCCGCGCAGTGCCAGAGATATTTAACTGTTAAATGTATTTCCCGACGGTGGAGAACTTGGAAGAAGAAGAAAGACCACATCTGCGCGGTCGATGAGCACGAATGACGGCAGGGACGTCAAGATCAACGGATGATCTAATAACATCAAGCCGAGATGACCCGATAATTTGAACAACCTTCTTCCAAGGGGCAGTCGGGATTCGAAATTCGTATATGACGTCGAAAAGTGATTTAAGGGCCTGAGCCTGACCCCCCCCCCCCAAATCGGGAAGGAGTTTCTCACGGATCACGTGTTCTCACCAGACTCCTCCGCGAAACCGTTCCAGCCTCTTCTGGCCCGCTATTTCAGCCCTCCTGGCTATCCAGGCATCATTGTTCTCTTCTCTCAGCCTCGAGAGCAGCAACACAATCCATCAGAAGTTGTCTTCTCGGTGTAATGGGACCAGCATCGGCGGCCGGTATTGGTCGCGTCTCTGTGGGTTTTGACGTGCCAAGATGTCGACCTTTGTTCTTTCTCGTGATCTCCAGCTTTGAGAGCCCCATTTGATGCACCGGGATGCCCCAGACGCTGCCAGGACGCGTTGAGAAAGAGAGATGGGAATTGATGGCAAGTTAAGCGGCCGGTCCAACGTACCGTCTCTCCAAAACACAGAACTAGGTGGACACTCACATTGAAGACTAGATTCAGGGGAGAAAAATGTCACGTTAATGTCTAGAAACCGTCCTGTTTTGCCCAAATTGCTCGGAACTTGTGGGGTACAGAAATATTTGGTGTAATAATATTGGTATTGCCACTTATAGGGAGGATATAAAAAATCCGGCCAAACAGGACGCAATTCATCACTGGTGCCAACATTTTTTGCCAACAAAACTTGTGCTCATATGTGCTGTACAAGCCAGTCTGATGCCCGACCACTTGTTGTGCCATCGTCGGAGTTTGAAATTAGCGGTGCATTGCCGACCACTAAAAATAATTTTCTCGTGCATGTGCGCGTGTGATCGGTCCAAATCGGTTCGGCACTGTTCGGGCTTAAGCCGGATGGTCTCAATGGAACAGAAATGATGCAGAATGATCACAGCATCCTCAGGAGCAGTTCTGAGGCGGTTTCTGAGCTATTTGAACCTATTTCAAAATCTACTATAAAAGTTTTTTAAGGACCTGGTCGGGACCCCCCCCCCCCCCCCCCCCTCCCCATATCCGAAATTCGGATCCCGACTGCCCCTTGCCTTCTTCAACCTAATTTATCGCGAACGGCGCATCGAACATGGAAGCGGGAGATCCGCAACGCGCTGTCTAAATTTCATAGTGCCGCTTGAATTGTGCCCTAGCGCAGTGAGAACGTTGGGGCGGATAACTCACCAAGAAGCATAATGTTAAAGAGAGGGATGAAGATCGAGTTGTAAGCGATTTACAGAAACTCGGATCTAAAGTCGCGCAGGGAAGTTTCATCATCTCGAATCTAAACACGATCTGGCTCTTTGGCTACATCCCCAAGCCGCCCCATAATTGCACTGCGAGTATCGAGTTCAAGATCGAATAAAACAATCTCGGCACGTGGCAGAGTGCTGCGTTCCCCCATGAAAATCCGGCGAATCCCAGGGAAATCGTGATAATCTGGGGCAAGCTGCATATAGACTCGCTCGAGAGTCAGCGCTGCTGTATCGAGGATTTTGACGATCCACTTCGAGGAGCTCGGCCCGAAGACGATGGTCTTTAGGTTGGGATTCTTAAAGAGATCAATGCCCTCAAGTTGCGCGTTAATATCTGATACCATTGAGTAAGTGAGAGGGAGGATCATGGGAGGACAGACCTGACGGCGTTTTATCGAGGGGAGATGATTGAAGATGTAGGTGTGTGAGGGAGGAGCCGGTGCGTCTCAGGGAGCTGACTGCTGCTGAGATATTTTCTGGGCCCAAATACAGGCTAACGGCTCGAATCTGTGGCGGGGAGTTCATGGAACAGAGAAGGTCCAAGAGAGGATTGTCATCACTACTTCTAGCTCGACCAATTACTGTAGGATGGCGGCATTTACTGTACGCGGACTCCGGGCTGGGTCCTCAAAACAAGTAGCGAAAGAGGTGAAGGATCTCAGAGAGACTGCTGTCCCCAAGAAAGCCGAACAATCGGCTAGATCTTTGAAACGGTGTGATACCACAATTGTGAAATCACTGAAATCACACAACATTCTCTGCACCCTGGATGCGCAACATATTGTGGAACTGCACTTGTTTTGACCATGCAAACAGTATTCGGAACAGGAGAAATACCAATATTCTCTTGAATCAAGTTCCCACATACTTCCGAGTTAACCTTCGAACCACTCGGCATTTCAGCATTGCTCAAACAGGGGATTTTGTGATCCCCAGCAAAATTGCATCATCCCACATTGGATTTCCACCAGTTTTCTGCACTTTGCACCCTCCCTGTGTGCTGGGAAAATATCCCAAAATGCATGCGGAACTGTAGATCATCCCACAAGTCCCTGGCCAATCACTTTTGCTCAATTATACTCATTTCCTGTCGTTTCCACCTTTCCAACAGCCACCACATGTTTCCTATAGCAACTGGGATCAGAAGCATAGCCTATTCTGCCCCAAACTAATGGCAAATTGTGCTCAACACACCATCCATGCGGTATCAGTGTTTCTTATTGTCTTCTCTATATATTCACCTTTTGTTCATCTTTTAAAGCATATGCTTCATACCCATTCGGCCTCCTCCCCATGACAATTTTCTCATGATATCCACTTTGTTCCCGATTCTCACGCCTCTTGGACTTGTATAAAACACCTGTGAATAGCACTTGATCAGTAGTTCCTTTTGTACCCTGTTTTCAGCCAACAGAAAATACAAGAGTTTTGCTACAATCTGTGCAGCATTGAACTCACCTCCAAACAACCCGAACACACTGCCTATCTGCTGCTGCTTATTAGTTATCTCGCCCTCCGGTCGCCGTAGACCATTCACGACACAAACATTGATCTTGCCTGGATATTACTGAATTTGCTGCATTCCACAGGTTCCTGAACAAACCACTCGTTTCTAGTAAAACGAAGTGTGCCTAGTGATTTTCTGCTGCCGATATTTCCTGCAGGAAATATTCTTCCGTTATCTGGAAGTGCGGTCAAACCACGTCTGTTTACCAAGATACACGAAATCCCTCACTCATTCACTTTCCGTGGCAAACGACACGCCTGATCGGAATTTGAAGTATATTTTTATACAACATCACAACGGACATACAGTTTTTCACGGGTCAATGATACATACGGCTCAATGATACAAACAGCTCACACGACATCAATTTATGTACAATGGGTCCCGTATTTTTCATAAACATTCTTTGCATATCTACAAAGCTTATGTGTCTTGCCAGGAGCAAGGGACACTGTTGCCCCCTGTCCCAAATTTATTTTCTTTTGCGCGCGCAAAATGAGCAAAATTTTGAGTGGCCCATAGCATTCTGTGATGCATGTCCAAATATGTCGAGGGGCATATAGTTTTATAATACACAAATGCAACCTTCTATGGCCTGCAAGGTCCAATCCATATTCCGAATCCATAAAAACGCGAATTGAGTCTGACTGGAGGTGATTCGGCCATCAATCGCGCTTTGTCACATTCCAAAAAGGGAAATCCCCGATAAATTCTCCTATCCATACACGGTGCAATGGCTCGTGCTAAATCGAAAACCAGCCCAGCTGGCCCGCGAGGAGAAGGACCGGTTGATGGCACGTGCCACGGTGTTGTACATCCACGAACGAGACAAGATCCTGCAAGATGGCGAGAAGCGGATGAGCTTGCGAGCAGTGTGCAAGAGGATCGAGGGCGAGCACCTACTGCAGACGAAGAAGGCGGTCACTCTTGACCCGAATACCCTTAAGACGCACGTCAATGGCGGGAAAGCCAAGAGCCAATCCAACGAGGACAAGGGCTGGTTATTACCGGAAGAGGTGGAGACGGTCATCTCATACGCAGTGGAGGTCTCAAACCGCGGCTTCCCCCTCACCCATAGACGGCTCAAGGAGGTTGTCGAAGAGATCTGTTCTGCACGACTGGGGAATAAGTTTCCTTTGACAGGCGTTGGCAAGAAATGGACCGGACACTTTGTCGAGAAGCATCATGACCGCCTGTGGACATATTGGTCCCATTCACTCGATAACAAACGCGACCGCACCGTAAACCCCGCAACTAATACGGCCTGGTTTGACCTCCTTGAAGATGTTCTGGCTGGACATCGAGACGGTGAATTCGACTTAGAGGGTGATGAAGTGGAGGGAGAGAAGGAATACGACGCAATCTTACCAGAGAACATTTATGGAATGGATGAGAGTGGGTTCCCTGCATTAACTGCGACGAAGCGAAAGGTCATTGGAGGGGCTGAAAAGAAGACTCAGCACCAAGTGGGCGATGGTGGTCGTGAGAACACCACTGTGATTATTACCATTGGCGCAGAAGGAACTTCACTCAGGCCGTCGGTCATCTTCAAGGGACAAGCATACAATGTGAGGTGGGATCAAGAGAACCCAACAAATGCGTCGTGAGTCACCAGGTCTATTGCACGGCTCAATACCGAATTTACGTAGACTTGGGTACTCCCGGAAAGGCTGGGTTGACGGCGAGATTAATCTGGAATATATTAAAGATTTCCACGAACAGACGAAGGATCAGGCGTGGTGGAAGACTCGCCTCCTTGCCGTCGATGGCCATCTTTCCCATTTTACCAAACCTCTCCTCGACTTCGCACGGAGACATTGAATCCACGTCATCTGCTATCCCGCGCATGCTACGCACATTTATCAGGGTCTTGACGTCGTTGTTTTCGGGCCGCTGAAACTCTACTGGACGCAGGAGAAGGATGAGTGGGCACAGACCAAGAAGCAGCCTGTAAAAAAGGAGAATTTCTTAGCCATCTACAGCAAAGCACATATTCGTGCACTCACCGAGTCGACAATCAAGGCTGCCTTCCGGAAAACCGGCCTGTGGCCCTTTAATCGCAAAGTGGTTACGCCAGCGATGATGGCCCCGAGCATCGAGACATCTGTCCGCGGCCATCTCCCCGTCGCACCAAGCACCCCGGTCCGTGTAATGACAGACATGCTGTATCAGGCCCGTCAGCGCGCCAAGAAGGCCAGGCTTCAGGACGAATCAGACTCGGGGAGGGAACCGACAATGACAGCAACAACATACCTGAATCGCCGACACCGCAAGGAGAGAACCCATCGCCCCCACGGCACCGTCGTATACCGGCACCTCCCACAGACCCCTTCACAACCCCGGTGCGACATGCGACCACCAGCCTGCGCCAACGGTTGCAGCAGCTGTGATTAAATTTTGCCACGAAATTGTACATCATGAAAATTAATTTTCTATACAAATTGCTATGAACTTCTCAGCTACCCAAACGGGGTGCCAAGATTAATCTTAGACTTGGAAGATTAAATCTGATGAAACTGAATCATAAAAAAGTGGCTGCAACCAGATTTGAACCAAGAACCTCGTGAGAATAGTTACGCCAAAGGATAGGGTATAACCACTACACCAACCAAGATATACTAAGAGACCATCAGATCATGTACATATCAAGCACCCTGGAAGGGAAAAAAGGGAAAAATCTTCAAGTCCGTTTCATGTTGTGCATGTTGTAGAGAGTATGTGTGATTGCGTTACTGCACCATTCCGACCAAGTTTTCAGGTAACACATGATGCAGCCTACCGAACTGAACCACAGGTCACAATGCCATTGAGATTTTATTGCTGAAATAAGCTCAAAAATGCGAAATCCAGGAACTCTAAATTGAATTTTCTGTGAAGATTGAATCATCCTTGCTTTGAGTTGAGTATGGGCCTCATGGTCTAGTGGTAATACCTTGTGCTTTTCCGCAAGCACTATCATAATGTTCCTCGTTCAAATCTGGTTGTGGGCACTTTTTATCATTCAGTTTCATCAGATTTAATCTTATAAGTCTAAGATTAATCTTGGGACCCCGTTTGGGTAGCTGAGAAGTTCATAGCAATTTGTGTAGAAAATTAATTTTCATGATGTACAATTTCGTGGCAAAATTTAATCACATCTACTGATATCACTGTTTGCGCACAACTTCATCGGTGTTCTTGGTATCCTCCTCGCCTGTCCAGGCATCGTCAATGCTGCCTCGCTTGCCGGTGTTGGAGATCTCACCTGAGAAAGCCAGAGATGCGTTCTTGCTGTCTGCCGAGCCAACAACGGCACTTGAGCGCGAATTGCGGCAGGCCCTCCGCTCAGAGCAGGAACGAAACAAGACCCAGAAACAGTGAATTGTGGCCATGCAGTCAGCACTGGTGCTCAACGGTGCATACGTTGACCTCGTTTGGGGGCAGCTGGCAGCACAGGAGAAGAAGAAAACGGACAAGAAGAAGGGCCGCCTCGTGGGTGATGGACTCCCATGGCTGTTAACGTCGAGGGAGTTTGTGCGGCGAGTGACGGAGTTTGAGAAAAACGCGAGGGAGAAGGAGGGCTTGAAGCAGCGCAAAGCGGACCGTGAAGAAAAAAGCACTGCAATGAAGGAGTGGAAGGAGCTGGACGACGCACGGAAGGCCCGGAACAAAGTGATCAAGGAGGAGCACACAGTGCGGTTGAAGGCATGGGAGGCAGAGAGAGAGCTAGCAAAGTTGGAGCATCGACGGGCGCACTGGAAAAAGCCAACATTGAAGGGGCTTCTCTTCTCGCCACTCCCTAAACCTGGTTATGCCGTGGAACCCGGGGAGAAGACAGTCAATCCAGATTCGGACACGGAAGAACGCCAACAAGGGAACAAGGGACCGAATGGGGACGGCGACGATGGGTCAGACTCCGAGAATGATTTGCCCTCACCATCCGAGGACGAGCCGTCTTCACAGGAGGGGGAAGAGAATAGCGAGTGTGAAGAGGACAGTGAATAGACATTTGCATAGTCTACTCAAATTGCACTGCGTGTACGATAATCTACTCACTAATGTCCTCCAAGTCATCTTCTGATGCACTGTCCGAATCAATGCCATGGAATCTTCGCGCTGCTTCCTCTTGGAGTTGCTGCCTGGCAGAGCCCATCATCTGGCGTGTGCGGCGAAGCTCAGAAGCGAGGGACTCATTCTGCTCAATGATGGCGTCCTTCATCAGATTTGCCTCCTTCAGTAATGTACCGAAGCCGTTCGTGTTCTTCCCCGGCGCGAGATGGTATTTTTGAGCCACAATCACAACAAGTGTCTGACAGGATTACGACGTGGGTGAGATAAACTGGGCCGTAATATATGGGTAAGCGACATTTACCTAACTCGTCTTCTGATTTAACGTGTCCCGAGGAGGTGCTGGTAGTCTCCAGTGCGCCTTCCACGTTGAAGTCTTCCCTGGCACGTTTTCGCGGCAAATTCGGAGCTGAACGTGTGGATTTCGAGTTATTTGGCTGGGGGGAGGATTCCTCGACCTTTATGGTGTGTTTGGGGAGAGCGCGTCACGTTGAGGACATGGTGGACACGTCGAGTGTAATGTGACTCATGGTGTTCCGGTTGATCAGGCTGATGGGAACGTGATGTCTCATTGACCCGTAAATCATGATTTCTGAGTTTTTGGGAGAGTAGCTTTGTCATCTGTAGTTCTTAAAATCTGGTAAATTCAGACATTGGTTGACTTTCCATACAATTTGATAAATGCTAGGGAATATTATTGGTCGTTTTGCCGCGATGCCGAGGAAGCCATCAGGACCCCATCGGGCTCAGATCTCAGTTGGAATTTTTCAGACCCTCTTCCAAACCTGAATTCAATTCTAATCTGGAGGGGGGGTCCCTACCCCTCTTCAGAATTTCTTATTCTCGAATATACGATCTTTGTTGCTTTCGTATGCTCTCGTCCGTTGGCATTGCCGCTTTGGGCTGCATGTTACTGATGTCACGGTGTTACTTCTCCGCCATCCACTTCATATCTTGTCTGCACATACGACCTGCACTCATTGGCGCTCGGCGACGACGGCGATGGCAGGGATGGCTGAGCATATAGTGGAGTTACTGTACCATTTCGTTCAATTCGTACTTGCACGTGACTTTTTAATTTTCCGACAAATCTCCAAATTCCGCTAAATTGAGAAAAAATTATTGCGAGGGTTTCCAGAAATCGGGTGTGATGCGTGACATACGAATTGAACGAAATGGTACAGTATACTCCACTATTTCGTTCGATTCCTCCCCGTTTTGCCTTGGATATGCGCTACAAAACCACCGACGTCACCGATACTGCAAGCGGAGCCAGTTACCACCCACCGAGAATGTTAAAAGGATGGACTAAGTGGGTGGGGCTTGCAAGGTACGTCAAGTTTGATCCTCCTTGTTGCTGCTTCAAACCCGCATCCATAGTGACGCGCCAATAAACCACACCTCTATCCTTCTGCGCCCGATGTCCTTCTGCGCCCGATGTCCCACTGCAGATAGCCCTGCGCATTCCTCGTCCACTGAGAGCTATAAAGGCCAAGAGGACCTCAATGTTTTCTCGTTTGAGGTCTGCTCGTTCTTCACTCTCCTTTCATTCTCATTTCCATTATATCTATGTCAGCTCCCAGCCTTCCTCCATTCACACAGAACAGCCCTCCTGCATCTGTGCAAACTGGCCCTCTGCCTCTTCAGCCATCTACGGCTCCCGTCAACTTCCCTGGCATTCACCGTGCTGCGAAACGTGGCCGCCACAAGGGGTCACAGAACTGGTCCAAGAACGATACGAGCAAGCTTCTCGATCTTGTCGAGAAGCATCTTCCTCTTGGTCAGAAGGGTTGGAAGTTGGTTATTGCCGCTTTTTGCGAGTGGGCTGATGTGTCGGGTCGTCCGGCGCGTGATGGGAAAGCGATCGAGGGCAAATACAAGATGGTGTGTGCGCTACAGTCTCATTTTCATTTTATATCTGACGGTCAACAGCTTTTGAAAACCAAGAAGCCTACCGGCGACGCCCACTGCCCTCCAGAAATCAAACGCGCCTACCAGATCGTAAAATAAGAACAAGTGAGTAAGAGCTTGGATAACTGAGAGAACTCAGAGATATCGCAGATGGTGGTCAAGTGTCTGAAGTTGGTACTCAAAGTACAGGGATTATATACTGTGTCCGTGGCATAGTAACGAGGGGATAGTAACGAGTGTGAAATGTAACAGGTAGGTGAAATAGCTAGGTGAAATAGGTATATGAAATGGCTGAGATGAAATATGTAACTAGAGTAATCAGTAACAGGGCGCGTAGTAGTCGGGTCTCCTACAACACTCCCCCAGACCCGGCGACTACACGGTGATGGGACGAATATTGAGCTTGACGAGGTAGCCTTCATGAGCGAGGCGTGGAAGGGGTTTGGTGAAAAGATCGGCGGGGTTCTCGTTGCCCCGGATGAAGTCGACTTTCAGCTCCCCCTTCTGGATGAGCTGGCGGATGAAATGATGCCGGATGTCGATGTGTTTGACTTTGGAATGAGATTTAGTGTTCTTCGTCAAGTCTACGGCGCCACGATTATCACAGTAAAGGGTTCCCGGAAGTGGCTGTTCCAGCCCGACTTCCGCCATCCATGCATACATCCACTTGAGCTGCTGTGCAGCTCGGGTGAGCGAGATGTATTCCGCTTCCACGGTGGACAGCGCGACCGTTGCTTGGCGTTTCGATGACCAGCAGACCGGTGCTCCGGCCATAACGAACACGTAACCGGATGTCGAACGGCGCGTATCAACGCACCCCGCATAGTCAGAATCGGCATCGCCAGTGGGAGTCAGGGGAGCATCGCGCGAGTAAACCAAGGCGAAGTCGAGTGTGTTACGAATATAGCCGAGGACGTGGAGAAGAGCGCCCCAGTGCTCAATGCCGGGATTGGTTTGGAAGCGGGAAAGTACGCTGACAGCGTAGGAAAGATCAGGTCGCGTCGCAAGCTGTCCCCACATTACAGATCCCAAAAGCGGGCGGTACGGTTTGCCGACCATATCAGCACGTTCCTCGGGCGTTGATGGCGACATAGAAGAGTTGAGGGAGATGCCGACGGGAAGGGGTGTGTACCGCAGTTTAATGTTTTCCAAGCCGTGGTCAGCTAACACTTTCTCGAAGTAAGCGCGCTGAGAAAGGGTTACAGTACCGGCCTCCAGGTCCTGGTCGACGCGCATCCCGAGCAAACGGTGAGTGCTCCCAACATCTTTGATAGCCCATTTCTTCCCCAACTCGTCCTTCCGTGCTTCAGCTTCCTCGATCGATGACGAAGCACCCCAGACATCGTCCGTGTACGTGGCGGTTAGGGTGTAGCTGCCATTTGCGGAGGTTTTCACGCGTACGCATGGGTCAGCTCGCGACGTTGAGTACCCCAAGTCCTTGTATGTTGCAGCCAAAGTTTCAGCCCAGTCGCGTCCACCCTGCATTGTCCCGTATATGGTTTTCTTCAAACGGCATGCCCAGCCTTCCTTCCCCGGGACCTCGTATCCGCGGGGCTGCTCCATGTAGATCTCTTCCTTTGTCTCGCTGTTTAGGTAGGCTGCCTCAAAATCAACTTGCCAAAGGTGAAGGTTTTGATTGGCTGCAATAGCGGCGGTCATGCGGATTGACTCGAGACGAGCGACGGCAGCCCATGTCTCCTCGTAGTCGATACCATACACTTGCGTGAAGCCTTTCCCGACGAGACGAGCTTTGTCGCGCAACCATTGACCGGCGCCGTCCTTCTTGACATCGTAGACCCATTTCGATGCCATGATATTCGCGCCAGGAGGTGGTACCTGGAGTTCCCATGTACCTTTCTTCTCGTGAAGGGCCATTTCGACATCCATGGCAGCAGTCCAGCGATCAGCATCCAATTTGATCGCCTCGCTGTAGCTCTTCGGCGCGTAAAGGTGGTCTGGGTTGGACGACATGAGGGTTTGGGATATATAATCATCAAGTTCGGTATTTAGGCTGATGATAGGATCCCACGCTGCGTTCGCCCGCGGACGCGCAGATTTGGTTGCCCAATCTTCGCGAGTGGTTCGGGCAGCATCCTCGCGAGTCGCATAGTCCTGTGATTCAGCGGCGCGAGTGGTGATAGTTGTATTGCGGCTGGAGCGACGAGGTGGAGGAAGAACAGGATCAGAAGCAGGCGGCGCAGGTGAGTCTGAACGCGAGCTTGGTGTTGACGGATTTCCGCCGTCACCGGAAGATGGATCGAAATCTTGACCCTTATCACCTGGAGCCTCTGGAGTATTGCTCTGAGCATTATTGGATGGAACCGAGTCCACAGGAGGTGCGTCGTCCGAGTTGGTCCAGAATCTCTCCCCCTCATCCAAAGTGCGGTTAGGAGCACCTTCGTCAAACTCAACGTTACGGCTCTCGAATTGTTTCCCATGCTCGTCAATCAAGACATAGTTCCCAGCCCCAGTGCCATAACCAATGAATGTGGCAGGAACGGTACGGCTCTGCAACTTACTTCCACCGTCCACCCGATGGCCATTAACGATATTTGCCTTCGCGCTGCACTTGCTACCGAAGACGCGCATGTGCGACACGTCAACATGCCGACCATCGAACGACTCCTGCGGAATCTGTCCAGGATGACGACTGGAAGGCATCCGATTACGCGCATATGTCGAGCAGGCTCCAGCTGCTGCCCAGTAGCGCTCGGGTAGGCCAGATTCATCCAGCAAAGTGCGGATGTCCTCAGTGATGGTACGGATAGCGCGCTCGGCGAGCCCGTTTTCAGCAGAAGAGTACGGTGCCGTGGTCTCGTGGATAATGCCGTGAGTTTTAAAGTACTCATTCCATTTCCCCGAGCTGAAGGCATTATCAGTGCGGACACGTTTGATTTTCCGGCCCGTCTGTGTCTCTGCCATGACACGGTACTCCTCAAACGCCGCAATGGTAGATTCGTCGCTCTTGTCCGGGAGGTAAGCCGTATGCTTATGTGAAGTACCACTGTCGACAAATGGCATCATGTAGAGGTTCCCACCCGGCGATGCAACACGAGCGGGACCCCATAAATCAAACGCGACCAGATCGAGAGGAGCAACGTTTGGGTCTGAATGCCCATCATACGGTCGGGTATGTTGACGGCCCGCCCGGCAGTTGACACATTTACCATCAAGTGTGTGGTCCGTAATGTCCAGACCAGAGACAAGATTTTTACTGCTCATCTCTTTGATAGTGTTCGGACTCCCGTGAACGAGACGGCGATGCCAATTCTTCAGCGAGGTTGGCTGAGCGGTCGAGATATTGGCGTAGGTGTCGGTAGCTTCTAGAACATACATTCCAGCTGATCCACGACCCTCCAGAATTGTCTCGCCTGCATTTCCTTCACGGATAGTGACTCCCCCACCTCCAAAGGTCGAGTAGCACCCTGCTGCATCAAGTTGGCTCACGGAGACCAAATTGGCGGACAACGTGGGAGCGTGAAGAGCATTCGTGAAGGTAATGTGGACTTCCTTCCCACCAGCATTGAAGGCTTTGGTAACGGTCCCTTTTCCGACGATAGCAAAATCGCCTTCAGTTGCTAGTGCTGATTTGCCAGTCCGAACAGCGACAGCCTCGTAATTGCGGAAGTCCGAGCGGTCGCGAAAAAAGTGGTCACTGGCACCCGAATCAAGAAAGGTGATTGCCTTCGCTGGGGAGCAATTCTCGAATGTACGGCTAACGAGCGCCTTTGGAGCAGTGGGTGCGCGAACAACCACGGGCACAACCTCCTCTATGGAAGTAGTGGGAATAGCCTTGTGAGAAGGATAGACAATGCGCGGTGCGTCCTTGTCCTCCACCTCCTCAATCGTGACTCGGTGCGTTGTCGCCATCAGGACGCGATGCGTAGGAGTCTCCTCGGGGGCTGCGGCCTGCCTCGCTTGCGGCCTGTTCCGCCCAAAATTCGGCGGGAATTGCCCCTCCTTTCCTCCTCCGGGCCAGTAGCAGTTTTCATTGGTGTGGCTCGATTTATTAACTGCTTTGCACCCAGGGTTTGTGCAGCGGCGCTTCGGAGCGGAGGTGTTGAGTGCGGTAGACGTGGTCGCAACGGTATTATGCTCGGGCATTCCGGTGCTAATTGCGACCGTCTTGATGAGTGCAAACGCATCATCGAGATCATCAGAGGCGAAGAGCGCGCCCTGGAGACCCAACCAACGTGGATCGGCGGGGAGGGAGCGAATGAGGACATTTTTCAAATCTTTATCCACCACTGTTCCTCCCATCATCCTAACGATGTTGCCTTTGTTGCGAACATCACTCAACAGGGCGTCAAGATCGTCGCGGGAGCTGCCAGCGAATTTGATCGACTGAAGCTCGCTCTGGGCAAGTGACAGTGCAGCGTCGCTCTTCTTTGCGCACGCCGTGGTAACGGAGTCCCAGCACTCCTTCGCAGTGCCATCGCGCTTGAGCCCGAGCCCGATGGGGTCGGTTACGTTCGTCACGATCAACGATTTCAGGACACTGTCGCGATAGGTCCACTCATCACGGGACGGAGTCGTTGAGAAAACAGGGGTAGGGACATCGGTGGATGCAGTCCCGGGAGGTACGGTAATGATGCCTGGCTTTGTGATGCTGCCGTCAAGATATCCGGACAAGCCTTTGCTCGCCGCATGTTCTTCGATGAGCACCTTGAAGGTGGGGTAATTGGCTTTGTTAGCCTGTAATTTCTCGCTTGCCAGTAGCGAAGGTAGGTTGATCATTTGGGACGCCATCGGGACGACTTGGTATGACCGTAAGAATTGTGTGAGTGTAAGGTTTGAGTCGAGGGATATATATTGTGTTGTTCTTTGGATGAGGTAGTTAGAAGGCTGCGGGGCCCATAACCTAAAATAAGAACAAGTGAGTAAGAGCTTGGATAACTGAGAGAACTCAGAGATATCGCAGATGGTGGTCAAGTGTCTGAAGTTGGTACTCAAAGTACAGGGATTATATACTGTGTCCGTGGCATAGTAACGAGGGGATAGTAACGAGTGTGAAATGTAACAGGTAGGTGAAATAGCTAGGTGAAATAGGTATATGAAATGGCTGAGATGAAATATGTAACTAGAGTAATCAGTAACAGGGCGCGTAGTAGTCGGGTCTCCTACAACAGATCGAAAGCCTGATCAACGAGAAAGCTGATACCCGCAAGATCAGCAACGACTCTTTTTGAACTCTTTACTTACACTCTCCACTAATTACCTCAAATTTGCGCTCCTTCGTTTTCTTGGACTTCGTTACATCCTCCCACATTCCTTTGTGTCGAACAATCCATTTTATCTACTACAATGTGCTGTGATACGTCGTCAATAGCCCCGAGCGGCCATTGCAGTTCCTGACATGACTAGTTCGTCTTCTATTCCATCCTCCTCAATCTCTTGAAGATGGTGCAGGAATGACACTTGAAGATCCATTGTGAATGAAGGCAGACACATCGAAAGAAGTGAGACTTGTTGATTGTCGTTATTTAGACAGTACCGTGATAGTCAACAAACAAACCTATATCTAAGACGACCTATTCTCAGCTATTCGTTATGGGAAGCCCAAGCGATTAGATTATAGGTATAGATTATTGTGACGGCATCGCTGGCACCCCCAGATATTCTCCAGAAATTATTCAAATCATATGGAAAGTCAACCATTCAAACTATTCATTATTAGAATATTTCTACCTCTACAGATTTCCCAAAAAACCCTAAGGAGATTGATGAATTGGTATCAAACATTGTTTGTATCATTGACCCGTGAAAAACTGTATGTGAGCTCCAGTTGTGACACTCGAGCCGTAATTCCACTGAGGGTAGCCATAGTAGCACCAGAGAGCCCCGAAAAGTCAACCTGCTCTAGCGACAAGGACAAGATGCCGCTCATGGAGCCGTTCGTGCTGATTATTTGCAGGCGATCGTGATCACTGAGCGCGATGTCGTGCGTGAACCGGAGTTCGATTACGATGTCGAGGCCCTCGTCACGCGCGTCGCTGACGACGAGGACTTTGATGAAGAGGACGATGATGATATTTCCGATGTAAGTTATTCATTTTTGCGACCCATCCGCATGAATTTGACGTCGGTATTCGCAGCTTGACGAGCGTGACTTCGGGGAGGTATGTCTTCATGAAAATTTGTGGAGAATAATGGATTGAAATGAAGCTTTTCTCTCTAGGACCAGGACATCGAGGCACGCGCAGCGAAGAAGGTGGCGGCGAAGCCAGTGAAGAAGCCCGCAGTAAAGCCCAAACCTGCGCCGAAGCCCGTGGTGAAGGCGCCGGTAAAGGCTGCTACAAAGGCTGCTGCTAAACCGCCCGCGAAAGCTCCAGTCAAAGCACCTGCAAAAGCACCAGTTGAGGCACCTGCGAAGACACCGGTAGAGGCGCCCGCAAAGCCCGCTGCTAAGCCGCCCGCAAAGGCGCCGGTCAAGGCACCAGCCAAAGCACCGACTAAAGTGCCCGCAAAAGGGCCAGCTAAGGCACAGGCTCGCACTGGCTGTCGGCGCAGCTACAGGGGAGGGGGCTCCCCTGGCCCACCAAAAGGTTAGATTTCTTGTCACCCGACTGCGCTCAGTTAACTGACGGCACTCAGCACCTGGAGTTGCCGCAGTTGGCGCAGGAATCTCTACGTAATACATATAAGATAGTGGTGGGAGACCAGTGGCAGCTACAAAACAAGCAGCTGTCTAGATAAACCAAGATAGGGGTATGGCAATGTCTGATGGTAAGCTTAAGTTTTCTTTTGGTCATGGTATCCAGATGGATTATAAGGTTTACGTTTGTGCCATTTCCCGAGTTCACTCGCAGACAGAAACATAGTACACTAACTTTTTTGAGTGACACAATGATAAGGCGGAAGTATAAATTAGTGTAAATTAAAAGATAGAACGTAGGCTTTTGCAAAAGATCAAGCACCAATTATAAAAGGAGAACATACATGCAACTTCCAAGAGATTGCTGGACCCTAAAATAATGGTTCCCATTATCTGCTAGACTCTCCGGAGTCCTCTACCTCCTCCTTAACGTGCGCACCGGCCTGTAGCTGGTGCTTGTCGTGCAACGAGGTACTTGCAGGAATTCCAGTAATGTGGGTGAAGCTTATGTTGGAAAGCAGTTCATCTTCCGCACGAATGTTGAGATTGTAGAGAAGGAAATTGCAATATCTGGAACCAGTCAGGTGGATGCAAGAATAGCTGGGGAAAGGAGGGGATGTACAATTTTCCGAGAATGAGTGATCTATGAGGAGTAAATCCGGGAGGACAACATACGGCATATGCGAAACAGTGCTCACGGCATTACCATCAGATTATTCTGCGTTCCACAGACGATATACGTCACTAACATGACAAGTGCAACAAAAGTTGGGACTATCCCAGTCTGAATCGATGCGACCATTAGCTTCACGATGAGTGTTACTGTGGATCTTCGGGAAGCATACTCCCGATATCGTGAAAGCTGCATCAGCAATGAGGCATCAAGAAAGGAATGAGCACAATTGGAATGACGGAAGACAGAAATCTCTGCACGCACCAAAATCAGCATCGTCCCTGCGATGAGAATGTCGCAGGTGGCAGCACCAATGACCCAGAACTTGTCACACAAAGAAAATGAGCTGTTATCCTGGGAACGAGGAAAATCAATACCTTGACGGCAAGTGTCAATATAGCAATCTCTGCATGACTCGTAGTAATGGAAAACCGTACGACGCTGCTGAGTCCCGCCAAGCTCTGCATCAGGGCGAGCTAGAGCCGTGTTCAATAGTACTCATGGTTGAAAGAAAGAAAGGACTCACCACGACAATGGCAGATGAGACGAAGCGTACCCATCCTTCCTTCCCCGACAAAATATAAATGCGCCTGGGAGAATCATTGGCATGCCGCCGTCAGATAAAATGAACAATGAAACGCACCGGGCGAAGTAAATCTGCACCGAGACAGAGACTATGACAAACAGTATTGGTGTTAAACCCGCTCAACCAGACGAAAACATGAGATGCGGCGGGGAAACTCACCAATTGGAATGCAGAAAGTTGGAATGTCCGCTGACCAGGGGATCCCGGTGACGATGTTCGGATCTCCCCATCCAGAGACCAGGATGACATATGCATAATGGCTGGCCATTATGGATTGAAAGAACTCGATCGAAAAGAGCCCATATACTGGCAAGGGCGTCAGAAATAGGTCAGAGACATTAATCCGAAAAAACCAACCAAGAAGCTTTATCCACCCAGAATTCTTATAGAAAGAGCTGTGGAATTTGTCTGCAAAACGAAATATAGTGTCAGCCTTGAACGAGATGAGAAGTTGTTACTTACAAACTTGTGCGGCAAGAACACCGAACAGGGCCCAGTTTGCTTGGCTACCCACCAGCTGAGTTTAGAGAAAAAGAACTTCACGTGAGAGATGGCCGGGAAGATCGTTTGCGCTACTAACCAGGGGTGCGGTGCTGGAGATTTTCAGTCAGAACAGTTTCAGAAGAAGCATAGTAAACGATTCTTACTTCCAAATATACTGCGTCATGGCTGACCAGCTGGAGCTGAAACTACCCGGAGTATAAGTACTGGACGACATCGCATAATCATTTCCTGGACACCCACGGTGACCTTGCAAATGCCGTCGATTAGAGCAGAAAAAGCTTGTGGCGGAATGGACACCAACTGATTGACGACTTGAGTTCAAGTATTTGTGTCGTACGTGTGGTGACGTTGTGGCGGGTCGTTGCATTTGTCAATCCACTTATGGGCTTCGACGTTGTCGACACCAGTCAAACACCAGTAGTTGGCTGCCAAAGGCATCAGTCATACCAAAAAAGGCAAATTATCATCATAGTCCGAAACTCTACCTGATAGTACTGGGATATTCCATTCAAATCGATAGTGGCAGTGACGCGTGACCGTTTTTTCAGGTTCGACAAATTTTCGCGTGACACTCCCGAAATTTCGACATTTCCCAGGAAATTACAATCAGACCAGTCAAGATGTAAGCAGATACCGAGACTTTTAGCATGCCTTTCAGCTGAGCTGATATTTATGAGGCATTGCTGCTATTGGTTTACACGGAAACAATGTACCAATAGCAGAATGCCACACAAATATGAGCACAGCCGAAAGGCATGCTGAAAGTACCGGTAACCGGAAAAACAGATCTCAATGAATGCCAAATGGGGGCGTACAGCCAGAAAGAACATAAAATATCTGAGGCTCCGAAACGTTCCCGTTTTTGATGCACCGACGCGTTATGTGCGTGAGCCAAGCACGCCTACCGCAAAAACTAACGGATCGACCCATAGAGGCGCGACCCGTATCTGTGAATAAACATGTCGACGGATCAGACTACTAATTGTTCCGCCGTTTGACCGCCGCCACACGGCGGTGGCCATACTATTTCAACCCCTCACTGCATTCAGGCCCCTGATCGGCAGAGGCTGCCGAGCATTGCCGCCATCTGTCTACCCTACGCGACCCTACGTGCCTGATGACCCTGAAGTGCAATTATCGTTGATCCTGGCCACGTTTTGAAACTCTCAACTCCAAGAAAAATCGGCGCTACGTGACCCTCCGAGCCAATTTTCAGCTCCATTCGCGCCCTACAGCGCACGAAAAACATGAAAAGGAAAGTTTTAATGGAATTCTCCCACCTGCCAAAACGGTGGCCAGTTTCACTTCTGGTTTCATCATTATCTTCCACATCTCAAGATTCCGAAAATGTTTGAGGGTGTGAAAAAGATGATGGGCTTACATAGTGATGCTGAGAAGAGTCTGACCAAAAGCTAGAAAGCTATCGCCTGCAATTACGTCGATGGACACATGGGACGCTGGTATAGGTCCGGCAACTGGGAGGCAAGGAGGACGGAGATTACAAGCGGTGAACTTGTCATATTCAGGTACTTGTAACATTCATTTAGATATAGAAAGGCATTTGTACTTATGTGGCATAGGTATATACCTATTCTGGTCACCTTGGTATGGCGGTGGAATCCATCAGCCATCACTAATCAGCGGTGGGACCGCGATACATGGAAACCGCTAACTTAGAGGCGAATCTAATGTATCATCACAGCACCTTTTCGCCAGGTATTTTACAGTCATCATGGTCCCAGGTTTAGTGGCCGTCACTGTGCTACACAACGAGGAGAAAAAACTGCTTTTGCATGAGCGATCAAAGGCAATCAAAAGCCCTCCACATCGTCAGCGACGACGGCGAAAAAAATGTGTTCCAAAAATTGGGCAAAAATTACAGAGTAGAGAACACCTATATATGAATATGAAATACTTTGCAAGGTAAATAAGGGTGAAAGGTGTGAAATAACGGCATGAAATGCCTTTCAACTCTAAATGTGCCGCTTGTGCTTTTTGGTGCATTTGCCTCCCATTGACAAAAAAAGAATGGGGTGGACGGCTTTGTAGCCCACACCACAATCAGGGGTGTTGCGAACACTGTTGAGAAACCTGCGCAGGCACTGGATCACATATGGTGCCCACCATCTGCCCCTGGGTAGTGATATCCACAGCCCGGCCTGAGGCCCTGAAGCCCGCCAGGCTGGGCCCTCGCAGGCCCAAGCCGGGCCAGGCCCTACGCAGGGCTTGGGCTTTGAATTCTTCAGGCCCAAGCCAGGCCCGCAAGCCCGGGCCTCAGTTACCCAAGACACACCAAAGTTATGTGATATAAAAGGTTGATCTTGCATTGTTTCAAGCCCTATACATTGCATTTGAGCTTTCTTCAAGTTTTCTTTGTGGTTTCTCTTGTTCACGGCATCAGACCTCCTCAAATATAGATCAACAACTTCTACCAAGGCAGAGATCATGCAGGTTTATTACCTAAATACCCCAATTGTGAGTTCCAAAATCATGCCAGTACTGATGATCACTCACCCAGGTACCAGTATTCCCTCAATCACCCATATTTCATACCAATTTGAACTGTGTTCGAACCTTTGTTGAAAATTCCCGACACGTGACTCAAGCCTGGGCCTGAGCCCAAGCCGAGCCAGGCCGAGCCCTCCCCTGAGGTTTGGGCTTGGGCCTGAAGAAATGCAGGCCCAAGCCCCCCAAAGCCGGGCCTAAGCCAGGGCTTTCAGACCAGGCCAGGCCCTGGACATCACTACCCTTGGGCATTGGCACACTGCTCACCCATTACACAGGTACAGTACTGCATGGGAAGGGGCAGGTACTGAGGTTGAGAGAGGTGGCCCACGTGCGAAGGGCAGCTGCTGTGGAGCGGCATACCCAACACTACCTTACAGCTCCACAGCGCCCGAATGCCCATCAACAGCTATGCATCAACAACTATTCCAGTGGCATGCACCATGTAAAGAGGGGTAGCGGTGACAGACCTGGTACTGGGGCACCCGGGCATTTATTCAAAACCGCTCAAGTTGCAACATACTATAATGTGTTACACTACGTTATGATGTCATCTCACAAGGGCTAATGCTGGCCTGGGCAGTTAGCCAAAAGGGATACAATGTGTCTTGAACCATTAGAAAGGCGCTGAACAACGATCCTGGTAAAGGGTTGACATGAGAAGTCGCTAATGGAGCAATCACAGAAAGTGCCTTACCATCCTGGAAATGGATTGGGGCTACTGCACATCCCTGACCAAGAGCGTATTATGAGGGATTATCCTTCTGAACCAGAGGGATCATTGTTGGACATCATCTGATGTCTTCAGGACTGCCAAGAGAAGGCTGGACTTGGTTGATCCACCAATTGACTAAGAAACCATACTCGGGTATTGGGAAGCGATGGCTATCACAGTTTCAGACAGATCACTTAAGAGGGTCAAAGCAGGACCAATTGAAGCGAATGGTTACCAAGGAGGGTAACAATGGGCTGACGAGGAAGTTGGCTAAAAATTTGACATATCAACAATATCCCATCACAATTGTTCTAAGTGTCATGAATCGCCCGGGTTCTACTTTTTTCGCGCGACGCGTCCGTAGGGATACAGACGCGTCTTAGCGGCACGGGACTCTCATGACGCCACCACGTGACCTTCTCACGGTTGAAACCCGGCCTCGGATTCTAAAGCCGCAGACTCGGGGAGTCTGCGCCACGGAATACAGAAGACGTTAGGGACTAGGAACCCGTATAGATGGACTCTAGTCCCCGGGCGCACCAAGGGCTGACACAGGAGAGCACACGGAGTACAGGAGTGGTTGCAAACCCGATCGGGGTTTGAACCACTGGAGACGATGACACTTAGGACTAGGAAACCCGAACGTCAGGTCTCCTAGGTCCACCGACGTCACGGAAACCAACGCAGAGGAGTCCAGGAGCATCAGCATTAATGCTCCTTAACGCTACGTTGCAGGAACTGATCGTGACTGACCGCGATCGCTTTAATTTATTAGAAGCCTATATAAGCACGGTAGAATCTCCATGTACAGTAGATTCTACCTCGTCTAATCTCAGGCTTCTACCTTGGCTTGACATAGGCATTGTCTCCACTCTGTCCCGCTTCCCTCGCACCATACTACGGGTTGTATCCACACCTCGGGTTTTGTACCTGAGTGGATATCACACCCTCTTTGACTCGTTCCGGGTTCTGCCTCACACCCCGACCCACGACATACGGCCTCCTAGGGAGGACACCGTACGACTGGTCCTATTGCTCGGGGAACACATGAGCTATTAAGCGTCTATCGGGTTTCTCCTGGTTGGGGTTCTCGCCGGGTTACTCGCTGTTTAGCCGACCCAGAGGCCGTTGCTGACACTAAGCGATGTAGATCTTGACTCATCGTTAAGCTTGGCTCGTTGATGTTCCTTATAAATCTCTGTATCCATTCCACGGTATCTAGTACGTTAAATACGGTATATAAAAAAAGACAGCTGGGAGTGAAGCCAAGCTAGAGAGTATTGAGCCTAACACCAGCCAGGACACGACCGGGGGAGGTGCCGAGGGTCGTGGGATGTGAGAGCAGGGGCCGTGCTGCTGAAGTCTATCCAAGCCCATGGCAGCGGCCAGGCAGAGAGCTTGAGTTTTGAAACTTTGAAAATAGGGAATCCGAAGTCCATTCTTGCTGGAGGAGCACAATGTTGAGGTGATTATTTATGAAATTGAGTGGCTTGAGCCCAGTGAAAGCTTGGCATTTGGAATGGCTTTGTGGAGTGAAATCTTGTGGTACGGTTGAGGATGCTTGAAGATAATGACTTGACAACAGAGGAGGTTGACGGAGCGGTGGAATTGCGAGCAATGCACTCGGGACGGGTTTGACGATGGATTCTTGACAGACCAATCTGTGGAAGACAAGTGCTAGGTTCGTGCACTAAGTGGGTGGAAGTTGTCGCTGACGGATCTTGTGGGGTGTGACTCAGAATTGGAGGGAGGACTAAGCATGTTCATCGACATTGTGCGAAAGGAAGAGAACAACATTTGAAGTGTGGCCCACCAACATTGGTCTTGTTTGGCTTCTGATGCGCACGGACCATCTCAAATGATCTCTTCTAGACCTCACCCGCATCTGTTGCCGTCGGAGTCTGAAGATAGCAAGATGATATCGCAATGGTAGTTTGCATCAAAGCCAATGTGCAGGGGAGCTTTCAGATATAGAGCAGGCACACTAGGAAATATTCTACCATGGTGTAATTAACATTCTCGCAATGTGTTCACAACATCATGCAGGCGTCGCGTACATGTTCTACCCTGAATGTTGTCAAGACGTCGACAGGAGGATGTTCAAATGTCAGGCAAACTATTTTGAGATGGTGTGCCGGCAACCTTGATGAAACAAAGTGTTCGATTGGCGGTGTAGTCTGGGTGTAACCCCAGCTTTAACACCACTCCTGTCTGGATCCCAATCAGCAAATTGTCCATTCACAGAATGATCAGATGAGAAGATGGTGGTTCCGGATCAAGGAGCCCCCCTCATCAAGTATTACTTTAATCTGTTCCAAGTGTGCCTGGTATAAGGCCTGTCACGAGTCCAGGTCACCCACGAGTACCTGCAGGTCAACCCGTGGGAATACCTGCGGGTTTGTTGACCTGCGGGTCAGGTACCTGTTTCCCACGGTTCACTCCCAGATCCAGGTACTGTTTTCTAATGCAACAGGTACCTGCACAGGTACCTACAGGTCAAGTTTACTTTTTATTTTCATGTGCTTCAAGTTTAAAGCATTATTTTATAAGGAATAGAATCACACATTTAAACACAAACCAAAATTACTGATTCATGTATTTACATAATGGATAACAAATCAACAATACAGAATCACAGTTTTGCTTTGAACTGTGAATTCCTTGAGCTGCTCTGGCTCATCATCTACGCTGATTCTGAGCTACAGATCTTCGTGTGGAAAAGAGAGCATACCTGGGCTTGGACTTGCAAGTTCAGCATATGTGCAGCGCACCTCAAATGCGACATCCACCGTGTTGCAACCGGACGTTCCGGACGCCGTGCTTGGTGCACACCAAGCGCATTATCCAAAAAAACTGGTAAATCCCAAGTCAGCCCAAAATCAGGATGAAAACAATTGTGAACACACAGAGCCAATTTGTGCATGTAAATTGTTGGGACACTTGTCCATTGTCGAGTTGAAGTTGGTCATGCGATGGAGCCAGGAGATGTGGGAATCAAAGCGAGTTCCAGTTCGAGTTGTCGACAGAACACCAGTTTTGAAGCTTATTTTGAATTTTCCCACTGGACTAATCCCTTTCCAGCAACGTCAACTGATGTTGAGCGATCGTTCTCACGCGGCGGGTTTACCGTGTCCAAGATGAGGCACTCGCTCTCGGATGAGTCAACGCGGGCAGCCACTGTTCTCGGCTCATGGGTGGATGTGATGGATGTGATTCCACGCTCGGAGATTGTTTCCAAGCTCAAGAGCAAGGCCTCACGCCTTAAGACCATTGCGGGTAGTAGTAGTGCTACTAGTGCACTTCTAGTTGTTGACTCAGATGACGAGTAGACTGTTCAATCCACTCTGGCCATGTAATAATACTCATACACCAACCTACTCTAACAAATATATGTTTATTTAATGCACTGAATACCCATGGGTACCCACAGGTATCTGTAACATAAAAAGCCCGTGGGTACTTGTCAACCTGCGGGTACCGGGAGCCGCGGATCCGACTCACCCGTGGGAACCGACCTGTACGGATCCAGGTCTGGGAAAACTGAGTGCGGGTACCCATGACAGCGGGTCCGGGTCACCTGCGGGTCGACTCATGACATGCCTTGGCCTGGTAGCAGCTAGAAAACAAATTAGGCATATGTGAGGGCTTGCCTTGAATTTGTGACTGATTTACGGGGGGAAAAAAAGTGTTATGCTCACCCCGACCAAAGTACAAAATCTAAATTTCTTATCCCGCAGTCACAGGTCACAGGCCGGTTCGAATTGATCGAAATAGTACAGTATGTGAACATCGGTGCACATTGGTGCTGCACATCAAATCAATATTTTCGATACATCTGCATCTGTGGGCCAGGCAGCAGTAGTGCCACATAGTACTGCCTCGGCCAGGCGCCATGCAGCAGGTTCCCCACATGCAAGTGCGGGATGCATGCTGTGCAGATGGCGTGCATCTCGGCTCCCTTTGCCTAGCACTGGTACTCACTACCCTCGTACCTGCAGACCTGCGAGGGCTATACCAGAACCACAATGGGAAACCTGTTGCAGCATACCAGATAAAGGCGAAGAATAAATGTGTGGGTGAGGCACAGGTGATGTGGCAGGTAGAGAATGCTCGCGCACAGTTGATAGCTGGCCAAATGGCGAAACTAAGTGATGGAGAAATATGTAAATACTGCAGATGCACCGGCAGCCATGAAAACCTGAAACCCTTGTTATCTCCCATGCTCTTTTCAGCTTGGACAATGGTTTGGGATGAAATCACCACCATCCAAACCACGAAAGCCTGTTGAGCCAAAAAAAAAAACACTGGGGAGAGCTTCTCCTAGGTGAACAGCAGGAAAGAACACAATGTTTGAATATATTCAGTCCAGCATTGGGGATTTGGAGCGGGAGATGCAGCGGATTGAAAAAGCAACCCAGAGAAAAGCAAGGAGGAGATGCTCAGATAGGTTAGGATCACATTTGGGGACTGACCAAGCCGCAAGGAGTCTCAAGGTAAGATTTTGGATGCGAGACGATGGTGGTAGAAGGCAAGAAGAGGGATTATTCTATTGAGAAACCCCGCTTCCAAGGGAAACCCCACCTTTTTGGGCATCCCCTTGAAATCGCTATTGAGGAACCCTTCTGATGTTGGCCGGATGTCCGGATCAGCGATCACACTTTGGCACCTTCGCTAGTACAATATACAACCTGAAGTCACCTGCTGGAATCACTGCTCGCTTTTTTTGACACCCTCAGCATGTCGGTCATGCCACTAGGTGCGTTGCTCCAGCTTGGAGGCTCCTCGGTCCGAATTTTGTGTTGAATTTGTGGGATGCCATTTCTCTGGTTGTCCTTGTTATTGCCATTCTGATCTAGAGCTGGTACATCCAAAGATGCTCGCTCAGTTGCGACGGAGGCCGTCACCAAGGCATATTATTTCTCCAAGGTAAACAATGTGCTCTGATTTGGTGTTCACATTTTCACTTACCTCACTAAATTTACATTTTAACAACAACAAAATGGCAGTGGAATCCGCTCGGCGCTCGCACCCTAGTCGCCCATTTGTGCACCGCAGATATCATGCCTTTGTCCGAGTTGGAACACTTTTTTTGGCTTTGCCAATTCAGTTAAAATAATACGGTATCAATTGGTTTTTTGTGTTTCAATTCATGTTGAACTGTTGCTACAAATTCTCTCTCGGGAACAATTCAGCGGCCGTTTGTACAAATCAATGCGAGTCTGGTGATCGCGTCCATCAACGGCGCCGGCGGTCTTCCGGACACCCGCCGGCGAGAAACCCCTGAGAATCTGGGTTTCTAAATAACATTATTTTTCGAGCTGGGGTTTCTAGGGGGTTTCCGTTGGAAGCGGGGTTTCTCAATAGAATAATCCCAAGAAGAGTCATGTCGTAACACCGGATCACACATCCCAAATCTGCCGAGAAGGCAAGTTTAACTTTGTTACAGCACTTTTCATATTTATGCGGAAAATGTAAAAACAGTTTCAGCTGTTTGATGGTTCACATGGCCCCTAATTTAGCATCACAACCTGAATATTGTCCCTATCTAAAGGTAGAGGAGTGACTTTGGGGAAGTTGGGGACAGGCATACGGCTGCTCTCAACAACCAGAGCATCCAGGCCTGATCATACATCAGGAAAACCACACCATAGTTGGTCCCTAGTGAGCCATAGCAGCACTATGAGCCGCTATGAGCTGCTATGCAGTGTTATGCAGTGATTCAGCTACATCCACTGCTCCAAGCGCTGCATAGGCCCACTAGCGTCGTCTAGTGCTCACTATGTAGCCATCATACTCATGCTTGACAAAAGTTTTGGCACCTTGGTTTTTTCTGGATGACTAGAGCATATTTCTGTATGATTCCAGATGTCAGAACATTCTTGAGGTAAATATGCACATTTCTGAGATATTTATGCCATCAAAATTCAGTGATGCGCCATCGAACAACTGGGAACTTGCAAAATCAAAATTTTCAAGTCAATCAGATATTTTTTTCATGGAAATCGAAATCACCTATATTATAGCTAGGGATGTTCTAATGCATCTGGGAAGTCGAATTTTGGAAAAATGTACAGTGGATCAGGTGCTATAGCTGCCGCAATGTGACAATTTTGGTGTATTTTGCCAATTTCTGGTGATTTTTGTCACTTTGAGGGCCGCACAACTTGTTTTCACATGGATATTTTCCCATGATTTGACTTCCCAGATCATTAGAGCATCCCTGGCTACAATATGGGTGATTTAGATTTCCATGAAAAAAAATATCTGATTGACTTGAAATTTTTTTGATTTTGCAAGTTCCCAGTTGTTTGATGGCGCATCAATGAATTTTGATGGTATAAATATCTCAGAAATGTGCAAATTTACCTCAAGAACGCTCTGACATTTGGAATCATACAGAAATATGCTCTAGTCATCCAGAAATGGCCGAAAACCAATGTGCCAAAACTTTAAGAGGTGGGTGGCCGACAAAGCCGTGAAATCAACCTCTTTTCGGACTGAGCTCGGAAGCCGTTCTGGTCGCGTTTTGAGTCTGAGTAGTTGTCCAGCTCAATTTTGTTTTCCTGCCTTTACACTGCACTTTCTCTTAAATATCAATTGAGAGACCCACCCATTTGTTTAACTTTCGAGGCACCCCAGGTGGTTTTTATAATATTTGATGTTTGTTTGACACAAATACAGAAAGAATTGGTCGGACCGAACAAGCGGTGTTTGGTCTCACCAAATAGCGCGTCTCACTTGAATTCTCCTTTCTCTTCTGTTTGACTTCTATGCGCTAGGACTGGGTACCGGCAACACTCGAGCCATCAACGTGCTGCTTGGTCGTGTTTGCTCTCGATTAAACAATCGCATTTTGATACAGTCAACTGCAGCAACTTTATAAGGACCACCACTTCATGCATGGCCTAGATTTCTCGCACACGAACTCTTTCTATCATTAGCTAACAGCTTTTGGAAGCTTTCATTTTTAAATGTTTTTTTCGGTGCGTTACAGTGTTCGCAATGGTGAAATTGAAAGCTATACGGAAAACAGTCTGGTATATCACAGTAAAAACATTGGGACAACTGAAAGCACGAGAGATACATGAGAATGTTGCTTGAAAACAAAAATGTCATCACAAAACATCGTCATGGCGACTACTGTTGTTCGATTGGCTGGTTTTTGTCCAAAGTGTCTTGTTGATTGGGTGTAGGCTCAGTTGCCGGAATTCTACATGATAGATGTGGTCAGAGTGCACAGGGAGAGTAGCTGACATACTTATCTATGTGCCGGTTAACTGCTGCGACAACCACGGCTAACAATCCTGATCGACGCTTGTCACCCCACACCGCTTTGTTCTTCAACTCCGGGTCTTCAACGATGAACTTGAAAATGCAAAGCTGATCCCGAAGCTTGGCAATAGTCACTCCAGTCCAACTGCAGCAAGTCATGCCTGCTCAAGCCGATGATCCTCTTCCAATGCCACACGGTGATCTCTTGCCTCCTGACCTTTCGTTGCTATGTGCTCTGCTACCTCGAGGTTGAATTTGCGATTCTTGCCGGAGGCGTCGTCTTTGCGTACTCTGTGCATTATGTAGGTGTGATCTTCAGGTCTGGTCATTACCTTCCAAATGAAGTTCTCTGTATCATTGCGCTGGACTCGCTTGCACATGGAGAAGTTGATCATCGAAATGTTGGGATGGAAGCAAGCGGCAACGTGCATTGAGCCTAATGATCCTTCATTCGCATCGTTGGTTGCGGAGATACCAACCAGGCGCCACAGGGAGTCAGGCAAATTATTGATCGGTCCTCTGCAGACCAATTCAGACGTGAATTGACACCAGCTCTGAGCACAGCCCTTGAACAGCGTGGTGATTATTTCGCGGAGGTAAGGTAGTTCTCCATCTGCCTGACGAACAGCATCAAGTAGTCCAGGGCTGATCACAGAATTTCCATCTAGGGTGAGCTCCGAGTCCAGCAGGGAATGATCAAAAATCAAACCAGGACATACGGCAAGGCGCATACAAAAAATGGGAAGGCGCCGATGCAGATCAACTAGATCTAGCATATCAACGAAGGCAGTGTGTTCTGAAGGCTGGCCGCATATGATCGCCAGGTACAGCCATGAGACAAGTAGCCCATAGACAGCGAGTGCGGCGACCTCCGACATGGTTGAAGTGCAAGATAGGCCACGAATAATGTTTGCTTCCATGTGATTGGCTCCGGCGCGCCCTTTTCCATCGCAAATATCCTGGATGAGGTCGAAAGTATATTATGATGGAGGAAGAGTTCTGCAGCTGCGTACGAAAAGCTCTGATAGTGAGTCGCAGAGACCTCAGCAAACTGATGCATGAGGGTTCCAATAGCCTCGGAGCCATATCGTTCGATGACCGCCTTTGTCATGTAAGCTGTATATCGGTTTTGATAGCCTTTTTTCGAGTTCTTGTTATGGAATATGTTGCCGGCCAGTTCGATAAGCTTTATTGCCCCACTTGTGCTAGATTCCACTGCCTTCTTTGATGCTGCAGATGATGCGGGAGCAAGCCGTATTGTCAAATCGTTTGCCTTGTTCGGAAGGAGAACGGGAGGAGTACAAGTGGGATTGCGAAGCCAAAATAATCGGAGCTGCTTCGCACCATAGACAAGAGCGTTCAAGTCCTTGTGACCGCCACAGCCGGCTGAGATGAGGAGATCCAGTGATGCCCGCTCAGTCTGAGTCACATTGTCATAGATCGCAGAGCCCAGACTGATTTGGACAATTGCTTGAGCAGTGTTACGCGTGTCGAGAGGTGTTCTAAAACGAAATAATGTTTCCTGATTGAGGTTGCAACAAGGACACTTGCGGATTTTCAATACAACGGGAGGCCAAATAGAGCTGCACTTCGTCATTGGGGACGTCTGCGACTTGCTGGACAAGCTCAAAGTCATGCAGTGAGTCGGCTGCATTTTGACCCAGAGTTTCCAACACAATCAAACCCTTCAAGTCCTTGTTCAATGCCTGGAACTTCTTCCCATCTACTGTATGGTCGCCACTCTGAAAGTTGAGTTTATGGAACAATTTGTTAAAGGTGAGATGGTTGTTAAGACATTTCGCGAGTGGGCTAGCTGCATAGGATGACACAATTTGATTGACATTGTTAACGAGGCCGCGATGCTGCTCTGCAGCTGTGTGGTCAAGCACTTTCTCTACACCCAAAACACGGGTGACCCATTTCTGGTTTGCGGGATTTGCCATATTGATGTCCTCCTGGTAGGATGCTGCCTTGACAGTGAAGTGGGTACCTTCTAGAGTAATGCCTCGGTGTGAGGTACCGTCCATACTCAATCCGAAGCCTGCAGCAGTTAATAAATGGACATATCCGCACACAAAAAAAATACTCACTCTCTGCCTGTGAGATCTCATAACCCAGCTGGATCAGACCAAATTCCCACCTTCCTTTATCGCCCTCTGTACTGTTCTTGCGCTCGGAATATGGTGAACAATCATGCCAACTTCATCAAGGAGGGCTTGAATGGCAGCCCTGACATTGGCCTCCGTGCAGCCGGCCCAAACAAATAATCGGAACACATGCTGCACACCCGACAAGAAAATACCCCCCTCCTTGCATTTCCACTCCGAGATCCGGTCGTAAAGTCACTTGAACTCGTCTCCTCTCGCCTTGGCGCGCTCGACCTGTAGGCGCAACATTTTCACGTTACTGTGATGTCCACGGGCTTTGGCCTCTGCCGCACAAAGCTGCTGTTGGTGATTTCGCGACAGAGATTCATGCACATCGGATAACGTTGATAACCGATCCTCAAGTTTTGATTTCGCGTGTAAAAGTGCTGAATGTTCGGTGTGTAGCTCTGCCAATGCCGTTTGAAGTTCCCTCTTTTAAGACTTGAGATGATTGGTCTTCTGACATGCTGCGCTAAGCTCGATGTGTGATTGTTCTAGCGAGGTGGTCAACAGGGCACGGTCGCGAGAGAGACGGGTGCTAGCCGCGCGAAATGCGGGGCAGTGCCAGCAATGCGGGGAAGTTGACGATCCGGCAGCTTCGACAGTTTTGGAGTCCGAGGCCGATGGAGATTCATCGTCAGTTTCATCTGCATGTCGGTCGGGATTCGTGTTGGTGGTCTGGGGGGCTTTGAGCAACTGTGTGACCGCTTTCTGAGCTGCGCTACGGCGTTTCTTGGCCATAATCGCGTCGAAAGCAGAATGTGATTGCTCAGTCACATAGTGACATCACGCGCACAATTGGTTCACAAGGTCGCGATTGAGAGTCAGATTTCTTGCAATCCCCATCCATTTTGCTCAATTTTTTTCCGAAACCAAAAGATCAGTGGTTCAATATGCTGTCTAATCTTTCCTGAGCCAATTGGAGGAGGTGCAAAGGTGGAATGAATCGCAATACGGGGTCAATACTCAAAACATCAAACTGAGAAAATATTTTTTGAATCCATCTTCAAGACCTGTTAGACATCATAAAAATTGTACATAAATATTTCCAGGATTTTATATGTTGTGTGTCGTCCCATGTACCGCTCAGAGTTTTCGAACAAAGGCAATTGGAGAACAAACACGGCCAAGCAGCATGTTGATGGCCCGAGTGTTGCCGGTACCCACTAGGACACATCCGACTGTCGACTTGCAGCACCTTTCAAATACGTGTTCGCAGAGCAAGGATCCGCAGCTACACCATGCCGCAACGTCCCGATTGTGTGCGGCTTATGCCCCAGCACACTTACATCCGGAAGGGAAAGCCGTTCTCAGCCTGTGCAGTGACGGTACAACATGGAAGAGCACCTGGCACTCACACATCCCGAGGTGTCACCATGCAACCCCGACGGACTCCAGCGACTGCCACACGCAGTTTGGACAGCTATGGAGATCACCTTCACAGAGCATCGTGGGCTTGGAATTCCCGAGGGTGAGATTCCGGCTCCATTTTCTTGTGTAACCAGGCCGGATGAGGACGTGGAAGAGTCGCAGCCAGGGGTATGTCGTGTTCCAGTTCGTACGGTTGCAGATGTGTTGGGTCGTGGAAGGCGAAAGGGCAGCGGCGGCAGGGTGACAAAAAAGCGAAACCTTAATTTGGGTGCACCAGTAGCTAGCATTCAAAGAGTTTAATCATGTATTAGGGTATTCTGTGTTACAATGACAACATGCCCGAGCGTCCACAGATCGGTATGATGATCAGGGATTGGGTAGTGCAAGGTATTAACCGTATCGTCAATGAAGTTGAATAAAACACTAGGAGAGGTACAGAATATCTACGAGTAGGCTACGACTATATACTGTTCGTTGTATCTAATCATTGTAACTATTGTTAAGTTCAACCGTGAGCTATACCTTCCTAATAAGTAATCGTGAGACTATACTATGATCCGAGCATAAGGCTTCGTCGTGGTAAATGTTCGTAAGTAGGCTGTTCGGATATATATAAAGTGTTTGTGCGTTGCTTCCTGCTGTGAAGCATGTGTTCTTACCAAGAGCATGCCGTAGTCCGCAAGGCTATTAGTAACCACCACCTGTATACTTCGTGGCTTTTTATAAATATAACTGTTCATGCGTTCAGCATGTGTTCCAACTCGATCGTACCAACCAATCGTTAATCTGAATCTTTCGGTGGCTTCCTTGATCGTTCATGTAAATATATCCATCTATGCATGTGGCATAGGTTCATTCCAGCGATCGTTATTCTTGATCGTTCTGCCTTCAGTTATACTCGTGTTGAGTTTAATAATATTCTCTCATGCTGTCCTGCATGTGTTCTTCGTCGAGTATTGTAAGGACTCCTCTTGATACTGTGGAACTGAGTGTATATCCTCATGTGTTCCGTATGTCTTTCCATATATATATCTTCTTAAGCATCTGTCGTCTTGATGCTTCTTCAATCGTGTGACTTAACACCTTGATCGGTATTCATGAGAGATCTTGGCTTAACTGCCTTAACCCTCGTGGTCTTCTTGTTGTTTAGCTTACAGCAGTATCGTTCTGCATCCTGATGTTCTTCCATGATCCGGGATCTTATCTAGGCTTCATATGTGTTTGGCCCTTCTCTTGATCCGTTATCTAGGATCCTATCCTGATCTCTTGATCTAGGGTTCGATAACGTTCTTGATAATGTTTCCACTATCTCATCTGTATGCGTCTAGTATGTTACGCTCTCAGATAGATCTTATCTGTATGTGCTTGTTGTGCTGCACTCTTAGATTGGCGTTGGAACGATAAGATTTGCATCGAATCGTGACATTCTGTATTGAAGTAGTTGCGTCACATTTTCGTTGTGGCCATTCGCAGCAACGAGTTACATACTAATTGCGCTTGGGAAATATGGCAGGCGGATGCCGGTCCGAACGCGTCGGTCCGATCAGCCGCTCGTGTGGAGGTGGTGGTGGTGGGGGTAAGTACAGCAGCCACTGTCAAGGTTTGAGAGGTTGATTTCACGGACTTTCAATCCGCTCACCTCTTGCCAGTCCCTGCCTCGAATCTCAGAAGGAAACACATTTCTCAAGCAGGCGACTTTTCTCAGCGCGTTAGACAAAGGAGGCCCCGAGGCGCCAAAAGCAGAAGGTGCACCATCCTGGCCCTTCAATGACGGTGAGCGCGCAGAATTTTCGCTCCGACGTGTCTCTAAAGCGTCTGAATCGTCTTAGATGAATTTAATCCGGTCGCGATGGTCCCTGCCACTCCTGAGGCACGTATACCCATCACCATAAATGCGTCTTTTCCGCCGCACGCGCGTTCTTCAGGTCCTCGCCACGATGAGGCTCCGCATAATCGAGGTACGTAGCTTCTTTAAGTGTGAGCGATCTACTTGTGACCCGTTAATTCTCATAACATCTTGAAGACGAGCTCGCGACACCCCTGTTTTCTCCGCCCCAAACGGCGGCCAGCACATCTTCGAACACGGTCGCGTCTATGTCGAGTGCGTCAATGCCTACGGAGTCCTCCAACAAGGAGGATATTTGACATGCGCGCACTGTTTCTGGATTTTTAGTTTTGGAGGACGCTTATCGGACCCGTTAGAGTCAAGCAGGAATGTATATTAGACTCGTATCACATCCAGGGCTCCCCGAAGACGATCAAGTACGATCTTCCTCGAGCAGCGCGAGTTCGACACGCCTTTTAACAGGAAGGGCGTCATGGATTTGTTCAATATCCTAACTTAGACGCTGCTGCCATTTTTAACCTCCGTGGTTATTCTATCTTTTGTCGAGGCCATACACAGACGCCAGTTCTCAAAAATTCGCATAATGTATGCAGTGGTCTGTGCTGCATGTTGATTAAGCGAATGATATTATATCATATATTATATGAAAGCATTCATTCTCGGTTGAATATTATAGTACTGGTAATACACATCTCGGGCCAATCTCTCCCCTCCAGCTCACGACTGTATCAACTTGCCTGCCAGGTATCTACGACTCGGATCCGATTATCAAAATACAAACGGCTGCTGCTACTGGTCGGACCCCTGCTCAAATTGGTTAAACGCACCCGCTATTTTCCCGATTCCGTCGGCAGCCTTGAGACCCAGCACCAGGCCCTCTTGCCAGGTTATGTGGTGTTTTGATGCATCGGCTGCGGCCGCTTGCACAGGCTGAGGCTGAGCAAGCTGGGCAAACTGGGCAGGCTGGGCAGGCTGGGCAGGCTGGGCAAACTGAACAGGCTGGGAAAACTGAACAGGCTGGGCAAACTGGGCAGGCTGGGCAAGCTGGGCAGGTTGTGCAGGCTGTAGGATGGCGGCAGGCGCGTAGACTGCAGCTGCTTGCACAGGCTGAGGCTGAGCAGGGTGGGCAAACTGGGCAGGCTGTGCAGGCTGCATCACCATGGGGATGGCGGCAGGCGCGTACATGGGAGGAGGCGTTACTGTCCCCGGCGCGGGGGCGACTAGTAAGTTCTTGATTTGTAGGCTCACGGTCGTGACATCTTGGCCCCACGCTGGGAGTAAACACCACGTCGCTGTGCCATCGCCGTACACCGCATAGTATTCGCCGGCCACGAATGGATTCAACGCAACGTACTGGAAAAATAGGTAGGAATAGGTCAGCTGATGATTTAGGATCGCGAGTGGTGCCCACCGCAAGGCCGCGTTTGCTGGGCGCCGTTTCCATGATTATTGTCTGGAGCAGGGGATACTGGCCACACAGGTCAAACGCTGTTGTACCGTCGCTGTACACCACAACGTAAGTCCCCTCTACACCCAGGGCAACACAGGTCGGCCGCCGCAATCTAATACAGCTCTGCATGTTGTCCTCTAGCCCGGGGGGAAGATTCTGCCAACAGAATCCCGAGGGAGACGTGGAAAAAAAGCTGGCATTGGGACCGAAGACGGTACGAGTTGTGTGGCTGCCGTTTGCGGCCGCAGCTGTTATAAAGCGCGCTAGTCGAGGGTATGATGGCCCCAGGCACCCCTCTATGAACAGTGGATAAATGAGTCGCGAATGGACAACGGAAGAGCACACATACCCTCGTACCGGTCCTCGCCTCTCTTCGTTTTCCAGCACAGGGCATACGTCCCGGGTTGCATTGAAAAGGCCACATCATGGGGAATATTGAGGGCGTGAGGGTGGGCGCTATCTCCGAGGATACTCGCGAGTCCCGGCGGGAGCGAATTGTCGCTCCTATATATACATCAGCTTGGATTGCACGCGTATATTTCTCTGCTCACCATGCGTAGACGGATCCAGCACTGCAGAAGTACGATCGGTCAGGGCCAAAGGAGAATTGACAGTTCATTGGTGGGGGTGGTTTATGGGGAACGCGCTTGATAGAAGACGCTCTTTAATACTTCGAGCGCCGCACAATCAATCCCATTCTGGTGGGCGGCTGAGTGTCAATTTGTTGGTAGATCGACGACTTGCCTGTCGCGGCTGCCAGCGCGCACTTGGATAACTTTAGAGGTAGACCGGTCGCGGAGTACGTGAATAACTCTTATTTTTGGTTGACAGCTCAATACGCATGGAAACGCAACATGGGCGAGGCGCCCAGCTGTTTAATTGCGGGCTGCCGTAAGTCGGATTCTCCTCAATCCCGATTTTCATGGCCGTTTCAATGGTGACTTCCCACACCTGGGACGCCGAACAGTCAAACGCCATGCTTGAGATGTAGATACCTCGGCCGTTGCTCCTGCGATCAATTTGGGCTCACACCTCCCAAATATCGTGAATTAATCACAAGAGACGGATGCTAAGTTGTGACTCACAGACTTCGAATGACATGCTTCGACTCGACCCAGAGATACATCTAGGTTTGACAGCATTACTTTGTCTCCAAGACCAGGATGGCAGGAGTCGAGTTTAGGGGTTAGTCCCTCTCAAGTGTGCGAGGGACAAAAAGCAGATGGCGGAAGGTCTGCATCAGGAAAACCAGAAGTGGCTTGACAGTATTACGGCATAGCACTCCATAGCAAAATGTGGCTGTGATGTACCTATGGCCCCACTATGGAGCACTATACAGTGCTGCCTAGTGCTGCATAGGCTCGCATAGGCCCCATAGGTACATCTCGGCTACGGTTTTCCTGATGACTGGGCTGAAGCTGAAGCCGAAGGGCGGCTCGGTTATTCCACGATACAGGGGAATGCGCGGGTGTATCGCCCTGGTCAATGGCGAATGTTGCAGACTCGCAGCGCAAGGGATAAAAGCAAGAGAAAAAGCAAGATGGATCTGCCGACAACATACGCAAACAGAGGAAACTTCCAACGCGCACACGTGATATCGGCGATCTCGGGCGTCGCTGCCCCATCAGTGTCAAGTTGGGCGCTGCTACCTGTTCCGTTTGAAGTAGTTATCGTTCTGCCTTTGGCTTAGCATTCATTGAGTACAAGTAGATTACATACAGACAAGATAGTATTAGAAGGACGAGGGAATAATATTTCGTTAGACGATGCGTAGGTAGTTGGACGGCTTTCATACTCGGCCCACTGAACTCGGCGTGAATTGGACGTCTGGGACCGTGGGACGGTTCTTGCGGCTTCAGCACCTTTCGAATTTCTCGGACCTCGCACTTGAATAGCCTCTATTCAAACCATTTCTCATCACGTTTTCGCCTTTTTCGGCAAAGGCACGACCGGCATCCCCATTAGAAAAGCCGTAGCTTTAAGACCCAGCACCGCGCCCTCTTTCCATTTATTGGTTGATCCGTTAGCTGCTGCCGCCTGCGCAGGCTGTGGATGCTGTATCGACACGGGGGTGGCGGCAGACGCAGACACTGGAGTAGGCGCTACCGTCGCCGGTGCGGGGTCGACTGGTAAGCCCTTGATTTGTAGGCTCACGGTTGCGACATCTTGGCTCCACGTCGGGAGGAGACACCATGTGGATTTTCCATCACCGTAAACCCCGTAGTATTCGCCGGCCACGAACGGATTCAGCGCGACATACTGAAAAATGAGTAGGATCAGCCGGAGGATGAGTTAATATAGCCGATGGTGCCCACCACAAGGCCGCGTTTGGCGGACGCCCTTTCCATGATTATTTTCTGGAGCAGGGGATACTGGCCGCGCAGGTCAAACGCTGTTTTACCGTCGCTGTAGATCACGACGAAAGTCCCCTCTACACCCAAGGCAACACAAGTCGGCCGCCGCAATTTGATACAGCCCTGCATGTCGTGCTCTAGCTCGGAGGGAAGATTCTGCCAACAGAATCCCGAAGGAGACATGGAGAAGAAGCTTGCATTGGGGCCGAAGACGGTACGGGTTGTGTGGCCGCCGCTTGCGGCCGCAGCTTTCATGAACCGCGCTAACCGCGCGTAGGATGGCCCCAGGCAACCATCTGTGTGAGCAGTGATTAAATAACTTGCGAATCTACAACGGGCAAAGCACACATACCCTCGTACCGGTCCTCGCCTCTCTTCGTTTTCCAGCACAGGGCATACGAGCCGGATTCCATTGAGAAGGACACATCATAGGGAATATTGAGGGCCTGAGGGTGGGTGCTGTCTTCGAGGAGCCGCGCGAGTACCGGTGGGAGCGAGTTTTCGCTCCTATATATATATCAGCTTGGATTTCCAGCGTATGTTACTCTGCTCACCATGCGTAGACGGATCCGGCACTGCAGAAGTACGATCGGTCGGGGCCAAACGAGAATTGGCAGTCCATGTGGGAGTAAAGAAAGTGCCGGGGGAGCACACTCTTTGCTATTTGAGGGACCAAAACCTTCTCGTGCGCCACAAAATCAGTTCGTGCGGACTGTCAATTTATTGATTTGTGACTTGTGAGTTCCTGCCTGTCAACACCTCTGTGGGCCGCTTGCATAAGTTTGAAGGCTGGTTGAACACAGAGCGCTCAATGTATTCCTCCACAGTAGACCGATATTGCGGAAGGCAGCATGAGTGAAGATGTTTGCGGATGCCGTACGGCCCGTGAAGTAACTCTGCTCATTCGCGTCGATTCGTAACCACAGTTTCAATGGCAACATACCACACGGGACAGGCTGCACATTCAACTGTCAGGTTTGGACGTGGCCAGCTCGGCGGTTGTCCCTGCAATTATTTTGGGATTGAACTTCGAAGATGAGGCGAATCAATCAATCAGGATGGATACTGAGATGTAACCCGAAATAGTTCAAATGGCAGGTGGCATTGACAACTTGACACATTGTTACTTTGTCTGCGATAGCAGAACACGACGAGCGAGGCGCCCGCTGTTAACTTTTGCAGCGCTCAGCCTGTACGGCTATGCATTCGATATCATGTCGATATTGGCGGCGAAGCTAGTCTCTCGCAGCCAGACTTCAATATGCCCTGATCTCGTACCTCGATATATTGAAGCAGGAGCCGTTCATGTGGAATGCGTCAAGAAGTAAGGCTAACATTGATAGATTACCTTGACAGCGCTCACCACTCCTTTGTTGTCCCCCATAGTTCAACCATGGTGTAACTGAGTAGCCCCTATTCAAGGACTTCGGCAATCGCCGTGCCGTTGCGGCCCACTCTGACGCAAGCACAATGTGCTCATCGCCAACAGATCTGCCGGGAAAAGCCGCGGGCCGCGTCGGCCCATTCTGACCTTATAACAAGCCTCATAAGCACAAGATTCGCCCCCTGGTTCAGCCAAAGATTGGTGTTGGTTATTGGCAAAGCGCACCGGTGACCCATCCGACCGGGAGCTTCCGTGGCCTATATAAACTGCTCTTGACGACTATGGAGAGCATACATTTCAGACTTTACCCTAAACATGGCTTCTCCTCCGGCGACGAAACTCGGTCGATACCGCCAGCTTTCCCCTCGCGCAGCAATCCATGTTTCCCCGCTCGCATTGGGCACGATGACATTCGGGACCAAGTGGGAGGCGTTGGGCATGCGCGCTATGGACAAGGAATCGTCGTTCAAACTCTTGGACGCGTTCTTCGATGCTGGGGGTAAGTTTATTTGCCTCAGTTGAATCTCGATGATGAATGAGACAACTAGGGAACCACATCGATACCGCCAATGCATAGTAAGTGTTCATCACCTCGCCTGTTTGCTGCTAAGCATATCGTCCATAATTTCAGCCAGACTGGTGATTCGGAAAGATGCATTGGCGAGTGGGCAGAGGCGCGAGGCTGCAGAGATCAGCTGGTGATTGCCACGAAGGTATTGTCGACTTCGGGGTGCTCCTGGCCCCTCATGAGGCTAAAATAATTGCCGCAGTATACCTTTCCGTGGACTCTCGGTGACACAACCGTGAAACAGAACGAACTCTTCCTGGGGAACAACTCCAAGTCGATGAAACTCAGTCTCGAAGCGAGTCTCCGGAAGTTGAGGACCACCTACATCGATATATTCTACGTCCACATGTGGGACCTCCATACCTCGGTCGAAGAACTCATGGACAGCCTGCACATCCTCGTTCTGTCGGGAAAGGTTCTTTATCTGGTTAGTTTCACTGGTATTGTTCGATTTATGTCTCTCATCGATCGCAGGGAATCTCGGACAGTCCCGCGTGGTTTGTGGCCAAAGCAAACGAGTACGCAAGGTCACATGGAAAGACTCCGTAAGCTTGCGCAGTTCTTCCTTCTCCGTCATCTTCATTCATCTTCCCCCCAGATTCGTTGTTTTCCAGGTTCCCTACTCAGTGCTTCAGCGCGATCTGGAGCGGGAAATCATACCAATGTGCAGACACGAAGGTGAGCACCGCGTCTTCAATCATTCCTTGAATTCCCTCATTAATCCACACCCGAACAGGCATCGCGCTCACCCTCTGGAGTGTTCTCGCTGAAGGCCACATCCGCACCGATGCCGAGGAAGAACGGCGCAAGGCCACGGGCGAAAACGGCAGAACCTCTCACGGTGGTTGGGAACGCACCGAAGACGAGAAGAAGATGTGTGCGGCCCTCGAAATCGTTGCCCAGCAAGTCGGCGCAAAGCACATCACTGCCGGTGAATTCGACCATCTGCTATCCGAGCCTATAGCGATTTGCTAACTAAAGTACACAGTCGCCATTGCATACACGATGCATAAGGCGCCGTTCGTCTTCCCCATCATCGGTGGCCGCAATCCGGAGCAACTCCTGGCCAACATCGAGGCGCTCGATATCGCGCTCACGCCCGAGCACCTTGCATACATCGACGGTATCCTTCCGTTCGACAAGGGAAAGCTGGCGAGGAACATGGTGGTACGTTTTCGCAATATAACCGCCTGACGGATATCAATTGTGCTCATCGAAAATGTCCGAATTACAGGGAGAGTATGGAACCTACCCGCACGTACTCGGTCGGTTTTCGACTTTCGATCACCAGCCGCCCTTGCAGCCGATCTCGCCGGCAGTGTCGAAGTAATCGATGTACAGATATGCAATGGCATTGGTAGATCAGAACTGTGACTGAATTGAGAAACATAGTCTTGACTGTTGGATTCCGTTAGGAGAGGGTGGGACCATTAGGTCCGGTTCACTTCGTTTGACACCAACGGGCTTCGCCCCAGGCCTCTTTGGGGATCATATTGCGAGCAATGGTTCGGGATCCAACACGAAAAATACATATTCAAGACAGAACAAAACAAAAGGAGAGGATGTACATGATTTCAATAACTACGTTCAGGACGACGTTCGTGATTCAACAAGAAAGATATGAAAATATGCAGCGCAGGACACCAAAAAAAAAAAAGGAAAGCAGTCAGTGGAGCAAGGAGTCGAAGCACTAGCAACGGATTTTGAGGAATGTCATATAGAGTGTCCGTTCCTATTTCCATCCCTCGTCAAGACTATACATCAACCACAACGGTGCATACCTTTTAGCAGCTAACAGTCCCAGCCCCAGTCCCAGTCGCGATAAATTTCCTCGCGTTGGTCTTGCCCTTAAGTCTCCACTGCAACGGAATGTTAGCATGAGTCCCGATGCAAAGAAATATTGCGCACTAAAATTTTTCGTCGCGAACTCTCTTATTGTCCCATCGGGCATGGGGTCTCGCCATTCGAACATGAAATAGAGACCATTGAGCCATAGCCACTTGAGACCAGGGGACCTCGCCACCAGCGCATCGCGCAACTGCGGGAAGTCGGGCAGTTTATACGCGCTGAACTGGTCATAGAACTCTTCGTAGCATTGCCAAGATATCGCGAGGTGTTCGAGTCCAGGAGGGATAAAGGGAGCATCGGCAAATTTTATGAAGAATGCAGAAGGCTACAAGGGGTTTAATGAATAAGATAAGGCAAGACAAACGGTTGTACCCTGAAATCAGTTCGAATCTCATCACCAGACCGGCCATCCACGACCACATTGTCCGGCAGCTTCCGTGGGTCATATATCTCGCGTTTGAACAGGCGTGACGTGCTTGAGACAATGAGGCGGATTGTGAGCTCTGTCAGGCGGGGTAGCAGTCCGAATAATTTGTTGAGTGCCGTGTTGTCGATTTTGTTGAACTCCGCATGGAATGAGGTGACGTTGTTGCCGCAGAGAGCCTGAATGTGGGCGATCAAGTCGCTGAGACTGCAGCGTTCGGTAATATGGAGACGTGTGAGAGGCGTGGCGGAAAGGAATAATGGGAGAGCCTGATGGGGGCCGAAATACTCCGCGAGGAGTGGGAAAACCGCAACCGCCTATGCAGCGACATCCGGGAGGACCCACTTTCCCTGTACTTTCAGGAGGCGCACGGCAGGAAACTTGGACAGGATAGCCAAGTTTTCGGACAGTGTTGGGAGATTCATGGTGGTTACGAATTTATACACATTTGGGAAACGCGGGATGGCGTGTATTGTTTTCCCCATGAAACAGGGATTGAAGTCCGCGCGGAATACCCGTAGGTGGTCCGGATGGAGGAGAGGAATCCAGTGGTCGTCTCCGTGCTCATCTTTATCATGAACTATATCGAAATTGGTGATGCGTAGTGCACTGGAAGTGGGTTCGATGTGCTCTCCAGGTGTGACAGGGCACCAAGCGGGATGAACCTCGGACAAACTCGGCAAGCTGCATAGCATATCGATCCTGGCTTGCGTGAAGTGAATGTGCGACGCATGGAGCCGCTGGAGACCCGCAAGACGCGGAAGGCGATTGAACAAGGCGTCCAATAGAAAATACGGGTTATCGGTGGAAAAAGTCCACTCCGGCAAGTCTCTCGGCTCCCGTGCCCAGATGTTACACGAACGAACCAACGGCGCCACGTCGGGGGAGAATACAAAATCAAGGGGCTCCAATCGACGATCTACTCCCGCGGGCGATGGAAGAAGCAGCGTGGCGCCACGACCCCGGCAATATGGAGTGAAGCGGAGGTCGGAAAAAATGCGTGGGCGGGATATCTTACGGAAAGTGCGGCAAGTCAAAGAGAAGTTTTGGATCGTGGATTTGTCGTACACGTGAAAATTCTCCAGGATTTCCAGCCACACCTCATTTGGAACCCGGTCAGGAAGGTTCATCGAATCTGTGTAAAAACTAGGAGCACCGGAGAGATCACGGGATGGAAAGAGAGAAAGAAAAAGTACCACGTGATTTGCTTGCCAGTTCCTAATGCCGCAACTCCGCTGGATCTCATCGGCCGGCATCTAACACCCGCAATCCCCCGAAAGTGGCTCTGGTTCAACTGTGCTACGTTGTCGGACTGCATTACATCCGTAGATAAGCATGGCGATACATTTGGCTCCATCTGAGCTACTTGACTTGGACTTGGAAAATCGAGGGTTGTAAGGGAATGCTGAAATGCCGTCGCTGCTGTTGAACCTCGAAACCCGCTCGAACAGACATAAAATTATCTCAAAAATGCGACAGAAGTTAACATCCAAAATTGCACACCACAAACGCCAGCACTCATTTAAATGGCTTTATATCATGCATTTTCAACCAACCACACGGAGGGGGGTGAAGGCCTAAGCTTAACTGGCACCCCACTAATTTTCGCTGGGAGAGCTCGGAACGTTATTTTCAATGCAAAAGATGTCTCGTCTGTGTCCGTCTGTCCGAAGCCTTCAAACTCCGCCAATTCCGTGCTCTGATGATGCCGAACTCTGTGCCGAAGTGCCAAAATTCAAGTGGTTCCTTCTCAGTACCGGCGCTCCGCCTTTCCGCCGAGCACCGCACCCTTGTATCATTCAAAGTTTAGAAACCGGACCCAATTACTCAAATTTATCACGGTGGGGACATTGCAACCCGAAACCAGAAAAGCGTGGGCCAAGACTGGTCAAAATTGAGAGCTCCCGGTCCTCAGCTAACCAAAATGGTAAAGATTCAATTTTTTTTTTAATAAACACGGTAAGCGCCAGCTCAGTCGGGGAAAGAACGACTCGATTGCTATCTACCTAATAAACACGGTAAGCGCCAGTTAGACGAGTCGTAAGTAAATAAGCTAACGGAAGAATAGTAAAAGATACGTACCTCAGTCGGGGAAAGAACGACTGAGGCACGATATCCTAGCTACGAGGTATATAAGGCTGCTAGACGATGGGTAGTTAAGGAGGTGTATGTGAAATAATATAATAGGATATGAAACGGGAGTTTGGGGGACTACGGTGCTAACGGGCGACACTCGCAAGAGTGCCGCCCCGACTATATGGCCAGCCGAGCCATCTGTTAACACTTTTTGCCAGCCTCCTGGTACCCTAGGTTCAGAACGAGGTTGCGAGTGGGAAGTCAGTGCAAGAGACTAAGGTCTCGGCTTCTCAGCCCGGCACATCCTTGATTCAAAGCAACCTACTTAGTCGGTTTCCAATCATTTTCCGACACGTTAATGCAGCGTGGTTAGAATGGGAGGAACATACTCCAATAAACCCATTGAAAAAACGTAGCAAAGGTCCGAGATAAAGGTGTAATTTTTAACCATCATACCGACATCCCTTTGTGACAGTGTGACTTTGCTCCCTTTCGCCTTTCATCATGTTGCTTTATCTGACCTATTCCTAGGCATTCAGCTCTAGGAATTTATACGGGCTCAGGCAATGATTCTGACTTGAATTTCCTTCCCACCCACGTCACTGCTCTCACGAGGAAAAGCATCTGCCGCGCGACTACTAAATTCTAAATCACCTGGGTCGCCGCTATGCAGTCTATAGATATCCAGGACAGCAACCTTCCGGACGTTGTTTCAGCTCGAGATATCCCCTCTATCGCAGTGAACGTGCCGCCTGGCGACTTGGACGCGCCGCAACATCGGGATGACCATCTTTTGCTCCGAGTCCGGACAGTCGCAGCCCTGGTGGACACAAAGGCCAGGGTTTTCTCAGCGGACGTCGAGGAATTCAGGTCTTCTTGTTTGACTGTGCTCAGAAACTACGTGAAGATGCATTCCGCGGCCGAAATGCAAAGCAACGATTCGCGCACGCCGGTAGATACCATTTCGCTGGCTACTTTCGACCGTGCCAACGATCTCTGGTTTGATGATGCAAACCTGATCGTCCATGCGGGACTCTTAATATTCCGTGTGTACCGCGGAATGCTCGCCAAACAGTCGCCGCTCCTGGCGGATGTGTTGGGCGCGCCTAAACTATCCACGTATGACGTGTTTCAGGGATGCCCGGTCCTCGTCCTGCCACACAATGCCACCGACATCGGCCATTTGCTCTCCGCTATTTTCAAACCAAAGTACATAATCCATTCATCTTCCACGACGTGTACTAACGCACATTTGCAGTTCATTTGATCCATACCTCACAAACATCAGCTTCGACGCGATCGCCGCTGTCTTCCGCCTCAGCACGGCTTACCAGATCCCGGGCCTGCCCCGGAAGGCGCTCACCCTCCTCTCCTCCGCGTATCCAACAAGCCTCGCAGAGTTCGCCGCCGCGGGCTTCAATCCGTCGTACTGCCGCGATCAGATCCTGCCGGTCATCCAATTCGCACGCGAGCACTCCATCGTTTGGATCCTTCCCCTCGCGTTCTACCGCTATTGCCTCGAGATTACAGGCCGCACGTTGATGCACGGCGTGGAATACGACGATGCGCAAGTGGTGTTGAGCCGCGATGACCAGCAGCGCTGTTACGACGCGGAAAAGGTCATGCACACGCACCACGGTAGGGCTGTATTGGAGCGGTATGCCATGCGCGTGGGCGACGCGGGATGCACGGGCGGCGCGGCGTGTCGGAGCAGCCGCCTTGTCGAAGGCGCAATGCTGCTCCCGCGTGTACTGGAGGCCATACCCAACATCCTTTTCTCCTGGGCTCCCCAGCCGGATTCGCAGCTGTGCCCGGCGTGCCTGGAGGACATGCGGCAGTGGGACTACGCCCAGCGCCAGTCTGTGTGGGACCGGCTACCCGCGTTATTCGATCTTCCGGATTGGACGGCGCTGAATCAACGGAAGGACGCGGCGCTGGCGCTTTGGGAGGCGGAGGACGATGAGGCTGTTACGTTTTAAATCTCCTGTTTCTGTTTTGTGGTACACTGCTCCGTCGCGAGTTTACTGTACATATTTCACTCTGCATAATTACAGGAATGGTTCCCATCCTATCGCTCTACCGTATCTTCTCGTCGGATCGGGTAAGACGGACTCAAGTTGACGAGAACGATGAGCAGGGATTACAATCTGGATCGCATACGCCGTGGGTGCACCGTTCCGAAACCAAGGCTTGCCCATTTTATCGTCGCGCTATCTCTTCGGCTTTCCATTTAGATGTCCTGTTCCATCGCTGCTGTATTATACATATTCATTTTATCGCCGTATCTTCTTATTGAATTGGTTAAGACGATCAAGACAAGCGGGACGGATGAGCAGGGATTACAATATCGATCTTTCAGGCTGTGGTTGCATAGGCTAGGCTGTGGCGCAATGTTCCGACCGCAATGGCCAAATTTAACATGAGTCTTTTTTTGCATCGAAGGACAAGAAGTATGGAGCCTCTCTGTCAACGGCATACAAGACTTAGCGTCAGAAGTACAGAAGTTTGGCCGTCGGTTATCCGAGATCCAAGAAAGCCAGCACAGAGAGCCCACCAGATTCGGCACGACCGCTCCTTCCGTGTGAGTTTTCCGGGGCCCACGGTCCAGACGTCCGAATGGCAACCAGCATGTGGGGCAATCATGCCCGAACTGCGCTCGCGAAGCAGCGACATATATACCCTCGCCGCGGGTCAGGATTATTGAGCGGCGCTGTGTCGCAGATGATGCAGTTCCGGATAGCCTTCCGGTGGCGCGAATCGGATGGACGGCGCGAGCGCGTCGCGCAGCGCCAGGCACTCTTGCAGCGCCATGGCCGCGGTCGGGCGGCGCGTAGGGTCCGGGTGCTTCATCCGCTCAAGGAGCGCGACATATCCCGGGACAACCTCCTGCAGAACCTGATGCGCTGCAGTCGGAAGGCCCTCCGGGTTTCCGAACGTCTGTAAGTCCGCGGAGAGTGAGTAAATTGCTTTCTGACCGTGTACAGCGCCCCAGACGCACTTTACAGTATATCTGCTCCCACGACAAGGCGCGCGTGAATACTGAGCCGATTGCGTAGACCTAGAATGGCCGCGGCGAAGAAGATCATCCCGTTTTGTATATGTGGCGCTGCGGTATGGATCGCACTTACGTCGACTGGGGGTAGATGATATGGCTGTGAATTGCGGTTACTCCCGCGCGGGACCTCGGGCGCGGCGTGGTCTATGGTGCCCCAATATCCTGTGCCGATCCAGGTAGATGGGTCCGATCCGGCGGGAAAGCGGCAGGCAGATCCGAGGTCGATGTATGCCAGCGCAATGTTGCGCCTCGCAAAGGACGAATATACCCCGGGGATGCCATAGTGGACATTCAATAGCATGTTCCCCACGGCGACGTCCTGCGGGTAAATCTAGGGGCAATTCATTCCAACAGGGAGTTTGCGCACCCTATGAACGATCCCGTGCCGATGCATAAAGGAAAGGCCCTGGGGTGTCGGAAATTAGCTTTGGCCCCAATTCAACGGAACATCGGTCACCTCCAATGCTTGCGCTAATCGATTGAAATAATCTTCCACCTCCCAAGGGATGCAGGTATGAACTGAGCGCGGCCAGTACGGCATTACGATGAAGGTCCATTCTTCGGTCACGATCTTGTCCAAAATGGGGATGGTGTGGTTGTCGGCGCAAGCGCGCATTTGCGGGGAGTTGAGAAAGGTGATGATGTCGATTTCCGCACGCGCACGCGAGTTGTGCAGTGCCTTCAGAGCGCACTGAGGAGTTGCTTTACATTCAGTGCACTCAAACCCAGCGAGCGGCGGTTACCACGCGATCTTGAGCGTCATATGCCATCTTTATGCTCGCGCACTGCAATTGCGGCTCGGAATTGACACTAGAAGTGGATATATAATGAGTGACTCGCCTGCGTTATCCAACCCGTTGTTTGATGTATGCCGGTTTGATTCAGGTTTTGGTCCGTGGTTTTGTCGGTGTCGTACAAGTGAACAAAGCCTTCTCTGCTCCGGGGACGAAACGGATCAGGCGCCACCGGATATTTCATGGCCCTCAGTCGGATAGGCGTCTCTGGTCGCTCTCTCGAGTAGTATTTCCAGCAGAGAGTGTAACCACGAGAAGCAAGATACGGCTCAAAGTGCCGCCAGGGTTCGTCAACAAGGTGCGCGGTGCTGCTGTCGACGTCCAGGCGCTCCCAGTACTTGAGATGGGCCGGTAATTGGGCATCTGGGTAGAAACGAGTGGGCATGTTAGAATTGAATTCCCAGTCGGTAGTACGCCGCTTTATAAAGCCTCTTGATGGTAGGCGGACCGGTTCGTCCGCGCGTTAAATGCGGCCGTTTTTATTTTGGGTTTTTGTTCTTGACACAGCGTGAGACCTCCGTGACTGGCGTCGGTCCGATTTAGGCCCCCGTTCGACGGGCTATCCACGAAAGGAGTAGGTGAACCAAGATTGTGCGGATCCCTCCTTGGAGGCATTTTTCTTGCGCTGAGCAGCCCGGGAAATGGGAAAATATTTCTTGAGAAATGGTCCAACGTACAGGGCCGTGAGTGCGGGCCGGATTCATTCCAGTAATAACGGCAAACGGCGAACAGCTCCGTGGCGTCGTCGTGAGTCGGGGCTGTACTTATGAGCCAAGGAGAAAGAATTTTGCTTATCATTTCTATCAATCCCGTCACCCATCATTTGATTTCCGTGTCGTTCCGATCGGCGAACTCCGTGGGGTTGGAGGGCCGAATTTTCGAGTGCGTGAGTGTTATTGAAAAGGGAGCTTCGCGCCTGATTTCCCGTCAGGATATAGCTGTTAGCAAATCCCCACCGGATGTTCCCAGAAAGTATTCACCGCGTTCCTAGCCTGCACAGCACGTTATTTTCGGATCGATAGGGTACGCGAAGCGAACAACACTTCAACCGGGATTATAATATATTTGGACCATTCGGACCCGTTAATCATAAATTAATAGAATTAACCGTGGAGACCGTGCGGCCGGGTGAGCGCTTACTCTTGGAATTTAAAGCTTTCGTAACTTGAATGCCTGCCGCGGCACAAGATCCTGCCGCGGCAGAGTGTCCGCTCGGCAGACCATCGGAGCTTCAGGGCCCAGGCGGCGCCACAGTTAATGTGACTGACATTCGTGCGACTGGTGTCAAGGTTGACAACTTGGAGGCTGTAAGCTGTTGTGGGACTGACGAGCAAAAAAGGCAAAGCCTATGTAGATTTTGGCTCAGGGGAGGATTTCCAGGCAAGGAGGATGCAAAGAGAATCCAAGGGTTTACAAACCAGTGGGGTGTCTACAACAAGTATCCTAGCTTTTATAGACAATGAAGATATCACATGTATGTGGAATATGAAATATGTGGGTCAGAAGTTGAAATAAACTATGGCGCAGCAACAACGGTGAAATAGCGATATTCAAATGATCGGAATAACGTGTGGGTCAAGCTTGTATTTCCAACAGCCTATGTATCCTGCTGCGGAAATCACGCCGACTGCAAGCTACGGTGAGCGGTGATTAAGTTAGCAGGACTAAGATAGTTTATGATTGACTCGCGGAGTGCAGACTTGTTTTGACCTGACGTAATAAAGGTTGGCAGCAGTGAGGGTGACGGGCCGGTTGGACTCCGTTGGAGTCCGTGATCCAAGTTGCAGAGCGGTTCAGGGCCGAATTTGATAGGACATAGAAAATGAAATCGGTCGAATTCAGCTAGGGGAAATGGTAAGGGGGAAAAAAAAGACCGATCACTCACGAGCTACGGCTCGGGCCCGAGCCGACAGTGTTGGCAATTAAGGGTTAAATCTGGGTCGGCCAGGAGCTTAAGGGTTATTAAGGCATAAGGGTTAATCTTAAGGGCTCACTTAAGGCCTTAATGTCATTTTTCGGAAGACGCCGAGTGGGGGATTCAGCCTCGATTCGGTGCCGTACAGCATACCGGGGCATTCAAAAATGGTGTTCTAAGGCCCGTACTCATCTCCAGATCCCTCCATCGCACCATCATCCAACCGCGCATCCTCCTCCGCCTCTGCTAGTGCTTCCATTAGTGCCGCCTCGCGCGCGAGGTCCGCTTTCGCTAATTTGACAACTGGGTTCTTCACAACATCGCCGAAGAGCACCGCCAAAGTGGTCTTTGTCCACTTCTTGACTTTCGGGACTATAGCAGGAATTGGCTCATCCTCCTCGTCGGTTGCTTCGTCCTGTTCGGCTGCCTGCGCGTCAGAAACCCACTTCCTGAGCTCCAACCGCCGCTGAATTCGGGAAGAAACAAGGTGGCTGCCGGGTGTGTTTTCGTCGTCATCGGAATTGTCGAGCAAATCACGATAGCGGGGTACCGCAATCAGTTTCGCAACCGCTTTGTGGTTCTTACGCTTCCCCCTTGCCGGAAAACGAACACCTTCGGCAAGCTGTTCAGCTTTAATCGCAGCATTGACCTGAAATCCGTTAAATACATTGTCTTGGCCATCAAGAGAGCATACCTTCGCAATTTTCTGGAGCTTATCCACACCCAAACGGCTCCGGCGAGGCGACTCTGTCTCTTTGATATGAGAAAACAAGCGCTCACATCCGGCCTGATTCACAACGACTTTGAAAATAGTCAGCGCAAATTTTGCGAGGGCTTCAGACCCTCCCGAAGTCGAAAGCGCCGTCCAAACAGTGCTAGGATTCTTTCCCTACTCCCGAGATAAGTTTGCGTCCAAAGATGCAGTTAAGAAGGAGGATTTACCATAGATTCCGAAGTCATCGCGTGCTGCAGCCCAGCCTTGAAAGTTACCGGTGCTTGACAAATACTCGAACATGAGCTTGGAAATATGTCGCTCTTTCTCTTTCCGTTGCTCTGGAGTGTCTGTATTACCGGGATACGAATTGATTCGGCGATATACCTGCAGAAACTCTCCCACAAACACGGTAAAGAATACCTTGTAATTGACGTTAGCGCAAAGCCCATTCCAATCAGCCTTCTTGCGGGACTTCCACCCGTCCGTGCTGAATGAGATGTGTCATAACCCGTGCCTGTCTGGTAGAAGATTCGAACGTACATCAGCCCCACCTCCTTCATTTCCAGTGCCGCTTTGACTGTCCCCTCGACCTTCTCTGCCGCCTCGTTTAGCAAACGACCGCCGACAACCTTGCGCGATGGGAGAACATCGGGCCCAGCTGTACGGAACATCCGAACGAGCCTAACGACTTCCGGATTTTCCCACATCCGAAACGGCAATCCCGCAGACACCGTCGCTCTCAGAACTTGAGCTTGAATTTCCTCAGTCTCGGCAGTGGTGAATGGCTGGTCCCTGCCCGTGAAAACCTGGAATGAGCCCTGTTTAAACCGCTTGGAAGCAGGTTCATCGGCCCCCGAGGCGGTTCTGTCATGTCTGGGTCCAGATGTCGATGTCGAAGGCCCGGCAGCGAAGGCAACGTCACCGGAAATGGGTTGGGCAGGAGCAGAGCGTTTCCCGGCCCTTCCGGTCGCTTTCGCATCTTCGAGATCCTTGTGTATGCGGGCTTCTTTCCGGGCGGCATCGGTGACGTGAATGCAAGCTGTTGTACCTTTTCCGCCGAGAAGATGGGTGATCCAAGGCTCCTTATCACCGCGGATGCTGCTGGTAGCGTGGCAAGCTTCAAACCGGTCATTTAAGCAGCCAATCCGTGTCGCAAGACTCACCATCGATAAAAGAATCTCCCTTCGCCTGCCAGTCTGCATCCTTATATGTCCCGGCATCTTGCAACAATTTTTTCTGATGGAGTACACAGCCTCTACAGTAGGTTCTGTAGTGAGAGTCATTTTGTTTCTCTCTCAAATTGTGGAAGTACCCTGCGAGAGCAGTGCGAGACATGGTGAGTCGGGTGTAAAAGATTGGAATTTTCATCTATGATAGCTGGAGCGGCCCGGAGCCCGACCGGACCGGTAACCCTTAACTCCAGCCCACCACATCGTTAACCCTTACTTTAAGGCCTTAATAACCCTTAATTCAATTAAGGCCTTAAGCCTTCAGCCAACACTGCGAGCCGAACGGGCGGAGTCCACATACTCTGCCTAGATTGGGAAACTGTGGATGCACACCGCGCGCAACCAAGTCATTCTACATGATGTAATTTCTGGGATATGCTCAGAGGGGAAATCGTTCACAATACCCATACCTTCCTCCCTTGCTCGGGTTTTACGGCACTGTGGTATTACATCATCTTCAGAGTCGACTTGATGGCTTAGTAACGAAGATAGACTGTCGAGGGTCGGTTTGAGCGATGCGCGGGGAGTGAGGCATATATGGATACTTTTTCATCATCCGTTTCTGGTCTGTAACAGAGACCAGGATTGAGGTTGGTTATTTAATACCAGAAAGAGAATAGCCAAAAATGAAATTTAATCGCATCCAAGATACGGCTCGGCCCGAGTCGAACGGGGTAGGTCCACATAAACTTCGCCTATCCGTAACGAAATATGGATGTGCACCTGCGTAACCGAGCTTGGTCTCTCAAGGTATCTCCCCATTCACATCAAGTAAACTGTCTGACTATGACTTTGTATGTGGCTGAATTTGGCCTCCTCTGGCTGTGTCTTTTTCATTTTCCGAGGTGGTATTGAATGGAGTTGGACTAGCGGATCGGAACAGTCTACTATCACTAGTCCCCGCTGAGAATCAATCAAAGCGGCTCGTCAGGCCAGAAATAAAAACATACCGAGAACAACACCTGGCTCGGGCCCGAGTCGAACGGGCGGGGTTCACAGGGTCGACGGCGACACTCACTTATCAAATGTGGATGCGCACCACGCGCAACCGAGCCTTCCTCCCTTGCTTGGGCCCGCAAATATGTTGAGTTGTTGAGCTTGAAAGACAAGGAGGGAAAAAGTTTAGAATGAACAGAAATGGCTCGGCCCGAGTCGAACGGGCTGGGTCCACATAGATCGCTTCTGTCTAGATTAACAAGATGTGGGTCCGCACCGCACGCAGCCGAGCCTTCCTCTTGCTTGTGGCTGAAATATGCTCTGAGGGAAAATCCTTTGCATCAACCATATCGTGTCTTTTGACAGATCACCGTTTCTCTTGACCTGCCACACAGGCCTGAAGGCTGAGGTCGACGCGGGTAAATCATCAAATTGCGGTTGAACGGGGAGAAAAAAGTATTTTACTACATTCCCCGTATGGCTCGGGCTCGAGTCGAACGGGCAGGGTCCACATAAACAATACGGCAGAGCTCATACGAATTGCGGATGCGCGCCACGCAACCGAGCCTTACTCACCCTAATTGTGCCCTCGAATACATGCGAGCGGAATTAGACGACGGATTCAGACCACTGCGTTATGTGGTGTGGGAGTTGACCTGATGCCATGCATGGTGAGATTCCTTGGAATTGGGAATCGTGGATCGTTAAAGCTCAGTTTGAGCGACGCACAGTGATTGAACGAGATTAGCTAGTCTCGTTCCCGCCGTTATAGGGAGTCTTAGACTGAGTAGCATTCACTCGGGGATAATAAACCAAAAACGGATTGATCCGGGGCAAGCGATTTGATGAAATTTGATGGCGGAAGACTACCCTATACTGTACTATTTCGATCAATTCGTATGTCACGCGTCACAGGGCCCAAAATTTACGAATTTTTTCGTACATGTCACAGGTCACCGGGGGCATATACGAAACCCTCAAACAAGTCACAGAAATGCTGGAAAAGGGCTCAAAAAACGGAATTTTCGCCTCCGCGCATGTGCAATTAGCTAGCAACGCCACGGCGTTCGCACCAACAATCAATTTTAACGTGAGCGGAAATAAACAGCTGATCGGGTTCTTCTGCCTTTCCTCTCCCTTTCACGACTCTGCATTGACCACAGGTCTTGACACTTGACAGACATCCAGTCCTATTTTGGCTTGATTTCTGATCAAGTATTGCTTTAATTCATTCTAAGTGTGCCTGGTGGCAGCTAGAAAGCAAATTAGGCATATGTGAGGGCTTGAATTTGAGACCGATTTACGAAAAAAAAAAAGTATCACGCTCGCCCCGACCGAAGTACGAAATCTAAATTTCGTATCCCGCGGTCACAGGTCACAGGCCGGTTCGAATTGATCGAAATAGTACAGTAGCAGTAAAGGAATACTGTTCCGTAGCCTATTGAATGCTTCTGTGCTGTGCCGATAACATCCAATCCCAAAGCACCATAGCGAATGAGAAAACATCCAAGTTGGTACTTGACATGCCGTTGCAGCCAATAGCTGGTAGATTGGAATAATATGTTGATAGAGAGCTCTCCAACAAGGTAGTCAAACATTTCTCTGCCAATCCTGGGCCTTTTGATTTAGAAAAAAGAAGAATCAAAGCTGGATTGGATACCGAAAGATATGCCGGAATTCACGATCAGGAGCCCGAAGGCAGACAGAGAAAAAATCTGTAGATTTAGGAATTCTGTCATAGGTTCCGCGAGACCCATCTCCAGACATTGCCTGTGCAATCTCTATCCAATTCAAAGCAGTAACATCTAGCAATTCAGAAACATCATTGTCAGCTTTGAATCCCAGTCATCGGCCCCCAGGAGAAGAGATGCCGTCAACAGCTGTTCAGCCATAGACAATCCGCCGGCCTGCAGCTCAGTCTGTGTAGTACAAGGCATGATAAGACAATGATAATCCGCAGGCATCGCTTAGCCGAGCGGGATCATCGGCATGTTGAAGTTTCGATACAGTGTACATTTACAGGCAAGGGGATTTCTGAATCACAGTGTACGAGACAGCAGTGAGTACGAAGAAGACAAGGACAATAAGAATCAGAAGGGAAGGGGGAATATAAACAGAGAAAGAGATAGGAAATTGTAGCGTCCACAGAGACAAGACACCGCACCGGGCAGGGGAAAAACAAAGAAAATGCCGAATGTCGGGGCGGTGCAGATTCATTCTGCTTCTTCATCGTCTATTGAACTCCGCTCCCATGTCCCATTCTCCTCCCTCCGCCCATTCTCCTCCCTCCGCCCATTCTCCTCCTTGCGCTCTTCTTCCCTTTTGCGGCGCTCATCCCGACTCGGTGGGCGGATCTAGCTGCTGCTGAGGAGGATCGGTGAAAGGTTTGCCCCGTTCGCTTGGGGATTTGGCATCCCCGCGCCGTGGGCGCCTTGGACGCAAGGCCGCTATTGGACGTAGGCAGCCGTTGGAAGTGCATGCGGAGGGGGCGGGGCGTATAGAGCATGGATCCGGGACCACAGTCGGGGGCGGGGCAGTGTGGTAGGGTTTAGTAGGATGCCTGGTGGGGAGAAGAGGGGAGTCAGCCATAGGTCGAGGATAAGGAATGAAAGAGAAATGCAGATGTCCAAAAAAGGAAAGTTGACAACGAGCGCGGATGGAGGGGAGGGTGTCGAGGAGTGAGAGAATGGAGTGGAGGTGTGGAAGGACGGGAATGGAATGGAGGTCGGGCAGGGAAGAGATGGTGTGGCCACCCTTGTGTCCTAAATCGCACAAAGGAAACACCGTGCCAGCGATAGAAAATGAGGTCGTGTGGAGGTGGGGTGTAGGTGGATGTGGAAGGGAAGAGAAGAGTGGGAGCGGCCGCGAATGGGGTGGATGGGAGGGCCATCGGAATGCGTAGGGACGGGGCGAAGGGACTGAGAAAGGGAATCTCACTTGCGCCTGCTGCAGCGACCGTGCTCAATGCCAGAGGACTACGCTTGTGTGGGAACTGCTCGGGACGGGGCCGCGAGTGGGTACGCTCGAAGAGGCCACATTTATTGCACAGCTACGAAAAGAACGTCATCAGCGCATATTCTAATGAAGTGAAGCACGAAAACACATACAACTTTCCCCGGCCTCGAATTGCTTCTCCTCCACGTGCTCGTGTCCATTGTGCAGCAATTGAAGCACCGTATCCTCACGCGATCACTGAGTTTCGTCGCCGCATCGTGATATACACCACCTGGATCACGCTCCCGCCACCTTACGGCGGGGCCATGGGCGCGTTGAGGATCGTGGCCAGCAGGGGATAAGGAACGTATCTGCCATGCGCGATGGGGAAGGGGGCGGCGTGTGCGCTGGCGATGCGTGCCCGTGGTATTCAGGATGCGTCGAGATCGAGAGGTGATTTCTGTAGGGCTGCAGAGATGGTGGAGTGTCGGGTTTCCAAGAGGGACATGTATCCAGTACGCCGTGGGTACTGCACGCGATCGTTACGGGGTCTGACAGCTTGCGTTCTGCATGCGGCGGCACAGATGGTACGCATATGAATGGAAGCATCAGGAAAACCGTAGCCGAGATGTACCTATGGGGCCTATGCGAGCCTATGCAGCACTAGGCAGCATTGTATAGTGCTCCATAGTGGGGCCATAGGTACATCACAGCCACAAATTTGCTATGGAGTGCTATGGAGTGCTATGCCGCACTGTCAAGCCACTTCTGGTTTTCCTGATGAATGCACGTGCACGGCGGATTGCTGAGGAAATCGTCAATCACGCATAGAGAGAGCAAGGACTGAAGGAGGATGGGAAGGAGCGGAAGATATGTACTGGTCACCGTGTCGAGGATGGAGTTCTTCACGTGCCAGAAAAGGTGGGACGATGATGCAGAGCTCGCCCACACCCACGGGGTCTCAGCGTGGGCGGAAGATGTAGACTGAAAGATGTAGCGTAGAACGGGCGGAGGCAGAAAGCCCGTACTGGCCATCACTAAAAGTGTCGAAAACGTCCGAGGACTGATGGCTTCGCCAAGGCATCACAAGGCGTCACAAGTCTTGAGCGCGACGTCCAAGGTGGCCTCAAGTCTTCACGGAGGCCCCACAAGCCTCGAGGAAGTCTCTCAAGGGGATCTCTAATCTCGGTTCCAGATGTTTGGGTGTGCTTCCGCTGTGCCGAAATCAAAGATCAGAGTGATGGGGCAAGCGAAATGATGAAAAAGACACACTGGAGAGCACACCCTAACATCTGGTGCAGTTCATATCGTATCCATGGGATCGCTTATCTGGTCATGGCGTGACACAGTGGACTTTGGTTCAATTTCGGGCCTACACCCCCCTCTTGGGGTTTGAAAATTTAGAAAGAACCTCAGATATTTCGGCGATGCAATTATATATATGATGGCATACCAAAAGGTGCAAAGGAGGGTGCGTTTATGCCTGATTACAGCCAAAAACAGGTTATGATCGCAAGCCCAATAGTAATTAATCTGGGACCGAAATCGTGTGATTATAACCACTATAATGATGATGGAGCCCACGGGAATATAATGATTATAATTTCGAAGTTATCGGAGGAGGGATGAACGAGGATGAACAAAAGTGTGGCTCGATCACCCGTTACCTATACGAACTGCACCAGACGTTACTGTACTATTTCGATCAATTCGAACCGGCCTGTGACCTGTGACCGCGGGATACGAAATTTAGATTTCGTACTTCGGTCGGGGCGAGCGTGATACTTTTTTTTTTTCGTAAATCGGTCTCAAATTCAAGCCCTCACATATGCCTAATTTGCTTTCTAGCTGCCACCAGGCACACTTAGAATGAATTAAAGCAATACTTGATCAGAAATCAAGCCAAAATAGGACTGGATGTCTGTCAAGTGTCAAGACCTGTGGTCAATGCAGAGTCGTGAAAGGGAGAGGAAAGGCAGAAGAACCCGATCAGCTGTTTATTTCCGCTCACGTTAAAATTGATTGTTGGTGCGAACGCCGTGGCGTTGCTAGCTAATTGCACATGCGCGGAGGCGAAAATTCCGTTTTTTGAGCCCTTTTCCAGCATTTCTGTGACTTGTTTGAGGGTTTCGTATATGCCCCCGGTGACCTGTGACATGTACGAAAAAATTCGTAAATTTTGGGCCCTGTGACGCGTGACATACGAATTGATCGAAATAGTACAGTATAGAGTCACCCGTGCGATACGAGAATTTCGATCCCGATTTGTTGCCAAGTTGGATGGCTGTCCCCGGAGCGCAAGGTAAGTTGTATGGGCCCGGATGGTGCTGTGGCACTTGTGTGATGCCGAGTGATGTGCAGGCGACAGGCGGGCAAGGGCTCGCTCCAGCGCGGGCATTGCAGTGGCGCCGTCGCGTCCGTTCTCGACTTCGCCTTCCTTGTTTCCCCTCTCCCGTGTTCTTCCTCTCATCCTCACCGCGATCCCTTCCCATACCGACTCCACTCCTTACACCTCTAGAACCAAATGCAAGACGCAATGACGATCTGGGACTCGATTTGCCACTCCCAGTGGTTCAAGCAAACATCAATTGTGCGTCCCTCTCGTCCTCTCCGCTCTCTTTGTCTTCTTCCCGCCTTTTCGGTCGTTATATGTTGGCCCTTTCCTTGACTTTATGGTACAATGCCTACGATACATCCACACCCTCCTCCCTCCCTCTTGCTTCGATGTATACACCCTCTCCCCTCTCTACACGCTCCCTAGGTCCGCTTGCACACGACTCGCTCTTTGGCCTTGGCCTTAGCTTGTCTCCCCTGCCTCCCCTCTCTCTCTCATTTGGTTATCTTCACTCGTCATCCTCGCTTTCTGCCCATGTCCCTCTCGAGACCTAGGGCAAGGGACTCCGAAATAATTTATAAAGGATTTCGTACCATGGAAGCTGGTGGAGGGTGTGGATGGAGTTAATGGTGTGTTTGTGGTTGTGTAAGGAACATGTGATCCGCATTTCAACAGGGTCGATTGCCCGAGTCTAGTGAGAGTCTCGGTATTCAGAAAACTGTCCAACTATCCACAGTGTACCCACTTGAATATCTTCCATAGTAATTCCATATTGAACAAGGTTGTAAATACTTTCTAAATGTCGAACACGAGGCATAAAGAAACATACTAATGTTGAACAAGGTTGCGAGGAGCACGATCATTGTGGAAGCGATCTCCGCAGGCTAAAAAATACGTATACGCCAAATGCTAAAGTGTAGAGTGGTTGAATTGGGAATACAGCTATGTTACACTTTCTATCCTTCAGGCCGAGCCGAGCCCCAAAGAGGATGATGTCGATCCTTCACACACAAAATATAGTTCAGAGACACAGGTAAAGGCGTCCAAGAATGTTGAAAATGAAAGTGGGAATAATAACGTGGTGGCACGCCGTCACACTCTGAGATGTTTGGTGGCGTCGACGAAAGCCTTGTCGCTGGTAATGTCAAGGACGCTCTCGAGGTGAACAACATCATCTCCGCGCTGGTTACCGAGCGTGTCTGTCATCCCGGATCGCGTGGCATCCGGCGTCCAGCGTAAGGGACTGCTAACTGGCATCGACTCCCCCTCCTCCTCCCAGATCGTACACCGAAGATTCACGATGACGATGACGAGCGTCGGGTAGAAGCCCGCCATCTGGTTTCCCATTGCACTAATGACTCCCCAGAGGTAGACCGCGGGTGAAGTCAAGGTGATGATGTTGGCGGTAGCGAAGAACGAAATTACTTGGCTGAGCTGGAATATCAACTCTTGGTCAGGAATTGTGAGCAAAGGGTCAGATTTTCGTACCCAGAGTAAACTGTAAATAAAGCCGGAGTCGAAAAGGATGGAAAGTATTTTTTCTCCTGACATCCGGCTAGGTTTCCCCAGTGGTCGCGTTATTTTGCGATGCCGTCTGGGCATTGAATTTATAAGACTCATTTTCAAGCCCGAAAGAGATGCATACCGGGCTTTTAACCCAATGCATATCGTGCAAGTGATGTTGGTTGCGGCGGAGAGGCCCCAGCCGATCGCCCCGGCTTTATAACAGACACCCGGAAGAGGCGCAGCGCCGTCATAGTTGCTGCAAACGGTGTCTATGATCGAAAAGACTAGAAAAGGAAAACAGGAATCAAAGTTGGTACTGGACATGAGAGTTTCAGGAGCTCACTGAACGTCAGTAGCAGGAGGGTACCTGGCACTAAAATTGCCAAAATCCTGCGCTGAACTCTGTGCTGATAAACGGCCCAAGTGCGCCAAACGACAACACTATCTCCGACGGCCATCTAATTGCTTGTTTAATAATCACGGATGACTGAGAACCTGCACAAACATTGAAGTCGAATATAGCTTCCTGTACTCCGACCACTTTGAGAATTGCCACCTCTGCCAGCTCTGGTCGGTCCGGGAAAGGAACATCGGGAACCATCAACAATCCATGTATTTTTGTGAGTGTAACCCAGACGTTCATGGCCCATTGAGCAGCGGATGCCACATATAGATACACCACAACCAGAAGCATGATGATGGCGGCCCGCGACCTCAGGCCTTTCCGACTGGAAATCGAATCCGTCAAGCATGAGATGACCGACTTTTGCCGCCAGAACTTACAAAATTGAATACAACGCAACGGCGAAAAAGATTCCATATGCACCTAGACAACCTTCAGCCAACGTGCTAACCACAATGAACGCACTCACTGAAAAATATTGTTTGGGCAATCGTACCGGCAACCGCGTGCTGTAGAAAGTATCCGACCTTGACAAGTTCCTCAAACACGGCGGCAAGCGGAGTCGGGTCTAAGTCGGAGAACATTAAAACTTGACTATCCGCCGGCGGACAAAGTAGTCGCAGACTTGGCACTCTCGGAGCGGCGTGAGCAGAAGGGAGGACGTACGCACTCTGTGGGATATATATACATTGATCCATATCTTGTTCGCACGTAGAAGAAACGATCTGTCAACTCATAAAGATGGTTGATAAGCCGATATTCATCATACACGCACCCCGCAGCATTGGATTTCGGTGTCATCTCTTGGATGCGCCCCTTCCTACGAGAAGGTCGGGCACGCAAAGATCATGGAGATCCACGATTAATCCCCAGGATGATCACCAACTGGGTTTTCTACGCTGAGAAGCTTTCTTAGGTTGCTGAACGTGACGCCTGCATTGCCCTGAAGGAATGCCGTTCATGACAGCCAGGTTTCATTGGGTGTTGTCACGCACTTTTTTGGCCTCTTCTGTTCCTCGGACCTCCCACTCGCAGGAGCATCAAAACGGATGTATGTATCAGAAGGAACCAAAGGTTCAATAACTACGATAGGATAGTGATCACCACGGATAGGGCTATCTGGTCGGTCGCGGGTACGGGTACGCTCATGTACGGGCACGGGATGAATTTAGAGCACCCGCGGTGACTCATTGGATGGGAGGAAATTCAACTGTTGGCAATAGAAAAAAACAGTGCAAGCGTTGCATCGGTCCAGGAGGTTAACGTCTGCCCATCAACGGAAACTTGACGGAAACGGACAGATCATCGGTGGACATCGACGGCCAATAAAGAGTCCGGGCAGCTGGCGAGGCTTGAGATACGACGCCTCCGGCCAACCGGACGGCCCACATCCAGGTAAGTAGGTAGGTAGCATTGCACGGCCGATCCGAATGTCAAACACAAGTATATACAAGAATAGTGGGAGTGGGAGTCATTGAGTCGCACTGATATGTTAGAGTCGCACTTTTGATGGACAAAAGTGCGACTCAGTTTCCCGAGTGCGACTGGTTAGTTGATGGCTTTGATGGGAACGAGATCGGCGCATGCTGTGCCGACGTTTCGGCAAACTCAGTTCAATGTGTGCAGCGCATTGAATGGAATATTTATAATGAGTAACATCAATGGTATAAGTTCGGAAGTTAAATTCCGTCTTACCTCGGCGATTCTTTGCATGTGTTTGTAATTTGCTCCATTTGCTCTTTGTCCTTTCGTCATCCTCAGGTACTTAACCATATCTTATTCTGTTTGGCAACTCTGGAGCTATTTAGAAACACCATCCAGCTGAACAGCTGATGCATGACAGGCTGTAAAGTCTCATGTTGAACTACGGACTGCGCCTTCCGAGAAATTGTTCTACTGTACAGTTCAAATCAACAGGGGGTGTGACACGTGACCCATTTTACCTATTCGACATTTTGGCAGCCGCCGAATCTTTGCGTGACACCTCGAAAATTTTGGCATTTGAACCGGAATTTTTGTCTTTTTTGCCTTTTTTTGTTTTTGTTTTAGGCAATTTGGGGCATGTGTGACCACTTGGAGGTTCGCCAGAGGCCTGAGTGACGCGTGACCTCGACCAAAGTTCGTGATCGACAGGGGGGTGCGTGACACGTGACTGCCAATTTGAACGAAATTGTACAGTATTTCCAAGCTACCCAAATCGGTGTACCTTGGCGTGTGAGCCAGCTGCGATTGTCGCACCTATAGCACTAATGTACTTCTTAAAAGAACTGCCTGCATCAAATTTCAATATTTCTCTTTCTCTCTCCCCCATCATCATCGCTGCTGCAACCATATCTCTATGTCGCTGCTGCCTTTGTCGCAACAATGTTCGCACCCCAGGGTTCAAGTTGTCCTGAGCTCTTCTATTGATGACAAGAACCTCAAATTTTCTGCTGCAAGCCCTCGTCAAAGGATTCCTTCTTCTGAGACTCTGCTCACCATTGCTTTGTAACGGTATTCGCCGTCTGGCCCTGCTACAAAATTTCGAGCTCCAAGGCCATCAATACTTGGTCATAGTCCAGATCTCGGTCCCTGCTCTCAGGCCATGCTGAATGTCAATGCCGCTGTTCAACAAGATGCTGAACATGGAGGGTTCTCTCACCATGTGTTTTGCACAATTGTACACATGGACCTATCCCCTTTGTCCCTGGCTCTCTATTCATCTCATGGTTGCTAGGCCCCATCTCGTCCCCCCGGCCGTGTTGAGTTGATGCCGATGTGCAGCATCCACCCTGTTCAATATTGTCAACTGTGTGCATTTCAATTATTTTCTGTTGCCCCTGCACTGATGGCCATGGGCCGAACAGGCTCCCGGGTTTTGTCCGGAAACGCTGTGGAGGAACATGCATCGTTTTCGTTCACATTCATATTTTGCTGAACTGCTCCCAGTTCCCCGTTCATTTTTTTCGATCTCCAGCACATGTGTCGCCGATGGCCACTAAATTGGGCTGAAAAGCGCCGAGGTACGGAGATCATCGGCGATGAGCAGGGATTGATCGCACATCAGTGCATCAGTCGCACTTCGGATGCATTCGCCATCAGTCGCACTCCGTAGCAGGGTTGAGTCCCATTAATGGGACTGAGTCGCACTTTCTAAGTGATGGAGTGGGAATGGATGAGTCCCACTCCCACTAAAATCGTTGTTACTCGTCAAACACCGGGCCCAGGAATTCTCCCAGTGTACAAAAGCAAGCTAGTGTCAATGCAGCCTGCTGCGGATTCATATATCTCGCACGGACTCACATTGATGCTACATTAGCTACATAGTGTAGAAGGACACCTACCATGCCCTACCAGGCGAAGAGCAAATAATATTATTAAAAAAATAAAATAAAAAAGCTGGTGTCAAAAAAGCTATGTAGCTATAGCTTGTTCTCAAAAAGCAGTGTCCATCATCCTTAAGTCGACGAAGCGGTTGTAAGGTTGCGATGCCTGCCCAGAGTTACTGCGACAATCATCATTCGGGACAAGAATCGAACGAGCAGATGCCAAGGAGAAACCAACTGAGATCCACGGACGAGAAGATTCCGCAGACGTCACGTAACTGTGCTCGTAATTGAATGGCTCGGGAGAATTTGAACGAGACTGTTGAAATGTGCGAGATTTGCGGTATAGAGCAAGAGTAGTATCGAGTAAGAACATGGGAGATGTTAGCGGGACCTAATCCAGCGATGTTTGTCAAAACTAACTCGTGATCTGGCCACAAACTCTTGGGGAGAATAAAAACAGACCTAATTCAGAAAGCTCTGCAACCGAGTGTAGCGGGCCGGAAGGTTTTGGGGGAAAAAATCTAAATTGAGGTGCATTGTGCGAGATCAGGACATCTGAGATATGAGTAATAAGAGTAACAGTCAAACCACAAAGTTGATTATGGATTGTTGACTCGTTAAGCTGAAGCAAGACAGACAACCGAGGCCCGAAGGACTGTAAGCTCTCGGTCATCACGGTACATGTTTACTAGGTCTCATGCATGTGTCGTCCCAGAGGCCGTTTGTGTTCACGGGGACGTCGACGTTGATCATCGGCGTGTCAGGGTTGTCTGGATCGTGCTTCGGGTCCCGCCGCAAGTTGAATGGAGTTTTGTGGTATTGGAGGAAGTCCGGAATTTGGAATGCTTCGACCAAGACATTGAGAAGCGGGCGGTAGAGGATTCAGGACACCTCAAACTCGGGTGCATCAACTTCGGGTATAGTGACCTTCGGCGCAGGCAGCTTGAGCTGTACCAATCCGACGGACCACCCGTCCCGGGAGAGCATTCACAGCGTTGTCGAGGCGTTTGTTTTTGTGCACCGAATCCCTTCAGGTGCTCCTGTTCAAACTCCTCATGCAGCATCGCCATGCACTAAGGAATTCAGTTCCCCGTTAGATTTGAGGTTCAACCCGGAATGGAACCATGTCATGAGTCGCGCGACGGTGGTGTTCAGGAATGGAAACCAGAGAGCCGTCGATGGAGAGTTGGGGAAGGGTGCTGGAGGTGGGGGTTCGGCGGTGGATAGAGTAGACGACCGGCAAAGGTCATCGAGGCAGATGGAATCTTCTGGATCGTGTGTGGGTCGTTTGGGGGAGACTTTGTAAACTCCGAACACGTTGGGCTCAGTTTGTACCAATTTAGGGGGGGAAGAGGTACGGGGTTCCTGGTTCTGGATCCGGCTCTGGCTTGAAGACTGGCGGCGGTGGCAATGGGGTCAGCGGTTCCGGCAGCTCATCGCGGTACCTTGCGGGAAGTCGGTGTCGCCGTGCGGGACGGCCGGCGGCAGCGGGCTAGGGGAACGTGCAATTTCAGGGGGTTAGAATTATTCGGTAGATCCAATGAGATGAAATTACCGCTTCCGAATTTTGTTGTGAACCGAGTCAAGCCCGTGTCTGCGCCAATTTTGCAGCAGCAGCTATCTCAGCGTTATGGGTTGCCAAAGGCTGTGCCGCGGAGGCCTGAATAAATTCTGCCCTCTTCGGGCATGTTCTGTGGAGCCTCAGAGCGCAATTGATTTTGAGTGATGCGTGGTGAGGTTAACGTTTGCGAGCTTGGATGAAAGAGAATATCCTAAAAAACAAAATTCTTCAGTCTCACAGTGCTATGGCTCGGGCCCGAGTCGAACAGGCAGGGGTGTCCACAGAAGCAACAATTGTTGTTAGCCGATCATCTATGATTTGGGGATGCGCACCACGCGCAACCGAGCCTTCCTCGCCCCAGTTGCGTTCTTGAATACACGAGTGCGAAATCGGAGGTTGGATTTACGTCTACCGCTGTTATTAATATTCAGTTCCAAGCTGACCTGATGCCATCAATGTTGAGATTCTTTGGGATCGAATCAAACGAAAATTGTGGATTGTCGAACCGCAGGCCTCAGTTTGATGAGTGAAGTTGGGTGTGTTGGCGGAAGACAACGAGAAAAAATTGTGCACGCGGATTCCAGAAAGCTTGGGCCCGAGTCGAACGGGCGCCTCCACAGCAGTACAAACGCTGCGGCTAGTGGGATGTAAATGCGCACCACGCGCACCGAGCTTTCCTTCCCTTCCCAAGCCGAGTCTTGGGTTGTGTCAGTGCAAAATCTGAAATGGTATATGTACGCAACATATAGAGATGTTTGGAAAATGGATGCGGACGGTCGTGGCAGGAATTCGATTGAGCGCGTGAATCCCGGTGGAAAAGAAAGTTAGAAACGGGAAAACAAAAAACAAAAACAAAAAACACATCCCGCAAAAGGACGGCTCGGGCCCCAGTAGAACGGGCGGGGTCCACATAAACAATGATGAGTTCCTATGATTCGTAGATGCGCACCGCGCAACCGAGCCATATTCACCCTGGTTGAGTTCTTGAATACGTGAGTGCGAAATCGGGCGATATGTGGTGGTTGGCTTGATGCGATGCCATGTTGGAATTCCCTGCTGACGAAGAGAAAGATTTTGTCGAGTGTCAAGGCGCAATTCAGGCAAGGGGCTCCAGTCCTTGGGATAAAAAATTTTCATTCTCCAACATGCATGGTTCGGGCCCGAGTCGAACGGGCAGGGCTGTCCACCGTGACAATTGATCTCGATCGCCTATGATTTGTGGATGCGCACCGCACGCTACCGAGCCTTTCTCACTTGCTTGAGCTCCTGAATACGTGAGGGCGAAATTGGAGGTTGGATTTACACCACTGGATTAATTGGTGTGGGACTTGACCCGATGCCATCTACGTTGATCTTTAGAATTGAATCAAACGAAAATCGTAGATCGCTAAAGCACAGTTTCAAGTTGCGCGATGCATGGCAGTGCTGTGAGTGATGTCAGCGGGCTGGAATCCCAGAAGGAGAATACACCAAAAAGTCAATCCTAAGACACCTATGGCTCGGGCCCGAGTCGAACGGACGCCTCCACAGCAGTACAAGCGTCGTGCGTACGCAGCGGAATTGGGTGTGGATGCGCACCATGCGCAACCGAGCCTTGTTTGTAGAGTTGGCTGAGTCGAGACGGGAGAACGATGAGCACGACAGGAATTGTTGGTCGTCTGGAAAGGAGTGGGCAACCCTGCAATAGATCTAGAAAGGAATGCTTCATCCGGGTCCCGAGAAAGGAGCGAGAAATTAGGTATGTAGCTTGCGATAAGCAGCAGATTGAGCTGAGACACTGTCACACCGTGGTATACTTTTTAACCTTGTAATCAGCGCAATCTCCGTGATAGATGGTTGCGGGGGCCGTCCACTCCGTACTCCGTGCGCCATCTTGTGCTGGATCCCGTAAGAACAGCCGAGCTCCAAAAAATTTCAGGTTAGAAGAAAACACCGCTTGTAAGGATACACAATTGAATCGTCGGCCGCGGAGGAGAAGCAGGCAATTAATATTGGCTGTCTGACACCCTAACAGTGATGGGATCATCAAGCCACGCGACATGCTCCACCGATTATTGCACCCGGCGAGGCTCATCATGATCCGCTCTCTAACCCCAACTGTGTACAGTGTCGCCCCTTGCAAAGGCAGGAAGAACGCTGCCCTAGGCTAAAGGCTACAGTACTTGCGGCGTCTACGGTGCGGCGATCTAGCGGGTGTCAAATCTAGACTTGCCGCCAGGGGAAGAAGGCGCTGAAAGATGCGAAGGCCAAGATGGCTGCGCAGGTTAAGGTGCGCTCGTCCATCCATTTGCTCCATGTGTATCTCATGCTACGGCTCGCTGGTGCTCGCTCCCCCAGGTTGTTCTCCTCGGCTCCGGCGACTCGGGCAAAAGCACCATCCTCAAGCAAATGCGCCTCATCTACCGCGCGACCTTCTCGCCGCAGGAGACGGAGCGCTTCCGCCAGTTCGGAGTTGGTGTTCGATATCCCTGCGAGGTCCGCCGTCCCAGGATGGTGTACGTGCATAACATATAGGTGCGTGTCGATACCTTACTTTTTCTTCGCTGTTGTGGTGGAATACCATACACGCTTTCGCGTGGGTCGGACACGCCGCCTACGTTTGTGGGTGCGGCCGCCGTATTCATTTTTCCACACGGCATCCGCGCACTCACCGATGATTTGAGGCTTGCGCGGGGGTGTCCGGCGGCAACAAAGGATTCTTACTGTAGCACTTACTAATTCCTTGCATGTATCAATCGTGCTTCGCTCCTAGTCCTAATGACACATTTTTTGCGGTTTACTTGAATTGTCAGTCTGAGAGGTTGGTTTTTCTGAAGCTCAAATTTGATGCGACCAACCGTTGTTCTGAACATTCACGATGGGCTGGTTTCGTGTGTGGTCAAAGGTAAACTTGTTCAGCATCAATCGACTTTCCGGTGACTTCTTTCTTGAAGTGCAATCAGAGCGAGTTGAGCAGAGAGAAGCAAAAGTAGTATGGCCCGAATCGAACGGGCGGAATCCCGTCTACGGTCATGTGTGATCATGGATGCGCACCGTGCGCGAGCGCCTCGCTCGCTCATATGCGTTGCTCTGGAGCATGGGCCTTGGGGGTCTCATCATACCGCAATTCAAGACTCGCGAAGCTACGGTTTAACTTGCCGACAAATCCTGGCTCTTATTTGAACTCACGTACACAAATTTCTCTCGGTCTGCCCCCAGGCTGAAAAAAGTATGGCACTCGGACAATGCATTGCGGACGACTATAGCCATACTTACGATCGGTTGATCGGATTTTCTCCTCATACCTCTGGCATACTTGGATGGGATGTTGGCGGGCTGTATCGGGGAGAATTTTAAGGATTCACATTCAGTTCAATTTGTGCAGACTGGCCAAAATGGTGAGGAATTCGAGACCTTCGGCCCATAGTTTCGTCTTGTGCAATGTCTAAATATGTCCATCACAAGCTGCGGGTTATGCTGCTTGTTGGTTCGGAAACATTCTTCTGATCAAACTGGTCTCAGGTAATTAATCTGAGACCATTAGACATTAGACCTATTCAAGAGTAATTAACGTCTTGTTATTTGAGACAAGTTGATTACTGAGTTCATCCAAAATAATTCTCGGCGAAAAATTCAACTGAACCTGAACTCTGGTTGAACGTCGTGGCCAATTTGGAGGACAGTTTCCAGCTAACGCCAACACCGTAGAGCGCATTCCAGTCACAAAAAGTTCTGAGGTGATTTGTGATGTCAATTACCTTTTCTAGTGCTCTGCTCCACCGCTGGGCCATCGAAACGGAGTAAGCGATGCCAAAAGCACCAAGTGAACTTGTTTGGAAAGTGCTCTATGGTTTTGGCGTTACGTGCGTGGTAAACATCTCGAGATGGCGTCTGTGAACGGAGGTATATTTTGACAGCATCCAAGCAAAGCAACGCGACGTCGTGGTAAGCGGATCGCCTTGATCATCACGATGCTTTGATTCTTCCGTCCTTATTCCCAGTGGCAGTATTTATTCCGATCTTCGTCCCATGCATGCTCGTTGCCTGCCGCGTCAAGCCACCATCTGCGGAACTGTGGTGGCCATCCCCGAATATCCCCGTACGCCGTCTCTGTGAAAGCCTCGTTATTCATCCCAAGGAATCCAGAATGAGCCCGGCGGACGCGTCAAGTTCAACTTTGACTCCTCGGAATCCGGGTGTTGCGTCCCATAATGGCCTTCTCCTATCAAAAGCACGTAAGTATCCTGCATACCATCCGTCCATTAATCGTTGCCGCGGCGGGCCCTCAAGGGGGAAGAACTGCGGCGGTGGCGCTGTTCCGGATTCAATTCATGTGAAAACATGTACAAGTTACCTTCCGCGGACGTTCAGGAGGTGACCCTTCCACTCCAACCAAGACAGCCAAGGAAAACAAGTACTGAGCAGTAGATCGAATCGAATTGAATTATAATATGAAAATAATGCACAGAGCGAATGTCGAATAAACAAGCAGTGTGAGTATGCTCGTAAGTACTAATGAGTTAGCATGTGGGATGGAAGCAAGCGGACAGAAATGATAGATGTGATCAGGCCTTCCTTCTTATAAACATACCCCCTTAGCGCCAGGCACCTGGGCCTCCTCTTCCTTCCCCTCTTCCCCTCCTTGTCCTCCTCCCACCGCCATCTCCCCGCTCACCACGCCCCAGCTCCGCGCCCGCACGGTAACGTTCCGTTATCAAAGCATGATGGAACGAATCTAGGTGGGGACAGGTATGAGCACAAGCACAATGGACTGAGGTCGACATACATTTTTGCTGACGATGGAGCTACAATCAACAACAAGACGTGTCGAGGTGGGGTCGCATCATCGGGGTCCGGGGAGACAGTGTGCCGGAGGATAGGTACCAAGCCGCCGACAAGAACGTCCGGGTCGGGTGGTTTTGTATTCGCAGATCGTACATTGTTTCCATCGGTTTTTGCAAGAGAGATTCGCAGGATTTTGATGATGATGGTACACGAGCAAGCAGGGACGACAATAGAGCAAAAGACCATAAATAAAATGTTTCTCGCGCGAAGCAAAAAAGTGAGGGAAGGTGGAACGAATGGAAACCCAAAAATAGGAGGCGAATGGGAAACGGCGAGGCGCTAAATCAGCGCTGCGCCGACGAGGTTTGATCGCAGGACGATGCTAGGCGGCGTTGAGCAAGCATGCTGCGGGCGAAAGAGGATGCGGCGGGGGTGTGCAGACGCGCATCGAAAACACAAACACAAAGGGGAGGGGGAGGGGCAAAGAAATAGGAACACTCACTCTATTGGGAGTTATTAGCGGAGCGTAGGAGGAATGAGAAAGAATGGAAAACGCACCTTCGACTGCGGCCATGATAACCCGTAATAGCTCCGTATCCGTCGCTGTTGTGATGCTATACGACGCCGTTAGTAAGCGGGCAACGAGAACAGAAGACGCAGAGATCAACAAAGACGGGCCCGCCCGCGAGGGGAGAGTATGGAAGCGAAATGATGAACAGCGCCGGGGCCGCCGCAGGATGTCCGAAAAAGGAAATCGGATCCAAGGTCGAAGAGCGACAAATCCAGTGCTGGCGGTATACGGCAGCGGCAACGGGAACCTCTCGACTCGGGTCGCGCAGGACCACACATCCTGCCGCCACTTTCCGCCGACACCTTCGCACAATCCAAGGAAACCAGATGGAATATGCACGTACTGGATATATATCTCCCGCTCCTTCGCGCGCCCCGCCTTCTGCGCTAACCGCCCGAAGCGCCGCTTGAAGTAGTCGCGCCCTGCGAGTGCAGAGCCGGGCTCGCCGTCGAAGTCCTGAAAGGAAGTGGGTTAGTGGATATGGAGGCAGGGAAGAGAGGAAAGGAGGTCAAGGGAAGGGAGGCACGGAGGCATGGAGGGACGGTGCGGACGGAGGGAAGGGGGAGATCGTGGAGGTCAGATGGCTGGACTGTCTCATACAACGGGCGTCGATGTGTAATGCTGAAGGAGAGGCCACCGAGAACGTCGTAACCTCCGACGATATCAGCTCACCAGCATCCACGCCCGCGGAGGCCGTGATGATGGAGAAGGAAGCAAAAGACGCAAACACGCACAGGGAAAAAACTCTTGATATCTGATGTCTTGATCTTCTTCTCGAAGAGATCGTTCTTGTTCAAGAAGAGAATCTGTGTGGTAGGGTCAGCGAGGAGAGCGACGAGAAGGACATGGGCAGAAAGCGAGGATAAAGAGCGAAGATAACTAAATGAGAGAGGCGAGGCAGGGGAGACAAGCTCAGTACAAGGCCAAAGAGCGAGTCGTGTGCAAGCGGACCCAGGGAGCGTGTAGGGAGGGAGAGGGTGTATACATCCAAGCAAGAGGGAGGAGGAGGGTGTGGATGTATCGTAGGTATTGTACCGTAAAGTCAAGGAAAGGGCCAACATATAACGACCGAAAAGGCGGGAAGAAGACAAAGAGAGCGGAGAGGACGAGAGGGACGCACAATTGATGTTTGCTTGAACCACTGGGAGTGGCAAATCGAGTCCCAGATCGTCATTGCGTCTTGCATTTGGTTCTAGAGGTGTAAGGAGTGGAGTCAGTATGGGAAGGGATGGCGGTGAGGATGAGAGGAGGAACACGAGAGAGGGGAAACAAGGAAGGCGAAGTCGAGAACGGACGCGACGGCGCCACTGCAATGCCCGCGCTGGAGCGAGCCCCTGCCCGCGTGTCGCCTGCAAATCGCTCGGCATCACACAAGAGTCACAGCACCGTCCAGGCCCATCAGCGTGATGGCTTCGTCGTCGTCTATCCCCCCGCACTGCAGCGAAACGGCGCCCGCAACAGCTTCATCCTCGTCTGCAACGAGCCAGTCAGTGCACCCCAATTGCGATCCCCGTCGTCGTCGACGTCGTCGTGCACGGCTCCCGCCGGCGAGACGGTCAAGAGTTGGGGGCGGACATCGCCCGCCCTCTCCCTGGCCTATTTGCATCTCCATCATCTCGAGCCCGCAGCATCGACACCCTCCCACGACGCGAGAATCTAGCGCGCTCTGCAAGACCATCCTCATCCTCATGCGCAAAACCGCCCCTCCCGCTCCACCATCACACCGCAACGAGTCCAGCGGTATCCCAAAGGACATCGCCTGCGCCTGTACCTCCTCTCCCACTTTTCCACCATCCCCATCTCGAGCCGCGGCCGACTGCTTTCCGTGCATGCAGGCCTGGACGTAGCCACTCCACCCATCTCCCCACCTCGCTTCCTTCATCAGTCTCCTCTGTCGCAGCCACCGGCCACCTCTTCCCGACTTATGTCGTGGCCCCGGATTGAAACTCAAGGCAGGAGAAGTGTGCGCATCCGCCATCGTCCCCCGCCGGCACGAGCCCCTGCATCGATGTGACTCGGCGTGAAGGAACGGCACAATACGGGCAAGCGCCACCGCCCCGCCCCGTCGCCGTCTGATCTCCTCCGCACCGCCGCGACTATCCGGCTCAGCCCAACGCAGAAAAACGGGGAGAGCACCGTCCGCTGTCGGGCGCCCACCTCTCCAGCGCTCCATCATCCCCTTCCCCCTCCTCCTCCCCTGTCCCACATTGCACAAACAAGAATCGAAAGAAACCTCCAAAAACGAGATCGAAATAGAAGCACGCACCGCATCCCGGTCCTCCACCAGACACTGGTCGTACCCGCTCAAGCTCACAAGGAAGAGGATGGACGTCACGTCCTGGAAGCAGTGGATCCACTTGCGGCGCTCGGATTTTTGGCCGCCGACCTGTGTGGAGGGGCGTCAGCGGGGGGATGAGGGATGGAGGAGGAGGAGAGAAGAGGGAAGGGAGGACGAGGAGGGGGAGGGTACGGAGGGCAGGATGGGAGAGGGGGACGCGAGAGAGGTCGGGACGAGTGGTTAGAAGTGAGAGAATGGGCAAGACGGGGAGGGAGACGATGGAGGGGAATGGGGAATAGATGGGAGGCAGAGGGGAGGGGAAGGGTATGTGGGTATGTGCGGGAGAGCGCGGTGGAAGGAAGGGGAACGAGCGAAGACGGAAGGGAGGACGGGAAGGGGTGACGAAGAGAGAAGGAAGGAGAGGGTGAAGAGAATGGGATGGAAAGGAGGAAGGGGAGGGGACGGGAAGGGAGGAGCCACGGGGTGGAGGAAAAGGAGAGACGGGAGGGAAGAGGGGAAGAAAGGGAGCAGGTGGAGGAGGGAGCGATGGGTGGGAGGAGAGGAGAGGCGAGCGAGTAGAAGCACGCAAGGGGACGGGGACGATGGAGTGTGTAGGTGGGAGCGCACGACGGAGAGGAGGGGAGAGGGACGGGAAAGGCGGGGGAGGAGGGGCACAACGCGGGAGGAGGGGCACGACGCGGGAGGCGGGAGGAGGGGCACGACGCGGGAGAGGGGAGGGGAAGAGCGCCCATTGCGGACAAGCATCACAACGCAGCACGCGTCCTCCACCCTCATAAGACAGGTGCTGCGATGCGTGCCCTCTGAGGAGTGGGGGCGCAGGGCGATATGCAATCCTCCTGGTTGTGCCGGAACCCCCGCTCGGCCAACGGTCAGTGGCCTTCCCCTCCCACTTCCGAGTGCCTCGCCACCTTCCCCACCTCGGACGCACATTGGCAGTACTCCTCCTGCACTGCACGGGCACCTCTCCCTCCCCATAGACGCCGACTGCCCCACCCATCCTCAGCTCCGTTCGCGGATAAGCATGGCACGGCTTCTCCCCTCTCCTCCCCAAATTCCCTCCTCTCATAGAACGAAAAAGACGGAGAAAAAAAACGCAATACGCACATCAACCATCAACATCTCGTGGTCCCGCAGATTAAACGTCGTCTCCGTGATGCCGATCGTGCGCGCGCGCGCGCGGACGATGTCCTGCGGGTTGTACGTCAGTATTGGGCGGGAGATACCAAGGGAAGAGGGAAGAAGGAGGGAGAGGGAAGAAGGATGGGGAAGGAGGGAGAGAGGGTTAGAGGGCAGGTGGGGAGCGCGCCACGACGGGTACGACTCGACGTGAAGTCACGGCGGGCATGGTCGACCACCGCGCGATCATCAGGTGCCGCATCGCCGTGCCCAGGGGCAGCAGGACGCGCGACTCGAAAGCGGCCTGGGCGCACGGAGCCGACCGACACGACGGGGAACGGAGGCACGACACCGCCTACGTAGGCTCGCCTCTCCCCAACACCCAATACAGACGACGCGTTCCGCCCGCCATGGCATTTCTCTGGGCCTCCCGCCCGCAGCCGCCGCGAGGACTACAGAAGCACCGCCGATAGAATGCGGACCCGAGGGGCGTGCGCCCACAGACCCAGCGCGACGCGAGCCTGCCCATGCCGCCGCCCCGCTAATACGCGGACAGGCGCCCAGACACCTCGCATGGCGTGCCTCCGCCGCAAGGCTACAGAAGACCCTGCGCGCACGCGAGGTCTCCGCCCCGCGTCGCATGCGCATACACCGCCGCTTGCACCGCGGACGCCCTCCTACGCGGCTGGTGATAGTGATACGACCCTTCACCCCACACCGAAGCTGGATCGATAGCCTAGCCCAGCCCCAGCCGGCTGTTACGCTCGGGGGCGCCCGGCGCCGTGGCGTGCCTCCGCTGCCGCGCAAGGCTATAGACGACCTGCACCCCGACGGCATCACCAACAAGCCGCGTCAAGCACCCATCCCATCTGCCCGCGTATGCTCCTCTCCTCTAGAGACGGACAACGACGCGTGCAGACGACCCCGCACAGACGCCGCTCGTATCAAAAGAGTCGACACCGGCTCCAGTCGGCTGTGCATCCACTCCGCCCTCCCGCCAAGAGATAGGAAGACAAAGACAAAGCAGACAAACGACAACACACCTGCTCCGTCGGCACATACGCCGGGTCGAACAATCGTGGTAGGTCCGAGAAGAAGTAGTGCAGGCTGGGAAAACACGATATCGTCAGCACGCTCCCGTCCATGAAAATTCAGAAAAACAGGACTGCAGGAGAAAACCGGGCCATCCTCATTATGTGCCCGGAAAGCCTCCGCACAAAAGGCGCCGAGGTATGAGAAGCGCTATCGCAGGGACGAAAAGCCCCGGTGTCTCGTTGCGACGGTGCAGGAGGGGCACGAAGGACGAAGAAAGAACGAGGGGAAGGAAGGGACGCACTTTTCCGGCACGGCGGCCTCGTTCCCGCGGCTCCATGCGGTGCGGACGACGGGCTCGGCCCAGAGGCGGGCGAGGGGCTGGGGAGGGGGATCAGCGCGCGTTGAGGTGAAGGAGAGAACAAGTGAAGTGAAAAGGGGGGGAGGAAGGGGAGAGAAGAGTAGAGTAGATGGGAGGAAAGGAATCGAGGCAAGGCAAGGCAAGTGTGGATAGGAGAAAGAAAAGCGGGAACGAGGACAGTAACGCCCAAAGCAACGAACGAACGGCGAAAGAAAGACAGACCGCGACGCACCCCATAAAACCGCATCGGAAACGGCTCCCCATCCCTTAAGTCCTCCGCGTGCTCGATCAGCGTCACGTCGTCCGCGATGGCCTCCCCCCGTACGCCCCTTACGCCCTCGTCGTCCTCCCCGTTGTCCCCGCTACCTGCGCCCTTTTTGCCCCGCTTCCCCGCCAGCGCGGCGAGCGCCGCCGCGCCCTCGCCGGGCGCCCACCCGCGGACCCACCCCGCGTCATCGACGTCGGCGTACGCGGGCGGGAGCTCGAGTTCCATGTCCGGGAGGGCGTCGAGGAGGTATCTAGGGGGGAGGGTGTTAGCATTTAACATGGGGGAGGGGAGACAAATGCAATTTGGACGGAAAAAAAAACAAGCAGGTAGAGGCGGAGACCGCCCAACACGGGCAGGAGGACAGCACGGGACGCACGATCCCCTTCCGCCCCTCGAAGCGAAACGAAATGAGACGGATAGAACGGGGGAGAGCGGAGCAGGGGCCGATTACAGGGGCGAGTGGCGTACGCGACGACCCTGCCCTGCACCTTGGGGCCTGGACCACCGACGCAGGCGGCCGGCCCGTAACCCGACAGCCAATACACCCGACAAAACCACACTCACTTGAGCCCCCTCGTGAGATTATCAAACACCAGCTGTCGGAAGGACTCGGTCTCCTGCGGGGAGAAAGGCACGCGGTGGATGAGGCGCATCTGCTTGAGGATCGTGCTTTTGCCCGAGTCGCCGGAGCCGAGGAGGAGGACCTGAGGCGTAGCATGAGATACACATAGAGCAAATGGATGGACGAGCGCACCTTGACCTGCGCAGCCATCTTTGCCTTTGCATCTTTGAGCGCCTTCTCCGCCTGCCGATGGAGCTGGCGGTCGCGGTCGGAGACCTCCGCGCCTGGGGGGGCGGGGGAGGAGATGCAGCCTCCCATGGGTGTGTGAGTGTGTGTCGCTAGTAGAGTAGTCGGGTGTAGTGTGTGGGTGTCGTGCGCCGGCTGCTTATTCCGCAAAGCTACCGCCACAGATCAGAAAGGAGTCGGCGGAAAGGAGATCGCGAGGGTGTAGAGCAGCGAGCGGCGAGGGTCGGTCGTCGAAAACGAAAACGAAAGGAACGAAAGGCGGGATTGGTGGGTGGAGGGTGGAGGGTGGCGCAACGGACAGATAGCCGACCCAATGCCGACCAAGTACAGTCAAGTAGCGCGCTAGATTGCCACAGTACACCGCAGACGCCGCAGGTAGCCTTTAGGGCAGCGTTCTTCCTGCCTTTGCAAGGGCGACACTACACAGTTGGCTGGCGTATGACTCTGAGAGGAGACGCAGACAGCCGAGCCCGGGTAATAATCGGTGGAGCATGTAATCATTTTCTCATCGCGTGGCTTGACGATCCCATCACTGTCAGGGTGTCAGACTGCCAATATTAATTGCCTGCTTCTCCTCCGCGGCCGACGAGTCATTTATGTGTCCCGGGTAGTTAGAGGTAGTTAGCTACAGACGGCGTTTGCTTCCTGCCTGAAACTTTTGGGGGCTCGGCTGTTCTTGCGGGGCCCAGCCAAGACGGCTCACGGAGTAACGAGTGGACGGCCCCCGCAGCCATCTATCACGGAGATTGCGCTGATTGTACCCAAGGTTAAAAAGTATACACACGGTGTCTCAGCGCTTATCGCGAGCTACATACCTGATTTCTCGCTCCTTCTGCACCCGGATGAAACACTCCTTTCTAGATCTATTGCAGGGTTGCCCACTCCTTTCCAGACGACTAGCGACTCCTGTGCCGTGTAAATCTACCTACCTGTCGTGCTCATCGTTCTCCCGCCTCCAGACTCAGCGCTCAGCCATGGCAAGGACCCAACTCAACCCAGGGAACAAGGCTCGGCTACGCGTCGTGGAGCGCGTCCACACCAACTTACGTCCAAATCAAATGGTAGATGCCGATTATCCCGTGGGCGCCGCCCGTTCGACTCGGGCGACCCAAGCCCGAGCCGTAAGTTTCAAGCGACGGTCTGTCATTTTTTTTTTTTTTGGCTTCTCGTTTCTTTTCGCTTCGCTTCGTTTCGTTTTCACATTGGATACTCCGCCGCCCGCCCCGGTTTGGCAATCGGCGACTTGCCAAAGACCTGTCTGTATTGTATTTTCCATTCTATTCCATTCCAATTATGCACTCACGTACTCTGTTCAAGAACCCAACTAGGCTGCGGAACGCTCGACCGTCCGCATCCCATCACGCATACCGCTTTTACTGCTGTGGAGGCGCCTGCATGTTGCGAGAATGCAGATTCTCATCTCAGGGACTGAAGCCCTCGCTTATTCCTGCCCCGAGTTGCGCCTTGACACTCTTTCTCTGTGATGCAAATCCGTTCCCTAATTTCGCACCCAATATACGCAGGGATACACCACCGGGAGGAAGGCTCGGTTGCGCGGTGCGCATCCACAATTCGTAGGCACGTAGCAGAGTATATGTGGACCCCCGCCCATTCGACTCGGGCCCGAGCCATAGTGGCATTAGGGTTGACTTTTTGGTGTATTCTCCTTCCGGGATTCCAGCCCGCTGGCATCACTCACAGCATCGCGCAACTTGCAACTGAGCTTTAACGATCCACGATTTTCGTTTGATTCAATATTTCAATTCCAAAGATCAACATGGAACATGGATGGCATCGGGTCAACTCCCACACCAATCAATCCAGTGGTGTAAATCCAACCTCCAGTTTCGCACTCACGTATTCAAGAGCTCAAGCAAGTGAAGAAGGATCGGCAGCGCGCGGTGCGCATCCACAAATCATAGGCAGTCGAGAATCGAGATGAATTGTTGCTTCTGTGGACACCCCTGCCCGTCCGACTCGGGCCCGAGCCATGGCGTTGCGAGGTTGAGATTTTTTTTTTTTTCTTTCGATATTCTCTTTCATCCAAGCCCACAAACGTTCCTGTAACAATTAGGGTGAGGGAGGCTCGGTTGCGCGTGGTGCGCACCCACATCTCGTTTCCAATCCACGGCCTCGTTATCTGGGCCTCGCCCGTTCGACCCGGGCCCGAGCCATCCATACGGAATACTGATTTTTTTTTGCTTCTTCTTTTTCTGGCCTTCAACCCCGCCCGCCTCACTCGGCGCTTAATCCGAATCGAGCCTTCGACAGTCTACACAAGAAAGTTTATCTTCGTTCCCAAAGAACCCCGCCATAGCATCGCATCAACTCAACCACCACATACTGCCCAATTTCGCAGTGGTGTATTCAAGCGCACAGTTCGGGGTGGAAAGCTCGGTTGCGCCTCCACATCTCGTCACAAGTAAGCCCCAAGTTACCTGGGGCCCGCCTGTTCAACTCGGGCCCGAGCCATTCGTATATATCTCAGTTGTTTTTTCTCGGACCTTTCGCTGACATCATTCTATGCACCGCTCAAACTGAGCTTCAACGATCCACGATTTTGAATTCCGAGGAATCTCAAGGTGGCATCAAGTCAACTTGAAAACGAAATAATCCTAATCCAGCAGCGGAATCCATCTCATCTTCGAATTCCGCACCCAATATACTCAAGGACACTTAAACAGAGGGAAAAAGGCTCGGTTGCGCGTGGTGTGCATCCACAAATCATGCCGACAGTCTTGTGGACACGTTAGGTGGACCCGCCCGTTCGATTCGGGCCCGAGCCATACCTTTTCAAAGCATCTTTTGTTTTCGTTGTTGCTTCTCGTCTCGTTTCTTTTACATTCAGCGGGATGCAACCAAATATTCGGCGCCCTCAATCAATTTCTTCGGCTGGCGACTGCCCGCATTAAATAATTTACCAAAGACCTGCTTGTATTGTGTTTTCCATTCTAATCATGCACTCACATATTCAAGAACGCAACTTGGGTGAGGAAGGCTCGGCCGCGTGCGGTGTGCATCTACATCCCATTAGGCGCACACTACTTGTAGTGCTGTGGAGGCGCCAAAAAAAGAGCTGCACGTCAGCGCTGTACGACATTGATAGGATGTTCGAGAAAATGGGATGTTTTCTCACCCACACAGCAGATTGAGCAAAATCAAATAGCGGGTGGGCCGCACCTGTGCCTTGTGAGGAAAAGGTCGACGCGTTCTCGGCAGGGACCCCGTTCTACGAAGCGCGGATAGTCCGTGGATGAATTCTGCGTAATCACTGCATTCAAGCCCCCCGTAGACACATCTCCGTCTACCTCCGTCTACCTCCGTCTACCCTCTGTCTACCTGGGTAGACGTACGTGTACCACGACATGTAGACACATGTCTGTCTACCTCCGTCTACCCCCGTCTACCTCCGGCTACCTAAAGTGGACAGCCTTCGGCTACCTTCGGCTACCTCTGTCTACCTCCGTCTCTGTTGGTAGACACACCCCGTCCGAACTTACACTGCTAATTTCAAGGACCAGAGAAGCGAGCCAATGAAGAAGAGACTCGGGAGATCCCAAGGTCTCTAGACAAGTCCGAGGAAAGCCAGAGAAGAACAAGCCAGCGACTCGGAGGAAACGCGCCATCGGAATCACGGCATCGCCAAACATATGCATATACGTTGACAGCAGTAGCCATCGGATCAAAGAACCTTCAACATTTGTGGTGCTTAACTCCCTTATAGTTCACCGTGGCATTCGCGTCAACCGTTCCCTGGCGAAACTGATGTCAATGTCAGCCTGACTATGTCTACATCGGTCTACCTCGGCCCAGGTCTGTCTACCCCCATCTACTGGGTAGACAGACAGTAGACTCAGGTGAACTAGGTACGTGTACACAATATATACTGAGGTAGCCGGACAGGTCTGTCTACCCTGTGTCTACCCGGGTAGACAGGCCCTCTGTCTACGGGGGGCTTGAACACAGTGAATACGCCATGTGGTCATGTGTTCGATCCCGCCTAAGGTCAACACTTTTGGGGACATTTATTTTCACAACAATCTTTAACTAGGTATACGGTGACCCGTTTTAAATTGTAAACACACGGACCTATTCTTCAGATACTATGGTATTTCCTCGTCGAGAGAGTGAAAACTAAATTAATTGCGGGGATGTATGATTATGAAACAGATCAGTACTACTGACTAGCATATCGGACCTCGAGCTCTGCAACTACTTGCTGGAAAATGCCCCAAGCTGTGGCCAGGTTGATAACAGGACAGCCCAGGTCCACGTAGACAGCATCTGCATCAGCCTGAAACTCTCTCGAGATAAATCGGAACGCCTCCTCCCGGGCTGCTTGTCCGCCATATGCTTCACGTAAACGATAGACGGTTTGCGGGTTGACATTGATTGAGCAATTACGAGCCGTGGCGACCACAGATGTCGGATTGATGAGCATATTAAGAGGCGACGATCCGCTGGCGTTCAGCTTGCCTTTGGATTTCTGTAGGCGGTGATTGTTCCAATACTCCCGGAAGTTGTCCAGACCCTGCTGGATTAGCGGTACCCAGAGCCAGTAGAAAGTATGTCTACATCAAGATCTTTATTAGCATGGTTTACTACTACTTGAAAATCAATTGCTCGCACCGGTGAATGTCATCGTGTGGGAGGAATATTCCTGTTGCAGCGCCGCTCTGTAAAGCAAGCTTAGTGCTGTGGCCATCCCCATCCCGGACCCAACGCCAGAAGCTTTCTATGGGGGTGTTTTTTGTGCTCAACTGCTTCACACCATGAGGGAATGCCGGAGGAACGAGTTCTGGAGCAACCTCATCCCTGTTTCCCATAAATAATCCGGATTGCGATCGCAGATTTAAACTCACCGAAGTGTCTCGTGGATCTTGTGCATCTCATTTACTTCGCTTCCCATGTCCGTAGTCATTTGCATTGATATTTTAACTAAAGTATTTTCAGCGATAAGAATGGGACTACCTGGAATGAAAAAAAAAACTCACAACCACGTGCTTTGACAAGGTCCAGATAAAAATGAGCTATAGCATTCCCTTTGCGCACATTGGGCATCAGGAGGAGTGCATGAGCGAAGGAGCAGAATTGATCCTTTGACCCGTAGATGGGGAGATGTATTCCTGCCCCAATATCTAGGCCCTGCTCAGAAAGCTTTTCGTGTCCGTCAAAGTGCTCTTGGTGCCAAGGCCCCATTGCCCATAACGGTACCCTGTGCTTTAGTGCTTTTTTTTTACCAACGAATCGATTGTCAAACTCATCGCCAAATTCATTGTGGAGAATTTGGCGCAGAGAATCCCTGATTAAATGGTCATCCCAGCACGATCTTGAGACAGAAGAACTCACCTTGGTATTAATAACCGGGCGTCGGTGTTTGCTAGCCTGCCTCTGACCTGGTCTACCCCCCATCCCCCCGCAACGTCATTCTGCTTCAAATCAATTACACCCTGCCGCATTTCCACATCAGTTTTTTTCCCCTTGCTTGTCCTGACACTATCTATATTGAGCCTCTTGCGCAAGGTCGCAAGCGAATTACGTCTAACGCAAGCTTAACTCTCAAAATCATTAGTGAAAAATTTGGCGTACTTGATGTCTAGCCCAAATTCTTCTTTCAAACGCGCGAGCTGGTCATTGTACCCCAAGCCAGACCCACTGTTCTCTCTGGCGTAGCCTTGGAAGGCGGCCACTAAAACAGCATCTGGGGGATCTGAAATTCGTATAATTAAGATATGTTAACCTACAGCGAATGAAATGCCTTACACTCCTTTGTACCATGCTGGTTTGCACCCCTGGCATTCACCATTCAAAGGTGGAATCGGAGGAATAAATGAGGTGAACCTGGGACGTAAGAAAGAAAGGCTTGTCACATCAGTAACCTGTCGGACGGAGGATCAGCCCGATATGGCGCTTCACAAGCTGGTAAGTATGGAAGGAAGAGCTCAGTTTGTAACCGGATGAATGTTTTGATCGTGCATGAACACCTCACATTTCCCTCATAGTTTCTCCTAATTCCTTCACATTTCGCATAGACTTGAAACGGTATGTAGTATCATCTGCTTGTATTCTTGTATTATACCGCTACCATACACGCGACCTTCACCACCGTGCCTATACATGCAACATCCATCAAAGCGGGCAAGGCGACCAGCGCACATCCATAGAAAGAAAAAGAATTGCCGACTCACACAGTACACAGAGGGTACCGTTACCTAGCTCATCCGCGTCCGTTAGACCCATACCCTCCTTGGAATCCACCCTCGGAGTACGTTGTCCAGTGGGGCATATACGCACTGAGCAGCAGGCACAGCCCAAGGTCAAAGGCCTCGGACACGTTGTTGTTCCCTTGCTTGCACTTGCGGAACCAATTTAAAACTAGCGTCCACGGAATCCGTGTTTAGTAGACGCGTACTGTCACAGCAATTCTCACCGTGACTTTCCCGCGCATAGAGTCAACGCGACGCGTTGTTTGTACGTGGCAGAGCAAGAGCATTGATATTCCCGAAAAGGAAATCTTCCTCTTTCTTCCTCTACCCCGAGACCCAGCCCTTGCAAGTTGCCGTCTGCCTCATTTCTACTGTTATCTTGCCTGCTTGCTCTGGTATATCTTGCCGTCGGAAATGCTAGACAAGGTGTGTGTTTCTTGCAAATAGACGAACCTGGTCTCATGACTCTGTAAGCCTTTTGGACGGGGAAGCATCTCTGTTTCTCATCAACCAAGCGTCCAGCAGCAACGTTCCAACTCCCTTGTGGTACCTATGTTGATTCTGTGTCTGTGATTGCCATCGTTGGGCCCCGTCGACATCGACTTGCAGGTGAGCATATCAAAACTCCGATATTGCCACTCAAATGCCCATAACTCTTGGAGATGACCCTCAATCGCCTCAAACTCACTTCCCACCTCTTCCCCTGATTTCGGAGATGCTGTGGATATGCGCTGGAGGCAGGCGTCTCGATCTCGATGTCGGCGTCGATGCCGACTTGCAGGTGAGCATGTCAAAACTCCGACATTGGCACTCAAATGACTATAACTCTTGGACATGATACTCAATCGCCTCAAACTCACTTCCTACCTCTTCCCCTGCTTCCAGCGATGCTGTGGATACGCGCTGGAGGCGGGCGTCTCGATGTCGATGTCGGCGTCGACACCGACTTACAGGTGAGCATGTCAAAACTCCGACATTGGCACTCAAATGATTATAACTCTTGGACGTGATACTCAATCGCCTCAAACTCACTTCCCACCTCTTCCCCTGCTTCCAGCGATGCTGTGGATATGTGCTGGAGGCTGGCGTCTCGATGTCGATGTCGGCGCCAACACCGACTTGCAGGTGTGTATAAAGAAGTTCCGACTTTTTGACTTGACTGACCATACTTCTTTCAGCTCTCGTTCAATCCCTCAAAGTTAACTGCATTGTGCTTCCCTCGTCCTAGCGGATACGCGCCGGATGCGGACGTCTCCGCGGCCTCGACACTGACTTGATGTACCCCGGAGGTCCGACTTCCATTGCAGAGGTCAAGTTTCTGGGGTAATTAAATCTGTGCCTCGCTCGCAGGTGTGCCTAGGTAAATGCCTGTAACTCTTATCTGGAATTGAATCATTACTGGCTATTCATAAATATGTGCTCCATTCCTCGCGGTCTCCACTTTCGCCGAATGATTATTTTATTTTCTCATCGCCTCTGCTGACCCGTCGCAAATGTTTGTGAGTCTATGGATTTATCAAGGGTCATCGTCATCGGAGGTATGATCTACGAGGGGCCCTGCGCCATCCTTCTCCCGGATCCTAGTCTCCAGTGAGGCGAGAAGCACCTCCCTTGAGACGAGCCCAAGCCCATTGCAGAACGCATTGCAGGTGTGGCTCTCGATGGTGTCCTTGATGCCGCTGGGCCCGTGGTCACCGAGCCCGCTCTTGCTAATAATTAAGCATGAGGAAAATGTGCATTGCCGAAAACAACACAGGACACACCCAGCGACTGTATGTGTCATCGGATCGAATAGCACCAGAGAGCCCTGGTGGCGGGATCCTGAGGCAAGGTTTCAGTCTCGAGCATTGGAAGCAAAGAAAATGATACGCACCTTGGAGGTCAGCAAAGGCCAACAGACACGCGGTTTTCTCCAAAACAAAGTGGCTAAAGGCTAGGACTGTGGAGGTCAGCTTGTCCGTCGCGCCACTAGACCCGAGTGTTCCAGTAAATTTGGTGGCCACCGAAGAGCGTAAGGGTTCCACAAGATAAGCGTCCATAAGGGCGTCGTCGGAGTCAGATGGATTGGGAAGACCACCATTTTCGTTTTCGTTGTGATTTTCCGACTCGACAAGGATCAGGAAAGCTTCAGTGATGGAGATCTCTGCATGCAGAGATGAGTATTTGGGTAAAATGATATTCAATGACGCACGGGCAAGCTCATTAAATCCCTTCTTGGAAGCAAGAGCGGTGAATTCGTCGTAGAAATAGCGCATACGGCCAATGCGAATCAAGTCCCGGCTCAAGAGAGACTTGTTTACATCACGGGAGACTGTCCCGCGCCCTTGACCGATGTCAAAAAAATGCTTTGCCACGTAGACTTGAGAAACATCGTCTATGAAAAACTGCCCGGCATTGGATGATTGAAAGTAAGAAATATATGATAATCTCACCTTGAAAACATCCTTGGATCTGCCACGATCGGCGATAGAAAGAATGAGGGTTTTAACCTCAATTTTACCAGTCCGGTCAAGAATGGATTCCTGATCTTCAGGATCCAGGTCTTGAACAAGGGCTTGACGCCCGTCTGTGCCATCTGGCTTGCAGCGAATGGTCTCAAAGGTTATCATACGAGTTTCTGGGGCCTTGTCGAGAATTGAGTAATCATCTTCTCCGGAAAATGTAGACACAAGTGTTTGACCTTCATAAGTTAGACTCAGTTAATGACAATATTCAAGAGACATCTTACCTGTCCGGCTACGCTTTGTTCCTGCAGAAGGGCCAGCCGGAGCCTTGCGCTTTTTACCCGATAAGTTGGAATCGGCATCAAATCCCATGAGGGCATAGACCCGATTGTTGTACTGCAGTGAAAAAATCAGTGAAATGGAAACCACAGCAAGAAAACCACGTACGCGGACTTCGTTGATAGCAAGCTCAAAGGACATAGAGGAACCTTTGGGAAGCTTATTCTTCTTGGCATCATTAACGACAAGTGCACGATCCGGACGCTTTTGGTACATTGTGTACGTCTCCTGGACAGTTAATTCTTCGGTTCTGGCATCCATAGACACGTTCCCAGAGAATCTGAGACTGCAGTCGTCCCTAAGAAAAGGTATAAGGAACACAGATCAGATACAAGTTATCACTCAACGGTTGGAGATCCAAGGCGTGACCATCCATGCGAACCCATTGCAAATTGAAGTGTTCCACAATCTGTGCCAGGGCACCTGAAAAGAATAAGTATGGAGAACTGCGAATAGAAAAGTCTCACTTTGCATAGGTGTAGCTCCTGACATAACAAATGTAGCATTGCCCATTGAAGCGTCCACCGTCTTACCGCGCCGCGGGGTGACAAAAATTGTCCAGTTACCTTTCTGGCTAGCGCTCTTGAGGGTTTCGAGCTCCGGAAGCGGAGTGGCTAGACCAAGCTGGTGGTTGCTCACATTCTGAAGGGGTTTGGGGCCACCAATAGAACGCTGCAGTCGGTCGTAACGCCGCTGTTTACCAGCAGCAGCATCAGCATCCTCCTCACCATGCTCCTCCATGTCTAACACAAGTATTTCAGGCTAGAATGGGACAGGAAAAATGCGAACATACCTTTTCTGCGACATGTTCCACACATCTTGTTCTCGATCATGCTTCCACAGATACCGCAGTCCTGGCAAGACTTCAATGTCTGTTAAAATAATGTAAGCATGGGATATAAGTAGCAGTGAAGAACAAAAATAAAGATGAACCTGTCGGAGTTCTGCTTGGAGAGCCGGTGTAGCGGCGGCCTTGATTTTTTTGCACTTCTGGCAAAGAACACCAGGAGGAGAACGTGGGAAGATTTCCGTGCATCCATCTTCAATATTTCCAATGCCGCCACAAGGAATGGTGTTGAAAGCGGCCGACATTATTGGAGAGCTAAAGATTTTGAAACGAAGCCAGGTATTTATACCTCTAAAATCACGACCAAAAAAAACAGTTCAGCGCAATTTTACTGGCAGAGAAACCAAAGCGGTCTGTCCATGAATTTGGCTCTGTAAATGGTGCCTTACCCATAAGTCCATAAGTCTGGTGAAACATGTTTGCGATAAAATGATTCCGTCCTCTTTTTAACCGTCATAGTGGAATGTTGTGATTCTGCTGAAGGCAACTCAAGCATGGAGAACATACCCTTCAATGCTTCTATTAGAAGTACTTGCACGAAGACAACCCAGTTTATTAACGGTCTGGTTTCCAAAATGTAGACGAAGATGCGGAAGGATCCGGAAATGCTCTCGGTATTGGTGATTGCCGCTGTTTCACTTAAAAGAAGCACCGCCAAAGGAGAAGATAATCTCTGGTTGCCTTGGTAATGCGTGGATTTCTGAATCAGGCATAAAATTCGGCGATCCTCGCGCCAGGCCCTGTGCTGCTCTTCGTGGTGGTTGGCAATGGTGTGCCGAGCGTGGGTGTGCAGGTGATGATTGGCTCGGGGCGTCTTGGGACTCAGACGATCAGCGCGATTGGGGACCTCGAGTTTTGTGTCGGCGTCGAGTGCGGATGGCACGAGCGGCGCGCACAAGGCGCGCAGGCTCAGGGCGACAGTCCAAGTATGGGCACCGAGTCATTTCCAATTTATAGAGACATCATCTAGATATGGCGTGCTTGACAAGTCAACCTGAGTGCCGAAGGAAGCCTCCAAGTAAGCGGTTCAAGGTCCGAAGTAAGCTATTCGACGTTAAGTCTTGACTTGATCGTCCTTGTGGCTATGCTTGATGTTGGCCTTGTTTGCCGGCAACTTGAACCAGTACACACATGTGCCAAGATAATCGTGCTGAAATAAATTAAAATTAACACTATATACCTCCTCCTACTAGAGAGATGACCTTTACATGAGTGTTTACATACTGTAATGAAAATAAATGTCCCCAAAAAGTGTTGACCTTAGGCGGGATCGAACACATGACCACATGGCTTACGCAGAATTCATCCACGGACTATCCGCGCTTCGTAATTCGGGGTTGGGTCGTAAACCTCAACTCGTGCAATTTTTTTATTTCCTTTCAGTCCCTTCTCTTTGGGTCAAGGGGGTACTTTTCTGTGAATGGAGGAACATACACTGGTTTTTGGTTTTTCTCGATTTTCCTTGAACTAACCAGCCACGTCATACCACGTGATGTCCATATATGGTAATGATGGCACACGCTGCCAGCCTCCTCGTCCTTGCCTCGACCACAGTTGAATGCCAAGAGCAACCGGCTGCCCCAAAAACCACAGGGAAGAAATTTGAACTGGAAAGGCAGTTTCAAGAGATATCACCAAAGTATCGGATTGTGGCTCTGACAGTGGGTCTTATGAATTTTGCAATTGGAGCCGCCTTCTCCTTGAAAAATGATGAGAGTGATCTGTGTTTGCACAGCTGCTTGTCCTTCTTGGCCTGGGCTGTCATGCACCTTCTTGTTCAGGTGAGTCTTTACAAGATTAATGATACCCACTGTCCCATGACTCCCGTAGCCACAAAGGGAGCTACACTTTTCCCGGCTGTTGTACATCTTTCTGCCAGATAGTGTCCAATACCTATTAATGATTAGTTGGCACTTGAGGGGCTGTGACCCAGCACATTCCGGACCCGGTGGCCCATACATCATTGTTGCCATCTTGGAAAATTGTGCTTTGATGGCGGCAGAATATTGCCGCACTTTGTAGCCGATGATGTCGGTACCGTTGGAAAATATTTGAAAATGTAAATATGTCTCGAAGGCATTTTACAATGTGTTTCCGACCTAAAAATTTCCCCACCGGAAAGTTTTTTTTTTGACCTGGCCGGCCAACCAACCACCCAGGGTCTGGTCCGGCATTCACGGCCCGGCAGCCCCTTGCTTTGGGTTCACGAGTTTCCATTTTCCGTCACTCTACTGGGTTTCTGAGGTCAGACCCAGAATCCTTCTTTGTTGACTGAATCCAACATTAATGGAATCCGCAGACAGCCACGTGCACCCGGTTTCAAAATTGACTGTCAACTCCAACTGTAACTCTGCGGCGCCGTCTGATTTTGATTTTGAGATATCATACGGTACGTGCAATGCTTCACATTAATTTCTGTGATACCGAACCAGCACAACTCGATCCGTTGAGAAACCCTGAAATTATCCTTCATCGCCGCTGGAATTTCAGACTGTTGAGGTTCCTGTGGATTCCGCAAAGCGCACGCTGAACAACCTCAAGTCATTCCATACGTCTCGGGCGCTTTGAAAGTCTGGAATTGATTCAGTTTCCGGACTGATGGTCTTTTTCTAGCCCCCTTGTACCATTCTATGTGGATTTCTGGCAGGGCGAATGAACTGTGGACGGTCTCCGGTCGAGTCGCTGGTGCTCTAGAAGGCTTTTCCGACACGCACGGATACTGTGAAGTGCGTATATGCCAAGGTGTCTATAGTTTTCAGACAGCTGCAATGACATATCGGCACCCACGCCGTCGCCTTACGGTTCAAACCAGCGTTCTAGCCTCACAAATCCGTGCTCTCCGTGGTGGACATCTTCCCTGGTTGAACAGAGCTATACATTCAGCTCATTCACCCACGTCCTGGACCGTTCATTATCCTTTTGCTCCGACCTCTCAGAGTCCACGCCTTTCTGGATTGGGACTCCGACCTTAAACTACTGACGATTTCTTCCATTGTTTTTGCCAATGTGCCACTCCACTCTCATACTTGATCACTATAAAAGCTGAGAATTTCCGGGGCGTCTCTCCACCACCCCAATGGCCCCGTTCTGTGAGACTCCATATTTTATTTTCCCGACATGACTAACTGAAGTGCAACGCAGTCCGAGTCGCTCTTATCTCCTTGCTCTTCGTCCCGTTCTCCTCCGCTGCTGGTGTGTGTGCTAGAGTTGCGCAAAGTCACAGCTTCATGAATTCAGAAGAATCAAGATACTTCACCATGCCTCACGACGCCTCAGGCAATCAAAGTGGGAGCATCCATCAAAATTTATTAGAAGTTTTGCTCTGTACACTACTACACTGCAGTATAGCTAGGTTTTGCCATTGGCATTGTCCCATCTGACCACTCCTAGGTGCCTGGCCTGTTGCCCTGCCCCCTGCATTGCACCCATCCTGCTCCCACTCCTTGCAGCACTCTGCTTCTCTCAGCCCTTACCTATCTGGCTTCCCCTTGTGCCACCCCCCACTGCGTGCCAGCGAGTCGTCCTCAGCCCTCCAACCAGATGTTATTGCAGCCAGTAACAGCAGGGTTCAGTTTAAACTGCATTGTGTTCAACAAAATCCCTCGGTTTAAACCAGCTCCAATCATGATTGTTTCTCTTATAGAACATGCTTCTAACTGTGTGGCTTAAGCTGCTGAAACATTGACTATAGGGAAAATACTAAATGTGTTCTAAATGAACGACACAACAGACAACACGTCCAGTTAGGTTCGGAACAAGCCCGCGAAGTTCCGGCCCGGGGCACCGGGGGACCTTCTGGGCTTGCTTCAAAGTCCGTCAAACAAGTGGGTTGCTAATTCCTTTCTTCTGCTCTCAAATCTTGCTCCTTTCCCTAGTTCTTTTTGATACTTTGTATATAATATGTCTAGATCTGTCTTGGTCTACTACATTTTTTCCAACCAAAAAATTCCTTCAAAATGATTCTGTTTTGTCGATGTGGCCGATTCTATTTTTTCGAAATTGTGCTCTGAGAAGCTGGGAAATCATAATTTACCTAGACATTTGTAAAGGGTTATAATAATATGCATCTCAGGAGTGTTCACACAGAAATTAGGATCTATCCATTCACTCATAGGTTCATTGGTTTCTTTTTGCGTATTCTCTTTCATCCAAGTTCGTCAATCTCACCCCGCAGCGCAGTGCTCAAATACTCAGGGAATCTCAACATGGCATCGCATCAGGTCAACTCTCAAATCTAAAATCCATCGTTTAATTTCACCAGCATCTTCAAGGGCCAATTAGGGAGAGGAAGGCTCGGTTGCGCATGGTGCGCACCCACAATTCGTATGAATTCCGTCGTGTGGTCTATATGGACCCTGTCCGTTCGACTCGGGCCCCAGCCTTTCCTTCTGACCTGGCATTCAACCCCGCCCACCTCACTCACACACACTGTGCATCGCTCAAACTGAGCTTTAACGATCTACGATTTTTAATTTTAAGGAATCTCGATATGGCCTTAAGTTAATAGGAAAACGAAATAATTATGGTATACCGGTGTAAATTCGTCTAATTTTATACTCGCGCATTTAAGAATGTAACTGGGGTGAGGAAGGTTCGGTTGCGCGCGGTGCGCATCTACATCCCATTATGCGCACGTGTGACACTGCTTGCTGTGGAGGCGCCCGTTCGACTCAGGCCCGAGCCATAGGTGTCTTGAGATTGACTTTTTATTCTCCTTCCAACATTCACTGCCGACGCCAATCTCACTCACACGCGTTGCTCAAATACCCAGAAGTTTCTCCAGAATCTCAACATAACATCGCCTCAACTCTCAAATAACTCACTGGTATGAATCCGTGGTCCAATTCCGCAGTGGCGTATTCAACAGCACAGCTAGAGTGAGTGAGGCTCTGCCGCACGCGGCGCGCATCTACAAATCATAGGTCATTTGAATTAATTGTGGCTTCTGTGGACACCGCCCGTTCGACTCGGGTGCCAGCCATTGTGCACTGGGTGTAGAGAATTTCTATCATCTCTCTGCTAGGGAACGAAGCCCACTAACCTCCTATACGGTAGCTCGATTTCCTTTGTACTCCACAAGCGTCTCCTTCCGCCATGTTGTTCCTCATCACCATGTTTATCACTTGCTTCGTGGTTTTCGCGGTCTCGATCTATACCGTATGGTCTTCTGCGCCGTCTGGGGATCAATTTATAATTTATCAGTGTGTTATTTGCGGTGCATTATCCTTCTTTCTTCGTTTGCGACATAGCAAAAAAGGCAGGGCCGACCAGTTGTTTCCCCCCTTCCTTCCGGTGAGTATGTACTCCGGTCGTTGGAGCCGCATCTGATCCCGACATTTCTGCCCGCGCCCCCCGTGCTCTGAGCGTCCTGGTACTCTCTTCCTTGCATGTTGATGCATCCATTCACGTCTCTTGAGTCTTGAAGTTGACGAATCTCATCACGCACCTCCGCCTCTGTCAGTCTCATCTGTCATAAACTTACGATCCCCATCGGCCGCTGGAATCGATACCCTGACGCCTTGGCACACCTCTTACATAGGTGGCTCATGAAAATACCACCATTCCCCCCAAATCACGACGAGCAATATGTATAACACGGTCAGAGCCTAATATCTGAATCGCTGCTCATTGAAATATCCTTCGACTCTCTTTCGCCCCATCTGACGAAATATCTGTCCGCGTGCTGGGCGGTCATGCACCGTCTGTGCGTAGGACAAATCCATGGCGCTTTGCGCCTCTGCTGCAAATGCGCCATGACTCAAGGTCGTGTCATGTTTATTCGGGTTGATTCTGCGAGTGATTCTCACTCTTTCTTCCTTTCTGACTCTTTCTCTTCGCATTCGCATTCGTCGCTCTTCCCGATCCTTCGTTTCGGAATTCGAGTTCATCACTCGATCTGAATGAGATACCAATACCAGTAGTTGGAGGTCAAGTTGGGGTCGAAGTTGGCCGTCAGGTTGGGCCCTGAGTTTTAATTCTCAAACACCCTAATTTCACGAGAGCCGTTGGGGAGACTACACAACATGGAAGAATCACTTTTTCTCCTTTTTGCCCTCTTTGTGCTTCGGTAATGTCGTTGCGTCGAAAGGCGTGTAATCCGTGTTGGTTTCATCATCACGTATGGCCTGAAGTACCAGAATGTCAGCTGGAAACGAGAGAGGTACCAAGATGTGAAGACGCACTTGCATAAACCACCCAAGAACCTGTGGTCCTAGGAGGCGAATGCTGGTGAACTGTTGAGCCCGTGAGTGAGAGGACTTTGGCCGAACAATCTTTACTACCGACCTTGCTGGAATGGGTCGCGTAACAGTGCGAGGTGGTGTGCGAGTCTGAGGAGCTACTCGTTGAGAAGCATAGGAACTCACCCTAGGAGCACAATGGCATTTAGCATGGATCGAAGGATAAAAATAATTGGCAATCGCTCACCCCTTCGGAAATTGCCTTCGAAATGTCCTTCCCAGTCGCCCCACCTTCAGCTGCATTATTCGTGATCGAGATATTAACGTCCTTCGCAACCAGCAAAGCAACTGGGTACGCCGGCAGCACCGAGCTATCCTGTGCGTCATTGAAAGCCTTCTGCTTGGTCTCCGCATCCGCCCCTTTAGAAGTTCTCCAAGTTTGTAGACGGAATATTGTTTTCTCACCCAGATCTATATGTGTACCAATTTTAGATTTCTTTTTAGGGGGTTCCCCCCCAAAACGGTTAGGTGCCGTCATGTTTTCGGATGTGACTAGTGGCTTCACACCAACTAAGTGGAAGAGGTTGAAATTTATTCAGGATGCCCAGATCCAGAGGTCAGGCTATGAGATTGTTGGAACAGAAATAAGGATAATTCTATTCAGAAACCCGGGCTTCCACTATCCTTGTTTGGAAACCCGGGTTTGAGAAACCCTCCCAAATGCGGCAGCTGCGGCCGAAGAGTGCCGAACTGATCCCTCTTCAGGAAAACTGTCTGCAACATCCTCTAGCTTGAGATTTACCTGACAGCGAATGTAATATGCTCTCTTGGGTATTTCTGCCTTTGATTGGGTGCCCCATTGAGTCAATTGCTGATCCACCATTGGGCAGCTGCATGGAACAAATACTACCGTTTTCGAGGTGCTATTGTATGACCAAGAGCAAGTCTCTGCTCCACATATGGAAAATCGACTCTGAATGACTCTCAACGGGTGGTGTATGCGACTCTATGCAATTCCATGCCCCCCAGAATTGTGTGTTATGGATGCCGGAACCATCAAGAGCTGCCGAAATGTCGGCACAGCTCGGCTGGCCAGCCCCAATGACCGAGAAGGAAGCGGAGTGCGCGGGACCACATGGAGCCAAATGTTCAGGGGCCACCATGGATGGTAAGACACCTTGATCCTCTCTGTGAGCATCAGAGACAACGACAGCAAGAGGTATGGCAATTTGGTCAGTATTCACCAGTGGTGTCTCTCAGGTGACAGGAGGCAACACATTGTTCTGGCCGGGACAGATGAGAGCCAGACCTTCAATATACACTTCATTTCTTAACTTCACAGATACATTCCACTGATGCATGCTTGAAACTCCGCTCGCCGGGTGTAACTGCCGTAAGTGGGTTTCTTGTTAAGAGTTTGCGTGGGTTTCCGCAAAATTTCCTTATTTAGGAGGGTTTCTGTCTGCAGCCCGGGTTTCTCAATAGAATTATCCCAGAAATAATGGGACATAAAAGTAAATTGAATGTCGGCAAGAGGTAAATTTAGGACGTGAGTCAGGTTCAAGTTCGGTTGCGCAGGCTGATCACTATCAATTCCGAGACAATTATAACCAACAGGCGTCAATTACTCCTTAACCAGAACCACCATGTCTGACACTCCCCAGACCATCGAATATCGAGGCAATTGCCACTGCGGTGCCTTCAGGTTCACGTTCAGGACGCCGCCACTCGAACAAGCGTTCATTTGTAACTGCAGCATCTGTTCCAGGGTGCGTTCCTAAAATCCGAGAATTCCTAGACGAGAAAAATATTGGGCTTTATAGAATGGCTACATGTGGGCCTTTCCGGCAAGCGAACAAGATTTGGCTGTTGTGAAGGGCGACGAAAACAGCACTCTAAGGAGCTACCACTTTGGCAAGGGCATGCTGACACACAAGGTATGTCCGTCAACGATAAGGAAAGCCTTCGCAGAATGTAATTGAGCTAATCGCAGTTCTGCCCTACTTGCGGAACCTCAGTCATGAGGCGTGGTGCTGACGGGAAATGTGCCATCAACGTTCGTGAACCGCAGATCAGACAGTTTGCCTCGTACTCATCTCTTATACATAGATTCGCACGCTTGCGGATGTGGATCTTTATTCTTTGCCGGTACTCACGAGCGACGGCGCCGCGATTGAACCGCAGTACAAGGCCCCGGCCCCCGTCCAGGTGGAGGCCGTGCCCGAAGGCTCGACGGTATATAACGGGAACTGCCACTGCGGGGCGGTAGGCTTTGCGCTGGTAGCCCCCGAAATAATCACCACCGCATCGGACTGCAACTGCAGTATCTGCACTCGTGTTAGTCCGCTCACACACCATCCATTTTCTCAGCTGTTGACGAAATGAAACAGGCCGGGGCGCTTTGGACCTACCCGCAAGTGACGGCGATGACCTTTCGGGGCCTCGATTCGTTGGTGGAGTATACCTTCGCGAGCAAGTCGATATACCACGGATTCTGCAAAAACTGCGGGGTTGCCATCCGCGCCCGCTTTGACCAGGGGGAAGCCTGCACGGACATGGCGGTGAATGTCCGCAACATGAATGGGTTGGATCTGTCTGCGTTGCAGATCAAAAAGTGGGACGGGAAGTCAATGCTGCCTCTGTATGAAGTGTAGGATGACGGAGGCTTTCGAGTTGGGTGAAACTCACTTCAGAAGTATGACCCACAAATTGAGCTGATGTTTAAATTGTCTGGACGTTCAAGAAGTAATTCTGAGACCGTTAACAGCCGTTAACATCCGACAAGTATGTGGTTGATCATCAACAAAACCGAACGTGTCTGGATCATCTGGCACCAGACCAACCAAACGCGCCATGCCGCCAGAATCACATGTGGCTGAAGCTGCATGAAAAAATGGAAACCCGCTGGGGTGGATCCCACTGTCTTTTCTTTTCTTTCCACCTTTTGGTGATCGAAGGAGAATGTGACTCAGCGACTTGAATTGTCCCGCGATTTTGGGTGGAACAAGATTAATTTGGCATTAGTTTTGGATTTAATAGATAAAGACAGTAAGATTTGGCACTGGGCAGACTTGTAAGTGCGCGCCAATCCCAACTAAAAGGAATGAAATTGAGGGAGTGTAAACGACCCCTGACCCGAGTCCACAGGTACAGGAATCAAGCTTTATTACAGCTCCAAGCCCTCGCGGTGTCATCGAAACTAACGAGCCGCAGGTCGGGGTAAGATTTGTCGACCTTGAGCTTGGACCCTGTGCAGTTGGCATTCCTATTCCGACATGCTGTCAGTTTTAGATGTGCCAAGGACGCAAAATAACGCACTGATAGAGGAAACAATTATACCCTACAGTCACATTCACAGCGGAGATCCCTGGGCCGCCAGTGCCAGGCAAGAACACCTGCTCATCGATAGTCTTGCACTGGATTGCGGCCGTGGCGAGCGGCACGCTCGCAGCAGTCGGATAGGACACGCTATCACAAGCGACCGTAAAGTTGTACCATTCACAGTAGGTCATCAACTTGACCGGCGGAGCCGGAAAGTGCATGACGGTTTTTGCCGCCGCGCCGCCGTTGGTCGTGATCGTCGTGGTGCCTTGCGCGGGGAGGTAGTTAATGACGCGGTACGCCACGGTCGGCGCGGTCCCGATGAACTTCAGCTCGATGTTCGAAAAAGTCATGGAGGTGTCGGCGGGGTAGTCGAGGTGGTTCATTCGGACACCATACTGCTCGAACGCGCTTGCCCACCCGATGTACATCGGCGAGGCGTAGGTCATGGACAGCGTCGTGTTTGCGATGCCCGTGAACGAAGACGTGAGCGTCCACGAGGTGGCGCTTTTCTTAGTCTGCGTCATCACACCATTGAGGACCTGGCCAGGCTTGACGGGCACGGATTGGGTAACAAAGACACCAGTTGGACCGACTAACCACGACGCAACGGTCCAGCTGAACGTGAATTGAAGCACCGGCTGGAAGATCACCCCATCCGCTCCGATGCCGTTGAAATAATACAATATTTGGAAGCCCCAATTGGTTTGTGGTGCAGACGGGACGGTCCAGGTGGCCTTGGACGATGAAATAGGCTGCGACGGAGTGCCATCCCAGACGGCTGTGGTTACCCAGCCTTCGGTATATTTCGTAGTGCGCGCAGAGATGTTGTGTGATGGATCTTTGAGGGAGGGGGCGCCAGTGGGCATGGTGTGAAGAACCCTGCCACCGGCATCCAGGAGATGAAACTCGTCGCCGACCGTAATTACTTGGCCACCGTGAGGGATTTCGTGAACTGACGACTTGGGCCGCCATCCCGCACCGGGAACGGGAATCATCTCTTCAGATGGGCCTTCGACAGGCGAGGCTGTCGGAAAGGAGCGAACGACGGCGGCGAAAAGTAATAGCGAGTGGAAATATAGCATTGTACTAGAGACGCGTCAGTACGACTTAAGAGAAAAGAGTAGACTTGCATACACGGAAAATAGAAAGAGAACTACAGAACAAGAAATAGACCCAGCCTTATATTCTGCGCAGATCCTGTCATCGCATAGATGCTTACCACGGGCGGATGAGTCTCTGAACCGTAATTGGATGGTTGTCCTATCGCATAGATGCCTGCCACCGTGATGAACGTGTTGTCGGAGAATTTTTGAGTGTTATAATCGCCGTTCCGCCACGGCATAACAGGCAGTCGACCTAGACATTCAAGCCGCCTTTCCGCCGGGCGTCAGCCATGTTCAAAGGGTTTCGGTCACTCATACGGTGACCATACGGGGACATACATAGTTATGAGCCAAAAGAATTCGGACGAGGAGGTGGAGTCTGCGTCCAAGATGCATATCATGTCCGCGGATGAGGGATACCCGGTTGACTTGGCAGATTTGCCCTGCCAGCGGAGTTTGAATTTGGCTGCGTTAACTTGGCTTGGATTAAGTTGTGCTTGTTTCGATCCACAGCGACCTTTACCACTGTGAAATGACATCCAAGAACTCGAACCCAAGCCTCCCGAATGCCGTAGGATTGCTTTGGGACCTCGAGACCTGCTCGGCATCGTTTGATGCCATCAGTTCGCCGCTGTCCTTGATCTTAACATCGTCGTCGCTGTTGAGGTCAGGGTGAATAAACACTTACAGATTTTCCTCAGAGTTTAGGATGACTGTACATAGCATTAATTGTATCTCTGTATCTGCGCCAGTTGAATCTTTGTGACAGCAAGCCCGCTAGGGCGTGCAATTGCATCAACCTGAACCTGCACCGTGAAACTGGAACCCGGAATACAAGTCGAATTGGTGAGCCTGAAGGCTTTCACCTTCATGTAACAAAGCAAATTACAATTAACTTGGGCAATGGACGGCAACTTTCACCATACAAAATTCAAGGCAATGTGTCAGCAAGTATCTAGAGTATTTTTGACGCAAAAGTCAGAAGCTCACCACCCACAGTTAACTTCCTCCAAGTTTGGCTTGTGCAAGTTGACTTGGGCTTGATAAGAACCTAACTTGAAATCGAGCTCATGCTAGAAATCCAACGCCACACAAGTTGATTTGCTACAAGTTAGTGGCGCTAAACAAGGGCAACTACAAGCTAACTTGATCGAATTGGAATAGACCACGAGATAAATATTGATCCGTCTCAACAAGAAAGATAAGTTAAGCTTGTTTGAAAGAAGCGTAGGAATGCCGGCAGCGGAACGGGCGGTGGTTCACAAAAGGAGCAAGAGAGTGTTGCCCTGCATTATTGTTGTCTGCTCTAAGGTGTATCCGAATCAAAAGAGCTGCCTCAATTTATGTAGCATTCTGTGCGCGATACAGGCGGCGAGTGGCAAGACTGAAGGACATTTAAAGTGTTGATCGCCGTGAAGGGATGTTGATCCCTTCAAGACACCCACCTGCAACCTCATACAGATGAGCCCAGTGAGGACCGCAGCTGGAGATTTATGTTCAAGGTTCGATGTCTTAATCTCTGGATAGAGTAAGTTTCTTTTTTGACTTGTCTTGAGTTGTGTCATGGGGAAAAAGGTAACTTGCGGTGAACTTGCGAGTGACATCGCAAGTTAACTTGCTCCTGAGTTCAACTCCGATGATCACTTCCGATGCTAGTCACACCGAGAAAGTGAATATTCATTACAGGTAAAAACTTAACCTGAAAGAGGTATTAGTCTCTCGCAGACAGACACTTCACTATGAACTGATCTTGTATCTTGATATATTGAATTTACACAAGCGGTCCCTGGGCCGCAGGACCCTCTTCTGCTAGCAGTCAACATTCTGGCAAGACAATTTGAACATTGCCTTAAGCTTGGAACAACAGTCTTTAACTGAGTTAAATTGAGTTGAGCTGTGTTGAGCTGTGTTGAGTAAGCATCAAGGGGACCATCGAACGGAATCCACGCGAGTTGTAAGTTTATCTGTGATGGACGGTGATTGTGCAGACCAGCGGCAGGTATTCCGAATGTGAATTGAGGTGTCGGCATTAGGAGCCGGAATGATAAATTAAAAGCGGTGTAGTGGTAGGATCTGGTTGAAACTTGAATGCCCAAGCGAGCCTCTGTGTGTGCATGATTGGTATTGTCCTCTAGCTGAGTCGTACCAGCTCTTGTCTTAGACTACCGCTATCCAATCCTTTGCACTGCGATAACACAGGATCCCCAGTCTCAGAGGCCATACCCAACTATTCTGACCAACTACAGCAGAGCTTAAAAAGGCTTCAGACGGACAGAATGGATAATTTTATGAAGAGGGTGAAACCAACAAACAGATATCTGTTGTATACCCCGAAACCAATTTGTTCTTTTGCAATTTTGAATTCCAGTTGGTTGCATTTCCGTGAAGGGTAGTCGGCACTTATGCATGTCTTGTTATCAAGTATCAAGGTATCCGGAAATGCTATTCATAATGGAAAATAATGAAGGCAAACAAAGTTGAATACTGGCATAGAAACACCTTTTGAGTCAAATGGACCACCTGAGGTCCTTCCCATGTGTGCCTTCAACACAAAATTCTCATTTTCAACACCAGAGGAGATAAGATTCTACTACCATACCATTGGAAATCACGTTGGCGATGGCAGCCTCTAACACAGAAAACCGCCTCTATGATTACCTACAGCGACCTGCCTACCTTTAAGTGTGTGTTCTAGCTTCATATTGGAGGTCTGCGAGGCCAGCCAATTGAGAAAACATGTATGCTACCTCAGCCAAGCCAAGCAACTCCAAGTTGAGGTGAGTCGACTCCTGTTGACTCTGGAGTCGGGCAGAGCCACGCCGGTGACTCAATTCAACTCAACTCAGGTCGACTTGGTGAATTCGGCTTAGGGGGGTTGAGTCGGAAGTCATGGTAACACTATCTATCTCATCAAAGAATAGGGAACCCTATTCCGCAGCTTACAGAAATGGAATAGGGTGCCCTATTCTGGAATGAGATACATAGTGTGGCCTATACATTTTCTGGCGGGTTTGGGAAAGGTTTTGTTGCCATGCACATTTTTCAGGTAGTGAATTGCTGAGCCGGGCTTCAAGCCCTAGGCCCACCAGGCCCGGCCCTCCACTCACCAGGCCCGGCCCGCCCCAATACAGGGCTTGAGCGGGTCCGATGACGCTGAAGCCCAGGCCGTGGGTTCAAGCCCGAGCTTCAGTACCACCTATGATACAGGTTAACCTGAGTTCGGATTTTGATCAGAGGAGTTCTGCAAAAGGTCAGTGTTTTACTTACAGATGCTCGAGGGACCTCACACCTGCTAATCATGTTCAAAACTGACCTGAAACAGCAGCTACAAACATCCGAAAACGGAATTTGCTGGTTCTAAAGTTGGAAAGTGCAATCAATAGGGACTTCACGGTAGGCAATATTTTCCCGTTTGTGAGTATAAATATTCGAGTGATGGGACTATTATTTTCACAAAATAAAGATATTCCACAAACAAGATTTAATCTCGTTTGTGGAATAAAACAATTGTTTGGGAATTTATTCGTGTGAAACATGCCTTTAGGGCTGTGCCCCATCCTGTTGACAGCCACGGCTATTGTTTCAACAGGACACAAGTAGACGGGAATGGTATGGCCGTCATTTCGACAATTCAAACTACTGAGTGAATATCACTAAGGTGTGGCTTGAACTTACCTGTGCATGAAACATGCCTTGCAAAATACATTGTATATGACTGTGTATGGCGTGTTTTCTGGACCCATCGACCCGTTGACGGCCGTTTTCGATGGGCACAGCTGTCAAAAACACAGTCAAAGAGCCCGACAGAACGGGTAGGCTACCTGTCCTGTAGAGCCGGCGTGACGGGAACAGTGCACGACCCTACATGCCTGCTTGCCGGAAATAATAAAAATATATTCAGAATGACACAAACGGGGTGATCACACATTTATTCTACAAACGAAGACTTTTATTTGTCCCATCACTCAAATATTTATATTCACAAACAGGAAAATATTGCCTACTGTGAAGTCCCCTAATAAGCATTCTCATATATATTAATACATCTTCTGACCACTTGCACACCTTTTTTTGTGTCCCCAACATCTGTTTCTCCCACGGAAACTCAGGCCCGGACTCGAGCCCGGGCCTTGGGCTTAAAGCCGTGCTGTAGGGCTTGGGATTGGGCCTGGGAAATCTCAAGCCCAGGCCGCCTCAAGCCGGGCCTAAGCCTGGCCCGGCCCTGAGATTCACTATTTCCAGGGACCTGGATGATTTCTTTTGAAGTCAGGGAGGGAGCAGTGGATAGGACATGGTCCTAGTGAGAGTGAAACATGTATTGGGCTGGAATGGGAAAAGAGTTGAGGTGGAGCGGATACTTTGCTGCAACTCGGCTGTTTCGCAGAAAAATCTTAATAAGAGTGCTGCACGGCGTGCCGCATACACTAGACAGCATATTCGTCGAGGCACAAAGACTGACCTCAGTCCTCAGTCTTATGTTACCTGATTACTATAATTCAGTGTTGGCCCTAAGGGCTAAGGCCTTAACAGCTCTAAGGCTTAGAGAGGCCTTAGGCTAAGCCTCAGCAGTTTTTGAGATTTTTTGAGTGCCCTTAGAGGCCTTAGGTTTTCTGCAGGCAGCAATTCCGTAGGCTGATGTGGAGCACAAAGCACAATACATGTGAGGGGGGAGAAGAAGGCTCCCAAATGCACCAATAGCTATTTACATAACTTGTGGTTCATCTCAAGTTCATCTAGTATTTAATCAAAATTAGCGAACCAGTAAAGTGGCAGAACTGCGTGGGAAAATTGTTCTAAAGCCTTAGAATGAGGGCCTTATCCTAAGCCTTAGACCTTACTAACCCTTAGAACTTTTCAAACTTGCTGTCAAGGCCTTATGGCACATCACTGCTATAATTAGTGTAGTTATTGCGATCAGGTCGGGGACGTTCTAAAAGATGGTTGGAACTGGGCTATTGTTCGATGGGAGTGACTTGTGGCCCGACCCGGTCTCCACGCGAATTTGTAATGCGGCCAGAACTCCCCGCGTAATTTAAAACTCTACACCGGGTAGCATTCCTGCCGTATAAAAGACGGCAATGCTAAGTCCCCTGATCTGTACTCCTCTTTCCTTTCCCCAAGTCCACCCTTTTGCGCCCCGTCCACTCGAGACTATAATGCTCACCAAGACTGCTATGATTGCTGCCCTCGCCACCCTGACTCTTGGTGGTGTCATCAAGCGTGACGACAACTATCAGGAAGTCGTCGTGCGTGTCCAATTTGCTGCACGGCCTTTCTATTGCTCACCAGCCGTTGTCTATGCACTGCAGATCCCCCAGGGCGAGACTTTCGACCAGTTCACCTTATCCTGGAAGGCCGAGTGCGACAAGCTCTTCTTTGCCTCTGAAGGTGGTGTGTACACCAACGCTACTTTCGTCGAGCCTGCCTCCACCCCTGCCGACGCTCTTGTTTACTGCGGCTGGTACACGGAGCGTCCGACGGTCGTGTACGACAACACCGTCGAGTGCGCCAGTGCTCTTGGTATTCAGTTTGCGTGAGCACGAGCTCGTTGTGGTACGGGTCTTTTCTATTTACCTCCCCTCCCTCCTACGTTAAGGATCTGACGGCACTCAATATCTAGTTTGCATGGAGACTGATGGGTGATTGACAATACCATACGGACTCGCAAATATATACTACAGCGCGCACATATTTGTGGACATTTCTCGCACGTGTTGGCATTAAGTACCTTCGTTTCAGTGTTCACAACTCAATGTTATCATGATGCTTCTTCATTTCCTGAGGAAGAAGATGTCCTTTGTTAGTCACACCAACATCTTTCGTCTGCTACTCGTCCCATGCAGCGTTCTTCCTGCCTTTGCAAGGGGAGCAGACGCAGACAGCCGAGCCTCGGCTGCAATAATCGTGGAGCATCCATCGCGTGGCTTGATGATCCCATCACTCTCAGGCAGACAGCCAATATTAATTCCCTGCTTCTCCTCCGCGGCCGACCATTCATTGATGTATCCCGGGTAGGCGTTTTCTACCTGAAAGTTTTCGGGGCTCGGCTGTTCTTATGGGGCCCAGGGGGATCAACCAACGACGCCACACTCACACTCAGACTCGTCGGCTAGCGTGGACGAGTTGCGCCAGTGTGGCGTGAGTGTCGTGTGAGTGTGGCGCACATACACGCAGCTTCCGCCACTCTCAAACATTTCTTTTGCAGTGAGGTCGCTCGCTTGTTTTCCGCTCTCCACACGAAGTGACAAGTCCAAACACTCCATCTATTTATTTTATTCAAATAAGTACATCCAGGGGTAGAAGGTCGATCACTAATCAACGTGCTCCATGCATAGGTGCATAGAAGTACGTATGCGGAACCGAAGTGTACAATACCGAGAAATCAGACGCACGATGGGTAAATGGAATACAAAACTCGCCTGCTTATTCCTCGCTTTTTTGGTCTTGTTTCAAACCACAGACTGTCTGGGAGATCTCAGACATGGACCCGAGGTTTTCGTCGGTCGAGCCACGGTAAGTCATCACTGAAACGGATCGGGAGTGCGAAATCAACCACCAAATGGGAACCCTGCGATTGCGGCTGCAGCAGGAGAAAGCACGCGTCCCGAGGACGACTTCTGGAACCGTGGGATGCCCCCGGTGCTGTCGTCGTATTGGATTTTCGCCGAGTGGAATTGCTTTCACTGGCAAAGAAATAGTCAGTCGAGCAAGGGATGGCAGTACATTCACCCACCGAGGCTCGGAATGACAGAAGGTCGCCAGCTGCGACGCTGGCAAGAAGCTGGGGGGCAGTCGTCCATAGCGGCTGGTGGGTGTGGAAGGGAAGAAGCAAAAATTTGGGATTAGATCGGTGTTTGGTGATCCTCTGCCCACTGCAACAGAGTATCTCACGTGTAAGCGAGACTGGCGCTTCTCGTTCAACTTGCGCCACACTCACACAACACTCACGCCACACTGGCGCAACTCATCCAAAATAGCCGACGAGTCTGAGTGTGGGTGTGGCATCGTTGACACATCCCCCGGGGCCCAGCCACGACAGCTCAAAGGAGTGGACGGACCCCGCATATCTATCACGGAGATTGCGCTGATTGCACCCAAGGTTGAAAAGTATACCACGGTGTCTCAGCTCAATCTGCCGCTTATCGCGAGCTACATACCTAATTTCTCGCTCCTTTCTCGGGAAACACTCCTTTCTAGATCTATTGCAGGGTTTCTCCTTTCCAGACGACTAGCGACTCCTGTCGTGCTCATCGTTCACCCGAGACTCAGCCATGGCAAGGACCCAACCCAACCAAGGGAACAAGGCTCGGTTACGCGTCGTGGAGCGCGTACATACGTCCACACCAACTTAGGTCCAAATGGTAGATGCCGATTATCCCGTGGGCGCCGCCCGTTCGACTCGGGCGACCCGAGCCCGAGCCGTAAGTTTCAAGCGACGGCCTGTGAAGTTTTTTTTTTTTGTTGGCTTCTCGTTTCTTTTCGCTTCGCTTCGTTTCGTTTTTTACATTGAATACTCCGCTGCCCAGGTTTGGCAATCGGCGACTTGCCAAAGACCTGTCTGTATTGTGTTTTCCGTTCCATCTCAATTATGCATGCACTCATGTATATATTCAAGAACCCAACTAGGCTGCGGAAGGCTCGACCGCGCGCGGTGCGCATCTACATTACATCTCATTAGGCACACCGCTTTTACTGCTGTGGAGGCGCCCGTATGTTGCGAGAATACAGAATTTTGATCGCAGGGACGCGGCCAACATCATTCGCTTATATATTCCTGCCCCGAGTTGCGCCTTGACACTCCACAAAAACCGTTTCTCTGTGATGTAAATCTGTTATCTAATTTCGCACCAATATACGCAGGGACACACCACAGAGAGGAAGGCTCGGTTGCGCGCGGTGCGCATCCGCGATTCGTGGGCACATAACGGAGTCAGTATATTTCAATGTGGACCCCGCCCGTTCGACTCGGGCCCGAGCCACAAGTTGGTTGCGATGATCTTTTTTCTCAATGTCTTTCTGCTCTGGCATTCAATACCGCCCACCTCACTGCTTCCGAATCGAGCCCCGACAATCCACGATTTTCGTTTGATTCAATTCCAAAGATCAACATGGAACATGGATGGCATCGGGTCAACTCCCACACCAATTAATCCAGTGGTGTAAATCCAACCTCCAATTTCGCACTCACGTATTCAAGAGCTCAAGCAAGTGAGAAAGGCTCGGCCGCGCGCGGTGCGCATCCACAAATCATAGGCGGTAGAGAATCGAGATCAATTGTTGCTTCTGTGGACACCCCTGCCCGTTCGACTCGGGCCCGAGCCATGGTGCAGCGAGTCAGAATTTTGTTTATTGGGATATTCTCTTTCATCCAAGCTCGCAAACGTTCCTGTAACAATTAGGGTGAGGGAGGCTCGGTTGCGCGTGGTGCGCACCCACCCACATCTCGTTTCCAATCCACGGCCTCGTTATCTGGGCCTCGCCCGTTCGACCCGGGCCCGAGCCATCCATACGGAGTATTGATTTTTTTTTGCTTATTCTTTGTCTGGCCTTCAACCCCGCCCGCCTCACTCGCTTAATACGAATCGAGCCTTCGACAATTTTCGTTCCTAAAGAACCCCGCTCCGGCATCGCATCAACTCAACCACTACATATTGCCCAATTTCGCAGTGGTGTATTCAAGGGCACAATTCGGGTGAGGAAAGTTCGGTTGCGCGTCCACATCTCGTCACAAGTAAGCCCCGAGTTACCTAGGGCCCGCCCGTTCAACTCGGGCGAGTCGGGCCCGAGTCATTCGTCTTTATCTCAGTTTTTTTTTTCTCGGACCTTTCTGCTCTCATTCGAGCCCACTGACATTGTTCTATAAACCAGGAAATTGATCGTGTTATCGTGTCAACTCGGCCTGATCCCGTCGCATCCCGGTCTTAACGTCCATGCCCTCCGGCGTCGCTCGTGCTCATCGACCCACGAATTTGCTCCATCTTCTTCTCCACCGTCTGGAAATACATTTAACAGCACACTGTCTCTTGCAGTGCACACATCAGAAATTCGTTTGACCGGAAGAAGCTCTTGGGCAATTTTTCCGCTCAACGGCCTCTTCTAATAACCTCCTGGTCATCCTGCGACCTCAAGCCTAGACCATGAGCTGTGACTTCCGGTGCAAAAACAGGGTCCTTTCATTTGCTCCCCAGCCAAGGCTGTTCCTTCTAGAGAGGCTTGCACACAAATCGGGCCCACAGCTGTACAAAAGCTGTGTCATCCCATCGTATAAAATCGCTTTAAAAGGACCATCGCCCTCGGAGAAAAACACACCCTCTCGAGTCTTCATTTCATTTCCCGTACCGACCCTCAACATCCTCCCGATACGATGAACGGGCAGGACCGGTTTCGGCGCCTGTCTCGATTTCTGCCACGGAAGCGATGGAAGGAATCCACGGCTGTCCTTCTTACATGGGATGCTGTTCGCACCTCATTGGAGGTTGTGCTATCCTCGGCCGACATCTGCCCGCCCCTGAAATCCGCAGTAGGGGGCGTCATTGCTCTGTGCAATATCGCGGAGGCATGTTACTCTTACTTCTCGTGCGGTCTTCTAAAGCTGATATTGAATTTCTCCGCAGCGGGCGGCTGCGTGCGATGAGAATGCGGAAATTCTGATCTGGCGAGCCGTCGCCATCCTGGACACGATGTATCAATCCATCGACACGAACGCGCCGATTCCCTCGCATCTCCTAAACGGGATGGTGCAATTTGAACAGTGCGCTAACATTCTAAATCTGTACTGTGTTTAATGTGTTTTCCGCGTTAAATCAGGCTCATACTCGAGATACGGTTGGCGATGAAGGTCATGTTGAAAAGAAAACGTGTTCTTAGTGTTCTGCATTTACGCAGAAGCGAGTCGCAATTGGCCAAATTTACTGCCCGGCTTGACTCGGTAGCCGAGGTGTTCACGGTATGTGTTTAGTTAGACAGGTCTCACCAGTACTGATATTCGAGTTACAGATCGGGAGTATGACCGTTCAGACCATGTCACTCTGCCGTATCGAGGATAAGGTAGAGAGTGTCTCTCAGGTTACCTCGGCACTTGAACGCTCCAATGTCCGCTGTGTCCATCCATTATTGTCCTTCAACCTCTGCTTACAGATGGCTGCTGCAGACAATTTCACTTGCCGCATCGAGGATAAAGTGGATGGTGTCTCTGATGTTTCATCCGAGATTCAGTATTCTAATGTCCGTTGACCGCATTCATTCAGAGTTAGCTTCACTCACAGTAAGCTATTCATAGGTCCTTCTCCGCCAAGTCAAGTTCTTACAAGTTACGGTGGTTTTTTTGGCCTGACCCCAATATTCCTTGGACCCATTTCTCGGGAAGCGAAACCTAACTTATTCCCTATTTATTGAAAATTCGAGGCCCACCATCTCTGGAAGCCTTTACCAAAATCCCATATTAAAACATCGTCACCGGGCTCCGTGGTTTCGCCTCAAGACGGGAATGAAGAGATATGGAGTATTTCCCCGGCTGGGCATGGCCGGGTGGGGGCGGACTGTATAGCCTTTTCTTTCTCCTATTATTGGAACAATGATGGTGTATTTCTAGTAGAAATTGTTTTCGGTTCGCTCTCGATGTACAATAAAGCTTGATTTATGTACCAAATAATCCTCTTCGAGCTCGAGCCAGTGGAAGATGTTATCGCCCCAGAATGTGGCGCAACGTCGAGGTCAGCAACAGCATGGTTTAAGTTTAAACCACATCGTCTCCAACGATAGGCATGGTTTAAACCATTCTGGTTAAAACCACCCCTTTGGAAGCCATATAGAAAGCAGGTTAAGCCATGGTGGTTTAAACCGTGGTGGTTTAAACCATTTGTAGGTCCAACTGTGGTGGTTTAAACCAGTTTAAACTGTGATGGTTTAAACCAATTGTAAGTCCAACTGTGGTGGTTTAAACCAATTGTGGGTCTAACTGTGGTGGTTTAAACTGTGATAGTTTAAACCATATGTAGGTCCAAATTTGATGGTTTAAACTGGTTTAAACCATTTGTAGGTCCAACTGTGGTGGTTTAAACCGGGTTAAACTGTGGTAGTTATACCATTTATAGGTCCAACTGTGGTGGATTAAACCGGGTTAAACCATGGTAGTTTATACCACTTGTAGGTCCAACAGTGGTGGTCAAAGTTGTTTGGACTCTGTTTTCTTTAAATCACAGAACACCACAAACAGAATCCCATTCTTTGTTGCCACTATCTGCACCAAAAGTAGAGAGATCGGGAGAACTCACTGGCATCGATTCCAAGGGTGGCTTGTGATGTGGAGGCTCCATATTCCAGAAGAACGACAACCCGGTTGGAGCGATATCAAGATGATCTGTCATTTGACTGAGTGATTTCAAGGTCTATCTTTTCGGAGATAGTATCTGGTTTGGGTTAAACCCAGGCCAGCTATTTTCAAGATGTGCAGGCCATCCTTCACACTGCCGTGAGCCATGCATGTCCTACAGTTGTCCTTCATGTGAATTGTGCCAACTGCATTTCACTTTGCAATAACAAAACAACTCGCTGCCACGGTTGTGCCTGGCCTTAGGCCTACAGGTGCCTTCAACTGTTCAACAAGAACATCCTCCAGTTCTTGGGACCTCTTGTTGCTGTCTCAGATAGCGAGGAAACCTCCGGCCATTGACCTATCCAGAAAATTCATTGACTCAGCTGGCACAATCACAGACAACATGCCTGCCCACCAAAATTCCAAGTCCATCATTCATTGCTGTTACTCCTCTACACTCTTTGTATGCACTTTCATCCCCTCTGGCATGCCCTGACACAACATGCATCCCATTATTAATAAGTACCTTGTCTTCAAGTGTGGATGTACAAGTATTATTATGAATATATACAGTCAATTCAACTCTACAGTAGGATTCAGATAGTATATTTACCATTCTGAGCATCTTGTTCGTCAATGTGCATTGGCATTGAAAAAGATAATGACTGCCTCTCCCTTCACATCTATATTCCCTCCCATATTGTGCCTCTGTGTATCTGCAGCCCTTCCAAGCTTTTTGGTTGGGCTTTGAATAGATGCTTGGCTGTTGAGGAGGGATTTGGCCTGTCATCAAACTCTGTGGCATGACATGACTCAACACACCTGCAGCATGTCGTTTAGCTCAACAGACTATGAGAAACTTGAAATAAATTAACATGTTACGAGCAGGGGCTTCAGCATCAGTGATGCGTCCAAGATGGATGTGATGCTCGAGGTGTTGGTGGGAGCTGGATATGGGGGCACTGATGTGATGCTAACACAAAAAGAGTATAGCTGAATATTTCCAAGCTAGGAAATTGAACATAGGAAGACCTCGCTCAGTGGACATCTGAAATTTGGATTCAAATTTTGAGGGCCACCTGAAGCATTGAGGACATGGTGGCGGTGTGTGCCATGCCCTGTGATGGTCTGGGGTTGGGTGTTGGCAGCATGGATAAATTACTAGAGAAGTAGATTCAGCGCTGTGAGATGTATTGAATATGTGAAACAAGATGTGCCTTTGCTTCACTCCAGCCGGCATTAAGGTAGTGTTACAGTTAAATTCACTGGTAATGTCACACTGTAACATGAGGTCACATTTCAGCTTGAATATATTGAACCGAGTTCCAATTTGAGTCTGTCTCAGGCCCTTACTGCGCTTCAGTGTTCCATGAATGATCAGGATAGCTAACATAATTTTGAGAGGTGGGAAGTATTGTTATCATTCATTGCTATCAACATACATCCGTGCTAGATGTTCAGACTCTATTACCCTCCTCTATCTTAGGGAACCCTCCTGCTCTAGGCACACATCAGCTGCTGTTCACTGCTTCATAGCAAAAATGAGGAACATGCCCTTGCTTGGAAAAAATTGCAAAAGTAGGTGGCACTTGGCCCAGAGCTAGAGTTAGTCTTGCCTACCACATCGAATTTGAGTGCCCAGATCAGAAATTGATTGGGATGTTAGCATAGCTGACGAAAACTGACTGCAATAAACTATTACAATTGCTGTATTCCATTTCTTCTTGTGAGAAGTACAATCAAGCACCACCCAAGCTATGGATCTGACATTTTAGTTCCACTACGGAACAATAGACGGCCTAAAAATGGTTTGAACTGACCTTGGTTCCACTACGGAAAAATGGGCAGGCTAAAAATGGTTTGAACTGACCTTGGTTCTACTACGGAACAACGGACAGCCTAAAAATGGTTTAAACTGACCTTGGTTCTACTGCAGAACAACAGACAGCCTACAAATGATTTAAACCAGTTCAAACCACCCTTGGTTTAAACCGGTTTAAACCACCACAATTGGACCTACAAATGGTTTAAATCATCACGGTTTAAAGCACCAAAATTGAACCTACAACTGGTTTAAACCATCACGGTTTAAACCGGTTTAAACCACCACAATTGGACCTACAAATGGTTTAAACCATCATGGTTTAAACCAGTTTAAACCACTACAGTTGGACCTACAAATGGTTTAAACCATCGCGGTTTAAACCGGTTTAAACCACCAAGGCTTACCCTGTTTTCTATATGGCTTCCAAAGGGGTGGTTTGAACCAGAATGGTTTAAACCAGGCTATCGTTGGAGATGATGTGGTTTAAACTCAAACCACCCCACGGTACGATAATATGAGGATCAAAAGGTCGGTAAATGAATCGTGCCAACTTAGCTACATACCTCAATCATGGGACGTCACATCGTGTTGAGGACTAGAACGCGATGTGTCAATGGTGATGGGTATACACACCTGAGGACCAAAGCAACCAAATTGGTTTTATCTAGCTATAGAACGATTCAGACATGTTAAAGCTGGTTAAAGGCAGGTGGGGAGCTAAAGTTCTACGCGGTCACTGTCATTGACGAGCGTGATCGACCACCGGAATGGTGCACCTTCTGCCTTTAGCTTGTCTTTTGTTTAACGTGCTGAGAAAGGTCGCCTGCGTGAGAGGTGGGTCATCTTTCTGAGACTCAAGGTAGGATGAAAGGAGATGATCTGATGATAGTTATTCCTAGGGCATACAACCATCCCGTAAAATTACGGAACGACGGGCCATAAAAACGGTTACACCCCCATACCTTCGGTGAGATTGGTTCAACCTCCAACAGCACAGCAACGGTACAGGTGAACCCATATACGGGTCCCCATAACCGGCCGTTTATGCATAAAATACGGGTATGCAAAATCAACCGGAAAACTCACTCAGGAACATCACAGGTTGCGGGTTGCACCTCGGCAGCGGTGGGCTCGTTGCCGACATGCTCTATCAGTGATTTAAAACCGGGTCAACATTCCATTTGTTCCAGGTTGTGGCCACTTTGCTATTTTTCGCAAACTTTTTTCACATTGGATGTGACCCGTGATCCAAAATACCGATTCAGCACTTCGGCAACCAACAAATTTGGTATGACACCTCCAAAAATTTGGCATTCAAGACAAAAAATTCCGAAAATTCTGCAATCTGTGCCGAATTGAATGAAATTGTACAGTATTCCTACGTCATGATCGCGTGACGGCTGTAACGGGGGAATAGTACTACCTGAAATACTGTACTATTTCATTCAATTCGAACGGGGGTGTTATGCGTTACACCCTCATTCGAATTTTGGAATTTGAACGGACAGGTGGAGGGGCATTATGCCGAAAGAAATTCGAACAGGGCGGAGATGAGCCTGGGCTGAACTGGCCATTCACGAATCAAATGACAAGGGCTCCAAGTACTAGTCTTGCGAGCGTTACCGTGATTCACATTTGACATCGGCACTTGGTTAATCGAGGTGAGAATTTGGTTAAAAATATGCATTATTTGATGTATCACCCGGTGAACGGGAAGCGAAAAAAAATCAAAATTGGGCCATTTTCGGCTGATTTTGAGTATTGTTGTGTTACGTTTTGAAAATTTGAACCCGGCCTTATGTGTTACATTTTCGAACGAAAATGCCAGTGTTACACGTTACATTCGAATTGAATGAAATAGTACAGTACGTCCCCCATCTCAACTCAATGAATTCGTGTTGGTGATGCAGTCCCTTCCAGCACGGGGCTGGCACCTGTAATCCGGCTGGTTTCCGTTTGAGTCAGCTGGAATTTCTACATGTCCACGATCAACAAGCTTTGCAATTCATTGATTACTATCTGGGAGGGGGATCCTGGCCACCTTAGACGTTTGGCCTGTTGGTGGCTGTCACAAGCACCTCACTCAAGGTTTATGGGGCTCATGGTGTAGGCGTGCATCCTGGGAACAGCTTGAGCCTAGTTGGCACTATTTTGGACATATATTCGTCGCTCAGTGAATTTATTTTTGGCGGACTTCCCAAAAGGGGAATTGACTGACTACCTGGCCACCCGTGCAAACTGGAGTTTCTGACTGTGGCAGTGGTATTGCAGTGTATAATCAGGTTAAAGGGCCATTAATCATCCTTTTCATACATAACAACTATAGAAATGACCGATAAAAACAGCAGGACAAAGTGCTTCTAATGTGGAGTATATGCACAGAGAACAGCCTTCCCAGAGAAACAAAGCTAGTGTACCAGTCAGAGGACTTGGTTGGCCGAAATAAGTTTCAGGCATGCTCATAAGAAGTGAATGAACACACCTGAAACCTCAAAATCCACACCTCTGTTGTTCTCCTGAGAACCCGATGTTTGGACTTTGAGATGACAAATATTAGGCTGAAATGGTGTCCGGCACGGCCTGGGGGAGGTATCAGGCAGGCAAAATTGTGGGATATGTTTGAAATTGAAGGCTTACATGTGAAGATGGACCTTGACACTTGCTGAACTCGGACGGCAAAAGGGTCATTTGATATGGAGGTCATCCAGTTACAGTTGTCATACTGTACTATTTGATTCAATTCGCGTGCCCTGTGACCTGTGACATTGAGCAACGAACTTTCATATTCGTCGATTGCCCCTGGGGACCGTGACATAAAAAAAAAATCGCGCTTTGCGTCAGGACTTCCAGAATTACATTCTAAGCTCAGCTGCCTTGATTCTGAGACAAGATAAATGAAATGGCGCACGCTCTGCAAGTTTCTATGATGCTGTGCATAGCGAGCGGATCAATCGGCTGCCGTAAGCCTTTTTGTGTACCGCCGCTTGTCGTCTTTGCTGCAACGGAGAGTCTCTCCGGATCCCTGAAGCAACGGCAAACACATGCCTACCCCCTGAGGACCTTCCTGTGTTAAAACTCATCAAATTTAACCTCCCCCCTCTGCACAAATCCACCGCATTTCTCAATCCTACCGACTACCTCTCGGAATATGCGCCAACCCTCACTATCTTCGATCCAGCGGCTATTCCAGTCCCTCCCCATGCCGTGGTCAAGAACCTAGAACACGCCATCCTTTCCGACAAGGACATCTGCTCCATTGTTCTTGTGCGTTCACTGCAGCACCGTGATGAAGACCAGCAGTATCCACTGTGGTTAGTGACTCCATGGGCTAGGATGGAGCGCGCGTGCGAAGCGAGGACCCTGTGGCGCAGCGCAGTTGATGGAATACATGAAATGCTTGATGCGTCAACGAAGGAGAAAAATCGATTTCAGATGCGTTTTTTCGCGATTTTGTGACATTTTTGACAAGTTCGCGCTCAGCCTCGGTGACCTGTGACAGGCGCAAAATTATTCGTCGATTTCGGGGCCTGTGACGCGTGACCGACGAATTGAATCAAATAGTACAGTATTTGAATGTCAATCATTTTCGTAAGTTTATTAATGAAGGAGGGGAAATATAGAGCTATTTGTAGGCTCTGATGGAAGCCAGCAGTCAGGGAAGAAGAATGAGCCCCCGAAGTCACAAATTGATAAAGAATTCGTGGAGCAACAAGTGACACAGGGGGCAAACAGGCCGCAGTATGTTTTTACATGCCGTGAAAGCACGTCACTCAGCAGTAAGAAGTGAGCATGCGGAGTGATAGGGTATCAATTAAATTCCCGTTGCATGCCATGGCCAATTTGGATTACGCATAACAATGTTCTCTGCAATGTGATCACGTGCTGCGCAACGTGACTATAATCATTTTGCCTCAAGGCAAATGTCACCGTAGATTTGATCGGTGGCACAACTCTTTGTTAACTTTGTCCTTTCTCTTTTACTTCGACAAAGTCTTACTCCTCTTTGCTAAATGGCATCCTCGCATTCCACTACTTCCAATCACAGCGGACCATCAGGGCCGAGCTCTGGATCCACAAAGAGACCAAGAGCTTCATCAGCGTCTACTCCCTCGCGTCCGGGAAAACACCCCAAAGGACCCATGCCTCCAGAAAAGACAAAGAAGAAGTCTTCACATGCACCACCTCACCAGAGACGATGTCAGTCCTGAGGACAAGCCTCTCCAGGTGCACAATAATCATTCTCTTTGTTCTTTGTTCTTTGACCGATCATTTTGGGTTCCAGACTGCCTTCAATCTTCATATCCGTGCATTGTGTCGGCTGCTCAAAGCCTCTGACATCCCATCTATGCCCTCTGATGAGACCATGCACGCTGTTCGAGAGCATATTGGGTCTGCCGATGCATTGGCTGACCTGAAAGCAAAAATCAGAGCAGCCCAGTCGTTCAATGAGGGTGTCAACATGGCTCAGGCCGTACTGTCAACATCCACCGCACTCCGATTGCAAAGAACATTGGCCGTATCAAGATAGCTTTCTCCACACCATGTTCTCAGCCGTGGCTGTCGCAGGACTGCAGAATTTCTGCCCTGACGTGTTGGGTAGCTCTGATTCTTTGTATAACAGGGTAAGACTACACTTCATGAACTTATTCTTTGCAGCCTTAAATGATTTGACAGGTTCACCAGATGGTCGCGGTCCAGTCATTCCAGGTAGTCGCTGCAGGTTGGGGCTACGCGCATCTGAAGGTTGACCTTGACAAAGTTGAAAACGAAGGTCTCCTTGAGCAATTTTGGGAGAGCTTTGTGTTCTCCTATCTCGCCAACCTGGCGCAGAAGGAGATGCGGAAAGGGCCCGGTGCTGTCGCTGCGGCAATTGCTGACTCAAATGTGTATAAACGTAGCCAAGAGGTATGTCAAGAACCATTCCATGACATTTATTTTAGCTGATCGTGATGCAGCTGGGTCTTCATCGCAAGGACTTCTTGGTTGCGGAGCTCTTTCCTGCACACACCATTCACATACTCGAAGACGTTGAGTGCCATTCTGATGACGAGGGACCAGTCGCCAACCCCACTGGTCCACGCAATCCCAAATACAACATCAATAAGAAGACTGCACGGAACCTGTACATCACCGATTTCTTTCGTGAGCTGGATCAGCGCCGTTTCAATGCCGCAGATGGGCTTGGGAAGGCCCAATATCTTGTGAAGGAACGCATCGTGTCCACACCGAGGAGGAGCAGAAGCAAATTGCATTGACAGCCATATATCCTGCAATCTTTCGAATTGCCTGAAGATCTGCAAGCAGTGGAAGAAGTCGTGCAGCAACAAGTACACCATTTGGATTTCGAAATGTTGCAATCAGCTTCCCTGGGTCTGCAAAGTCAATGAAAATCTTGGAGACAGCAACAAGGATATGCGAGATTGTCCAAACATCTGGGGCTGATGGAGCAGGTATCATCCCCAGGATGAAGATATTTTTAAGCAAAAATCGGACCTCCACAGGGAGATTAAGGCAATATAAAATGATCGCCCCACAGGATACAGTTTTTCCTATTTGATAAATGAGCTACAAGTCTCAACATATAATACATTGATATGGACATACCCGCTATTTTTCTGGTATATGGATTGAACCAATCAATGTAAATACTCCACACTAGATGGTAACGTGATAGTACAAAGCCTCCGAGACCGCGCCATGCAGGACTGTCCTGTATGTCTCACATCCAGTGACTGGGAGCAGTATGCTGTCTTTGTATATTCCGTTGATAATCCTGCTCCAGAAGATCCTCAATCTCGGATCTGCCAAGGAAATAGTGAAGCCAAGATTCAAATGACTGAGTCGAGTACACAGTTTCAGGGACATCCTTCAGCTCCCCTTTGCATGTTCGGCGCTGCTTCCAAAGTTTAGCATCACATACTGCAGCCCGCCTTGAGCGTCTCCAAGTGCAAGTGATGGGGAGCTCTCCAGGATGATACATTGTGTAGCACTTTGGGCAGCACAGTGTTTGGATGATATCAGACTCCATATAGTGTTCCTTGTAGACAGTCCTGATATCCCGGGGAATGCGAAGAACTGGTGTCTCAATTTGGATGCCAGACGAGCGAAGAACCCCAAAGATCACATCAATAGTGGTGGACAGAATCAATTGGAGAGCTTTCAGAAAGGTGCTTGAGTTCTGTTGACTGACACCAACATAGAGATTGAGCCATGCTGCGAACATAATGCATAAATCTACAACTGGTGCAAGGGCTGCCAAATGATCAGAAATTCCGTCAGCAACTATTAAAATGAATACCTCGCTGAAATTCCAGTGCAAGTGGTCTGTCTGGCTGTATCTGCTCCACTCTCGGCTGTTCTTGTCGCAGGTAAGACTGATCAGGTAGTCCGGCATCTCTAGCTGCTCCAGCCCTAGCTTCACGCGCTTCATGTGCAGTTCGTGTGCTATGACTAACAGACTGTCCGGGCTGAGGCTGGCCGTTGACTAGGTGTGATTTCTTCAAGCACTCTGAGCAGACACAGATGGGCATGGATGGATGTCATATTACATCAATTGGCAGTACCTAAGGCACAGATTGAAAAAGTTCTGTTTTTTGATGTTTTGGAAGAATTCCCGATATCTCAACGAGTTTTGCACCGATTCACATGAAACCTAGATAGAAATACTCAGCTAATTCATGCAGAATTAGTGATAGAAAGAAATTTTTAAAAATAATGAACAATCCGCAACATTGGCTTAATGGGTCATTTTGTGGATGAATGCAGTTTACAAGCATCTAGACACATCCAAATGATGTCGACCTTTGTCAGGTAAGGCTCTGATATATTCTGCAAGTTGGAATAGATTCAGATTTGCAAAGACCTCAGCAATGGATTCAAATTTCACAATATTTCCTGATTGCAGTGTATTGCTCATTGTCCTGATGTGTTTACAAGCATGATAGATTGAAATTTTGAGGATTACAAATCTATTACAAGTTTCAGGATGTATCAAAGCTTTACCTGACGAAAATTCACATCATTTGGATGTGTCTAGATGCTTGTAAACTGCATTCATCCACAAAATGGCCCATTAAGCCAATGTTGCGGAATATACATCATTTTTGAAAGTTTTCTTTCTATCACTAATTTGGCATGAATTAGCTGAGTATTTCTGTCTGGGTTTCATGTGAATCGGTGCAGAACTCGTTGAGATATCGGGAATTCTTCCAAAACATCAAAAAACAGAACTTTTTCAATCTGCGCCTTAGGTACTGCCAATTGCTGTAACCACGAGTTTGAGCGCACATTATATGTTCGGAGCTGACAGATGATTAGATTGGCAGATGCTTGATTGATTGATACATAGATTATTTTGTACTGATCAAGAAGATGGACAGATATATTCTTGTTCTGCCGACCTTCGGTCCTCCCACCGGTGACTTAACTAGTTGCCTATCCCGTTGCAGTATGATGCCGTGGTGCGACTGACATGCCTTCACGGCATGTTGACCCATACTGCTGCGCCGTTGCCCCCTGTGTGAAGCGTTGGTTCGGGGATAAGAAGTTGATGTTCTCACCCTGCGGCCCGACATCATCCGTGGCACCGCTTAACATCAACTCATCAATGTTGGCTGAAAATTGACAAGGACGGGCGGCATAGGTTGTATTCCACCCCCCGAGCACAAAAGGGCCATATGGCTAAGTATTTAACCTTATAATTGGTAAGTGGCCAGGTTCCTAGTCCGGCCAGGATGGCAGTCACAAATAGTATATGTATTCAGGTAAGCTGTTTGTTTTTTCAATTTTTGGCAGACTCTTCGGCTGGACCTGGATTTCAGCATCTCTGCGCATGCCCATATGAACTCGCAGTAAATGTGACCGTTCAAATGACAAGATTTTGTGAAACCTTGACTATTGAAAGAGCTAAAAAAAAGTACAAGAAAAAGACGAAGTGGTGTACCAAGAGAAAGAAATCAGTTGAAAATGCGTTGAGAAAGACCTCCGTACCCATGGGCCAGTTCGAACTGCCGCGGGAAATCGAACCGTGACTTTGAATCCGCCTACCCTAGCGGTGTGAGTTCGTCGTCCAATTCCGCACTACCATATTTGGGCCAAGGATGGGAGGAAGACCCGGTTGCGCATGGGCGCATCCACACCAAGTTAGTCCCAATGCTGCAGCCCTATGGACCCACCCGTTCGACTTGGGCCCGAGCCATGCTGTTTGAGTGCATGTGTTTTTGGCTCTAGGTTGAGTGAGATTTTCCTTCCTTCATGCACCCACATTCGCGGACATCTTTGACACCGAGTGGATATGCACTCTTTTCTTGTTCTCTTGTGGATTCAACATTCTGACTTCTTGAGCTCGCATTTCTTGTCTTGTCTACACATCAAGGTCCATGTTGAACCCGTACATCCCCTGTGAATAAGTCTCGGCAGCACGTGGCTGCGGTGCGCATCCACATCTTATCCCATTTTCTGTGCCCACACCGGTTATGTGGACCCTGCCCATTCGACTCGGGCCCGAGCCATTGCAGGGGAAGTGCGTTATTTTTGCCTGTGCTTCTTTTCTAACATTCGATACCACCCACTTCACCCCCTTCGACAGTCCACACCATAAGTATCTTCGTTCCCAAAGAATCTCAGCATGGCATCACATCAGGTCAACTCTGAAACAAAACAACAAAGCGGTATGAATCCTTCACCTAATTTCGCACTGACATATTCAAGAACACATCTAGGGTCGGTAAGGCTCGGTTGCGCGTGGTGTGCATCTCCACCAAGTTGCCAAATGTTGACTGAGACTGCAGTGGAACTTGGCCGTTCGATTCGGGCTTGGGAAACTGCCTTGTTTTTGCCTAAGCTTTCTTTCTAATATTCAATCGCACCAATCTCACTCGCATGCATTACTCAAATACCCAGAAGTTTCTCTAGAGTCTACCGTACCAAGCAATCCCAACATGGTATTGACTCAACCTCACAAACAGAAATCGCACAGGAGTATGAACTTCTCGCCTAATTTCGCACTCACGTATTCAAAAACACAACCGGGACAAATAGGGCTTGGTTGTGGTGCCCATCTACATCCCATCCTTCGAAGGAGATGTCCATGTAGACCCCGCCCCGTTCAACTCCGCCCCAAGCCATCACTTCACGTTCTCCAACGATTTCTACCGTCTCTTGCCCAAGAGCTGAACTTGAAGCCCGCTTACAACTTCATTCAGTGTACGTCGCTCGAATTCCGCTCCAACGGTCAACAAAACCTTTTCTCTGTGTTAGCAGGGAATCTCAACATGACCTCAACTTCAACTCTGAAACCTGTAAATCTGTCGTCTAATTTCGCACTACAGTCATCACTGTCTTAACCCATAACCCGTGGGGCTTGAAAGGCAGAAAAACACGACTAGGCGATCACAAGTCTTCCAGAATGCATTGGGTGTTGATTAACGTCGATTGTGTGTTCTTTTCCGACGCGCCAGAGTTTGATTTAGTTTTCGGTTGAGTTTGCCAGCACCAGAACTTCAAGTTCGTCTAAATTGTGGTCGCAAACTCAAATAAGAATTAGGTTTTGTCGGCAAATTGAGCTTATCAGTCGTAGTTGAATTGAACTCGAAGATGCACCAGAGCTCGCAAGGCCCGCGCGCGCATGGTGCGCATCCATGGCCAACACAACCATGGACGGCGCGTGATTTTTTGCTTCCCTTCTTAACTCGCGCCGATTGCACCTAACGGAACCTGCTGGCAAGACTGAACAAGTTTACCTCTGACCGCACACGAAACCAAAACGTTCGGAACAGGTCGGCCGCACCAGATCTGAGAAATGGGATAGCTTCAGCGAAATCAACCTCTTAGACTGACTGTTCAAGTATACCACAAAAAACGTGTTATTAGGACTAGGAGCGAAGCACGACTGATACATGCAAGGAAGTAGTAAGTGCTACAGTAGCTAGACACCCCCGCGCAAGCCTCAAATAATGAGTGAGTGCGCGGATGCCGCGTGGAACAATGAATACGGCGGCGGCCGCACCCACAGACGCAGGCGGCCTGTCCGACCCACGTGAAAGCAGATATGGTGTCCCACTACAGCAGCAAACAAAAAGCAAGGTATCGACGCGCACCTACACGTTCCACACGTACATTACGCCCCTGAGACGGCGAGCCGCGCAGAGATATCGAACACCAGCTCCGAACCGGCGGAAGCGCTCCGTCTCCGGCAGCGAGAAGGGCACGCGGTGGATGAGGCGCATCTGCTTGAGGATCGTGCTTTTGCTCGAGTCGCCGGAGCCGAAGAGGAGGACCTGGGCGAGCGAACGTCAGCGAGTCGTAGCATGGAGCGAATGGATGGACGAGCGCACCCCATCCTGCGCGGCCGTCTTCGCGTTCGCGTTTTTTCAGCGCCTTCCTCCCCTGGCGGTGCGGCTGGCGGTCGCGGTCGGGGACCTTCGCGCCGGGCGCGGCGGGGGAGGAGATGCAGCCCCCTATGGTGTCGCTGTGTGTGTGCTTACTTCGCAAAGCCACCGCCACAGGCCGGAAAGGAGTCGGAAGGAGACAAGAGGGTGTAGGATGTAGGATAGAAGAGAGGCAAAGAAAGTCCGTCGGTAGGTCGGTGGCGGGGGCTGCCGCAGGTGCTGGGAGGTCGGTGTTGTGTTGGGGATGCGCCGAGCGGCGTGCGTCGAGGGGTGAAGACAGTAGATGGCGGTGGCGTACGAGAAGGCGACGAAAGCGGCGCCGGCGACGAGGAACGAGCGTGGCGCGGGTTGCGGACGCGGGACGTGTTGCGGGTGGTACTCAAGACCGCGGCAGGGGCGGGTGTCGGGCCGCGAGGGCGGTACACTGTTCAAGGCGGTCGTGTAACCCGGGGACGCGGCGAAGGCGGCGTAGGGGGCGGCGAGCGCGAGCGTTGCGCGCGGCGTGGGTCGGGGCTGGGGTGCGCGCTGGCGTGGTGTCGAGCGTGTCGGCGTTGTACAGCGTGGGAGGTGAGGTCGCAGTCGCGCAGTACATCGCGCGCAGCGTGTAGCGGGTTTGTGGTCGCGGCGGATGGCGCATGCCATGCTCCAGCGAGGCGGGGACTGACGAGGCGCAAGAAAGGCGGTGGGAGGTGCAGCACGGCGGACGTACGGGTAGCTACGCTGCGGAGGGACGTCGTGCACCCGCGACGATAGCTTCTTGGTGCTTTAGGTGCTGACGGCATCGAGCGCTGCACGTCTGGCTCCCAGTGTGCGCAGGCGGTGCGTCGGGCGTGTGGGGGTACTCCTGCGTCGATCGTAGCCCGGGGAAGCTGAGGGGCAACACGTCGCGGGGCCGGCGAGGAAGAACAGCGACCGCGAGCGCGGGTAGTGGTGCAGATGGCAGGCGCACTGGGACTGGGGAAAGAAAAAGCCAGTGAGATTAGTAGAAGGAAAGGAGGACTGATAACAGGCGACGCACCGTGGATACGACCGACGTTGACTGCCCTTCTCCCTGGGTCCTTTGACGATCCAGCTGCATGCAAAGTACGTGCGCTTGCATGCTGGGGGAGACCGGTGGGTCAGCGGATGTCTGTACAAGAAGAGAAGGAAGATTGAATGAGAATGAAGCAAAAAATCCACGGAAAAGCAAACGCACCTGGGATCGAGCCAGTTCATGAAAGTAGGGCCTCGAAACGATGCGCGTGAGCGATGGGATTGTACGGTGCGTTGGACATACTACGATCGTCGAACTTGAAGGGATTGTGGCGCGTAGAAGTCGGCACCGCGCGCGTCGGGTCGAGCATGGCGGCAATGGCTTCAAAGTAGCTTGGAGGCTGAAGTGGCGAGAATGGTGATGGGAGTGGAAGAGACGACGCGGCAGCGCTGATCGCCGGTGCACGTAGACAAGTCCGTGGATGGTCTCTGCGTGGCGTCGGGATGTGCCTAGGGCGGGACGACGAGCTCTTGCGCGTGCGGTTCTATTCCGAGTGTTGCGTTGGCAGAGGGCTGAGTGGGCGGACGCGTCGCGAAGTGGCTCGAGGGGTGGCAGCGTTGTCAAAAATCTTGGGGAGAGCATGGTCGCTGTGGGCTTCGGCGTCGCTATATTGTGCTGCATAGAGTCGACATAAGATAACGGGCAGGACGGCGCAAGGCATGATCGGCTGTATGACAGATCGATCACACTCTTCTCGAGGCACATTGACTCAAATTGATTGACTTCTCCTCCGCGGCTGACGATTCATTGATGTATCCCAGGTAGTTACAGACCGCGTTTTCTGAGGTGCGCCTGTGCAGGAGCCTAAGTTCGGCACTTCGGCAGAACTTAAGTCGCTCTGCGGTCTCGACCGGCGAAACTTAAGTTCGGGTACTTAATTTTATTTCATGGAGAGTAGCTCTACAGATGGACGCCGATGGATGGCTCCTTGTGCACTAGCAATCTTCAAGACTAGTCCTTCGTAGCGAGCTTAAAGGGAAAATGGTGCCATATTTCTTGTACTACACACACGGGGTATTATAATTGATACATACATTTTGAAGTGTGTCCATTGTAGCATGACTGCAAGTGGCGTCGTGAGAATCGTAAGTATCATTCGTATCATTTTTCACTCAAACCGCCGCCGTCGCGCCATGGGCACCGGTAGCATTAACGGTGTTCGAGGCAGCAGCGGGCTGAGCAGTGCTGGTCGGAGGAGCAGACCCGGCCGCGGCACCCGTCGCAGGGGCAACCGTGCTGGATTTGATGTCAAATCTACACCAATCGCTCCAGTCAGGAAAACCATTTCACAAAGAAACGTAAGAGGGACATACGCATCCGAGCGCCACTCAGTGCTAGTCTCCGCCGCCTTGACATCGTCCGCGCGGTTCACCCACCCAGTTGGGTGCCCGCTGTTAGGCAGGAGCGACTCCCGCTTGCTCGCGACGACCTTGAACTGCGACCCGCCCGCCGAGGTCGCGCGCGACACAACAGACGCCGCATCGTCCTTCTTGCGCTTGAAAAGCTGTGTCAAGTATGTGATCAGGGACGCAATTCGAATGGAAAAATAAAGGCAAGCCCACCTCCGCAAGCACCTCCCTCCGACTCCCATCATCACTCGCCTTGGCTTCCGCCATACGGTCCCGGACGCCGACAAGTTGCCCGTCGATGTACTCGAAGCCTGTGCGGATGGCATCCGCGAGCGCCTTCTTGATTTGCCGCTTGATCAAGCGCGTCGCGAGCGGCTGGAATGTCTTGTACAAGAGGTCGTGCTTCGAGTCGCGGATGCTAAACTTGAGCGAGCCGACACTGACGCGCACGCGCCCGACGCTGAACACTGAGCGCGTGTCGTTCGACGACGTGAGCGTAACCGTGGCCTGGCGCATCGCACGTCAGCATCCAATGCATAGCAGACAGAGCTGGACAGAGTAAGAGACGCACCGTGAGACCCTGCCCGCCCAGCAGCACATCCGCGAGCCCCGAGTCCTGCATCTTGATGGGCCCGGTCTTCGTCCGGAACGAGAACGCCACAGCGCGCATGTCCGCGTGCATCTGCGCGAACGTGAAGGTGAACTCGTGGCGCCCCGCGTCGCCCGCGCTCTTGGGCTCGTACGGGCTGAAACGCATATAGTTGTGCGCCTCGACCTCGACGATGTTCGGGAGAAGGTGCCGCCCAGAGAGCGTGAGGTTCTCGACGACGAGATCTAGAGAATTGTCCGTGTACTCCACACGCGGGATTGGGATGTAGCCGACCTGAGGGCGGTGTCAGCGATGCATGGTACCGAAGAAAGGACCTGCTCCAGACCTTGTCCACGAGCGTCGGAAGAATGACGCGTCGCACGTCCGACCACAGATTCGTCTTGAACTGCAAGTTGCCCTCCGAATCGAAGAGCAGGTCGCGCGTGAGCCGCGCCCAGTCCTCCGCAAACGTTTTGTTGAGCGGGTCGTCTGCCATCGACCGGAACCACCTGTACCAGGATGAGCGAAACTGGCCCTAAGTGAAGAAGAAACGCCGCCGACGTACCCCTCAGTGGCATTGGTCACAGCATCAAAGTGCGACCTGTACTTGTCGCGGTAGAATCCGCGCCCGCTATCGCGCAGCTCGCGCGCGCGGGTGTTGCACGCCGGCTCCGTCACGTAGCCCGTCTGGAGGAGAACCTGCGCGCCACGTCAACTAACGTCCAGGTGGTCTTCGATCCGACTCTCACCTTGCGCACGTAGCCGTCTACGTCACTCCACCACTGCCGGAGTCCCTCGTCGTTCTTGGCGTCCTGGGCCAGCACGCGCATCGCGTCAAAGATGGGCGCCAGCGGCGCGTTTGCGATACGCTCGAGCAGGGTGCGCAGGAGGCCAAGCGCAGAGTGCAACGAGGGGTCCTCTGCGAGCGTCGCGGCAGGGAGCAGTCCCTCGCCCTCCTTGGTGGTGCTTCCCGCCTCGCGCGCGCGCACCGCCCACGCGTCAATCGCATCGAGCAGCCAGCGCATCGACGGCTCGTAGTCCACGTGCCTCTGGCACTCGATGATGACCTTCTTCGCGCGCCAGATCCACTGTTCCCGACGCTCTTGTGGGAAGTACTCGTCAGAGAGCCACGCGCGGGTGTCGTCGAGGGCGGGTTTGCCGTGCTTCTGGTGCAGGCTTTGGAAGCGGCCGAACAGGCTTTTCTCTGTATACTAGGTTGGTAAGATGGTGAATGGCACAGGCAGCACATACTCTTTGGCTTTTCAGTCTCGCCGCTGGGGCTTGCAATCTCGGAATCAGAAGAGCTTGATGAGGACGTAGCGGCCGCCTCGAGTGTAGCGTCAGTGGTTTCCTTGGTCTTTTCTTTCTTTCCTTTGGCCTTCTCCTTAGACTTCAATAAGGGATCTATCGGCTTCATTAGCCTTGTGCACGGCTGTGTCGTTTCACACTCACCATCTTCTACAAAATGATCTTGCGGCGCGGGCTCGTCCGCCGCGCGCAGCCTCTCAGCATCGGGAGCTACACGGGTGGCTGCCTTGGCAGCACCTTTGGCGAGGAGATCCCGCCCTATGGTCCCGGCGTCCGCGATGAGCTTGCGCATCTCCGCATTGGTGAGGACGAGGCTGGCGAGCGTGCGGAGGTGGTGGGCCGCTGTAAAGAGGAATGAGCCGAAGAGAAAGAGAAATCGGGGCAATGAGCAACGCACCCTCCTGCGCATCGCGTTTAGCCTGGTCGATGTGCTCCTTCCCTTTCTCCTTGTGTTGGTCGGTCGGTGCGGCGCCAGAAACATCGACTCCACGGGTCTCCCATATGAAACGCTGCAGTGTCTCGTCCTTGTTCTTCTCTTGCACGAGCGTCGAGAAGGTATTGAGAATTTCGCGAATATCGCCCACGAGCTTGCGCCCCTCGTCGGATAGCTTGCTCTCGTCGACGGGTGGGTTTGCCTTGATATACTTGATCGTGTCGGCAACCTGGGCATTGGTGGGCAAGCGTGAGTTGCGCAGAGCAGAGATCGCCGCGTAGAGGCGGATCTTGTTGTCGACGTCGGGGTTTGGGGGAGGGCCCGGGAAAGCTCCAGTGGGAGTAGGCGACATGGCTTTAATTTCGTTGGGGTGCATCTCAGACCTGTCGCTTCTTTATAACAGAATAGCTTCGCTGCGTCATGGTGACGATACTGAGCCCGCCTCCGGTCTAATGGGTCGATCGCCACTAGCCAATATTCCATGAACGCGAAGACCAGGACATCGATCGCGACGTGCGCAACTCTGGAAAGGAGGGGCTCCCGCACTGGCCAACACAAGTGGTCTAGAGGAAAGATCTGGCCATGGGCTTTGCTCAATGCTTGGGATTCGTGTGCATCGCGGTGGTATTAACACATATTGGGACTGTGGGACTGGAGATCGTTACGCCACGGTAGCATTATGACGTCGCCGAAGAAGTTTTGAGAGCATGCCACCATCGAAATGAGGCGAGAAAAGGCGCAGAGAAAACGTGTTCTAGGCAGCAACCTTCGAAGCAAGTGGAGATGTGCTTCAAGTTCCGTGCCGCACTCGGCGCACTGCCAGTGGTCACCACGTATCACTGAAATATGTACAGTAGTCTGGGTTCCGTTCAATTTCAAACATAAAGAGCGTACGCGGACTCACTTGAACAGTCGCGACGATGGACTAGGTGGGATGGACTCGAACACTAGCGAAAAGAGCGGTCAAGAGTCGGTTAGTTCGACGATCATGACGTAACCTTTTAGCGGGACGAAGCTGGATAGTCACATGCCAACGCAGTCTTCCTCTTGCGCGTGCGGTTCTATTCCGAGTGTTGCGTTGGCAGAGGGCTGTGTGGGCGGACGCGTCGCAAGTAGCTCGAGGGGCGGGTGGGCTGCGAGAGCAGCGTTGCCAAAGATCTTGGAGAGCATGGTCGCCGTGGGCATCGGTAAGATAACGGGCAGGACAGCGCAAGACAAGGACCAATGACAATCGGTCAAAAGGCCTAATTTTTTGGGACCCAAAAAGTCAGGACGCATTTCAAAAAAAAAGTCGGGGGTTGACACACCCCAATTTGGCCCAAAATGTCAGGAAATTGGTATCAGGCCTATTTTTGGAGCCCCATTTGGGTCTCCCAGCTTTTTTCGAAAATTTTCCTCCGCCGGCGCGGGTTTTGTCAGGATTTTGAGCAGGCCTTCACCCAAAAACCGAAATTTTGTCAGGATTTTACCAGGCCTTAGACACCAAAATCTCAAAATCTCGTCAGGATTCGCATTAGGCCTTCCCACCTATTATCGTTGGTCCTGCAAGGCAGGCAAGGTCGGACTTGGGCAATTGATCGGCTGTATGACAGATCGCGATCGATCACACTCTTCTCGAGGCACATTGACTTCTCCTCCGCGGCTGACGATTCATTGATGTATCCCGGATAGTTACAGACGGTGTTTTCTTCCTGCCTGAAATTTTTTGGGGCTCGGCTGTTCTGACGTGGTCGCGCACGGAGTACGGCCCCGCAGCCATCTATCACGGGGATCGCGCTGATTGCGAGGTTAAAAAGTATATCACGGTGTCTCAGCTCAATCTGCTGCTTATCGCGAGCTACATACCTAATTTCTCGCTCCTTTCTCGGGACCCGGATGAAACGTGTACTACTTTCTAGATCTATTGCAGGGTTGCCCACTCCTTTCCAGACGACCGACAATTCCCGTCGTGCTCATCGTTCTCCCGTCTCGACTCGGCCGACTCCACAAACAAGGCTCGGTTGCGCGTGGAGCGCGTCCACACCAAATGATTGATGCACATCCATGCGCATTCATTGGCATCCGAAGTTTTCAATTTTGGAGTGTTCAAGCTATTCTGAAGAAATTCAGGCAACAAAGGCATGTGTCGGAGACGGAGTCTCACAAGTCCTGTTTGATTTCACCACACACACTGGCTCCAGATACATATGCTTCTCCTTACTGACCCATGGTGCACTAATGTTGTACCAAGTGATTCTGGTGTTGGAGACCACAGGCCGGATGGGATAGACATCTTTGTCAAACGGCATGTGTGCATTTCACGCTGTGAATTGTTGGGACTTGTACCTCTGGGTGATCAGGACAAAGAGGGGAACAATGAAGAGGATGACAATAAGTGGTTCACATATAAAATTCCGTAGCTCTTGATCCCACTCATATCCATTTGTTTTTACAAACTCTACATTCCTTTATCTTCCCCTACGTACTTTAGTTTCTCCTGAGTACAGTCTTTTAAATAATTAAACATCTTCATTACTCGGAGGCTCAATACGGGTCTAATCTGGAAAGTACAATGTACCTGCTGAATTGCCTGTTAGACAAGAACTACCGGAAATCTCATTGCTCTAGAATATCCATAGATGCAAATTAGTCAACGAATAAGTCTCTAACAGCACTTGGCATCAGTATGATAATACCCGGGTTATCTGCTTGGTGCCAAATCGGGAAAGTACACTGCGACATCCGCTGAACTGCTCGTCGTGCAAAAAGTGTTTGAAATTTGACTGCAATAGAACACAATGCTATAATCTTGCTCTCTGAACTTTTTGAACTTATTATTGAGTGACATGTTGATGTCCGAAATCAAATCATCAAATGTCAAAAGCAACTTCGGCCTTCGGGCCTACCGGAAGTGGACCGCGGCTCGTAATGAAAGCCAAAAAAATACCTCCGGATGAACCTTTCGAAGCGCTCATAAACCGGGAGATGCGCGCCGGCTAACAAACAGAAAAATAACGGTCGGATTGAACTCGATGCCACTTGCCTCGCGTCGATAACCAACTCTAGGGGCGCTCAACTCTTAGTCCGAACGGGTTCAGTTCGGATTTTTAATAATATTCGGGGCACGCGATTGGCTGATTAAATATTAAAAATCCGAACTGAACAGTTCGAACTGAGAATTGAGCACCCCTTCTGGTACGCATGTTTCAGTAAATAGGCAGGTTCATTGTACGTCGCCGACTCATCACCTCCACGTCCCGAGGTTATCTGAGCTGCTTCGACATTGAGAAACTTTTTTCACGATAAACTGTTCTTTATTAGAAACTTCGAAGTTGGGTCAGAAAAAATAGGGCGAGGGTCCCCAAGGATGTCCGTGGAATTTCTTCAGAGCGGTCCAATAACAGTCACAGGCCGCAGTATGAATTGAATGGGCTGGAACCCTATTATGAACCTTGGACGCGTGGATTAAGGCTCACAAGATTTCTTGGGAGAGGATTTGCCGGCCGCGATGCTCGCCTGAATGTAAGATATGGTCGGGGCTGGGGGCCAAGAGTGTCGGTACGGCTCAGTTTGCGGTGCCGTCGGAGGTTGCGATGCAGGCTCTGGGACAGTTCTGTGCGTAACAGCGGAGGGAGCTCGGAATTTAAAGACGCGGATGGAGAAAGGGGATCCAGAGGAGACAAAGCCGCGGCTGGTTCGGCGTTGTTGGGATTGAGAAGGATTTCTGGGGTAGTACTAGTAAGCGCCATGTTGCTTTTCTCTCCGGACTGAACATCGTCTACGCTCGGCCGTGATCCCGACCTCAGCAATATACTGAGTGCACCAACTCGCGCACGAGCTAACGCCGTTGCATTATTGTATGTATCCGGTGGAAGCTTGGTAAATAGCCCCTGCCCAACGTTTGGGGAGGGCAGTGGAGGATCCCCGATAGCAAATCCCAAGCCGCAATGTATCGGCGCTGGACCGGGGTGATCCTCAGCCTCGATTTGCGCAACAACGACATTGTTAGACCTCTGGTGCGATTGGGCTACTTCAGCGGAAGAATCATGTTCGACAAATCCTGCAGCCCCTGCTAGAGGTGAAGGAATTTGGAGACGATGATCTGCACTGCCCGCAGTGGTGATTATGGAGGGTCGAGGAAGCGAAGCAGGTGAAACTGTGAGATCGCTCCGAGGAGTGCTCGTATGAAGATTGATTGCACCGGATGGCCCTTCGGATTCGTTGTGCGAAATGTCCAGAGCTGCCGAAGTAATCGGACGTGCCTCGTTGAACCTTGTGGAGGCACTCTGGACAGATTTGCGAGAATACGGAAGGTGCTGAGAGTGTGGTGTAGAGTCCATATGATCAACTGGTGAACTGAAACCGCTTGAAGGAGATAGCGCTGGGGGTGAGACGATTTCACCCGGCTCTGCGTTATTCTTATCAACGGTAAGATTATTGGTCGGTGTTCCGTCTCCACGCAATGCACGCCAAAAGCGCGCTATCCCCTTCCTTCGTGGCCGAATGGAAGTGGCAGAGTTGACCCGCACACTGATTTCGCAACATAAGCTTTTGCGCTAGGGTCAAACAACTGACGTACGGAAGAACTAAGGTGGTGACACTTTGTGAAACGTAGGTTGTCGGGATTATTGCCTTCATCTGCGCACTATTTACCTGGGACCAGGACATAGGCAGAAGATATTCCGCTCTCGGACTGAGAGGAATCAGAGGAATGTAATGTTTCAAAGATCATCACTCACTGTCTCAGCAGTTGTACGATGGCGGAAAATCCTGGGTACCAGTATTGTGTTCTGAGAGCCGGATTTGAACAGTCCCGTATTTGGGAGTGAACACCGTTCAAGATTGATCGGCAGAGAATATCGATTCCCTCGGTATCCGAGATGGGTTCTGGAGAATCAAATTTCTCGACGCAGTCTACTCCTATATCCTTCAGAATAGCAGCGGTTCTGACGAGTATCTTCTTAACGACCGCCTCGAACATGGGTCCGGATTGCGTCCAAAATGAAGGATATTCAAGGATTCCGCCCAGATATCGAACTGAAAGTTGGCTTGCGAAGTCCGACGTTCCTCTATCCCAAGGAATTCAACAAGCTATGCAATGAAGTTGCAAGAAACTCACTCGCAATCAGAGGCCACTAATAGCCGTTCGACAACACTCAACCCCTCCCCTACGACTTCTACGCTCCAAAGCACATAAGCAGGATTATCTTCCATCATCGGGGCAATATCTGTGCCAGCAATACTGGCCGCGGCAAATTGCAGAAAGAATGTGAAGTCTTCGGCTTGGATGTTACTATCTGAACGCGTCCAGGATTCTGACATGGCGTTGGCCGAAATCTCGATTGCTCGTAAAGCTTTACAATCGAGAAAGACGCGTCGCAGAGCGGAGTAGCGAGTCACCAAGGTCACAATGCCCTTGAATGCCTCTAACTGCGTTCTAGCGGACTCAGACCTAAGATGGAGGGCTTGAGCCGGTCTATACTTACAAGTAGTTCGAAGGACTCACGGGAATGCGTATCCTAGAAGCTTCGAGCAATCTCTTCGCAACTTGGGGTTTGGATCATTCGGTATCTCCTGCAGTCTCAATTCTCGCTCCAGCCCTTCCCCCATGAACCTTTGAATCCGCTCCACCACTGCGAGTGGCCCGAATCCCAAGCGATAACTTGCTCGGTTGGCATGACTTTCGGCAAGGCGGCCGAACGACTCGTATGCCTCGTTCAGAATTCGACCGGGAGCGGCGACTGAGACTTGTCCCCGGAGTGCGAGATTAGCGTATGAGGGGGAGGATGGAGGCCCGTGTCGTAACGTCTGAACAGCTGCAGGTGCCCTGGACACTTCCATGACTCCTTGAGACGATGGAAACCCGTTGTACCTTGATGTGCTTGGGAGTCGGATGGGCAATAGTGGTGAAGCTTTATCGAGGGAATGTCGCATCGCCTCTGAGTCCGATGGCAGTTGACGGCCTGTATCTCGTGGTCTCTGGTTTGTAAACCCGAAAGATAGACTGATAAAAGTCGAATTCAAACTTGGTTCATGTGCTCGTGCAAGGCGGTGTACCTTCGTTCCGTTTTCCGTCCGGCTAGGTGTAACGATCAAGCACACTTCCCCCCACTGGATTTGAGTCTTGCACAACGCAACGAGTCGCGCAAGTTTGAGCACTCGGACTTCGAGCGCATTGGCTAAGTTGGTAACGGGTGGCGACCCCAACCAACGAGCTGCATGTCGAAAAAGATCACAATCTCGCAGAGCAGCAGGGATCTGGCCCGGACATGGCTGTGGTAGAGCTGTGAGAGCAGGTGACCAGTCACGGTCGCGTCGCACCGTGAAGCTGTCACTTACCTCCGTTTATATATTCGAATCAAAAATTTAAAGGCGGCTGAAAATAAAAAAGTGAGAGGAAGCCATTGTTGATTTACAATTATCTAACACGTGTTTGATGTTCTAGACATCTGAGATGAATGCGGAAGCGACAATCCCATGCATTGGAAGCGAACGAACTTTCAACCAGTGTGACTTGCAGGATAATTATGACTTTCATCTGAAGTGGTGGCTCCAACAGTGCGGCCGAATTGCATTGACTCCCACAAGCAAGAAAAACGATGGTTCACGGTCCGGAGCTTTCGCACAGCGAGCAGATTTGAGAACATTGGTCGAGTGAAATCGGCCAAGTTGCTGATACAAAATATCCTAGACTCGAGTTCTGTATGATAGGCCAACCATCCGGTTCCGAAACCACCGTGCTGAACGATCTGAGCGGGAAGTTGGAGATATTACATAGTAAAAGTCTGGGGAAGGTTTGATGCTTGCGTTTCATCGAGATCGCGATGTTGATGTGGAACGATGCCTCAAACAGCGCGACCGAATTGCAACGAAGTCCTCACCAATAAAAAAACGATGATTGACGTTTGGCAGTCCGTATATAGTGATGAGCCGGAAGAAACATTGGATGGGCGACGAAACGGTACGGTTTTTGATAGCATATATCACGGACGCAAGTTTACGGGAGGCAGACTGTCCGGTTCTAAAGTGGTAGTAAAATCCGAGGAGAGAACTTGAATCGACGTCACTACTGGGATATGATCCTGGCCAAATCGGCTTGCGTTTCACGAAACAGGCCCGAAATCGCGATGTTGATGTGAAACGTGCCTCGAACAGCGCGGCCGAATTACAGCGAGGTTCTCACCAGCAAGAAGAATGAGGATTGACGGCTAACCCTGGGAATTTCAGACAACAAGCAGTCTTAAGAAGGACATTGGATGAGTGCGAAAACAGTCAAATTGGCGAAGAAACAAATCCTAGACGTGGGCTTGCGTAAGAGGTCAGAATGTCCGGTTCCAAGCCCATAGCCCAGAATGGTGAAACGATCCGAGCAGAGGTATGATCCCGGTGAAGCTTGCGTTTCAGAGAACAATTCCTCTGTGCCGATGAACTGAAGCATCAAATGAAATGGCAGGGCACCTCGCCTAGGGCCGAAAATAAAAGCAGATAGAGAAAGCCGCGGGAACACCAATCCGAAAATGCAGTCTGATAGTTTCCGCGGCTTCTCTTTTCCGGCGGCTGTTTAGGGCCGAAAAATAAAAGCAGACAGAACACTAATCCGAAAATGCAGTAGTTTGATAGTTCCCGCGGCTTCACTTTTCCGATTTATTCAACTTAGATGGCAAGTGCTTTCCGAATGGCCGATCGACTTTCCTTTTTTGGACGTTGGCGTTAAGTCCTATACATAGTCCACGTGACTCATCTGTTTTCGAACGCCGTCGAAAGTTAAAACAGGAAATCATGTATGTAGCCCCCGACTTTCTGAGCTCAGGTTGATGAGGAGAATAGTTTCTCGACTTGTCTAGCCGGACTCCCCAAAAGAACTCAGTTCTCAAACGCATGGATGAATCCAACGTGAAAACAGCGGATATTGGGGAGACCGAGGCTATTAATTTGCCCACCTTGTTCTGTGTTACAAAACGGGTGGCTATGTCCAGGTTTTTTTTTGGGGGGAACCCGCTTGCGCTACATAGCCACCGTTTTGTTGTCCTTTTGTACATGGCTTTAATTTCGTTGGGGTGCATCTCAGACCTGTCGCCTCTTTATAACGGAATAGCTTCGCTGCGTCATGGTGACGATACTGAGCCCGCCTCCGGTCTAATGGGTCGATCGCCACTAACCAATATTCCATGAACGCGAAGACCAGGACATCGATCGCGACGTGCGCAACTCTGGAGAGGGGCTCCCGCACTGGCCAACACAAGTGGTCTGGAGGAAAGATCTGGTCATGGGCTTTGCTTGGGACTCGTGTGCATCGCGGTGGTATTAACACATATTGGGACTGTGGGACTGCAGATCGTTACGCCACGGTAGCATTATGTAGCTACAGTTATAGGTGGGTATCGAATGAGCAGTTCGGCGACTTGGATTGAGGAATTTTGGAGGAGAGGCGGTCGAGCTATTGAGGTCTGAACACATGGCATGTTTTCGGCAGTTTGTAACAAGCCTCTCACCGAGAATCGCCGGCTTGCCGGCGCGGAGACAGGCTTGCTCCGAACCTAGTGTTTTCATGCCGAAGCGTGCCGATCGAAATCGCAAAATGAATGTAAAATGCAGCGTGTTTGTCACCATAAGACATAAAATATTCTGAGTACGTAGAGAGATGTATTATATGTGAGAATGGGGGGTCTTGCAAATTTTCAGCCTTATCGGGGCAAGTTTGAAGTCATAGTGAGAAGTTCAGGATTGAGACCATTGAAAGTCGGTCGGAGATGTCGGACTTCCCGATTTGGGGGGTTGCCAAAGAGGTCTGTGTCTGATCGTGAATGATCGCTTGCTTCTTATTGAGAGCCGGGGCTAGTCTCATTACTCAAACTTTATACCTGGCGGTGAGAAGACGATCGTTCTCAAGGATACCCGAGTAGAACCTGGCGCTCGACCGTCGACTCGGACCCGACTTGTATCTCGAAAAACGTTTGCCAGCATGGCCGCCAGCACTTCTCGACATACCTGTCGTCTCTTCTCGCGGTATCAAATTGCATACTTGTACCTCGATCCTTGGACTGTGCCTTCGGCAGGCTGCAACAGCGTGGTGGGTTATGCGAAGGCTGTGGTTAAGGGACAGCGTGAGGCTGTACTGTGAATATCCGACTCACCCTTTATAAGAGGACCGGCGCTTGTACAAGAGGCATCGCCGTCTAGTGGTTTAAGAACATGGCATTCGATTCCGTCGTGCTCAACGAAGGCTTCTTCGGCTCGAACAAGGTCCATTGCGCGGCGCGGTACCGGTTTGGCGACGCAGAGCGCATCGTGTATGGGACGGACGATGGGGTGTTTGTCTCCGATCTGAACGCGATCGGCAAGGACCCGGTGATGGTGCTTGCGCTGTGCGACGTGCGCCAGGTTGATGTCCTGCCAGAGGACTACCAGCTGCTCGTCGTGCTCACCGGTGCGTATCTTGCTCCCAGCATTCATTCTAGCAGTGCTCACCCGCTCACAGAACGTCAGGTACTGAACTTCCCGCTGGATGCACTGGACTCTACGGACCCCACTGTTGCCCTCAAACAATCGAAGCGCATCGCGTCTGACACGTCCCTCGTTAAGGTTGGATTCTGCCTTGAACGTCTACTCGTCTGCATTATCAAGACGAAGTACTCGTCGAGTACCGTCAAAGTGCTTGAACCGATTAGAGAGAGTTCTCGGCTTACAGCCGACACGTTCAGGGTGTTCAAAGTGAGCCCCTGTTTTGTATCTCAGCAATGGGCACATTATGTTAACGGCCATTCCGCGTGTTTGCAGGAGCTCTTCATTCCGAATGAAGTAACATCAGTCCACTGGCTCAAAACTCGGATATGTGTTGGGTGTTCGAGAGGATTCGAGGTTGCGGATATGAAATCGCAGGAGATATACAGTGTGCTCAACTCTGAGGATGAGTCGCTCGAGTTTGTCCGGCCAAAGTCCGGCTTCCTTCCCTCCTTCAGGAAGCAGAAGAATCCGCGCCCGATGGCGATTTATCGCATAGATGAGGAGTTCTTGCTCTGCTACGATGGTGTGTGAACCAAACACTCTATGGGTTCTACGCTGATAACGATGTGCGGCAGAGTTTGCATTTTACATCGACAAAACGGGGCGACGATCAAGAAAGGAGTTTATGATGTCCTGGGAGGGGAAACCTACCAGCTTCGGTACATCTGTCTGCCCTCCTTGACTTACAGATTGTATGCTGATAATCGGGCAGCACTATGTGGGCCATACGTCCTCGCATTTGAGCCGTCCTTCGTCGAGGTCCGACACATCGAGACGGGCGTCCAGTCCCAGGTCATCCGGGGCTCGAACATGCGGCCGCTGTTCGCCGACACAGTGGACGGCAGCGATGGTGGCGACATCCTGGTGGCTTCGGACGACCGTATCCTTTCATTCCGCACGACGGCAGGGCAAGAAGCTCTACGTCCGGTGACGATAGCGTCTAGCTAGCACTAGGGTGATCTGTTGTAATTTCTGGCTCTCCTGTGTTTTGTACTTCCCGCTCTCTTTCCAATGGACATACGTACTCGAGGATTAAATATTGATTCGTAGGCTCGAAACCTCACAGTAACCCAGAAGTGCATGCAATCGTTTATGTGTGCCAAGCGCACAAGTTTCGTCTCCCCCCCAGCTCCCATTCTTATCCAACCTTGTCCCGTCATTGGCGCAGTTTCATTGCGTATTAATTTGCCCACCGCGTTTCGTGGTACAAAACGGGTGGCTATGTCCAGGTTTTTTTTTTCTTGGGAACCCGCTTGCGCGACATAACCACCGTTCTGTTGCCCTTTTGTACCAGAACAGAGCGGCAAGTTAATATATAGGTTTTCTCCGCACCTTTCCTTTGTTACTCGACTCAGCGCGACGACTGGCCAAACAAAACAACTCGGATCCCAGTCCAGTCGCGTGTCGTGTATCACCGATACCGGCGATGCTTGCACTTCTCTCCATTGAATGCTGGCGTCCATCCCGATGCAAGTGCCTCAAGGTGTGTAGACCCGTCTTATTCAGCACACAATGCATGTATGATGCATCTATATCAACCCCGGGGGGCGAGAGCGCTTTCCCATTTTACTTCTGCCGGTACCAGCCACCCAGCTTTTTCACGCGAACACGAAGTAGGTCAATCGCAGCAGCCCTGCCGAAACACAACATCCCTTCCAAATCGCAGTGGTGTAGCTTAATACTGCTCCCCTCGACTTGCCATTTGCGTGTGACACGCTGTGTCCCAGAAGCGCTTTGCACAATGACCTCGAGGTAGATAATTACACACAGGTCCGTTCATTCCGCTAGGCGTATCCTTTTTTCTCGCTGCTCTTGACGCCCAAATACTTGACAATCATCCTGCAATCTCCTGTTCCCCAAAAACGCTGGTACAACCCAGCAATTTCCGTTTGCCCTCACCCCGTGTTTGCCCCCGCCCTGGTGCGTGTGCCTGTCGATACCCGTACTCGGGGCTCAGCAACCCCCCGCGCGCGTATCCGTGCTCGAGGCTGATGACCCTTCGCGGGCGTGAGAGGCGCGGGTCGAAGTAAAAGAGCCCCCCGCCCTGCGCGCCGATAAAGTAGTATGACGAGGAGGGGCGCCCGCCCGTGATGCCGACGGACTGAGGGAAGGTGTAGAGGAGCGTCAGTAAGTGCGCGATGCAGAGAAGGAGCAGGAGTGAGGACAAGGTAGTGGCGAGCGAGGGCAGTACGGGGATGATGAGGATGGGGGAATGACGGATGTAGGGCGGGGATGGACGAAGAGCAGCACATGAGGAATATGGAGGAAGGAGAAGGAAAAAAGGTGGAGAGAGAAAGGAGCACATGGAGGCGACGATGTGGAGAGAGTGTGTAAAGAAAGATGGATGAAACTCACCTTGATAGCCTCGTGACACCGGATCGACCCCTTCCAGTCCCAGCCGGATATCCAGCAGCAGCAGCAGCACCAGTCTGGCGCTCCACCCCTCCTTCCCCTCCTTCGCCTTCCCATCGCCCTTTTCCACACTCTTCCTGCCCGACGGGTGCGCAGAGGACGTCTGCGAGTGGCCAGACGAGCTCAAGCGCGACCCGGAGCAGCTGAGCGCTTTGGAGGGCACGGCGGGCGAGCGCGAGGCGGCGTACACTTCTGCTTGGTAGAGCGTGCCGTCGGTGGCGACGCTGACGCGGAGGCCGTAGGCGGGGAACGCGTCGACGAGGATCCTGGAAGAGGCGGAAGCGTAAGCGTGTGAAGGTAAGATATGAAAAAGATAAGAAAAAGGAAGAGCGACCATCTCAAAAGTCCTACATCTTCCCAAGAAAACAGGAAGAAAAGAGGAAAAAAAGTCAAGGAAACGAGAATAAAGAATGGAGAAAAAGGAAGGGACCCAAAGAGATACCAGGTAACAACGCGCTCGCCATTGTACTGTAACCTGCCGAGAGGGATAAGGCAGGGGCCAAACAAAAGTCACACCTCCGCGCCAATCGCCCCCCGCCCTTCAGACTAAAAGTCATTATCGATGCTGGCGTCACAGCACATGAAGACGCGCGCGCCATCCTCCCCGCATGCCTCGGACAGGATAGGGCCTCCCCTCAAACATGGGCGAGAAAAAAAACAAAGTGCGCCCCACCCCGCACATCAAAAACCCGCCTAAGCAGATATCGCCGCCAGACGCCAAACAACCGAGGGTAGATATGCGCAACACGTCAGCGTCGACCCGGCAGCGATAGCACCGCATGCCAGCCACGGGCGAGATAAAACACCAAGCGGGCACGCCCGCCTCTCGCGCCGAAGGCCAATATGGCCGCCAGATCCTGAATGAGCACCGGGGAGGGCGCGCGCAACGTCCGCGACTCAGCCTCTGCGAGGGATAGCGCCGCACGCAGGTGGCAGGGGAGATAAAGCACAAGGTCCATCACGTCCTTGTGCACCCCGAACCGAAATTGCCGCCACGTCCCGAACAAGCATGGGGAAATGTGCGCGCGACATCAAGCATTTGCGCCCAGGGCGGGATAAGGTGTCGTCGCAAAGGCGTAGGAGGACGGGTGTAAGTGGGTGGGTGGGCGAGAAAAAAAATATTACATAATAAAATACGAATTTTTGGAGCGAAGCGAAGCCGAGAAGAGTGAAGTTAAGAAGAGTGAGGAGTGAAGGAGGGAGGAGGACGGGGGAGGGAGCAGGAAGGAGATGCAGGAGGATGATGGGAGAAGGAGGAGGTTCTGGGAGAAAGAGAAATCGAGTTGGCGCCAAAAGAGAAAGAAAGAAATATTTATGCGCCGAGGCCGTCCCTGACACAGGAGCGCAATGCAGAGCGACGGGGCGCAAAAGCTCCCCGCCGAGAGTCCTGCGCAAGCGACGCACTTGTGCTGCAAAAGAGCCCAAGACGCCGCAACCGCGCAAGTCGCAAACACCCCACAGAAGAAGAAAAAAATGGGGAACGCCCCCAGCAAATGAAAGACATGAATGAAGACTTACCCACACCCCACGGCGCTCGTCCAGCCCTTCGGGCCACCACTTCTTGGTGCCCCTGCTGCTTGATGTCAATGTCGAGGTGGCAGGTGGGTGCGAGTGTGAGGTGGAGGAGGCGTAGGCGTGAGGGGGGCGGCGGAGGAGCTTGAGTGCCCCGCACTCGAGACGGAGCTGGCAGCTGGCAAAGGGAGCGTTAGCGTGGGGTTAATGACAAACGAAGAGAAAGAGAAACATGCAGTGAATGATGAAAGAAGGAGGAAGGGAGGTGTGTCGCCAAAATGGAGCGAAGGAGAGGGAGGGACGCGGGGATGCCGGGAATAGAATGACGAAGAAAGAAAAGATGTGCAACGCACCTATAAGATGAATCGCTCTGCGACGCGAGTGACTCATCCTGGGAGGCGGCGCGTGCCCGGTGCTCTCGCCTGCGTGTCCTCGCCTCTCCATCGTTCTCCTGGATCAAAGGACATCGCCGTGGAGGAGGTACCGTATGGCATTGTCGGGTAGCGAAGTTTTGGCGCCCACGCTGACTCCACCCCTCCTTGCGTGTCGTGGCATTCGAGGATGACGAATCCGCCTTGCGAGATGTCGACGTCGACGTGGAGGAGGATTCGGCCTTGCGCGCGGGGTGGACGCACACAGGGCGCGACGTTGCGGACGCGGATGAGGCGAGCTACGTCGTGTGGCTGATTGCCCCCGCGAGCGGTAGATCGCTCGTGCTCCTCACGATGTGCACGAACCAGCCGCGCAGTCTTGCTGCAAGCGGGCCGTCCGCGCACAGGCGGCTCGATGTACGCGAGCTGCAGCGTGTCGTTGCCCGCGCTGTGCGAGGATGAGGAGTGCCCAGACACCGACGGCAGGGTGGAGGCATAGAAGTGGTGCTCGGAGCGCGTGCACGGGCGCACGGTGCCGCAGTGCACGCTCAGCGGGCTGCCCGGCGGATTGGAGAAAGGGTGCCCGCAGCGTATTCGGATTGGCTGGTGGAATCGTGTAGAATGAGGGGCTCGGCAGCGGAGGGAGCGCTGCGCTTCGCCCTGCGGATACGCTGAAGCTCGCGCACACTCGACTCTTTCTCACTGGGCTTACCGAGCCCGAGAAAGCGCCCTGCGCTGCGCCGCCCACCGCCCACCGCCACCTGGGGACGAGGTGGACACGGAGTTGGACGTGGCGTGCGAGGCGGAAGAGGCGGCGGAGGGGGGCCCGTCGACGGATAGCGATTTGAAGCGGTCGCGCTACTGCAGGACTCGGGGTAGCTTGGACACGCAGCGGGTGACATTGGCGTCGGCGTCGGCGTTATCGCAGACGTGGAGACCGGCGTCGGTAGTAGCAGAGGGGGGTGCAGGCTGGAGGATGTCAAAGCCGCCTGGGCGCTGGTACGGTGCGAGCTAGAGAGGGCATCCTGAATCGCCGATCGTCAGCGATGCCACTCAGGATTCTAACGAGATACGAAAAGAGGAACGGCGTTAAAAAAAGACCAGAATACAAAAGAAAACGGAAACATGCCAAACGCGACTTGAACTTAGTTGAATACGTGAGATCAAGCTGATGAGACTCGGACGGGAGTGTGTGCCTGTGTTTGTCAACAGCTTCCATCGGCTAGGTCCGCCCACTGCTTGGGCTGCTACGGCTCACCTCCCATTGTTATACCGGCGTGCGAATGAATACCCGGAACGTGCTCAACGTGGCTTCCCTCCTTCAACCGCGGGCGTAGTATCCTCGAGTTGACGTTTCTACCCAATATTTACCCTCGAAACGCTGAATTCGGACTCGCCGCTCTCTCTCGCGCCAAGATTCTCTTGGAATTTCTTGCACTGCGTTACCATATCCACGTCCACACATTCAAGCGTGTGCGCCCTCTCTCTGGATCACATTCCTTTCGGTTGTGGCGCGCATGCTTTAGTTCTTGGCATAGCATTCATTCGTCTCCGTTTCCCGGATTTAATAGATCCCCAGCGGAGGAAGAGCAAATGTATTGAGATATAGCCTCGGTCATAGCTACCTACGCATGCTGCTTATAGCCACCCGTTCTGTGGTACAGAACGTCTGGGCAACCTACTAGGCACATTTGAACCTGAAATCCGATGCCGTGCGATTCACACGGTGCAGATCACAGGTTTCTCGTTTGGCGGGCATGCGTTTTTCCCCACCACTCCTCCCGCTTTTTATAGTGTCCATTGTCCTGGATAAAATTTACCCGAAACCACGTTGAAAAGTGATGCTCTGATCTTGTAGCGGTTAGACTCTAAGCGAGTGTGGCCTCGGGCGGTGTCCAAATTCGGAATCTGAACCCGCACTTTACTTTGCTCCTGACACAAATTGACCGGACATCCACCGGAACATCACAGACACAAACGGAAACTAGGGCTGGACATTAATGGCTGCGTAATTTACAACTCAAAGATTACATGTAACTTCTAGGTAAATTTCTTACTGGAGACCTCCAATCCGGGATGTAATTTTTGTAATTTTCTTGACATGCCCACGGAATCCTCCAGTGCACTCGCACGAGCCGGCGGCTGCTTCTTGAGTGTCATATTGGGTTCACAAAAGTTCTCAGCGACGGTGGAATCTTTCTGGCGGCGGCGCCGATGCTGAGCGATGATCGAGCGGCCGCGCATAAAATTGAATGACTCGTACGTTCATACAGAGGACGACGAAACCCCGGATGAGACGGCGATTATACCCGCGTTTGATTCGCGTCGTCTCGCCATCGAGCTGCTTGTCAACCTCGAAGCCCCCACCCTTGTGGCTCGTTTAACCCCTGCCAGCACGGCAAAGTCGACCGCAGGCACTTCCACTGCCCGCAGCACCCCAGTTGTGCCTCAGAAGCCGAAGTGGACTGCCACCAGTGCGTCTTGGGCCAACAACGACAGTGGATGGTAAATTTTACATACTTTACAAACTTTACAACCATTCTTTACTGTAAATTACGGTAACATTTTCGGGCCTGCGCCGCTAAAAGTTACGGTAAATTACAGGCCCGGTTTAAGATACGAGGACCCCTGAATTGATATGGTAACTCGCAGGCCGCAGCCGAGGTTCCAAAAAATATCCAACACCAACGAAAACAGACAGAAATCCCGTACAAAGCACGGAGATCATCACGTATAAGTCAACATTGATGCGTTTCAGAGCGATCACCGACGAACCCCCACGTCAATCTCGTCTATAAAGACAGGGAGCCTCTCGACACTTTCCTCAGCTCCGAGTCCGTTCCTAGCATGAAGTTCTCTGCCGTTCTAGCTCTCGCCTTCGTCACAGTCGTCGCTGCTGCGCCGACGCAGCGGTCGATTTTTACGGACCCGTACAAACTCCCGTACACGATTCATCCCGACGGCGACAAGACCAAATGCGTTGGAGTCTTGGGCGGAAAGTTTGTCGTTAATGCTACAATTGATATGTGCATATTCTTTGACTCTTCATATATCGAGGCTCACGTGTTCATTTAGCTTTGACTGCAACGGCTCTGCTACTCAGAAGTGGTTCGACAGTGACATCCGGATGACCAATCCCGAAGACGGCTCCGAGTGGGCGCTCGACGTCCCGGGCAGTTTCGGTGCTGCAGACTTCCACCTCGAGAACGGCAGCAAGGTTGTCCTCAGGCCCTCGGCTGACGGCGGCGAAGACGGCTCTCCAACCCAGGCCTGGCGCGGCGGACCTGGTTTACCGGGTGCCCCGGCCATCAAGTTGGGCGTCTCCACCACCAACGACTGGTGCTTGGATTTGACGGATGGAAACAAGGGAAATAGGACACCTCTGCAGCTTTGGGCCTGCATCCAGGGCAATACCAACCAGAAGTGGTCCTTTGACTTTGAAGTTTGAGGTGGTGGGGCAAAAGTGGAACGAGCCACCGGCATTGATATTACAACCAATCCTGAAAGTAATGAGATCTTGAGGAACCGAATCATGATCACGTCATGTCGATCCGGTATTCTATTTGGGATGCCGACGGTACCTCGGCACTTAGACATAAGTGATGGGCCATGAGAGAATGGCGTCGCAACAGGAACGCGGGGTATCATTGCCGAAGTCTTCGACCACTCGACCGAGGGCGGTCAATATTTTAAAATGGGGGAGATGGTAAGCCAGTAATTGGGCCATAGTTACATACATGTAATTTTGCATGTTTCTGATTGTGCCCATTGCTGAAACTGTTGTTTCTATGCAACAGTACTGGTTCCTGGCAAACCACAGAGAAATGGGTAGGTGTTCTAAGTAATTAGAAACACCCATTGGCAAGTCTCACCCTGAAAACCGTAAGGGAAACGTGCAGCCAATTAATAAGTCAAGGAACTTCTTTTGACTTGTTTCCAACATCCGCTTACGGGAAACGAATGTTCTTGGGGACCTTTAGGTTCAGCTACTTACCGGAAACGGGTCAAAGGAGCGGGAGTTGGGCAATGTGTTGTGTTGTGTTGAGACGCTGAGGAGACGTGCCGGGTCACGAGTGTTTCGGTTGCTAGAGTTGCCGGTTTCCATTGAATGCAGATACACCGAAACAGGTGGTCGGCTATTCTGTGGATCCGGATCACAACTCTAAAGGTGTTCTAAGGTTCTTTCTCAAGAACCCTTTCTGGAAAACACCACAGAAACAGGTATCTCCCTAGACCTACAAAGGAGTATTATCAAGTTCTGTGTTTATAACAGAGGGGAGAGCAGAGTTGAAGCAGAAACAGGTTGAACAAGTGCAGTGCCGATCTATCGGTGATCAACACACCCTCTGAATAATCCAGGGGTGCTGCTGATGGGTTCCTGCCTTGTAATTGGCAAGGGAACATGGCGTGCTCGCAGTGGGGAAGCGATGGGAGGCGACACTTGGAAGAACAACCGATTGAAACACGGTTAAAGAGGTGGATAAACGGACTTTTGACTCATTGGGATTGTATTTTGGGCTTTGTAATTGTGTCTTGGCAGTTGTATAAGTATCCGAGGGTGTTTCTACGATGGACACAGCATCATCCCCCAAACTAGTAGGCTATACGCTTGCGCATTGGGTTGATCTGGGATCCTCGGCAAACGCACTCTCATAGAGTAGCATTATTAGTCAAAATCTTATTTGTTTCTGAATCATATATTATTCTGGAAACACACTTGGGCTCTAGTTCGCTGTCAAAAAAAAAAAGTGAAAGGACACCGGCAATGCGTCCTCACTGATTCAGACAGAAAGACAGGAACAGTGATCTAGATTGTGTGAGGGCAACCTTAAGCTCGGCGCAAAGCACGGAAACTAGCGGGGGGAATCCAAAGTATAAATATATGTACTATAATACAGGAGCGGGAATACTACACACCTAGCGGGGGAATCCAAAGAGAAGAAAGGATGAGGATTCCCACACTAGGTGAAACCTTATATACGAATAGGTAACTACCCAGTAGCACGTGTACGGAGGTATCTACAATGATCACGGGCCTGGTCACATAGCATGTGCCAACAAGAGCGGGCGAGCGGAAGGTCGGGGGCATTAGCCGGAGGGATAGCCGGAGAAATAGCCGGAGCGGAGGCCGGGAAATAGCCGGAATAGTCAGAGGGATAGCTGGAATGGCGGGAGGAGTGGGGGTTCCCCTGACATCACCCCCCCCTTGGAATACGGTGTCCTGACGTATGGAGTGGATGGTCCTACTGCGCCTCCGGAAGGACAGCGAGTTGAAGGCAGCTGAGACGATCCGGCATGGGGCGTTGGGGTAGCGGCGGTAGTAGGCATCGACAGCGTCTTTGGCGAAGACGTTGGAGTGCTTTACCCACTTATCATGCTCCGGACCGTAACCCTTCCAGCGTACCATGTACCAGAGGCTGCCGTATCGGACTCGCGCTTCCAGGATTTCATCAACCTCCCACCTCTCGTCTCCGTCTGGCCGGAGGACGGGCGGTGGTTCGTCGTGCCGAGGGCGTCCCAGGAATGGGTCTGGCTTTGCAAGCTCGAGCTTCACGACCGGGAAGACCGGGTGAAGCTGGGAGTAACACAGTGGAAGCTCGAGCTTGTACGCACCGTTGCCCACAACCTTCACAACCTTGAAGGGTCTGAGCCGTTTGTCTGAGAACTTGGGTGACGGACACGTCATTTTAATGTCGGAGGCATCCACCCAGACCCGGTCTCCTACCTTGATCTCCGGCGCAGGCACGCGCCTGCGATCGTAGTACAGCTTGAACTCGTCTTTGGCCTTAATGAGGGCAGCTTTGGCTTTGGAGACTCCGGCGGTGATCTGGTCGCGGAACTCATTGGCAGACTCGTTGGCGGAGCACCTACCGTTTGGCTCGAAACCCATCCGAGGAAGGCGGCTGGTGTCCGTCATGAACGGTACCTGCTGCATCAAGGAGTGGATGTGGTTGTAGGCGAACTCGGCTGCCGGTAGGAGCTCATCCCAGTCGTCCTGTTTGTAGCTCGTGAAGATACAGACAAACTGTTCGAGTTCCTGGTTGACGCATTCGGTCTGCGGATGGTAAGCGGTGGAGGTAGCGGGTTCAATACCAATGAGGCACCACAGTTCGCGGGTGAACTCGGCGATGAACTGCGGACCACGATCGGAAATGTACTTCCGGGGGATTCCGTGGTGCCTCCAGACGTTCCGGTAATACAACCGGGCAGCTCTGACAGCGCTGAGGCCGGTGTGGCACTCGTTGAACTGGGCTCGCTTACCGAGGACATCGACCACAACCATGACCACGTCAAACCTGTGGGCTTCTGGAAGCTCGACAATAAAGTCCACCGAGACGGTGTCCCAGCGCTCGTCTGGAATCTCAGTCGGACGAAGCTCACCATGGGGAAGTCGCCGGAGCGCCTTCGTCTGGTTGCACGCATCGCAGGCTCCGATGTACTGGCTGATGTGTCGGGACAACTGGGGCCACCAGTAGTTCCGGGAGATCAACTCCAACGTCTTGAAGCGGCCAGCATGTCCAGCGACACGCGTGTCATGGTGCTGCTCCATAATCCAGCGACGGAGGTCCTTATTCCACGGCACGACGATTTTGCCGCGGAACAGGAGGAGACTGTCCGAGATGTGCCATTCGGCCGAGCGGGGGGAAGGAGCTTTCCGGTTTCTGAGGAGCTGCCGGGCAACAAGCACCACGGGGTCCTCGAGCTCCGGCTCAGTCGCGAACGCCTTCCGGACATCACGCAGGAGAGGAATTTCGGGTCCGCCGACTGCAATCCTCTCCATGGCATGAACCTGGAAGAGCTCCAGCCTAAGGAGCGTAACGTCCGAGTTCTCTGAACCGGCTCCATGGTCCAGACGGCGTGAGAGCGCGTCCGGACGTCCCATAAGGCGTCCAGGCTGATGGAACAGGGCGAAGTCGAACCAGGACAGGTACAGGGACCACCTGGCCTGCCGCCGGTTCAGCTTCCGCGACTTCTGGAAGTACTCCAAGTTCTTGTGGTCCGTCCAGATCTCGACTGGGTGCTGCGCGCCTTCGAGGAAGTGCCGCCACTCCTCTAGGGCTCGGACGATTCCAAGCATCTCCTTGTTGTGGATCACGTAGTTCCGTTGGACGTCATTCAAGCTCTTGGAGTAGAAGGCAACGGGGCGCCACTTCCCGTCGGCCCCCTGCTGGGACAGAACCGCTCTGGTCGCCCGGTCGGAGCTGTCCGCCTCCAGCCGGTATGGCCGGGACTCATCCGGAAGGACCAAGACAGGCTCCGCAGTCACTGCGTCCTTGAGGGCTTGGAACGCGGCAGCCGAGGCAGGGGTCCAGGTCCAGGCCACACCCTTCTTCGTCAGGTCGAAAAGCGGCCAGGCGATGTCCGAGAATGCCCGGATAAACCTCCGGTAGAAGTTCGTGAAGCCAAGGAACTGCTGCACGTCCTTCTTGTTCTCGGGCTCGGGCCACGAGGCAACGCCGGCGACCTTCACGGGGTCCATATCGACGTGGTTGTGCGAGATGATGACGCTGAGGTACTCAATTGTCGACTTCTCAAACTTGCACTTCTCCGGTCGGAGGAAAAGGCGGTGCTCGTGAAGCCGCCGGAGCACCTCCCAGACAATTTCGCGGTGACAGGCGAGGTCGGAATGCGCGATGAGGATGTCGTCTAGGTAGACCATAACGTCTCTGGAAAGGATGAGGTCCTGGAAAATGTCATTCATCATCGTCTGGAACGTAGCTGGGGAGTTGGTAAGGCCAAAGTACATCACCAGTGGCTCAAAGAGCCCCCGGTTCGTACGGAACGCGGCCTTCCATTCGTTGCCTTCCCGGATCCGGACGTTGTTGAAACCCCATCAGACATCGAGTTTTGTGAAGAACCGGGCTCCCTTCAAATGGTTAATAAGATCGTTGATCAGAGGGAGCGGGTACCGGTTTTTCACGGTCATCGCATTGAGTGCCCAGTAGTCCTAGACGAACCGGAGGGCCCCGTCCTTCTTCTTAATGAAGAAGACCGGAGACGCCATCGGCGACTTGGATGGACAGATGCAGCCAGTGCTCAACCCTTCCGCAATGAAGGCATCGAGCTCCTTCTGTTCGAGCGGGGAGATCGGGTAGACCTCACAGTTGGCCGGCTTCGCATCCGGGACAAGTTCAATAGCGTGGTCCCATGCTCGTTTCTCCGGCAAGGAGTCGAAGGACTCCTTGTTGAAGACATTCAAGTCAGGCAGGAATTTCCTCTGGACTACCAACTGTGTATAGGCAAAACTGTCTAGTCAGACACCAGCATCTAGAGCAAGGAGTTCCCAAGCAAAAATCACTGCTCAACGGATCCAGGCTTCATGCTGACAGACCTGGTACTGGGGCACCTGGGCATTTATTCAAATTTGCTCAGGTTGCAACATATTAGTACCCTTCAAAGCAGACTGCTTAGCGCTTACAGAGCTGCTTAAGCTTAATGCTTACAGTCATGTGCCTTCACATCAATGCCTTCCTTTTTTGTTTTCTCCTTCATCCCGCATGCCGCCAACACACTGTAGGAAAAAGTGAGAGATAGTAGTCAGAGCCAGTGGGTTAGAGTATGCTCTTGATTTTTTTTTTGAATTGAAACACCGCGTCCAAACGCAGAAACATGTCGTTCACATTACTTTCATACTACGATCAAAATTCTGGATGTAAAGGCACATGACATTAAGCCTTAAGCTTAAGCAGCTCCATAAGCACTAAGCAGTCTGCTTTGAAGGGTACTAATATAATGTGCTACATTACATTACACTGTCATTTCACAAGGGCCAATGCTGGCCTGGGCAGTTAGCTAAGAGGGATATAATGTGTCTCAGACCATTAGAAAGGCACTGGACAACGATCCTGGTAAAGGATTGACATGAGAAGTCGCCAACGGAGCAACCGTGGAAAGTGCCTAACCATCCTGGAAACAGATTGGGCTTACTGCACATACCTGACTAAGGGTGTATTATGAGGGATTATCCTTCTGGACAAGGGGCTTACCATTTGATATCATCAGACGTCTTCAGGACTGCCAAGAGAAAGTTGGACTTGGTTGATCTACCAATTGACTAAGAAACCATACTAGGGTACTGGGAAGCGATGGGTATCATGGTTTTCAGACAAATCACTTAAGCCATTCAAAGAGAAACCAGTTAAAGTGGATGGTTACCAAGGAGGGTAACGGTGGGCTGACAAGGAAGTCAGCCAAAAGTTGACACATCAACAATATCCCATCACAATTGTTCTAAGCAATGTAGATCTTGACTCATTGTTAAGCTTGGCTTGTCGATGTTCCTTATAAATCTGTTCAGTTTTTACTACTCTGTTGAGAATCTTGTAAAGTATTATGGGATGTCAGCAATGGCCTCTGAGTCAGCTAAACAACAAGTAACCCGATGAGAACCCCAACCCAATAGACGATAGTAGCTTGTGTGTTCCCTGAGCAATAGGACCAGTCGTACGGTGTCCTCCCTAGGAGGCCGTATGTCATAGGTCAGGATGCAAGGTGGAACCCGGAATGAGTCAAAGAGGGTGTGATATCCACTCAGGTATACAACCCAGGGTGTGGATACAACCCGTAGCACAATGTGGAGGAAGCGGGGCTGGGTGGAGTCAAAGCCAATGTCAAGCCAAGGTAGAAGCCTGAGATTAGACAAGGTAGAATCTACTGTACATGGAGGTTCTACCGAACTTATATAGGCTTCTAATAAATTAAAGTGATCACGGTCAATCGCGATTGGTTCCTGTACCCCAGCATTAAGGAGTGTTAATGCTGATACTCCTGGACTCCTCTGTGTCTGTTTCCATGGTGTCGGAGGACTTAGGAGACCCAACATTCGGGTTTCCTAATCCTGAATGTCATCGTATCCAGTGGTTCAAGCCCCGATCAGTTTGCAACCAGTCATGCACCTTGTGTATGCTTCTGCATCAGCAGTTCGTATGTCCGGGGACTAGGATCTGGGTTCCTAGTCCCTAACGTCTTCTGTATCCTGTGGCACAGACTCCCTGAGTCTGTGGATTTTAGAATCCAAGGCCGGGTTTCAACTGTGAGAAGGTCACGTGGTAGCATCATGAGAGTCCCATGCTGCTAAGAGTCAGACATGTCTGTATCCATACAGACGCATCACGTGAAAAAGTAGAACCCAGGCGATTCATGACATGGGAACAACATCAGTGAATCTCACCCCACCGGTTGGATGCAAAGTTACTAGGCTTCACACTTAACTGGTTGAGTAGGCATTCATTCAGAGACACCCAGAAGCTATACCAAAGGTTTCGTTTGTTTTCCCTTTGAAACATTATCTGTGTTGGATTTGGATCTTTATAACTACGCGTGGACATATTGGATAAATGGAACAGACACGCGGAATATAAGGAAACAGATCGGACTTGACAATTGGTTGTAATTTCACAAGCATTAGCAATTGCAGATACTATTAGAATTGGGATTTCATAAGAATCACTTGTGTTTCGCCTCGGAGTACTACCTCCAAACCTAGACCCACATCATACAAAACCGTTGAACATGAAATCTTGTCTGACTATCTGCGATTGCGCTTAGAACAGCTTCGAGCAATTTATCTATACAACTTGTAGACCTATAAGTCTTGCTTTCAAAAGAGAACTAAAGTTCAAATTGCCACAATCTATACTGAATTGAAATCCTGAACTTGCACGAGGATTATAGTGTTTGAGTTGATATAGTTGCATTATCGATCGGCATATTCATTTACAAGGTTTGGTTTGTGGTTATTTCACCACTAGCCCCATAGTCACTATTTCACTGTAGTGATGGTTGTAGATTAGCAATCCAGCACAACTTGAAGCCTGAGGCCGAGCCTGAGAAGGCTGACTGACATAGAATGTGATGAAATCTGCCGGAACATGCAGGAATAGTTGGATTCTAGTAATACCATGTACAGGTTGGTTCACATACATATATATTCGAGTCCATCCTACCATGAAACTGTGAGTGTTGCGGTAAGATGAGTGGGAAAAACAACTTGCGACTCAGCTGGGCCACCCAAATCAGATGAGGTCGAGGATGCACGAATTGTAGAAACCAATCCAGATATTATTTCAATTTATGAAACTCAGTTACAAGTCGTCTTCTGTATTACGATTGGATAAACGGTTTAATCAACAAGGGCATCTGACTTCCCGCCTCACGCTCGCCGCGAACGAACGGCTGTTGCACAATCGCCGTCGGGAGTCTCCCGATCTGCGCCGCCGGAAGTGCAAGCTCAAACTCCAATCCGCGGACAAGGGTGAAGAGCAGAGCTTTCAATCTGAATCATGCGAGGTGAGTATCAATTAACTCCCAGGTGTTGAGACAGCGCACGCACTCGACAAGCGAGAAGCGGTAGCCGATGCACGCACGGGGCCCACCTATGAAGGTCATCATATGGCTCCAGACGCCGGGGATGGAGGTTGATAGGGTGGGGCGGCGTTCCCAGCGTTCCGGGCTGTTCAATCCAATGTTAGTGGTGGTTCGAGATCTGATACGATGACTCAATCTCATACATGAATTGGTGTGCGTCTGGACCCCAGACATCCGGGTCGCGGTTCAGCGCCAAAATCGGGAGCAGGATCCTTTGTCCCTTGATGAGTCTGCGGAGAATGCGTTAGTTACATGCAAAGGCAGTTTGGCATCGCAGCAAAAAAAAAACTCGCTTAAGTGTTTCGTGCACTGTTCCGTTGCGATCCGTGTACGGCGTTTCCAGCGGAATAACGTCGTCGCGCGTGGCCATGCGGACTAAACGACTGAGTTGTAGTGAATTGCGGCGAAAGGAAGCCAGTGATGCTCACGGCTGGCGATGACGGGGGAATGCGCGCGCAGCGTCTCGCGCACGACACAATCGAGGTACGGCAGCGCGTTGAGGTCCTCCATGGTTGGGTTGTCGTTATCCACCGCCAGGAGCTCGTTGCGCAGGCGGGTTTGAACTTCAGGGTTCTCGGCGATGGCGTAAAGCGCCCAGGACGCTGCCGTACTGTTCACGAGATTAGGTCAGCTGGGGAGCGGATGCGGGATGAGGACCAGAGTACGAAGTAGTCTGGATTTTGCGTCAGTATCGATGACATAGAAAGTAGACATATCAGACGTACTTCATGACCGGCCACCAAGAAGGTTGGTACCTCTTTTTTGCGTGAGCGGAGTACAGCAACAATCATAAACCGGAACACTTGCGAGCAAGTACGTCCTCCTCGGAAAGTCGTTGGGACTCTGGAATGTCCTTTGACATGTTCGCACGAACCAGCAAGGACAGCAGATCGCGCGACCCCGCGCTGTCGGCGCTGTGTCCCTCCGCAATCTTTTGTCTGCTGTCACGCAACAATCCCAGCCCAATGCGCCGCATGACCGCGTGTGAGTTGTCGATCACTTTGTCGATTTTCCTGCGGGGCTGGACAGCGTATTATTTATCTATGCATCCTTTTGATAGAGAGAGATGGGGTTGCTCACCCACAGTGTACGAAGAGGCGGAATCACGCCTTTCAGCGTATCCACGAGAGCATTTTGTCTGTCCCCGGCGGCGGAGATAGTAGCGAAGGCCTCGTGTAACTCATCCCGAGCACCGGTGTGGTCAACGCCGAGGGAGTTGAAGTTGTAGTTGAAGCCTGGAGATAAGACTCACTGTTGGCGCGGCGGAGACGGAAAACCCAGCATACCAGCCTGGCCGATGATATCCAGAGTTGCCGTGCTGAAGTCTGGAATAACGTTCACTCGGGCGGCACCGTTACTCTGCGTAGCCCTGGAAGCCCATAGATCTCGAAGCTGGATTTGCGTGAAGATTTCAGGAAGGAACGATGACGAATGGAGGGCAACAAGTGACCTGCTTGGACTTCTCGACGAAGATTCCCGTCAGTGCCCGCACTTGCGCTGGGCCAAAGGCTGGATTCTGACAGAGAAACGAACGTCATTGCCCGAAAATCCACTGCGGCATGCAATTACCAGTATCTTTCGCTACCAATCAAATATAATGAGTAATGGGGACGGCGCCGAGGAGTAGAGCTTCACCTGCTTCTTGTGCATATCTTCCTCGACGACAAGCACACCTGTTCAGTAAGACAATGAGAACTCCGAACTTTTGATTAACAAGATACTCCGCACCTGGACCGACAACGCGGCCCAAAAAGTACCGCCCCATCTCCGGTTTTTGATAGACATAACTGTTGGAGAGAATGTGCTGCAGCGCCTTGGTATCGGACGTCCACAACATGCTGAACTATTCATAATCAGAGTTTCAGTAGTCTTGTAGTGCCGAATCCGATCCACCAACCCCCATAAAATCGTTTATCCGCACGGTGCGCCCATACTGTGCGTTCCACACTCCCTCTTGGCCATTTTCGACCTAGAATGACACATTGAGAAGGAAAAGCATAGAAGACGGGATATGGCGCACAATTTTGAACAGTTGAAGATGGTCACCTAGGAACCAGTGGGCGGATTTGGGGCCGGGGACGTTTCGCAAGGGAGAAGTGAGCTCTTTGTGAATGACTCGCAACAGCAAGGAGAGTGCGTAGACTCCGAGCGTTGCGGCGACAGACGCTGCCAGCCCTAAGTAATTAATAGACATCCCGCAGTGGGAAAGAGTGCGACAAGGAGCCTGACTGACTTTTGTGGGTTTATAACCGCCGCAGCTACCAATGGGATTTCTCAACGGTTGGCCGGGCATCACGGCCTATATCACACCTCAGTTCTGTAACACAAACTAGCCGTGTAACGGAAAAGTGATTGAACTTTAGACCCAAGGGGTTACTCGGAATGGGTAGCTTAGATTCAGTGCCCAGCAAAATTAGAGACGTTGCGCAAAGCTGCATGCGGCTTTTTTTGTGCGCAAACTCATCACATGCAGCTTTTTTTTTTCTTTGCTCTGGTGGTCAAAATAGGCTATTTGAGAGTCCCAGTGATGCTCCGGAGCAAAAAACGGATATTCCCGCGTGCAGCTTCCGCATGCGGCTTTTGCGCAACGTCCCTATTGACAAGGAGTGCGCTCGACCTGAGAGAGGATGCATGCCAGAGACGCCCGGGGTTCTGGAATTTTGAGGCAAATAATTTCGATGGGATTTGAGACCGTTCAAGGTTTCGTGGGGTTTTGGACTTGTTGTTTGGGTGCGCCGTTCTCACAAGTTATCCGTGTATCCGTTGCAGATGCCGAGCAGGCTCGACGACTCGTCAGTCAATGCCGATCGTAAACCCGTGACAGGAGAAACTAGCGAGATAGCGGGTGCGCCGTTCTCACGAGTTATCCGTGTATCCGTTGCAGATGCCGACCAGGCTCAGGCTCGAAGACGCGCCAGTCAATGCCGGTCGGAAACCCATCCGTGACGGGGGAAACTAGCGAGATAGCACCGTCGGGAGCTGAGAGTGAACTCGGAAAGTCGGAAAGGCATTATGGGGCGGAACAAGGAGAGAAGACGCGCAAGTGATGGGGGGAGGGCAAGAAGCGGTGTGGTGGTGCTTGTGGGGTTACGATACTGCTTGAGGCTTGAGGCAGTTCGAGGTCGCTCATGGATTTCGCACTCAACATTGTCCCATGAGGGCCGTAAGTTTTTCTCATTCCGGGGTCTCCAAAAAGCAGATTATACTTTAGGGAGGGCTTCGACGGCCGCAACTACCACGTAAGACAATGGTCGTAGTAGATATAAGAGCCACATCCAATGCATTGTTAGAACGAAAGCAGATATTATAATATATGTAGAAATATTGACTCACCAGAGTAAGGTACAAAATCGGTGTCTTCGCTGACTTGGACGGCGACAAACGCGATACGAGCGGCCGCGGCGGACAAACGAATGCCAGCGGGCGATGCCCTGCGCACTGGAGAAGACAAACAAGGAGTTTAACTAAGATCCCCCGCTCAAGGTATAGAGAATAATATGTACCATGGTAACCGCTCAATCCACCGTGGAGAGGAAAAGGGGAGGAAGCGGGATGTGCTGCCTGGAGTGCTTGGGAGGCGGCAGGCGGCAGGGGAGCAGTAGGGGAATGCACGTTGGATTCTTCCTGTGACGTAGGGCGTGCAGGTGTGGAGAGGGTGTCGGTGTCGGTGTCGCGCTCGACGTTCGGGGAAGGGGTGGAGGTCTTGGGAGTATAGACGAGCCGGCACGTGCGTTTAGTGCTGTCCACATATGATATTGATACGAAATTTTGCATATCATATTATATCAATATCATATTATTGGTTCACAGCCCATATTGTATTCGTATTATATTATCTGCGTATGTATTAATATGTATCAGCATATATTAATAATATATCATTTAATATTCTCGGATGTTGAGTAGTTCCGTCCAATTCACCCCCTCGCCAATTCGCATAATGGGAAGCCCAAGCATGAGCCAAAATTAGTCCATGCTTGCCTCAACACACAAGAGGAAACTTTGCCTCAGGAGGCTCTGAAATGCTCTTGGCTTGAAAGACGCGCTCCCATTGGGTTGAAAATGACATGTAAGCTCCATCATCGGTGTCGTATGGAAAGATTTCAATGGGTGGGTTGTTGTCAGATAGGTCGGGTGTCAAGTATGTTGCCAGAAGACCATGTCATGTTCCAGCCATGATCCCAGCAGGAATGCCGTCAATTGCAGCCTTGATATCATCGAGAAGCTGGCCAACTCGTGCTATCGGCAGCATGATCTGAGAATCTGATGATTCAGAAGATTTGCAGTGAAGAATAAAAGTGCTGAGGAAGGCAACTTGACTTCAGGACTATTTATCCTGAATTCAAGTGCTTGAATGTATATATGGAGGAGAAAATTTACTCTATGAGTTCGCTGTGAGTTTTCCACCCTCCCTGCAGGGTACGGCCACTGTCGTGTAGCGGCGCAATGTCCCCGTCTGTTTGCCAACCCTCAGCAATCATTTCTGGAACAGCTGGCTATGAGTTGGCCGTGAGTTTTCCTCCCTCCCTGCAGGGTACGGCCTGGCGGCGCAAAGTTCCCGCCTGTTCACCAACCCTCGGCAATCATTTTTGGAACAGCTGGAATATTAAGGCCTCAGCTAGTGAGTGATTCGCGAGATTTTTGCACACGTCTCAGATAGGATCAGGGGTCCTGGAAATTTCCGTAATATGAATATAATACAATAATACGCCCCCTGGCGTATCATATTATATCCATATCATATCATATTATATTATCCTGTATCAATATTATGTTGTTCACGCTATCACCGTATCGTATTTGTATTATCAGTAATATATTAATAATATATTATTTCGTATTATATTAATGGACAGCACTACGTGCGTTTCCCTCCCCTCGCATCGAGGGCGGGTCGCGGTAGGTTCGGATCAAGCCGCTTTCTCGGTCTCACATGACCAGCACGTGCAGATGCACGCCTTCTGAGAAGGGGCTTGTCTCAAACTCAGGGAAAAGGGGGATTTGTTCGGCGCGTTATCCTGCAACAGAAAACGAGGCAAACCCGTGGGTCACTAGAGATTATATCTTCTTAATAGCAATCCAAATGAAATAGCCTCTTCAGATTTGTCTTTAACTGCTTGAGAGCTTTCATACTCGGGCTTTGATGTAGGCATCTGCAAAATGGATTCCTCGCAAAGACTCATATACTACATTGCTTTCTGGTCTCTTAAAGAAATTCTGAAGAGGCAGGATTGTTTAGAGGTTAGTTAAGATGGTCTCGGAACTTTGTACTGTATGAATCAGAGCAGTAACAAATTTTCTAGAGCTAGATGAAAGACATCGCTTTCAAATGTCACACTCTGTCACGTAATTAGATGTGTTTCGTCACACTGTCCCAAAACGGGTGTTCGGACAAAAGCGCGTTTTCTGAGCCGGAAGACCCTCTATTCGTGAAATTTTTGGTGAACGAGTTTGTCCTGCAGGTCCTCCGGCTCCATAGAGCCCATAAAATCTGTCAGAATCCATGACAACATTTTTTGTTTGCCGTCAACTTCATCGGAACAACCCTTCCCCGAACCCCCAATTAATAAGCATCTGTGGACTCCAGTATCTAAACCAAATAGACAGATCGAAATTAATTGATTGAATAAACATTTCTGGTCTTTACACCAGGGTATTCTGCTCGAAATTGGTATAGATATTCGACCTGCAACACATCCCCTTTTTTCACGAGTTTGCGGGAAGCCTCTCTCCGAGATAGTCCGGCACGCCGGACCGGAGACAGGCTTGCTCCGAACCTAGGGTCGCGGTGGGATGGGAATGCTCGCTTCCCTTCGCTTGGTGCGACGCTGCAGGAAGCGAGCTTTGCGGTATGAGGCTAGGGTCGGGTTTGGATGGCCATGGCAGCGAGTGAGGTGGTTGGTGAAGCGAGAGGAGATCTTGCGCCGTTAGGCGAGGGCGAGCTTATGGCACCGAGTACCTCGAGACCGGAGGGGACTGGCTTGATCGAGGTGGGAGCGCAACGCTGAGCGCGAGCTACCCTCCGTCCCACATGGCTTCGCTTGTTCATTGTCCATTTTGTTGCTTCTTCCATTCCCCATGTCCCTTTTGTTGGAAATACAAGCTTGACCCACACGTATTTCCGATCATTTGAATATCACTATTTCATCGTTGTTGCTGCACCGTAGTTTATTTCAAGTTCTGACCCACATATTTCATATTCCACATACATGTGATATCTTCATTGTCTGAAAAGCTAGGATACTTGTTGTAGATACCCCACTGGTTTGTAAACCCTTAGATTAATTTCTCTTTGCATCCTCCTTGCCTGGAAATCCTCGCCTGAGCCAAATTCTACACCTTTTTCCTTTCCATCGCCTGTTCCTCCATCGCTTTGCTCCTTTGGTTCTCCCCTTCGTCTTTTCTTTCACTTTCAAGTTCAATTATCGTCTCTCTTTAAATAAATAAAGAGACTTTTTATTTCACATTCAGCCAAACATAAATACTCACATCCCGGTAACATAAAAGGTAAGTACAAATCGCATACATGGAATTCCCTGTGTTCTCGTTTCGAAGGCATTCAAACCACAACCACATCTGCCACTCCTTTTTCGTCGTCTGACATGTTCTCGATGTCTTCAGTGTCAGCCTGATCATCCTCCTCGACCTCATCCGCCGTGTCTGAGGGTGCATTTAGCTGTGCCAACTTTGCTAAGTTCTCTCTGTGCTGAAGCTGTATTTCCTGGCCCGGGCCAGCGATCCTACAATCAATGTCTTCCACTTGTTGGGCTTGTGATGAGCGTAAAAAGAGTGGCCTTGCACTATCCCAGAGGTCCATTGCTTTTGGCAGGTCACCACAGCTCTTGGATATGTCCCCCAGTCTCAGCATGCATTCTGCTCTGCTGCGGTGAACACCCATGTAGGTGAAACCCTCAAGGGCCACAGTAAACAAGTTGATAGCATTGCTCTAGTCTCCTTGTGTAAGGAACAGGTCCCCGGAAAATTGTATAGCTTTTATGAATTTGGAGTTTCTTTTTATGCTTGATGGAATGTACCAGAAATACAATTGTCCAGCTGACCGCCAAATGTGCAGCACCCCATTGGCTGACATTGGCTAACCATTCAAGACAGAAGGATTCGATTTGATTGTTCAAGTTCGATGTCAGACATTTGTTAAACATCAGCTTTGCTGTCAAAATTCTCCCTGACACACAGTGCTGCAAGTAGAGGATCACAAGCTGTCACCCATGACTTGAGCCCGGATGTGTTGAAGATTGATTGGGCACATTCAATATCCTTTTGGCTAAAATCTTTCCGGACCCCCACCAACAACCCGACTCCAGCAATATTGAGCAATGCAACTGCATGCCAGTAGGCATTCTGGTTCACTGAGACATTCTGAAGCATACTGGTATAAATATCCTGGGCCTTGCTATATTCTGATTTACACGTGTGGACCTCGGCCTGAGTATTCATGATGGCCAAGTTGGCCTCACTTGCAGAAATACCACAGAGAGCAAGGAGATCCCTTGCCTGAATACACAGCCACAGGCTTTGCTTGTAGTGACCCACTTCTTTCCAGAAGAGGGCTTCCTGACGGGCTGCTCCTGCCTCACCATATAAATCTTCAGCTGCTCTTGCCAATCTCTCACTTTGTTGTGCATACAGTTGAGCTTTGGAATGTTCACCGGATAGAAACTCAATCCATGCAAGGTGACGCAATGCCAGAGCCTGTCCTTTAATGTACCCAGTTGAAATCCCCAATAATATAGCTCTGTTGCACATTTTGGCAGCCTCTATGAGATCATGCTTGGCATCAGAATATGAAATTGAAGGAGCTCAACTTAAGTTAATGCCGGTCTGAACCACAGCAGGACTCAAGTCCTGCTGAACTTAAGTTCTGCCTTGCATGCAGTTGGCCTGTACATGGGACCACACCCCCTGTAACTTAAGTCCCATTCTACTTAAGTCCCGCAACACTTAAGTCCCCAAGCACTTAAGTTCTGTCCAAATACTCAAGTCCTATCCAAATACCAAAACAAATCCACCGAGGGGATTCGAACATCAGACCTCCCAACTTCATAACAGCAGAAGGTGAAGGTGTTAACCACTACACCAGGAAGGATATACTCTGTTACTACACACAATAGAATATTAGCCTCAGAATGGCCTAAACCTTCTCCACTTGTTTTGTTTTACCTCTTCAGGTCCAGTTGGCAAATCATTATCCATAGATGATTCAGAGATTGATCTGTTTCGATACATTAATCTATATAAGAAACATGATGAAAGATGACTAGAAATGACAAGTAAGTCAATACATTTGCAGTACTTAACATGGTAGAGAGAGGGCATGGAAGAGATCTAATAGCAGTCCAATTTATGTAGAGGATGTTATGAAGGCCCAACTAGCTAGTTTATAGTCCAGTGGACTCAGGTGATTGCACATTTCTCAACAGGCAATTGCGTTTCCAGAGCTTTCCCAGAATGGTACTTTCCAGACCCCACACTCAGCTACGTTTCCAGAGCTTTCCCTTGAAGGTACTTTCTAGACCCCGCACACAGATATGTTTCCAGAGCTTTCCCCAAAGGTACTTTCCAGACCCCACACCCAGATATGTTTCCAGAGCTTTCCCTGAAGGTACTTTCCAGACCCTGCACTCAGATGTGTTTCCAGAGCTTTCCCAAACCAGTACTTTCTGAACCCCGCTTCCACACAAGTTTATAGTCAAGTAGACTCAAAGTTTATAGTCGGATAGACTCAAAGTTTCCCAGTCCCTTTAACCGAATCCAAGAGAGTCCAACCAAATCCAACACAGTCAATAGAGTCTAACAATTCCAGGCCAAAGACCCAAGTGCGTTTCCAGAATAATATATGATTCAGAAACAAAGAAGATCTCAATACAAAGCTACTCTATAAGAGTGTGCTCAATTGAGGGTCACAGATCCACACCCAGGCACAAGCTTACTGCATGGTGGAACAACAATACTGCCCAGATCACACCCTGGCAGGTGGATACTGGTCAGATTGTGCCCAAGCGTAGTCAGAAACGGCTGCTAGCAGTGGGGGGGGGTCCTGTGTGTCTCGTCGAAACACCTCCAGATACTTATACAGATGCCAAGAACACACTTAAAAACCCAAAACACAATCCCAATGAGTCAATTGTCCGTTTATCCGTCTCTTAACCATGTTTCCATCGGTTGTTCTTCCGAGAATAGCCTCCCATTGGCTCCCAAGTGCGAGCACACCATGTTCCCTTGACAATTACACAGCAGAAACTCGTCAGCAACACCCCTGTATTACTCAGAGGGTGTGCAGATCACCGATAGATCGGCCCTGCACTTGCTCAACATGTTTCTGCCTTCTGCTCAACTCTCCCCTCTGTTTCTGATGCAGAACTTGATAGTACTCCTTTGTAGCTTTCAAGAGATACCTGTTTCTGAGGAACTTCCCAGAAAGGGTTCTTGGAAAAGAGCCTGTGAACGTTTCTGGAGTTGTGATCCGGGCCTTCAAATAGCCAATAACCTGTTTCGGTGTATCCACATTTGATAGAAACCGGCAACCCCAGTACCCAACTCCCACTTGTGACCTAACACGACCTCTAGACGTCTCAAAACAACACAATACATTGCCCAACTCCCATTCCCTTGACCCGTTTCTGTTGTTTAAGTGGATGTTGGAAACAAGTCAAACGAAGTTCCTTGACTTGTTAATTGGCTGCATATCCCCCTACAGTTTTCAGGGTGAGACTTGCCAATGGATGTTCTAATGCCTTAGAGCATCCACCCGTTTCTCTGTGGTTCGCCCAACAGCTACCAGGAACCAGTACTGTTATATAGAAACAACAGTTTCAGTAATAAGTCTGATCAGAAACACGCAAAATGACGTGTATCTAACCATGGCCCATTTACTGGCTTATCACCGTCTGGCAACATTCCCAAGAGGCTCAGGAGCTCTCGGCTGAGAATTGATCCCAGGAGAGCCATCTGATGCAAAATGCATTGAAAAAAACAAAAACAGGCTGTGCCCTAAGTTCCACAAACTGCTGTAAAAACAGATTTGACTCAACTCAACTCAACTCATAGGTCCAAGTCAACTTGGGTCGACTCAAGTCAACTCCAGAGCCCATTTTGGACAGCAAGGTATTTTTGTGGTTCTAGCTTCATCTGCAGCGGTTTCACAAAAAACCACGAAAACGTGATAGGTGTCACCAGGGTGTCACACACTCAGCTCATGGTTCACCAAAATTCAAGAGATTGTTTTTTGTACTGTAAACAACTCAGCACACCTTTCTAGAATTTAAACCACTAAGTTGACTTCAAGTCATTTAAGTCAACTTGTAAGTCAACCTAAGTTGCCAGGTCGACTCAGCTCAACTCAACTCAAGTCAGCTGTGACTTTGACTTCAAAATGACTTTTAGTTAAGTTGCGGCAACACTACTGGTGGCCCTCTGTGCTTATGTCACAGATGCCATCTGCCACATGCTGTCTGTGATCATGTTGCCACTCCCTCCTCCCACCTCCATGCCTGCTGTTTGCTGCTCTGTAGGCCGCCTTGTCCCTGCCTTCCATGCCATTTCCACGCCGCTCCCTCCCCAACAAAAATCTACAATGAAATCACATAGCAGTGGGAGGGAGACATTGTAGTAATCTGTCATCCGAGTACTGGCCGAGGTCAACGAGAAATATAGCTGGAATCAGGAAGTAAGCAATGGAGGAGCAGCAAACAGTGGCAGCACTTACAAGTACCGCGACATAGGCAATGGAGCCAGGGGTGACTTTGCAATTCAGGCTGAGGATGTCGGCCACAGACTTGTGGACCGCCTTCGACATCTTCAACATCTCCAGAGGTGTCGGGGAAAAATCGCAAACAGCATATTTGGCCCTATTGGGCCTTGTCAGGCCAAATAAGGCCTTCAGGTTTCAGGGGTTATATTAGGTTCAGGTATGTACCATTAGACCTCACAAGTCATTGTAATCTCTCACTAAGCCTAACAGACCTTATAGGGCCTAACAACAGTTACAAGGTCTCATAAGGTCTGATTGGGAAAGGGATTTTCCCAGGAAAATAAAATAAAAATGATCTTCAACTTTCTTAATTCTCAATCTATTCTTTCTAATCCATCACAATCATTATTCAATTAGTTAGCAACAATTAGATTAGAACTGAAATGAATCACTGCTGGGGTTCAAACACATGTGGCCTAAATTAAAAACACAACTATTACTACCACACCATGCAACCATTCAGAAATAATGCAACTCAACTCACTATATACTGTGATCTCCTTTCCTGATGTGACCTGACAATACCTTACAGGACCTTGTTACCCCCTCTGATGTCACCTGAGTAGGTATAAAACCAGTGCATGTCATTATTTGATACAAGATTAGTACCCGTGCCTTTGGCACGGAATCACTCCCACGGGCGGTTAGACATGGCTTGGTCCCAGTTCCATACAAACACGCCAGAGTCCAAGCCCTCCGGCGCTGCACTGCCGCTCGCTAACACTCGCAGCGCACTGCACCTCGGGGTTCCGAGAGCACGGGAAATTCATGTGACTTCACGTGGTTTCACGTGGTCTCATGTGGTACCCCGTGATTTTCTGTCAATTTCCCGTGACTTCGTGTTTTCAAGTACTGTAGTATTACGACCACTAGTTCACGGGGTGTCATCCGTCACCACAAAAGTTCACTGGATTGAAAGTTCACATCTTGGCAATCAGTCAACAATTCCCATAAAAGGTAGTCCGGCGAATGCCGGAGCGAAAATTTGCAATTTTCTAGGCCTATTTAGGCCCAGAAAACTCATTGTCACCGTCACTAACCTTGATTAGTTCAGTTCACAGGTCTCCGTCACCTGTCACCTGAACTAGTGGTCGTAATACTACAGTATAGGACAACTAGCCAGCATATTTTCTACCTGTCCTTGCCACCATCATCTGGTTCCTCTTTGGCATTGACATTCAATAAATCCATCGCATCAACTGCGCTACCCCCATTATTCTCGGCCCTGGCCAATGTGTCGCCTCGTCCTAGGAAGAAAATATCATCACATATACGGAAAATCTTGAGGACAGAGGCCTTGCACTTTTCAAGGCCAGTTGTCAAATACTTCAGGTATAATTTGTAGTCGGTGGCCCAGTTGATCACTGTTACCTTGCTGTTTTCGCGAAATGAATCGTCTGCAGAGAGAGCAAAGTGGCCCTGGACCCACTCCGGATCAAAAAAAAATACACAAGGTCACGAGAGATCACGGAGCGATTGGAGATCAATGATTTTTCGAATTAAAATGCGACCTGACCAGGTCGACCTAATAATTGAGCACCCCTACTGTGAACAGCCAAACGGAGGAGATAACGAAACTATTGGCCGACCTTTCCTCTGCACGCGCACTCGCCCAAACTCGTGACTATCACTGTTCTAGATTACAATCCCAGCTTCGCGACAAACAGGATACCTTGGCTGCCGTACGGAAGGAGGTTTCTAACACAATCATGTGCGAAAAACGAGCGAGGGAGCAGCCGAAGGAGGTCTGCACTGCCTATGATACTCTCAGGACCTAGAATCCTAAAGATGGAAACACCTATATAGCAGACGCGCGACGACTAGCTCGGAAACTCCTCTCTTGCGGCTGTGCAAAAGGAAAAGTTTGCCTCGCACTCCAGACTTGCGCAGAAATTTTCGATATAGCAATAATCGGTACCTTCATGACCCGACGCACGGTTGCGCGTGTGCGAGATGAGGGAGGCAAATACGGTGAGATACAGTTGGCGCGCGAGATCATGGATGGACGGGGTTCGCTTTATTTGCATTCCAAAGCTTGGTTAGTTGTTCTATTTTTTTCACAGGATTCATAGAGAGTTCTGATGGAACAACACATCGTGGGATGAACTTCGAGGCACGACACACCACTCTCCGTGCTCCATCATATGCGTCTGGTGTCAACGATGCCGATAGATCCACTTGGACGCCCCAGACTCGGGTCATCGAAGTTGCACCTGCACTGGATCATACCGCGGAGCGGCAATTCGAAGGTTCGATGGAGGCTGCCGCGCGCATTGCTGACGTGTATTCCCGAAGTCCTCTGGCACTTGAAGATCAGCGCACAATGGAGGTGGACGATTACTATCGAAAGAAGGACGGCGAAATGAAGGACCACGCTGCCGACGGCAAGAAGGAGTTCCATATTTCAGATTCTTACAAGGAAACTGTCATTCTGCGCGGCCTCGGGCGCACCGCATTGGAAGATGGTTCAGTATCGCTCTCTCGAATTCTTCAGACCATTCCCGAGGTCACTGACACGAATATCGCCACTGCTGGAAGGATTCCCGAGTCGAAACTGGGCTCAACCATCGAATATACGAAGAAAAAGTCATCGAAGAGAACGCGCACTGATAGCTCGATAGCTTGAGGTTCTAAAAACTTAATTTCTGTTTCAAATCGACGTAACAACACAAAGGAACAAGTTACAATTCAGAAATCAACTTAAAATCAAGACAAAATCAAGTCAGTCAGTACTACACGCATTGATTGCTCGTGCTCGGTATCCTTCAGATAGTTCAACACCATCGAACTATCTTTCCCCAACGCCTTAGGCGGTGGGCGAACTCTTGTAGTATCCCTCAGAATTGATAATGTGGTTGATGCTACCGTCGGGCTGATGCTGGCCTCCACAGTAACTGGCGGAGCCGATGGTGAGGACCTTTTTGTACAGCGTGCAAGTAAACTGGGGATATCCCTAATAAACAGGGTCAGAGAGGGTCATATTCAAGCCAAGTCTGGAACTCACCTTTGCGTAGACGTCGTGGTAGGCTATTTTGTGAAGTTGAGTTATGCTGCAATAAAAAATGATATCAAACACATACTGTTGTAGAAGATGCATCCGGAGATCGACTCGCACATGGCCTGGCAATCTGTTGAAAAGAAAGTTTAGCTGTTGAATGTACACCTTGATAGTAGGAGAATTTACCTTCCACAACCTCCACGAGCCCATAAGTCAGATAGCTGGCGTCCTCACAGCCGCAGTTCAGGTTGGAGAAGGCCCTGGTGTACGGGTGAGGGTTGTGCGGGGCCTTGGGGCAGTGGAAGAATGGGAGAATGTCCAAAAGCCCGCAAAACACCTGACGATGAGTAGGTCAGTAACCCCAAGCATCTAATCCAGGTGGGCGTACCGAGTCCAAGATGGAGAAGATACCGATGGGCGCCTTGCCATTGCCATAGTACCATCCGGGAGTGTGGCCTACATTCCACGGGCGGATAGGTGCCCCGTAGAAGTTCCCCGGATTGAGAGCCGCCGCAGTGGCGATCGTCTCGGTGGAGAAGTTGGCGGCCGATACGCCAGTGGTGCCAGTGGCAACGACGACAAAAGCGGAGAGCAAAGTGCTGAAGCGCATGTTGGACGCAAGTAGTAAAGCGGGTGTTTGTAGGTCTGTGTGTCTGTAGAAATGGACGCACAACTTTCAGGGGCTTTGAGGGTTGACTTTATACGATTCGGAAGCACCGAGCATCCATATCAGAAAGTTTCAGCGATTTCATTTGAGCTGACATCTGTCCGGCACCATAAGAAGATGAACAGCGGCTGGCGGGCGCCTCAGGGAACAGAAAATTCCTAGGACAACGCCTCACCCAGCATTTACGGCAAAAACGCCAATGGTCCATAATAGGCCGCCCGACATAGTCATTTCTATTATCTGAGCCTTGGTTGAGACCGCATTCGAGGGCACATCCAAGGGAGCCAGTGCGGCGATTTACCCCGTACGGGAAGAACGCCGAATGGTCCACCAAAGTAGATTCCTCTGGCATAGAAGCAATTACTCAACCATCGTCGTCTTTATACAGACTTATCCACTAATGTCGAGCCGGAGGCTCAATGAGATCCTTGTGCTTGCAATTATTGAATGGTACGAAATGAGTCGATGCGGCCAGAAACGAGCCAGTGGCGATAAACAAAAGCCACAAAAACACGAATGTTCCAACAATGGAGGTTGGTCGGAGTTTGGTGACGATATCCTTGTGCCTGACATTCCTGGAATGATATCGAGGCAGTGGATACGGCCTTTAACACAAGTTTGCTATCTGGGCCTTGAAGCAAAACAGGACTAGAATTACTACGAGTTCGCCGAGCTACATGACTGTACTTCTCAGAAGTTACAACGTCCTCCTGCTCCGTCAGAATATCTTGCATTTCCATCCATAAGTTCGTTTTGGCGCTAGACTGGCGGCGTTATTTGACCACCTGGCCTCACCGACCTGCTTTTCTGCTTCCAATTGAGTGATAGATCCCCAGCTTTTCCCGAAAGTGCTTCATTGACACCGTCATGCAGCAACGAAATGCCGGGTAGGTGTTAAAATGATGTAGTGGAGCTGACCTAAATTCTTACTCGCGTTGCCGCGGCGAGGATATCTCCACCACCATCTCAGATCACAATTGTCAATGCTTTGCGCGGAAATGACTTCTCATGACTTTCATCATTTGCGCTGTCTTGTCTACATTGTTCTGGACATGGTTGAGTTTATGTAAATCAAACATTGTTCCGCCGATCAAATGCAGAGGTCGTTTGAACCACCAACTCCAGTATTCCCCTGGCTACTCCGAAGTTTCACAAGACGATGAAATATTCAGTCCTGAAAACCTAGGCTCTCCTCTACGTTCAATTGTCCTTACAGCGGCTGATGCCAACTTTGACTAAAATGACGAAAGCTCTTTGATTCCACTGCCAGGCCGTGGAGCAAATCAGCAAGTACAATTGGTTGAAACGCTGCGCTTCCTGCACCCTCGGGAGCAATGACAAGCAGGTGGAACATGGAGTGTGTTTCCTAAACGAACATGTGTCAACGGAAGTAAGTACGTCGGTTTCCCCTTCCAGGAGACGTTGCCGTGTCTAAGTCGCAAATTAAATACTCCCGAAACCGTCGTATTGAAAGATATTGACAGATGCAAAATTAGTTTCCAATGAAGGGCTTGTTCTCGGTGTTAGAAAGGCGTCCCATTTCTCCCCCCCGACTGAACTTCAGCTCATGGGGCCGTAAGATACACATCTCTGGCAGCGGATGCCAGCCCTGAACCACTTCGACGCATTGCCGCTAAGAAACTCAGGTTGTCGCTCGAACGTTCTAATATGGTCGCCGAACGGTGTGCCCCGTGTTAACCTCGGCAGTCATGGATCAACCTTGCTTCGTATTTCCCGGGCAAATTGCTGCTAAGCTTCATTCTAGCCGTTTTTTCATACCTCTACGCAGGCAGTCGCATCTTCGCTGGTGCTCTGAGCGTTTCTCAGCGATCGTTAAGCGGCGAAGTCGTGCGCTCATCGTCTGCTCTACTGACTATCTTGGATGTCACCACGCTGGCTCCCCTGGATATTCCCTCTGATCAAGTCTCGACCAAGACCCGGATAATAGAAACGCTTGTATCCAGTGCGGCTCCTGATCCAGACCTCATAAAACCGCCATCAGTTTGGATTCGATTCACTATCGAAGGTCATGACCCGGGCTCAAATTTCTGTTAAAGAGAGGGTCGGTGAGTTATTACTTTGGAATGATTCTGTGTAGCAGCTCAGGTCTCGTTGAACAGCTATTAAATGCTGTTGAATCACTCGCATCCAGGCACTTTCTTCACGCTTCGCCTCAGCACGGCACGGTAGCTACATAGGCTTGCCTTCAAGTTCAAAACAGGCTGCTCTTGCTACCGTATACCAATCAGTTTCCTACTATTTAATTTCCGTTTAATACAATTGTAATGAGGAACTGCGACCAAACTGGGATCATAAGCTCGGTGTGCCCAGAACAGACCCAACACTCTCTGGCAATCTCGTACGATCGTGGAAGAGGGATTTATTTGTATACGCCCCCTCGTGAGAAAAAGAGCTTCTAATATGACATCGTATTCAATTGGCTGAGGTCAGCAGTGAACCTCAGTGAGAAACGGTCATGCTCAGATATGCTCCGAACTACTCTTGGTTGAATAGTTCAAAAATAATGCTCAGATATGCCGACAGTTGCTGAGATCTGTCCTAAACACAAAATTCATCGACGTCATCCGCTCCTATTTTCAAAGTTTTGGCAAACGACAACGGTTGCGTGCAATTCTGAGCATATTTGTGGGACTCCTTAACCGAGAGCAGACGCCAACCGATCTTGGCATCACCGATTTTCGCTGGGGGTGAACATTGAAGGCTGAAGTCGACAAAATCAGGAATCGAGGTGAACTTTGAGTTCCAATTGAGTTACGACCCAATTTGGGTCCGAGTAGGATTTTGGCTGAAAATAAATTGGAGGCTCAGGAGGACCTGATATAGTCTCGCCGTCGCTAGTGATACTTGTATTGAGCTGGGTGTGGGGGATGAGATTAGTTCTTTTGATTTTCTCCTTCTTAATTGATTGAAGCTCTTGCCAATGCCACGAGTTCATTTTCAGTCGATTTGAAACGCACTCATTATTTTGGCTGAAAATGTTTTGAACCACGGGTGTCCGCGGCAAAAATCGGGCATCGCCACACATCATTGATCAAATCTCAGATGCCATGTCCAAGGCAATCGGCTTCGTTGTTCGAGCACATAATCCTGGGTGTGTCTTTCCGAGAAATCGTAAGATGCCTTCCACCGGTATGTACATGTCCTGCATGAGTACCTCCACCTGAGTTTCTTAGCGGCAATGCGTCGAAGTGGTTCAGGGCTGGCATCCGCTGCCAGAGATGTGTATCTTACGGCCCCATGAGCTGAAGTTCAGTCGGGGGGGAGAAATGGGACGCCTTTCTAACACCGAGAACAAGCCCTTCATTGGAAACTAATTTTGCATCTGTCAATATCTTTCAATACGACGGTTTCGGGAGTATTTAATTTGCGACTTAGACACGGCAACGTCTCCTGGAAGGGGAAACCGACGTACTTACTTCCGTTGACACATGTTCGTTTAGGAAACACACTCCATGTTCCACCTGCTTGTCATTGCTCCCGAGGGTGCAGGAAGCGCAGCGTTTCAACCAATTGTACTTGCTGATTTGCTCCACGGCCTGGCAGTGGAATCAAAGAGCTTTCGTCATTTTAGTCAAAGTTGGCATCAGCCGCTGTAAGGACAATTGAACGTAGAGGAGAGCCTAGGTTTTCAGGACTGAATATTTCATCGTCTTGTGAAACTTCGGAGTAGCCAGGGGAATACTGGAGTTGGTGGTTCAAACGACCTCTGCATTTGATCGGCGGAACAATGTTTGATTTACATAAACTCAACCATGTCCAGAACAATGTAGACAAGACAGCGCAAATGATGAAAGTCATGAGAAGTCATTTCCGCGCAAAGCATTGACAATTGTGATCTGAGATGGTGGTGGAGATATCCTCGCCGCGGCAACGCGAGTAAGAATTTAGGTCAGCTCCACTACATCATTTTAACACCTACCCGGCATTTCGTTGCTGCATGACGGTGTCAATGAAGCACTTTCGGGAAAAGCTGGGGATCTATCACTCAATTGGAAGCAGAAAAGCAGGTCGGTGAGGCCAGGTGGTCAAATAACGCCGCCAGTCTAGCGCCAAAACGAACTTATGGATGGAAATGCAAGATATTCTGACGGAGCAGGAGGACGTTGTAACTTCTGAGAAGTACAGTCATGTAGCTCGGCGAACTCGTAGTAATTCTAGTCCTGTTTTGCTTCAAGGCCCAGATAGCAAACTTGTGTTAAAGGCCGTATCCACTGCCTCGATATCATTCCAGGAATGTCAGGCACAAGGATATCGTCACCAAACTCCGACCAACCTCCATTGTTGGAACATTCGTGTTTTTGTGGCTTTTGTTTATCGCCACTGGCTCGTTTCTGGCCGCATCGACTCATTTCGTACCATTCAATAATTGCAAGCACAAGGATCTCATTGAGCCTCCGGCTCGACATTAGTGGATAAGTCTGTATAAAGACGACGATGGTTGAGTAATTGCTTCTATGCCAGAGGAATCTACTTTGGTGGACCATTCGGCGTTCTTCCCGTACGGGGTAAATCGCCGCACTGGCTCCCTTGGATGTGCCCTCGAATGCGGTCTCAACCAAGGCTCAGATAATAGAAATGACTATGTCGGGCGGCCTATTATGGACCATTGGCGTTTTTGCCGTAAATGCTGGGTGAGGCGTTGTCCTAGGAATTTTCTGTTCCCTGAGGCGCCCGCCAGCCGCTGTTCATCTTCTTATGGTGCCGGACAGATGTCAGCTCAAATGAAATCGCTGAAACTTTCTGATATGGATGCTCGGTGCTTCCGAATCGTATAAAGTCAACCCTCAAAGCCCCTGAAAGTTGTGCGTCCATTTCTACAGACACACAGACCTACAAACACCCGCTTTACTACTTGCGTCCAACATGCGCTTCAGCACTTTGCTCTCCGCTTTTGTCGTCGTTGCCACTGGCACCACTGGCGTATCGGCCGCCAACTTCTCCACCGAGACGATCGCCACTGCGGCGGCTCTCAATCCGGGGAACTTCTACGGGGCACCTATCCGCCCGTGGAATGTAGGCCACACTCCCGGATGGTACTATGGCAATGGCAAGGCGCCCATCGGTATCTTCTCCATCTTGGACTCGGTACGCCCACCTGGATTAGATGCTTGGGGTTACTGACCTACTCATCGTCAGGTGTTTTGCGGGCTTTTGGACATTCTCCCATTCTTCCACTGCCCCAAGGCCCCGCACAACCCTCACCCGTACACCAGGGCCTTCTCCAACCTGAACTGCGGCTGTGAGGACGCCAGCTATCTGACTTATGGGCTCGTGGAGGTTGTGGAAGGTAAATTCTCCTACTATCAAGGTGTACATTCAACAGCTAAACTTTCTTTTCAACAGATTGCCAGGCCATGTGCGAGTCGATCTCCGGATGCATCTTCTACAACAGTATGTGTTTGATATCATTTTTTATTGCAGCATAACTCAACTTCACAAAATAGCCTACCACGACGTCTACGCAAAGGTGAGTTCCAGACTTGGCTTGAATATGACCCTCTCTGACCCTGTTTATTAGGGATATCCCCAGTTTACTTGCACGCTGTACAAAAAGGTCCTCACCATCGGCTCCGCCAGTTACTGTGGAGGCCAGCATCAGCCCGACGGTAGCATCAACCACATTATCAATTCTGAGGGATACTACAAGAGTTCGCCCACCGCCTAAGGCGTTGGGGAAAGATAGTTCGATGGTGTTGAACTATCTGAAGGATACCGAGCACGAGCAATCAATGCGTGTAGTACTGACTGACTTGATTTTGTCTTGATTTTAAGTTGATTTCTGAATTGTAACTTGTTCCTTTGTGTTGTTACGTCGATTTGAAACAGAAATTAAGTTTTTAGAACCTCAAGCTATCGAGCTATCAGTGCGCGTTCTCTTCGATGACTTTTTCTTCGTATATTCGATGGTTGAGCCCAGTTTCGACTCGGGAATCCTTCCAGCAGTGGCGATATTCGTGTCAGTGAATGAAATAAGCCAACGCCAGGGAATGCCCCATCACTCGTACTCCGCCTTCAGCGTCTGAATTGAATTTCAGATGTTAATAACCTTACCTCTCCTTACTTCTGACATCTTGGAACGTGTAATATGTATCTAACACATTGAAATTACTTCATGCATGAGGAAGAAAAAAATACCAGCCAAGCCCGGGCCTGAGCCCAAGCCCGACCTGTGAAGTCGGGTCGGCTCAGGAAATTCTCAAGCCCTGACCCGCTCAGGCCCGACCCAAGCCAGGGCTTTCGAACAAATTCCGCGGAGTGACATACAAGTATATGGATTTCATCTCGGCATCTGACAAGCTCAGGGAATATTTCGGACTGTAGCACATAGAATGGTCAATCAACCAGTTGATAAGCCCCTATTCCAGCAGGCTTGTGCCGGGCCAGCTTATGTCACAAAGACGAAGGCACCAGTAAAGGCCTCGGCAAAGCCGTTTAAGGCCTTTGCTATCCAAAGGTCCTGGTGAATGCCCCCGGTGTCACCCTGCATGCTCAAGTTGCGCGTCAAACCTCAGGGAAGCGGTGCGATGTGAATAATTTTCCCTCAGAGCATATTCAGCTCCAAGCAAGAGAGTGAAGTTCTACTGCGCACGGCCGGTGTATTCAAGGCGGACCCGACCTCTGATAATTTAACCCACAGAATACATATCATATCAAAGTACATCGGCAGGGCAACACGGGCCCAGAGCAATAGCAATAGTAATAGCATGATACACGCGATCGATAACGAACGAACGAACAAACTATATGGCGAGTCAGTATGTCCCGAACGTGAACGGTGAACCGACAACAATGTTTTGGTTGGCCTGACGTGATGCGCGCCGGATTCTCCCAAACCGCGGCTCAACGCGGTCCTCGAAGACCCACGACGCGACTTTCGAAGACTCAGAGGCGCCCCTCGACACGATCCTCGATGAGCTTCGCAACTGCAGGCCCATGCGCCGGGATGAAGTTCCCCTGGAAGCCGGGGTCGGGGTAGTTCACGGTCGGCTTGCCTTCGCCGAGGCCTTCGGTGCGATACCTAGCGAGCGTGTAAATAAAAAGAGGCATATGAAGGGAGAAGGAGACACACGTATCGTTCCAGACGGCAAAATGTTTCATGCCTAGCATTTGGTTAGTGAGATGTTCCGAAGAACAGAGTAAAAGATACACACCCAACGCCCGCGTGGTCCATTGGTAGTCGTGTGCGAACCCCTCGGGGTAGAACACTGCAAGGAAATCAACTTCACGATGTGCGTGGAAGCGGTAGCGACATACTTTCGATCACAGTCGAAATGCGCGTAGGCTGCATCATGATGAGGTGCGTCAGCCCGTTCCCGTGGACGCCCAACAGGATCTGGATAATATTTCGTTAGTACGCTCGACGAAAATAGGAACACTTATAATAGCGCACTGTCGTGCGAGCCGCGATCTTCAGCTGCTCGTCCTTCGGCACCTTCTCCGCTTCCAGCACGATCAGCTCCCATTTCTCGCCCTTGGCCTTAACGAGTGCTTGAAGTGCCTGCACCAGCCCCTCATGGCTCTCGGGCGTCAGCTTGCGGTTCCCTGCGCTCTGCCGGCTGATGTACGTGATAAGGATCTTCGCGGGCATCGGTAGCCGTGGGTCGCCTTCCGCCGTATCGCTGCTCAGCACCACCTGCTCCGCGTTATCATCCGTCAGCCCCACATCCGCGCCCGCAAATCTCAGCACCGCCCCGCGCACAGGCTCCCACCACCCGCCCACGCGCAGCCCCACCAACTGGTTCTGCTTCCGCATGAACGCCACCGCCTCCGCCGCGATGCGCTGCGTCTGGCTCCCACATATCTCCCCGCGGTGCGAGGCGCTGCGGTCCGTGAGCAGCAGGAGGGGGAAGTGCCACGCGCGGTCGCCCTGCGCGGTGAGCTTGACGCGGTCGTCCCAGTCCTCCTCGACCTCGATGGTGGTGGCGGGGAAGGCCGCGCGCAGGAAGTACGCGTTGAAGCCGGGGCCGTCGCGCCAGCCGTCCGCGTTCGAGCGCGCGAAGGCTATGCGCGTGATGGGCGGCGGCGCGGGGTGCGGGCCGATCGAGTATTCGCGGTCGACGGCGGTGGACGCGGCGGAGAAGGCGCCGTGCCAGAATGCTTGCACGCCGAACAAGAGCTCGGCGACAAGGTGGTAGTAGTGCCGTAGGAATTGACGCGGCTCGTTGACAAGGACCTGTCGGGGCCTGCGTCAGTACGGCATGACGGGAGATAGAGACGAACAGCAAGAATGGAATAGAAATAGACGCACCGTATTTCCGTCCACGGATAAAACTCGGTTCTTTCTCCCATTACGGACGTCGTCGCCCCATCGACGCTGGGCTTCTGCCAGTGGGAGGAAGTCCATGTCATTCGGTGTCGGATCGCGCAATTTTATGTTTTCGGGGGTGTTTTCAGCGGCGAGCGGATGGCTCGCCATGAGCGGGATTGGGGGAAACTCTGAAGGGGCGTCGGTGAGGATGTAAAATGTCCCATTGGACATGAAGAGGTCTCTGTAGACTATAGCATGTTCAGCATAGGAATCTGCAAGCACGACAGAAACGTACGTGTCCAGCCCGGCGCGTGCGCGACAATGGATGTACGGGGGAACTCGACCGCCAGATCGAGGGGACTGGAGGAAGCGGGGCCGGCGGACGGCTGGGCATCCACGAGAGCGGTCGTTGTCGTGGCCTGGATGATCGTCGTCGTTTTGGTGTGATATCGGGTGACTTCTGGGGGCGGGGGCGGGGGGTCTGGAGGGAAGTGCTCCCGGACGGTGTCAATGAGGATTTCCGGAGGCGCCACCTCGTGAGGGAAGAAGACGGTGAGAACGTGCATGATAGATGCACCCAGCAGGATGAGGATCGCATCTCTGCGCGTCAGCGCGGGGCGGATGGCCATGAGTGCTGAGGATAAGGCACGGGTAATATGCGGCCAAGGACGGTGATATCGAGGCGGGTGAATGACAAGAGGAATGTCCTTTGAAGACAGCGGAGGGAGAGTGGGACGTGGCTGACAGTGATCCAGTAGCCGCAATCATGATGATAGTCCACACGAATGGGCCAAGTCGTGGGAAGCAACGGAGAGAAAAAAAATTGGGATAATTGCGTTGTCAACGTTACACCGGCACAGCCAGTCCCGATATGACGTACGAAGAAACCGGACGATGCTGTAGCTCTATGCTCGGCGAGCAGGCCGTCGAGGGTGGCACTAGCGATTGTCAGAGCGGTTCGATAAAAAAAGTTTAACACCGAAGCCGAATCGGCGATCAATGATTTTGGCAGCCGTGTGAACGTGGCGATATGTTTCGGAGTTTCTGTTACGACAGAGCCTAGCCCAGGTAAGAGTGCTCTGTAGTGTTCTGCAGACTGAGCTCAAGAGGCTCTACCTCCTGTACATGGTCGTGGTTTTTCTTTTTCAAAATGAAGAAAGAAACCCTGATCACGTTGTTGTACGTTGCCGGCGTTTCAACCAAGTGTCAACACAATTTCAACGAGGTGGTTTGGTTGTGGTGAGAAAATACAAATTCGCGGACACCGGTTTCCATCCGAGTAGCGCAGATCTTTTTCGTTGAAGTCGCCTGTCAGTTCTGTCCATTCCTTACGCCGAGACCTGCAACAAAATCAACACACTAACGCACCATACCTGGGCCCAGCGTATCGAGCTCTACACTATTGGATTTCGTTGATTCGGGTCCGCAGTTCGGGTTAGTTATTCGGGTTACAAGCGAGGCGCGACTGCGGGTAGCGGAGAGCAGGGTGGAGCGTAGAGCGCGTTGGAGCGAGATAGAAGGGCGGAATGGACCTAGTAATGTATAAGACAGGTAGCGTGACACCTGGTTCTCTCCAGTGCGAAGGGCATTTTGCGCTAACATTCACATTCGGCGAGAGCGGAGAAACTCCGGCGTAAAGCTGGGATCGTCAACTTTCTGAACACATGGATTTTGCAGTTCGATGCGACATATGGCGATGTCAGCTGCGACAGTATTTTGGGCGCAGTGGAACCACCTCGCTTTCTTGCCAATTTTATACCTTACATGTTACAACAGGCGCACTACGTAGCAGATGTGTGATTTACATTGTCATTTCCAGCGGTTCACAACCTCCAGCCCATTGAATTTGAAAGTCTTCTCCGTTTCGTCCTCATACGCCACGGAATTCGACTTCCGGTTATGGACGTTCTGCGGATACCAAGTCAGATACCGTCGCAACGGGTGCGGGACAAGTGCGTACCGCCACGCGAGCCCTGGTCCAGTCTTCCGCGGTAGAAGAGGGAGTGAGTCTTCAATCAAGAGCGGGAGGGCTGTGCACGCACCGTACCCGCGCACAGCGGTTTTGGGGTCAGCCTTCTTGTCTTCTTCGGTGAGGAGTCCGGCGCGTTCAAGGACGGGACTCGGCACAGGGATAATGGGCATGTCGTCGGTCGGGCGGACGAAGTACAGCTGAAATTTCTTCAGCAGCGCTCAGTCGAACTGTGGGAAATATCACTGACGAGTCCAAGTCTGTGGAGGTGAGCTTGATCCGGTTGAGGGCCGACAACACGATCTACAGGGTCCGTGAGCCAACGCGCCTTTCCATGCGTCCAGCCAGACTTACGGATCGTGGATTTGACATATCCCTTGGTTAAAAACTGGAGCACATCCGCGCTGGCGTCGAGTAAATGGGAAGATCACGCTACTCTCAAGCTGATAAGACGAACCTGTTGATTGTGATTCCCCCAGCGACAGGCTTGACGAACTTCCACTCCTCCTGAGGAGTGCGGATTTGCAGGCCGGCGACATGTTGGGAGAACAAAAGAGTCAGAGATCTGCAGTAGGAATAAATTCAAAGATTCATGTGGCAGTGCGAGTTTGACGTACCCAAAGTCAGTGTGGCCGCCGCCCTCTCCGTCCCTGATCAGCTTCCGCTCCTCCAGGGTGCGAGGGTGATATACCATCTGGAAAAGTGTGAATAATCGCAGCCGCTCAAAGGCAAAACACGCACATAGCGGAGATGATCCTCAGACTTCGCGTCATACGCATGCCTCTGCGGAATAATTCAACCAAAATGAGTTTCTTGCCAGCTGACGAGACAGGGAACACACATCGAGAAGGTAGTTCTCGGGTAACTCCAGGATGATGGCTAGCAGGATGAGAAGTTTGCGAACGACGTTGTGAAACAGCTTGCGGTGGAACGCCGCAATCTCTGCCTCGTGGGCCTGAGCAAAGGAAAACGATCATAAGTCACCAGTATATCAAGAGAATACTGGAGGCGGATACGCACCTTGATAATATCGTGCTTGGGGACGTCCTTGTAATCGTCGTTGGCAGTGTATTTCGGAATGTTGAGCATCTCAATGTTCTCCTTTACTGTAAACGGATTTTCAGTCGGGATACCCGCTGGTATTACCCAAATGAAAGAGTAAACCTCCGGTTGATCCAATGACGCGCGTGGGCTCGCGGTAACCGAAGTAGCTGCATATCGAATTAACGGGTATCGCCACCACCGGAGCAGATGACGCACTCTCCGACCTCGAAATTGCACGGATACTTCTGTTTCTCCTCAAGAGGCTACAAAGGAATGAATATTCGGCGGCGTTATCCCCGGTTGAACAAACGCACAAGGTTGAAAAACGCATTGCCTGTATTCCACCCACTGAGGTCAGTCTCAGACCCCAAATCGTGCAGAAGCTCACGCACCGATCGAGAACTGCCTCAAGACCTCCTCGTCCGGAATTCCGTGGCCCGTTACGACCCAGAAGCCAACTGCGGAATACATCAGACGTTGCCCTAGAGCCTGTTAGGAAATAATGCGCACCATTCTTCACCGCATCGTGGAGTTCCGCAGCGAGTTTCTCTTTGCCGCCGGGAGTATCGAAAACCTGAAGATCAATCTCCTTGAGCGGCGCCCAGTCGAGCTCCTGAGTGGTCTCTGCTGGCCTAGTCCACGCAGGGATATTTTCGTATGTTGAGGTGGCGACAGGCATGTTTAGTCAGGTGCGGTGGAGGTAGTGTGGTTCAGTGTGAACCCGGTTTGGCGAGTTTAAATATTGCTGAATTCGGGCCGATGCGAAGGTGCCATAGTTCCACGCACAAGACGTATTATTTTCTCTTCGGACCACGGGACCTCGAGATAAGAGCGCCCTCCGCTCTTCGGACGAGGAGTGAAGGGAGCATTTTTGGCTTTCTTTTGTTGTGACGTTCCTGCTGGGGGTTCTGCTTTTCCAGCCGAACTATCTTGAAACTATCTCTGTGTGTTTAGAGAGTCGCAGTGAGTTTATAAGGTCCTGAGAACCGTCAATCTATCCTGGTCAACTGACGGAGTATCAGGATGGCGCCTTTCGAAGCATGGATGACATGGATGGCTATGCAGGGCGGAACAATTTTCTGCCGATTAGAGACACTTCCAAATTAATTTGAAATGAATGTGTCAACAGTGGCGGCGTGGTTCGGCAGATGAAGAAGAGATTTCTGAATTGCGTCTTTCGACGGGCAAATGACGCGCCAAGCGCTTGAAATCCCTGTGGTTTGCAATAACTCGATAATATTACATAACCTGAACTTTGAAGCGGCTCCCCTCTCGGATGAGGGTTTTATTCAGGTTCTTTAGAATGAGTTACGAATCTGGGCGGTTTTGTTTGGGATTTATACCTTGCCGCCTACGCGCTGATGTTGAAAAGTGACCGTGGGAAGTTCCGCTCATTAGAGGTTGTGTAGTACCCCCAGCTCTGTCCACTCGAATCCAACTAAATATTGAGAACGTAATCGGACTTCCGGCCGCCCAGGCACACTCCAAATCAACTCTATGCATCATCGGTTGGCCCACTACAAAGATCAAACTATGGCGCGATTTTCTCTGAGGATTCGCTTGATGTTCGTGAGAGATCGCTGGCGATTCGCCATCGTCTTTACGGTAGTTTTACGGCTCCCATGTCCCGTGGCCCCAGGAGCGAATCGCTTTTGAAGACGGACGACATGTCTTGTTTCTTCGGACTCCTGTCCTCTGACATTAGTGAACCATGTCCTCAGATATCCCTACCCCCGACGAGAAAAGATCCATCGAAACTTCAGCATCGGAAGAGATCATCGGTCAACTTGATGCGAAGCTGCTGGCTCTAGGTCTCTCCGACGATGATGCGTATCGTAAGGTCCTGCGGCGAGTCGACCTACGTATTATGCCGCTAGTCCTGCTACAGTTAATCCCTCGCTTCCATCGGTTTCATACCCAAGCTGATTGTGTTCGTGTTCGGTGCAGATATCTCTTCATGCGGGTTGACGTTACGAATATCTCCAACGCTGCGGTCAGTCTCAAACTTACCCCTCTTTCCTTCGCCCAAGCTGATGCCTACGACTAGATCATGAATCTCGAGCAGAAAACGGACATTAAGACTCAATTACACCTCTCGGCACAGCAATGGGTGTGGGTCGTCGCATGCTTTTATTATCCATGTAATACCGCCGCTAGCTCCCGCTCGACATTTATCCGACCAAAACTACTTCACGCAGACATGTTTTTGGAACCAATTTCGACCATTCTATTGAAAAAGACTTCGGCTCCCGTGTGGCTCTCTAGGATCAGTGCGTTCTTTGCTCTCGAGTGTACAAGTCCCTGAATTGGGTTTTGAGTGGTCTCCTGGGGAATCGTTACTGCTTGTATTGCCGCCACCACTTCTTACGGGGTGCTGATCACCACAAGAGTGCTGGTGTACGTCTCCCGGGCTAAAATGTGTATGTCAACTGATTCGAGCTCTCCAGCGGTGCTCTCGAGGCAGGATACTTTCCGTGCATTGTACGTTATACTTTTGGCGGACTCATGCTTCGTTCTGACTGGCTGTTCAGATAGTATGTCGAGATGCATTTGAACGGTAACAGTAATTCACCATTTTTAATATTTCTGGACCTTCTGGTACACTCCGGCAGAGCTGGCAATTCGAGTGGCTGCTTTGTATTCAAGTCAGTATCTCACTCACTCCCTCAAGAACCGTGCTCAGTTCATTCTCAGTGGCATCGTTGTCTGGATTCATCAGCGGCTTCCTGGCCTACGCAATATCATACGCCGATGGGGTACTCTCTGGATGGCAATGGCTCTTCATCTGTGAGTCTGATTCGAACTCAACTGAGCTAGGCTGAATTCTTTGCGTCAGTGGAGGGAATCCCGCCGGTTTTAATCGGCATTCTCACCTTCTTCGTCCTGCCATCGTATCCAGAGAAATCCAACTGGCTTTCCGCTGAAGAGAAAGAACTGATATTGAAGCATCTTCACAAGGACGCCCCAACGATCCATGGCAAAACCTTCGACTGGCATGCCACCCGGTTGTTGTTTACCGATCCCACCTTTTACTCGTTCACGTGCGGTCAACTCACCTCCACGATGCTTTCGCGCTGACTCGACTTGCTCTAGTGCCGCCTGGATTTGTGCAGGCGTCGGTGGCTCCGGCATTAGTTTCTCGTTGCCTACAGTGATTAAAGACCTCGGTAAGCCATCGGTGCACGACGGAGTCCGTTTTAGCTAACTGTTTCGTGGGCAGGCTTCACGGACTCCCGCATGGCCAACGTGCGCACCATGCCTCCGTCATTCACGGCATTCGCTCTCGTGCTCGTGCTTGGACGCCTCGTGCAGACAGGGAAAATCAACCCCTTCCCCGTGGTCATCATCCTCGATCTCGTTATCATCGCCTGCTACATCGTTTTACTATATGTCAACAAAGTGGGGGTCCGGTATTTCGTTCTCGTTGTTTCGACTGGAGCGTCAGGTTCTCTTTACCCAATGCTGTCAGTCTCACTTCTACCCCTTTCTCATGGTCTTAACGTTGAGTTCAGCTGGCCGAAGCGTGTTCAGGCATTGCGCGGCACGGCGATGGCGGGCCTCGGAATTGGTCCGAAAATCATCCACATTTGCATTGGGTTGTTCTAAAATCTCTCTCCAGGCCTACACAATGCCTCCGCTCAATTCAGCGGAATATTGGGTCCCCAGATCTTCAGTCGTGCGTGTTTCTACTTCTATTCTTTACCTAGACTGAACTTTGGGTTTTCCAGCCGCATACGGACGTGAGTGCTTTCTATGTGCATATTCCAATTTGGTATTGATAATTCCGCACATTGCAGCGGCATATAAGGTGTGTTGTTGAACAAAGACGTTGAAATTGTCTCGCTAACCCCGCTTCAGGTCTCGTTCAAAGTATCCATCGCGCTATTGGCTGGGGCGGTCTTTTTCCATTCCCTCGGTAAGCCTACGATATTCCCCCGTATTCCCACCGTCCTTATCTCTCCGCTTATAGTGTGGTTCTTTATGCATGTGAGTCGACGTCCCAACATACATCGTAATGGCATACTAACTCCCGCTTAGGCACCGATTCAAAAATACGTGCCGAGCTTGGCACAACGGGTGCAAGCCCAAACGCAGCTCAGGAAGGGTGACCTTCATGAGAAGAGGAATGTTGGTTCTGCGGTCTAAGCCCCACCTGTTTCGTTAGAGCTCTATCATCATGCAAATTCCAACGATCCCAGATCCTTCCGAACTTCCGAACTGCGGGGACTAAAGTCTTCGGATTAAGTCTGTATAGACATGGGAATAGTGATGCCACACTGAGAGGGCACGTTCTGAATGCGGCGAGCCTGCGCTCCGGCGGTACCCACTGCGTTTAAGACAAATCTAAACAGGGTCTGCTTAGGTCTGTTGATACAACCTACGCAGACCTAGGCAGGATCTGCCCAGATATGTCTGCGTAGGTTTGCTTAGATCATCTGACAGGCTTAGGGAAAAAAGGTGTTTTCGAGAGAACAATGTGGTGCAGTCTTGGCGGCGTTATCCTTGTATGGTTCAAATGTCATCATTCAGCGTCCGATTTTGGTATGGGGGACCGGTACGGGAGCCAGATTTTTGGCAGAACCAAAACTGACTTTAGGATGTGCACTTTGCAGGATGGGCTTCCTGTCAGAAATGGCCATGTATGGGGGCTTCCAACAAAGGGCCGTTTCAGCGGCAGAATAACCTAGTATATTGCGGGAACTGGATTCTAATTTATCTAAAGAAGTGGTGGCCTTTGAAATTTTACACTCTAACATCTTCCATAACGGCGGAAAGTCCCACCGTATACTCGCAGCCGGTCAACTCGCCTCGTCGTGGCTATACTTCTCTATGTTCGTGCTTTTTGCCCGACTGCAATGCGGGTTGCAACGAGAAAGGCGAAACCCACAAGGGCAATTAGCTGCATCAGAGGAACGCGATCAGGGAAGACGACGAGAATGAAGTAGAGAATCTCGGACATACTCCGCTGAACAGTGCTGGACGCCACCAGATAAATTTGGACGTAAGAAGTGCGCCGTTGATTGGCGGCCCTGGTGGAAGGATTGGGAAATAAAATACTTCCCAACAATGAATGACCCACCGACGAGGGCGCCAATACCCACCACGGAGAACGATACGCCCATTCGGAGCCTACGCCGGTCAGAATAAGGGTACAACAGCGAAATATAAATATCGCACCCAAGCTCACTAACGTCTTCCGTAAGGACCGCAATCAGCGGTGCGGTAAGGGTTACATCTGCATTGAGCGGGTCAGCCAAAATACAAGGAAGACAGAGACGGCCACTGACAGACCCCGGAGAAAAATCCACACAGCACGCCGATAAGAGCTACACTGACAACACTCTTGAGGGCAATCATACAAAGGATAAGAATCGCACTGCAGCCGGCGGAGGCTGCAATCATGTTGATGACCCCAAGACGATGCGCCAAGGGGCCTGGGGAGAGACGGCCCACCACGTTCGAGACATTCATGATTACGATCTGCATTCCACGGTGAGACGGCCAAAAGCAGACCAGACCGAGAGGGACACACAGAATAAAAGGACATCGTCTCATTGATTCCGTGTTTGACGGCGTCGAGCTGGAGGTAGAATATCGGGAAGTAAAACCCCATTGTGAATGTTGTCATTCTGCCAGTGGTAAGCAAGTACTTCCGGAGCGATCGCGACGGCGTACCCGACTGTCGCAAAAATATACGCTCCATCCCTGGTGAAGCGACGAAGAGATTTCCAAACGGGAGGGTAAGTCGGGGACGTCGAGACTCGCGGGTGCATCAAGAGACATGCGATGACAAGGAGACCGCTGACCAGACCTGCACTGGCGCGGACGGCGTTGCTGAAACCAAGATCAGTTCTGATCATGTTATTGAGCATTATGGGGTGAATGACTGCGCCGAGGGCGGAGCCCGATGCCACGATAGCCATGGCCAACGCTCGACGTCGTTGGAAATATTGAGAAATAATTGCCAGGCTCGGGATGTATATTGTGCCAGCACCAAGGCCGGCACCGATGCCTTGCGCTAGGAGGATCTAAAGCGTTCAAGCGAGCAGAGGTAGAAAATTCCAGCCGAAGATGTACCTGATAGATCTTTTCTGGTTGGCAGAGCGAGAGCATAAAGAGGCTGAAGCATAATAGAATACTGCCGCCGTAAAGCAGATAGTAGCTGGGCGCAATATGAGCTCAGGCTGTTCCAAACCGAAGACCACGCACAAGTGTCCCCGATCATATAATCGCCCTGCGATGAGGCCTCCAAAAAATAAAATAAAAAGGTTGATACTTCCAATCCAACTGTGAGGATAATATGTGGACTGATCAGGCAATTTGCATCAGCCGAAAAATGGGTAGAGGCACTGACGAGATTGCTGAAGACGACGATTGTGTCAAGTAATCTCGTGTGTAGAAATCTGATCATGGGAGAGTGAGCGAGCGCTTCTTTCAAACATTGTGTGGTGGATAACCTTGATAGACACCGAAAGATGCGGAATATCTGTTGCCCAGGGTAAGAAAAGGCAGAACATTAAGAATCGCACCGACCCGAAACCACAAAACTGGACCAGAAATCTGTGCGAAGGTAACGGAATGAGGGCTCTGAAGCAGAGCCGCAATATAAAGTTTCTGCTCACGCCCCGGCGACGGTAGCCCACGCTTGCACCCCTCCTTCAGGAACCGGTGGTGGTGGTGGTGGTGCAATAGAGTGAAGTTCTTGTTTGGGAAGCGTCACGCCACTCGAGATTTCAAGCGTGGCGCTGTCGCTGTAGGCCTCGGGTTGATCTGCCATGATTGTGAGTCGGGTAGCGATGCCTCTGTCAACTAACTGGTAGCTGGTATTTAAAGGACGCGACATGAACACTCGGCACAGATTCCGGACAACCCGGAGAGCGTCGGATTCCGAACTTATAGCATCGGAAGTCGATATACATCTATTGGATACCGCCCGCATATATTTCGAGGATCGTGTTGGTCAAATGCATCTGTCCGTTTCCGAGAACCGGCGGGGCCTTCAAGGTTTGCCGATGAACTATAATTGGACTCGGAGCCGACGGGGTCGGGTACGACATGTTCTATACACATCAGATTAGATGCAACCCTCGGATCTCTACCTGGAGGACGGGTCATCGAAGGACAGAGCGTTAACGAAGAGAAAAACATAGCTAATAAAAGAGCCGTATCGAGGAAAAGCCAACCAACATGTCCTATATCTAGCATTCATCGTCCGCCGTGCTTATATTCATGAGATTTGGCACGAGATAGAACCACCCGTAGCCGGAAAGCGGTGGGTATATGACCCACTACTTCCCGAATTTTTTGCGCACATGTGGATAAGCGGTCTCAGGCGGAAGTTAGCTAACCCACCGTTGGCGTGGCGGTGACGGAATTGGGATATGGCGATGGCTATGGCTATGGGACAGCCGTTGACAACTGAAACCCGGAGATTCCGAGTCTGATGGAGGTTGTTGACTGTGTGAAGAAAAATATGCTTCAGAGAGAGGTGAATCAACCGCAAATACGTATAACAGGACACAGATGAAAGACCAGTGACATTCCGAGATGAGGCACAGCGTAGAAACATAGATAGTGCAAAAATCGGAGTTTCAGTTGTCGGAGCAGGGATTTAAAAAATCCACATCATCTGAGCGATGAGGGCTGAGTCACTGCGTTCCGAGGGTCTGTAGACCAAGGGTTGGTCTACCCCCGTAGGTAGACATAGACAGACTTCGAGCTAGACCAACCTTGTCTACATGTGTCGACACCCCTCACTGGCAGGTCGTGTTTCTCAGCCTTGTTTACGAAATTTGTGTCGAGCTGTGTCGACTGAAATGTTGCTGCTGATGCTTAACAATTGATCATGATGTGATCTCTGATGTTTGGCATTACCATCAGCAGACCAAGATCACCGCTGTCTCTGCTTAGCCTTGCGCATCGAAAATAAAGTGGGGTCACATCACGCTCACCCTAGGGTGAGTGCGATATGACCTCGGCCCAACCTTTACTTGACGGTCCTCGTTGCTGAAGGGGCTTGTTCATTCCAAACTATTGATACTGCAATACTTTTATCTTCCGCCCTACCCTATGGTCTAAATCTACAGTGATATCTACGTCTATAGTACCGTGATCTCCAGCCCTATTACTGAAAGGAAACAAAACAAAATAAAATCCATTTGTGCCATGTGCCGAGGGCTCCTGCGTTCAGAGGCGTAAACAGGCTTCAACTCACTAACTGCCTTAGTTAGTTTCAAGTTAGAAAATGGGAAAAGAAGAAGTTCGCACCTCAACAGTGGTGATCTTGATTTAGACGACGCGGGGACATGATAGTGTTTATGTAAGCCTGCCTGCCAAGTCATCCAAAGAAATTCAAGGCCACAATGGCACAAAGTATTAGGAAGCCAAGGGCCTCATTTTTATGTATAGAATGGATTCCCATTAGCAACCTACCAGAAATTTAGAACGAACTTTCCACCGCGATCAACCACACACCAGCCAACAAAGGTCACGGAATACTAAGTTCAATGCTATGATGGCACGAAGTATTAGGAAGCCAAGGGCTTCTTTTGCATGGATAGAACAGATCTCTGGCCTCAGATTTCACTCATTTAACAGCCCACTAGTAAATTGGAACGAACTTTCCACCAAACACCAGCCAACAAAGGTCACGGAATACTAAATTCAAGGGTACAATAGCATGAAGTATTAGGAAGCCAAAGGCTTCATTTTTATGTGTAGAATCATTTGCCATAGTTCAATATCCTTCATTTAACAGCCTACAAGGGCCGGGGGCTGATAAATATCACTACACCCCAATCACAATCCGACAAATTCCCAAAAAAATCCAACATGTTGCTGTTGCATAAAATGGCTGGTCGGCACAGTGCACTGCAATGAGGCAACAATAAAATCGATAAATTCATATCAGTACCATCCAGGGAATATAATGACCATCTTCATGACAAGGAAAGACCGCAGGTCACATCACGCTCATCCTAGGATGAGCGTGATGTGACATCGACCTGTCCTTTACAGCAACACAAGCGAGGTCCAAAACAACGCACCTTCTTGCCGCCAATGCAATCGCAGTTGAAGGAGATGGCAAACAGATGTCGTCCTTCTATGAGGAACTAGTTTTGTACAGAAATCCCAACCTTCATTTATGTATGTTAGCCAGCTCGGTGTTGGCTTGGGGTCATCACACCGCGCGATGGCCCAGTTTGGCGGCTTATCGAGAATCGAAAAGAGTGAAAGAGAGAGAGAGGGAGAGGAATGAGGGAGAGCCACTGAATCATGCCAACACACAAGCAAGATCTGCAGGGCAGACGGGAGAAGCCTCCACAATAATAAATCACTGGAATGATATTAATATTTTTAGTTGGTAGCACCGCACAGCCCAACCTGGATGCCAGAGTAGGTGGCAGAGGGCAGCGGGGAATCCCTGGGTGTAGGGACAGTGGTAGACAGGCATGGTCTACCCCGGGTCAACAGATGTAGACCAGCTGTAGACCCAGGTAGACCAAAAATAGTCTATGTGGGATAGACAGACTCTGTTTACGTAGTCGACTGACGTCGGAGTTTCGAGGTAGCTGGAGCCCAGGAGCTGATTTAATTTGCAATGTGGTCTGGGAGAAGGGTGCCAGCACAGCACCAATGCTGCAGTATCAAGAGCCCATAGATGCCGGAAATTCGAGATAATGGTGGAAAAAAGTAAGAAGAACATGCTAGTGAAGGTGAAGAGCAAGCAGGAGGGCCAGAGGTGAAGGGGCAAGGGAACTTGGCATTAGAATTTTGTACGTGGAGAGGGGGGGGGGGGGTCCCGAGGGGAGCTGATTTTTTAAAAAAATACTTTTTGTAAACTGGCCTCAGAAGCACTCAAAACAGTATTGGAACAATCTGCAATGGTCGGAAGAGTGTTTGGGTAGCAAGAGAGGTGCGGGTAGCGCATCAGTGGTGCACTGCACATGCAGCACAGCTCTCAGAGAATTTTCAGTGCGCCACAATTACTTGTAATGGCGAAAGGAACAAAGAAGAAGAAAAAGCCAATGTAGGTCCATGTATTAAATGTTATGGCTATCTTTATTTATGCAGAGTTAACCCAAGTACAACCCCACAAGTGAACTAGAATGCCCAACATTCCACCAAATATTCCACACCGGGACTGCCGGTGAGGCCAATCTAGAAAATCACAAACCCGCATGCAAAGGGCCACCAAAGGGAGTTGTAAGAAAAATCACAGACATGTTTGCACCCAAAGCCCATGTGCCTCTCATTCTGAGCATGGCATGTGCTGCGCCACTCATTACCTCAGCCAGTACCTCCTCCATCAAAAACGATGCATCTTTCGCGATCCCGTGAGGTCTCTCCAAGCTCAGATGAAAATATACAAGCATGCCTTGATTCTTGGCCCGAAGAAGATAGCCCATCAATTGTTCATCAAGTTCTGATGCTAGACAAGATTGTGATAGAAAGACACACGAGATATGATGATTGAACCAACAAGGTCATGGGGGTATGTCGACAGCATGGGTACAAGGTTCCGCTGGACCTGGAGATGGAGAAAGATCTGGAGGTGCTGTGTGAAGGATTGAAATCTGGAAAGGCACACTTAGCTGGCGAGGTGTGTTGTCTCTTTTTATTGTTGCTTTTCTGTCCCTGATGTGTGGTTGACCAGGCCACTGTGGCCGCATTCAGAAAGGCCGCCGAAGAATTGGATCCGTGATTCATGTAGGGAGGGTTCCAAGCAGCAGAGACAAGTGTAGCAATGCTGGAGAAGCCTGTAAAGCGGTCGTTGTGTGGTAGATGATAGCGATAATACCTGATGGTGCCAGCACTGTATCCGTAAAGCCATGCTGAGCATGAGAACCTCCTTCCCTATTTGGGGGGGGTCCCTGGTCAGAAAAAACTTTTCAACCCTATGTACTTATTTTGAATCCCGAGTTCCCCTGGTGAAGGGGAGCCCATGCGGTGGAGGGCGGGAGGAAGATGTGAATCATGATGGTGATGGGAACGAAATGATTGCCCCGTTTGGAGTGGCTGTGGAGCACCATTAATTGAGATGGGGTGGTGGGGCCAACGGTGGGCGCCCAAATCGGGCAGAGCATGCATGTGGACGGAAATAAAGGTGAGCTGATATATCAGACTCACCTCTAATCAGAGGTGTTGATATATCATGACTCTCCAAAGATCAGAGGTCCCATGATATATCAAATCCCCATATATGGCTGAGTGCATGATTATATGCACCCTACACAGAGCCTCAGAACCAGATGTAGACAGTTGGCCTGGAATGACAGGTGAGTCAGAGACATATTAAGAGTGTTATGTGAGCACGAATGAGACAAGAGAGAGTTCAGTAACCAGCTTGTGGGACGTGATGACAGATGCCCTCCAGCAAACGACGCCTGAAGGTGTTTATTCCTGCTATCTTTAGGTTTTTGGAGTGCCCTATTTTAACTGCCTGGTGAAGATCACATTTTCAGTACAATGACAAACAAAAACTGTTCATATGCAATGAGTCATGATTCAAAAAACTCATTAATAGACCATCTTTTGGACATTATTCTCAGCCTAAAGAATAATCCTTGATTCTCTCTTGCCTAGATACCTTTTCGTTATTTTTAGAGCTAATCCACAATTTGCTGGAGCTCAAATGAGATGAATTCAATATGTCATTTTTGCTGCCTAATTCTGCCCTGCTGTACACAGCCATCTGCCAAATCAATTGACGTGTGAATCCAACATTACTTGGCCAAAGTGCATTCAGCTGATGAGCAAGGTCTGGACCTTTTTCCCCCTACACAGTCTTCGAGAGCCCTAATTTTTTATTTTGGCTGTGCATCACATTTTCGTCATCAGTCTTTGTGCATGTGTACTGACCTTTCCTCCCTGCTGAAATATGACAGCTTGTCTGTCATGCTGTTGCTCTTGCAGCAAGATTGCCATTGGGCAACACATGTCGTAACATACTTAAGCTTTAAAGTACTTGCTCCCCCTTTGCTGGTTTCTCCTCTTCCATGACCTGCTTCCCAGAGTTCTTTCTGCAACATTCTGCAAGATCCCACCCTCCTTGTCTGTCTGCCCTCTCTCTGTGCACTCTCTGGTCTTTCTGGACTGGGTACTATTGACTTGTGGACTTCCAAATTCTGGATTCCCCCAAAATATTTTATTGTCCTAACTTCCTGTTACAACATTCGTTCATTTGTTCCAACATAACCCCAAGTATTACAGCAATGTGTACAGTGTCCCAATCTCGCTTGCTGAACCCTCACTGCACAGATACTAGCCCATCATGATTGGCTTCTATGCTTATAAGTCTCTTTGTTCTTAGATCCTGGATACAGCTGGATTGCCAAGAGCCTTGGCTTGCTGCTGTACTCTGTCGAGTGCTCAATGCTTGACTCAAAGATTTTTTTATTTTCATTAGCCGGCTATTTGTATATCAAAGTTTAGCTTTGGTCCCGGAATCAGACACTATTTTCAACCTCAAATTTACCTCCCATGCAGAGAGATTCTTGGCTGAAGCGCTCAAGATGCACTCAAAAGGGATGTCAACTTTCTTTCTATCATTCATGCTTTTTTCTTCCCCCATGATTTCCACTGCACTGCACAGACACCACTACCTATGTACTCTAAATACACCGTATTTGCTTGAGCAAGCCCTCACCTCATGAACTAACATTTTTTTTGATGTGGATCCAAATTTTCTTTGGACACAGAACTCAAAATCCTTACTGCGAAAGATTAAGCATGGTTTTCCGTTCTGCAACACATCAAGTCCACTGACCCATCGCAACCTTCTCAAGTCCAACAGACTATTCAACATCCAGGTGTTTTGCGGTCCTTCAGTCAAGGATTCACTTTGTGCCAGGAGTTTATGGCAAGCAGCTTTGCCATACAACACAGGGAGGATAACCAATTATTTTCCGGTAAAACATGGGAAAAACATTGAGAACCAATTTACAATGTGCTCCATATTTTCGAGGCTACAGCATGCAAAATGTGTTCAAAATATGTTCTCCATAGCCAACATCATGCAGAAGATATCCAGATCATGAAGAAATTATTTTGACCATCTTTCATATATTGAACCAGCAAACATTCAAAAGGCATTGTAAATAGGTTCTTAATGTTTTTTGAATGTTTTGCCGGTAAATAATTAGTTATCCTTCCTGTGCAAACAACTTGAAGAAAGTATTTTTCAGATTGGAAGTCTTCCAGAAATTTCAGCGTCTGAAACCCGGGATGGCTAATGTTGAAACCTTCCCTCTATTGCATTCTCCTGCTTTCTTGCTGCCGGAACCTCAAGTCAACATTATCTGGAAAGGGATTTTGAATTGATGCTGAACTAAAATTTTCAACTATAGTGGATTTATATAACCCTGCAGGCAAAGATTGGCTAAATTATATGCTTAGCAGCTTTGCACCCTCACAACATCTTTTACTTCATTTGTGTGTTGACTCTTTCTCCGCAGATTCCAAGTCACTGAAAATTTGGCCAATTTCCACAAAACTGAATTAAATGCAAACTGGTTGAGCAATGAGTTTGAAAATTTATTATCTATGTTTCAAAATATGTTCTGCCAGCGACCATAATGCTTTTAAAGTCCCGAAGCTTTCAACTCGGCCGACACCGAGCTCCACGCAGACTTCATCAATTTGTTAGGAAGTCATCAAAGATCTGTGCTTCATATGCTGAATCAGCCAAAAATCGGTTACGCTATACATTTATAGCACTTAAAGTGTAACTCATTTTTTATCAAATTTCGATGTTTCCACCAGGATGGCCGCTGTAAGCTCAATTCCCAACTGTTTCCCTTGAAAGTATGACTGTTGAATTCGCATTTCCATTCCAAAAGGCATGGCCTCCTCAGATTCTTTGATGGCAAATCAAATTGCATGATTGGGAAAATATTCAAGTTTTGAGCATGATGGCTGTAGTATGAGCTATATTTGTTTGATTGGGCTAAATTTTTGATATGATGAACTCACATGTATTCCGGAGGGCACTAAATACTGGGATTTTCAATAAAATTTGTATATTTAATGTAGCATACATTATGACAATGGTTCCAAATGATAGCAAGCATATATTTGAAGTAAAGGACATATTAAAAATCCCGGTATATCCTGCCCTTTGTAGTACACACTTACATTGAAGAACAGGACATGTTGTATGATCTGTGTAGTTGTCCGATTGCTAGTGTTTGGTTATGTTGTATTTGGGAGTACTACAAAGGGCAGGACATACTGGGATTTTCAATGTGACCTTTACTTCAAATATATGCTTGCTATCATTTGGAACCATTGTCATAATGTACACTATATCAAATATACAAGTTGTATTGAAAATCCCGGTATTTGGTGCCCTCCGGAATACATGTGAGTTCTTTGTATCAAAAATTTAGCCCAATCGAACAAATATAGCTCATACTACAGCCATCCTGCTCAAAACGTGGATATTTTCCCAATCAGGCAATTTGATTCGCCATCCAAGAATCTGAGGAAGCCATGCCCTCCAGAATGGAAATGCGAATTCAACAGTCATGTGAATTCAACGGTCATACTTTCAAGGGAAACAGTTGGGAATTGAGCTTACAGCAACCATCCTGGTGGAAATATCAAAATTTGATAAAAAAAAATGAGCCATGCCCTAAGTTCCGCAAACTGCTATAAGGTTGCCCTTACACTTTCGGCTACCTAACTTTGACATTCTTGAGCCTAAACAAATGCACAGGACTGAGTATGATCTTGGCGCCACAATGAGTGTTTGAGCTTGGGCATTGGCATTGTGGTCACTTCAAACAAAGTCACAACAGTATCTCAATCCATCCTCCAGGCTGTTTCTCTTCCTTCAAAGAAGAAATGATCGCCCATCAGCTCGTTAGGTGTCTGGCTGCACATCTGCTCTCTGTAATTGACTTCTGATGAACTTGACACAGAAGAACCATGCTCAATCTGTGGCCGAGCCTTAATGGGTAACTCCATCTTGTTTGTTTGTATTCCTTTGAAAGCTTTCTATCTTTTGCCAAAACTTCAGATATAAAAGACTTGGTCTGGGAGAATCAGATCTATCTGCTCATGGTGCTAGTGTATGACTTCCGCAAGTGCAACTATCAAAATTCGTGACTGACCGTTAACTATCCCTCCTTCCTATACAGAATGTTGATCCCATAATCAGCTTTTGGCAGGAAACACGGTTCTGTTACATTGAAGGGTGAAGATAAACTTGGTGGGTGTCAATGACACCTCCCACATTCTCCTCCTGGGGACACCCCAACGGCTCATTTTTCACATACTATGACCGGAATCTACCTGTGCCAAAGAACCAGGCTACTGAATTATTTCATTCAATTTGACAGTCACACATCACAGACCCCTCTGCCAATGTCAAATATTGGTTGATGTCACGCATCATGAGGGCTTTTGTCGAACCTCCGAGCCATCATGATTACCCTCCCCCCCCCCCTAGGAGTGCAAAATTTCCGTAAGGTTGTCAAAATTTTGGAGGGTGTCACGCAAAAATTCAGCCATTGTCAAAATATTAAAAATAGGTAAATCCGGTCACGCATCACACCCCCTGTCGATTTGAATGAAATAATTCAGTAGATATGTGGTGGATACATGAAAGAATGATAGATGTCCCTTTTCTTTCACCCATCAAATAAATCTAATTTATTTTCTAAGCGATCACTTTACTGCTTGTTATGCTTCAATTTGAGATCGTGCCTTGGAAGTTCTCTGATTCCAGTGTTCTACTTTGGCTGTAGTCATCCAAATGGACCCTGTATTTTCCCTTTTTGAATGATTTCATGTCCCTCCAACCTTCTGGCATTCCATAGACTTTGACTCAGGCTCGGTATCTGCCGTCAAACCCAATGTGGAATCACATCGCACTGAGGTCGTCAAAAATCCTGGAATTCAAGGACCCACTTGGTGACTTTCAATAGTCAGAGCATTTCAACCTGGATTCAGTTTCAGGTACTTGAAAATTCAGGTACCTGATTCAAGATGATTATTTGAGGACAAATTACTTTCAGAAAGTTTACATTGGACCATGTTGTATAGTAACTGAGCTGCTGTATGGTGTCAAGGCACTGAATGAGTGAACATTGTCAACAGAATCGCGCGAAGTCTGGCATGACAGCATGAAGTATAACAAAAGCATGACATCATGTTACTACATTGTTGCTCACTTGCTTCCCACCATGTCCTTCTTCTGCATCCCATGCACTACTTACTGGCCCTCCACACATACTCAGGACTGCCTCATACAACATAAATCTGGTCTATACAAGAATACAAGAACCTCCTCCTTGTTGATGGAAGGCCAGGGACCCTGTGGTGTTGTGGAGCTACCCCACGACTTCATCACATAATGTCTGAAGTGTGTTGTCTGCAGTTTCTAGAGTTGTCGAGCTCTGACCACTTCCACCCTGTGTAGGGACAGGTACACAACACTGAGGTTCCATTGGCTGCATCCTCAGATGACAGCCATGGCATGGGCTTGAAGGCAATTGGTGACATTGTGGCAACACTACTCTGTGTAACTCAGTGGCCATGTGACTGGAGTACCATAATGCAGCCCAGAACATCCATCAAAGTCCCACTGCACCTGTCTGACATTACCCCAAGGAAATTTGTACGCATCTGTGTAAAGCTGCTGCTTCAATCTTACTACATTCCTCTGCACCGTTCAACCTCTTCCATCATGGATTGGTTCAGCCTTTGCTATCTGCATCACATTGCCACTGTTCTGTGCTATCACATTGCACTACTGCTGTTCATGCTGCCCTCATCGTATTGCTCCTGAGCACACCAATGCCTCAGTCCTCATTGCTCCTTGCAATCCTGCATTGTATCTTCACTGCTACCACCGACTGAACATCATTGGCCTCAATCTTATTGACATCATTGGCCTCAATCTTATTGCCTTTTGACTGATCCTCATTTGGCCTTCAGATTTCCTTATCATTGACTCACCAACATCCCTCCTCAATGATCACCTATACCACTCTTTGACATCCTACCTTTTACATTGTTGTTGTTGAGTCCTTATCTTACATTCTGATTTGTATCTTATGTTACATTCTATTCCCGTTACGTATCTGTCCTCACATTGATTGTGACTCTGTACTATACTGATAGGATCTTCTCTTCTTGGTCTTGACCACCATGTACCTTTCCTAGTGGCTGCTCTTGAATGACCACACTATTGTTCTGTCATTCTTGGCTCCTCTTAGTTCTGTCTGGCCAACCCCTCTAGTGTTGACTGCCTCCACAACACGGCAGCCTTCCAATCTGGACTACAACAAACCCAAGTGGAGGGCTCATCAGGTGCGTGCATTATTTTGCTTGTACTTAACTAACCTATTACTGATTGTGTGTCTAGGTCTCTTTGAGCTGCTCAACTTATGAGCTATGCATAAGCGTGGTGCGTACTAACATCGTCGTTGAACTCACGTATGCACCTGCGTGTGCGCATCCGCGCACCTAAGACTCATCACCGCCAGCATTTTCATCAAGTTGGGACGACAATCAGAGATAAACGCTGGTGGGAAAGGCAGGGGGCACCGGAAATCGAGCGTAGAACCACACCCAAGGGGTATAGATCGTAGTTACTTCTATTAGATTCATAAACAATCATATTGCTTTTCCCTCCCCTTTGGCGTGAAATTCAACCAGTTTTGTCCCCAATTCGGCGAGGTAAAAGCGCATCCAGTACGGTCTGCAGCAAGAATCAGGTTGGAACATCTTGAAATAGACCCCTGGAATGTTTCTTTTTATACGATGACCTGAATTTCACTATTTTGGCTTGAAATTCAAGGCATCTCTACGGGTAATACAGACTGATTCATACTGATCAAACACCCTGGATTCCAGGTACTCTGAGATCCCTAGTGTTGGGAACCGACCATTCATTCCTCGACAAGGATAGAGTGCACATCTCACCGGCCCGAAGTGGCTGCCCATCTGATACAACCTCATCAAACGTAAAATGACAGATCCTCGGCCCGATTCGGGACCAAGCCTCCGACCTACCGCAATTATGCCTTTTTCTTTCCGCTTCTTTAGCCTTAGTAACTTTCCCCAGCGTATCAGCGCATGCATTGGGTTTGGTTGCGCTGGTCAGACAAGGACGTATGATTTCGAGAGCCCAGTATCAGCACCGTGAGGATTCCAGTTCTCTTTAATGTCGTTCTAACTCCCACCATCCCAAAATTTCTCTCTTCTCCCACGGCAAATAACTTGAATCAGTTTGAATTGAACCTGGAAATCTTGTCGCGTTATCATCCCATTGAGAGTAAGTAAGTGGATTCGTACCTCAACGTTCGCCCGATAAGTTATCTATTTCAGATCAGAATTCGTCTACCCGAGATGATAAATTTCCTCTATTTCCGAGATCAGTTCCTCACCCAGAGTGGATGGCTACGCATCACCCCGTGTTGGTGGTGCTTTGATGGCAGTTGTGACAGTTCAACAGCTTTCCTTCACTACGCACATCGTTATCTCCCTTGGCATCTTGTACAGATGCTGGGAAATGCTAATTTTAACCCCACATCAGTACAACCTCACATGGTGTGTCTCCCACGCGCACCTTGTCCTTAATCCTCATGGCGGAGACAGTGGGCAGTGTCGCCAGTATCATCCAGCTTGTCGACACCGCGCTGAAGGCCAAGGATTACATCCAGGACTTCATCTATGCGCCACAGGAACAGCTGAAATTGCTGTCGGAAATGGCCGACCTCCGGCCGCTAGTCCAGGAACTTCACAACCGCGTAGAGGCCAACGCATCGAGCGAAATCCTTCAGCGAATGAAGAATCCTTTGGAAGATTTCAAAGCAACGATGGAGCGGTTCACAGCCAAACTATGCTCTGGGAATGGGCCTTTGTCGAAGTTCTCGAAACGGCTGACGTGGACAATGTGGAGCAAGAAGGAAGCGCAGGAATATTTGAGAAAGTTCGAGCGGTTCAAATCCCTCCTTAACTCGTGGTTGTTGGTAGATCTGTGGTGATTTCTACGTTCCATTGTTGAAATGCTGAGTGCTGATTTGGACCATTTCAGTGACATGGGCCAGCATTATCAGCGTGATAGCGACAGTCAGTACCGTTCAAACCTTTCAGGGGTGACGTGAACCCAAAAATTTCCGCCGCAGAACAGTTCAAAGATTTGGCCGAGCAGCGGGACCGGGATCACAAAGGTCAGCAATAAACTTAGAAACCTTCAATATCTTGCCTCAAATATGAATATTAAATGTATCAGCTGTAACTGGCTCGCTAGATAAAGTGAACACTGGGATTTCGGAGCAGCAAGAATTAATCAACTGTGAGTGCCGCTATCGTGGTTTACGATGAATCCCTCGCTGATAAACAACGTCTCCTGCAGCCATGGAACTCTCAGTGAACAATGTGGCCAATAAGATTGACGTTATCAACACCAGGGTCTTACATATCAGCGATGACCAAAAGCGCGAACGAGATCGTGAGTGTTGAGGTACCATTCCCATTCAGATTCTGAACTCTTAGTAGAAAGAAAACGCATGCAAATCATCGACTGGCTTGCACCCATCAATTTCTGTATTCGGCACGCGGACATATCCCGTGCGCGACAGGCAGGAACCGGGGAGTGGCTGCTGGTAGACCCTCTCTTCAAAAGATGGGAGTCTGGTTCCGCAAGGACGCTTTGGTGCCATGGAATTCGTATGTGATTTAGCCCACATACCAGCGGCGACTACTGATAAACAATATAGCGGGTGCGGGGAAAACTGTGCTCGCGTTCGTTTGTCCTTGATCTGATTGCCATTGCATGTTGATTATTTTGGATCTAGATCGAAGGTTGTGGATCATCTCACTACTGGCTCAGAAACCAAGAATGTTGGGGTGGCTTGCCTTTATCTGAATCACAAGGAGGTGGATGCCCAAACCCCAGTTAACCTTCTGTCTGGTCTCTGGAGACAACTTGTATTTGGCCGAGATGTTGGGCCTGTGGCGAAACAGTTGTATCGGCTACACCATGAAAAGCGTACCACACCGTCGATGAAGGAAGTCGTCGATCTGCTGCACTCTTGCTTCACCGAGTTTTCAAAGGTCTATATCATCGTCGACGCCCTCGATGAACATCCGGAGGATCAGCGGTGGATCCTTCTTCAGCATCTCGCGACTATGGGTCCCACCGTCAATGTGATGATAATGTCGCGGCCAAACATTACTCCCGCTACTTCCCATCCGAATCTTGACGCGATAAAGATCCATGCGAATGCGGACGATCTTCGAAAATACGTTGATACTCAAATTCAGAGGTCTCCGCGTTTTTTGACGCACCTTCGAACGCAACCCGAATTACGAGACGAAATTCACACAAAAATCTCGGAAACTGCAGATGGAATGTAAGCCACGGTTATTCGTTAGTAGACTGTGTCTAATCCATAGAAAATAGGTTTCTGCTTGCCAAGCTTCACCTTGAGTCCCTCATGGCAAAGCCCACCATAAAGGCCGTTCGAGAAGCTCTCAAACGCCTTCCAAAGGGCTTGAATGACACCTACGATATTGTGATGCAGCGAATCGACAGCCAGAGTGAGGAAGACAGGAATGTCGCTCATTCGGCCCTGACTTGGGTTGTGAATGCGAAGAGACCACTGACTGTCGAAGAAGTACAGACAGCATTGGCTATTGAGCCGAATACGCAGCAGCTTGACAAGGACAATCTCATGGACATCGAGCTTATTCTTGCTGCATGTGCTGGGTTAGTCATCCTGGATGGTCAGCGTTCTGTAGTACGACTGGTCCACTACACGACGCAGGAATATCTGGACAGCATTCAGACTGAGCAATTCCCAGATGCACAAATGGAGATAACACGCACCCTCCTCACATTCCTCGCTTTCGACGGACTTCCGGATTCATCCTGGAACATCCGGAAGCTACCCCCACTAGTGGAGTATTCCCAGTATTGCCTGCTGCATGCTATTGGAAAGCCCGAAGTTCAACTTCAAAATATGATTCTGGAGTTCCTTGGTTGTGCCCCCCAATGGAGGCAAGCAATGCTATGGAGATGGAATACACCTCCATGGGATTTCATGGATTGGCCGTTGCAACCATCTGCGTTGTGGATTGCTGCAGCAGCAGACCTTGCGGAAACTTCGAAGTGTCTGCTGGAAGAGGCCCAAATGACCAAGTGTTCAGCCAGCTCAGCACTCTGGATAGCATCATACTATGGCCACCTGGCGATAGTTCAGCTGCTACTCGAAAATGGTGTCGATATGAACACACCCACCGAGCAATATGGGCCACCCTTGACGGCAGCGTCAGAGGCCGGTCACCACACCATAGTTCGGTGGCTACTCCAGAATGGGGCGGACACGAATGCCCGCGGCGGAGAATACGGTTGCGCATTGCACACGGCATTGGCCAACAAACAAGAAAAGATTGCCTACCTGCTCATTGAGCATGGCGCTGATGTGAATCTTCAGGTGTGAGTCACATTGTGAGGAATGAATTTTGCTAATTTGATGGCCAGACTTGGCACGGTGCGGCATTGACAACGGCATCATGGTATGGCATGGAAAACATTGTTGTCCTACTGGTTGAGCGAGGGGCAGATATCAATGTAAAAGGTGGACGATACAATTTTGCACTGCACACGGCATTGGCCAACAAACAGGAGAAGATTGCGTGCTTGCTCATCGAGCATGGTGCAGATGTGAATCTTCAGGTCAGTCATATTGTTAAGAACAAAACCTTGTTATAATTTGATGTACAGGGTGAGCATGGTGCAGCATTAACGACAGCGGCATGGTATGGCTCGGAGAGAATTGTTGGCTTGCTGCTTGAACGAGGCGCAGATGTGAACATGCCCGGCCAATTCGCGCTACACGCGGCATTAACCGAAGGACACAGAAAGATCGTCCGACTACTCATCGAGAACGGCGCCAATGTCAATGTCCTCGACAAAAATCTTTGCTGTCCACTGGAGTTGGCAGCAGATTTGGGGGATGAAAACCTGTTTCGGCTGCTAATCGACACCGGTGCAGACCCCAATGCGCACGGTGGAATGGTATTGTTATGAGTGTCGCGGGATGGTCACAAAATGCTGTCCGACACTGTTCGAGACGGGGCCGATGTGAACATCATTGTCAATAATTGGAGCCCATGTTAGAATATATCTGTACTATTTCATTCAATTCGTATGTCACGCATCACAGCCCCCAAAATTGACGAAAAAACTCGTAAGTGTCACAGGTCACCGAGGGGATCTTCGAATGTTCCCAAAAAGTCACAAAAAGGGTGCAAAATGGGTGCAAAAAATCAATTTTCGCCTGCAAGGCACATGTGGTGTCACGGCGCCGAGGCGTTCGCGTGAAATACCAATTTTGAGTTTTCAGATGAGCAGGAGTAAATTGGTCTGTTGATTGCTTGATTCCGCCTCTCATTTTCCCTTGTTTCCCCTCATTTGTGGTTCGTTGACTGTGTACAGTGCTAAATAATTGATAAAGGTGAGCCTGTATCCACACTACTGCAACCCAGGCATCCAAATCCTCTTAGACGGCTCTGCCATTTTCCGGTCAATTTACGACAAATTTTAGGTGTCACGGTTGTGCCAGCGCATTTTCGAGCTCCAAAGTTCGAACTTTTCTGTCACAGGTCACAGCACTGGAGAATTGAGCAAAATAGTACAGTACCGTATAATTACATTGCGTGACATGGTTTGACCAATTCGATAATTCGAGAGTGGCCATATTTTGGCGTGACACAACCAAAAATTTCGGAATTCACACCGTTTTTTATCTTTTTTGCAGTTTTCAGGCATTTTCGAGGCCTGTGTGATGGTTTGGAGGTTCAACTAAGTCCGCCGTGATGCGTGAGCTAGGTGTTCCTGGCGACTATCTGCTGCCGAATCTTGAAACACTTCAGTGGTGCCTGGATAGCACAATCCAATTCGCCAACATCTTTCTTTTCCTTGGGCCTCGAATCGCGTCAATCACACTACAGGCCTTGGAAATACCTCACACTGGGGGCAAGAACTGAGACATGTGACAGCTGCATGTGTTACATGTATGTGCGTTGCAGTTAATGATCTACCAAACAAAAGAGGTGTGACAATTGGACAATCATCCTTTACTAGACAAAGGAGGGACAAAGGGCAGACAAAGGGCAGGGGAGGTTTCCCAGGCACAGGGAATCCTGTCCTGCCCTTTGTCTATTCTTTGTCCCTCCTTTGTCTAGTAAAGGACAATTGTAGAACTGTGACACAGGCTTTGTTTGGCCTGTGACTAGTTGCAAATAAGGCTCCAACTGTTTTGTTTGTGTGTGTGGCCAAGCATAAACTAAACAGAAACAGAAACAAATGTTTTAAAAAACTGTTTAAAATGTTTATATACGGTATCTTTTCCAGTAATTAATTTGATGAGTCAAGTAGGTGAAAATCAATATAGGTCAAAGGCTTGTACTCGAGGTAGGAGACACCCACCTAAGAAATTTGCTATATTGAATCAAAAAAGTAACTTAAGGCTCGCCAGACCCTATTAGCCGAGCACAGCCACACCCAAATGCGGTTAACTGTCCCAGGAAATTGCCGGAAGGAGAATTTTGGCCCAATTCTACCTTGATTTGGTGCACATCAGGGTTTGATTTACACTATTCTAGAGAGATTGTCGTTGGTTTCAGTGCCAATCATTTGCCTTTCCACCCATAAATGCACCTCAAAAAATTGCCTTCCAAAAAAGAAATTGAACATTAAATTTAACTGTTTATCTGTGTGTTTATTGTGGGCAAACTGTTTCCCGAGATCCCCAAACTAAACGGAAACAAAAACAGTTTTAACTGTGTAAAATGTTTAGAAACAGAAACTGTTGGAGCCCTAGTTGCAGAGCACATGCGTGTAACACACTCATGCTCCGCATGCATCGGTCTTTGCCCCCAGTGTCAGCTTTCCCTTCTCACGACTTTGACGCGTCGATTTCCGGGGCTGACTGAAGTCACCATTTATTGGAGTTTCCAAACTTCCACGCAAAGCCAAAGCACCCTCTCCGTCTTTGCTCACAGATCACTGGGGCGATCATGCATTCCGGCTGTCTTTCAACTCTGGAGATCCTGCATCTTTCCTCTCCAATTGCACCCTACTCGTTCATAGGCTTACCCAAGGAATCTCTCTTCCATTATCTTTGTTCTGCCAGCTCCTGGTGCCCGCACGAGAGGCAGCTCGCGGTTGTCACGGCGTTTGTGAGCTCTCGGGCCAACCCCCCCTGCTATTGTTCGAGATGAAGTCTCACGAATATTTGACGGTGGATAAGACGGAAGAGCTCCATTCCACGCTTTCAGCGCATTGCTCATATGATGCCCTCGAAACCTTGGAGTTCCAAGTCCATTTTGGCGACCCCCCAACACCGGAATATATCATCCCCGGGCGGGCATTGAAGCTCCTCTTCTGCTTCACCAATCTTATTACGGTGTCCATCATGTCGACCCAGGGATAGCTGCTAGATGACCTAGCTATATTCGATTTGGCCGCCGCCTGGCCGCAAATCGAAGAGCTTCATCTTGCAGCGTATGATCATCTGCATCCGTGCGGGACCCTGCTGGGGCTGCACGCTTGAGCTCTCTTTTAATGCTTCCTCCGTTCCGCCGCCTCATCTGTACCCATGTCTCAAACAAAAGCTCTGGCATCCGGCGCTCAAGAAACTCGACATGGCGTACTCGCTCATCTCGAATGCATTCGACATCGCACGTTTCATTTCTGCCATATACTTCAATGCGACGGAACTTTCTACCGCTTTGGAGGGTGCAGATCTCAAGGACGTGGAGAACACCGATCCACGCTTCCTGGCGCAGGTAGTATATCACAAGTTGTGGAAATAAGTCGAGACTTTTGTCCCCGGGCTGAATGATATCCGTGCGAAGGAATACCACTGGGGCGAGCAAAACAATGACCAGTATGTGCAGCACTACAATCACTCGTTGACGGGCTGATGACCCAGCAGGAATTATTTTGCGTGCTAATTTAATGCGTAGTGGGCATCCAAACCTCGCCAGTATGTCGCTCTTCCTCGCCTGAATGTAAGGCTGATCGAATTGCAGTCAATTTGAGCAGAGGAACAAGGGATGTGTTTCACGGATCGGAAGGTTACGTGATTGGGGAGATCTACGCAAATTCAATATACACCTACATAAAGCAAGTAAGGCCGACAAGCGGCGCAGCCTGCTACCGATTGATTTCAATCATGGAAATAATTTTTCAAGTACAAAAAGTAGTGTTGATTCTGGGCCTCGGCACACATGTGTTGTTCTGCACAAAAATTATCATGGTTAACGTGGGTTATATTGCAAGAACAAAAAACAAGTAGAAAACTATTAAAAACTATTATGCGGAGTGGGCAGCCCATCAGATTTAAATTTGACCATGTAGAGGGAGTAAGACCCCGAAAAGGAAACACAGAACATGGTTGAACCGTTGCAGAAAATAAACCCAACATCATAGAGCTTAGACTGCGCCTGATGTTTCTGCGCATTGTCGGAGAGGCAAGTCAGAGGCTCAGAGCCGAGAGCAGGGTTGTTAAGTCGCCGGATGTTGTTCACGTTGTAGGCGTCGGCAAACTCTGGCTGGAGGAAACAGCCACCTGTAGCTCTTGAGAAAGAAGGAAACAATATGGAGAGAGAATGACGACGTTGATATCGAAGAGCCAGGCCCAAAGGCGAATGCAAAAACTAGATGACGGGACGTGCCTGACATCACAGAACTTTTTGGCAAATCAATGCTGACGCGTGGGAGGTTCAGATATCGTTTCAACCAATCAGAGAGCCAGAAAAGGCGCTTACGCAAAAACTGCTGACGAAAACGGGAGTTTACTGCAAAAAGTTAAAATCGGGCTCCCTAAGACCTGTACCTAACGGTAGCAGGAATAACCCCAAAATAATAGTTAGCTAAACGCACAACAACGGTACCATTGCTGCAGAGGATGAGTTGTCCCAGGAACGAAGCGGAATCAGGGACGATCAAGATCTACCAGTATCAGACACCAGCTGCGGCCAACATGGCACCAATGACCGCATTGTAACACTTTTTGGATGTTATGGATAACGGTACGGGACAGTTAACAATGTCACTGCGGTCAATGTCAAGTCAGAGATTCATTTGAATACAAAAAGTAGGTATCGTAATTCGTGGCGATTCCGCCTAGCGTCAAGTAATGTAAAATTCGTTTTCGTGCCAGATCGTATCATATACTGTAATATCGTCAGAAATTATCCAAGATTTTTATTTACATTCGAGGCAATCATGCCTCGTAGCGCAGAAAATTTGGGTAGGGTGGTGGTAACTCTCTGACGACAGGCAGCGTCGCCGAGCGGGGCGGAGGAGACTCGGGGTCCGTTTCGCTCGTCTGGCGGCTTCCTGCCTTTGAAGCATTCCGCGAATGCGACGCACTCGAAGCGAATCCAACGAGAGGTGGCTCGGTTCGGCCATCTCCGGCGAAGAAGGGCGTGATGTTTGTCGTTGGGGGCTTGGCCCGTTGTATTCGGCGGCGGCGTACGATCCCCGAGATGATAACCACACAAAGAAGGAAGGCGCCCGCAACTGCTCCCACGGCGATCCCAATTTTGGCACGCCGAGAGAGAGAATGTTTCGGAGGAGTGCCGTTCGCAGGCTGGCCGCCATGGCCGGTGCTGACTAGACCGAGGCAAGTGATGTCCTCTGAGCCTTGGGTGCGCACGAAGGGGCTTCCGGTCGCCCAGTTTCCGTTCCTACGTACGGCGTTGAGTCCCGAAATTTGCGAGGAGCTGCGAAAGAGCTTACATATCACTGGCCGAGGCTAGTGATTGATATTAATCTCCGAATACGAACACTGATTTCTTGGGAAAGAAGACTTGCCTATTACCTGGCTCCCCGGGGGCACGCGGTTGATGTAAGTGAATACTGAGTCGGTGGGACCTTGGAATAGCGGATCATCAGGCCAAATATTAAGGCGGATCGCTGTGTTAGATGCGTACCAAGGGTAGCATTGGTGATATTGGCCGAGTTCATTGGCGCGATGGTAACATTATACGGAGGCGCCCCTCCCTCAATCATTAGGCCCCAAGGCTGGCACGTGTTCAACACATCCGTTACATTCGCACTGATCTTGAATGATGTGTCCGATTTTATCGTGGGGATGCATTGTGTCGTCGCGCCAGCTACGATCTCTCAGCGATTTTCCCTGCCGGTGGGCGAATGAATTACCAGTGACGGTGTAAAGCGTCGGGGAGATGCCGCCGGAGTGGCCCTGTGAGTCGACAACGCCCAAGACCAGCTGGGTTCCTGAAGGTCACGGTCTGAATATAAGCAGAAGAAGGGTATCCGACGAGAACGGACTCGCCCATGGGATGGGTCAGCGTCCAAGTCAGATTGCTCTCGTTGGTTCCGATGAAAGAGGTGCTGGGGGTTCCGCCGACCGCGAAGGCCGTCATATAAAACGGTGGAATTCCGTCCGCGGTTCTCGCATCGGCGCCGATGGAAAAGCTCCCACAAGAGGGCCTGGAGGTCGATAGGGTTTGCTGCAGGTAGGAAGGAAATCAGCGACTGCATGCACAAAAGACAATACTGCTGCGAACATCCCCTGAGAACCACCACTCGAACATCTGAGTCGTTTGAGTCGTTTGGCCATGGATGAAGGGGACAATGGCGAGTAGACCGTAGAAAATTGCTAGACGGTCCAAGCAAGGCATGACTTGTCGTGGTGCGGACTTGAAGGGCTTTCTTGCCTGCCGCATTATATGCACCGCCCTGGGATTGGGGATCGCAATCAGAACCACAAAGCTGGACGGATGTGGTTGATACACCGGAAGTTTGAAATTAATTTGTACGTACATTAAGTCCACTCAAATAGCGGTCTCCGTTTCGTGCCCGTTGGGGGAAAGACATCAATAGGCACCGGTGACGGGACTGAGGATTGCGTTGCCACAGGGATGTCTTGATACTCAGAGGTGGTTGGTGGAAACGAGAATACGAAGGCCACTGCTCAGGCGATACGGACGGGAACCGAAATGATAATTCTGGTGCGACAGTTAATAGTGCAGAGGCAAGGCGGTACTGCGTCGGACAGATTTGTGGAATGGACAGATTGAAGTCGAATTGAAGGGCACAAGCTGCAGGGATGGATATATGAGATTGACGACATCCTTCGTATATCTGGAACTTGGATGGGGAATGCGGTTGGTTGCAACAACAGGGCTTCAGGCACCCAGTAAATTTAGGTCTGTTCTCCCGGAAAAAAGCCAGTGGGTACACATCGGGTACGAGAGGATTGATCGATCGCATTTCCGACTTAGAAGCAATAAGAATAGGTCAAGAGGCGCCAGGAACGCGCATCAACCCGCGACCGGTGACAGGACGAGGGATCATGGAAAGCGAGAAGAGAACATTCGTCCATATCGGAGAGAAGCGCCCTTCCTGGGAACAGTTATTCGGGCGAAGGCCAGAACTGGACCCAGAAGACCATGGAGGGAGGAAGGAAGCATGCAAATCATTGGATGATCGCCGGCTCTGGGATCCCGTCGTGGACTTGGCGGAACTGGTCCGTGCACTGAATGACATCACGGCCGTGATATTGCTGTGTCGACACTTCGACACCACATCCTCTGCGGCTTTGATACCCTCCGCTATTGTTTCCTGGTTGTCTGGCTGTCTCTGGGTCTGTCTGCACATCATATGTCTTGCCTATCTTGTCTGCGGTGGCCAAATCGTATGGCTTTCGATTCTTGACAGCTAGTGGGCATCAAGGCAGAGCGCGTTTTGGATGTCTCGGGCAAAGGCCACTAGCCAGGCGAGGACCAGCACACGGAGCCTCCCCAAACTCGGCAAGGTGTGTCTCATTTTAACCTGCACGCTATCGATGTTCATTCGGTCAATCCGCAAGGCTAGAATCTGGCGCGGCTCCAACCGCTCCATCGACTTTGACCTTGTCAGCGCCAATGCCCCCATCGCCAACGCCTTCTATCGCATCATCATCGCCGAGGTCGTGTGGGTACGTGAAGTGTGCAAGGTATTCGTCCAATCAATGGGAACACTCGAACTGATACATCGCTACAGAAACACCGAGGCCACGACGAATGAGTAGCCGGTGGGTGTGATGGAGGTTTGAGCGAGCTGGGGACGGTCGAGACCAACGAACGGGAAGGGCGAGCAGGCGCGCGCACACGGAAATTAAGAGCAGGTGCAGGTGTAGAGATGGCACAGCGGCGAGCGGGAGCGTGGAGCGGTGAGGCGATCGGGAGCGAAGCAGGAGCGGTGCTTGTCTGAGCAAGTGGAATCTGCGAAGTACGTGTGCATTCCCATGTACTGGAAATTCACAAACTAATTCCACTCCCTGCAGATATTCCAAACCAACAAGGGACTGGGCAGTAGGCTGGCGCCGAAGGAACAGAGTGCAGGTGGATGGAGGCTGAAGACGGTCGGGACAAACGAGCGGGGCGAACAGGACAGGGCAGCAGTGTGGGCGGGGCCGGGTGCAGGCGCAGGGCGTGAAGGCGCGGGTAGGCGAGAGCAGCGGGGTGAGCAGGAGCGGGGAGACAGGCAGAGCGAGGGCCGCGGGTGCGGGTGTAGGCGGCGGGTGCGGGTGTAGGCGGCGGGTGCGGGTGTAGGCGGCGGGTGCGGGTACGGGCGCAGTGATGGCGGACGAGCAGGAGCGCGGCGGTGAGCAGGTGTGCGGGGGGAGCAGGAGCGCTGCAGGGCAGCAAGTATTGTGCAGTATCGTGTATTTTGTACGGCGCTATACCTGACAATATTTCACTATACAAAATATCTATGGAATCTCATTTTGGAACCGTCTGGCACTATCTGGCATCGTGTAGTATTGTCCAGTATCGGAACGGTCGATTTTTGCTGTTTGGATGCCCCACGATACTAGCGCGATACCTAGCCGATACTCGGCGATGCAACCCGATACCGCGTTTTTACTGGGCGTCATAGATGCCGAAGGAGATAAAATTCAACTCACCCCAAATCCCTTCTCTATACACGGAGTGTGAAAGGCCAAATCTATCCCCTCTCGTACTCCGAGCTTGCGCGGGCGCAAACGATGCGACTCTCCCACACCACCGACGACGCCTCGTCATTCCTCTGCTCTGATTCAGGTTCATTCTTAGAATAACCCATCCTTTGCAGCAATGGCGCCGCTGTTGTGTCCGGCTAAACATTAATTTGGGGTACGTAGGCGTAAATTAGATTTTAGTAGATAATTTCAACCGTGCATTCTTCCCCTCCGTGAGACATATCCCTTCCAATTCTCCCTCCACTCAACATACCCACGAAGTCCTGATGCCCGCCAGGCATTAAATTGGGACGGGGATATATCCCTTCCTACCGGCTCATCAGCACGTCTTGATCAACGAGTGAATGCAGTGTACATACTGGTCGATGGCCTGTTGAGCCCAGTGAAACTCCTCCGCGCGGATATCATTGAGCCTGGGGAGAAGCGTCTCGACCTCTCTCCACAACTTGTGGCACGCTACCTGTGCCGGGAAGCGCGGATCGGTGTTCTCCTCGTCCTCGAGCTCATCGTCGGCTAATGCGGTGTAAAGCTCCGTCACATTGAAGAACGTGGCGGAAATGAACCGTGCGACGTCGAATGCGTTCGAGATTAGCGAGTACGCCACATCGAGGCTCTCGAGGGCCGGGTGCCAAAGCTTCTGTCGGAGAGATGGGTCCGGATGAGGCGCCGGCACGGAGGACGCGTCGAATGAGAGCTCAAGCGTGTGGAGGAGATTGGGGCAGTGCCGCGCGAAAGCATGCAGCCCCAGCAGAGTCCCGCACTGGTGCAGATGATCATGCGCAGAGAGATGGAGCTCTTTGATCTGTGGCCAGGCGGCGGCCAGTTCGGTTATGGTTTCGTCGTCCAGCAGATACCCATGTGCAGACTTAATAGTCACAGTAACAAGGTTGGTGAAACAGAACAGGAGCTGCAATGCTCGACCGGGGATTATGTATTCCGGGGTTGGGAGTCCGGCAATGTACACTGTGATGGTCAACGATTCGAGGGCGTCATGTGAGCAGTGCGCTGAAAGCGCGCGATAAAGCTCTTCGGTCTCGTCCACTGTCAGATGGTCGCGAGATTTCAACTTGAACGATCGCAAAGAGGGGTTGGCCCAGGAGCGAACGAATAACGTGACGAACGCGAGCTCGCTGTCGCGGTGGCACGAGAAGTCAGCGGAACGAAGATAGTGGAAAAGGGCTCCCTGGGGTAAGCCTGTGAGCGAGGAGAGTGTGAGTGGAGGAGCTAGATGTAGACGCAGGGTCTCCAGAGTTGAAAGACCGCCGATGTTCGTGATCGCCTCAACGTCAATACCAGATTGAAGATTCAGATAGCGAACATTTTTCAATCCGCGAGCGAACGCGGATATGCCGCTTTGAATTTGAATTTGTGACTGCGAGGTGGAATATTGTGGGAACCATTGATCAATGGTGACTGCGGTGAGCCCCGGAAATCGGCGTGTCAAAGTTGTGAGAAGGGAGAGCTGAGGAATCCTCAGGGCCTGTAGCTCGATTGACGCGATTCGAGGACCGAGGAAAAGATTTATGTCGGCGAACTGGATTGTGCTATCCGGCCGCCACTGAAGCATTTCGAGATTCGGCAACAGATAGTCGCCGGGGACACCTAGACGCAAGACTTCGAAGACCTGCGAGAGGGACTCTGAGCTGTACGAATCGACCGCGAAAGACCGGACGCGGTGGGAGTATTGAAGGACTCGGTCCCAATCTGTGACTTGGACTGGACGACTGAGGCGCTACGAAAGAGTCGTCAGTTGATATCCAGTGTAAACCCACGGTGCTGACCAGAATCTTTCTCCGCTGAACGGTTTCGACCACCCATAGGCCGTCTGGCATACAATTGATCAAGTTCCGTATCGTTCCTTGATGTCTCCATAACGCATCAAGCGCGGGGCCATGAAATATCCTGCACTGAGCAAGAGCTGCCAGATCCGCCATTTCCTCATCGGGACGAGGATCCAAGTACGATACAATCATCCACACGACTTCGGGGACCTGCAAAGCGCGGTGCAATTCCGATGGAGGCGTTTCCGGATCCGGCATGTCTTCACGATGAAGCGACGTCTCATGGAGGTTCAAAAGTAGACCTTCAACACCCATTCGAGCTGCTTGCCGTTCCGACACAGGACAATCCGATGGCTCAGCAAATCGAGCATAGAAACGAGGATCCAAATACGACACAATCATCTCCACGACCTCGTCAAGCTGCAAGCCCGGATTCGCTTGCGATGGTGATGTCCCCGAGTCCACAGCAAGCAGGCCTTCTCGCCGACCCCGAGGGTCATAGAGCTTTCGAAGGACGTCATGGAGTTCTCTAACCATGCTCACGTTGCTTGTTTGAATTATGTCGCATTCCGAAGCGGAGAACACCCTTTGATGCTGAGGACTTGAGTTTCAACCTGTATCAAGAAAAGATGAGAAGCTATACCTGGTCTACCTCCGTAAGAAATTGAAGCACATGGGCTATTTGACGAGTGAGATGCTCGGCGGCATCGGAATGCAAAGATAAGGTGCGGGCGACATTGCGCGACAAAATTTGGTATCCGGTACGGAGATTGTTCAGAATCAGCGCATCTGCCATGAATCTTTGAGGCAGAGGTGGCCGTCAGAAAGAAAAGATGTGACGGCCAGCTGGTCACGTAACGTCAAACAGACTTGAAACGAATTCTGCAGCCATACGCGGTCACGTGTCTCGCTGAAATGTCATCCTTGACGCGTTCACAATCACAGTACGGATTACAGAGATTTGCGGGATTATCCAACGAATAACGCATCTATGGAGTCACAAAATCACTGGCTAAGATCTCGCACGAATCGACTGAACATTCAACTCTGACCTACAAATCCTTTCTCTGTCCACAGGCATCTTGATCCACTCTGAGTTCTCAGGAAAGACTTACACCGAACATTCGCAAATCTACTCTTCCTCTCGTGAGATTCCGCGAAATCAATTTACTCTTCCTCAGATACCGGTGCAGCCTCGTCATTGCACCAACCATCACAGCTGAACGCCTGGGCAATTCCGACTGCAACTAATTTAGGAGACCAGCAATCTACATTTGCTCCATAAACCACTCCACACTCTCTTTGAATGCTCCCTCCTTTCCGGCTTTGACTTGCGGGTTACTCAAATCGCCACGAACCTGAGTAAGCGCTTCGTTCAACAAAATTGCATCCCAACGTCGTGGATCATGCGTACCGCAAATCCATGTGTGCATCCCGGGAAATAGGGGCGCTTGTATCCGGGGCCAAAACTCGCAAAGATTTTATCCGACACGGCCTGTGACTCGGGCGGGAACTGAGAATCGAATTCGCAGCTGTTGATGAGCAGCGGCGCTTTGGCGGTTGCGACATATTTCTGCCCCAGAAGCGTCAGTTGCGGCAGCGAAAAATTGAAATATGCAATGGTGACAAACACACCTCAAGATCGGCCGGAACCTGCAGGAGCGACGGATGTGCGACCACCGCCGCCGTTATCGCGCCATCAAACGCGAGGTCGAAGACCCAGCGCGCGCCGTAGCAGTAACCCACGGCGCCGACGGACGTCACGCCTTCGGCTTTGAACGCAGCGAGCACTTTGTCGAGCGGCGGGCGCGCGTACTCAGTTCCGTGCGTGGCAAGCCACCCGAAGACGTCGAATCCCTACATGAGCTGGCGATTAGTGTGAATATCAATATAGTTATAAATTGATGCACCCCCTCGACTCCCAGGAGCGCATCTTCAGGGATAGGATCACCCTGAAGGATATCGGGGCAGACAACTTTGAATCCGTTCCGGGCGAAGTCGTCCACAAGAAGCTTTTTTTGCGCCTATATGTTAGAGCTTTATAGATCATCAAAGGCAAAGGACGGACCTGGTGATTGACGAACGCAAACCCGAATACGTCCGTGATATACAGCAGAACTTTGTCCATGGGGTAGTCGACGGTCGGAGTGGCGACGTAACACTCGACTCCGCCGATGGTCTCGAATTTCCCTGCAGTTGATTAGGTTAATCGTAATAGCAGATGGATGCCAATCGCGGTTGATGTTGAAACAGCACAAACGAACCTTCAGGTGTGCCCTCGTGTCGGACTCCTAGCAATATTGTGTTCAACCAATTGCGCAAGGGGGTTTATCATGATGAAGACGGAACCTTGGATACAATGCTTGCAGAGGCTCATTCTGAGTTTCGAGGGATATCTGTAGTTGAGAGTAGACTGGAAGGATTCTGATATGTGAGCAATGAGTAGCTTTCGCACTCCTTATATATTGCGAGAAAACTTCAGGTAAAACCTGGGCATCACGACACCGTCGGTCCGAATAACGCACGCAACATCGCATAATCCGCTGCGTTAATCCGCTGCGTAGTACGATCAATGATTGGTTCAATTGAGAAGGCCAATCCACGGGAGTGTCGCGCTTGCCGTTGCATACGAATCACCCCGGCACGGATGGGCCTCCGAAGCCGTGTCCGTACCCGTTACGGGTCATCCAAAGGTAACCTTTATGAGCGCGCTCGTAAGCTCAGAGCTGCATTATCTGCGAAGCCCAGTCACTCAGCGGGGACGATGGCACACATTGGACTCTCTGTAAATTTTGGCGCTCTGTCCAGATCGTAAGCTACAACCTCTGGATTTAGATATGCTCCTTCAACCACTCTACACTCTCCTTAAACGCACCCTCCTTCCCGGCTTTGACTTGCGGGTTGCTCAGATCTCCGCGAACCTAGGTATTCATTTCGTTCAGTACAGCCCGATTGAATGATATCCGAGAAACACAACGCGTACCGCAAATCCATGTGTGCACCCCGCAAAATACGGGCGCTTGTATCCCGGGGCGAACCCCGCAAATATTTTATCTGCGGCGGCCTGTGACGCTGGCGGGAACTGCGGGTCTACCTCGCAGCTGTTGATGAGCAGCGGCGCTTTGGCGGTCGCGACGTATTTCTGGCCGACGCATCAGCTCGGACGTCCGTAGGTAAAAAAATAATAGAAAAGGATACCTCGAGATCGGCGGGAACCTGGAGGAGCGACGGGTGAGCGACCGCCGCGACTGTGATGGCATTATCGAAGGCGAGGTCAAACACCCAGCGCGCGCCGTAGCAGTAGCCCACCGCCCCGACAGATGTGACACCGTCGGCCTTGAGCGCGGCGAGCACTTTATCGAGGGGCGGGCGCGCGTACTCCGCACCGTGGTTCTTGAGCCACCCAGCGAGGTCGAATCCCTACACGAAGCTGGCGGTTAACACGGATATCGTGATAATATATACCGACGCACCCCTTCGACTCCCAGGAGAGCGTCTTCAGGAATTGGGTCGCCCTGCATAATATCGGGGGCCACGACTTTAAATCCGTTCCGGGCAAAGTCGTCCACAAGCAGCTATATGTTCCGCCGCCTCTGCATCAGCCAACCCCAGAATTAACCCCAACCTGATAGACAGACAACGGACCTTGCAGTTCACAAACGCATAGCCGAACACATCCGTGATGTACAGCAGCACCTTGTCCTTGGGGTAGTCGACCGTCGGAGTGGCGACGTAGCATTCGAGGCCGCCGATGGTCTCAATCTTCCCTGTGGGGGTGCCCTCGTGGGTAACTCCTACAAACATCGCGTTCAACCAACCGTGAGTAATACCGGAAAGAAATAATCGCACCTTGAATGCAGTGCTTGCAGAGACTCATCGTAGGTGAAGAAAGATTGAGAAAGATGAGTAGAGGTGGAGTCGAGAATGGAGTCGAGAGTATCTGAAGCGACACGCTCTGCTTTCTCTGTTAAATATCCAACCAACGGTAAATGTTTATAAGCCTGCCAGTAAGCGCACAGTTGCACTGATAATCCAAGCTTGCGTTGATAAGCTGCAGATCACAGTGATCGCCGTAATGTTGATTTGAAACTAGGGCGACAAGAAACGGAGTCGAGTGGCCCGCAAGCATAGGAGTGGCCCGCAAGTATTAGATAATAGGAGTTGAGCCTGAGCCGTTCGGTGCTTTGTAATGGCCGAGAAATTCAAGTCTGAGACGGATCATTGGCTTGGTGACGGTGAACAGGGTAGAGCATACCAGATTCCGTCCACTTTCGACCTAGTACTTAGAAGTTAGAACATAACCGCGGGGGCACCACACTTCGGGCGGATTACGAGTAGTCCAGAATCTCCATACACGGAATTTTACGAAAAGAAAGGACGGGTTAAGGGGTGGCTCCGCAGGTAAGGTATTAATAGTAGAAGACTAGAGAATGTAGGATCGTTTACTTTTGCCTCGTAGGTATCCTTCCCGCGCCTAGGCTAATCAAAGAACCCCCGCTCTTGAAGATGCGCCAAATGCTCTTGCTGGGACGCACGCACGCGGCGATCAACACCTGCGCGCCAGATCGGCGCGGCAAACTGCCAATAATTTATCGAGTTATTTATGTGAGACAGGGAACAGGAGTGATATGAACGACGCACATAGGCGATCATGTCCAAGACGGCGTCTTTGATCCAGTTATGTTTGGGTGCGACGCCGCGTGTGGACGCACGGAACATGTCAGCGGTGAAGTCAGAGGTGATATGCGCCTCGCCCTTTTGCACCCCTGGTAACAACGGAAAATCAGCCAGGGTATGGAGGCTCGGACGCAGACAGCCGGACCGACCTCGCAAAAATGCCCGCGCGGCAACGTCGGGGGTAATTGCGCTTCCTGGGTCTATACAAGAGTCAGCAAAAGATACTCGAATGGTGGTACTGTGCGGATTTCGTGCGCACCGTCAATTTCCTTCGTGAGCTTCGGCTTGTCTCTTTGTTCGTCTTCGAACCCCGGGGTGAGAATCGATCCCGGGAAGTATATGTGCACGGAGAGCCCAGGGTAGAGCATGAGCTCGGACTGCAAGGTGTCCGCCAGACCTGCCACGTATAATTCTGTGAGTGGTCCATCGCCAAGCTACAGTTCTCGGCATACCTCGAAGAGCTTGTTTGCCAGGTGCGTATGAGGCCCACCCGAGGAATGACATGTAGCCAACCGTCGATGAAACGAGCGCGAGGCGCCCTTTGCGCTTTTGCTTAACCATCTGCTTCACGGCGGCCTGATGAATATGCTGCGTCAAGGGTAGGAGTGAAAACTTCAGTGAGAAACAGACGAAGATGGTCCACGCCTGGACCCAATATGCGTCGTCCATGCCGCGCCTCAGTTCCTCCTCGGTCATCTC